>CM038671.1:426586253-428036882 GCA_021605145.1 Aegilops bicornis | reverse complement strand
CGCAACCGGGGCAAAGTGGTTTATGATTGAATCTCAGAGGCATTCTTATCATTTGGTAGATCCAAGTCCATGGTCATACACCCAATAAAAATGGTTTGTTGGATCTCAATCGTAGTGATACACATATTCATAATATTGAAGCCAAAAAATGCGAAGTTAATAATGATAGTGCAACTTATTTGTGGCACTGCCATTTAGGTCATATTGGTGAAAAGCACATGAAGAAACTCCATGCTGATGGGATTTTTGGAATCATTTGATTATGGATCACTTGATGCTTGCGAACCATGCCCTATGGGCAAAGATGACTAAGACTCCGTTCTCCGGAACAATGGAGCGAGCAACTGACTTATTGGAAATAATACATACTGATGTATGTGATTTGATGAGTGTTAAGGCTCGCGGCGGGTATTTTTATTTTCTGAGCATCACAGATGATTTGAGCAGATATGGGTATATCTACTTGATGAAACATAAGTTTGAAACATTTGAAAAGTTCATATAATTTCAGAGTGAAGTGGAAAATCATCGTAACAAGAAAATAAAGTTTCTATGATCTGATCGTGGAGGAGAATATTTGAGTTATGAGTTTGGTCTACATTTGAAACAATGCGGAATAGTTTCGCAACTCACGCCACCTAGATCACCACAGCGTAATGGTGTGTCCGAACGTTGTAATCGTACTTTACTAGATATGGTGCGATCTATGATGTCTCTTACTGATTTACCGCTATCGTTTTGGGGTTATGCTCTAGAGACAGATGCATTCACGTTAAATAGGGCACCATCGAAATCCATTGAAACGACGCCTTATGAACTATGGTTTGGCAAGAAACCAAAGTTGTCGTTTCTTAAAGTTTGAGGATGCGATGCTTATGTGAAAAAGTTTCATCCTGATAAGCTCAAACCCAGATCGGAGAAATGTGTCTTCATAGGATACCCAAAGGAGACAATTGGGTACACCTTCTATCACAGATCCGAAGGCAAGACTTTTGTTGCTAAATTTGGATCCTTTCTAGAAAAAGGAGTTTCTCTTGAAAAGAAGTGAGTGGGAGGAAAGTAGAACTTGATGAGGTAACTGTACCTGCTCCCTTATTGAAAAGTAGTTCATCACAGAAATCTGTTCCTGTGACTCCTACACCAATTAGTGAGGAAGCTAATGATGATGATCATGTAACTTCAGATCAAGTTACTACCGAACCTCGTAGGTCAACTAGAGTGAGATCCGCACCTGAGTGGTACGGTAATCCTGTTCTCGAGGTCATGGTACTAGACCATGACGAACCTACGAACCATGAGGAAGCGGTGATGAGCCCAGATTCCGCAAAATGGCTTGAGGCCATGAAATTTGAGATGGGCTCCATGTATGAGAACAAAGTGGTGGACTTTGGTTGACTTGCCCGATGATCTGCAAGCCATAGAAAATAAATGGATCTTCAAGAGGAAGACGGATGCTGATAGTGGTGTTACTATCTAAAAAGCTAGACTTGTCGAAAAAGGTTTTGACAAAGTTCAAGGAGTTGACTAAGATGAGACCTTCTCACCCGTAGCGATGCTTAAGTCTGTCCGAATCATGTTAGAAAATTGCCACATTTTATGGAATCTGGCAAATGGATGTAAAGACTGCATTCCTGAATGGATTTCTGGAAGAAGAGTTGTATATGATGCAACCTGAATGTTTTATCGATCCAAAGGATGCTAACAAAGTGTGAAAGCTCCAACGATCCATCTATGGACTGGTGCAAGCATCTCGGAGTTGGAATATACGCTTTGATGAGTTGATCAAAGCATATAGTTTTATACAGACTTGCGGTGAAACCTGTATTTACAAGAAAGTGAGTGGGAGCACTACAAAGATTTCGATAAATATATGTGAATGACATATTGTTGATCGGAAATATTGTAGAATTTTCTGGAAAGCATAAAGGAGTATTTGAAAGGAGTTTTTCAAATAAAGACTTCGGTGAAGCTGCTTACATATTGAGCATCAAGATCTATGGAGATAGATCAAGACGCTTTGATAAGTTTTTTCAATGAGTACATACCTTGACAAGATTTTGAAGTAGTTCAAAATGGAAAAGTCAAAGAAAGAGTTCTTGCCTGTGTAACAAGGTGTGAAATTGAGTAAGACTCAAAAGCACGACCATGGCAGAAGATAGAAAGAGAATGAAAGTCATTCCCTATGCCTCAGCCATAGGTTCTATAAAGTATGCCATGCTGTGTACCAGATCTATTGTATACCCTACACTGAGTTTAGCAAGGGAGTACAATAGTGATCTAGGAGTAGATCACTGGACAGCGGTCAAAATTATCCTTAGTGGAATAAGGATATGTTTCTCGATTATGGAGGTGACAAAAGGTTCTTCGTAAAAAGTTACGTTGATGCAAGCTTTGATACCGATCTGGATGACTCTGAGTCTCGATCTGGATACATATTGAAAGTGGGAGCAATTAGCTAGAGTAGCTGCATGCAGTATTGTAGACATAGAATATTTGCAAAATACATACGGCTCTGAATGTGGCAGACCCGTTGACTAAACTTCTCTCACAAGTAAAACATGATCACACCTTAGTACTCTTTGGGTGTTAATCACATAGTGATGTGAACTAGATTACCGACTCTAGTAAACCCTTTGGGTGTTGGTCACATGACGATGTGAACTATGGTTGTTAATCACATGGTGATGTGAACTATTGGTGTTAAATCACATGGCGGTGTGAACTAGATTATTGACTCTAGTGCAAGTGGGAGACTGAAGGAAATATGCCCTAGAGGCAATAATAAAGTTATTATTTATTTTCTAATATCATGGTAAATGTTTATTATTCATGCTAGAATCGTATTAACCGGAAACATAATACTTGTGTGAATACATAGACAAACAGAGTATCACTTGTATGCCTCTACTTGACTAGCTCGTTGATCAAAGATGGTTATGTTTCCTAGCCATAGGCATGAGTTGTCATTTGATTAACGGGATCACATTGTTAGGAGAATTATGTGATTGACTTGACCCATTCCGTTTGCTTAGCACTTGATCGTTTAGTATGTTGCTATTGCTTTCTTCATGACTTATACATGTTCCTATGACTATGAGATTATGCAACTCCCGTTTACGGAGGAACACTTTGTGTGCTACCAAAGCGTCACAACGAATCGGGTGATTATAAAGCTGCTCTACAGGTGTCTCCGAAGGTACTTGTTGGGTTGGCGTCTTTCGAGATTAGGATTTGTCACTCCGATTGTCGGAGAGGTATCTTTGGGCCCTCTCGGTAATGCACATCACTATAAGCCTTGCAAGCAATGTGACTAATGAGTTAGTTGCGGGATGATGCATTACGGAACGAGTAAGATACTTGTCGGTAAGGAGATTGAACTAGGTATTGAGATACCGACGATCAAATCTCGGGCAAGTAACATACCGATGACAAAGGGAACAACGTATTGTTATGCGGTTTGACCGATAAAGATCTTCGTAGAATATGTAGGAGCCAATATGAGCATCCAGGTTCCGCTATTGGTTATTGACCGGAGATGTGTCTTGGTCATGTCTACATAGTTCTCGAACCCGTAGGGTCCGCACGCTTAACGTTCGGTGACGATTTGTATTATGAGTTATGTGATTTGATGTATCGAATGTAGTTCGGAGTCCCGGATGAGATCGGGGACATGACAAGGAGTCTCAAAATGGTCGAGACGTAAAGATCGATATATTGAACGACTATATTCGGACATCGGAAAGGTTCCGAGTGATTCGGGTATTTTTTGGAGTACCGGAGAGTTACGGGAATTCGTATTGTGCCTTAATGTGCCATACGGAAAAGGAGAGAAAGGCCTCAAAAGGTGGCCGCACCCCTCCCCATGGTCTGGTCCGAATTGGACTAGGGAGGGGGGGAGCCCCCTTCCTTCCTTTTTCCTTTTCCCTTCCCTTTTTCCTATTCCATGTGGGAGGAGGAATCCTACTAGGACTATGGAGTCCTAGTAGGACTTCACACTTCTGGTGCACCCTAGGGGCTGGCCGGCCTCCCCTCCTCCATCCTTTATATACGGGGGCAGGGGAGCACCTCTAGACACACAAGTTGATCTGTTGATTTATTCCAGCCATGTGCGGTGCCCCCCTCCACCATATTCCACCTCGGTCATATCGTAGCGGTGCTTAGGTGAAGCCCTGCGTCAGTAGCAACATCATCACCGTCATCACACCGTCGTCTTGTGGAACTCTCCCGTGAAACTCTCTTTGGGTCGGAGTTCGCGGACGCCATCGAGCTGAACGCGTGTCTTGAACTCGGGAGGTGTCGTACATTTGGTACTTGGATCGGTCGGATCGTAAAGACGTACGACTACATCAACCGCGTTGTGCTAACGCTTCCGCTTTCGGTCTACGAGGGTACGTGGACAACACTCTCCCCTCTCGTTGCTATGCATCACCATGATCATGTGTGTGCGTAGGAAAATTTTGAAATTACTACGTTCCCCAACACCATTTATATTGAGTGTATGACCATAGAAGGTTTTATTCATGTAAATAGAACAACAATTATTGTTTGATTTAAATGAATAGCCGTATTGCAATAAACATGATTCAATCATATTCATGCTCAACGCAAAACCAAATAACATTTATTTTAGGTTCAACACTAATCCCGAAGGTAAAGGGAGTGTGCGATGGTTATCTTATCAACCTTGAAATCACTTCCAACACACATTGTCACCTTGCCCTCAACTAGTCTCTGTTTATTTTCCAACTCCCGTTTCGAGTTACTACTCTTAGCAACTGAACCAGTATCAAATACCGAGGGGTTGCTATAAACACTAGTAAAGTACACATTAATAACATGTATATCCAATATACCTTTGTTCACTATGCCATCCTTCTTATCCGCCAAGTATCTAGGGCAGTTCCACTCCCAGTGACCATTTCCTTTTGTGAAGCACTCGGTTTAGGGCTTGGGTCTAGCTTTAGGCTTCTTCATGGGAGTGGCAACTTGCTTGCCATTCTTCTTGAAGTTCCCTTTCTTTCCCTTGTCCTTTTACTTGAAACTAGTGGTCTTTTCAACCATCAACACTTGATGTTTTTCTTGATTTCTACCTTCGCCGATTTCAGCATCGCGGAGAGCTTTGGGAATCGTTTCCGTTATCCTTTGCATATTATAGTTCATCACTAAGTTCTAGTAACTTGGTGATAGTGACTAGAGAACTTTGTTAATTACTATCTTATCTGGAAGATTAACTCCCACTTGATTCTAGCAATTGTATTACCCAGACAATCTGAGCACATGCTCACTGGTTGAGTTATTCTCTTTCATCTTGTAGGCAAAGTACTGTCAGAGGTCTCATACCTCTCGACTCGGGCATGAGTCTGAGATACCAATTTCAGCTCTTGGAACATCTCATATGCTCCGTGATCTTCTGCCAGTTACCGATAATTTCAACTAAACATGATCATCTCATACAACAACTTATATCTCATCACGTCTTGACCATATCACATCACAACAAGCCCTGCAAAAACAATTTAGACGTCCTCTACTTTGTTGTTGCAAGTTTTACGTGGCTGCTACGGGCTTAGCAAGAACAGTTCTTACCTACGTATCAAAATCACAACGATTTTTCGTCAAGTATGTGCTGTTTTAACCTTCAACAAGGACCGGGCGTAGCCACACTCGATTCAACTAAAGTTGGGGAAACTGACACCCACCAGCCACCTGTGTGCGAAGCACGTCGGTAGAACCAGTCTCGCGTAAGCGTACGCGTAATGTCGGTCTGGGCCGCTTCATCCAGCAATACCGCCGAATCAAAGTATGACATGCTGGTAAGCAATATGACTATTATCTCCCACAACTCAATTGCGTTCTACTCGTGCATATAACATCTACGCATAAACCTGCCTCAGATGCAACTGTTGGGGAACGTAGTAATTTCAAAAAAATTCCTACGCACATGCAAGATCATGGTGATGCATAGCAACGAGAGGGGAGAGTGTTGTCCACGTACCCTCGTAGACCGAAAGAGGAAACAATATGACAATGCGGTTGATGTAGTCGTACATCTTCATGATCCAACCGATCCTAGTACCGGAAGTATGGCACCTCCGCGATCTGCACACGTTCAGCTCGATGACGTCCCTCGTACTCTTGATCCAGTTGAGGCCGAGGGAGAATTCCGTCAGCACGACGGCGTGGCGACGGTGATGATGAAGTTACCGGCGTAGGGCTTCGCCTATGCACTACGATGATATGATCGAGGTGTGTTACTGTGGAGGGGGGCACCGCACACGGCTAAGAGATTGTCTGTTGTGCCTTTGGGGTGTCCCATGCCCACGTATATAAAGGAGGGAGGAGGAAAAGGCCGGCCCTAGAGGGGGCGCGCCAAGTGTGGGGAGTCCTACTAGGACTCCCAAGTCCTAATAGGATTCCCCTTTTCCTTTCCGGAGTAGGAGAGAAGAAAGAGGGAAAGAGAGAGGGAGTAGGAAAGGGCACGGTGGGGGCATCGCCTCCTTTCCCTTAGTCCAATTCGGACCCATGGGGGGCGCGCGCCTCCTTCCCTTTGGCCTGCCTCCTCTATTCCCGTATGGCCCAATAAGGCCCAATACTTCTCCCGTCGAATTCCCGTAACTCTCCGGTACTCCGAAAAATAACCGAATCACTCGGAACCTTTCTGATGTCCGAATATAGCCTTCCAATATATCGAACTTTACCTCTCGACCATTTCGAGACTACTCGTCATGTCCGCGATGTCATCCGGGACTCCGAACAAACTTCGGTCATCAAATCACATAACTCATAATACAAATCGTCATCGAATGTTAAGCGTGCGGACCCTACGAGTTCGAGAACTATGTAGACATGACCGAGACACATCTTCGGTCAACAACCAATAGCGGAAACTGGATGCTCATATTGGCTCCTACATATTCTACGAAGATCTTTATCGGTCAAACCGCATAACAACTTACGTTGTTCCCTTTGTCATCGGTATGTTACTTGCCCGAAATTCGTCGTCGGTATCCTCATACCTAGTTCAATCTCGTTACCGGCAATTCTCTTTACCCGTTCTGTAATGCATCATCCCACAATTAACTTATTAGTCACAATGCTTGCAAGGCTTATAGTGATGTGCATTACCGAGAGGGCCCAGAGATACATCTTCGATACACGGAGTGACAAATCCTAATCTCGATCTATGCCAACTCAACAAACACCATCGGAGACACCTGTAGGTCACCTTTATAATCACCCAGTTACGTTGTGACGTTTGGTAGCACACTAAGTGTTCCTCCGGTATTCGGAAGTTGCATAATCTCATAGTCATAGGAACATGTATAAGTCATGAAGAAAGCAATAGCAATATACTAAACGATCAAGTGCTAAGCTAACGGAATGGGTCAAGTCAATCACATCAATCTCTAATGATGTGATCCCGTTAATCAAATGACAACTCATGTCTATGGCTAGGAAAATTAACCATCTTTGATTCAATGAGCTAGTCAAGTAGAGGCATACTAGTGACACTCTGTTTGTCTATGTATTCACACATGTACTAAGTTTCCGGTTAATACAATTCTAGCATGAATAATAAACTTTTATCATGATATAAGAAAATATAAATAACAACTTTATTATTGCCTCTAAGGCATATTTCCTTCAAAGGGATGGGGTGATTTTCGCTAAACTCCGAGGTCTTTCATGAGTGGTTATGGAAGATGATTGTTTGGAGGTGGTGAATCTCTGAAACTCGCAATAATTCTCGCACTCTCTTATAACGCCTCGTGAAATTGTTTATTTCCTTTTATATTCATCATGTAACTAGAAATGCCAACACTTCCGCCCATCTGCGTGCAAAATTTGCATGCACACTAGAGGTCACTGATTGTTTGATGAACTCAGCCTAGTTTCTTCGTGGCCCGTGTTATGGCTGATCGCGCTCGGGCCAACATTGGTTGATGAAGTCCTAAGTTTCCCCCCAAAAAATTATATTGCGTTCTTTTCTCAATAAAAAAATAAAGGGCAATGATGGGCGCCGGTGCGCCGGCCCAAAGTTTGGGCCGGTCGCACCCTGAGCGTTCGATGCACTACCCATCAACCGTCCAGATCGAGCCTATGCTTCGTTTTCATCTTGCGTCTGTCTTCTTCCCCAAATACGCTAGACTGTCTTCTTCCCCAGATACGCTAGAAAGGAGCGGCGGAGAGCGCCACCGGTGACCATGCTCTTAGCCATGGGAGCGCGCCTCTCGCTGTTGACGGTGCGCTTGCAGCCTTCCCCGTCGCCGCGTTCAGGTCACTCACCATCGCTACCTGTCTTGCAGCTCCTGGCCATAGATGCGTCGCTGCTCCGGCAACGCTGTTCCTAGCACAGACCGCCAAAGGGTTGTAGCCTGCGGCCCCAATGGTTGCAGCACCGGGTTGTGCCGCTCCTCTGCCCCTCGCCGTCAACGCTCGGGCGCACCGGTGCCCGTCCGGCAGCCCTCGTCGTCGTCTCTTGCGTCATAGTTTCAGCAAACCTTTGTAGCAAAACAAAACACTGGATGTAGCTTTTGATGGTGCTGGTTGCAGCCCACCGCGGTGGCATCCGTTGTTGTCTCAGCGTCGCTTCGTCAGTTGGAGCACAACAAAACTACGGTTCCAGCTTCCATCAATAACAGTTCCAGCATCTACATCACATGGTTGTAGCTCCGCTACTAGTCGGTTCCAGCAAAAATCAGAGAATTGTGAGTCGTTACCTCTGTCTACCCTTGCTGCAAAAAATCCAATGGTTCCAGCATCCCCGCTGCCCGGTTGTAGCAAATCGTCGATGATGGCGTCGCCGCTGCAACTCCGGTGAGCACGGTTGTAACATCTGCGAGCATGGTTGTAGCGAAAAATAGTCGACGATAGCGTCACCGGTTGTAGCTCCGGTGATCACGGTTGTAGCATATGCAAGCATGGTTGTAGCAAAAAAAAAGAATGTCGACGACGACGTTGCCGGGTTGTAGTTCTGGTGAGCACGGTTGTAGCAAATTTTGTGGCCGGTTGTAGCACACAAGGACACCGGTTCCAGCAAAAAAACCCGTCATGCCTTGGCTGGTGCGCACCACCACCACCGCTCGTCGTAGCAACCGTCGACGGCGATTGTAGCAAGTCTGTGCGCAGCACGACCACTTGCCGTTGTAGCCCCTGAAGGCCGGTCCCCGTAGCTGCGTCGGCGGGACTTGAAGCTGGAGTTGGGCGGAAGAGATCGCTTGGATCCGCGGGGATGGGAGATGGTCTCGCCGGCAACGATGGAGCGACGAGGTTGGGCGCCGAGCAAGCGTGTAGGTGCACCGGTTCCAGATTATCAGGGAGTCGCTCACCAGCCATGGCTGGGAGTTTGGAGGTAGGGGATTGGGAGCAGAGAGAGACAGACGAGAACGAGTGGCTGCGCGCTGCGTTGCGGGGAGATAAGACAAAGGAGAAAGCAACATGCGTGGGGCCAAGAGTTACATGGTCGCGTGCACGAGGGAACTTAGTATGTTTGCGAGCGAGGCGTCCGGCGGAACGTTCGGCCGGCGCGCTGGATATAAGCGATTACCATAAATAAATTAGATTGCGTCATGCAGAAACCCACGCCAAAGATTTTCCATGGAGCTGATACTATATCTTCAGCAAACCTTCAATCCTATCTTGTTAAACTAGCATTAAATAGTGACAATTTATAGCACCATAAAAACTTATACGGGATTTCCAATTTATAGCGTATCCATTACTGGGAAAGATTTAGTTGTATTCCATTGTATTCCATCTATAATTGACTACTCCGTCTATAAATATGAAGTCCAAGAACAGTGTTTTCTTGCACTCTCCATTGCGCAACCCTTATACCCTGACTGAATCACGGAAGTCGGCCACCATCCATGACTAGCCTCATCAGCAAAGTGTCGGGCGCCGTGGCCGCCAGCGCGCGCAGCGTCTCGCGCGCCACACGCCGCCTCCTGCTGCGAGGACGGCGGTCCCGGCGGAGAAACGGGCACAAGAAGGAGCGACATGCTGCTGCTGCGGCAACGGACGCTGTGTGCGAGGACGACAGCGGAGCTCTGTGGCGCCGGGAGATACTGATGGGGCAGCGGTGCGAGCCACTCAACTTCTCGGGTGCCATCCACTACGACAGCCATGGCCGGCCGATCTGGCAGCCCCGCCGCAGGGCCATGGCGGCCAAGATGCTCTGCCGATCTTCGGACGTCGTGGACGACGCAGTCGTCGCGTGTCCAACAAAGTGAACTGTACCTGGTAGTTAGTTAATGCGTGTGATCCCATCATATATACTCGTGAGGTGTGGTGACTAGGAATATGAAAATGGCTGTCTGGTGAAAGTATGAAAAATTCTGATATGAGGAGAAAATGCCAATGTTATTATTTATATTTATATCAATATAAAAAGACCCAAATAATGTGGCACATGAGCTAGCTAAATTTAGTTTTCTTAATAATTCCTCTTATAGATGGGACGACGATCCGCTAATTTTTATTTGCCAGTCTTGTGGACGATGTAATTGATGTAATTGTTGTTAAATTATCAATAAAGTTAGCCATGCCATTCCCTAAAAAAATACTCCTATAAAAAAGATCCAAATGAGCAAATTCAAGTAATCTTGGCTATCAAATCACGTGCATCCAATGAGCTAGATTGCTTCAATGATAAGCACTCAACATGTTTTACGTAATCAATATCATACCAAAGTATTAGCGATAGCACTAACCATATAATTATTATGTAATTAATATCATACCTTTCCTAAATAAAATCCTGCCGAATATCATCATGCTATTAGTACGCATTGCATGTTCGCGATGAATCCTTTCCTACATCCTACTCTTCTTGATCCCTACCTACTCAACCATGCTGCTGCTAGATCTAGATTTGCCCTTCACAATTCACACTAGTGAAGGTGCCGCAAGATGAATTTCGTATTTTTGTTTTCTCATGAAACAACTATGAGCGGGTTATTTCTTAGAAAAACTATCAATGGGTTATTTGTCCCTAATAAAAACAAAATTAACATATAACACAGAAAAAGAAGGTAATGTTATTCAGTCTGTTCCAAGCCCGGACTCACCCGAGTCTTCTCCCACCGCCCTCCTCCAACGGCTCTTCTGATGATGACTCCCTTGTGGGTATTGAGCATTTTGTTCCTGATTCTTCCCAATAATTTTCAGATCTTAGTCTTTTCGTTCTTTCCTCATCTCCATCCTCTAAATCTGCTACTAGCCTTCCACAAATCCACTTCTTTTCATCCTCCTACACTGAGCCATGGGGGTCTAAGCCGCTACGCCAGTGAGATCTCGTCCACCTTCCTTCTCGTCCTATTGCCTCCTCTTCCCCACCTCTGCCTATTTCCCTTTTCTTCCCTTGCCAATCCCACCGAGCTGCTTGCATTCTCGTCTTCCTTCGCACTCAAATCGATCCTTCCCTCGAGCAGGAGCAACGACGTCCCCAAAGCCCTCCTCTCAAATCCAACAACAAAGACCATTCTCCCCCACTCGTGCTCTCCTCCAAGGCCACCTTGCCACTGCCACCCGTGCTCCCCCAAGTGGTTCCTCTCTATCGTTTCCAGCCTCCTCATTGCTCAATTCATCTCATTTAGCCTGACCAACATCAAAATTTGCCTCCCTATTCTCCGATCCACCACCAACCACCACCACATAGGCTTTTCTTCCTTACTCCACCAGCATTCAGCCATGGAGCAGCCCAATGTAAGTTGTGGTGGATGGATCTGAGAGCTAGTGGCCATAGGAGCAGGCATGAGCCATCCTTTGAACCATGGGACCCATGCATGTGTCCTCCTCCTAAAGACCAGATCATATTCCTCCTACAATCGAGACTTGCAGATCGACAAGGGAGCGTGGAGATTGCTTCACTACTGGAGATGACGCTACTCAAGGAGAAGCCAACACCATGAACTTAATTTGCTCGAACTACAAAGGGGTGGGAAGAACCCTGGATGACAATAAAATGCAGTACCTTGCCAATGAATGTCACGGGCCAACGCCAATGTAACCTTTATCTCAGAAACGCTTTCATCAAAGATTAGTTCTCAAGACTTAGCCAATCAACTTCCAAGCTTTGATTGTTCCTATGGAAGACTGGTCTAGAGACCTTTGGATTATGTGGTCAGAGGACATCATGTACATCTACTCTAGTTAGAATGTGATCTTAGCGTCAGTTCTTCATACTAGTACCAACTTTAGTTTCGTGTTAGTCTAGGTTTATGGCGATCCTCATCATCTTAAGGCCACCTTATGATAGTTTTGTAGTTCTTGTAGAAGGCCGAGTTGTAGGCCTTTGGGTTATGTGGGCGGAGGACATCAAGCTAGACATCTACTACTCTAGTGAGAATGTGACTTAGCGCAATTGTTCATACCAGTACCAACTTTAAGTTCGTGTTAGTTTGTGTTTATGGCGATCCTCATCGTCGTAAGGCCAAGACCAAGGATATTTGGAAGTGGTTCGAGGATTTGTGTTCTCTTCTTCACATAAGCTAGTGTATTGCATAGTAGACTTTAATGTTATAGTTAATCACTCGAAGAAGAATAGTAGCACGGTATCGAACCATTGTCGTATGGCTAGCTTTTCGAATCATGTTAAAGATGTGGCTTAATAGACATGGGTTATAATGGTCCTGCCTTTACTTGGTGTAACAAGCGTTTTACTTCCATGCCTACTGATGAGCATCTTGATCGTTGCTTTGCTAATGCAGAATTGTGTAATGAATTTCCTAATACCGTTGTTTTACAACCTTCCAATTACGTACAGTGATCATGCACCAATTTTAACGATATCCATACCAATGACAATAAAAACCAAAAGAACTTAAACTGCTGGTTGTTTGAAGATGATTATCATGATGCTGCTAGGAATAATTGGATTACTAGTAATGATAATCGTACCATGTTAGAACGGTTTTGCTTGTAGGTACCCTAAAGAAATGGAGCATAAGTAAGAGGCCTCTAAAGCAGTTACTGGATACCATTCATAAAGATCTGGACCTGATACAATCTGCTCATACTCACTTGTAGGATCACAATTTGAAAGCTACCTTTATGGAACAACAAGACAGGACTATGACTAAACTAACATAATTTTATAGGCAAAGGGCTAAAAGGCATTAGGCTACCAAAGGAGATAGGAACACCAATTATTTTCACAACTCAGTTCTTAAGAGGATAAGGAAGAATAGGATTAGTGTGATCATAGACCATAATAATAACATACTTCAAAGTCCTTATGATATTGCATCTTCTTTCATGAATTACTTCTATAATATTTTTACCTCTAGAAAACCCAATCTATATATTTCCCCTCCTCTTCATAATAATTTAGAGAACGTGATAGATCTCCCAACTATTCTAGATGAAAAGTAATGCTTCTCCAGGACTAGCCAAACTCAATGTGGCCCTTTACCTTTCTACTTGGAAGTGGATTGGAGAGGATGTTACAAAGTTGGTACAAGGTTTCTACATGAGTGGTAAGCTTCACCCTCAACTCAATAAAACATATAGTACTTTAATTCCTAAGAAGGATAATGCTAAGAGTCCTCAAGGTTTTAGGCATGTGAGCCTCCGTAATGCAGTTTATAAAATTATCACAAAAACTTTGGCTAACATGCTTAAAGATCGTTTACCTAAATAAATACATGAATCCCATCAGGTTATCATTCAAGGTAGAAGAATTGCTAACAATATTATTGTTGCTCAAGAAATTACCCACTCTTTTCAGCTTAATTCCTAGAAACATAAAGCTTTTTATGCTTAAAATAGATCTTGCTAAAGCTTTCGATAGGATAGAATGGTGTTTAATCAAGAGAGTCTTGCTACGTAAAGGGTTGCATGGTCATTTTGTGGATTTAGTATTTGGATGCATTTCTTCTGCCACCTTTTCAGTTAACACTAACAGACGGCCATTTGGTAGCATTATGGGATACTGAGGTATCCGACGAGGTTCTCCTCCGCCACCGTATCTTTTTATTCTCGTTGTCAATGAGTTGTCACATTCTATGCAAGATGCTTTAAATGCCAATCATTTGATAATATCTATCTAGGACCTTGTCCCCCTAGCCATTCTTTAATTTTTGTAGATGATTTTATCGTTTACGGCAGGGCAGACAATAATGATGCTCGTACTATTGCTAGAATTATTAATCAATTTTGTGTTCCTCTGGTCAAACTCCTAATTGGAACAAATTTGCTACCTTATTCAACAAACATGTCGAAATTCTCTTAGAGACTTTGTTAAGCCAGATATGGATCTTAATACTACCCATCTTGGTCATCCTCTCATCCTTCGGGGTACGAATAAAGTTGCTACCTACAACTTAATTACTACAAGGCTAATAGGCTTTCACATGTAGGTACACTCACTCTCATTAAATCTGTGTTTGCCTCTTTGCATGTTTATTACATGTCCAATATTCTCTTAAGTAAAGCTACCATCAAGAAGTTCACATCCATAGTTAGAAAATTTTGCTGGATTGGGATTAATAAAGATAATTACTCCAAGCCTATATGTTTTACACCGTGCGAAGATATTTGCAAGCCAAAGCATAAAGGAGGGTCGGGCATATGAAAAAAAATCTATGGTGGCTATGATGACTTGGAGAATAGTTAAGAATCCTACTTCTTTGCTTATCAAAATTCTTAGAGCTAAATATTTTCAGGACTCTTCTATTTGGAAGCTTGCTCTTAAGTTCCTAGGTCTTTCTTATGATCCTCTCTTATAAAATTTTCTTCCTTTCATGCTTAAGGCTAGCCAGCTTCAAATTGCTAAAAGTAACTCATGCATTTTGACTAGTACTTGGTGCAAAGATTGGGAGAATATCCATGATCATCTTAAGCCTAACTAGGAGGGACCTTGTGCTAGCATCATTAGTGATCTTTGGAAGCCTAATTCAAAACTTTGGGATGAAGACAAAAATAGTGCTTACTCTGATGATTCTTTTAGGAATGAAGTTTTGAACATTCCAATTAACAATGCTGATCTTGATGACGCCATTTGTTGGACTCACACTCCTAATGTAGATTGTACTACAAAGAGTGCATAAAAAACTTTTGTGCAAGTAATCAAAGATAGCTCTTTGGGAAGACAAGCTCTTACTTCAGATCAAGAAATTGCTATCCTCAATCATGTTTGAAAAAAATAGAACCATAGCCCCTAGGGTCAAAACTTTTGCTTGGGGGTTATTAGGAGAGTTGTTGCAACATGATTAAGGGCTTCCAGGTATTCTAAGCATATCAAAAAAGAATGTTGTAGATGTGGTCAAATATAATCATATTTGCACCTTTTCTTTCAATGCAATTTCTCTAGAGTATTTGATTAAATTTGGCCACAAAACTGATATGTTGAATCCCAGTTTATATCATGTTGGTATCATTAGAGTGATCATGTCTTCTCATCAAACTGAGTTAAGTCTAGATACTTTGTCACAACATTGGAACATATGGAAGGCTAGAAATGATCTATTTTTTAACAAATAAAGTGTAGTTCTATGCAGATTATCCATGCAACAAAGGAAATGCTTAATGTAGGTTTAACGGAGGAGAAGGAGGAAAAGAAAACATCTCCTAAAGATAACATTTTTTATTCTCTTCCAAGTACAAATGTGCATATAAATCTGCAGGTACTCTGGCATATGTGGATGTTGCTTTTAACCCTTTGGTGGAAGAGAATGAAGCCTTGTAACATCCCAAAATTCTAAATTTTGGAATGTTATATTAAATAAATAGTTTTGACTTGTTGCTTGATTGTGATGTGTGAAATTGAGTGAAATTTGAAACTTTTTTTTTGAAAGTTAAATGAGAGGGAATGAAAGGACTTTCCCAGACTTCCATTTTTGCATTTATGATCTCCATGAATTCAAATTCTTTTCAAATACAAAACCCTAGAGAGAAGATGAAATGACTTCTTCCACTTAAATAAATGAAAAGGGATTTTGAAAATATTTGAATTTCATTTGGAAATATTTCGAACTCAGAAACTTTATGCAACTCAATGATTTACATGAGAGAAGATAAAATGACTTCTTCAAAACATATGAAATATGAGTTGGGAGTTTCAAAGAGTCAAATTTAAAGTCCCTTTGAATCATTTTCAATTTGGAGTTATTTGGTTTTATTCAAATTATTTTTCTCCAAAAATAAAATATATTGAAAATAGGGTCAAATGATTCCCTATATTAGAAAATTGGAGAGAAATAAATTTGAATTTATTTTGGTATTTTAATAATGATTTTTATGAGGTTTTATTGCTGCAGTAGCACTCTTTGTTTTATTTAAATTTTTGTGGATTTTATTTGACGTTAGAAAAATGTTCATGTGGTAGAAAATCTTTTTTTGAAAATTTTGATATATTATATGCCTATAGTATATTTTGTTTTTATTTCTCTTTGTTTTGTTTCTCTGTTTGTCTGTATTAAAAGAAAAAGAAAAAACTTCTTCTCGGACCGACTGGGCCAAAGCCCAGCCGCCCCCCCAGCAGGCCCAGCGCCTCGCCGCCTCGCCCGTCGTCCCCGACCGGGACTCCTCCCGAAGTCCGGCGCCCCCGATGCCCCTCGCCCAAGCTTCGCCCGGCCCGCTCCTCCTATAATCCGCCACCCCCGACCCCTCTCTCTCCTCCTCGCCTCGCGCCGCCATCGCCGTCCTCGATCTCGCGCCGCCGCCTCCGCCGGATGTCGTAGCGCCACCACTGTCGCCGCCCCGCCCCGCCCTATCGGATTTCGCCGCCGCTCGCCGAACCTCGCCGTTGACCTCGCCCCCCGTCGAACCTCGCCGTTGGTTTTCTCAGTTTAGTTCGGTTTTGTTTTTAAATCGATTTATTTATTACGTTCCGTTTATTTAGTGAGCGTCCGCTTGTTAGCTTCTGGTAGCGAACGTTTTCGTTCTGTAGGGTTCTGTAGCGCACGTTCGTTTGATAGGATTTTTCTTTTTATTTTAGTTTTCTGCCAAGGACCTATTCATAGTTTTATTTTACAGGTTAGCCCCTGGTTTTCAATCTATCACAACTTTTTGCCCACTTATCTAAATTCAACGAAACCAACGCCCACTTCTTCGTCATGATCTCCTCTATCCAGATAATCAACTTGAATATTATTTTGAAAGTCTAAAATTTGGTTTCAAACAGATTTGAATTCAAACTTCTTTTGTTCATAACTTAAGTTTTATAACTCCGATTTAGTTGATTCTTTTTGCTAATCGAAGCTCTTGACCTAACCTTTCTGATAAGACCAAATTCACCCAATTTTGGTACTGTCAGAAATTGTCTTCTGTTGCAAGAGTTGTTTGCTTGTTTTCGAAGTTATCCGAGATCTTTTCTTCGATTCTTTTGCATGAGTGCTTATGTATGCAATTGCTTGCTTACAATATATTGAACGGAGTGTGACGAATAGAACCATCAGGAGTTATGAGTGCGAATCATCTACATCAGCAGTACAAGGCAAGTTCACACTTTGATCATATCCCTTATTACCCAGTTTTTATGCATTAGTTACAATCCTCAAACATTGCATGAGTAGGATCTGTTTAACATGTAGGTATTGGGAAGTAGTTGATGAGGTAGGAACCTATTGTCTTTTATTCAAACCCTTGGGTGTTACTACGTTATGCTTATACTGCTATGCTATGCTCGTAGACGTGGATTGGTTTTTGAGAGAATTCATGGAAGTTGTGAGAGACTATTGTTAACTAAGGTTTAACTTAAGGTGGCTACTTTAATACACATCTGGGTGGATTGGTTGAGGCACCCTGGGGATACCAGTGGATTGCCCGGACATCTGGGGAATTCCAGTGTTGTCCAAGGAGATCCCGGGAATCCGTGTGATCATCCTATGGTTCGCCACCCAGGCTCAAAGGGATCATAAGATTATTCATACTAGAAACTTCGGTGTGCAACCACAAGCCATTATGGGATCTAGCATAGTTGAGTAAGTTGTGGGAATCCTTTCCATGATGGGCTAGCAGATGCAGGGGATTGTAGGTGTACTGGCCTATCTATCGGTTAAGGGGACCTCTTCAGAAATACTGTGTCTCGGTCATCCGTTTCTCAAATATCATGCAATACGAGAAATACAACGGAGGAGATCGAGTCTTCTGGGGAAAAGTGCGCAAACCTATGCAGAGTGTACAAACTAATCATGGTTAGCCGTGTCCCCGGTTATGGACATCTTGAGTATCTGGTACTTGAATTATTGATTTGATCTCATCACTCTATTTAATTAATTTGTTGGGTTGCTAACTTTTAATTGGGATTGAGATGGGGTTTACCATTCTCAATGTTTTCAACAAACTTTGTAGCTAAATAAAACATATTCCTTTGTTGTAGGGAAAAATTAGCTTTATGCAAAAATAAACTTAGAGCCTCCACCAGCCAAATATGCATGTAGTGATAGCCATTATTCAGCATTGCTCTACAGTGTGAAATTGCCAGTACATTCAATGTACTGACCTATATGGCTGCAACGTCTCATGTTGCAGGAATCTTACGACGAGTAAGTGATACGTTAGGGTTACGATTTCTACACTCAACTTTGCCGTTGGTGTTGATGGGAATCCACAACCTTGTCGTTACTTCCGCTATTTGGATTGAGGTAATAATATTTACGTTACTTTATACATGTGATTTACCTCTGTTATAAATCCTCGAGTACTGTGTGTGTCAGCATAACGATCCAGGGATGACACTTAAGCACATAGACTTGACCGTCTGAGGTCGGGTCGCTACAAGCCTCAACAATATAGTCACCAAGCACACCATATTCATTCAAGCGATGGCAATCTGCTTTGGAGGCTCGAGCAATGTCTTTACTTCTTGCTGCCTCGACAATCAAGGCTTTGATTTGGTGATCTGCTTCATTCTATTCTGATTGCAGGACTTTAGTAGAAGCTGCGGAAGTAAGGAATCCTATGGTTAAGCCAGGATATTGGAGGATCAAGCCGATGCTTGCAGATTTTTTCAATGTTACTTCCTATCTCAGCTCGTGCAGAGTGCTCAGTATTTCTTGATCCCACAATCCCCTTACTCATTCTCTAGCTAAGAGGGCTTTCTCAAGCTGACCCTCTTCTACCTTATTTTTCCTGTATAGCAAGGTGTCTAAATGTACTACAAAATGGCTTTTCAAGCTATCTCCTTTACCTAGAGGAAGCTACTTTCTGTACACCATCTAGGATGTTAATGAATAATAGGTAACCCACTTTAAGGCTATAGTTTGCCAAAAAAACTATAACGAACCTCCTTGTTGAGCGCAGGGACATTGGTCCGCCAGATTGGGCTACGCGCTGGGGGTGGGCCTATGGGAACTGTTGTGCACGGGATCCATCAATGAGCAAGGATCAATGCTCGCATTGGATTTCCTTCCAAAAAACACGAGAGCGATACGAATAGGATTTAGAGAAAACATCTTCCTAGGCCACGCAAAATAGCAAAGGGAAGCCTTAAAAGCAGATAAATACAACGAAATGTACCACCAAGTATAAGTTTGTTTGAAAGTGTATTTAACCCCATATGCGCCGCGTTGGTTTATATTGATTGGGGGCACAACAACTAATAGATTACAAGATTCGGTTACAAAACATGGCCCTACACTACCAATTATAGAACCACGTGTGGGTCGATCGGCACCATCCCTACCTAGTCACCTCCTGAGCCGTCCGATTGGACCAACCATAGCCACTCGATTTGAATCTCTTTCCCCCTCCCCCCTCCACCCTACCTGTCGGTGGAAACGACACCTATGGGATCACGGGGAATCCCTTCTACGGTCAGCGTGCGCGGGGCTGCGGAAAGAGCGGGTTTAAGAGATCAACACGGGAGATTTATCCAGGTTCGGGCCGCAAGTGATGCGTAATACCCTACTCCTGCTGGCTGGTGTTTATCTGGTGTTCTTGGACTGCTACAAAGCGCAGGTGGTCCAAAAGTCTGAATCCCGCGACAAGATGTCATGGGCCTCCTTTTATAGTCAAAAGGGGCTGCCACAGTGGCACACAAGAGGTGGAAAGTTGTATAGTAGTCGAGTTTATCTCTGGCATCGCAGGACAAAACGCATTAAATGCGCTACTTAGGTGTCCTCTTACTTTATCAGGGACAGCAACGAGGCCCGTCCCGTCCGTCGCCGCTTCGCCTTGCTTCGCCGCCATGCATCCAAAGTTAACGAGGCATGCAGCGCCATGTAGGCTGGCAGGCTGCTGAGCTGGTGTGGTGGCAGAGTCTTCACGAAGATCTGCATGACACCACGTAGGTGCTTGACTAGTTGGCTTAGGAGCCATGTACTGCCACGCGGGTACCTGCCTAGTTGGTGGGTTGGCTGCTGAGCTGGGGTGGCGACGGGGCGGCAAGGCCTTGCCACGGTCTTGCTGATATTCCCGGCAAGGGTCTTACCGGGGCCTTGTTGGTGCCCTCGGCAAGAGTTTTGCCGGGGCCTCGTGGGTATCTTCGGCAGGAGCCTTGCTGGGGCCTCGTGGGCATCCTCGGCAAGGAGCCCCGCTGTCGTCTTGTCCTCTGGTTCCTACCTAGGCCTCGCAGGCCTTTTGTCTTCACAAAGATCTGCATGCCACCATGGAGGTGCCTCCCGAGCCTTGGTTCCAATGTGGTCGATGGCGTCGGAACTGTTAGACTCAAGGGTGGGAGCCTCGTTGGTGTTGTGTAAGTTGCCCCGGCAAGGCTCTTGCCGGGGCTGTGAAGGCCGCCCCGGAAAGGGCCTTGCCTAGGGAGTTTCACCTCACCGCTCTGCTCTTCATGCTTCTGGTCTTGAGCACGGCTCTGGTGGTCTTGTGTCTTGGCTTCTCTTCTGTCCCGCCAAGCGCGGCTGCGGGTGCGTGGATGCGACTGCCCGCACACAAGTAAAGGGGTGCAAAAAGGACCCCTACTTTTGTACACCAACAGGAGCCCCCGGGCCTGGGCCACATTTAAGCGCGGGGCGTTATTGGGCCAGGCCCAGAACGGTGCGCGGGCATGCGGAGGCAAAGTTTTTACTGTAGTAACTTCCTCGCTCGTTACGCTTCCCTACGACCCACGTTGAATACGTGACGTGGGGGTCGTGCGTGGGGTGACCGAAGCATGCTTGCGTCATCCCGCGGTGAATAGTAAAGAGGCGGCTTGTGTGTCCCTTTAAAACTGCACGGCCGCTACTCATTTACTCTCCCCGCCTTGGAACCATCGTTCCACGTTTCCCACTACGCACGCCGCCTTGTGCACGTCGCCGCATGCACGCGGCGTGGTAGGTGATGACAGACGACAGGATATGGGAAGTGAAAGTGCGTTATATCGACTAGAGGGGGTGAATAGGCGATTTTATGAATTCTTCATCGAGGAATTTGCGGTGAGGAAATTCCTAAGTGAAGAACTACTTGTAGCGGAATAAGTACTCAGAAGTAAGCATAACAGAATACATGCATGGTCATCATGATGAAATGAAGACAATCACAGAGTACAGAAAGCGTAAACACGTGATAACACAAGATGAAGACAAACAGACTGAAGAAATTGAACTGAGGAAATTGAGAAAGTCTTCAGTCAAAGTCTTCAAACACAGATATGAACAAACACTCAACACAAGAATGAGGAAATGAAAGAGTTGAGGAAATAGAACCGTAAGGTTGGTGAAGACAATGATTTGGTAGACCGGTTCCCAACTATTGTCTCGCTTTTCCGTCATAGACGGCCCAAAGAATGTCATGCAACAAGGCCTCCGCCCGCCTGTGACTTAAAAAGCCCATTTTCTGTCATGATTTTTTGTCATAGAAGTAGGACCCCACCACATCTATGATGATACCGGGTTTTGTCACAATTATCGTCATAGAAGTCTCATAAGTATGACAGAAATTTTTTTCGTTCGGCCCAAAATGTCACGGATGTGTCTTTTTTTTGTAGTGATGTATGTAAATTAGTAATATTGTCTTTCTCTGTCCCATACTTTCTAGGTTGGTGATAATGAGACTCCCATAATTTTCAACAGATGAGGTTCAAGTTGGATAGCCAAGATGATGCAACCAGAGAAGCATGCACCCATGTTCAAGTCTGCTCTGCGACAATATCGGTATAACTTGAGGAAAATGAAGGAAATATGCCCTAGAGGCAATAATAAAGTTATTATTTATTTCCTTATATCATGATAAATGTTTATTATTCATGCTAGAATTGTATTAACCGGAAACATGATACATGTGTGAATACATAGAGAAACAGAGTGTCACTAGTATGCCTCTACTTGACTAGCTCGTTGATCAAAGATGGTTATGTTTCCTAGCCATAGACAAAGAGTTGTCATTTGATTAACGGGATCACATCATTAGGAGAATGATGTGATTGACTTGACCCATTCCGTTAGCTTAGCACTTGATCGTTTAGTATATTGCTTTCTTCATGACTTATACATGTTCCTATGACTATGAGATTATGCAACTCCCGTTTACCGGAGGAACACTTTGTGTGCTACCAAACGTCACAACGTAACTAGGTGATTATAAAGATGCTCTAAAGGTGTCCCCAAAGGTACTTGTTGGGTTGGAGTATTTCGAGATTAGGATTTGTCACTCCGATTGTCGGAGAGGTATCTTTGGGCCCACTTGGTAATGCACATCACTTAAGCCTTGCAAGCATTGCAACTAATGAGTTAGTTGCAGGATGATGTATTACGGAACGAGTAAAGAGACTTTCCGGTAACAAGATTAAACTATGTATTGAGATACTGATGATCGAATCTCGGGCAAGTAACATACCGATGACAAAGGGAATAATGTATGTTCTTATGCGGTTTGACCGATAAAGATCTTCGTAGAATATGTGGGAGCCAATATGAGCATCCAGGTTCCGCTATTGGTTATTGATCGGAGACGTGTCTCGGTCATGTCTACATAGTTCTCGAACCCGTAGGGTCCGCACGCTTAAAGTTCGATGACGGTTATATTATGAGTTTATGTGTTTTGATGAACCGAAGGTAGTTCGGAGTCCCGGATGTGATCACGGTCATAACGAGGAGTCTCGAAATGGTCAAGACATGAAGATTGATATATTGGACGACTATATTCGGACACCGGAATGGTTTCGGGGGTTATCAGATATATATCGGAGTACCGGGGGGTTACCGGAACCCCCCCCCCCCGGAGGTTATTGGGCCTCATGGGCCCAAGTGGTGGAAGAGGAGAGGCGGCCAAAGGGCAGTTGCGCGCCCCTCCCCCTCCCAAGTCCTAATTGGACAAGGAGGGGGGCGCCCCCTTTCCTTTCCCCCTCTCTCTCCTTCCCTCTCCTCTCCTACTCCAACATGGAAGGGGGGAATCCTACTCCCGGTGGGAGTAGGACTCCTCATGGGGCGCGCCAAGTGTGGCTGGCCCCCTCCCCCTCCTCCACTCCTTTATATACGGGGAGGGAGGCACCCCCTAGAGACACAACAATTGATCCCTTGGATCTTTTAGCCATGTGCGGTGCCCCCCTCCACCATAATCCACCTCGGTCATATCGTAGCGGTGCTTAGGCGAAGCCCTGCATCGGTGGAACATCATCATCGTCACCATGCCGTCGTACTGACGGAACTCTCCCTCAAAACTCGGATGGATCGGAGTTCGAGGGACATCATCGAGTTGAACGTGTGCTGAACTCGGAGGTGCCGTGCGTTCGATACTTGATCGTGAGGACGTACGACTACACCAACCGCGTTGTGCTAACACTTCCGCTTTTGGTCTACGAGGGTACATGGACACACTCTCCCCTCTCGTTGCTATGCATCACCATGATCTTGCGTGTGCGTAGGATTTTTTTTGAAATTACTACGTTCCCCAACAGAAAACTCACTTTGAAGGCAAGGCTAACAGTGAACTTTCCCAAAAATCTCAAGTGGAAAATATATCGGATGAAGACTGGAGAGGCCTCTTTAAACACTAGTCTGATCCAAAGTATCAAGTACGTTATATATATGTGATCAAATCACATGTTGAACTCCTATTTATGCATGTGCCTCACAAATCTATCTTCTTGTAGGTGAACTGTTCAAAGAACAAGGCCAACCGTATGAAAGTGAAATTCCAATGCATTTACGGGGACCTCGTAACTATATTGCACACTTCGAGGCTCTTGTAATTAGATGTTGTTTCACTCTTTTCGTTGTGCCATATTATCAAATCTATATTGACTTGTTCCAAATGTAGAGGAGAGCCCGCAAGGACCAAAAAGTACCTAAACTAAATGCCGTGGAAATCTTCAAGGACTGTCACACCAGCAAGACGAAGGGCATGACTACACAAGTCAAAGCTGCCGTTGTAAGTCCTTAATCCTCATGCCTTTTAACTACTACTTACTCTGACTTGTGCCTTGAACTGCATAGTTTGCAGCCAATGTCTATTAATCTTTTCAATTTTACACACAATTGTCTTAGCGTATCATTGCACCTTACAAGGTTTAAAAGAGAGGAGTGATGTTCCTTTGATCTTGATCTGTAATCTCGTTCCGTGCTGGACTTGTCTACACAATGTTACAATTGCATGTTTGTTTGTTCTAGTTGTTTTGTGATATGAATGATGTCATACTATGTTTACCGTATTATAAACTTGTCTCTTTATCCTTAGTTGTCAATACAATGTGAAGAAATAGACAATACATTAGCCATGGTACATGGTCATATGTTTGGAACCTGGTTTTATTATGTACTTTGCAGTAAAATACAACTAATGTTTTACACGGGTTCACCAGAATAAGTTCTATATATACACCAAAGCTATTTTGTTTGGTTTTGCTACCTCCTTAATATCTTCTGTTCTGGTACTACTAATGTAAAAACTCAACTTTTCAGCAAGCTATGGAACAAATGGTGGAACCACCACCTTCTGAAGGTGATGAGGCAACTACAACCGCAATGTCACCTCTTGCTGCAGTGGGTTAGTACATGTCCACTAACGGTGCCAAAAGCACGTTCCTGCGTAATATTGGGTTGTTGTTAAGGCAATCTCGTCCAAACTGCCTCATAATCAAAGATATGCAAGCTCAAAACAATGTTATATCTGCGCTCCAGACACAAGTCCATTCCCTAACAGAGACCCTTTGTGAAGCAAGGACAACCATTGTTCGATGTCCTCAAGATATGCATGGTTTTGAAACCAGACTATCAGACATTTCCTATGTTGTTCAAGAGCCTAGGAGAAATGAAGGCGAAGGTTATGGTGCTCCATCAGACGGTACATCATGAAAACATAACAGTCAGGTCAAATGAGCTGAGCTTCTGAACTTCTAGTGGTGCATTTATCTGCCGGACTGTTAACTTTTATTCCAACCTTCCTTTTGTTTTATGGTTGTAATTTGTTTTGTTGCAATACAAATTTTGTTCTTAACATGCAGCAACCGGCTGAAGAAAACAGCAAGCCATTTTTGTATGGTGTAGGGTGTTCCCTATATTTGCACTGCTGGCGAACTTTGATGTCCAATGGATGTAATATGTGCAATCGCCTTAATAGCCTAGCGTTAGTTTCTGGCTTATTTATTTCCCTAGTATTATTTTTCCTTGGTTGCTAGTGGCCGCAACAACCATGGGCCAGATATGGACCATGGTAACCTTGAGCCTGCTACGGGCCGTAGGATCCATGGGCCTCCTACGAGCCGTCGGATAAATGAGCCACCAATGGGCTATAGAATCAGTGGGCCTCCTATGGTCCGTCGGATAAATGGGCCAACATGAGCCATAAACAGGCATAATTTGTATCGGGCCGACACGGTAACGGGCCGTTACAGGCCGGAAGACAGCAAAGGCTTAATTCTATCACACGCATAACGGGTCGTTAATGGGCCAGAATACATGACGGGCTGGAAACGGCGCAACTGGTTAACATGCCACAAATGGGTCGATTCTAACCACAGGCTGAATTGGGCCCATTAGGGGAACATGCCAGTAACGGACCGAAAGTAACCGAGGGCTGGAAAGGTGCCCAAGAATGTATGGGCCGTCAGTAGGCCGAAAGCTAACACGGGCAGGAAACGGCCCATGTGAATCATGGGCCGTTAATGGGTATAAAGAAATATACTGTTTATTATGGTCTAGAGTCATCGCGGGCCACTAAAGGGCCCAAGGATACGAAAGGCCTCATATGGGCCAAAAGACGTCATGGGCCGTACATGGGCCGAAAATGAAATGGGCTGGTATTATACTTGACGGCCCACATGACGTTGTTGGGCCGATTTTGGGAACGCCATAACGGGCGGTGAGTTATCGGGCCGTAAAATGGGCTATATGCGAAAAAACCATTAACAAGCTTTTCATGGCCGGCCCGCTAGCTTTTGACCAAGTCAAAACGGCCGGCCTTTGTAAGCTAAATGGGCCAGTGTTGGGCCGTCGCACGTGTCGACATATCATATGCGCTTCTCTGACACAATGACGAGCTGATACGTGTTTCCTCCGGCCAATGAGAATTTTACACGTGGAAAATCGCCATTGGTCATTGCTGTTAACGGGTTATTGGATCCAAAACCAGACCCGATAGCTTAACAGCGACCCGTTACGGTGGGTGTCACGTGTCGGTTACCCTTGACGAAAGCACTTCAATGACGCGAAATTTATCGTCATGGAAGTGAACAATTCCGTGATGATAATTTTGGTATTGTCATGGAACACTTCTACGACAGCACATGTATGACTATCTTGATTCTGTCATAAAATCGTCATGGATGTACATGCATGACAGAAAACATGACCTATTGTTACAAACACGTATAATCACGGAAGTGTATTTTTTGTAGTGATTATTCAGTATTAGTTATGTTCAATGCATGTTTATGACTGTTTTTGCTTTTTGGTTGGTCGCTTTTCAATCTATTTGCTAGCCTTGATTTGTACTAAGCGGAAATTCTGCTTGTGCATCCAACTCCTTAAACCCAAAGTTGTGCCAAATGAGTCCACCATATTTACCTATATGTGGTATTTCCATGTCGCTCCAAATAAATTTGCATGTGCCAATTCTATTTTTTCAAAATAATTTTCAGTTTTGTGTGCCCATACCGCTCATGAAGCGGCAGGGGGTGGCTAATATTTTCCATGCTAGGTATGTTATTCTCACGATGAGTGTTTATTCACTTGTCATTACACAAGAGTGTGGCAGGTAATAGGGATGCCCAGTCCTGAAATGAAAACAAATATGATATGATGATAATAATAAATTCCTTGGAAAGTGTTGGTACGGAAGGCACCCGTGGATACGACTAGCCATGGATTGTGAAAGAATGGTGGAAAGGAAATAAACTTTATTTTCTGTTTGGGAACCGCCTATAATGTGTCTAGTATGGAAGGTATTGAGAATTCTTGGTCGTTTTCGTTGGCAGGAAAAGCATGCCTCTCAAAATAATTATCTCTCTCTAATTTAAGCCTTGAGCCATGGCACCTCTGTAAATCTCTGCTTCCCTCTGTGAAGGGCCTATCTATTTACTTTTATGCAATTTTTATTTTTATTTTGAGTCCATATTCTCTTACAAAGCACCAACTAGAGAACACCATTGTCATACTTTTAGATTGGGTGTAGCTAATATTGAGTATGTTTCATGAATGGATCAACGATTAAACATAATGGGCTAGGGATAACTTTCTTTAGCGTTGATATTTTGAAAGTCATGGCTGCTTGTTAGTATATTTGAGTATTTACGTCTTCATGTCAAACTATAGACTATTGCTTTGAATCATTCAAGTTCAAATGTCCATGCCACAAAAGAAAAGAGTATATGATGAATATGATAGGTAGCATTCCACATCAAAAATTATATTTTTATCTTTTACCTACTCGAGGACGAGCATGAATTAACCTTGGGGGTGCTTGATACGTCTCCAATGTATCTATAATTTTTATTGTTCCATGCTATTATAGTATCAATCTTGGATGTTTTATATACACTTACATGCAATTATATATCATTTTGGGACTAACCTATTAACTTAGTTGAAGGAAATATGCCCTAGAGGCAATAATAAAGTTATTATTTATTTCCTTATATCATGATAAATGTTTATTATTCATGCTAGAATTGTATTAACTGGAAACATAATACATGTGTGAATACATAGACAAACAGAGTGTCACTAGTATGCCTCTACTAGACTAGCTCATTGATCAAAGATGGTTATGTTTCCTAACCATAGACATGAGTTGTCATTTGATTAACGGGATCACATCACTAGGAGAATGATGTGATTGACATGACCCATTCCGTTAGCTTAGCACACGATCGCTTAATATGTTGTTATTACTTTCTTCATGACTTATACATGTTCCTATGACTACGAGATTATGCAACTCCGTTTACCGGAGGAACACTTTGTGTGCTACCAAACGTCACAACGTAATTGGGTGATTATAAAGGTGCTCTACAGGTGTCTCCGAAGGTACTTGTTGGGTTGGCGTATTTCTAGATTAGGATTTGTCACTCCATTTGTCGGAGAGGTATCTCTGGGCCCTCTCGCTAATGCACATCATCATGGCGACCGGACCTCAAGCGATCGATCTCTGTGCTCAAGTGTCATCCCTGGATCAGTAATGCTGACACCACACAATACTCGAAGGATTTATAATAGAGTAGCAATCACACACTTATTACATCGAATGTCTCAAGAGAGAACTTAATAAAATAAATATGGCTTAAGGCCAACTAATAACGATAACAGCGGAAGGCTTGGAAGAATAAGCGAGTCCATCAACTCCAATGGCATCACTGAGTATAGAGCCACGACCTAAGCACCTTACTGTAAATGCGAAAAGTCTGCAACATGAAACGTTGCAGCCCGAAAACGGGTCAGCACATGGAATATGCTGGCAAAGTAACACATAGAGAATAATGGAAGAATAAGCCTATACTACATGCATATATGGCAGGTGGAAAGCTCTATGGTTACAGTTTTGCGTAAAGCCAATTTTTCCGTACTACAAAGGAATAAATTTATTTAACTATCATGGTGGTTGTTGAACATTGAGAATGGTTAACAACGTCCTCCATCCCAATTAAAAGTACTCATTAAAAACGCAACAATATTAATTAGAAGTAACATGATGAGATTCACATGATAATCCAAGTACTAGACACTCAAGATGTCCATAACCGGGGACACGACTAATCATGATTAGTTTATACACTCTGTAGAGGTTTGTGCACTTTTCCCCACAATACTCGATCTCCTCCATTTGATTTCTCGCACTACATGGTGTTTGAGAAACGGATGACCGAGACATAGTCTTTCAGAAGCGCTAGCACCTTACATGTGGGTAGACCGTACCAACCTATAACCCCTACATCAGCTAGTCTACCCGTAAGAGTTCGCACAACTTAGTCAACTATGCTAGAGCCCATAGTAGCATGTGGCTGCACACGGAAGTTTCTAGCATGAATAATCTCATGATCCCTTTGAGCTGGGTGGCGGTCCAAGAAAAAACAGTAAGTCCTGATGGAAACCAGGTGCCTCAATCCACCTGTGTGTGTTTTTAAGTTGCCACCTTAAATAAACCATTAAATAACAATCTCACATCTGTCATGGATACACTCACCCAATCCACGTCTACTAGCATAGCATGGCATAATAAGCAAACGTAGAAGTAACTCCCAAGGGTTTGAAAATAAACAGGTAATAGGTACTACCTCAATCTACTTCCCATCCCACAATTTAATTAGATCCTAATCATGCAATGTTTGAGGATAGATCTAATGCATAAAACTGGGTATGAAAAGTATATGATCAAAGTGTTACTTGCCTTGCTGATGATCCGCGAAACCTAGAGACTCGAAGTAACAGGCGGCACACTCCGGGTATTCTATCGCAGACAAACAAACAAGCATACAATAAGAACTCATCTAATGCACAGGTAAAACTCAAATAGATCTAACCAGATAGTTCAACTTAAGAACTCCGGTTTGCAAAAAGAAACAAATCAAACGAAGCAACGAAAGTCAAACGGCGAAAGAAAACAGCTTCGTTTTACTAATCTGGATCTAAGTCAAATTTTACAGTAGCAAAAACTTGTTTAAGTAGGTTATTCGGAAAGAGGGTTTCGAGACGAAACTCCAGGCGCTTGAATCTCCTGATTCCGACAAACGAGCGGAAAGTTATACTAAAACGTAAATCGGATCAGGAATCGCGATCAGAAAAATCGCGGATTAAATCCGAGAAAAAGAAAAACGATGAACAGGTTAACGAACGAACGTTCGTTAACTAAACTAATCTGACGAACTCGTTCGTTAAAACGAACAAACGAACGAACGTTCGCTAAATAACCTAAACCTGAAAAAAGAAACTAAAAAAATCGAAACTAAACCGAAGAAAAACCGCTCGGTTTAAAAAAAAGACCAAAGGCACGCATAAACGCAGGCGGCGAACCTCGGCCAAGTGGGTCGGCGACGGGTCCGGCGGCTCGGCTCCGGCAGTGAGGCGGGCGGTGGCGGCGGCGGATTCAAGTGTGGCGGCGGATCTAGGTTAGGGTTAGGGTTTGGCGGGTGTGGGCCACGTGGCGTGGTGGTGGGTCCCGTGAGGCGGCTGGGGCGCTGGGCGGCACTTTATATAGTGCCTCCGATGAGTCCCGCTGCATGGCCCAAGGTCGGTCTTGTGATTTTTTAATAATTCAGCATGAAAGAAAAATAAAAGAAATACTAAACGGACTCCAAAAATCCCGAAATAAAATTTTGCCGGCTTCTAAAATCATGCCGGACTAGATGAACATTTATTTGGGGCCTAAATGCAATTTTGAAAAACGCGTATTTTTCCTAAATTCAAATAAAAAGGCGAAAAACTCTGAAATAAAATCTTATTTGATTTTATTATTAAATCTTCATTATTTCTTTATTTTGGGAAATTCATTTTATTCCCTCTCTCATATTTTGATAGTAGAATAATTAAAGATAAAATAATTAAAATCAAATGATCCTATTTTCAAAATTTGAGAAAACTCAAATATGAAAATAACGAAATCCCCAACTCTCTCCGTGGGTCCTTGAGTTGTGTAGAATTTCTAGGATCGAGCCAAAATGCAACAAAAAAGATGATATGCAATGATGCTCTATGTATAACATTCCAAATTGAAAATTTGGGATGTTACAAACCTACCCCCTTAAGATGAATCTCGCCCTCAAGATTCGGGTTGGCTAGAAAATAGGTGAGGGTGGTCCTTAAGCAGATCTTCCTCTCGCTCCCAGGTGGCTTCATCCCCAGTGTGGTGGCTCCACTGAACTTTGCAAAACTTAATGACCTTGCTGCGGGTGACTCGGTTGGCAAACTCGAGAATCCTGACTGGTTTCTCCTCATAGGTCATATCGTTATTCAACTGAATCGCCTCTAGTGGCACAGTATCTCTCAGTGGTATATCCGCCATCTTTGCGTGACACTTCTTCAACTGAGAAACATGAAACACATCGTGAACACCTGACAATCCTTCGGGTAGTTCCAACTTGTACGCAACTTCTCCCATGCGCTCCAAAACTTTGTATGGTCCCACAAAACGTGGCGCTAATTTTCCTTTAACACCAAAACGCTTAACTCCTCAAGCGAGAGATACTCAAGATAAACTCGCTCTCCGGCTTCAGATTCTGTCTCCTTGCGTTTTGAATCTGCATAGCTCTTCTGTCTTGGTGGGCTACCTTGAGCCTATCGCGAATCAACTTTACTTTCCGCTCGAGACTCCTTAATCAAATCCGGTCCAAACAATGGCGGTCTCCAACTTCATCCCACAAGAGCGGGTTCTGCACCTCCTTCCGTACAAGGCTTCGAAAGGTGCCATCTTCAAACTGGTTTGGTAACTATTGTTATAAGAAAACTCCGCATAGGGCAAGTTGTCATCCCAATTTGATCCATAATCCAATGCACATGCTCTCAGCATATCCTCTAAGATCTGGTTGACTCTCTCTGTTTGTCCATCTGTCTGTGGATGAAAAGTTGTGCTAAACTCCACCGTTCCCAAAGTTTCATGCAATCGCTTCCGAACTTTGACGTGAACTGGGTTCCTCTATTCGATACGATACTCCTCGGAACTCCATGCAAGCATACAATCCTCGTCATGTATATCTTAGCCAATTTGGCACCGCCAGAGGTAGTCTTTACTGGAATGAAATGAGCTACCTTCGTCAAACGATCGACTACAACCCAAATTGAGTCATAGCCTGAGCGGGTCCTGGGCAATCCTGTGATGAAATCCATACCTAGTTTATCCCACTTCCATTCGGGTATGGGCAATGGCTGTAACAATCCTGTTGGCTTCTGATGTTCTGCTTTCACCTTCTGACACACATCACAAACTACTACATACTCTGTGATATCTTTCTTCATTCCGGTCCACCAGAAAGTATCTTTCAAATCCAAATACATCTTGGTATTTCCGGGGTGGATCGAATACGGCGAATCATGTGCCTCTTGCAAAATCAACTTCCGAATCTCCGGATCACTTGGTACGAACGCGGTCCTCAAACCATAAGGTATCGTGCTCATCCTCACGAAATCCTTTGCTTTTCCCTTGCTCATCTTCTCCTTAATAGAAGCAACTTCCTTATCTGTCCTTTGAGCTTCTCTGATTTTGTCCATCAAAGTAGATTGAATCTCCAATGCTGCTACATAGCCTCGCGGAACTATTTCCAAACATAGCTCCCGAAATTCCTCGGCTAACTCTTTTGGTAAACCTCCGGTCATTAGAATGTTAACATGACTCTTACGGCTCAACGCGTCTGCTACCATGTTAGCCTTTCCGGGGTGGTAATGCAATCTCATATCATAATTCCTTGATGAGCTCCAACCATCTTCTCTGCCTGAGATTTAACTCCTTCTGCGTGAAGATGTACTTCAAACTCTTGTGATCCGTATACACCTCATAATGATTTCCAATGAGGAAATGCCTCCATGTTTTCAATGCATGCACTACGGCTGCTAACTCCAAATCATGCGTGGCATAGTTTAATTAAGTGAGGTTTCAAATTGTCGTGAAGCATACGAAACAACTCTTCCCTCCTGCATAAGTACTGCTCCAAGTCCTCGACGTGAAGCGTCGCAATAAACTTCGTAATCCTTGCTTTGGTCTGGCAGGATTAATACTAGTGAGGTAACCAAACGCTTCTTCAACTCTTGGAAACTAGCCTCACACTCCTCAGTCCAAATAAACTTGGTATCCTTCTTCAATAATTCTGTCATGGGCTTTGCAATTCTCGAGAAATTCTCAATGAATCTCCAGTAGTATCCTGCGAGTCCAAGGAAACTCCGGATCTCTCCAACTGTTGTTGGCGCTTCCCAGTTTGTCACCGTGACAACCTTAGTGGGGTCTACTGCTATACCTTCTCCGGATATAACATGTCCGAGAAATTCAACTTCCTTCAACCAAAACTCACACTTGCTGAACTTGGCATACAACTGATGTTCCCTGAGCTTCTCGAGTACCAAACGCAAATGCTCCTTATGTTCTTCTTCATTCTTTGAGTAGACCAAGATATCGTCAATGAATACCACAACGAACTTATCCAAAAGCTCCATAAACACCTTGTTCATCATGTTCATAAAATAGGCTGGGGCGTTAGTCAGTCCAAATGACATAACGGTATACTCGTACAGCCCGTACCTAGTGGTAAAAGCTGTCTTGGGTATATCCTCGTCATGAATCTTCAATCGATGGTATCCACGATCGCAAATCGATCTTGGAAAATACCTTAGCTCCTTGCAATTGGTCAAACAAGTCGTTGATCATCGCAACGGGTATTTGTTCTTAATGGTTACTTCATTCAATCCTCGATAATCAACAACCATTCTTAAAGATCCATCCTTCTTCTCCACTAGAATCTTGGTGATCCCCAAGGCGAAGAGCTTGGGCGAATAAAACCTTTATCCAATAACTCCTTAATCTGCTTCTTAATTTCCTCCAAATCTTGGTTTGGCATCCTATACGGTCTCTTAGATATCGCCCAAAGTGCTCGGCGATAGTTCAATCAGAATTCGATGTCTCCGTCCGTGGCATGCCTGACAACTCTTCCGGAAACAAGTCCGGGTAATCCCTTACCACTGGTACTTCCTCCTGCACAACTCCTGTTAAGGAATTTACATGCGCTCTCCTCGGCTCATGCCGTGATACATACTTGATTCTTCTTCCTTCTGGGGTGGTAAGCAAAATCGACTTACTGGCGCAATCTATGTTCCCTCCATACTTCGATAACCAATCCATTCCTAATATCACATCCAACCCTTGGGATTCCAAAACTATTAGGTCCGAGGGAAATACATAGTTTCCAATCCTTAATGGCAGTCGATCGCACCATATACTTGCCATATATTCTGCCTCGGTGAGGTTACTAGCATGGGTGACCTAAGGGATTGGGTTGGTAGTTTATACTTATCCACAAATCCCCTTGATATGTATGAATGCGATGCACCAAGATCAAAAGAACAACCGCAGAAAAGTCTTAACCAAAAACTTACCTATTACTGCATCTGGCTGAGCTTCAACCTCCTCCACGGTAACGTGGTTTACTTGTCCCCTGTTGAAAGGGTTTGGCTTCTTTCCTGAGCTTCCATTGTCGTTACCATTTTGGCCTTCTGGACAATCATTTGCATAATGCACAGTCTTGCGGCACTTAAAACAGGTGATATGGCTCAGGTCTACCTTGGATGGTGTTGACGGGGTGGTGCGGTTTTGTCCATTGCTTCCTCCATTCTCGTTTCCATTCTTGGTGCCATTATGGTTGTGCGAGCTACCTCCTCCATGAATATGCTGAAATTGTCCTCCTGGCTTCGGGGTAAGGCGAAGCTTCTGATGAGCTCCAGAGTTATACTTCCCTTGTCCATACTTTCTCTTGCGATTGTCAATCTGCTGCTGCTTCCCTTCAATCATAAGAGCACGATCTACTAACTCCTGGTAGTTATTGAAGGTGGCTACCATCAATCGTGCATACTCAGCTCATCATTCGGTCCTTCTAGAAACTTCTCCCGCTTAGTTGCGTCTGTAGTAACGCTATCCGGGGCATAACGTGCTAGCTTACTAAAGTCATCCACGTACTGGCCAACTGTCCATCCTCCTTGGCGTAAGTTGCGAAACTCACACTTCTTCATGGCCATAGCTCCTGCTGAAACATGGGCAGTACGGAAAGCTTGCTGAAACTGATCCCATGTGACAAAGGTGTCTGTGGTAAGTGGTCAGAAAATTCTCCCACCATGCAGCCGCAGTCCTTCAAGCCGATGTGCGGAAAATTTCACCTTTTCCCCGTCTGTACATCCCGTAGTGGTCAACTCCTCCCTACTTTGCGGAGACAATCATACGCAACAATCGGCTCGGTGCTCTTTGGAAAACACCGGCGGGTTCAAATTTTAAGAAACGGGTCAAATGGTCAATGTGTGGTGGTGGCGGTGGGTTGTTGTTGTTGTTGTTGTTGTTGTTGTTGTTGTTGTTGTTGCCTTGGTTCTGCATCAATGTTTGAATCAAGGCATTCTGTCTTGAATCAACCGAAAGTGATCTCTGGCGAAAAAACAAATACGGGGTCGCGTCTCGGAGGCATCTGAGGGTTTATAGAAAAGACGAGAGTTAAGAATAGAATGAGGTCTAGGGAGAAAACACTACCCATATGCACATGAGACAAATCACACAATATCACTCCAATCAATTAAAACAAGGGCATACAACGGTCTATCTATCGTTACAAAGTCTTTGGGACTAAAACTAATTTTTAATGGGGGAAAATCTACTATCGTTATGGTGGTCAACTAGAAAAACTGCTCCGATGAAGACTCCATGATATCCGCTCCACTTCATCTTCGAAATCATCATCACTAGGATCGGAATCAGTGTCGTCGATGATGATGTAGTTCTCTGGACAGGTGCAATCTTCATCTTCTCCTCCGGGTGCTGAATTTCCCATGAGTTCTTCAACCTTCTCCTTAAGATCGCCATTTTGTCTCACTAGAGCCACAATCTCCTCCATGTAGTCCTTGCGAGTGGCCTTTAGTTATCCTTCTAGTTCGATAATCTTGGCTTTTGCTGTCTTCAACTCCATCATGTCTGCGCACATCTGGTTCTCCTGGCGTCGAATGTGCTGATTTAACTCCTGGATGAAAGCTGCAATGGATCGATCCTTCTTAGTGCCAACTATCTCCCATTGTTCATCTCGCGCCGCAACCGGTAGATAGTATCCTTGAGGTCTTCTTTGTAAACTTCTCCAATGCGCCCCATGGTTATGTGAGTTTCCATGCTCTTTCCCAGACTCCAGGTTGGTGCATTGAAAACACACTCTATGTGCTCCGTGATTGGCGCAAACGTCCTTCCGGGAACTTGAGCTTGAATCTTCCAGCGCTCTTCTTCGGTAAAGTGGAATTGTAGGTCCGGTGAAGCTTGGTATTCGATGTTCAGTACTTAGTGACTTCCTTCGTGTCGTCCAAAGGGTGTATCTTCATCCGGCTGGGTAAACTTGATCCTCGCTTCCGTCATCCTAAAAGAGTAGAAAAGATGAGGAGTTAGAAATGAGAAGAGAGAGTAGTGATCTAGGGCTTTAGCTTAGTGGTCGTGTCCTACAGTCAAACCTGGCTCTGATACCATCTTTGTAGCGACCAGACCTCAAACAGTCTGATCTCTGTGCTCAAGTGTCATCCCTGGATCAGTAATGCTGACACCACACAGTACTCGAAGGATTTATAACAGAGTAGCAATCACACACTTATTACATCGAATGTCTCAAGAGAGAACTTAATAAAATAAATATGGCTTAAGGCCAACTAATAACGATAACAGCGGAAGGCTTGGAAAAATAAGCGAGTCCATCAACTCCAACGGCATCACTGAGTATAGAGCCACGACCTAAGCACCTTACTCATCGTCTGAAAAGTCTGCAACATTAAACGTTGCAGCCCGAAAATGGGTCAGCACATGGAATATGCTGGCAAAGTAACACATAGAGAATAATGGAAGAATAAGCCTATACTACATGCATATATGGCAGGTGGAAAGCTCTATGGTTACAGTTTTGCGTAAAGCCAATTTTTCCCTACTGCAAATGAATAAATTTATTTAAATATCATGGTGGTTGTTGAACATTGAGAATGGTTGGCAGCATCCTCAATCCCAATTAAAAGTACTCATTAAAAACGCAACAATATTAATTAGAAGTAACATGATGAGATTCACATGATAATCCAAGTACTAGATACTCAAGATGTCCATAACCGGGGACACGGCTAATCATGATTACTTTATACACTCTGCAGAGGTTTGTGCACTTTTCCCCACAAGACTCGATCTCCTCCGTTTGATTTCTCGCACTACATGGTGTTTGACAAATGGATGACCGAGACATAGTCTTTCGAGCGCTTAGCACCTTACATGTGGGTAGACCGTACCAACCTACAACCCCTACATCAGCTAGTCTACCCATAAGAGTTCGCACAACTTAGTCAACTATGCTAGAGCCCATAGTAGCATGTGGCTGCACACGGAAGTTTCTAGCATGAATAATCTCATGATCCCTTTGAGCACGGGTGGCGGTCCGAAGAAAAACAGTAAGTCCTGATGGAAACCAGGTGCCTCAATCCACCCAGATGTGTTTTTAAGTTGCCACCTTAAATAAACCATTAATTAACAATCTCACATCTGTCATGGATACACTCACCCAATCCACGTCTACTAGCATAGCATGGCATAATAAGCAAACGTAGAAGTAACTCCCAAGGGTTTGAAAATAAACAGGTAATAGGTACTACCTCAATCTACTTCCCATCCCACAATTTAATTAGATCCTAATCATGCAATGTTTGAGGATAGATCTAATGCATAAAACTGGGTATGAAAAGTATATGATCAAAATGTTACTTGCCTTGCTGATGATCCGCGAAACCTAGAGACTCGAAGTAACAGGCGACGCACTCCGGGTATTCTATCGCAGACAAACAAACAAGCATACAATAAGAACTCATCTAATGCACAGGTAAAATTCAAATAGATCTAACCAGATAGTTGAACTTAAGAACTCCGGTTTGCAAAAAGAAACAAATCAAACGAAGCAACGAAAGTCAAACGGCGAAAGAAAACAGCTTTGTTTTACTAATCTGGATCTAAGTCAAATTTTACAGTAGCAAAAACTTGTTTAAGTAGGTTATTCGGAAAGAGGGTTTCGAGACGAAACTCCAGGCGCTTGAATCGCCTGATTCCGACAAACGAGCGGAAAGTTATACTAAAACGTAAATCGGATCAGGAATCGCGATCAGAAAAATCACGGATTAAATCCGAGAAAAAGAAAAACGACGAACAGGTTAACGAACGAACGTTCATTAACTAAACTAATCTGACGAACTCGTTCGTGAAAACGAACAAATGAACGAACGTTCGCTAAATAACCTAAACCTAAAAAAACCAAAACTAAAAAAACCGAAACTAAACCGAAGAAAAACCGCTCGGTTTTTTTAAAAAAAGACCGAAGGCACGCAAAACGAGGCGGCGGCGAACGTCGACGGCGGGGTCCGGCGGCGGCGGATCTGGCGGCGGCGACGCGGATCTAGGGTTAGGGTTAGGGTTTGGGCGGGTGCGGGCAATGGCGGGCGTGGCGGCAAGTGGTCCTCGGCTGAAGCGCGCAAGATTTTATATAGTGCCCGAAGCGGAGTCCCGCTGGCACGGCCAAGGTCGGTGCGCAGTTTTTTTTAAATAATTCCGCGCAGAAGAAAAAACAAAAGAAATACTAAACGGACTCCAAAAATACCGCCGCATCCCAAGCGCGCTGCCCTCCTAGGCGCGCAACACTAAGTAATCCAAGCCCCCGGCTTCTAAAATCATGCCGGACTAGATGAACATTTATTTGGGGCCTAAATGCAATTTTGAAAAACGCGTATTTTTCCTAAATTCAAATAAAAAGGCGAAAAACTTCGAAATAAAATCTTATTTGATTTTATTATTAAATCTTCATTAATTCTTTATTTTGGGAAAGTCATTTTATTCCCTCTCTCATATTTTGATAGTAGAAATAATTGAAGATAAAATAATTAAAATCGAAATGATCCTATTTTCAAAATTTGAGAAAACTCAAATATGAAAATAACGAAATCCCCAACTCTCTCCGTGGGTCCTTGAGTTGTGTAGAATTTCTAGGATCGAGCCAAAATGCAACAAAAAATATGATATGTAATGACGCTCTATGTATAACATTCCAAATTGAAAATTTGGGATGTTACAATCACTTAAGCCTTGCAAGCATTGCAACTAATGAGTTAGTTGCGCGATGATGTATTGCGGAACGAGTAAAGAGACTTGCCGGTAAAGAGATTGAACTAGGTATTGAGATACCGACGATCAAATCTCGGGCAAGTAACATACCGATGACAAAAGGAACAACGTATGTTGTTATGCGGTCTGACCGATAAAGATCTTCGTAGAATATGTGGGAGCCAATATGAGCATCCAGGTTCCGCTATTGGTTATTGACTGGAGACGAGTCTCGGTCATGTCTACATAGTTCTCAAACCCTTTGGGTCCGCACGCTTAACGCTTCGGCGATGCGGTTATATTATGAGTTTATATGTTTTGATGTACCAAGGTTCTTGAGTCCGGATGTGATCACGGACATGACGAGGAGTCTCGAAATGGTCGAGACATGAAGATTGATATATTGGAAGCCTATGTTTGGATATCGGAAGTGTTCCGGGTGAAATTGGGATTTTACCGGAGTACCGGGAGGTTACCGGAACCCCCCGGGAGGTAAATGGGCCTTAGTGGGCTTTTACGGAGAAGAGGAGAGGCGGCCACCGCAGGGCCACGCGCCCCTCCCCCTAGTCCGAATAGGACAGGGAGAAGGGGGCGGCGCCCCCCCCCCCCCTTCCTTCTCTCTCTCCTCTTTCCCCCTCCTGAATCCTAATCCAACTAGGAAAGGGGGGGGGAGTCCTACTCCCGGTGGGAGTAGGATTCTTCCCGGTGGGAGTAGGACTCCTCCCCGGTGCGCCTCTCCCCTGGCCGGCCGCACCCCCCTTGCTCCTTTATATATGGGGGCAGGGGGGCACCGCATAGACACAACAATTGATCATTGATCTCTTAGCCGTGTGCGGTGCCCCCTCCACCATAATCCACCTCGATAATATCATAGCGGTGCTTAGGCGAAGCCCTGCGTCGGTAGAACATCAACATCGTCACCACGCCGTCGTCTTGTGAAACTCTCCCTCAACACTCGGCTAGATCGGAGTTCGAGGGACGCCATCGGGCTGAACGTGTGCTTTGAACTTCGAAGGTGTCGTGTGTTCGATTACTTGATCGGTCGGATCGTGAAGACGTCGACTACATCAACCGCGTTGTGCTAACGCTTCGCTTCGGTCTACGAGTGCGTGGACAACACTCTCCTCTCGTTGCTATGCATCACCATGATCTTGCGTGTGCGTAGGATTTTTTGAAATTACTACGTTCCCCCAAGCGGTGGCATCCGAGCCCGGTTTTATGCGTTGATGTTATATGCACGAGTAGAACACAAGTGAGTTGTGGGCGATACAAGTCATACTGATTACCAGCATGTCATACTTTGGTTCGGCGGTATTGTTAGATGAAGTGCTCGGACCGACATTACGCGTACGCTTACGCGAGACTGGTTCTACCGACATGCTTTGCACATAGGTGGCTGGCGGGTGTCAGTTTCTCCAACTTTAGTTGAACCGAGTGTGGCTACGCCCGGTCCTTGCGAAGTTTAAAACAGCACCAACTTGACAAACTATCGTTGTGGTTCTGATGGGTAGGTAAGAACAGTTCTTGCTAAGCCTGTAGCAGCCACGTAAAACTTGCAACAACAAAGTAGAGGACGTCTAACTTGTTTTTGCAGGGCATGTTGTGATGTGATATGGTCAAGACATGATGCTAAATTTTATTGTATGAGATGATCATGTTTTGTAACCGAAGTTATCGGCAAGCTGGCGAGAGCCATTTGGTTGTCACTTTATTGTATGCAATGCAATCGCCTGTAATGCTTTACTTTATCACTAAGCGGTAGCGGTAGTCGAGAATCATAAGATTGGCGAGACGACAACGATGCTACGATGGAGATCAAGGTGTCGCCCGGTGACGATGGTGATCATGACGGTGCTTGGAGATGGAGATCACAAGCACAAGATGATGATGGCCATATCATATCACTTATATTGATTGCATGTGATGTTTATCTTTTATGCATCTTATCTTGCTTTGATTGACGGTAGTATTATAAGATGATCTCTCACTAAATTTCAAGATAAAAGTGTTCTCCCTGAGTATGCACCGTTGCCAAAGTTCATCGTGCCCAGACACCACGTGATGATCAGGTGTGATAAGCTCTACGTCCATCTACAATGGGTGCAAGCCAGTTTTGCACACGCATAATACTCGGGTTAAACTTGACGAGCCTAGCATATGCAGATATGGCCTCGGAACACTGAGACCAAAAGGTCGAGCGTGAATCATATAGTAGATATGATCAACATAGTGATGTTCACCATTGAAAGCTACTCCATTTCACGTGATGATCGATTATGGTTTAGTTGATTTGGATCACGTGATCACTTAGAGGATTAGAGGGATGTCTTTCTAAGTGGGAGTTCTTAAGTAATATGATTAATTGAACTTAAATTTATCATGAACTTAGTACGTGATAGTATCTTGCTTGTCTATGTTTGATTGTAGATAGATGGCCCGTGTTGTTGTTCCGTTGAATTTTAATGCGTTCCTTGAGAAAACAAAGTTGAAAGATGATGGTAGCAATTACACGGACTGGGTCCATAACTTGAGGATTATCCTCATTGCTGCATAGAAGAATTACGTCCTGGAAGCACCGCTGGGTGCCGAACTGGCTGATGTAATCGGCGGCGTTAAGAACGTCTGGCAGAGCAAAGCTGATGACTACTCGATAGTTCAATGTGCCATGCTTTACGGCTTAGAACCGGGACTTCAACGATGTTTTGAACGTCATGGAGCATATGAGATGTTCCAGGAGTTGAAGTTAATATTCCAAAAGAATGCCCGGATTGAGAGATATGAAGTCTCCAATAAGTTCTACAGCTGCAAGATGGAGGAGAATAGTTACATCGGTGAGCATATACTCAAGATGTCCGGTACTGCAATCACTTGATTCAACCGGGAGTTAATCTTCCGGATGATAAGCGTCATTGATGTAATTCTCCAATCACTTCCACCAAGCTACAAGAGCTTCGTGATGAACTATAATATGCAAGGGATGGATAAGACAATTCCCGAGCTCTTCGCAATGCTAAAGGCTGCGGAGGTAGAAATCAAGAAGAAGCATCAAGTGTTGATGGTCAACAAGACCACCAGTTTCAAGAAGAAGGGCAAAGGGAAGAAGAAGGGGAACTTCAAGAAGAACAGCAAGCAAGTTGCTGATCAGGAGAAGAAACCCAAGTCTGGACCTAAGCCCTAAATCGAAAGTGCTTTTTTGCATAGCGCATCGGGTCACTTGAAGCGGAACTGCCCCAAGTATTTGGCGGATAAGAAGGATGGCAAGGTGAACAAAGGTACATGTGATATACATGTTATTGATGTGTACCTTACTAGACCTCGCAATAGCACTGGTATTTGATCTGGTTACATTGCTAATATTTGCAACTCAAAGCAGGGACTACAGATTGCGAACACCGGCAAAGGACGAGGTGACGATGCGGCGTGGGAAATGGTTCCAAAGTCGATGTGATCGCGGTCGGCACACTACCTCTACATCTACCTTGAATTAGTATTAGACCTAAATAATTGTTATTTGGTGCCGGTTGAGCATGAACATTATATCTTGATCTTGTTTGATGCGAGACGGTTATTCATTTAAATCGAGAATAATGGTTGTTCTATTTATATGAGTAATATCTTTTATGGTCATGCACCCTTGAAGAGTGGTCTATTTTTTTGAATCTCGATAGTAGTGATACACATATTCATAATATTGAAGCCAAAAGATGCAGAGTTGATAATGATAGTGCAACTTATTTGTGGCACTGCCGTTTAGGTCATATCGGTGTAAAGCGCATGAAGAAACTCCATACTGATGGACTTTTGGAACCACTTGATTATGAATCAATTGGTACTTGCGAATCATGCCTCATGGGCAAGATGACTAAAGCGCCGTTCTCCGGTACTATGGAGAGAGCAACAGATTTGTTGGAAATCATACATACAGATGTATGTGGTCCGATGAATGTTGAGGCTCGTGGCGGATATCGTTATTTTCTCACCTTCACAGATGATTTAAGCAGATATGGGTATATCTACTTAATGAAGCATAAGCCTGAAACATTTGAAAAGTTCAAAGAATTTCAGAGTGAAGTTGAAAATCATCGTAACAAGAAAATAAAGTTTCTACGATCTGATCGTGGAGGAGAATTTTGAGTTACGAGTTTGGTCTACATTTGAAACAATGCATAATAGTTTCGCAACTCACGCCACCCGGAACACCACAACGTAATGGTGTGTTTGAACGTCGTAATCGTACTTTACTAGATATGGTGCAATCTATGATGTCTCTTACTGATTTACCGCTATCCTTTTGGGGTTATGCTTTAGAGATGGCCGCATTCACGTTAAATAGGGCACCATCAAAATCCGTTGAGACGACACCTTATGAACTATGGTTTGGCAAGAAACCAAAGTTGTCGTTTCTTAAAGTTTGGGGCTGTGATGCTTATGTGAAAAAGCTTCAACTTGATAAGCTCGAACCCAAATCGGAGAAATGTGTCTTCATAGGATACCCAAAGGAGATGTTGGGTACACCTTCTATCACAGATCCGAAGGCAAGACATTTGTTGCTAAGAATGGATCCTTTCTAGAGAAGGAGTTTCTCTCGAAAGAAGTGAGTGGGAGGAAAGTAGAACTTGATGAGGTAACTATACCTGCTCCTCTATTGGAAAGTAGTTCATCACAGAAACCGGTTTCTGTGACACCTACACCAATTAGTGAGGAAGTTAATGATGATGATCATGGAACTTCAGAACAAGTTATTACTGAATCTCGTAGATCAACCAGAGTAAGATCCGCACCGAGGTGGTACGGTAATCCTGTTCGGAAGTCATGCTACTAGATCATGATGAACCTCACGAACTATGAAGAAGCGATGGTGAGCCCAGATTCATAAAATGGCTTGAGGCCATGAAATGCGAGATGGGATCCATGTATGAGAACAAAGTGTGGACTTTGGTTGACTTGCCCAATGATCGGCAAGCAATTGAGAATAAATAGATCTTCAAGAAGAAGACCGACACGACGGTAATGTTATCGTTTCTACAAAGCTCGAATTGTTGCGAAAGGTTTTCGACAATTCCAAGGGATTGACTACGATGAGACCTTCTCACCCGTAGCGATGCTTAAGTCTGTCCGAATCATGTTAGCAATTGCCGCATTTTATGATTATGAAATTTGGCAATGGATGTCAAAATTGCATTCCTGAATGGATTTCTAGAAGAAGAGTTGTATATGATGCAACCGGAAGGTTTTGTCGATCCAAAGGGAGCTAACAAAGTGTGGAAGCTCCAGCGATCCATTTATGGACTGGTGCAAGCCTCTCGGAGTTGGAGTAAACGCTTTGATAGTGTGATCAAAGCATTTGGTTTTGTATAGACTTTTGGAGAAGCTTTGTGTTTACAAGAAAGTGAGTGGGAGCTCAGTAGCATTTACGATATTATATGTGGATGACATATTACTCATTGGAAATGATATAGAATTTCTGGATAGCATAAAGGGATACTTGAATAAGAGTTTTTCAATGAAAGACCTCGGTGAAGTTGCTTACATATTGGGCATCAAGATCTATAGAGATAGATCAAGACGCTTAATTGGACTTTCACAAAGCACATACCTTGACAAAGTTTTGAAGAAGTTCAAAATGGATCAAGCAAAGAAAGGGTTCTTGCATGTGTTACAAGGTGTGAAGTTGAGTAAGACTCAATGCCCGACCACTGCAGAAGATAGAGAGAAAATGAAAGATGTTCCCTATGCTTCAGCCATAGGCTCTATCATGTATGCACATGTGTACCAGACTGATGTGTGCCTTGCTATAAGTCTAGCAGGAGGAACCAAAGTAATCCAGAGTGGATCCTTTGGGCCGTGATCAAGAACATCCTGAAATACCAAGAGGACTAAGGATATGTTTCTCGTTTATGGAGGTAACAAAGAGCTCATCGTAAATGGTTACGTTGATGCAAGCTTTGACATCGATCCGGCGATTCTAAATCGCAAACCGGATATGTGTTTACATTGAACGGTGGAGCTGTCAGTTGGTGCAGTTCTAAACAAAGCGCCGTGGCGGGATCTACATGTGAAGCGGAGTACATAGCTTCTTCGGAAGCAGCAAACGAAGGAGTCTGGATGAAGGAGTTCATATCCGATCTAGGTATCATACCTAGTGCATCGGGTCCAATGACAATACTGGAGCAATAGCCTTGGCGAAGGAATCCAGATTTCACAAGAGAACCAAGCACATCAAGAGACGCTTCAATTCCATCCGGGATCTAGTCCAGGTGGGAGACATAGAAATTTGCAAGATACATAAGGATCTAAATGTTGCAGACCCGTTGACTAAGCCTCTTCCACGAGCAAAACATGATCAGCACCAAGGCTCCATGGGTGTAAGAATCATTACTGTGTAATCTAGATTATCGACTCTAGTGCAAGTGGGAGACTGAAGGAAATATGCCCTAGAGGCAATAATAAAGTTATTATTTATTTCCTTATATCATGATAAATGTTTATTATTCATGCTAGAATTGTATTAACCGGAAACATAATACATGTGTGAATACATAGACAAGCAGTGTCACTAGTATGCCTCTACTAGACTAGCTCGTTGATCAAAGATGGTTATGTTTCCTAACCATAGACATGAGTTGTCATTTGATTAACGGGATCACATCATTAGGAGAATGATGTGATTGACATGACCCATTCCGTTAGCTTAGCACACGATTGTTTAGTATGTTGCTATTGCTTTCTTCATGACTTATACATGTTCCTATGACTATGAGATTATGCAACTCTCGTTTAGCGGAGGAACACTTTGTGTGCTACCAAACGTCACAACCTAACTGGGTGATTATAAAGGTGCTCTACGGGTGTATCCGAAGGTACTTGTTGGGTTGGCGTATTTCGAGATTAGGATTTGTCACTCCGACTGTCGGAGAGGTATCTCTGGGCCCTCTCGGTAATGCACATCACTTAAGCCTTGCAAGCATTGCAACTAATGAGTTAGTTGCGGGATGATGTATTACGAAACGAGTAAAGAGACTTGCCGGTAATGAGATTGAACTAGGTATTAAGATATCGACGATCGAATCTCAGGCAAGTAACATACCGATGACAAAAGGAACAACGTATGTTGTTATGCGGTCTGACCGATAAATATCTTCGTAGAATATGTGGGAGCCAATATGAGCATCCAGGGTCCGCGCGCTTAATGTTTCGATGACAGTTATATTATGAGTTTATATGTTTTGATGTACCGAAGGTTGTTCGGAGTCCCGGATGTGATCACGGACATGACGAGGAGTCTCGAAATGGTCGAGACATGAAGATTGATATATTGGAAGCCTATGTTTGGATATCGGAAGTGTTCCGGTGAAATTGGGATTTTCTTAGTACCGGAGGTTACCGGAACCCCGGAGGTAAATGGGCCTTAGTGGGCTTTTACGGAGGAGAGGAGAGGCGGCCAGGGTAGGGCCGCGCGCCCCTCCCCCCTAGTCCGAATAGGACAAGGAGAAGTGGGCGGCGCCCCCCTTCCTTCTCTCTCTCCTCTTTCCCCCTCTCGAATCCTAATCCAACTAGGAAAGGGGGGGGGAGTCCTACTCCCGGTGGGAGTAGGACTCCTCCCGGCGCGCCTCTCCCCTGGCCGGCCGCACCCCCTTGCTCCTTTATATACGGGGGCAGGGGGGCACCCCATATACACAACAATTGATCATTGATCTCTTAGGCGTGTGCGGTGCCCCCTCCACCATAATCCACCTCGATAATATCGTAGCGGTGCTTAGGCGAAGCCCTGCATCGGTAGAACATCAACATCGTCACCACGCCATCGTGCTGACAAAACTCTCCCTCAACACTCGGCTGGATCGAAGTTCGAGGGACGTCATCGGGCTGAACGTGTGCTGAACTCGGAGGTGCCGTGCGTTCGGTATTTGATCGGTCGGATCGTGAAGACGTACGACTACATCAACCGCGTTGTGCTAACGCTTCCGCTTTCGGTCTACGAGGGACATGGACAACACTCTCCTATCTCGTTGCTATGCATCACCATGATCTTGCGTGTGCGTAGGATTTTTTTTGAAATTACTACGTTCCCCAACATTAGTGCCCAGTGCTAGTTGCTGATTTTTTTTGCATGCTTTTGGTTTTTCAGGATATTAGTACCAAACGAAGTCCAAATGCCATGAAACTTTTTGGAGATTTATTTCTGGACATAAGAGACCCTGGAAGCTTCGGGATGGGATGAGATGGAGCAGTGGCCCACGAGGCACCAGGGCGCACCCAGGGGGTGGAGCGTGCCCTGGCGGATCATGGGGCCCACGTGGCTCCGTTTGACCTAACTCTGCCTCTATAAATTCTCTAAAATCGAGAAACCAACAGAGGAGTCCACGAAATACTTTTTCCGCCACATCAAGTTCCTGTTCTCGAGAGATCCCATCTGGAGGCCTTTTTCGGCACTCTGCCGGAGGGGGATTCGATCACGGAGGGGCTCTACATCAACCTTACCGCCCTTCCGATGATGCGTGAGTAGTTTACCATAGACCTACGGGTCCATAGTTAGTAGCTAGATAACTTCTTCTCTCTATTTGATCTTCAATAAAATGTTCTCCTCGATGTTCTTGGAGTTCTATCCGATGTAATCACTTTTTGCAGTGTGTTTGTTGGGATCCGATGAATTGTGAGTTTATGATCAGATTATCCATGAATATTATTTGTGTTTTCTCTGAACTCTTTTATGCATGATTGTTATAACTTCGTATTTCTCTCCGATCTATTGATTTGGTTTGGCCAACTAGATTGATTTATCTTGCAATGGGAGAGGTGCTTTGTAATGGGTTTCGATCTTGCAGTGCTTAATCCCAGTGACAGTAGGGGACATGACATATTGTATCATTGCTATTAAGGATAAAAAGATGGGGTTTATTCATGTGTGAGTTTACTTTCTCTACATCATGTCATCTTGATTAAGGCGTTACTCCGTTCTTTATGAACTTAATACTCTAGATGCATGCTGGATAGCGGTCGATGTGTGGAGTAATAGTAGTAGATGCAGGCAGGAGTGGGTCTACTTGTCTTGGACATGATGCCTATATACATGATCATTGCCTTGGATATCGTCATAATTATTTGATTTTCTATCAATTGCCCAATAGTAATTTGTTTACCCACCGTTATGCTATTTTCAAGACAGAAGCCTCTAATGAAAACTATGGCCCCCGGGTCTACCTTTATCATATATTAAAAATCCTAAAAATACATTTCTACAATTTGACTTTATTTATTTTATTTTGTATTTTTGTTCGATCTATCTATCTATCACTATGTAATTTAATCTTGCAAATAACCGCCAAGGGATTGACAACCCCTTGTTCACGTGGGGTGCGAGGATTTGTTATTTTGTGTGCAGGTGCTGCTAATGAGTTGTTGCGTAATTCTCCTACTTGATTGGTAAACTTGGTTTCATAACTGAGGGAAATACTTATCTCTACTGTACTGCATCATCCCCTCCTCTTCAGGGAAATCCCAACGTAGCTTACAAGTAGCACTCTCACACCTTCGAGAAGGATTCTATATGAGACAGATTGCAGAAGAAGCACCGTAAGTAATTTATAATGTTTTGCAAGGTTGGAAAAAGCGGTAGGCGTAAGCGAGGTGGTTGGCCTTCGCCTAGTGCCTAGGCGGTAATATAGTTTTACTATCAGGGTGTATTTGTGAGTATTATGCGTGTGTTGATATTAATTTAGGACAATAAATAAGTTAATTACCAACTACTGCCATTGGAATATGGCCAGTTTGGCATATTAGTGCAATATGGCATGACTCCTTGCTTGGGTAGACAATTCCTTGCTTGCCCTGCCTAGACTTCCATTTATGCCCTAGGCGAGGCGTTTGGCCATCGCCTAGTGCCTAGGCGTGCCTAAGCGCCTCCTAGGCACTGCCTTTTCCAACAGAGATGTTTTGGCTTCAAAAGTATTATTGTGTGAGCCATCATAGTGTAATGTACTAATAGTGCATGAACAATGCTTTCAATAATGACGCAGACCACAAAGAGGGCACGTTTACAAGACGTTTTGCCGCAAGTACCTGACGTGCAGATTATCGAGGAAAAGAGCTACTCTAGCACGTTACTTTCAAGCTTTGGCGTTTCATCGCATAATTCATCCTCTGAACAATGCATCTATTAGTTAGAAGCGAAGATTATAGCACAAGCGACAGACACAAAACTGGCAAATGACACATTTACAGAAAATCTGAATGCCCTACCTAATGCAATGCATGGATGCAGGAAATCAAAGAGCTCAAAAGGAAACAACAACTAGAAATAGAAGTTATCAAGATGGATCAGGAGACAAAAAATCAGAGGCTTTGAAAAAAGCAACAAGAAATGGAAGGAATTCTTAGTCATATCTTAAGAAGTCATCTCAGTCTTCGCAGGAGACTGTGTCACAACCCATCAACCATTGATGGTGCACTACTATTCGTCATGATGCCTTCTCCCATGTATTTTTCTCATGCTTCATAATATGCCATCTGGATGCTCATTTTAATATGTGGATCAGTGTTCTGACAAATGTCAAGTCTCATTATTATATTATAATAAAAGTTGTGATGACAATGTTAAATTTCAGAATTACGTGCACAATTTGACGCTATCTAGAACCTGTGACGGTACTGGTGATGGAAATTTAAGCCGTCACCATGGTCGTGTCGCCACTTGTAAGCAGACACATCAACACCGTCCGGACCCCACTTGTAAGTAGCCACGTCAACACTGTCCAGACCCACATGTAAGCAACCACATCAGCATTTCTCTGGGCCTATATGCTAGCAGCGTTGACCGGTGAAAACTGACGTCCGACTTATTACTGATGGGACCATCGACAATAAAACCCATGGCGGACCCACATGGAAGAAGCCACGCCAGCAACTGCTGGCCCAACTTGTCAGAATTTTTGACTAGTCAAACACGCGGACCGTTCACTTGTGATGGATTACCATCACCAAAAACGATCTTAGGCGACGGATTGGCCTATCATAGGTGACATTATGGCCCGTCACTCAAAATGGCCATGAGTGATATTTTTGGGTTCGTCGCCTAAGATGCGATCATGCGTGACGGAGGAAGTGGTACCATCAAGATTTTTTATAACGGCGCTTTAGTGAGGGTGGGGGTGACAGCCGGAAAAATGTCACTGTGGCATTTTTTCTGATGAAAAATGATTATACGTGACACAAGTGAAATGGTGCAAAATAGAGCAAATTTTGTAGTGAGTGGTAAGATTTATTTGTGCTCGATCTATATGTCATCATTTGTATTTATAGCCTTATGACCTGTCTTAGTTGCATGCCAAACTAGACAGTGTGGGTTCCTAACCGACCTCGCCGTGAGGGCATCTTGTCTTGAATGCCAATATCATGCTTTATCTTCAAGCTGCCCCCCCCCCCCGGACTAATTGTTGGGACTAGGCTGCCTAGGCCTCCTGGCCCTGAGGCTGTCCTAGTGTCAGGCTTTCCGGTAGATGGGCCACCGCCGTTGTATTGTACCATCAATCCCTCCCTTGCATGGGGAGTAATCCCTTCAAACTCTAAGGTCACGACAAGTGGGGCAACTATGTATCACTATCGGAGAAGATGAAAGCGACCTTTGCAAAGGGTTCCTTAACTAGTGCTTTCGGTGATGACCGATTGGGAAAACAAAAACAAAGACGACAAGAGAAAAATCGCAAGATGGAGTGCACATTTGATCACCTAAGAAAAAATCCTATTCGACTCATTTTGTGGCAGATTGTCATCGATTTGCGCAGGCAGTGCACTCATGGGCTGACCCAACTCTAGGAACCTTCCAAAAGGTTCTAGTCCGGACTAGGGATGGCAACGGGGCCCCATACCCGCCAAACTCATGGGGATTTCATCTATTAGGGGGTGGGGATGGGCAAAAAACATTCCCATGGGGATATTTACCAAACTAATTTATTCCCCATAGGTTACAACGGGGATGGGGATGATATCCTATTCCCCAGACCCAATACCCATCAGGGACCCGGTTAGTAACTGTGACACTGCGGTCAACCTTAAAATATTCACAAAAGAACTTGCGAAAACAAAAAACAAGCTCTGAAAAAAACCTTAAACCTATCTCACGCCCTCACCTCAACTGTCCCCATGACCAAGAAGTCAGTACGACCTAGATATGCATTAGTAGGACAAGGACAACACCATTTATGTATGTTGATTATAGGGTGTCATATTATGTATATGAGTATTTGTTTATGGGGATGGGGACCCTAATGAGGCCCCGTTCCCTAGTGGGGCATGGGTATGGGGAAATTTCATTCCCAGTCATGTAAACGGGGATGGGGATGGGATGACAGGGAGTAGATGGGGATGGGGATGTTGTAGGTATCCCCATAGGGGATTGTCCCCATTGCCATCCCTAAGTCCGGTCCATGTATTTTTTTCGTTTGTTCTTTTTGCCTATTGTTTCTTTTACCAGTTTTCTTTGGTTTCTTTATTTTTGTTTCTTTTTTGAAAAGGTTTAGAAATTTCAAAAATATTCCCTTTTTCACAAATTAAAAAAATGTTCATGTGCCATAAACGACCGGGAATTTCAACAAATGTTTGCGTTTTTCAAAAAATCAAGATTTTTTAGAAAAGTTCATGTTTCTCAAAATTTGTCAAGAAACTAGAAAATGTTTGTGTTTTTTTAAAAAGTTATTATTTCCAAAAAAAATCTTGATTTTAAAAACAATTTGAATTTTCAAAAAAAAATGCCCGTGTTTTTTTTCAAAATTTCAAAATATGTTCTTGTTTCCCAGAATCGTTCAAAATTTTCAAAAAAGTCTGTGTGTTTAAAAAAATTATCTGAAATTTTTAGAAAATGTTCATGTTTCGAACAAATCAATAATTCGGAAAAGTGTTTGTGTTTTCTATATTTTTCATGTTTAAAAAATTGAAACTTAAAAAACGTTCTCGTTTAAAAAACTGTTTAATGTTTTCTTTCAGAACTGAAGAAAATGTGGCACCCTCTTTTTTTAGTTTAGCTACAGTGTTTCCTGCAGCAATGCTACATTCACGGGCTCAATACTGGACTTTTACGGAGTGAGTCTGAGTTGGCAGGGGTTGACTGGAATAAGGATTGGGCCCCACCCACCTGAAAATCAGGAGGGGCAGGTTTAATTGGATGGAAGCAGCCCGTAAAAGCGTGTAAACAGCCCGTGCGTTTAGCAATTTTTGGCGCTAGTACAGTGTCCCACGAGCAGAGCACCCTGTGCCTGTAAAGCCCAAATCCTTGATCAAAGCGGCTCAACAGCCTGGTAAGGCTGTAAACTCTCGGCCGACATTGCCCAAGCCCAAGCCCAAGCCCAAGCGAAACGCCACAGCTGTCTGAAAATGGCAGCACCAATTCTGGACGCCCAGCAGTAGCGGCAGCCTTTCCAGCGGCTCACGCATCGCCCGTTGCCATCTCCACCGATCCCCCCTCCACGCGCTACCGCGATGGCCGCCGGCGGCAGCGGCGGTGGCGGAGACATCGGGGCTGATTCCGAGCGGCGCCTCAAGAAGGCCATGGACAAGCTCTACCACTTCCCCAAGGCCAAGCCTAGCCCCAGCCCCAGCTCCAAACCCTCCTCCTCGTCCACTCCCAGGTTAGCTCCAGACTCCCAGCTTCTCCTCTCGCCCTAGTCCCTTTGTGTGGCTGTAAAGCGAGTTTGATCTGATCTGGTTTGGCAGCTCGTGGAGGGCGGGGAAGGCGGCGGATGCCGGGAGGAGGTTCGGGGTTGTGCGGGGGTCGCGGCTCCCGCCGCAGATGGCCGCCATGTCAGCGATGTCTCCGCCTCCGCCATGCCGCCCGTGGGACCGTCGTGACCTTGTGCGGCGGCTCTCCTCATTCAAGGCCATGACCTGGTTCGCAAAGCCCAAGGTACACCCAGTTTAACCCCTTAGAGTTGATTGCACTTCGTACGTTCTCTGCATTGGTTGGTGGATTTGGTGACTTGAGGGTTGTCGCTTCCCACTGCTTTAGGAAATCTCTTGACTGCAATGAAGATGGTTTTTCTTGCTATTTAACAGATTGATGGTTAATTAGTGGAAACTTCTAGAACGAAACGGATGTTTGCTGTGATTTCTCTTGATAGACTGGTTAGAAATATGTCTGGAGGCTTGTATGTCCTGCGCTTGTATAAACCCTGTTTGTGGTGGTGCCTATGTACTATCGTCCAATTATGGATGCTCTCGGTTATTATGGATGCTCTCGGTTCACTAACCCTCCAATTATGGAGGAATTTGGTTCACTAACGGATGTTTGTTCATTTCGATTGAGAAGTTAGCAAGGGACTACATTTCAGCTAAAGCATCTCATGCTTTTCCGTTGATTGCTGATAGCGAGTTACCTTTTTCAGGTTGTTAGTCCTGTTAACTGTGCTAGGAGAGGGTGGACTAATGTTGAACCGGACATTATAACGTGCGAGGCATGTGGGGCACGTCTCCTCTTTTCCTCTCCTTCCTCGTGGACACCACAGCAAGGTGCGTGCACTATTTTGTTTACACCTGGGCTTCATCTCAAGCTATGAGCGGATAAGGCAATTCTCTTATTTCTTCTCTCAAAACAATTGAATGAAACATCACACGCTTCTATGTGGACTTAGTATTGAGCAATTTAGTGTTTTAAGATTCAAGAGATGCTGATGTATTTGATTATAACATTGCTTGTGTTCCATTTCTATCTTGTGAGAGACTTACATACAGGCATCACTGACTTCCTAGATTTGTTCAAACCATTTATGTTCATTTTCTTACATTGAGATTTTTCTTTTCTTGCAGTTGAAAAGGCTGCTTCTGTTTTCAGCTTGAAGCTCGACACTGGACACAAACTACTCTGTCCATGGATCGACAACATATGTGATGAATCACTTGCCTTATTTCCACCCACACCTCCTCCTGTTTTAGTTGAGAACTACTATGAGTGCTTCTCGTCTCTGCTGCGGCTTTCATCACTTCCAAGAATTTCCCCCTCTTCTCTGGATATCATGAGGAAGTGGAGTCCACAACTAGAACAGTTCCTATTGGAGCCGTTCTCTTCATCAGTTGTCCTTAAAGGGGGAATTATGCTTACTGAAGACTCAACTATTATGGATCTAGATGGCACTTTTCAAGATGCTGGCATATATTATCAGGTCAGACTTTAATTTACACATAGTTAATTATCTCTTTGTGGAGTTTATCGCCTTGCAATTTATCTTTGCCATGTCCATATCCTCTTTTCAGCATTTTCTGTTAGTATTTTCTAAGTGATCAATTCAGATATCTATGACACGTATGCAACTGAATAAATTCTGCTTAGCCCTTGATTTGGGCTCACTGTATAGCATGTTCAACAGTTCATACCTAATCTCCAGTTGCACAATGCACTGAAAAAGATTGATGTTTTTCTCAAAAAATAAAAAGATCTGTATCCCTCCTCTCTTAGTCCTGTCATAACTATCTAAAGGAATGCCTTTTGCTATTAGGAGAAGTCGGATATACCTCTGTTGATGAAAGCCTATACATAGAAGCGTTGTCATGTGATATTGAAAACCCTTTATTTAGTCTTGGTAAAATCAACTACAAAAGACATTTAGTTTCCAACTGCATAACTGTTTAGTAACTTAATTTCTTCTTCTTACAATCTCATTTGCCTGGCCTCTGTTGGAAACATATCCTCAGATTTAGCCAGGTGTTTCAAATCGCTTTGAGTAGATATCTTGAATAGTTGGATTGCTGATAAATATTGTGTAGTTTCAGTTTACATTTTCACTGCACATATTCTTCTGCATCAAATTATTTAAGTCTCTGCGGTTGAACTTAATGCATAACTGGCTACCAGGCACTCAAGATAATAAGCTTATGCGGATGGGAACCACGCCTACTTCACTATGCTGTTGATTGTGCAACCAAATCTCACTCAGATGCAAGCTCCACCTCCATATTTGCCCAACCAGAGCAAATGAACAACACACTGGAAGATCGGGTCGTAATTTACTCACACAAGGAAGTTGATGGTTCTCCAGCAATTCCAGATTCTAATCAAGGAGATCAACATTATGATCCATCATCCGTTGTTTTAGATTGTCAGTTTTGTGGAGCCTGTGTTGCCTTGTGGCGCTTTTCCCTTGTAGAACGACCTCTTCAACTTTTTAAGTTTGTATCAGATTCGAATACACAAGATGAGCAAACTAATGGACATGCTAACCTAGTCAGTGGAGTAGAACCTTCAAAGTCTGCAAATGTTGGTTTTAATTTTACCATTGCTGGTGGTCCTCCGCCGACTAGACAGAGTTTTCGACCAAGAGTTTCATTTCCTGTTGTCAGTCGACACTTGAAAGCTGACTTGAACTCCCGTGGAAAATCATTTTCATCCGGAAGTGATAGAGAGATTGTTTCTGTTGCTTTGCATGCTTCAGGGCCCATGAAGCGCAAACGAAGCATGGATAAGCTTCATATGCTGGAAGGCATTAACACAATCTCCAATGATGTTGATACATCGGCCAAAGGGGCACATCACGATCATGGAGGTGATAATTCTGAAAAGCAGATTGCAAACTTGGGAGTAAACACTGATCAAATTCAAGGGTGTTCACCTTCAGATACAACTGAGGATATTAATATGGAAGAAGTTGTCAATGGAGAACCAGAATCAGGTGTTTCCACAAGCAGAAGTATGATGAGCACGAACTTGAAACTTGATCAACACGGAATAGATCCTAAGTTTTCACCTGTTGAGGATACAAGAGAAGAGCTTACTAATGATCGGAACTCTATACAGACACATACAAACATGTCCAAGCCAGTAGAGGTTGGCACAATCTCAAAATCGTCCACCAACATGGAAAAAGGTGTACAGCCATCAGGTAAAGAATTCATTTATGTTTCCTTTGCTTTAACAGTAACTTAATTAACAATAGGTTGGTCGCTAAGTATTCTGAGCTGCTGGTACAATTTAAGGAATATAAGGGAATAAGGAAGTACTTAAACAGAGTTGAAGGGAACGAAAATGTAGGGGAAGTAAGTAGGAGTAACTTGTTGTCAGAGTTCGGAACTTCTAACAACAATTAGCATCTTGATTGACTGGTTTCGTAGTAAAGCTTCTTAACAGAACAGTAAACACATACTCCCTCCATAAAGTATTATAAGAGCGTTTAGATCACTAAAGTAGTGATCTAAACGCTCTTATAATACTTTACGGAGGGAGTACTGATGTATGACGAGTGCTTTGTTCTTGCCGCCTCTTGTGGAGGTGAAAATTAGTTATTAATTGCTAGTACTTTATTAGGATATTGCCTGACACTGCACGCATATTAGTTATTAATTGCTAGTACTGATGTAACCTGCTGCTCTCATAACAGGGGAAAAAAAAGGCCTGTATGACGAAATGAATGAGTTTGATCCTATCAAGCAGCACCGGACATTCTGCCCTTGGATATCCCCTGATAACAGTGATGCCTTGCCTGGATGGAGGCTGACTCTTTCGGCGTTACTTGCTCAGGATAAAAGAGTTGATGGAGATTCGCAATTGGAGACTAAGCTCAGCCTTCTCAATGAGGTAATGCTCTTTTGTTGAATCTTGTCTAGTTTCTTTTGAATCGTGTCCTCACAGTTGGTTTCTGTAATTTCAGGAGGAGGATCCGGTTACATCTGTTAGAAAGCTTTTCATGACACCGCCTTCCAAGAGGCCGAGGATACATCAAGCAGAGAAGAGCTGAGAACTGTATTGGTTTATTCCGAATTTTGGGTTGGGCAGCCATGTCAATGTCTGCAACCAGATTACCAGATCGATAGAAGCATTTGCGCCTAAAACTGTTGTGCTGTACGAAGTGATGGGGATGGGAACAAGAAAAGGGAAACATGAGTTGTGTTTGGGAGAACTGTTCAGGACAATATGGCACCGGGAATTTCCTGTATGACATTGGTCTTCTGTTCTGTTATGGTATGTTGAACATGGCCGTATCCTACAGAATTTGTAGCCTAGTGTTGTCATTTGCTGTTCGGCACCTGTAAACTGTAGACCTGTAGACTCTGAAAGAATTTTTTGAGCTGCATAACTATAGTTTGACGGCTTGCCCTACCTGCCTCGGATGCAAATGTAAGATCTGAATGTCCAAACGCCTGTACCAGCTTTTTTTTTATGGGTAAAGCCAAGTTTTATTCATCAAAAACCACATAATGTGGGATACAATTCAGGTCAATGGGGTTGGCCAAACCAAACGTGACGTCCCTCCCTGAGTGATAGAGAGTATTTGGCTAAGCTATGTGTGATAGAGAGTACTTGGCTAAGCTATGTGCCTTGGTATTTACCGCATGACTTTCAAAAGTAAAGTTATATTGAAAAGAAACTGCTCTGAGATTAATTTCCTTAACTATGGATCCAAATTTGCCACTGTTCTAATATCTGACACTGTTGTTCAGAATCCGAAGGCCTCTCTGCAAGAGATCGTGATCTTTTGTTGAAACAGACCCTCTGCCCAGTGGATTTGCCACCCCATCTGGACGCAATTGACAAAAAGGACCCCCTCATCCGTGGCGGCAGGCGACACGTGGTACCTGCCGCCACGGCAGGAGGCGGCCGCGCGGGGCAGAACGGTTTTCCGCACAGTGGCATACCTGGGACGGAACAGGCCAGGGGATGTGGGCCACGTCGCCATCGGGCGAGGCGGCGAGCGCCGCCATCGCCGCCTCGGCCGACAAACTTCTTGCCGCGCGGCGTGGGCCAGGCCGCCACTGCAGGAGGCGGCACTTCTGTTCGTGCTGCACGTGCGACAAGGACTTAGACGACGCCGATTCCCGTGCAACGCTGATTATCACGGGCGGGAATTTGTGGATTTTGATCCCTTGTGCCGACACTGGTTGCTTTTGCCATGCTAATGCCCTGCTGCTGCCCTGGAATCACTACGGCTTTTGCTTCTTTTGCCTCAGCGGATGCGACGGCACTACGGGAATTACTCACACGCTGCGGGAACCTGTAGGCGGCACCTCTGTTGCTACTGCACGCACGACAGCATCCCTGTTGCAGACTGCGGTGGTTGATTCTCACACGACGATTCCCACGCATGCGGCCCGACAGCCTGTGCTGTGGCAGACGGCAAGGATTCCCACACGACGACGCTCATTTCCACGGGCGGGAATCCGATGCTCGTGAGGCCAAGGCAGCAGAAGAAGCTGGCGATGGAAAAGGAAAATATCCACGCTGGACTCAGTAGATTCCTGTGGTAGTATTTTAAGCTTCGCAATCGTTTGTATCTTAATTTTTGTAGTTTAATATAGCTTTATTTCAGTAGTTAAATGTAGCTTTATTCCAATAGTGCGATGTATCTTATTTTCAGTTGTACCATGTCGTAACGAAGAAAAAAAATATAGTTTTAGAATAAATTAGTGGCATTTTCTTTCCCTCCACTAATTATGGAACATCGTGCAACAACTATAAAATGAAATTAAGATAGAACATAATGCCATACAATAAGAGAGTACAAACTAATAATGCAAGTACATCTGAATTAAACGGTAGAACTGGAATACAACTTAAAAACTACACGAAGGCATCCTCCGTCGATGCAGAACTCTTGCCCTTCGAGGATGCAGAACTCTTACCCTTGGACGATGTAGAACTCTTGCCCTTCGAGGATGCAGTACTCTTGCCCTTGGACGATGCAGAACTCTTTCCCTTTGACGATGCAGAACCCGGAAGCGGCGGCATGAAGATATCATCTTCATCCTCGCTGTCCTCAGTCCATAAAAATGGATGCTTTGTTGCAGTCCTTCTGAAAGTTTCACTCTTCGGCTCCACTACCTTCTTCCACCTTGCATGCAACCTAAGAAGTTCTTTACGTACCTCCTCATAGGTCCTTTCAGGCCACCCAGACTTACGTAATTCGTGAGCCAACTCATTCATTATGGTGTCACTATCGGTGAGTTCGTCCCATGGAACTATCCTATTGTCCATCCTGAAATCGGTAGCTAGCCTCAGAAGAGTCCTGGTGAAAACTATGATCGAAAGGATAATGGGACATCTCGACTACACTACACTGGAGTGCTTATCCACCTCCGTCTGAAGGGGGTTTTATAGGTAGAGAGAAGAAAATGGCGGTAAAGAACGACTACGGTATGGCGGGAAAGGGTTGGCGGGAACATATGGCGGGAAGGGGTTGGCGGGAAACGGGTGGCGGGAAGATATGGCGGGAAGGGGTTGGTGGGAAACGGGTGGCGGGAACATATGGAGCGAAAGAGTTGGCGGGAAAATATTAAGGGAAAAGGGTTGCACGAAAATATATTTTTTCAATGTCTAAGATGGGCAATGGTTGCACAATATTCATCCGCTAAAATAAAAAAAATCATTTCGGCCTAACTTTAGCCGAAGAGTGAAGCGGGATAGTATGGCGGGAGATATAGGCGGGAAACATTGTTTCTGACTGGTGCATTTTTATTTCAGCATACATAGATGTTTAAATCGGAAAGTCTGATACTGACATATGTAGATACAATGTGTCGCACACGTGGACAGATGAATCACCCTAGTCGACGATGACCACCTGGCCTTTCCTTAGGACCGGAAAGCGACAAGCGATTAGGTGGCCGAGTTACACGAAGACCGCGGCGGTGCTCCACTTCGTCTTCATGTGTCTGCGACTCCTGCGTAGATGGTGGAGTTTGGAATCCTTGTTGCGAACCTGGAGCGTAATTGTAGGCGTATGGTTGTGACTCCTCGGGGATAAAAGATGGGCCAATAACGTCCCCTCCGAAAAACTCTGTAACTAATGATGTAACCGTGTCGCTATGATCACGTGATGCTCCCCGGATGCCTGTGTTGAGGCCACGTTGGGTGTCCTCATCGTCCCAATTAACATCAGGTATGTCCCGCACATAGAAACATTATAAACAAACTGTTAGAGGATAATATATGTTTTCATTGTGAATGCATTAAAATGTAAACATGACTACCGATCGAGCCCTCGCATCAGTCTGTTCGCCATTGTACGTGGTACTGGTTTAAATCTGGTACACGAGTCTCCTCGGGCATGGAGATCCCTCGCGTGGAGAGATACGACTGAGATCCCTCACCTTGGGTGTATGCGTCATACCCTGTGTACGCATATTGAAAGTGCTTTAAGTCGACTAGACGGGGGGGGGGTGAATAGGCGATTTTTATGAATTCTTCACTGAATAATTTCAGGGTGAGGAAATTCCTAAGCAAAGAACTATTAGCAGCGGAATAAGTACCCAGATGCAAGCATAACAGAACAACAGCACAATCATCATGATGAAATGAAAACAAGCACAGAGTACAGAAAGCGTAAACACAGGATAAGCAGACTGAAGACAAACTGACTGAAGAAATTGAACTGAGGAAATTGAGAAAGTCTTCAGTCAAAGTCTTCAAACAGTAACGATCAAGTACACATCACAGTAATAAGGAAATGGAAGGGTTGAAGAAATAGAACCAATTAGCTTGGTGAAGACAATGATTTGGTAGACCAGTTCCAACTGCTGTGACAGTTGTACGTCTGGTTAGAGCGGCTAGGTATTTAAACCTGAGGACACACAGTCCTCAGCGTAATCTCCTTGAGCTAAGGTCACACAGACCTCGCCCAATCACTCGTGGTAAGTCTTCAGGTGACTTCCAAACCTTCACAAACTCGGTCACTCGTCGATCCATAATTTCCTCTTGGATGCTCTAGACCATGACGCCTAACCGTCTGGAAGATACACAGTCTTCAAAGGTAACAAACGTTGGATCCACACAGGATCAATCTCTTTAGTGATGCTCAATCACTTTGGGTTTGTAGGTGTTTGGGTTTGGATTTTCCTCACTTGATGATTTTTGCTCAAAGTCCTCGGAGGATGGGATGCTCTCAATGACAAGTGTCAGTTTCTCATGAATGACTAACTTGACTAGTGGTTGTAGGGGGCGTCTATTTATAGCCTAGGGAGCAGCCTGAAATGATAAGACATAAATGCCCTTCAATGATATGACCGTTAGGTGGATAAGATATTTTGGAACAGCTGGCGCATAGCACAACAACGGTCGGAAATTTGAGCTCTCAAATTCCGCAGGGCTATCATGTTCCTCACTTGTAGGCAATCCACACTGGCGAATTCCTAACTCCTCAGTCAGAACAAATTCCTCAGAGACCAGAAGATCATCGTCTCTTTCACTGAAGAAATATATTGATCTATATGAGATTTTCAATGGCTTCACTCGAAAGGATTGGTAGGTGTAGGATTTTGAGTTGAGCATCACTTGGAAACTTTTCCTTAGTTTTTTCTCGACCCCCAGTACAATGTTTCCTATGACTCAAGAAAGAGAAAATGAAACTACAAAAACAAAAGTCTTCATGCTTCATGTTCCTCGCATGAATATCAAGTCTTCACGGTCACACCAATTTCTTCACTTTCAAAGTCTTCATAAAGCCAAAGTCTTCAGTTGAAGACATTCATTTTTAGGGGTCGACTTTCTGTGTAAATATCAAACTCCTCATAGACTTATAGACCTGTGTACACTCACAAACACATTAGTCCCTTAACCTATAAGTCTTCAATACACCAAAATCACTAAGGGGCACTAGATGCACTTACAATCTCCCCCTTTTTGGTGATTGATGACAATATAGGTTAAGTTTTCAACGTGGATAAATATATGAAGTGTAAATACTGATATTGAGGAATTTGATTGCAAGATATAGAAGAACTCCCCCTGAAGATGTCCATATGTGAGGAATTTGCTTTTGAAGCGTTGCACATTGAAGAGTAGAGTAGAATCATGGAGATCTCCCCCTATATCTTGTAATTCATACACGCATTAACATATAATATGAAGAATTTGAAATGCATGATGAAATATGGTGACTGATGTAATTCAGCATGCGTGCATTAACATATATGAGGAAATAGCATGCAGAAGAACATAGCGGAAGTATTAGGCCACCATCAGAGTTAAGATTACAACTCGATCCAACAAAGTCTTCAAAAGAAAAAGAGTTGTAACTTAGCAAAAAAAAGCCCATATATAGACCCGCTTGAAGACTAACTCAAATTTCTCCCCCTTTGTCATCGAATGACCAAAATGGACGAAAAATGAGGACTAACGCCCCTGAAGAATATCATCATTGAGTCGATGGAGGAGCGCCAACGTTGTTGGGGTCGATTGTTGAAGTAGGGCCTGCTGCAGTGTCGTCCAAGTCTTCATGCTCATCAGTCTCGCGTGATGAAGAATAAGAGCTGGCCACCAAGTGAGGAACTTTGACCTTCTTGAATTTCTTCAAAGGTGGTTGAGACCAGTCAAAGTCCTGCTTGAAGCCCAAATGTTTAAAATATTCTTCACCGTAGAGATGAGATAGAACAACCCAGGTGCGATCAAATACTTCATGGAGGTAGTAATGGTTCTTCTTCACTAAATTCTGAGTGATGGTCATGTTCTGAAGAATTGAACCAAACTGTCTCTTGACCCATTTGTGGTTGCGATCGACCTTCTGGTGAAGACTTAGGAGAAGCTCACGATCAGTCATCACCCTTGGAGCCGTGGCTTGAGTATTTGACTTTGAAGCATTAGCGATAGAGTCATGAGTGGCAGAGTCATCATTGGTGGAGTAGGAAGCAGCTTTGTGAAGCTGTCCATCCAATGGACGAACGCCTTCATCAATAATCGCAACATTGCCCTTCTCATCAGATGAGGAAATAGGTCGTTTGAGGACTTCAATGGGCGGCAAGTAGCTGAGATGATTTTGAAAGCCAGCCTTGTAATTGATTGAAGACCTTGATCTGAGGAATCTCATAATCCAAGGAGCGTAAGGCTTCAACTCAAACGTGACAGTGCGACATTTGCCAGAGTCCTCATGAAGAAATCATGGTAGTTGATTGGAACGCCATGAATAATGTTGAATAGCAAATTCTTCATGATGCCAACGACTTCTTCGTCATTAGAATCATGGCCTTCGATAGGACTCAGGGTCTTGGTCAGAATTCGATAGACAGTCCTCGGCACATCAATACTTGGTTCTGGGGGCTTGACCAGGCTTCAGCAGCTTCATCAATACTTGCATGTAATGATCAGACAACTCAAGTTCATGGTAGATGAGCTGCACACCTTCAAGGGGAGGACCGATAGGCAGGGCATGAAGCAATTCAGAGGCTGGTGCTTTGTAGTGCGTGTTCTCTGTCATCCAATCTAGCACCCATGAATTCACATCTTCTGCATTGCCGGTGTTGTGCAGTGTGGCGTAGAACTAAAGAATTAGCTCTTCCTTCTAGTCAACGATGTCGGTGCAGAAGTTGAGCAGCCTAGCGTCATGAAGAACACTAAGGACTGGGGTGAAGCAAGGTAGTGATTCCATGTCAACATGAGGAATATGCTCATGGTCGAAGATTTTGTCTTTATCGAATAGGAGTGAAGAGTAGAAGTTCATCTGACTGGCTCTCCAGAAACGCTTCCTTCGAAGACGAGCAGAGTCATAGGGGGTGTAGTCAGTGAAGAATACATGCTCGTGAAAGAAGTCACCAGCCTTGAATTTTTGCTTCTTGGAGAAGGGATTCTTCAGCTTGGGCTGAGGAGTATCAGTCAATGCCTTCACAGCCTCAGGAATCACAATCTCAGGAACCACAGGCTGAGGAATTTCAGTTTCTACTTCAGTAGCAGCCTGGGTCTTCATCTCTTCAGTGACATTAACATCAGCACTAGTGGCTGGAATTTCTTCAGGAATGGAAAGAGGTGTGGCTTGAGGTTCGTCAGAGCGCATTTGAACTTCTTCAGTCCGAACTGGGGACTAAGGAATTTGTTGCAGTGGCGTGAACATGGGAGAGTTGGGGTGATGAATTTCCCAATAGTCATCATGCATCACTGGGATGGTGCTCCCAATGTCCACATCTTCATCTTCTTCATCCAATTCTTCAAAGCCCGCCTCTTCAGTCGTGAACTGAGGCATAGGTGATGAGACCACTGGGTTTTAAGGGATATTGTCCATTTCAATTTCTTCGTCCAACTGCTCTGAAGAAGCAGCAGAAGGAACATCTGCATCAGATCTGTTTGGGATGTCATAATCTTCACCAAAGGGAACGAGTTCCTTTGATGGCATACTTGAGACAGGAATATCATCATTGGGATTCTCAAAAGAGCTGGTCATTGTCTTCATCTTCTTTGGTGCTGAAGACTCTGATGAAGCAGATGCTTTCCTCTTCTTCACTGTTGCTCGCTCCGCAGCCTTGGTTTTCTTCGCTTCTAATGCAGAAGGAAGAATGAGACCTGGCGCTGGTGCAGGAGGAGCAGAGGAAATTGGTTCATTTTCTTCAGGCACAACTGATGCAGTTGGCCCGACTTGTTCAGTTTCTTCAAGCACAGCTGCAGATGCTTCAGCTGGCCTGGCTTGTTCTTCAGGCGCAACACTAGTGGTTGCCCTGGCAATGTCATCAGCAGCTGGAATAGCTTCATCAACCCTGGTACTTGCAGTTTCATCAGCAGCCTGATTTTCATCAGCGGTGCTGGCATGTTCTTCAGTGGGCTGGGCAGATGCTTCAGCCTGAGGAGATTCATGTTGCGATGGGGCAACAACATTTGAAGCGAATTTTTCAGCCATCTTAACAAATCTGACTTTGCCTCCAAGCCAATTTGCACGGTAGGCTTGAAATTCATCATTGAGTCCCTTGATCTCCGCTTGTGTAGCCACAAGTTCATCAGTTGTCATTTTGACAACGTTCTTCTTCAGAAGGCGCTCCTTCTTGTATTGAGCTTTCTTCAGCTGCCTGGCCTTCTCATATTTCCACTTTTCTTCGCCAATGAAGGCGGTCAGCATGTGACTCTGGCCAGGAGTAAGCTTGAAGTCTGGCATAGGTGTGTTGGGGTCCTTGTGCCAGAGGCCAATGTACTCAAGGATCATCTTGGGATCCAGAAGAAGAGGCACTTCACTTCCTTTGGCTCTAGCAGCCCTTTGCTGTCTGTCCCTGATGATTTTAGTGATTTCTTCATCATCAGCTTCATCATCACTGGATGGCACAAGAAAGGCAACCTGCTTCTTGTGAGGACTTGGTCTAGAGCCTCGTCCAGCAGTGGCCTTGGTCTTTGGCAGGGTGGGGCCTGTTGAGGATTGCGGAGGAGCTGAAGAACTTGCAGAGGCTCCTGAGGCAATTGAGATGCCTTTGGTCCTTTGACACGAGGCGAGATGCACAGGTGCTGAGGACTTTGCCGGAGGAGCCGAGGACTTTGCAACTTGTGGAACTGGAGCAGCTTGAGGAATCATCCATGAGGGCATTGAAGAGTTGGGCCTTGAAGGCATAGCAGAGGAACTAGGCTTGTGCGCTGGCTTCTTTTGCATAGACTTCCTGGGCTTGCTAGCAGAAGCCTCAGCAGCAGCAACAGAGTCTTCATTGAATTTCCTCACTGCTTCTTTAGCCATTTTGGCTAGCTTGGCTTGCCGTTTTTCCCATTCATCAGGATAATCCTCACCATGATTGAGGCTGGTGGGATCGGCTTCTTGGCCAGGTGCCAATGAAGGTCTTGGGCAAGGAGGGTGAAGAGCTAATTTCTTCATGTACTTTGGAGTGACATACCTGTACTCCCTCCATTCCCGTTCCCATCTCCTCTCTATCCGTTGAATGCGCACCTTGCACCGATTCTTGTTCTCCTTGCCATGTTTGGCCTCATCAGGTGTACAATATTCTTCATAAATGTCCTCAGGGATCTCAAATGATGTGTTGACTTCCAGTCTCTTGCCTCCCTTCTGAGGTTTCTTGCCATCTGCCATATTCTTCAGCTGAGGATTTTGAACAATTGAGTTCTCTGAAGAAGTATGCAATTTTCTTGGAGAAACGCTGCAAATGAGTTAAGTTGATGAGAACCTAGTGATTCAGTAGCGGACATGAGTACATGTGAACAGAGTATAGGTGCGAAGAATTTGGAGAGGTCATATGCGTTCTAGAAGTTTTTGCAAAAAGAACAAGTTTGAGGAATTTGACCAGTGGCGTCTTGAGGAATTTCACTAAGCGCTTTTTGACTTAGGTTCCAGAGTTGTATAGATTGAAAATCCACACAATTGAGGAATCTTGAATAAAAATGTTGCTTAAGAGAAATAGATCAAGAACAGATGCTCGTTCAAGGTGTTTAAAGTGTGGAAGTTGAAGAATAAACACCTTTTGAGGATTTTGTAGAAACCAACAGAATCAACAAGGGCAATAAAAGTAACTTTTAATTACCCTTGACGAAGAACATGACGAATTGGGAGTAGTAGATTGGAAGTTCGTTAGTCCAGATCTTCCACGCCCTAACTTGGAAGAGGAAGACAGCTACGATGGCGGCGGATTGAAGAAATCCGCGGCCGGCGCGAGTACGATGGCGACAAGGTCGAGGCAGTGAAGCTCTTCCTCACCGGCGATGATGGAAGTAGCAACGGCGCTAGGTCAGGAAGCTCGAGCGAGGGTGGTGAGGTCGAGCAAGGTAAATGCAGTCTGAGAGGGGAAGGGCTATATATAGCCGATGTGAAAAACCGCTCGCCCGAGGAAATTGGACGAACGTGCCCCTGACTCTTCTCATCCTAGCGACATGTGTCACCCACGTACAGAGCGGTGGAGATCGTGGGTGAGTAGATAAATCCTATCGTGGGAGGTGGAATGGTTTGAGCGGCAAAAGCCGAAAATCCAGATTAGAATATTTTAATGTTTTGTTCACAAATTCTTCAGCTGACAAGGACACAATGAAGATTTTGAACGGGTTTCAAATAGAACGCACATGAAGAATTTGTGAATAGATTGGATTGAGTATAGCATAGAGGGGGAAGGGTCCGACCACATTCACTTAGGAGAAAAAGCAACTTGAAGAAATAGCAATAAGTGAATGATGTAGAGGACTTAAACTCATACATATATATAGTCAATGAAGAAAAACGACGGAAAGAGTGAAGACATTGTAAAGTTGAAGAAATTGAACAACTGAGGAATTTTAAAAAAAATTTAAAAAACTCAAATTGAAGATTTTCAACTTTTGTTGGTGGCATGACCCACCGTATAAGAATGGTGAATTCAGACGCCGTACATAATTGTCGAGGGCTCGAGAATCAAATTCTTCATTAATTTCTTCACCCTTAGAGTGTTAGTCTTCATTGATTGAAGAAAAATGTTACTTCGTGTGTTGCACATCTAAGTCATCAATTTTGCATAAGTGTTAGGATGTGTGTCCTTTTCAAAGGACATTCGAAGATTCTAAGATATTTGGTTCACACGCAACTTGCTAAATCTCTTCTCATACAAGGGCTTTGTGAAGATATCGTCTAGCTGTTCTTCAGTCTTCACGTGCTCGATGGAGATGTCGCCCTTCAACACATGATCATGAAGAAAACAATGACGAATTTGAATGTGCTTTGTCTTCGAGTGCTGAACTGGGGTATGAGCAATCTTGATGGCACTCTCGTTGTCACAGTAGAGAGGCACATTATTCACATTGATGCCGTAGTCCTTGAGGGTTTGCTTCATCCATAGCAATTGAGCACAACACAAACCAGCAACAATGTACTCAGCTTCAGCAGTAGAGAGTGATACGCAGTTCTGTTTCTTCGAGGATCAACTCGTCCGAGGAAATGACATGTGCCTGATGTTGACTTGCGGTCCACATGATCACCAGCATAGTCAGAGTCTGAATATCCAATGAGATCAAAAGCCGAGCCCTTGGGATACCATAATCCAAGTGTTGGAGTGTGAGCTAGATATCGAAGAATATGCTTCACAGCCTTATGGTGTGATTCCTTCGGTGTAGCTTGAAATCGGGCACACATGCACACACTAAGCGTAATATCAGGCCTAGATGCACATAAATACAATAAAGAGCCAATCATGGAGCGGTATAACTTTTGATCGAAGTCAATACCATTTTCATCAGTGCATAGATGACCATTTGTGGGCATAGGGATTTTGACTCCTTTGCAATCTTGCATGCTGAATTTCCTCAATACATCCTTGAGGTATTTCTCCTGAGATATGAAGATGCCATTTCGTTGTTGACGTATCTGGTGCGTTGATGTCGCTGATGATTTTCTCAATTTGCACCTCATTTGCGACGCGAGGATGATCTGGTTGACGACGAGGAATTTGCTCGGCATTTTCTTTAGGTGCACCAGCATGATGTTCTTCATGATCTGGAATGACTTGTTCAGCAGATTCAGTAGGAATGACATCCTTAGTATCCTTGAACTTGATGGTTTCCTCAGGTGATTTTTCATCTAGCACAGGAGGTAGGTGCTCTCTTTGCAAGCCATTAGTTTCATCGAATCAAGACATCTACAGCTTCAACAACCTTGTGGTGAAAGTTGTTGAAGACTCAGAGGGTGTGCGAGTCTTTCCGTAACCAAACATAAAACCTTCATGTGCTTTTGGTGCAAATTTAGAATTGTGATGAGGATCTCTAATCCAACATTTAGCACCGAAGACTTTGAAATAACTTACATTGGGTTTCTTGTCAGTGAGGAGTTCGTATGCGGTCTTTTTGAAGAATTTGTGAAGATATACCCTGTTGATGATGTGGCATGCAGTGTGAAGGAAATATGCCCTAGAGGCAATAATAAAGTTATTATTTATTTCCTTATATCATGATAAATGTTTATTATTCATGCTAGAATTGTATTAACCGGAAACATAATACATGTGTGAATACATAGACAAACAGAGTGTCACTAGTATGCCTCTACTTGACTAGCTCGTTAATCAAAGATGGTTATGTTTCCTAACCATAGACATGAGTTGTCATTTGATTAACGGGATCACATCATTAGGAGAATGATCTGATTGACATGACCCATTCCGTTAGCCTAGCACTTGATCGTTTAGTATGTTGCTATTGCTTTCTTCATGACTTATACATGTTCCTTGTAACTATGAGATTATGCAACTCCCGTTTACGGAGGAACACTTTGGGTACTACCAAACGTCACAACATAACTGGGTGATCATAAAGGAGTACTACAGGTGTCTCCAAAGGTACTTGTTGGGTTGGCGTATTTCGAGATTAGGTTTTGTCACTCCGATTGTCGGAGAGGTATCTCTGGGCCTTCTCGGTAATACACATCACATAAGCCTTGCAAGCATTACAACTAATGAGTTAGTTGTAAGATGATGTATTACGGAACGAGTAAAGAGACTTGCAAGAACGAGATTGAACTAGGTATTGGATACCGACGATCGAATCTCGGGTAAGTAACATACCGATGACAAAGGGAACAACGTATGTTGTTATGCGGTCTCGACCGATAAAGATCTTCAGAAAATGTAGGAACCAATATGGGCATCCAGGTCCCGCTATTGGTTATTGACCGGAGATGTGTCTCGGTCATGTCTACATTGTTCTCGAACCGTAGGGTCCGCACGCTTAAGGTTTCGATGGCGGTTATATTATGAGTTTGTGTATTTTGATGTACCGAAGGTTGTTCGAATCCGGATATGATCACGGACATGACGAGGAGTCTCGAAATGGTCGAGACATAAAGATTAATATATTGGACGGATATATTTGGACACCGGAAAGGTTCCGGAGAAGTTTGGAGCTCGGGAGGTTACTGGAACCCCGGGAGGTATATGGGCCTTATTGGGCCCATGTAGGAGGAAGGAGAAGGAACAAGGGAGGCGCGCCCCAAGCCCAATCCGAATTGGGGAAGGGGCGGCCCCCTTTCCTTTCTCCTTCCCCTCTTCCTATTCCTACTACTAGTACTACTTCCTAATACTAGTACTCCTTCCTTTCCCTCCAAATAAGATAAGGAAAGAGAGGGAAACCTACTTGGAGTAGGTTTCCCCTCCTATGGTGCGCCCCCTTGGGCCGGCCACCTCCTCCCTCCCTCCTTTATATACGGGGAGGGGCACCCTAGAACACACAAGTTGATCCTTGAGATCGTTCCTTAGCCGTGTGCGGTGCCCCTCCACCATATTCCACCTCGGTCATATCGTGGCGGTGCTTAGGCGAAGCCTGCGCCGGTGAAACATCAAGATCGTCCACCACGCCGTCGTCTTGTGGAACTCCTTCTCTCCGGAGCTTTGCTGGATCGAGCCCGTGGAGCGCCATCGAGCTGAACGTGTGCCAAGAACTTCGAGGCGCCGGAGTAACGGCTGGGATCGGCTGGATCGTGAGGAGAACGACGACTACTTCCTCTACGTCATCATCGATTGGGAGGTGCCGGAGTGCAACCTTTGGGATCGGCAGGATCGCGAGGAGAACGCACGACTACTTCCTCTACGTTGTGATCGCTTCCGCCACGGTCTCTGAGGGTACGTAGACAACACTCTCCCCTCTCGTTGCTATGCCATCACCATGGTCCTGTGTGCGTGGGAAATTTTTGAAATTACTGCGTTCCCCATCGGTGGCATCCGAGCCAGGTTTTATGCGTTGATGTCATATGCACGAGTAGAACACAAGTGAGTTGTGGGCGATACAAGTCATCGCCTACCGGCATGTCATACTTTGGTTCTGCGGTATTGTGAGATGAAGCGGCCCGGACCGACATTACGCCAGACGCTTCTGGCGAGACTGGTTTCACCGTTACGAGCATTCGTGCTTAAAGGTGGCTGGCGGGTGTCTGTCTCTCTCACTTTAGTTGAACTGAGTGTGGCTACGCCGGTCCTTGAGAAGGTTAAACGGAGTCTATTTGTGAAGTATCGTTGTGGTTTTGATGCGTAGGTAAGAACGGTTCTTGCTCAGCCCGTAGCAGCCACGTAAAACTTGCAACAACAAAGTAGAGGACGTCTAACTTGTTTTTGCAGGGCATGTTGTGATGTGATATGGTCAAGACGTGATGCTATATTTTATTGTATGAGATGATCTTGTTTTGTAACCGAAGTTTTCGGCAATCGGCATGAGCCATATGGTTGTCGCTTTATTGTATGAAATGCAACGCATACGTAATTGCTTTACTTTATCACTAAGCAGCGATAGTCGTAGAAGCAATAGATGGAGTAAACGACAACGATGCTCCGATGGAGATCAAGGTGTCGCGCCGGTGAAGATTGTGATAACGACGGTGCTTAGGAGATGGATATCACAAGCACAAGATGATGATGGCCATATCATATCACTTATATTGATTGCATGTGATGTTTATCCTTTATGCATCTTATTTTGCTTTGATTGACGGTAGCATTTTAAGATGATCTCTCACTAAAATTATCAAGTAGTGTTCTCCTGAGTATGCACCGTTGCCAAAGTTAAATCGTGCCGAGACACCACGTGATGATCGGGTGTGATAAGCTCTACGTCCATCTACAACGGGTGCAAGCCAGTTTTGCACACGCAGAATACTCGAGTTATACTTGACGAGCCTAGCATATGCGAGATATGGCCTCGGAACACGGAGACCGAAAGGTCGGCGTGAATCATATAGTAGATATGATCAACATAAGATGTTCACCATTGAAAACTACTCCATCTCACGTGATGATCGGTTATGGTTTAGTTGATTTGGATCACGTGATCACTTAGATGACTAGAGAGATGTCTGCCTAAGTGGGAGTTCTTAAGTAATATGATTAATTGAACTTAAATTTATCATGAACTTAGTACTGATAGTATCTTGCTTGTCTATGTCTGCATTTGTAGATAGATGGCTCGTCTGTTGTTCCGTTAAATTTTAATGCGTTCCTTGAGAAAGCAAAGTTGAAAGATGATGGTAGCAATTACACGGATCGGGTCCGTAACTCGAGGATTATCCTCATTGCTGCCTGTAAGAGTTACGCCCCGGATGCACCGCTAGGTGCCAGACTCTTGATGCTGGCCAGCGACGTTAAGAACGTCTGGCGAGCAAAGGCGATGACTACTCTATAGTTCGATGTGCCATGCTTTACGGCTTAGAACCGGGTCTTCAGCGACGTTTTGAAAGTCGTGGAGCATATGAGATGTTCCAAGAGTTGAAGTTGATATTTCAACAGAATGCCCGGATTGAGAGATATGAAGTCTCCAATAAGTTCTATAGCTGCAAAATGGAGGAGAATGGGTGCATCGGTGAGCACATACTCGTAATGTCCGGGTATTACAATCACTTGACTCAACCGGGAGTTGATCTTCCGGATGATTGTGTCATTGATGAATTCTTCAATCACCGCCACCAAGCTACAAAGGCTTCGTGATGAACTATAATATGCAAGGGTTAGTAAAGACTATGCCTGAGCTCTTCGCAATGCTAAAAGCTGCGGAGGTAGAAATCAAGAAGGAGCATCAAGTGTTGATGGTCAATAAGACCACTAGTTTCAAGAAGAAAGGCAAAGGGAAGAAGAAGGAGAACTTCAAGAAGAACAGCAAACAAGTTGTCGCTCAAGGGAAGAAACCCAAGTCCGGACCTAAACACGAAAGCTGAGTGCTTCTACCGCAAGCGCATCGGTCACCGGAAGCGGAACTGCCCCAAGTATTTGGCGGATAAGAAGGATGGCAAGGTGAACAAAGGTATATGTGATATACATGTTATTGATGTGTACCTTACTAGAGCTCGCAGAGCACTGGGTATTTGATCTTGGTTACATTGCTAATATTTGCAACTCAAAGCAGGGACTACAGATTGCTTAACACCGGCAAAGGACGAGGTGGCGATGCGGCGTGGGAAATGGTTCCAAAGTCGATGTGATCGCGGTCGGCACGCTACCTCTACATCTACCTTCGGGATTAGTTTTAGACCTAAATAATTGTTATTTGGTGCCAGCGTTGAGCATGAACATTATATCTGGATCTTGTTTGATGCGAGACGGTTATTCATTTAAATCAGAGAATAAAGGTTGTTCTATTTATATGAATAATATCTTTTATGGTCATGCACCCTTGAAGAGTGGTCTATTTTTAATGAATCTCGATAGTAGTGATACACATATTCATAATGTTGAAACCAAAAGATGCAGAGTTGATAATGATAGTGCGACTTATTTGTGGCATTGCCGTTTAGGTCATATCGGTATAAAGCGCATGAAGAAACTCCATCTTGATGGACTTTTGGAGTCACTTGATTATGAATCACTTGGCACTTCGCGTAACCGTGCCTCATGGGCAAGATGACTAAAACCCGTTCTCGGTACTATGGAGAGAGCAACAGATTTGTTGGAAATCATACATCTGATGTATGTGGTCCAATGAATGTTGAGGCTCGTATGGCGGATATTGTTATTTTCTCACCTTCACAGATGATTTAAGCAGATATGGGTATATCTTCTTAATGAAACATAAGTCTCGAGACATTTGAAAAGTTCAAAGAATTTCAGAGTGAAGTTGAAAATCATCGTAATAAGAAAATAAAGTTTCTACGATCCGATCGTGGAGGCGAATATTTGAGTTACGAAGTTTGGTCTACATTTGAAACAATGCGGAATAGTTTCGCAACTCACGCCATCCGGAACACCACAGTAGCAATGGTGTGTCCGAACGTCAGAATCGCACTTTACTAGATATGGTGCGATCTATGATGTCTCTTACAGATTTACCGCTATCATTTTGGGGTTATGCTCTTGAGACGGCCGCATTCACGCTGAATAGAACACCGTCAAAATCCGTTGAGACGACACCTTATGAACTGTGGTTTAGCAAGAAACCAAAGTTGTCGCTTTCTTAAAGTTTGGGGATGCGATGCTTATGTGAAAAAGCTTCAACCTAATAAGCTCGAACCTAAATCGGAGAAATGTATCTTCATAGGATACCCAAAGGAGACAGTTGGGTACACCTTCTATCACAGATCCGAAGGCAAGACATTTGTTGCTAAAATGGATCCTTTCTAGAGAAGGAGTTTCTCTCGAAAGAAGTGAGTGGGAGGAAAGTAGAACTTGATGAGGTAATCGTACCTTCTCCCTTATTTGAAAGTAGTTTATCACAGAAACCAGTTTCTGCGATATCTACACCAAATAGTGAGGAAGTTGATGATGTTGATCATGAAACTTCAGATCAAGTTACTACAGAACCTCGTAGATCAACCAGAATAAAATCCACACCAGAGTGGTACGGCAATCCTGTTCTGGAAGTCATGCTACTAGATCATGATGAACCTACGAACTATGAAGAAGCGATGGTGAGCCCAGATTCCGCAAAATGGCTTGAGGCCATGAAATCCGAGATGGGATCCATGTATGAAAACAAAGTGTGGACTTTGGTTGACTTGCCCGAGGGTCGGCAAGCAATAGAAAACAAGTGGATCTTCAAGAAGAAGGCGGCCGACGGTAATATTGCTTTGTCTACAAAGCTCGACTTGTCGCAAAGGGTTTTCGACAAGTTCAAGGGGTTGACTACGATGAGACATTCTCACCCGTAGCGATGCTTAAGTCTGTCCGAATCATGTTAGCAATTGCCGCATTTTATGATTATGAAATTTGGCAAATGGATGTAAAGACCGCATTCTGAATGGGTTTCGGAAGAAGAGTTGTATATGATGCAACGAGAAGGTTTTATCGATCCAAAGGGAGCTAACAAAGTGTGCAAGCTCAATGATCCATTTATGGACTCGTGCAAGCAACTCGGAGTTGGAATAAACGCTTTGATAGTGTGATAAAAGTATTTGGGTTTATACAGACTTATGGAGAAGCCTGTATTTACAAGAAAGTGAGTGGGAGCTCTGTAGCATTTCTGATATTATATGTAGATGACATATTATTGATCGGAAATGATATAGAATTTCTGGATAGCATAAAGGGATACTTGAACAAGAGTTTTTTGATGAAAGACCTTGGTGAAGCTACTTACATATTGGGCATCAAGATCTATAGAGATAGATCAAGACGCTTAATTGGACTTTCACAAAAGCACATACCTTGATAAAGTTTTGAAGAAGTTCAAAATGGATCAGGCAAAGAAAGGTTTTTACCAGACATACAAGGTGTGAAATTGAGTCGGACTCAATGCCCGACCACACAGAAGATAGAGAGAAAATGAAAGATGTTCCCTATGCTTCAGCCATAGGCTCTATCATGTATGCAATGCTGTGTACCGGACACGGCGTATGCTTAGCTGTAAGCTTGGTAGGAAGGTACCAAAGTAATCCAGGAGTGGATCATCGGACAGCGGTCAAGAACATCCTAAAATACACGAAAAGGACTAAGGATATGTTTCTCGTATATGGAGGTGACAAAGAGCTAGTCATAAATGGTTACGTCGATGCAAGCTTTGACACCGATCCGGACGATTCTAAATCGCATAAACCGGATCGTGTTTTTGTTAAACGGTGGAGCTGTCGGTTGGTGCAGTTCTAAACAAAGCGTCGTGGCGGGATCTACATGTGAAGCGGAGTACATAGCTGCTTGAAGCAAAGAAATGAAGGAGTCTGGATGAAAGAGTTCATTTCCGATCTAGGTGTTGTACCTAGTGCATCGGGACCAATGAAGATCTTGTGACAATCTTGGTGCAATTGCCTTGGCAAAGGAATCCAGATTTCACAAGAGGACCAAGCATATCAAGAGACACTTCAATTCCATTCGGGACCAAGTCCAAGTGGGAGACATAGAGATTTGCAAAATACATACGGATCTGAACGTTGTAGACCCGTTGACTAAGCCTCTTCCACGAGCAAAACATGATCAGCACCAAGACTCCATGGGTGTTAGAATCATTCTTGAGTGAACTAGATTATTGACTCTAGTGCAAGTGGGAGATCGAAGGAAATATGCCCTAGAGGCAATAATAAAGTTATTATTTATTTCCTTATATCATGATAAATGTTTATTATTCATGCTAGAATTGTATTAACCGGAAACATAATACATGTGTGAATACATAGACAAACAGAGTGTCACTAGTATGCCTCTACTTGACTAGCTCGTTAATCAAAGATGGTTATGTTTCCTAACCATAGACATGAGTTGTCATTTGATTAACGGGATCACATCATTAGGAGAATGATCTGATTGACATGACCCATTACGTTAGCCTAGCACTTGATCGTTTAGTATGTTGCTATTGCTTTCTTCATGACTTATACATGTTCCTGTAACTATGAGATTATGCAACTCCGTTTACGGAGGAACACTTTGGGTACTACCAAACGTCACAACGTGAATTGGGTGATCATAAAGGAGTACTACAGGTGTCTCCAAAGGTACTTGTTGGGTTGGCGATTTCGAGATTAGGTTTTGTCACTCCGATTGTCGGAGAGGTATCTCTGGGCCTTCTCGGTAATACACATCACATAAGCCTTGCAAGCATTACAACTAATGAGTTAGATGTAAGATGATGTATTACGGAACGAGTAAAGAGACTTGCCAAGAATTTAGATTGAACTAGGTATTGGATACCGACGATCGAATCTCGGGTAAGTAACATACCGATGACAAAGGGAACAACGTATGTTGTTATGCGGTCTCGACCGATAAAGATCTTCAGAAAATGTAGGAACCAATATGGGCATCCAGGTCCCGCTATTGGTTATTGACCGGAGATGTGTCTCGGTCATGTCTACATTGTTCTCGAACCGTAGGGTCCGCACGCTTAAGGTTTCGATGATGGTTATATTATGAGTTTGTGTATTTTGATGTACCGAAGGTTGATCGGAATCCCGGATATGATCACGGACATGACGAGGAGTCTCGAAATGGTCGAGACATAAAGATTAATATATTGGACGGATATATTTGGACACCGGAAAGGTTCCGGAGAAGTTTGGAGCTCGGGAGGTTACGGAACCCAAGGAGGTATATGGGCCTTATTGGGCCCATGTAGGAGGAAGGAGAAGGAACAAGGGAGGCGCGCCCCCAAGCCCAATCCGACTGGGGAAGGGGCGGCCCCCCTTTCCTTTCTCCTTCCCCTCTTCCTATTCCTACTACTAGTACTACTTCCTAATACTAGTACTCCTTCCTTTCCCCTCCAAATAAGATAAGGAAAAGAGAGGGAAACCTACTTGGAGTAGGTTTCCCCCTCCTATGGTGCGCCCCCCCTTGGGCCGGCCACCTCCTCCCTCCCTCCTTTATATACGGGGGAGGGGGGGCACCCTAGAACACACAAGTTGATCCTTGAGATCGTTCCTTAGCCGTGTGCGGTGCCCCCCTCCACCATATTCCACCTCGGTCATATCGTAGCGGTGCTTAGGCGAAGCCCTGCGTCGGTGAAACATCAAGATCGTCCTGCACGCCCGTCGTCTTGTGGAACTCCTTCTCTCCGGAGCTTTGCTGGATCGAGCCCGTGGGCGTCATCGAGCTGAACGTGTGCCAAGAACTTCGGAGGCGCCGAGTAACGGCGCTGGGATCGGCTGGATCGTGAGGAGAACGTCGACTACTTCCTCTACGTCATCATCGGTTGGGAGGTGCCGAATGGCAACCTTTGGGATCAGCAGGATCGCGAGGAGAACGTCGACTACTTCCTCTATGTTGTGATCGCTTCCGCTTACGGTCTACGAGGGTACGTAGACAACACTCTCCCCTCTCGTTGCTATGCCATCACCATGGTCCTGTGTGTGCGTAGGAAATTTTTTGAAATTACTGCGTTCCCCATCACAGTGTCAATTGCCTCAATCTAGAAGTGACGAGGCGTCTTGTATTCGTCAAGCATAGTGCGAGCCATCTCAACAAGAGTCCGGTTCTTGTGCACCACGATGCTGTTCTGCTGAGGAGTATAAGGAGCAGATAACTCATGAGTAATACCAAGTTCATCAAGATAGTCTTCAAGACCAGTATTCTTGAACTCGGTTTCATTGTCACTTCTGATGTGCTTGATCTTCACACCAAAGTTGGTTGAAGCCCTCGAGGAAAATCGTTTGAAGACTTCCTGCACTTCACGTTTATAAGTGACGATACACACCCATGTGTAACGAGAATAATCATCAATAATAACAAGCCATATAGAGATGCTTCATTAGTGAATGCAGAATAGTGATTAGGACCGAAGAGATCCATATGAAGCAATTCAAATGTACAAGTGGTAGTCATGATAGTCTTCGCGGGATGCTTGGCCTTGGTCATCTTTCCAGCTTCACAGGCTCCGCACAGGTGATCCTTGAGGAATTTGACATTCTCAATGCCAATGACATGCTTCTTCTTCGCGAGTGTGTGCAAATTCCTCATGCCAGCATGACCGAGTCGTCGATGCCATAGCCAGCCTTCTAAAGCTTTTGCAAGTAGACATATAGCAGGTTGTGTTTCTGTGGAAAAATCAACAATATACAGATCTCCTCTCCTAAAGCCTTCGAAGACTTGGGAATGGTCAGCTTCCGTGATCACAACACATCGATACTTACCAAAGATAACAACCATATCAAGATCACAAAGCATTGAGACTGACATGAGGTTGAATCCTAAGGACTCGACAAGCATGACTTTGTCCATGTGTCGATCCTTTGAGATTGCAACCTTACCTAGACCCAATACCTTGCTTTTGCCTTTGTTAGCGTAGGTGATATGCTTCAGATGCGATGGAGATAAGGGAGCGTCCATCAATAAGTTCTTGTCACTAGTCATGTGATTTGTACATCCACTATTGAGGACCCACTCAGTGGCTTTGGGTTGATCATCCTGCAGATGAATTAGTGCAGCTTACGGACTCATATACTTCATCAGTGAAGAATATGATATCAAATTCATCGGATCAATTTCATCAAGTAAGAGAACAGGTAAAGCAGTATGAGGATGTGAGAAATGAAAATTCATTTCTTCATGATTAGCTTGCGTCCTTTCAAGCGTATTCAGGTCTCCAGCAAATTCTTCAGACGTTCAAGTTCGTCTGGAGACCTGACCCTGCATAAGAGATTAGTCTTTTTCTTCACCACCCACATCTGAAGGGGTGGCAAAGAGTTCATCATTCTGCGAGCTCCATAAGAGAAAGGTGGCATAGATGCCAATCCACTTTGTTTCACATAAGAGGGGTTAGGATAAGCATATGAATACACAGAGAAATTCTTCGAGGACTTATGAACATAATGATTTGAAGAATAACGCACATATTCGTATCCCTTAGTCTTTCCCTGCGAAACAGAAGTGTTAGCACGATGATGTTCATATGAGGACTTTGATCCGTGTGAAGAATTTGGTCTGTATGAGGATTTGGATCCATATGAAGAATTTGATCTGGAGTTCCTATTCTTCACAGGTGGTGTCATGATGACATTCACCTGAAGACTTTCAAGGCACCTTTTGGGAACCCAGATTTTCTTCATAGGGGGACCATTCCTATAGTTAGTGCCAACATCTAGCAAATACTTCACCATTCTGATTTTTGAACAGCTTACAATTGGAGTCAAATGACTCATCAGAAGAACATGAAGATTCACATGTAAAGCCAGATAAAGTAGGTGGATCTACTGAAGGTCCATTTGCAGCAACCCATGAGGTTTTGGGATACTGCTCAGGCTTCCAGTATGTTCGATCAGCATTGAGTTTCCTCTCAAAGGCAATACCCTCTTTCCTAGGGTTCTTGTGAGGATCTGCTTTTTAAGCACATCACAAAGAGCCTGATGCCCTTTGAGGCTTTTGTACATGCCTGTCATATACAATTCCTTCAGCCCTGCATTGTCAGTGATACTAGCAATATCCTCAAATGAGGAATTAGTGATAGCAGAGAGAGTTGAAGAATTTGCAGCAATAGAAGTATTTGAACTTTCAGGTGAAGAATTAGTAGATTCACGTTCAATGCACTTCAAACATGGAGGAATGAATTCTTCCTGAGCAGTGCTGATTTGTTGAGCAAGTAATGAATCATGCTCCTTCTGAAGATCTTCATAACTCACCCTTAGCTTCTCAAGATCTTTCTTTCTTTGAAGAAATTCATAAGAAAGCTTCTCATGATCAGATAAGAGAGTGTTATGATGACTACGAAGATTATCAAACTTAATTTGAAGTCTCAAGATTTTCGGTCAAAGTTTTGGTGCGATCCATTTCTTCACCCAACATATCATCGCTCTTGTCTAGCATGTTTTGAACCTTTTCAAAAGCCTTTTGTTGTTTTACAACAATCTTAGCAAGTTTAGAGTAGCTAGGCTTGAGGTTTTTATCAGATTCATCCTCACTTGATTCAGAGGAGGGATATTTGAGTACCTTGGACCCCCTTGCCATGAAGCAATAGGTGAGAGCGTAGTCATCATCGGCATCGTCAGCCGTGTTGGGGAAGTCATTCTCCTCAGCATTGAAAATGGACTTGCTGACGAATGCAGTAGCGAGGGCTAGGCTCGCCACACCAGATTCTGACTCCTCAGATGCCTCCTCTTCCTCAGATTTAACCTTAGAGTCCATTTCCTTGCCAATGAATGCCCGAGCTTTCTTGGAGTTGCTCTTCTTGTGAGATGAAGACTTCGAGGATTTCGATGATGAGGACTTTGAAGATTTGTTCTTCTTCTTTGAGTCATAAGAACTGTAATCCTTGTACTTCTTCTTCTTTGATTCCTTTTCCCACTGAGGACAATCTTGAATGTAGTGACCGGGTTTCTTGCATTTGTGGCACAATCTCTTCTTGTAGTCACGGGATGAGGAATCAGATCTTATGTCATCACTTCTTGAGGATTTTCCAAAGCGGCCATGTCTTGAGAACTTCTGGAATTTCCTCACGAGCATTGCTAGCTCCTGGCTCAGTTCTTCAGGATCACCAAGGCTTCTACCAGAATCCTCACCTTCAGATTTAGATACTGCCTTGGCCTTCAGAGCTCGTGATCTGCCATAGCTCGGTCCATAGAGATCTCTCTTCTCAGCAAGCTTGAACTCATGAGTGTTTAGTCTCTTGAGGATATCAGCGGGATCAAGCGATTTGTAGTCTCCACATTCTTGTACTATTAGCTTGAACTCATGGCGATTTTTATGAATTCTTCACTGAGGAATTTCAGGGTGAGGAAATTCCTAAGCAAAGAACTATTAGCAGCGGAATAAGTACTCAGATGCAAGCATACCAGAACAATAGCACAATCATCATGATGAAATGAAAACAAGCACAGAGTACAGAAAGCGTAAACATAGGATAAGCAGACTGAAGACAAATTGGCTGAAGAAATTGAACTGAGGAAATTGAGAAAGTCTTCAGTCAAAGTCTTCAAATAGTAACGATCAAGTACACATCACAATAATGAGTAAATGGAAGGGTTGAAGAAATAGAACCAGTTAGCTTGGTGAAGACAATGATTTGGTAGGCCAGTTCCAACTACTGTGACAGTTGTACGTCTGGTTGGAGCGGCTAGGTATTTAAACCTGAGGACACACAGTCCCGGATACACAGTCGTCACCGTAATCTCCTTGAGCTAAGGTCACACAGACCTCGCCCAATCACTCGTGGTGAGTCTTCAGGTGACTTCCAAACCTTCACAAACTCGGTCACTCGGCGATCCACAATTTCCTCTTGTATGCTCTAGACCATGACGCCTAACCGTCTGGAAGATACATAGTCTTCAAAGGTAACAAACGTTGGATCCACACAGGATCAATCTCTTCAGTGATGCTCAATCACTTTGGGTTTGTAGGTGTTTGGGTTTGGGTTTTCCTCACTCGATGATTTTCGCTCAAAGTCCTCGGAGGATGGGATGCTCTCAATGACAAGTGTCGGTTTCTCGCGGAGCAGCCAACCAGCTAGTGGTTGTAGGGGGCGTCTATTTATAGCCTAGGGAGCAGCCTGACATGATAAGACATAAATGCCCTTCAATGATATGACCGTTAGGTGGATAAGATATTTTGGGACAGCTGGCGCATAGCACAACAACGGTCGGAAATTTGAGCTCTCAAATTCCGCAGGGCTATCGTGTTCCTCACTTGTAGGCAATCCGCACTGGCGAATTCCTAACTCCTCAGTCAGAACAAATTCCTCAGAGACCAGAAGATCATCGTCTCTGTGACTGAAGAAATTGATTGATCTGTATGAGATTTCCAATGGCTTCACTCGAAAGGATTGGTAGGTGTAGGATTTTGAGTTGAGCATCACTTGTAAACTTTTCTTTAGTTTTTCCTCGACCCCCTTTAACAGTACGGTGTTTCCTATGACTCAAGAAAGAGAAAATGAAACTACGAAAACAAAAGTCTTCACGCTTCATGTTCCTCGCATGAATATCAAGTCTTCACGGTCACACCAATTTCTTCACTTTCAAAGTCTTCAGAAAGCCAAAGTCTTCAGTTGAAGACATTCATTTTTAGGGTTCAACTTTCTCTGTAAATGTCAAACTCTTCATAGACTTATAGACCTGTGTACACTCACAAACACATTAGTCCCTTAACCTACAAGTCTTCAATACACCAAAATCACTAAGGGGCAGTAGATGCACTTACACATATGGTTCGGGGAAAGAGTCTGCTCGGGCATCGAATCCAAGCCCGTGCCATGGTCCTGAGATGTTTGCCCCTGACGTAGCTGCACCGAAGAAGAGCGATGCAGTGGCAGAGATGAGTCATGTCGTGGCAATGTCGTTCTAGTACTCGGACCCTCCCCCCACTGCCCATGGATCGTACGCGCCTCGCTCAGTCTGGACGACGACGCCACTCGGTCTGGCTGACCTCGCTACCGGCATGTTGTACGCTCCAGTGACAATGTCGTCGCGTCTGCCGCATCTGAACTTTGTTGCCATGTATTCTTGAAAACGTTTCTGGAATGACTTGCAAGCTGGGCCCCGGGCCGGCATGCTTTCCGTAGCCATCTGCCCTACTTTGTTGCAACTTTCAAGCTGAACAATATTTGGATGTTATTTGGTTGAAATGATTATGAAATGATGGACCAAAAAAGGTACAAGTGATTACCTTCTGGTCATGATAGTAAGCTGCATGCAGCTCAATATGTCTCTGCGCCTGCTCCTCCTGTGTGAGATGTGTTGGTATAGTAGCTGGTTGGCTGGCCAGGCTAGTACGTGTGTTGATGCAGTACCACTGCTTGTACGCTTGATCTGTACTTTCATCGTACGGTATGCAAAATTAAATAATTACATAAACCATTGTGATGAAAGCAAAGCATCTTCACGCATCGTATGGTCATCGTAATAAAATAATGTAAATAAAATGTACCTAAGTTGATTCACTATATCTGCTAGCGCTTCATTTTCCCACTTGTGTACCCATTGAATGTTGTGTTCCCTTCAATCGTACAAACTCCAACCCTTGCCCATATTGGTTAGCCTGCAAATTATGTAACAAAGTGTGAGTTTAGTAAATTAAAAAAGACACTAATTATTTAGGGAGGTCACATCTTACTTATGGGTTTCCTCATCGATACGTCTTGGAAAAGGTGGTGGAATATCTTGACAGAGACCAAACTGTCTCATTACACGCTCTGGGTTGTAAGGCTCAACACACCACAGGAACAATAAGTTGCAGCGAGTCAGCCAGAATGCACTATCGCTCAAGATGCTTTCTATGATGGGTCGAATATCAAAGACCATTTGTATCTGGTCCTGAGTCCACGGGTTCCATGTGACTTCTGCCTCATCAAGTATCTCAAACTGCTGGTGGTACATAGGGTAACAATTTTTCGCAATATCTGGAGACCAACATTTCCGTGCCTTTGTCCACCTGGTGGCCATAGTTGCACTGCTGCCCTTGCTAAAGTCGTATGGGTGTACGGGATTTAGTATACGAGGTCGTCCTACAAGGAGGTATTCCCAGGACTACAAATCAGAGAAACTCGAGGCGACACAAAGTAATGTGAGCTTTTGTGCGAAGAAGTTTTTTTGTGGCATCACACAAGCCTCTATATGTATGACATAGCATGGCAGAACCGAAGCTGTATTTTGGCTGCTCGGGTAAAGGTTCATCTACCATATTCTCTGCAATGTAGATGAGACCAGGGAGAACTACGTCCCCGTGTGAATTTGGAAACAGAGTCCCAAGGAGGCACAACAAATACGCAAACAGATGTCTTTTTCTCGTCTCATCATCGGCAAAGCTAGATAAAATACGAAAGTTATCACGAAGCCAGGCGAGTGGGATGCCTCGAGGGCCACCAGAACATTGTGATTCTGGCATTGCCATCCCAACACAGGCTGCTATATCTAATGTCCAAGATGGAGACACTTGTGGAGAGACTAACGGCTCACCTATAATTGGTAGAGCAGTGATCATAGAAACATCTTTCAGTGTAGGTGCAAGCTCCCCAAGACGAAAGTGAAAGGTGTGGGTTTCAGGTCTCCACCGGTCAACGAGGGATGTCAAAAGGGATGGGTCCGAACATAATTGGTCTTCACATGATGTGAGCCTAGCAAAACCTTGTAGTCCATAAGCGTCAAGGTGAGCAAGGAAAGAATTGTGTATTGGCCATGTTTTCTTTATGGTTTGAAGTCTGAAAGTCCGATAATAATGCTTAGTATTTGGGTTCAAAAATAGGTGGCAACGGTGGCCGGCGTCATGGGGCCCCTGCAAAAGCACTGGCATTTCAACCATAACCTGCACACAAACATACAAATATAAATTATGAGGAAGACACAAATACAAATGCAAATCAAAATTAACTTAAAAAATACAAAGAGATACAATTTACATTAATTATCTGAAGTTAACATCATGATTACAATAATACAAATAGATTCAATTTAAATTTAATATAAGTACACATAATGAGTACAAATATAAATAGACATAGCGAGTACAGATATATCAAGATAATGCGGTGTTGTTGGCTCGATACGGGCATTCTCTGCGTGAATGTCCAGGACACCTGCAAATGCGGCATCGCCTTGGTTCTCCCATCTGTCTATGGTCCATGTCATTGCGATGACGCCTAGACTGACATTGTCCCTTTGCGGTTCTCATCAAGTCGGTGTTCCGAACCCATTTCGGCCCATTTGGCTGATGACCCACAAGTATAGGGGATCTATCGTAGTCCTTTCGATAAGTAAGAGTGTCGAACCCAACGAGGAGCAGAAGGAAATGATAAGCGGTTTTCAGCAAGGTATTCTCTGCAAGTACTGAAATAAGTGGCAACAGATAGTTTTGTGATAAGCTAAATTGTAACGAGCAACAAGTAACAAGAGTAAATAAAGTGCAACAAGGTGGCCCAATCCTTTTTGTAGCAAAGGACAAGCCTGTACAAGCTCTTATAATAGGAAAAATGCTCCCGAGGACACATGGAAATATCGTCAAGCTAGTTTTCATCACGCTCATATGATTCGCGTTCGGTACTTTGATAATTTGATATGTGGGTGGACCGGTGCTTGGGTGTTGTTCTTACTTGAACAAGCATCCCACTTATGATTAACCTCTATTGCAAGCATCCGCAACTACAACAAAAGGATTAAGGTAAACCTAACCATAGCACATATGGATCCAAATCAGCCCCTTACGAAACAGCATAAACTAGGGTTTAAGCTTCATCACTCTAGCAACCCATCATCTACTTATTACTTCCCAATGCCTTCCTATAGGCCCAAATAATGGTGAAGTGTTATGTAGTCGACGTTCACATAACACCACTAGAGGCTAGACAACATACATCTCATCAAAATATCAAACGAATACCAAATTCACATGACTACTAATAGCAAGACTTCTCCCTTGTCCTCAGGAACAAACGTAACTACTCACAAAGCATATTCATGTTCATAATCAGAGGGGTAATAATATGCGTAAAGGATATGAACATATGATCTTCCACCAAATAAACCAACTAGCATCAACTACAAGGAGTAATCAACACTACTAGCAACCTACTAGCACCAATCCCGGACTTGGAGACAAGAATTGGATACAAGAGATGAACTAGGGTTTGGAGATGAGATGGTGCAGGTGAAGATGTTGATGGAGATTGACCTCTCCCGATGAGAGGAGCATTGGTGATGATGATGACGATGATTTCCCCTCTCGGAGGGAAGTGTCCAGCAGAACAGCTATGCCGGAGCCCTAGATTGGTTCCGCCAAGGTTCCGCCTCGTGGCGTGAGTCTCATCCCGAAAGGTTGCTTAATGTTTTTTCTCATCGAAAGACTTCATATAGGAGAAGATGGGCGTCGGAGAGCCACCAGGGGGCCCACGAGGTAGGGGGCGCCCCCACCCTCGTGAGCAGGGTGTGGGCCCCCTGGCCTTCATCTTTGGCGACGATTTTTCTTTATTTATTTTAAGATATTCCATGGAGTTTCAGGACTTTTGGAGTTGCGTAGAATAGGTCTCCAATATTTTCTCCTTTTCAAGCCCAGAATTCCAAATTGCCGGCATTTTCCTCTTCATGTAAACCTTGTAAAATAAGAGAGAATAGCCATAAGTATTGTGACATAACGTGAAATAACAGCCCATAATGCGATAAATATCGATATAAAAGCATGATGCAAAATGGACGTATCAACTCCCCCAAGCTTAGACCTTGCTTGTCCTCAAGCGAAAAGCCGATAACAATAAATATGTCCTCATGTTTAGAGGTAGAGGCGTCGATAAAAATAAAATACGAACATGAAGGCATCATGATTATTCTTATAACAGCAACATATATAGATTTTGTCATATGATTACTTATGTTCAAGTGATGATCTTTTCACAATGCAGAAGTATGAATCAGAAACCTTATTGAGCACCAACAAACTATAACCTCAGTCATTGAAGCAATTGCAATTTATCATAACATCGGAAAGAGTCTGTGTCAGAGCTTAAAAGCAAGTCCACATACTCAACTATCACTTAGTCCTTCATAATTGCTAACACTCACGCAATACTTGTGGTTACGGAATCTTAATCGGACATAGAGAAAGATAGGGGCTTATAGTTTTGCCCCACAACCTTTTACCTCAAGGGTAATGTCAACAATAATAATTCATGCTCCCCTACATCCAATTAGATATGTGTATCATGTTCTTTTCAACATGCTGGGCTTGCCAAAGGATAAAATGAAAAAGGAAAGGTGAAGATCACCGTGACTCTTGCATAAGGTAGAGGATAATAATAAAAGATAGGCCCTTCGCAGAGGGAAGCAGAGGTTGCCATGCGCTTTTATGGTTGGATGCACAAAATCTCAATGCGAAAGAACGTAACTTTATATTGCCCATTGTGATATGAACCTTTATTATGCAGTCCGTCGCTTTTATTACTTCCACATCACAAGATCGTATAAAGCTTATTTCTCCCACACCAATCAATCATACATGTTTAGAGCATATTGCTTTGCACCGATGATAACTTACTTGAAGGATCTTACTCAATCCATAGGTAGATATGGTGGACTCTCATGGCAAAACTGGTTTAAGGGTATTTGGAAGCACAAGTAGTATCTCTACTTGGTGCTTTGAGAATTTGGCTAGCATGAGGGGAAAGGCAAGCTCAACACGTTAGAGGATCCATGACAACATACTTTATCTCAGATGTAAGAAAACATAACTCATTATGTTGTCTTCCTTGTCCAACCTCAACTCTTTAGCATGTCATATTTTAATGAGTGCTCCCAATCATAAAAGATGTCAATGATAATATATCTATATGTGAAACCTCTCTTTCCTTATTACTTCCTATTAATTGCAACGATGACCAAAGCTATATTTGCCAACTCCCAACAACTTTTAATCATCATACTCTTTCTATGTGAAGTCATTACTTTCAATAAGATCAATATGAACTCTTTGATTCTTTTTATTCTTTTTCTTTTATTCACCCAAGATCATGGCAAAATAATCAAGCCCTTGACTCAACACTAATCTTTATTATATAACTCACGGACTCGATTACAAAGAGGGATCATAAAGCAAAACTCAAAACTAGATCATGCCATGACTTTATTCTACTAAATCAAGATACTACTAAAAGGATCGAACTAAGAAAAACGGTAAAGATAGGAGCTGTGATGGTGATACGATGCAGGGGCACCTCCCGAGCTTGGCGGTTGCCAAGGGGAGTGCCCATACCTATGTGATTATATCTCCTTTGCTGGTGAAGAAGGTGGAGGTGATGGATAGTCGCACATCGAGCGTAAGAGGTCCTCCAACTTGCGAATAATGCCCTTGAGTGCAACGATATGCTCCTTCAAAAAAATATTTTCACTTGTGAGGTACTTTTTTTGAATACGAGCTAACTCAATCATCTTGAAAGCTTCGATTTCAGTAGGGGTGAGAAAGTTGTGATCAAGTTGAAGGGTGTCTTCTGCTGCCGGAGCTTGGTCTTCCGTGCCCTTCTTGATCCCTTCATCCTTGTTGACCTCCATGAGTTCTTCCCTCTTCAGTTCTATCTTCATTAGCCAAGCATCTTTGTCACCATTGTTGGAGGAGGGGGTCGACATGATGCCTGGCCTTGACAACCCTGACAGAAAACAACTCGAAACAAGAACAGAGGATAATTGCGTGATACAGGAGTAAAAACCTTCGGGAGAATATATAATGAATTTTTACTGACCAAAATACGTATCGTGCAAGAAAACGGAGTCCGGAGGGCACACGAGGTGCTCACGAGGTAGGGGGCGCACCTGTGGGGGTAGGCGCGCCCACCACCCTCGTGGGGCCCTCGTGTCCTTCGAGACTGCTACTTATTTTTCTATTTTCTAAATATTCCAAAATGGAGAAATATTGCCTTAAAAATTGTTTTGGAGTCGGTTTACTTACCGCATTACCACATACCTATTCCTTTTCGAGTCTAAAACGGCCCGGAAAGTGTCCCTTATGTATTCCTCCGGTTACAGCTTTCAATAATATTGGTTTCAACATTTATGGGATTACACGAGATATAATGTTTGATCCTTTGACCGTTTACCACCTTGGATTTGTGCCTTGAAGTTGTTGATTTTTATGGCACCGAACGATAGACCTCCTCGATAACGTAGGACCTTCCCATTTAGAGAGAAGTTTTCCTGCAAAAAATCTTAAACGAGTTGTATAGCAATACATAATCACCTACATTAAAGTCACGCTTTTGTATCCTTTTGTCATGCCATCTTTTAACTTTTTCTTTAAACAACTTAGCATTTTCATAAGCTTGGGTTCTCCATTCATCAAGTGAGCTAATATCAAATAGCCTCTTCTCACCGGCAAGCTTGAAATCATAGTTGAGCTCTTTAATGGCCCAATAAGCCTTATGCTCTAGTTCGAGAGGTAAGTGACATGCTTTTCCATAAACCATTTTATACGGAGACATACCCATAGGATTCTTATATGCAGTTCTATAGGCCCATAATGCATCATCGAGTTTCTTGGACCAATTCTTTCTAGACCTATTAATGTATTTTGAAAAATTAATTTGAGCTCTCTATTGCTCAATTCTACTTGACCACTAGACTGTGGGTGATATGGAGATGCAATTCTATGATTAACGTCATATTTAGCAAGAATTTTACGGAAAGCACCATGAATAAAGTGTGAACCACCATCAGTCATTAAGTATCTAGGGACTCCAAACCTCGGGAAAATAATTTCCTTAAGCATTTTAATAGAAGTGTTATGATCAGCACTACTAGTTGGAATAGCTTCTACCCACTTAGTAACGTAATAAACAACAACCAAAATATGTGTATAACCATTAGAGGTAGGAAAAGGCCCATATAATCAAAGCCCCAAACATCAAATGGTTCAATAACAAGTGAATAATTCATAGGCATTTCTTGAAGTCTACTAATATTACCAATTCTTTGACATTCATCGCAAGACAAAACAAATTTACGGGCATCTTTGAAGAGAGTGGGCCAATAAAAACCGGATTGCAATACCTTATGTGCAATTCTATCTCCAGCGTGGTGTCCTCCATAAGCTTCGGAGAGACACTTGCGTAGGATCTGTTCCTGTTCATGCTCAGGCACACAACGTCTAATAACACCATCTACTCCTTCTTTATAAAGATGTTGGTCATCCCAAAAGTAATGTCGCAACTCATAGAAAAACATTTTCTTTTGTTGGTATGTGAAGCTAGGTGGTATAAATTTAGCAACAATATAATTAGCATAATCAGCATACCATGGAGTGCTACGAGAAGTGCTTATGACATTTAATTGTTCATCAGAAAGCTATCATCAATAGGTAGTGGGTCTTCAAGAACATTCTCTAACCTAGATAAGTTATACGCAACGGGTTCTCAGCTCCTTTTCTATCAACAATATGCAAATCAAATTCTTGCAGCAAGAGAACCCATCTAATAAGTCTAGGTTTTGCATCTTTCTTTTCCATAAGATATTTAATAGCAGCATGATCTGTGTGAATAGTTACTTTAGAATCAACAATATAGGGTCTGAATTTATCACAAGCAAATACAACTGCTAAAAGTTCCTTTTCGGTAGTAGCATAATTTCTTTGAGCATTGTCTAGAGTCTTACTAGCATAATGGATAACATTTAATTTCTTATCAACTCTTTTCCCTAGAACAGCACCTACAACATAATCACTAGCATCACACATAATTTCAAAGGGTAAATTCCAATCAGGTGGCTGAACAACAGGTGCAAAGACTAATGCTTTCTTAAGTATTTCAAATGCTTCTACACAATCATCATCAAAGACAAATGGTACATCTTTTTGTAATAAATTAGTCAGAGGCCGAGAAATTTTGAGAAGTCCTTAATGAACCTCCTATAAAATCTGGCGTGACCAAGGAAACTTCTTATACCTTTGATGTCCTTGGGACATGGCATCTTTTCAATAGCATCAACCTTGGCTTTATCAACTTCAATACCTCTTTCAGAAACTTTGTGCCCCAAGACAATACCTTCGCTAACCATAAAGTGGCACTTTTCCCAATTCAAGACAAGATTAGTTTCTTAACATATCTACAAAACTCGATCAAGATTGCTCAAACAATCATCAAAAGAGGAACCATAGACGGAAAAATCGTCCATGAAAACCTCACAAATTTTTTCACAAGAATCAGAGAATATAGCCATCATGCATCTTTTAAAGGTAGCAGGTGCATTACATAAACCAAAAGGCATACGTCTATAAGCAAAAGTACCAAAAGGGCATGTAAAAGTAGTCTTTGATTGATCTTTGGTGACATGTGTATTTGAGAGAAACCAGAATAACCATCTAGAAAGCAATAATGTGTATGTTTGCATAATATTTCTAGCATTTGATCAATAAAAGGTAAGGGGTAATGGTCTTTCTTAGTAGCTTTATTTAATTTGCGGAAATCAATTACCATCCTATAACCTGTGATAATTCTTTGCGGGATCAATTCATCTTTATCATTAGGGACAACAATAATACCTCCCTTCTTAGGGACACAATGGACAGGTCTTACCCAATCGACTATCAAAGAACGGGATAAATTATACCTGCCTCCGTAAGCTTGAGTATTTCTTTTCTTACCACTTCTTTCATTTTAGGATTCAAACATCGTTGAGGATCACGAACTGGTTTGGCATCCGCTTCCAAATTTATTTTATGTTGACATAGAGTGGGACTAATGCCTTTAAGATCATCGAGAGTATATCCAATAGAGGCACGGTGCTTCTTCAGAGTTTTCAACAATCTTTCTTCTTCATGCTCTGAAAGGTTAGCACTAATAATAACAGGATCTATTTTCTTTTCATCAAGATAAGCATATTTAAGATTATCAGGCAACGGTTTAAGCTCAAACACGGGATCACCCTTGGGTGGAGGAGGATCCTAGGATTTCAACAGGCATCGTGTTGCAGAATAGGTTCCTGTTTAAAGAATACTTCATCTATTTCCCTTCTTTCATTCATGAACATATCATTTTCATGGTCTAGCAAATATTGTTCTAAAGGATCACTAGGAGGTACGGCAATAGAAGGAAGACCAATAATTTCATCATTACTTGTCAATTCTTCCTCACGATGTTGTTTACTAAATTTAGAGAAATTAAACTCATGAATCATATCATCCAAGCCAATATTAACAACATTCTTTTCGCAATCTATCCTAGCATTAACAGTGTTCAAGAAGGGTCTACCAAATATAATGGGACAAAAGCTATCTTGTGGGGAACTGAGAACAAGAAAATCAGCAGGATATTTAGTTTTCCCACACAAGACTTCAACATCTCTAACAATTCCCATTGCATATATAGTATCTCTATTGGCAAGTTTAATTGTAACATCAATATCTTCTAACTCAGCAGGTGCAATTTCATGCTTAATTTCTTTATATAAATCATAGGGTATAATACTAGCACTAGCACCCATATCACATAAGCCATGATAACAATGATCTCCTATTTTAACAGAAATAATGTGCACGCCTACCACAGGTCTATGTTTATCTTTAACGCTAGGTTTAGCAATTCTAGCAGATTCACCATGTAATTGAATAACATGCCCATCAATATTATCAGACAAGAGATCTTTAACAATAGCAATATTAGGTTCTACTTTAACTTGCTCAGGAGGTGTATAAGTTCTAATATTGCTCTTACGAACCACAGTTGAAGCTTTAGCATGATCCTTCATTCTAACAGGGAAAGGTGGTTTCTCAACATAAGAAGTGGGAACAATAGGATCATTATAAGTGACAGTCTTTTCTTCAACTTTAATAGGTGCAGCTACTTTTACTTCTATGTGAGGATGATATTTAAACCACTTCTCCTTGGGGAGATCAACATAAGTAGCAAAAGATTCACAGAAAGAAACTACTATCTCAGAGTCAAGTCCATATTTAGTGCTAAACTTACGGAAAATATCGGTATCCATAAAAGATTTAACACAATCAAACTTAGGTGTCATACCTGACTCCTTACCTTCGTCAAGGTCCCAATCTTCAGAGTTGCATTTAATTCTATCCAATAAATTCCATCTGAATTCAATAGTCTTCATCATAAAAGAGCCAGCACAAGAAGTATCGAGCATGGTGCGATTGTTATCAGAAAGCCGAGCATAATAATTCTGAAGGATTGTCACTCTTGAGAGCTCATAATTGGGGCATGAATATAACATTTATTTAAGCCTCCCCAAGCTTGAGCGATGCTTTCTCCTTCGCGAGGCCAAAAATTATATATATAATTGCGATCACGGTGAACAGGATGCATAGGGCAATAATTTTGATGAAATTCCAATTTCAATCTTTTATAGTTTCATGATCTCGTTTCATCACATAGCCTATACCATGTCAATGCGTCTCCCTTCAAACATAAATGGAAAACCTTCTTCTTAACAACACCATCGGGTATACCTGCAAGCTTAAATAGTCCACAAACTTCATCCACATAGAGTAGATGTTTATCAGGATGCTTTGTTCCATCTCCTGTAAAAGTGTTAGCTAGCATTTTTTCCATCATACCCGAAGGAAATTCAAAAGGAGTTTCATTTTCAATAGGTTCAAGAGGTTGAGGAGCAACTCTTTGCTCTCATCGGACGGGTGAAGATACCTCAACAAGCCCCTCAGAGAATTACTTTCCATAGTAACAAGTGACAGTAAATTTCAGCACACTATATAAATTTTTCCTTACCAAATTCCACCTACCAAAGGTGCTACACTCCGCAACGGCGCTTTAAAAGAGTCTTGATGACCCACAAGTATAGGGGATCTATCGTAGTCCTTTCGATAAGTAAGAGTGTCGAACCCAACGAGGAGCGTATGAAATGATAAGCGGTTTTCAGCAAGGTATTCTCTGCAAGTACTGAAATAAGTGGTAACAGATAGTTTTGTGATAAGCTAAATTGTAATGGGCAACAAGTAACAAGAGTAAATAAAGTGCATCAAGGTGGCCCAATCCTTTTTGTAGCAAAGGACAAGCCTGGACAAACTCTTATAATAGGAAAAATACTCCCGAGGACACATGGGAATATCGTCAAGCTAGTTTTCATCACGCTCATATGATTCGCGTTCGGTACTTTGATAATTTGATATGTGGGTGGACCGGTGCTTGGGTGTTGTTCTTACTTGAACAAGCATCCCACTTATGATTAACCTCTATTGCAAGCATCCGCAACTACAACAAAAGGATTAAGGTAAACCTAACCATAGCATGAAACATATGGATCCAAATCAGCCCCTTACGAAGCAACGCATAAACTAAGGTTCAAACTTCTATCACTCTAGCAACCCATCATCTACTTATTACTTCCCAATGCCTTCCTCTAGGCCCAAATAATGGTGAAGTGTTATGTAGTCGACGTTCACATAACACCACTAGAGGCTAGACAACATACATCTCATCAAAATATCGAACAAATACCAAATTCACATGACTACTAATAGCAAGACTTCTCCCTTGTCCTCAGGAACAAACGTAACTACTCACAAAGCATATTCATGTTCATAATCAGAGGGGTAATTGCGTAAAGGATATGAACATATGATCTTCCACCAAATAAACCAACTAGCATCAACTACAAGGAGTAATCAACACTACTAGCAACCTACTAGCACCAATCCCGGACTTGGAGACAAGAATTGGATACAAGAGATGAACTAGGGTTTGGAGATGAGATGGTGCTGGTGAAGATGTTGATGAAGATTGCCCTCTCCCGATGAGAGGAGCGTTGTTGATGATGATGACGATGATTTCCCCCTCCCGGAGGGAAGTGTCCCTGCAGTAACAGCTGCCGGAGCCCTAGATAGGTTCCGCCTCGTGGCGGAGTCTCGTCGAAAGGTTGCTTAATGTTTTTTCTCATCAAAAGACTTCATATTGGAGAAGATGGGCGTCGGGAGAGCCACGGGGGGCCCATGAGGTGGGGGCGCCCACCCTCGTGAGCAGGGTGTGGGCCCCTGGCCTTCATCTTTGGTGACGATTTTTCTTTATTTATTTTAAGATATTTCGTGGAGTTTCAGGACTTTTGGAGTTGCGCAGAATAGGTCTCCAATATTTGCTCCTTTTCCATTGAATTCCAAATTACCGCATTCTCCCTCTTCATGTAAACCTTGTAAAATAAGAGAGAATAGCCATAAGTATTGTGACATAACGTGAAATAACAGCCCATAACGCGATAAATATCGATATAAAAGCATGATGCAAAATGGACGTATCATTGGCCACAACATTTTGTAGTTCATATCAATGCCCCAAGCCCAGAACTCACCGTTCCAAGTGTTGTACAGATTGTACATGTTGAAGTACGGCGATATGTATGGCTTGGCACTGATTTTTGATCAAGACCGCTTGGAGCACATGACTGCAAGGGTAGCCCTCAAGCTTGGGCTTGTTACATGTGCACTCACAGGACGTTGGGCCAAGGGTGACAACTTGCTTTTTTGATCCTCTGTGGTGGCCCTTAACGTACTTGGCTCGCACATTGACCTCCCACTTATTCCTAAGTGCGTCCACTTTCTTGCAGCCATGACTTTGGGACTTATTTTCTTTCTCGTCCAGATGTCTTTGCATCTTCTTGGACCATGGCTTGTTCAATTCAACTTGTGCATTGACGACGGTGACCCTGTCTGCAAAGTATGACAGGGTCCAATTCCATGTTTCTTCAATTAGGGCTGTGATAGGCAGTGCTCGCACCCCTTTAAGAACACCATTGTACACCTCTGACATGTTGCTGGTCATTATTCCATACCGAGCCCGGGTGTCGTGAGCCTGCGCCTACAAATGAGGGCAATACTTGCCGATCCACTGGCTCAAAATTTATGGGCGTCCTACGACCCCTCCGGTCTTCTCTCTACGGCAATGCCGTGCGGTCGATCTCACCATTGATAACTGCCCAGATCGCATTCATTTTGGCTTCAGTTTTTTGCATGCACATCCTCTTGAATAATTTGAACCAATCCTTGTTTTTGAATTTGGAGTAAAAGTTTGCTGCCAAATGCCTCTTGCACCACCTTCCCTCTAGATCGGGCCAGCCCCCACTCTTCTTCCGACGCCTTAATATGTCAAGAGCGCTTAATAATCCAGTGTTGCGATCAGAGATGATGCAAACACCTTCACGCTCTTTCACGACACCCATCTTCACGCAGCCCAGGAACGACAACCAGCTATCTTTTTTCTCGCTCTAGACCAGTGCATATGCAATAGGAAGAAGCTGATTATTTGCATCCACTGCAATCGCCACCAATAGTGTGCCCTTGTACTTTCCGGTGAGAAAGGTACCATCAGCGATAATACCGGGCGGCGGTGCACGAAGGCTTGTATAGTCTAGGCGAATGCCCAGAATAAGCAGTCCAGGATTAGCTCACCCGGGTTCATTGGGTTTGGACGTTCTCTCCGCCAAACTTGAGTCCCCCTATTAGCACTTGCTATCTAATGAAGCATTCTGGGGCCATAAGAATAGGCCTCCTCATAGGTACCATAAAAGTTCTTGAATATATTTTCCTTCGCACGCCTAGCCTTCTTTGTAGGCGGCAGGAAGCCAATCGATCTTACGCATCTTTTGCGAGCCCTAACACTTATGTTGAGACTTCCCTGCACAATCGTTTCCATCGTCTGTGCCACATATCTTGCGGTCACATTGCAGTGATTTGAAAGAGTTCCAGTTTGCTCACAGCTATGCTCCACTATTTTTGTGATATGCCATGACTGACATACCCCAGGCTTCAGTCTAGCGAGAACTCTTCCGCGGCAACCTTTCGTGGTGTGGATTCATATGACCTTCAACTCTGTTTTATCAGACTACTCCACTCTATGCTGGTGGTGGATGGCGATTGCATAGCTACCCATTGCCTGGTAAGCAGACTTCTTCTCTGGGAAAACTTGCCCAACCTCTAGGCTCCCCGCTCCTAGGCCAGAAACAGAGTGAAATTCATTGGTGATGCTCATATCCTGTAAAAACCCAGGTTGCAGTGTCGCCGCGACCGCCCTATGAGGAGGACCATCTTCTTCTACGCTTGACTCCGAAGACGCAGAAGAATGATCATCATCATCATCTAGCGCCTCCAGCAATCCCTCCACGTGTTCGCTCATGTCAACGGCCGCAGACCAATATCCAGTGTCATACACAGGCTGGCCGCCCGTCGGTTCCGATGGGCCGACGCTAGGGGCTGATGTGATGGCCAACTCGACCTCACCACCCCTGCTACTGCATCCGGCAACATCAGTGACTGAAACGAACTCCACATACACCATCGGTTGACCAAACATTGAGTTGTTGGGATTGCTTGCAAACCTCATGTACGACCCCCACGACTGATCACCTGTGTGTAACATCCCAAAATTCTAAATTTTGGAATGTTATATTAAATAAATAACTATGCTTGTTGTCTAATTGTTGGTTTGAATGAATGAGTGAAACTGAGTGAAATTTGAAAACTTTTGAAAGTTGAATGAGAGGGAATGAAATGACTTTCCCAAAACTTTCTCCTTTGCCTTTTGGATCTCAATGAATTCAAATTCATTCCAACACCAAAGCCTAGAGTGAAGATGACATGACTTCTTCCATTTTGAAATGAATAGGGTTTTGGAAAAGATTTGAATTTCATTTGGGAAGATTTCAAATTCAAAGCTTTATGCAACTCAATGATTTTCATGAGGGAAGATAAAATGACTTCTTCAATTATATGAAATATGAGTTGGAAGTTAAAAAGTATCAAGTTGAAAGTCATTTGAAAGTGCTTGAAACCCTCTTTCAAATTTTGAGTTTTGAATTTGAATTCAAACTTTGGCAAGCTGGAATCATTTCAAAAACTATGCCCGATAAATACTTGATCAAAAGTATGAGAGGAGCAAATATGACACCCCAAAAATATCGAGGAAACAATGACAAAAGATTTGGATTCAAATCTGAATTTTATTTGAATTTGAAAAAAATGGATTTTTATAAAGTTTGGATTTTGCCTTTGGTAAAATGTTCAAATGAAAGGGAATATTTCCCTGATCATTTTGGTATATATATACCCTATATAAAATATTTATAGATATTGTTTTATTCCTGTTTTTGTTTTATTTTTAAAAAAATAAAATTTTAAAAGAAAAACCCTGGGCGGCTAGGCCACCCAGAGCCCAGCCAGGCACCACCCACCCTTTGGCCCGGCCCCGGCGCCAGCTGGCAGCCAGCCGAGCCGAGCCGGCCCAGCTCACTCCCCTCGCCTGAAAGCCCTCCGCCCGGCCACCCGCCTCGCCTCTCTCTCTCCCTCGACCCATGGGCCCACCCCATCTTCTTCCTCGCCCACGCATCGCAAGACGCCTTGGGAGATCGCGGATCCCGAAGGATCCGGATTCCGATCCGCCTGATCGACCCCGGCTCATGAGCCCCTGGCTATAAAAGCCAAACCCCGCACCCCATTCCCCGAGACCTCATGGGACCCCTCTCCATCCCGTTCGTGCTCATGGGAGCCCGAGGCTCTCACCACCGCCAAAGTCGCCCGACGACGCCTAGCGCTCGAGCTCCCCGACCCCACCAAACTCCTCACCGACCTCCCCGCACCAAGACGGCGACTCCCGGACCTCCCCGGCCTTTCGAAGCCCTGACGCACTTCGCCCGCCGCCCGCCCGTCGCCGGACTCCGGTACGTCACCGAAAACCACCTCCCCCATCCGATCTCAAACGGACAGCCACGATTAGAACCCCCGAAGGGGTATCTTTTTATAAAAAGAACCGACCGGTTCATCCGGTTTATTAGTTAGGGTTTTTAGCTTTTAGCCGGCCCGTTTTTAGTTTTAACCCGAGGCCCATTTAGGCTATTTGACGCACAGGGCACAGTATAGGCCCATTAGGCCTTTTTCTTTTATTTTGATTTTCTGTTTTAGCAGAATAGTTTACATTTTGAAAAATTGATATCTTTTATTCTGTTTATTATTTTTAGATGATTAGTTTTTGTTGGATTGAAAATTTTATGTAGTTTCTGTAGAATACATATTTAGCTGTGTTAAAAATAATTAAAAATGCTTTAATTTAGTTTTAGTCAGAATAGTAAATCTGCTATAACTTGAGTTAGAAAAATAATTTTTGCATGATTCTTTTTGTCCCAACTTTATTTTGACATTGCCAAACCATAGAAATTAACTTGGGTATTTTAGGATTAATAAATAATTAGTTTTAAGCAGAATCCTATTAATCCTAATTAATTAGCTAGCTCCTGTTTTCCTATTAAATTAATTAGTAAATTAATTTATTTTTAACTTGTGATTGGTTATTCTAGGTTAGTTTCTGTCACTCTAGTAGATGAACTTTTATATATAATTAATAAAAGTTTTAATTTATTTTTCTTAATAGAAATTGAATTAGGCCTATTAGGAGTTTTATAATAGCTTTTTAATTAATTTCTTTTGCTCCTAGTTGCTTAGTGAAACCTTTTCCGTTAAGTTAACATAAAACCATGATTAGGTTATGTTAGAAAATTTTTATGATATAAAACTATTTTGTTATTTGTTGAAGTAGGAAACTTTGAGTGACCTTTCTTTGAGTTTTTCTTTTGGATTTGGTTTGGTTGTTTTGTTGTGTTATGTTACTTTTGTTATGTTGTGTTATGTGATACTATTGCTATGTGCTTACTATAGTTATTGTTTACCTCGGTAGAATTTCCGGAGTGCGAAGATTGCTACTACGAAACCCTAGTTTTTCGAAGATCGTCAACCAGGCAAGTTCACTTTGACCATGCTTTCATACCTATATTTTATTGCATTTAGTGACATCTTTGCAACCACCCCTCGGTAGTGATATTGAAATTCTTGTAGTTGAGTAGTATGCATGAGGTAGGAAGCCATCACCCTGTTACCAAGCCGGGACGATATTTTATTTTAATGCTACGCTATAGTAGGCGGGGTTTGGTATGAGTGCACGAGATTGGTGTGAAGAAGGAGGATTCTACGTCAATGGCGACAACTCCATGATGGAATCTGCAAGGACTGCATCTTCAAGACCTCAAGACTTCAAGACTCGAGACAGAATTCAATACACACTCTTTGGGTGAAGGGCGGTTGTGACGGGCACCTGGAGAACCCAGTGGTTGGCGGGATGCATGGAGAAGCGCCATGACATCTTGCGGAAAGCTTCACCCAGGACTCAAAGAGACGGAAGAATACTTCATGCCCGAAGCTTACCTGTGCAACCGCAAGTCATTATGGGCTCTGGCTTGGTTGACCTTAGTTGTGACTCTGGCTGGGGACGGTGCTAGCGGATGTAGAACTACGGTAGGATTGGATGGGCACGGACGGTGGTCGGAGGAACTCTTGAGGAAGACCATGTTTGGTCATCTTGTTCTCAAACACCACGAAGTGCGAGAACGTAAAGAGAGGGATCGAATCTTGCGGGTAAAGTGTACAAACCTCTGCAGAGGGTTAAAACCTAATCGATTAGCCGTGTCCCGGTTACGGACAATTTGAGCATCTGGACTTGGATCTATCTCAGAACTCTCAACACCGGATTGATAACTTAATTGTGGGCAACATATGATGATTTTGGGCTATGAGACATCGGTTGGCGGAACCATGTCATGATAGAAAACTCCATAGTACAGACTTCATTTATTCCTTTGGTGTAGGTAAAATAAAACCAGCTTTTACGCAAACAAAATTCAGATATAGAGCCATAAAGCCATACTGCATATAGTATAGTTTATCATTTGTTTTCTCTTCTTTGTGATCTTGCGGTACATTCAATGTCTTGACCTACACGGCTGCAACGTATCATGTTGCAGATATTTCCTCGACAGTAAGAGTTACGATCTGAGGTTACGGTCTACACTCAACCTGCCGATGGCGTTGATGGGACTCCACACCCGTTTGATTGTTTCATTGAGTATTATGAGGTATATATCATTTTACGTTATTTATACATGTGATTGCACTTTGATATATACATTGATGTCTTGTGTGTGCCGACATCTTGATCGAGGATGGCACAGATACCACGGAAGGCTTGACCGTCGAGGTCGGGTCGCTCTGAGATGGTATCGAGCACATGTTGACTGTAGGACGTGACCCTAGAAATCGGAAAGCCCCTAGGACAGGATATCTTAAAAACTTTATTTTCAAAAAGACTCTTACTCCTCATCCTTTCTCGATTTTATAAAATAGACACTCTCACCTCAAAATAGTTAGAATATACCCCTTTTCCCTTTTGACCACATGAAGGATCAACTGAAGACGCTCCAAGAAGGATTAGATATCGGAGAACTGATGACCACTTTAGAGTAAAGAGGATTTCACCATGCATTAGAAGAGTTGAAGCTGCAACAATTGAAGACTCTGAAGACCTGAAGAATTTGAAGTTCCTGAAGAATTATTTGACCTTTAGAAGACCAAACCCTGTTACACACTTACGTTAGATGCGGCGATTTGTGAGCTGTCATTGGTTTGATGTTTTCCGACAGCCACAAAAGTAAAACCCGCTTTCTTCAAAAACTATTGTTTGTATTGTGTGTATCCCTCCCACCTCTCTCATATCTCATCCCAAAACTTTTGGACCCCATAGATGATGATTGAAGTTGGACTGATATTCTCTTGACCGAAAACCCAGTAGGAGGCAAGAGCTATGGATTGAACATGGAGAATAACCCGGGAGCAATTTGGTTTTAAGGAAGAATGAAGTATCAGACGCTCTTGATTACTTGAAGGAAGTGCTGCAACATGGTGGCAGATGCATCAAGCTATCTGAGGATGGAATGGAGCAAAGACTTGGGAGGAATTCAAGAAGACCCTGTTGGGATCACGTCTCATCCGGAGGCACCATGATAACCCGAAGAATAAACCTTGTGCCTGCAAGATTTGCGGAGAAATAGGACACACCCAGAAGGTTACGCAAAAACTTGAGAGTGGTGAAGTAACAATAGATGTTTTGTTTGGCTTGCAGAAACCATGGAATTACTCGAACCCAGTTCGAGAACAAGAGAAATTCTGCAATGCTTGTGAGTATGCCCAAGTGTTAGAATACGTGATTCGATATTTACGTATGTGGTAATGATTCAAATGCGGGATGGATTGGCCCCATACCAAAGACTTCTATCATGAACTATCATATGTTGATGGAAAATCAGAGAGCCTCGAAAACCTTAGAAGAGTGTCGAAACACGATAAGCCATAAAACCATAGAATGGTAGTACGATGGAACCCTTTACAGGCAACCGTTGCCAATCATAGGATATACGGTGAAGTTCAACCAGACCCGTTTTCTGCAGGAGAAACCATTAATGGTAGACCACCATGAGTGTTTCGATAGTTGTCTAGAATGGACACAGACCTATCGACTAAGAAGATCCAGCCTGGACGAACTTCAACTTTGACGAACCGACCCAAGATTACGAGGAAAACTCTATACTTGGCGAAGAGCCTTAATGAAGGAGCTATTGTAAGATATGTGAAGGGACATACATTTTCAGCCCTCGGAGGAAGTATCTGAGTTTATTGGAACCATGACCTTGTTTTTAAGTGTGGTAGCACCTGACCTTCGACCAAGACATTTGCTAGAAGACCCCAACCCTAACCTTTTCTTGCTAGCCTCTTGAATCTCGAGGGGCGAGATTCATTTTAAGTAATAGTAGGTTTGTAACATTCCAAAATTCTAAATTTTGGAATGTTATATTAAATAAATAACTATGCTTGTTGTCGATTGTTGGTTTGATTGAATGAGTGAAACTGAGTGAAATTTGAAAACTTTTGAAAGTTGAATGAGAGGGAATGAAATGACTTTCCCAAAACTTTCTCCTTTGCCTTTTGGATCTCAATGAATTCAAATTCATTCCAACACCAAAGCCTAGAGTGAAGATGACATGACTTCTTCCATTTTGAAATGAATAGGGTTTTGGAAAAGATTTGAATTTCATTTGGGAAGATTTCAAATTCAAAGCTTTATGCAACTCAATGATTTTCATGAGGGAAGATAAAATGACTTCTTCAATTATATGAAATATGAGTTGGAAGTTAAAAGTATCAAGTTGAAAGTCATTTGAAAGTGCTTGAAACCCTCTTTCAAATTTTGAGTTTTGAATTTGAATTCAAACTTTGGCAAGTGGAATCATTTCAAAAACTATGCACGATAAATACTTGATCAAAAGTATGAGAGGAGCAAATATGACACCCCAAAAATATCAGAGGAAACAATGACAAAAGATTTGGATTCAAATCTAAATTTTATTTGAATTTGAAAAAATGGATTTTTATAAAGTTTGGATTTTGCCTTTGGTAAAATGTTCAAATGAAAGGGAATATTTCCTGATCATTTTGGTATATATATACCCTATATAAAATATTTATAGATATTGTTTTTTTCCTGTTTTTGTTTTATTTTTTAAAAAAAATAAAATTTTAAAAGAAAAACCCCAGGCGCCCGGCTAGGCCACCCAGGCCCGGCCAGGCCTTGACCACCACCCACTTTGGCCCGGCAAGCCCGGCCGAGGCCCGGTAGAGCCGTGGCCCAGCTCACTCCCCTCGAAAGCCCTCCGCTTGGCCACCCGCTCGCCTCGCCCTCTCTCTCTCCCTCGACCCATGGGCCCACCCCATCTTCTTCCCTCGCCCACGCGCCAAGACGCCGGATATCGCGGATCGAAGGATCCGGGATTCCGATCCGCCTGATCGACTTCAAGCTCGCTGAGCCCCGCTATAAAAGCCGAAACCCCGCACCCCATTCCCCGAGACCTCGCGGACCCCTCTCCCTCCCGTTCGTGCTACTTGGAGCCCGAGGCTCTCACGCCAAAGTCGCCGCCCGACGCCCTAAGCGCTCCCGAGCTCCCCGACCCCACCAAACTCCTCACCGACCTTTCCCGCACCAAGACGGGCGACTCCCGGACCTCCCTGACGCTCAAAGCCCCGACGCACTTTCGCCGCCCGCCGCCGCTGGACTCAGACGTCATGAAACCACCTCCCGTCCGATCTCAAGCAGACGTACGATTAGAACCCCAGAAGGTATCTTTTATAAAAAGAACCGGCCGGTTCATCCGGTTTATTAGTTAGGGTTTTTAGCTTTTAGCCGCCCGTTTTAGTTTTAACCCGAGGCCCATTTAGGCTATTTGGCCTTACGAGTACGCGATATAGGCCCATTAGGCCTTTTTCTTTTATTTTGATTTTCTGTTTTAGCGAGAATAGTTTCTGTTTTGAAAAATTGATATCTTTTATTCTGTTTATTATTTTTAGATGATTAGTTTTTTGTTGGATTGCAAATTTTATGTAGTTTCTGTAGAATATATATTTAGCTGTGTTAAAAATAATTAAAAATGCTTTAATTTAGTTTTAGTCAGAATAGTAAATCTGCTATAACTTGAGTTAGAAAAATTATTTTTGCATGATTCTTTTTGTCCCAACTTTATTTTGACATTGCCAAACCATAGAAATTAACTTGGGTATTTTAGGATTAATAAATAATTAGTTTTAAGCAGAATCCTATTAATCCTAATTAATTAGCTAGCTCTGTTTTCCTATTAAATTAATTAGTAAATTAATTTATTTTTAACTTGTGATTGGTTATTCTAGGTTAGTTTCTGTCACTCTAGTAGATGAACTTTTATTTATAATTAATAAAAGTTTTAATTTATTTTTCTTAATAGAAATTGAATTAGGCCTATTAGGAGTTTTATAATAGCTTTTTAATTAATTTATTTTGCTCCTAGTTGCTTAGTGAAACCTTTTCCGTTAAGTTGACATAAAACCATGATTAGGTTATGTTAGAAAATTTTTATGATATAAAACTATTTTGTTATTTGTTGAAGTAGGAAACTTTGAGTGACCTTTCTTTGAGTTTTTCTTTTGGATTTGGTTTGGTTGTTTTGTTGTGTTATGTTACTTTTGTTATGTTGTGTTATGTGATCCTATTGCTATGTGCTTACTATAGTTATTGTTTGCCTCGGTAGAATTTCCGAGTGCGAAGATTGCTACTCTGAAACCCTAGTTTTTGAAGATCGTCAACTGTGCAAGTTCACTTTGACCATGCTTTCATACCTATATTTTATTGCATTTAGTGACATCTTTGCAACCACCCCTCGGTAGTGATATTGAAATTCTTGTAGTTGAGTAGTATGCATGAGGTAGGAAGCCATCACCCTGTTACCAAGCCGGGGCGATATTTTATTTTAATGCTACGCTATAGTAGGCGGGGTTTGGTATGAGTGCACTAGAGTGGTGTGAAGAAGGAGGATTCTACGTCAATGGCGACAACTCCATGATGGAATCTGCAAGGACTGCATCTTCAAGACCTCAAGACTTCAAGACTCGAGACAGAATTCAATACACACTCTTTGGGTGAAGGGCGGTTGGCGGGCACCTGGAGAACCCAGTGGTTGGCGGGATGCATGGAGAAGCGCCATGACATCTTGCGGAAAGCTTCACCCAGACTCAAAGAGGCGGAAGAATACTTCATGCCCGGAAGCTTACTGTGCAACCGCAAGTCATTATGGGCTCGGCTTGGTTGACCTTAGTTGTGACTCTGGCTGGGGCGGTGCTAGCGAGATGTAGAACTACGGTAGGATTGGATGGGCACCGGACGGTGGTCGGAGGAACTCTTGAGGAAGACCATGTTTGGTCATCTTGTTCTCAAACACCACGAAGTGCGAGAACGTAAAGAGAGGGATCGAATCTTGCGGGTAAAGTGTACAAACCTCTGCAGAGGGTTAAAACCTAATCGATTAGCCGTGTCTCGGTTACGGACAATTTGAGCATCTGGACTTGGATCTATCTCAGAACTCTCAACACCGGATTGATAACTTAATTGTGGGCAACATATGATGATTTTGGGCTATGAGACATCGGTTGGCGGAACCATGTCATGATAGAAAACTCCATAGTACAGACTTCATTTATTCCTTTGGTGTAGGTAAAATAAAACCAGCTTTTACGCAAACAAAATTCAGATCCAGAGCCATAAAGCCATACTGCATATAGTATAGTTTATCATCTGTTTTCTCTTCTTGTGATCTTGCCGGTACATTCAATGTCTTGACCTACACGGCTGCAACGTATCATGTTGCAGATATTTCCTCGACGAGTAAGAGTTACGATCTGAGGTTACGGTCTACACTCAACCTTGCCGATGGCGTTGATGGGACTCCACACCCGTTTGATTGTTTCCGCTGAGTATTATGAGGTATATATCATTTTACGTTATTTATACATGTGATTGCACTTTGATATATACATTGATGTCTTGTGTGTGCCATATCTTGATCCGAGGATGTACCAGATACGAAGGCTTGACCGTCTGAGGTCGGGTCGCTTCTACTTGTGACAGCCGCAAACCCCAACGGCAATCTGTCCCATCATTTCCTCCGTAAGCAGCGAAGGCCTCCATTGTCATTTCCCCCTGCATGCCTGGGCCAAACACCGCTCGGATGCACCTTCTGACTGCTGCGTAACCCATGTTGACCATGTCTCTCACTACAACTATAGTCGACTCGCACAAGGACACATCCACCCCGAAAGGACCGTCGCGTAAGACGTTCCCATAGTACACTACTAAAATTTCCATAGTACCTAACCTACATCCATGTTTACATTTCAAATAATTAGTAACTGAACATTTAGTAGTAGTACGATGACAACATTTACATATCATACGACTAAAATAATAACCGTATTTTCACTACAAATATTCAGTTTGTTTCTAGAATCATTTGCTTAGACTTTAAGGGGTTGTTTGGTTAACGGGTTTTAGAGATCTATTTTTTCTCAAACTCGTCTACGAGCGTGACAAACTAAAACTCTATTTGCTTTTCTCTAACTACCCCAAAAATATCCTAAACTGGTTCTCGTAACATGCAAAAACTGAGCTTTTGGAAAAACGAGTATTAGTAAAAACTAGTTTCTACAATTTCTTTTCTTACAACAGGTTATGACAAAACCGAGGGTAATTACTCGCTATCCAAACAAACACTAAACATAATAGTACGATAATAACATTTTAATATCATATGAGTAAAACATTTAATTTCTTCCCGCTTTATATAATTTTTTCATATCATACGATAACAATCATTTATTTAAAAATAATAATATTTGCAGTGGCATGCACATTATTCACAACAATACATCAATATAAAAAATATTAACAAAATTACGGCGTCATTTATACCTTAGCTCCAATATGGATGTGCTTGCGAATGCAATTAAGCGTCAAAATAGTTCGAACAAATATCCGTCACCAATACTATATGAACGGAGTCAACCTATGATGACATGAACATCAATATTACACATGTATTTTTCTTTCTGCTATCAAAATTACGAAAATAGCACTTGCATGTATGTGGTCATCACCTCAAAATATGGAAACACAATTTCTTCAATCACGTCATCTCCTCCTTGTTTGCTACTAAGATGAATTATTTTACCTAATTACATACATCATTAAGTACATTAGCACATAATCTTAACATATAAAATTTAGATTATTGCGACATAACAAAGTAGACCTACGGTTTCCTAACCATAGACTTATTAATAAATATACCACATGAAATAACATACCACATGCAATGAACAATTACAGTGCAAAATTTTCTTACTTACCATATTAAGAGCTTCTCGCATGTCAATACTAATGGACGCAGCTAACATTGATACAACATCTTCAACCTACTCTTCTCAAAAAAATTGTATAAATGTTGTATCTGTCGTTTGAAATTTTTTCTAACCTCTAAGCACTAACATCGCATAGCTAATGACGAGCTAAAAGACTAACTAATTACCACCGTGCATGCACAAAAAAATCCATGTATTGCAAAGCTCATACCTTGATCTCCCCCTTCGTACTTCACTTTGCACGGCAAATCCTACTACAGAAACTCCAAATGATTCCTCCAAGTGCTGAAATAATGCCTAAAACAACATAGAATACACACTTAGGAACTAATCAAACAGAACAAAAACATCATGCATGCGAATAAAACCAACAAAAATGGATACATCTTACCTTAATCTAACTTTTCTTCAACTTCACCATCTTCAAAATCCAACTCTAAATCGCCCTAAATCACGAGTGAAAGTGCCTACTGAGCTTTTCTTTCTCTCTGTACTTAGAGACTTAGAGAGAAAAGGAGAGGAACAAGGTCACAGAGAGTATGCTTGCGCACGGAGTAGAAGCATGGCATATAAAAAGAAGAGGATCCTGTAGTGTCGGCAGATCAGGTTAAAACCCATCCTACTGCAGCCTCGGATTCCCGCGCCGAGTGAGTTAATTCCCGCAGTGCCGTCGCTTCCTCTAAAGCAAAAGCATTGCTGAGTGACTGCTGTGGTCGCGTCCGCTAAAGCAAAAGTCAGCAGAGTGAGTGATTACCGGGGGCATATGAATCACTGCACAACATCATATTCCCGCCCGTGGAAATCAGCATCGTCCGTGTGGGAATCATTGCCACAACAATGTTGTCGCGCCGCATGCAGCAGCAACAGGGTTGCTGCCTTCTGGAGTGGCGGCATGGCCCGCGGTCTCGGCCAGCGTGTAGCATGCGCTGTCGGCCTGGGCGCGTCAGCAACAGTGGCGGCCGCCTTGTCCAGTGGCGGCATGGCCCACATGCTCTGGCTCGTTCCATCCCGGCCACGGAAACACGTTTTGGGCCGCTGGCCGCCTCGCGGCAGAGCCTGCCGCCTCCTACCGTGGCAGCAGGCGCCACATGTCAGCTGCCGCGCCTGCCGCCACCGCTGAAGGGATCTTTTTTGTCAAATTGATCCACAGGTAGTCTTTTTTGTCAATTCATCTGGTTAGGTGGTCCTTTTGGACAAAAGCTCGGAGATCGCTTCCATGGTGGCCGGGTCATCGACACTAGTTATAACCAATGCCGAACTGCCGAGGTGCATGCCCTCTCCATATCTGCAGATAGCCGCAGCTGAGCCTCCTCGTCCGCGTGCCTTGGGGCATAGTGCACTTGGCTGAGCGCCAATTTGGCCACTACTAGTGCTGTTTTTTTAAAACAGGGCAAAAGATTTGCTTTGCATACTAATTAAGAGGGAAATGGAGTTTTACAAGTGTCCGTACAACAACGCATGACAATTACTCGCGTATTATGATTTCCCCTAGTTTCTTTGCACCCACGGCGACCCATAGCTTCGCTTCCTCGAGGATGATGTTGAGGATGATCGGGGGCGGTGCACTTTTATGTCGAAAGACCCTGGCATTCCTTTTGTTCAAAATTGTCCAAGAGACAAGCATGATGAGAGAGGCCATGGCCTTGCATGATGGAATATCCATGCTGGTTCTTCTATCCCACAACTCTTCAACGGATCCCGCCAAGTGCCATGTAGATATATCCACATGTTCAAGACCAAGTTTCGCAACTAGCATGCTCCAGAGTCTAATGGTGTATCGACATTTGAAGAAGAGATGTGGCCCGGTCTCGGGCTCTCGTTTGCGAAGGGGGCATAAGCCACAATTTTCCCATCCATGCTTGGCAAGTTTGTCGGCAGTCCAAGTGGCATTTTATTTGATTACACAAGCTCTGAGATGAAGTTCCAGATAAACGATTGAGTGGCCTGCGGAGTTTGGAATATTCCTTCATGTATCGCATGCACAAAGTGTTCATGCGATAACGACCAGATTGTACCAGTTTAGGCCTCATTCGGTTTGAAGTATTTTTACAAGAAAAATATTGGAACAAAGATTCCATACAAAATTTTCTATAGACGCATTCGGTTTGTAGGAAACGCGCACGGGGATTTCGTAGGAATACTATCCATTTCCCGTGTTTTTGAAGAAATCTACCCATCCACTCGAAGCCCACTTTGTGTGTAGAAACGAGACAAGACAACTCCTTAAGATGACAAATGCCACAACTTCCTGTACCATTTTCAAATCCTATGTTTTGGTTTCCTCCAATCCGAACGAGGCGTTAATTAATTCCTAGAACTCAAATCCGATTCGCTGGGCTTGGCACCAGAATTGCAGAATTGCTGGGCCGGGGCGGTCGATATCTATTATCACCACCGAGGGCCGTGCTGCCCGTACCTAGTGTCCGTCCGCAGGTCCAGTTGATTGGCTGCCCTAGCGACTCTTTTCCTGATATTTTGATCCATGTTTTTCTCTCTCTCGCCGGTCTCACTGACCAGTGTTTTCTTTTTTGGTTTTCCAATATAAGACCGGTTTGTGTGCCTGCCGCATCCATCGAATTCCACCAATCTCCCTCTCTGTTCTTCTACATGGTATTAAAGCCAGGAGGTCTTGAGTTCAAGACCCGGCTGATGCAATTAAATTGCAGCCCACTTTCGATCCACGTTTAGGCCTGAGGGAGCCACATGGTGAGGGGGAGTGTTGACGTATAAATGCATAGCCCACCTTTTCCCATCAACTTGGAGCTTTTGGGTAAACTGACTGGTGCGTGTAGTTCTACAGTTTTTATTACTCGTAACCATGACCTTAACCTATAGATTATAACTCGTTTGGTGCTTGTGTGTGTGCTTATTCTTTTTTTGGGGGGGGGGGGGGGGAGGGGTTCCAGTCTTAAACAAAACAAGAAAAATGATTACCCACAATCTAAATTGGTGGCGCGTCACTTTTCATCCATGCCACTAATATTTATTTATTTTAAATAGTGATGGCGCGACCATATTTGGTACGTCATCAGTAATACGTTGCTAGTGGTGTGCCTACTTTTTCACATGCTAATAGCATGTGAGACCAACTAGTTGGTCTGACCAAGCACAAGTTGTTGGTAGCGTGCCAGATACTTGCACCCCGCTGGTACTTTTCCTAGAGTTGTCGTGGAATGTACATAGCACACCACCAGTAAATGGTATATGGCAACTCCATCACTTATCCCCCCTATACAATTCACTTCTTTCTTCTCTTCTCTATCTTAAATAAAATGTAAACAGTAACAAGAACTTAAATGAAACATAAAAAATTGCCAGTGGCATGGGCGATACTGGCCAAAGCCATCAGTTAGTGGGCTAGAACTGTCTCCTCCTGCGGCCCATCCCTAACCTCTCTTTCTCAACCAATCTCGCAAACTTCTCTTCCCATCTGTCATGCCGCCACACCGCCACAACTCTCAGTTGGAAGGGATGTCGCCTCTGCCTTGTTGTGGCCCGCATTGAAGGAAATATGCCCAAGAGGCAATAATAAAGTTGTTATTTTATATTTCCTTACATCATGATAAATGTTTATCATTCATGCTAGAATTATATTAACTGAAAACTTGATAAATGTATGGATACATAGACAAAACACCATGTCCTAGTAAGCCTCTACTAGACTAGCTCGTTAATCAAAGATGGTTAAGTTTCCTAACCATGAACATGATGTGTCATTTAATAATGGGATCACATCATTAGGAGAATGATGTGATGAACAAGACCCATCCGTTAGCTTAGCATATTGATCGTTTAGTTTTATTGCTATTGTTTTCTTCATGTCAAATACATATTCCTTCGACTATGAGATTATGCAATTCCCGGATACCGGAGGAATACCTTGTGTGCTATCAAATTTCACAACGTAACTGGGTGATTATAAAGATGCTCTACAGGTATCTTCGAAGGTGTTCATTGGGTTGGCATAGATCGAGATTAGGATTTGTCACTCCGAGTATCGGAGAGGTATCTCTGGGCCCTCTCAATAATGTACATCATAAGAAGCCTTGCAAGCAAAGTGACTAATGAGTTAGTTACAAGATGATGTATTATGGAACGAGTAAAGAGACTTGCCGGTAACGAGATTGAACTAGGTATGTGGCTACCGACGATCGAATCTCGGGCAAGTAACATACCGATGACAAAGGGAATAACGTATGTTGTCATAACGGTTCGACCGGTGAAGATCTTCGTAGAATATGTAGGAGACAATATGAGCATCCAGGTTCCGCTATTGGTTATTGACCGAATAGGTGTCTCGGTCATGTCTACATAGTTCTCGAACCCGTAGGGTCCGCATGCTTAACGTTCGATGACGATTTAGTATTATATGAGTTATGTGATTTGGTGACCGAATGTTGTTCGGATTCCCGGATGAGATCATTGACATGAAGAGGAGTCTCGAAATGGTCGAGAGGTAAAAATTGATATATAGGATCATAGTATTCGGACACCGGATGTGATCCGGATAGTATCGGGTATTTATCGGAGTACTGGAGGGGTTACCGGAACCCCCGGGAGGTTAATGGGCCACATGGGCCAAAGGGAAAGGGGCACACCAGCCCACAAGGGGCTGGGGCACACCTCCTAGGCCGTCGTCCAAGTGGGAGAAGGAATGGGGGAATTGGCCTCCCCTTCCTTTCCTCTCCCCTCTCTTCCTTTTTCCTTCCGGCAAATATGGTAGGGGGGCGAATTGGAATAGGCCCCAAGTAGGATTCCTCCTACTTGGGGCACCCCAAGGTTGTTCCCCTCCCCCTCTCACCTATATATATGTGGGGAGGTGGCGCCTAGAACACACACCAACAATTGTTAGCCATGTGCGGCGCCCCCCTCCACAGTTTACGCCTCCAGTCATATCTTCGTAGTGCTTAGGCGAAGCCCTGCGCGTATCACTTCACCATCAATTTCACCACGCCGTCATGCTGACGGAACTCATCTTATTCCTCGAAACTTTTGCTAGATCAAGAGGACGAGGGACATCATCGAGCTGAACGTGTGCAGAACTCGGAGGTGTTGTACGTTCGGTGCTTGATAGGTCGGATCTAGAAGAATTTCGACTACATCAATTGCGTTGTCAAACGCTTCTGCTTTCGGTCTACGAGGGTACATGGACACACTCTCCCCCTCTTGTTGCTATGCATATCCTAGATAGATCTTGCGTGAGCATAGGATTTTTTCTGAAATTGCATGCTACGTTTCCCAACACGCACCTCCTTACCATCACGGTCGCCTTCGTCTCCGCCATCCTCGCCATCAACCTCCCCTCCGCTCAGGCAATGTCGGCTTCGTCAACACAGGCGCTGATGCTGCCATGAGTTTGTCTATGCCGATACACAACTTGGACAACAACAACTATGTCGATATGAGGCTCGTCGACATCGACAAGAGCAGCAACCGCGTAAGATTTCATGGTTCCAAGTTTTTTTCTTCCTATATACTCCCTCTGTCCAAAAATACTTATCGGAGAAATGAATTCATTCCTCTGACAAGTATTTCCGGACGGAGGGAGTAGAGGATTTCATGGTAGAATTGAGAAAGTACTAGTTAGTGTGTAGCATAGGGCATCTCCAAAGCTGACCGGCAAATGTCTCCGGTATATGTCCATTTTTATATCTGTATGTGGTCTGCGGACATGATGGCGGAGTGAGTCATCCAAAGCTATTCACAAATTAATCCGGTTGGAAGGAGAGAGAGAGAGAGAGAGAGAGAGAGTAGAGTGGACCATGCATTTTTGGTGTGGTGTCCGTTTGGGAGGAGAGAAAGGAGAGGGGGCCATGCATGTGAAGAGAGAGAAAAGAGAGAAGGACCGCGTAGAGGCTTTTGGTTGTTTAAGTGGATGTCTGGACTCCGGTATAGCTCCCCCACATTTGTCTTGGCTTTGCAAGAAAACGGACATCAGGACCACTTCACGGACTGATAAGGGTCTCCATTGGATTGCAAAAGTGAACAAAGTGTCCGGTCGGACATATACCAGAGTTTTGAGGGTCTCCTTTGAAGATGCCCTTACCCTATTTTTACACTAGAAAAAAATACACAAATTGTGAGAGATTCATACTACATAGGTGTAAGTGCATCTAGTGCCACCCCTAATTGGTTTTGGAGTATTGACGACAAACGTGGTTGAGGGACTAATGTGTTTGTGAGATTCACAGGAGAACACAGGTAGAAGTCCCTATTGATTCGGTTTACCTATCGAAGATGACCCCTAAAAATGTATGAAGACTTTGAAGAAAATGGTGGTTTGTGAAGACATTCATGTCGAAGATAATGATGTGTGAAGACATTCACTTGAAGACAATGGAGTGGGAAGACATAGTTGTTTCATAGTTTCTTCTTCTTCTTTCTTGAGTCATAGGAACCACCGAACTGTCAAGTGTGGTCCAAGTGAACAAAGTTGGAAAACGGACGTGATGCTCAACCCGAATCCTATGTGTTTGAATGAAGATAATGAGAGAAAATCTTATCCTCAGTTGGATAAGTCAGCCTTGCTTGTAGCCCAAGTCAAGATGTCGCTTGCGTTTGAAATCTGACCGTTGGACACGTGTCGGTTCCCCAATGACCTAGGGTCATTTTGGACTATCATGTTGGGTTGCCTCCTGGCTATAAATATCCCACCCCCTACGCCATAAATTGGTGGCTGCTCAGAGTTAGTGCATGGGTTTTGTCGTTTGAGAGAAACCCACCTCTGAAGCCTTTGAGAGAGAATCCTTGCAAGGACAAAACCCAGAACACCCAAAGCCCAAAGAGTGTTGGCATCACTGAAGTCCTTCTCTCTACATCATCTGAAGACTTATTACACTTGAAGGCTGTGATCTTCCAGTCGTTTAGGCGTCACGTTTTGAGGATCCAAGAGTCATTGTGGATCGCGGGTGAATGAAGTCTGTGAAGGTTTGGAAGTCTACTTTGAAGACTTACCAGAGTGATTGGGCGAGGACTATTTGTCCTTAGCTCAAGGGGAATAAGGTGAAGAGTGTTGGGAAACATAGTAATTTCAAAAAATTTCCTACGCACACGCAAGATCATGGTGATGCATAGCAATGAGAGGGGAGAGTGTTGTCCACATACCTTGTAGACCAAAAGCGGAAGCGTTATGACAACGTGGTTGATGTAGTCGTACGTCTTCACAATCGACCGATCCTAGTATCGAACGTACGACACCTCCGTGATCTACACACGTTCAGCTCGGTGAAGTCCCACGAACTCACGATCCAGTAGAGTGTCGAGGGAGAGTTTCGTCAGCACGACAGCGTGATGATGGTGATGATGAAGCTACCGGTGCAGGGCTTCGCCTAAGCACTATGACGATATGACCGAGGTGGATTATGGTGGAGGGGGCACCGCACACGGCTAAGAGATCAATGATCAACTCGTGTGTCTATGGGGCGCCCCCTCCCCCGTATATAAAGGAGTTGAGGAGGGGGAGGAGGGAGGCCGGCCTCCTAGGCGCGCCCCAAGGGGAGTCCTACTCCCATCGGGAGTAGGATCCCCCCCCCTCCCTAGTTGGATTAGGAGAGAAGGAAGGGGAACGAAGTAGGAAGGAAAGGGGGAGCGGCCCCCTTCCCAATTCGGATTGGCCTTGGGGGGGGGGCGCCCCCTCCTTTGCTCCCTTCTCCTCTCTCCCACTAAGGCCCAATAAGGCCCATATACCTCCCGGGGGGTTCCGGTAACCTCCCCATACACCGGTATATGCCCGATCTCACCCGGAACCATTCCGATGTCCAAATATAGTCGTCTAATATATCGATCTTTATGTCTCGACCATTTCGAGACTCCTCGTCATGTCCGTGATCATATCCGGGACTCCAAACTACCTTCAGTACATCAAAACACATAAACTCATAATACCGATCGCCACCGAACGTTAAGCGTGCGGACCCTACGGGTTTGAGAACTATGTAGACATGACCGAGACACATCTCCGGTCAATAACCAATAGAGGAACATGGATGCTCATATTGGCTCCTACATATTCTACGAAGGTCTTTATCGGTCAAAACGCATAACAACATACGTTGTTCACTTTGTCATCGGTATGTTACTTGCCCGAGATTCGATCGTCGGTATCTCAATACCTAGTTCAATCTCATTACCAGCAAGTCTCTTTACTCGTTCTGTAAAGCATCATCCCGCAACTAACTCATTAGTCACATTGCTTGCAAGGCTTATATTGATGTGCATTACCGAGAGGGTCCAGAGATACCTCTCCGACAATCGGAGTGACAAATCCTAATCTTGATCTATGCTGACTCAACAAATACCATCGGAGACACGAGTAGAGCACCTTTATAATCACCCAGTTAGATTGTGATGTTTGGTAGCACACAAAGTGTTCCTCCAGTATTCGGGAGTTGCATAATCTCATAGTCATAGGAACATGTATAAGTCATGAAGAAAGCAATAGCAATATACTAAACGATCAAGTGCTAAGCTAACGGAATGGGTCAATTCAATCACCTCATTCTCTAATGATGTGATCCCGTTAATCAAATGACAACTCATGTCTATGGCTAGGTAACTTAACCATCTTTGATTCAACGAGCTAGTCAAGTAGAGGCATACTAGTGACAGTCTGTTTGTCTATGTATTCACACATGTACTAAGATTCCGGTTAATACAATTCTAGCATGAATAATAAACATTTATCATGATATAAGGAAATATAAATAACAACTTTATTATTGCCTCTAGGGCATATTTCCTTGATCTCCCACTTGCACTAGAGTCGGTAATCTAGATTACATAGTAATGATTCTAACACCCATGGAGTCTTGGTGTTGATCATGTTTTGCTCGTGAGAGAGGCTTAGTCAACGGGTTCGCAACATTCGATCCGTATGAATCTTGCAAATCTCTATGTCTCCCTCCTTGACTTGATCGCGGATGGAATTGAAGCGTCTCTTGATGTGCTTGGTTCTCTTGTGAAATCTGGATTCCTTTGCCAAGGCAATCACACCAGTATTGTCACAAAAGATTTTCATTGGACCCGATGCACTAGGTACGACACCTAGGTGGGATATGAACTCCTTCATCCAGACTCCTTCATTTGCTGCTTCCGAAACAGCTATGTACTCCACTTCACACGTAGATCCCGCCACGACGCTTTCCTTAGAACTGCACCAACTGACAGCTCCACCATTCAATATAAATACATATCCGTTTGTGACTTAGAGTCATCTGGTCAGTGTCAAAGCTTGCATCAACGTAACCATTTACGACGAGCTCTTTGTCACCTCCATAAATGAGAAAGGTATCCTTAGTCCTTTTCAGATATTTCAGGACGTTCTTGACCGCTGTCCGGTGATCCACTCCTGGATTACTTTGGTACCTCCCTGCTAAACTAATAGCAAGGCACACATCAGGTCTTGTACATAGCATTGCATACATGATAGAGCCTATGGCTGAAGCATAGGGAACACCTTTCATTTTCTCTCTATCTTCTGCAGTGGTCGGGCATTGAGTCTGACTCAACTTCACACCTTGTAACATAGGCAAGAACCCTTTCTTTGCTTGATCCATTATGAATTTCTTCAAAACTTTATCAAGGTATGTGCTTTGTGAAAGTCCAATTAAGCGTCTTGATCTATCTCTATAGATCTTGATGCCCAATATATAAGCAGCTTCACCGAGGTCTTTCATTGAAAAACTCTTATTCAAGTATCCTTTTATGCTATCCAGAAATTCTATATCATTTCCAATCAACAATATGTCATCCACATATAATATTAGAAATGATACGGAGCTCCCACTCACTTTCTTGTAAATACAGGCTTCTCCAAAAGTCTGTATAAAACCATATGCTTTGATCACACTATTAAAATGTTTATTCCAACTCCGAGATGCTTGCACCAGTCCATAAATGGATCGCTGGAGCTTGCACACTTTGTTAGCATCCTTTGGATCGATAAAACCTTCAGGTTGCATCATATACAACTCTTCTTCCAGAAATCCAATCAAGAATGCAGTCTTTACATCCATTTGCCAAATTTCATAATCATAAAATGCAGCAATTGCTAACATGATTCGGACGGACTTAAGCATCGCTACGGGTGAGAAGGTCTCATTGTAGTCAACTCCTAGAACTTGTCAAAAACCTTTTGCAACAAGTCGAGCTTTGTAGACAGTAACATTACCGTCAGCGTCAGTCTTCTTCTTGAAGATCCATTTATTCTCGATGGCTTGCCGATCATCAGGCAAGTCAACCAAAGTCCACACTTTGTTCACATACATGGATCCCATCTCAGATTTCATGGCCTGAAGCCATTTTGCGGAATATGGGCTCATCATCGCTTCCTCATAGTTCATAGGTTCGTCATGGTCAAGTAACATGACCTCCAAAACAGGATTACCGTACCACTCTGGTGCGGATCTTACTCTGGTTGACCTACGAGGTTCGGTAGTAACTTGATGTGAAGTTACATGATCATCATCATTAGCTTCCTCACTAATTGGTGTAGGATTCACAGGAATAGATTTCTGTGATGAACTACTTTCCAATAAGGGAGCAAGTACAATTACCTCATCAAGTTCTACTTTCCTCCCACTCACTTCTTTCGAGAGAAACTCCTTCTCTAGAAAAGATCCATTCTTAGCAACGAATGTCTTGCCTTCGGATCTGTGATAGAAGGTGTACCCAACAGTCTCCTTTGGGTATCCTATGAACACACATTGGGTTCGAGCTTATCAAGTTGAAGCTTTTTCACATAAGCATCGCAGCCCCAAACTTTAAGAAACGACAACTTTGGTTTCTTGCCAAACCACAGTTCATAAGGCGTCGTCTCAATGGATTTAGATGGTGCCCTATTTAACATGAATGCAGCTGTCTCTAAAGCATAACCCCAAAACGATAGCGGTAAATCAGTAAGAGACATCATAGATCACACCATATCTAGTAAAGTACGATTACGACGTTCGAACACACCATTACGCTGTGGTGTTCCGGGTGGCGTGAGTTGTGAAACTATTCCGCATTGTTTCAAATGAAGACCAAACTCATAACTCAAATATTCTCCTCCACGATCAGATCGTAGAAACTTTATTTTCTTGTTACGATGATTTTCCACTTGATGACCCAAAAGTATAGGGGATCTATCGTAGTCTTTTCGATAAGTAAGAGTGTCGAACCCAACGAGGAGCAGAAGGAAACGATAAGCGGATTTCAGCAAGGTATTCTCTGCAAGTACTGAAATAAGTGGTAACAGATAGTTTTGTGATAAGATAATTTGTAATGAGCAACAAGTAACAAAAGTAAATAAAGTGCAGCAAGGTGGCCCAATCCTTTTTGTAGCAAAGGACAAGCCTGGACAAACTCTTATATGGAGAAAAGCGCTCCCGAGGACACATGGGAATATCATCAAGCTAGTTTTCATCACGTTCATATGATTCGGTGTTCGGTACTTTGATAATTTGATATGTGGGTGGACGGTGCTTGGGTGCTGTTCTTACTTGAACAAGCATCCCACTTATGATTAACCTCTATTGCAAGCATCCGCAACTACAACAAAAGTATTAAGGTAAACCTAACCATAGCATGAAACATATGGATCCAAATCAGCCCCTTACGAAGCAACGCATAAACTAGGGTTTAAGCTACATCCTTTGTAGCAACCCATCATCTACTTATTACTTCCCAATGCCTTCCTCTAGGCCCAAATAATGGTGAAGTGTTATGTAGTCGACGTTCACATAACACCACTAGGGGCTAGACAACATACATCTCATCAAAATATCGAACGAATACCAAATTCACATGACTACTAATAGCAAGACTTCTCCCATGTCCTCAGGAACAAATGTAACTACTCACAAAACATATTCATGTTCATAATCAGAGGGGTGATCTTCCACCAAATAAACCAACTAGCATCAACTACAAGGAGTAATCAACACTACTAGCAACCTACTAGTACCAATCCCGGACTTGGAGACAAGAATTGGATACAAGAGATGAACTAGGGTTTTGAGAGGAGATGGTGCTGGTGAAGATGTTGATGGAGATTGCCCTCTCTGGATGAGAGGAGCGTTGGTGACGATGGCGATGATTTCCCCCTCCCGGAGGGAAGTGACCCCGGCAGAACAGCTCTGCCGGAGCCCTAGATTGGTTCCGCTAAGGTTCCGCCTCGTGGCGGCGGAGTCTCGTTCCGAAAGGTTGCTTTTTTTCCTCGACGAAAGACCTCATATAGCAGAAGATGGCCACCGGAGAGCCAACAGGGGGCCCACGAGGCAGGGGGGCGCGCCTCACCCTCGTGGGCTGGTGGGTCCCGCCTGGCGCATTTCTTCCGCTCAATATTTTTATTATTTCCAAAAATGGCTTTCGTGGAGTTTCAGGACTTTTGGAGTTGTGCGAGAATAGGTCTCTAATATTTGCTCCTTTTCCAAATTTCAAGATTCCATTGCCGCATTCTCCTCCTTATGTAAACCTTGTAAAATAAGAGAGAATAGGCATAAGTATTGTGACATAATGTGTAATAACAGCCCATAATGCAATAAATATCGATATAAAAGCATGATGCAAAATGGACGTATTAACTCCCCCAAGCTTAGACCTCGCTTGTCCTCAAGCGGAAGCCGATAACGATAAATATGTCCACATGTTTAGAGGTAAAGGTGTCGATAAAATAAAATATGGACATGAGGGCATCATGATTGTTTTAATCTACTCACAATGGAAAGTACGAATCAGAAACTTTATTGAGAACTAACAAACTATAATCTCAGTCATTGAAGCAATTGCAATTTATCATAACATCAGAAAGAGTCTATGTCAGAGCTTTCTAGCAAGTCCACATACTCAACTATCATTTAGTCTTTCATAATTGCTAACACTCACGCAATACTTGTGGTTACGGAGTTTTAATCGGACACAGAGAAAGATAGGGGCTTATAGTTTCGCCTCCCAACCTTTTACCTCAAGGGTAATGTCAACAATAATAACTCATGCTCCCCTACATCCAATTAGATATATTTATCAGGATCTTTCCAACACCCTGTGCTTGCCAAAGGATAAAATGTAAAAAGGAAAGGTGAAGATCACCATGACTCTTTCATAAGGTATAAGATAATAGTAACAGATAGGCCCTTCGCAGAGGGAAGCAGAGGTTGCCATGCACTTTTAGGGTTGGATGCACAAAATCTTAATGCGAAAGAACGTCGCTTTATATTGCCACTTGTGATATGAACCTTTATTATGCAGTCAGTCGCTTTTATTTCTTCCACATCACAAGATCGTATAATGCTTATTTTCTCCCACACTAATAAGTCATACATATTTAGAGAGCAATTTTTATTGCTTTGCACCGATGACAACTTACTTGAAGGATCTTACTCAATCCATAGGTAGTTATGGTGGACTCTCATGGCAAAACTGGTTTAAGGGTTTTTTGGAAGCACAAGTAGTATCTCTACTTGGTGCTAAGAATTTGGCTAGCATGAGGGGGAAAGGCAAGCTCAACATGTTGGATGATCCATGACAATATACTTTATCTCAGAAAATATAACCCATTACGTTGTCTTCCTTGTCCAACATCAACTCTTTAGCATGTCATATTTTAATGAGTGCTCCCAGTCATAAAAGATGTCCATGATAATATATTTATATGTGAAACCTCTCTTTCTTTATTACTTCCTATTAATTGCAATGACGACCAAAGCTATGTTTGCCAACTCCCAACAACCTTTAATCATCATACTCTTTCTATGTGAAGTCATTACTCTCAATAAGACCAATATGAACTCTTTATTTCTTTTTATTCTTTTTCTCTTTTCTTTTATTCACTAAAGATCATGGCAAAATAATCAAGCCCTTGACTCAACACTAATCTTTATTATATAGCTCACGGACTCGATTACATAGAGAGATCATAAAGCAAAACTCAAAACTAGATCATGCCATAAACTTTATTCTACTAGATCAAGATACTACTAATAGGATCGAACTAAGAAAAACGGTAAAGATAGGAGTGTGATTGTGATACGATACCGGGGCACCTCCCCCAAGCTTGGCAGTTGCCAAGGGGAGTGCCCATACCCATGTGATTATGTCTCCTTCTTTGTTGATGGTGTAATATCCTTGGCGATGATTCCTCTCAAGATACGATTCTCCTCCTCGAGCTTATTGACTTGCTGCTTGAGGTCCATTATTTCCTTACGAAGCTTTCCTGTGACGGTTAAAGCTCCTTGCACCCAAGGGTGTTGCATAGCTGCGGGGGAACAAGCGACACTCTTCTTCATATTTTCATAAGAAAGAAATCTAACATTGGAAGGGATAATCGAGTTTGGAATGGCTGAGCTCGGTAGTTCTCCCATCGTGAATCCACCTCGGAAGCGAGAAGTGACTTCTTGATCCTCCATGGCATCTACCCTCATCAAGTCAGCCTCCATCTCTTCCTCGGTTGCTGGCCCAAAGTGGTCAGCGTCGCTGTTTGTCCTTGGTTCCGAAGCCGGATGAGACACCCGGCTCTCCCCGACTGACTCTTGAGAAGACATCTTGGTCTAATCTGCAACAGCAACAGCTCGAAGCAAGATCAGAAGACAATTGCGTGATACGGTGGTCAAAACCTTCGGGAGAATATATAATGAATTTTTACCAACCAAAATACGTATCGTGCAAGAAAACGGAGTCCGGAAGGCACACGAGGTGCCCACGAGGTAGGGGGTGCGCCCAGGGGGTAGGGCACGCCTTCCACCCTCGTGGAGCCCTCGTGTCCTTCCCGAACTGCTTCTTATTTTTCTATTTTTCTAAATATTCCAAAACGGAGAAATATTGCCGTAAAAACTGTTTTGGAGTCGGTTTACTTACCGTACCACATACCTATTCCTTTTGAGATGCAAAGCGTTAGGAAAGTGTCCCTTATGTAGTCCTCTGGGGTTACGGTTTCAATAACATTGGTTTCAACATTTATAGGATTACCTGGGATATAATGTTTAATTCTTTGACCGTTCACCACCTTCGGATTTGTGCCTTCGAAGTTGTTGATTTTTATGGCACCGGAACGATAGACCTCTTCGATAACGTAAGGGCCTTCCCATTTAGAGATAAGTTTTCCTATAAAAAATCTTAAATGAGAGTTGTATAGAAATACATAGTCACCTGCATTAAACTCACGCTTTTGTATCCTTTTGTCATGCCATCTTTTAACTTTTTCTTTAAACAACTTGGCATTTTCATAAGCTTGGGTTCTCCATTCATCAAGTGAGCTAATATCAAATAACCTCTTCTCACCAGCAAGTTTAAAATCATAGTTGAGCTCTTTAATAGCCCAATATGTGAAAGTGCGTTATATCGACTAGAGGGGGGGTGAATAGGCGATTTTTATGAATTCTTCACTGAGGAATTTGCTGGTGAGGAAATTCCTTAGCGAAGAAATACTTACAACGGAATAAGTACTCAGAAGTAAGCATAACAGATTACAAGCATAGTCATCATGATGAAATGAAGACAATCACAGTACTGAAAAGCGTAATCACAGGATAGCACAAGATGAAGACAAAGCGGTGAAGAAATTGAACTGAGGAAATTGAGAAAGTCTTGATCAAAGTCTTCAAACACAGATATGACAAACACTCAACACAGTTATGAGGAAATGAAAGGGTTGAGGAAATAGAACCGATTAGGTTGGTGAAGACAATGATTTGGTAGACCAGTTCCAAGCTACTGTCTCGGTTATGCGTCTGGTTGGAGCGGTGAGTATTTAAACTCGAGGACACACGGTCCGAACACCGATCGAGCACGCAGCTCGGGACACCAAGTCCTCACCGTATTCTCCTTGAACTAAGGTCACGCAGACCTCGTCCAATCACTCGTGGTAAGTCTTGAGGCGACTTCCAAACCTTCACATACTTGGTCACCCGGCAATCCACAATTCCTCTTGGATGCTCTAGACCTTGACGCCTAACCGTCTGGAAGAAGCACAGTCTTCAAAGGTAAAAGCGTCGAATCCACGCAGGATCAATTTCTTGATGATGCTCAATCACTTTGGGTTTGTTGGGGTTTGGTTTTTGGGTTTTCCTCACTTTTGGGTTTTCCTCACTTGATGATTTTCGCTCAAAGTCTTGAGAGGATGGGTTGCTCTCAAATGACAAGTGTCAAGTTCTCTCGGAGCAGCCAACCAGCTAGTGGTTGTAGGGGCGGCTATTTATAGCCTAGGGAGCAGCCCGACATGATAAGACATAAATGCCCTTCAATGATATGACCGTTAGGTGGATAAGATATTTTGGGACAGGTGGAGCGAAAGACAAGAACGGTCGGAAATTTGACTCTCAAATTCCTCGGGGCTATCATGTTCCTCACGGTGTAGGCAATTCGCATGGCGAATTCCTAACTCCTCGATCAGAACAAATTCCTCGGTGATCGGAAGAGCTTCGTCTACATCCTTTGAAGAAATTGATTGAATCGTATGAGATTTCCAAAAGCTTCACTCGAAGGGTTTGGTAGGTGTAGGATTTTGAGTTGAGCATCAAATGGAAATTTTCCCTTAGTATTTCCTCGACCCCTTTAACGATACGGTGTTTCCTATGACTCAAGAAGGAGAAAATGAAACTACGAAAACAAAAGTCTTCACGCCTCATGTTCCTCAAGCGAATACCAAGTCTTGAGGATCACACCAATTTCTTCACTTTCAAAGTCTTGAGAAAGTCTTGAGAATATCAAAGTCTTGGATGAAGAACTTCATTTTAGAATTCGACTTTCTCTGTAAATATCAAACTCCTCATAGACTTATAGACCTGTGTACACTCACAAGCGCATTAGTTACTTAACCTATAAGTCTTCAATACACCAAAATCACTAAGGGGCACTAGATGCACTTACAATCTCCCCTTTTGGTGATTGATGACAATATGGGTTAAGTTTTCAACGAGGATAAACATATGAATTGTAAATACTGATAATGAGGAATTTGATTGCAAGATATAGTAGAACTCCCACGAAGATGTGCATAGTGAGGAATTTGCTTTTGAGGCAATGCACACTTGAAGAATTGAATCATGGAGATCTCCTTTATATCTTGTAATTCATACACGCATTTGACATATAATATGAAGAATTTGAAATGCATGATGAAATATGGTGCTTGATGAAATTCAGCATGAGGAATCATAGCACATAAAGTATCGTGAGCACAAGTAGATTTGCTATGAAGCCTAGTGCAAAATCATAATGCATCAAAAGTATCAAAGCACCATAGGGTTTAAGATTACAACTCGATCCAATAAAAGGTTTCAGAAGAACGAGAGTTGTAACTTAATAACATACTGTATATAGACAAAAACTAGACCCGCTTGAAGACTAACTCAAATTTCTCCCCCTTTGTCATCGAATGACCAAAATTATCGAAACTGAGGACTAACACTCTTGAGGAATATCAAGTTGAAGACGGAGCGCCAGCATGGACGGGGTTGTTTGTTGAAGTAGGACCAGCAGCAGTGTCTTCCAAATCTTCATTTTCATCAGTGTCGCGAGATGAAGAATAGGAGCTGGCCACCAAGGAAGGAACTTTTACCTTCTTGAATATCTTCGGAGGAGGTGCAGACCAGTCAAATTCTTCCTTGAGACCCATTGATGTCAGTTCTTCTTCATTATAGACATGTGAAAGAACAGCCCAGGTGCGCTTGAAGGTTTCATGAAGGTAGTAGTGGTTTTTCTTCACTGCATTGTGAGTAGGCGTCATATTGTAAAGAAGAGTACCAAACCGACGTTTGACCCACTTATGATTGCGATCAACCTTCCGATGAAGACCGAGGAGTAATTCACGATCGATCATCACCACAGGTGCGATTCCTTGAGGATTTTGCTTTATCGAGGTATTTCTTCTTTGTGTCATGTGTGGCGAGTCATCATTGGTGGAGTAAGATCTTTGCTGCGAAACTGTCCATCCAATGGACGAATACCTTCATCTATCACAGCAAGAGCCTTGCCCTTTTCATCACCGAGGCAATTGGCCGTTTGAGGACTTCAATCGAGGCAGGTAGCTGCAGTGGTTCAAAGTATCGCCTTTGTAATTGAGTGAGGACCTTGACCGATGAATCTCATAATCCAAGGCGCATAAGGCTTGACTCAAATGGTGACATGGCAATGTTAGCCGAGTCCTCATGAAGAAATCATGGAAATTGACGGAACGCCATGGATGATATTGAAAAGCATATTCTTCATGATGCCAACGACTTCTTCATCGCTCGAAGTCGTGGCCTTTGATAGGACTCATAGTCTTCGTCAAGATTCGATAGACGGTCCGAGGCACATATAATAATTCCTTGACGAGGAATTTGGTTCTTGGTGCCTGCCTTGGCTTCAATGGCTTCATCAAGACTTGCATATAGTGATTTGAAAGTTCCTTTTCTTCATAGATCCGACGTGCACCATCAAGCGGAGGATCGAGTGGTAGAGCACGAAGCAATTCAATTGCAGTGCCTTGTAGTGAGTGTTTTCAGTCATCCAATCTAAGACCCATGAATTGACGTCTTGACGTCTCCGGTGATGTCTTGAGGTTGCATAGAATCAAGAATTAGCTCTTCGCTCCACCACAAATATCAAGTAGAAGTTTAGAAGTCCTGCGTCGTGAAGAACACCGAGGACTGGCTCAAAGCTCGGCAGTGACTCCATATCCACATGAGGAATATGAGCATGATCGAAGATTTTATCCTTGTTGAAAAGCACCGAGGAATAGAAGTTGGCTTGACCGGCAGTCCGTAAGCGCCTCTTCCTAATTCGAGCGTAATCATAAGGATTATATTCATGAAGAACACGTGCTCGGCAAAGAAATCTTCAGCCTTGAACTTTTGCTTGGTTGAGAACGGATTCTTCCGCTTGGGCAGAGGGGTGTCGATGAGTTGCATCACCACCTCGGGAATCACAAGTTCAGTTTCTTGACCCGAGGAATTTCTTGCTCCTCAACTTGTGCACCGAGGAATAGCAAAGAAGAAGCAGTTTCATCAAGACTAGTGGCTGGAATTTCTTCATGCACGTAACCCGTGGGGTTGATTTTCTTCGAGTCTATTTGGACGATGCATGCAGGGAGTGAGGAACTTGTTGGAGCGGAGTGAAGAGAGGAGTATTGGGATGCTGATTTTCCCAAAAGTCATCATTGATAATCGGTGTGGTGCATCCAATATCCACATCTTCATCTTCAATTTCTTCAAAGACCATTTGAGGAATTTCATAGTCCGATGAGGGAATAATCGGGGTTGAAGGGATGGCATCCACTTCAATTTCTTCATCAAGCTGCTCGACGAAGCGGCAGATCGATGTTCTTCATCGGATCCGACTGGGATCTCAGATTCTTCTCCAAAAGGAACAACTTCCTTTGATGGTATGGAGGAAATTGGAACAACATCAATTGGTTTTTCGAATGAGCTGGTCATTGGCTTCATTTTCTTCACAGTCGAAGAATCTGACGCAGCTGATGCTTTCCTTTTCTTCACAGCAGCTGCTCAGAGTTTTGGTTTTCTTCACATCAAAAGCAGATGGAAGAATTGGAGTTGGAGTTGGCGCAGGAGGAGCCGAGGAATTTGGTTCATTTTCTTCAGGAGCAATCGATGCGGTTCCCTGTCTTGAGCAATTTCTTCAGCGCACCACTAGTGGGTGCCCCGGCAATTTCTTCGGGCTGGAATGGGATCATCAGCCACGAATCAGCATTTTCATCGCCAGGTTGAACGTCATCAGCCGGTGGCATTTTCTTCAAGAGGGCTGAGCCGAGGCTACTGACTGAGGAATTTCATGTTGCATTGGGACAAAGAACATTTGTGAGATTCTTCGTCAGTTGATTTAATCTGTCCTGGCTCCTTGCCAATCAGCATTGAATGAATTGAAGTTTTTGCCGAGGTTTTGAATTTCAGTCTGGACTTGGAGAAGCTCCTCGGTGTCATCTTGACAATGTTTTTCTTCGTGAACTTCTCCTTCCTGTATTGAGCCTTTTGATTTCCCTCGCCTTTTCATACTTCCATTTTTCTTGACTATGAAGTGAGTCAACATATGACTTTGACCAGGTGTCAAGTGAAGATCAAAGAGGGGTATTGGGATCATTGTGCCGAGATCAATAAAGTCGAGGACTATCTTCGGTCCAATAGCAAAGGGCACAGATGTACCTTTGGCTCTAGCGGCCCTTGCTTGTCGGTCTCGATGATTTCTGAGTTCTTCATCGATGCCTCATCATCGATGGCACATGGAATGCAACCATTTTCTTCGCCGGGCTAGGCCGAGGACCTCGACCACCGTTGCTTTGGTCTTCAAATGAGTCGGACCAGCTTGAGGAAATGGGAGCTGCTGAGGAACTTGCAGAGATGCCTGAGGCAATTGAAAATCCAGCAGTCCTTTGACATGTAGCTAGGTGCACAGGAACTGAAGGTTTTGACAGAGCTGTTGAGGACTTTGGTGGAGCAGCAGCAGTTTGAGGAATTTGCTTGGAAGGTGCTGCTGAGGAACTTGGCCGTGAGGGTACAGATGATGAAGCACTTGGCTTATGAGCAGGCTTCTTTTGCATTGATTTCCTCGGTTTGACCGAGACCTTCGTGGCGATGGCAATGGCAGAATCCTCATTGAATTTCTTCACCGCCTCCTTTGCTTGCTTTGCCAATTTCGCTTGCGTTTAGCCCATTCCTCGTGAAAATCCTCACCTCGTTTGATGCTTGTGGGATCAGCTATTTGGCCAGTGCCAAAGGAGCTCTTGGGCATGGAGGGTTAAGAGCGAATTTCTTCATGTACTTAGGAGTTACATATCTATATTCCCTCCATTCCCGTGCCCATCTCCGTTCAATCTTCCGAATACGCACCTTATGTTGATTTTTACTTTCTTCATCTGGTGTGCAAGTGGCAAAGATATATATCCTCGTGGATTTCAAATGCTGTCATAACCTCTGGTTTCTTTCCTCCCTTCTGCGGCTTCTTACTATCTGCCATTTTCTTGATTGAGGAAATTGAACAATTGAGTTCTCTCAAGAAGTGTGCAGTTTTTCTTCGAGGAATGCTGCAAATGAGTTAAGTTGATGAGAACCTAGTGATTCAGGCGGACATTTGTACCTATGAGCAGTATAGGTGCGAGGAATTTGGAGAGGTCATATGCGTTCTCGTAAGGTTTTTCAAAAGAACAAGTTTTGAGGATTTTGACCAGATGAACCTTGAAGAATTTCAATAAGCGTTCTTTGTCTTAGGTTCCAGAGTTGTATAGATCGAAGATCCACACAATTGAGGAATCTTAAAGAAAATCATAGCTTAGAGAAACGAGTCAAGAGATTTGAGGTGTTCATATGTGTGAAGATTTGAGGAATAAACACTTTTGAAGAATTTGAAGAAAAGTTGAGAATCAAAGCGAGTAATAAAAGTAACTTTTAATTACCCGAAGTGAAGAACACGACGAACTGAGAAGAACAGTTTGGAAGTTCGTCCGTTCAGATCTTCCCCGCCCTAACTTGGCAGAGGAAATCAGCTACGGCGACGGCGGAGTGAAGATATTCCACGGTCGGCGCGAGTACATCGGCGAAGAGGTCAAGGCAGTGAAGCTTTTCCTCACCGACGACGACGGAGTAGCGGCGGCGCTAGGGTTTGAAGAGCTCGAGCGGGAGAGAGAGGTCGAGCAGAGTAAAAGAGTGAGGAAGGGAGAGAGGGGTATTTATAGACACGGTGAAAAACGGATCGTCTGAAGATTTAGGACGAACATGCCCCTGACCACTTCCCTTCTCACGACATGTGTCACCCACGTACTGTGTAGTGGAGATCGTGTACGATCGTGGGTGAATAAAGTAATGCATCGTGGGTTGCGGAACGGTTTGAGCGGCAAGAACGAAGGTTTGGATAAGATTCGTTTTAAAGTTCCGTTCGCAATTTCTTCAGCTGTCAAGGACACAGTGAAGATTTTGAACGAGTTTCAAAGTAGAACGCACATGAAGAATTTGTGAATGGATTGGGTTGAGTATAGCAAAGAGGGAAGGGTCCGATCACATTCACTTAGCGTAAAAAGCGACTTGAGGAAATAGCCATAAGTGAATGTCAGTAGAGGACATAAACCCATATATATATAGCCAATGAAGAAAGACGACGGAAATAGTGAAGATTTTGCAAAGTTGAAGAATTTGAAAAACTGAAGAATTTCAAAAGCGAGGAAAAACTCAAATTGAAGATTTCAACTTTGGTGGTGGCGTGACCCACCGTATAAGAATGATGATTTCGGACACCGCGTACAATTGTCGAGGGTTCTCGAGAATCAAATTCTTCATTAATTTCTTCACACTTAGAGTGTTATTCTTCATTGATTGAAGAAAACGTTTCTTCATGTGTTGCACATCTAAGTCATCAAATTTGCATAAGTGTTAGGATGTGTGTCCTTTTCAAAGAACATTAGAAGATTCTAAGATATTTAGCTCACACCGCAACTTGCTAAATCTCTTCTCATCCAAGGGCTTAGTGAAGATATCAGCTAGCTGTTCTTCAGTCTTCACGTGCTCGATGGAGATGTAGCCCTTCAACACATGATCACGAAGAAAATGATGACGAATTTGAATGTGCTTTGTTTTCGAGTGCTGAACTGGGTTGTGAGCAATCTTGATGGCACTCTCATTGTCACAGAAGAGAGGCACATTCTTCACGTTGATGCCGTAGTCCTTGAGGGTTTGCTTCATCCATAGTAATTGAGCACAACACGAGCCGGCAGCAATGTATTCAGCTTCCGCGATGGACGGTGATACATGATTCGCTTTCTTCGAGGACCAATGCATCAAAGATCGTCCGAGGAAATGACAAGTACCAGATGTTGACTTGCGGTCCACACGATCACCAAAGATAGTCGAGTCGAATATCCAATGAGATCAAAAGTAGATCCCTTGGGGTACCATAATCCTAGTGTTGGTGTGTGAGCTAGATATCGAAGAATATGCTTCACAGCCTTATGGTGTGATTCCTTGGTGTAGCTTGAAATCGGGCACACATGCAAACACTAAGCATTATGTCCGGCCTAGATGCACATAAGTACAATAAAGAACCAATCATGGAGCGGTATACCTTGTGATCAAGTCAATACCATTTTCATCGGTGCATAGATGTCCATTTGTGGGCATAGGAATTTTGACACCTTTGCAATCTTGCATGCGAATTTCTTCAGGACATCTTTGAGGTATTTCTCCCGAGATATGAATATGCCATTGTGTTGTTGACGAATTTGAAGACCTAAGAAGAATTTCAACTCTCCCATCATAGACATTTGATATTCTTCACTCATTATATAGGCAAATTCATCACTATGACGTTGGTCAAGATGTACCAAAGATAATATCATCAACATATATTTGGCACACAAAAGTTCACCATCATAAGATTTAGTAAAGAGAGTAGGGTCGAGTGAATCGGAGTGAAGCCATTCTTCACGAAGAATTCCTTCAATGTATCATACCACGCCCGAGGGGCTTGCTTGAGGCCATAGAGAGCCTTATTTAGTCTCAAGACTTTGTCGGGATTCTTTGGATCTTCAAAACCCGTGGTTGAGCAACATATACTTCTTCCTCAAGCTTACCATTGAGGAATGCACTTTTCACATCCATTTGATGTAAAGTGATATTGTGATGGTTAGCATAGGCGAGTAATATCTTGAATAGACTCAAGTCTAGCGACAGTGCAAAAGTTTCATCAAGTCGATTCCTTCAACTCCGCATGTAGCCTTGAGCTACAAGTCGTGCCTTATTCCTCACCACAAGACCATTTTCATCTTGCTTGTTGCGATAGATCCACTTTGTGCCAATGATATTATGCTTGCGAGGATCTCGGACGTTTGACCAGTTCGAGACATTGTTGAGCTCGAATCGATGTAATTCTTCTTGCATGGCCTGAATCCACTCGGCTCCGTAAATGCTTCATCTACCTTAGTGGGTTCTGTGATAGAGACAAAAGCATAGTGCCCACAAAAGTTAGATAAATGTGAAGCTTTTGAGCGTGTGAGAGGACTGGCGCTTCAATGTCATCGATGATCTTGTCAACTTGTACTTCTTTTGCAACGCGAGGATGAGCTGATTGTCGCCGAGGAATTTGATTATTTTCCTCAAAGACCATTTTCTTCAACATTATCTTCAGTGCATCATTTCGGCGTTCTTCACGTCTGAGGAATGAATTCTTCAGCAGTTTCTTGATGGGAATGACATCCTCGGTTGCCTTGAACCCGATAGAATCCTCGGTGTTGGTTCGTCTAACACAGAAGGTAGGTGCTCTCTTTGCGAGCCATTAGTTTCATCGAACCGCACATCTACAAAGGTCAACAGTCTTGTGAAGAGCGATGTTGAAGACTCAGTAGGTGTGCGAGTCCTTTCCGTAACCAAGCATAAAACCTTCATGTGCTTTCGGTGCAAATTTAGAGTTGTGGTGAGGATCTCTAATCCAGCATTTAGCAATCAAGACTTTGAAATAACTTACATTAGGTTTCTTGTCGGTGAGGAGTTCATAGGCAGTCTTCTTGAAGAATTTGTGAAGATATACTCTGTTGATGATGTGGCACGCAGTGTCAATTGCTTCAATCCGTAAGCGACTAGGCGTTTTGTATTCATCAAGCATAGTGTGAGCCATCTCAACAAGAGTTCTGTTCTTGCGCTCCACGATGCCATTTTGTCATGGAGTGTAGGGAGCAGATAACTCATGAGTAATACCAAGTTCATCAAGATAGTCATCAAGACCGAATTCTTGAACTCGGTTCCATTGTCACTCTGATGTGCTTGATCTTCACACCAAAGTTGGTTGAAGCCCTCAAGGAAAATCGTTTGAAGATTTCCTGCACTTGATTTTGTAAGTAACAATGTGTACCCAAGTGTAACGAGAGTAATCATCAACAATAACAAAGCCATATAGTGATGCTTCATTAACGGCAATTTGAATAATGATTGGGACCAAAGAGGTCCATGTGAAGCAATTCAAGGGGCGAGTAGTGGTCATGATAGTCTTATTGGATGCTTGGCCTTGGTCATTTTTCCGACTTCACGGGCTCGCATAAGTGATCCTTGAGGAATTTGACATTCTCAATGCCAATGACATGCTTCTTCTTCGCATGGCGTGTGTAAATTCCTCATGCCCGCATGACCAAGTCGTCGATGCCATAGCCAGCCTTCTGAAGCTTTTGCAAGTAGACACACGGCTGGTTGTGGTCCTGTGGAAAAGTCAACAATATACAAATCTCCTCTCCTAAAGCCTTCGAAGACTTTGGAATTGTGAGCTTCCATAATCACAACACACCGATACTTGCCAAAGATAACAACCATATCAAGATCACAAAGCATTGAGACTGACATGAGGTTATATCCTAAGGACTCAACAAGCATGACTTTGTCCATGTGCATGTCCTTAGAGATAGCAACCTTACCAAGACCCAATACGACTTTTGCCTTTGTCGGCCAAAGATGATATGCTTCAGATGTGACGGTGATAAGGTAGCATCCATCAATAGATTCTTGTCACCAGTCATGTGATTTGTACATCCACTATCGAGAACCCACTCAGTGGCTTTGGGTTGATCATCCTGCAGATGAATTAGTACAACTTACGATCTCATATACTTCATCGATGAAGAATATGATATCAAGTTCATCGGATGAATTTCATCGCCAAGATATCTGAGATAAGCGATATGAGGACGTGTGAAATGAAAGTTCATTTCATCATGATTAGCTCTGCGTCCTTCCGAGCAATTTGTCGTGCCCCCAAAGAAATTCTTGAGACGTTAAGGCACGCTCCTGGAGACCTGACCCTGCAGAAGAGATTAGTTCTTTTTCTTTACCACCCACATCTGAAGGGGTGGCAAAGAGTTCATCATTTTGCGAGCACCATATGAGAATGGTGGCATAGAGGCCAAACCATTTCGTTTCACATAAGAGGGGTTAGGGTAAGAATATGAATAAGCAGAAAAATTCTTCGAGGACTTATGAACATATTGGTTTGAAGAACAATGCACATATTCATAGCCCTTAGCTCTACCCTGCGAAACAGAGTTATTAGCACGATATAATCATATGAGGACTTTGATCCTTTTGAGGAATTTGATCCACGTGAGGAATTTGGTCCGTATGAGGACTTGGATTCATATGAAGAATTTGGTCCATATGAAGAATTTGATCTGGGGTTCCTTTTCTTCACAGGTGGTGTCATGAGGACATTCACCTGAAGACTTTCAAGGCACTTCTTGGGAACCCAGATTTTCTTCATAGGGGAACCGTTCCTGCAGTTAGTGCCAACATATCTAGCAAATACTTCACCATTCTGAATTTTGAACATTTTATAGTTTGAGTCGAATGACTCATCAATGTAATGAGGAAATTCACATGTAAAACCAGATAAGGTAGATGGATCAACTGGAGGTCCCTTTGCAGCAACCCATGAGGTTTTGGGGTCTTGCTCACCTTCCAAAGATGTTCTATCGGCATTTAATTTCCTCTCAAATGCGATACCCTCTTTCCTAGGGTTTCTGTTGAGGATCTGCTTTTAAGCACATCACAAAGAGTCTCGATGCCCTTTGAGGCTTTTGTACATGCCTGTCATGTACAATTCCTTCAATCCTGCATCGTCATGATACTAGCAATGTCCTCGGATGAGGAATTAGTGATAGCAGAGGCAGGTGAAGAATTTGTAACAGTTGAAGCATTTGAACATTCAGGTGAAGAATTAGCGATTCACGCTCAATGCACTTTAAGCACGGAGGAACAAATTCTTCTTGAGAAGCGCTGATTTGTTGAGCAAGTAATGAATCGCGCTCCTACGAAGATCTTCATAACTCGCTCTTAGCTTCTCAAGATCTTGCTTTCTTTGAAGAAATTCATAAGAAAGTTTCTCATGATCGAGATAAGAGAGTGTTATGATGACCTTGAAGGTTATCAAGCTTAGGCTGAAGTCTCTGAAGATTTTCGATCGGGGCTTGAGTGCGATCCATTTCTTCACCTAACATATCATCACTCTTATCTAGCATGTTTTGAACCTTTTCAAAAACCCTTTGTTGTTTTATAGCAATCTTAGCAAGTTTAGAGTAGCTGGGCTTGAGATCCTCATCGATTCATTTTCACTTTGGATTGAGAGGAGGAGAAATTGAGTACCTTGGCACCTTTTGCCATGAAGCAATAGGTGGGAGCGTAGTCATCGTTTTCCTCATCGAGTTTGTCGGTGGAGTCGGTTTCTTGATGTTGAAGATGGACTTGCTAACATAAGCAGTAGCAAGAGCGGACTAGCCACACCAGATTCGGATTCTTGGACTCCTCCTCTTCCTCATTTTCCTCGATTCAGCTTCAGAGTCCATTTCCTTGCCAATGAATGCCCGAGAGCCCTTTTGGAGCTGCTCTTCTTGTGAGAAGAAGGTTTTGAGGATTTTGATGATGAAGATTTTGATGATTTCTTCTTTTTCTTCACGCCATCGTAACTGTAATCCTTGTGTTTCTTCTTTCTTAATTCCTTTTCCCAATCGAGGACAATCTTGGATATAGTGACCAGGTTTCTTGCATTTGTGGCAAAGTCTTCGCTTATAGTCACTAGATGAGGAATCACTGCTTCTTGATGATTTTCCAAAGCGACCACGTCTTGAGAATTTCTGGAATTTCTTCACGAGTAGTGCTAGCTCCTAGCCAAATTCTTCAGGATCTCCTAGGCTACTACCAGAGTCTTCACTCTAAGATTCGGAGTACCTTGGCCTTGAGGCACGTGTTTTTCCATAGCCGTAACCATAGAGATCTCTCTTTTCAGCAAGCTGGAACTCGTGAGTATTTAGCCTTTCGAGGATATCAGCAGGATCAAGAGACTTGTAGTCAGCTCGTTCTTGTATCATCGGTGCCAGAGTATCAAATGAGGAATCAAGCGATCTTAGCAATTTCTTCACCACCTCATGGTCGGTGATGTCGGTGGCACCCAAAGTGCTTGAAGCTCATTTGAGATGTCAGTGAGGCGATCGAAGGTTTGTTGAACATTTTCGTTGTCGAGTCTTTTGAAGCGGTTGAAGAGATTCCGAAGAACATCAACTCGAGAGTCACGCTGAGTTGAAACACCTTCATTTACTTTGGACAGCTTGTCCCAGATGAGTTTGGCAGATTCCAAAGCACTCACTCTTCCATATTGGCCTTTGCTCAGATGGCCACATATGATATTCTTCGTTGAGAATCGAGTTGCTTGAATCTCTTCACATCAGCATCATTCAGAGAGGGTGTGACTGAGGAAACACCTTTTGTCACAACATACCGGAGATCGTTGTCAATTGCTTCAAGATGCATTCGCATTTTGTTCTTCGATGAGGGGTAGTCCGTCCCATCGAAGGTAGGACACCCTGCCGAGACCTTGATCATACCTGCGGTCGACATAACTAAAACTCCGGTGGTTAAACCAAAATCACACGTAACAAGGGAGTACCTTGCTCGATACCAATTGAAAGTGCGTTATATCGACTAGAGGGGGGTGAATAGGCGATTTTATGAATTCTTCAACGAGGAATTTCTTTGGTGAGGAAATTCCTTAGCGAAGAAATACTTGCAGCGGAATAAGTACTCGAAGTAAGCATAACAGATTACAAGCATAGTCATCATGATGAAATGAAGACAATCACAGTACGAAAAGCGTAATCACAGGATAACACAAGATGAAGACAAACAGTGAAGAAATTGAACTGAGGAAATTGAGAAAGTCTTCACCAAAGTCTTCAAACACAGATATGACAAACACTCAACACAGTTATGAGGAAATGGAAGGGTTGAGGAAATAGAACCTATTAGGTTGGTGAAGACAATGATTTGGTAGACCAGTTCCAACTGCTGTCTCAGTTGTACGTCTGGTTGGAGCGGCTGAGTATTTAAACTCGAGGACACACGATCCGGACACCGATCATCGAAAGCACGCAGCTCAGGACACCAAGTCCTCACCGTATTCTCCTTGAACTAAGGTCACGCAGACCTCGTCCAATCACTCGTGGTAAGTCTTGAGCGACTTCCAAACCTTCACATACTTGGTCACCCGGCAATCCACAATTCCTCTTGGATGCTCTAGACCTTGACGCCTAACCGTCTGGAAGAAGCACAGTCTTCAAAGGTAAAAGCGTCGGATCCACGCAGGATCAATTTCTTGATGATGCTCAATCACTTTGGGTTTGTTGGGGTTTGGTTTTTGGGTTTTCCTCACTTTTGGGTTTTTCCTCACTTGATGATTTTCGCTCAAAGTCTTGAGAGGATGGGTTGCTCTCAAATGACAAGTGTCAAGTTCTCTCGGAGCAGCCAACCAGCTAGTGGTTGTAGGGGTGGCTATTTATAGCCTAGGGAGCAGCCCGACATGATAAGACATAAATGCCCTTCAATGATATGACCGTTAGGTGGATAAGATATTTTGGGACAGGCGCCAAGAAGATAAAGAATCGGTCGGAAATTTGACTCTCAAATTCCTCGGGGCTATCATGTTCCTCACGGTGTAGGCAATTCAGATGGCGAATTCCTAACTCCTCGATCGAGAACAAATTCCTCGGTGATCGGAAGAGCTTCGTCTCACATCAAGAAATTGACTGAACTGTATGAGATTTCCAAAAAGCTTCACTCAAGGGTTTGGTAGGTGTAGGATTTTGAGTTGAGCATCAAATGGAAATTTTCCCTTAGTATTTCCTCGACCCCCTTTAACAGTACGGTGTTTCCTATGACTCAAGAAGGAGAAAATGAAACTACGAAAACAAAAGTCTTCACGCCTCATGTTCCTCAAGCGAATACCAAGTCTTCAGGATCACACCAATTTCTTCACTTTCAAAGTCTTCAGAAAGTCTTCAGAATATCAAAGTCTTCAGATGAAGAACTTCATTTTTAGGGGTCGACTTTCTCTGTAAATATCAAACTCCTCATAGACTTATAGACCTGTGTACACTCACAAACGCATTAGTTACTTAACCTATAAGTCTTCAATACACCAAAATCACTAAGGGGCACTAGATGCACTTACAATATGCCTTATGTTCTAGTTCGAGAGGTAAGTGACATGCTTTTCCATAAACCATTTTATACGGAGACATACCCATAGGATTTTTATATGCAGTTCTATAGGCCCATAATGCATCATCAAGTTCCTTGGACCAATTCTTTCTAGACCTATTGACAGTCTTTTGCAAAATTAATTTGAGTTCTCTATTACTCAATTCTACTTGACCACTAGATTGTGGGTGATAAGGAGATGCAATTCTATGATTAACATCATACTTAGCAAGCATTTTATGGAAAGCACCATGAATAAAATGTGAACCACCATCAGTCATTAAATATCTAGGGACTCCAAACCTCGGAAAAATAACTACTTTAAGCATCTTAATAGAGGTGTTATGATCAGCACTACTAGTTGGAATAGCTTCTACCCACTTAGTAACGTAATCAACAGCAACTAAAATATGTGTATATCCATTGAAGGTAGGAAAAGGTCCCATATAATCAAAGCCCCAAACATCAAATGGTTCAATAACAAGTGAATAATTCATAAGCATTTCTTGACGTCTACTAATATTACCAATTCTTTGACATTCATCACAAGATAAGACAAACTTACGGGCATCCTTGAAGAGAGTAGGCCAATAAAAACCGGATTGCAATACCTTATGTGCAGTTCTATCTCAAGTGTGGTGTCCTCCATAAGCTTCGGAGTGACACTTGCGTAGGATCTGTTCCTGTTCATGCTCAAGTACACAACGTCTAATAACACCATCTACTCCTTCTTTATAATGATGTGGGTCATCCCAAAAGTAATGTCTCAAATCATAGAAAAACTTTTTCTTTTTCTGGTATGTGAAACTAGGTGGTATAAATTTAGCAACAATATAATTAGCATAATCAGCATACCACTGAGTACTACGAGAAGCATTTATGACATTTAATTGCTCATCAGGAAAGCTATCATCAATAGGTAGTGGGTCATCAAGAACATTTTCTAACCTAGACAAGTTGTCTGCAACGGGGTTCTCAGCTCCCTTTCTACCGACAATATGCAAATCAAATTCTTGTAGCAAGAGAACCCATCTAATAAGTCTAGGTTTAGCATCTTTCTTTTCCATAAGATATTTAATAGCAGCATGATCCGTGTGAATAGTCACTTTAGAATCAACAATATAAGGTGCGGACTTATCACAAGCAAATACAATCGCTAAGAATTCTTTTTCAAGAGTAGCATAATTTCTCTGAGCATTGTCTAGAGTTTTACTAGCATATTGAATAACATTTAATTTCTTATCAACTCTTTGCCCTAGAACAACACCTACAGCATAATCACTAGCATCACACATAATTTCAAAAGGTAAAATCCAATCAGGTGGCTGAACAATAGGTGCAGAGATCAATGATTTCTTAAGTATTTCAAATGCTTCTACACAATCATCATCAAAGACAAATGGTATATCTTTTTGTAATAAATTAGTCAGAGGCCGAGAAATTTTTGAGAAGTCCTTAATGAACCTCCTATAAAATTCGGCGTGACCAAGGAAACTTCTTATACCTTTGATGTCCTTGGGACATGGCATCTTATAAATAGCGTCAACCTTGGCCTTATCGACTTCAATACCTCTTTCAGAAACTTTATGCCCCAAGACAATACCTTCATTAACCATAAAGTGACACTTTTCCCAATTCAAGACAAGATTAGTTTCTTCACATCTCTGCAAAACTTCGATCAAGGTTGCTCAAGCAATCATCAAAGAGGATCCATAGGCGAAAAGTCGTCCATGAAAACCTCACAAATCCTTTCACAAAAGTCGAGAATATAGCCATCATGCATCTTTGAAAGGTAGCAGTGCATTACATAAACCGAAAGGCATACGTCTATAAGCAAAAGTACCAAAAGGGCATGTAAAAGTGGTCTTTGATTGATCATTGGCTGACACAGGTATTTGAGAGAAACCAGAATAACCATCTAGGAAGCCAAAATGTGTATGTTTGGATAATCTTTCTAGCATTTGATCGATAAAAGGTAAGGGGTAATGATCCTTTTTAGTAGCCTTATTTAATTTGCGGAAATCAATTACCATCCTATAACCTGTAATAATTCTTTGCGGAATCAATTCATCTTTATCATTAGGAACTACGGTAATACCTCCCTTCTTAGGGACACAATGGACAGGACTTACCCACTGACTATCAGCAATGGGATAAATTATACCTGCCTCCAGAAGCTTTAGTATTTCTTTTCTTACTACTTCTTTCATCTTAGGATTCAGCCTCCGTTGATGATCAACAACTGGTTTGGCATCTTCTTCCAAATTTATTTTATGTTGACATAGAGTGGGACTAATGCCCTTAAGATCATCAAGAGTATATCCAATAGCAGCACGGTGCTTCTTCGGAGTTTTCAATAATCTCTCTTCTTCATGTTCTGAAAGGTTAGCACTAATAATAACAGGATATATCTTCTTTTCATCAAGATAAGCATATTTAAGAGTATCAGGCAATGGTTTAAGCTCAAATACGGGATCACCCTTGGGTGGAGGAGGATCCCCTAGAATTTCCACAGGCAAATTGTGTTTCAGAATAGGTTCCTGTTTAAAGAATACTTCATCTATTTCCCTTCTTTCATTCATAAACATATCATTTTCATGGTCTAGCAAATATTGTTCTAAAGGATCACTAGGAGGTACGCAATGAAGCAAGACCAATAATTTCATCCTTACTAGGCAATTCTTCTTCACGATGTTGTCTACTAAATTTAGAGAAATTAAACTCATGAGACATATCACCCAAGCCAATAGTAACAACATTATTTTTGCAGTCTATTCTAGCATTGACAGTGTTCAAGAAGAGTCTACCAAATATAATGGGACAAAAACTATATTATGGGGAACCAAGAACAAGAAAATCAGCAGGGTATTTAGTTTTCCCACACAAGACTTCAACATCTCTAACAATTCCCATTGGTGAAATAGTATCTCTATTGGCAAGCTTAACTGTGACATCTATATCTTCTAACTCAGCTGGTGCAATTTCATGCATAATTTCTTTGTATAAGTCAAAGGGTATTGCACTGACACTAGCACCCATATCACATAAGCCATGATAACAATGATCTCCTATTTTAACAGAAATAACATGCACTCCTACCACAGGTCTATGTCTATCTTTAGCACAGGGTTTGGCAATTCTAGCAGTTTCACCACAGAAATAAATAACATGCCCATCAATATTATCAGCCAAGAGATCTTTAATAATAGCAATATTAGGATCAACTTTGACTTGCTCAGGAGGTATATAAGTTCTAATATTGCTTTTACGAACTACAGTTGAAGCTTTAGCATGATCCTTTATTTTAACAGGGAAAGGTGGTTTCTCAACATAAGAAGTAGGAACAACAGGATCATTATAAGTAACAGTCTTTTCTTCAACTTTAGTAGGTGCAACTACTTTTACTTCTGTGGGAGGATGATATTTAAACCACTTCTCCTTGGGGAGATCAACATAAGTAGCAAAAGATTCACAGAAAGAAGCTACTATCTTAGAGTTAAGTCCATATTTAGTGCTAAATTTACGGAAAACATTGGTATCCATAAAAGACTTAACACAATCAAACTTAGGTGTCATACCTCACTCCTTACCTTCGTCGAGATCCCAATCTTCAGGTTGCGTTTAATTCTATCCAATAAATCCCATTTGAATTCAATAGTCTTCATCATAAAAGAGCCAAAGACAAGAAGTATCGAGCATGGTTTGATTATTATGAGAAAGCCGAGCATAAAAACTTTGAAGAATTATTTCTCTTGAGAGCTCATGATTGGGGCATGAATACAACATTGATTTAAGCCTCCCCCAAGCTTGAGCGATGCTTTCTCCTTCGCGAGGCCAAAAATTATATATATAATTGCGATCACGATGAACAAGATGCATAGGATAATTTTTTTGATGAAATTCCAATTTCATTCGTTTATAGTTCCATGACCCCGTGTCATCACATAGCCTATACCATGTCGATGCATCTCCCTTCAAAGATAAAGGGAAGACCTTCTTCTTAACAACATCATCGGGTATACCTGCAAGCTTAAATAATCCACAAACTTCATCCACATAGAGTAGATGCTCATCAGGATGCTTTGTTCCATCTCCTGCAAAAGGATTATCTAGCAGTTTTTCTAACATACCCGAAGGAACTTCAAAGGGAACATTTTCATTTTCAGTAGGTTCGGTAGGTTGAGGAGCAACTCTTAGCTCTACTGGTCGGGGTGAAGATACCCCGAACAAGCCCCTCAGAGGATTACTTTCCATAGTAACAAGTGATGAAATTTCAGCACACTATATAAATTTTTCCTTACCAAATTCCACCTACCAAAGGCGCTTCACTCCCCGGCAACGGTGCCAGAAAAGAGTCCCGATGACCCACAAATATAGGGGATCTATCGTAGTCCTTTTGATAAGTAAGAGTGTCGAACCCAATGAGGAGCAGAAGGAAATGATAAGCGGTTTTCAGCAAGGTATTCTCTGCAAGTACTTGAAATAAGTGGTAATGAGATAGTTTTGTGATAAGATAATTTGTAACGAGCAACAAGTAAAAAAGTAAATAAAGTGCAGCAAGGTGGCCCAATCCTTTTTGTAGCAAAGGACAAGCCTGGACAAACTCTTATATGGAGAAAAGCGCTCCCGAGGACACATGGGAATATCGTCAAGCTAGTTTTCATCACGTTCATATGATTCATGTTCGATACTTTGATAATTTGATATGTGGGTGGACCGGTGCTTGGGTGTTGTTCTTACTTGAACAAGCATCCCACTTATGATTAACCTCTATTGCAAGCATCCGCAACTACAACAAAAGTATTAAGGTAAACCTAACCATAGCATGAAACATATGGATCCAAATCAACCCCTTACGAAACAACGCATAAACTAGGGTTTAAGCTTACATCACTCTAGCAACCCATCATCTACTTATTACTTCCCAATGCCTTCCTCTAGGCCCAAATAATGGTGAAGTGTTATGTAGTCGGCGTTCACATAACACCACTAGAGGCTAGACAACATACATCTCATCAAAATATCGAATCTAATACCAAATTCACATGACTACTAATAGCAAGACTTCTCCCATGTCCTCTGGAACAAACGTAACTACTCACAAAGCATATTCATGTTCATAATCGGAGGGTATTAATATGCATAAAGGATCTGAACATATGATCTTCCACCAAATAAACCAACTAGCATCAACTACAAGGAGTAATCAACACTACTAGCAACCTACTAGTACCAATCCGGACTTGGAGACAAGAATTGGATACAAGAGATGAACTAGGGTTTTGAGAGGAGATGGTGCTGGTGAAGATGTTGATGGAGATAGCCCTCTCCCGATGAGAGGAGCGTTGGTGATGACGATGGCGATTGAGGGAGTCCTGGATTAGGGGGTGTCCGGATGGCCGGACTCCTGGACTATGAAGATACAAGATAAGACTTCGTCCCGTGTCCGGATGGGACTTTCCTTGGCGTGGAAGGCAAGCTTGGCGATACGGATATGTAGATCTCCTCCCATTGTAACCGACTCTGTGTAACCCTAGCCCTCTCCGTTGTCTATATAAACCGGAGGGTTTTAGTCCGTAGGACGAACAACAATCATACCATAGGCTAGCTTCTAGGGTTTAGCCTCTCTGATCTCGTGGTAGATCTACTCTTGTACTACCCATATCATCAATATTAATTAAGCAGAGTAGGGTTTTACCTCCATCGAGAGGGCCCGAACACAGGTAAAAACATCGTGTCCCTTGTCTCCTGTGACCCTCCGCCTAGACGGACCGGTCGGGACCCCCTACCCGAGATCCGCCGGTTTTGACACCGACATTGGTGCTTTCATAGAGAGTTCCTCTGTGTCGTCATCTTTAGGCCCGATGGCTCCTCCAATCATCAACAACGACGCGGTCCAGGGTGAGACTTTTCTCCCCGGACAGATCTTCGAGATTCGGGCGGCTTTGCTGCGGGCCAATTCGGCAGCCATCCGGAGCGGATCAAAAGCCACGCCCGGCCATCAGTCGATTTGGAAGTTTGAACTACAGGCTGACGTCCGCGGAGACTTGATATTCGACGGGTTCGAGCCACAGCCAAGCGCGCCGCACTGTCATGATGGGCATGATCTAGCTCTACCACATCAAAGGCTCGAGGTCGCACCAAGGTTCCGCTTCGACCCTTAGCTCGGAGCCGACTGCGCCAATCGAGGACGGGTGGCTGGACACCGCCTCGGGGGCTGCAATATCTACGGCGGTTGAGCCGAATACCAGCCTTGTCCTTTGCGAAGCTTGTGACTCCAAGGTGCCGGACTCCCTCAGGACTCCGAACCTTCCGCGCCCCTGCCAGTTGGGCGCCGATCATGGAGTTCACCGCCGCGGACATCTTTCAGCACTCGCCCTTCGGCGACATTCTGAATTCACTAAAGTATCTCTCTTTATTAGGAGAGCCCTGGCCGGACTATGGTCAGCAAGGTTGGGATGTGGATGACGAAGAAATTCAAAGCCCACCCACCACCCACTTCAGAGCCAACGCCGATGATTTAACCGACATGCTCGACTTCGACTCCGATGACATCGACGGTATGGACGCCAATGCAGGAGACGACCAAGAACCAGCGCCTACAGGGCACTGGAAGGCCACCTCATCGTATGACATATACATGGTGGACACCCCAAAAGAAGGGAATGGCGATGGAACAACGGAGGATGAGCCCTCCAAGAAGCAGCCTAAGCGCCGGCGTCAGCGGCGCCGCTCTAAATCCCGCCAAAGCAAAAACGGTGATTCCGACACGAGAGACAATAACACCCCGGACAGTGCCGAAGACAACCCCCTCCAGCAGGATTCAGCGCAGGAGGATGGAGAAACAAGCCCTCATGAGAGAGCGGCAGACAGAGAGGTAGAGGACGATTATTACATGCCTCCCTCCGAAGTCGAGGCAAGCCTCGACGACGAAGAATTTGTCATGCCTGAGGATCCCGTCGAACAAGAGTGTTTCAAACGTAGGCTTATGGCTACGACGAGCAGCCTCAAGAAAAAACAACAACATCTTAGAGCTGACCAAGACTTGCTAGCCGACAGATGGACTGAAGTCCTTGCGGCCGAAGAGTACGAACTCGAACGCCCCTCCAAGAGCTACCCAAAGTGCAGGCTGCTACCCCGATTAGAGGAGGAAGCACCTAAACCTGCATCACCAGCGTATGATGCAGCCGACCGGCCACCTCGTGGCCGTGATAGAGAGGCCTCTCGGCCCTCCACTCAAGCCGCACCTCGGCGTCGTTCCAAAAATACCAAGGCACGGGGAAATGCGCCAGACCTGCAAGATATATTGGAGGACAAGGCAAGGCAAATAAGATTGGTCTACGGATCGCGTGGGCGCCCCACGACACGTGACGATAACCGTCATGCCGGATATAGCAAATCCGGCCGGGCCGAACACAGTAGACAAATCTCATCTGAGCTACGTCGTGATATAGCCCAATATAGAGGCGCCGCACACCCACTATGCTTCACAAATGAAGTAATGGATCATCAAATCCCCGAGGGTTTCAAACCTGTAAACATCGAGTCATATGATGGCACATCATATCCTGCGGTATGGATCGAGGATTATCTCCTTCATATCCACATGGCGCACGGTGATGATCTACACGCCATCAAATACCTCCCACTCAAGCTTAAAGGACCAGCTCGGCATTGGCTTAACAGCTTACCAGCAGAGTCAATTGGTTGTTGGGAGGACCTGGAAGCCGCATTCCTCGACAATTTCCGGGGAACCTGTAATGCGACTACCAGACGCCCGATGACCTAAGCCACATAATCCAGCAGCCGGAGGAATCGGCGGACAATTACGGACACGGTTCCTAACCAAGAAAAATCAAATAGTCGATTGTCCGGGATGCAGAGGCCCTCGCAGCCTTCAAGCATAACATCCGTGACGAGTGGCTTGCCCGGCACCTAGGACAGGAAAAGCCGAAATCCATGGCAGCCCTCACAACACTCATGACCCGCTTTTGCGCGGGAGAAGACAGCTGGCTAGCTTCGTAGTAATAATATGACCAAGAGCCACAGTAATTCGGATACGACAAAGCAATGGCAGGTCGCATCGCAACAAGCAAAAGCGCCGCGTGCTTGGCGACAATGCGGAGGATACAGCGATTAATGCCGGATTCAGAGGCTCTAAACCCGGTCAGTGGAAAAAGCCATTTAAAAGAAATACTCCGGCCCGTCCAGTTTGGACCGAATACTCGATCGCTCGTGCCAGATACACGGCACCCCCGAAAAACCAGCCAATCACACCAACATGGATTGTTGGGTGTTCAAGCAGGCAGGCAAGTTAAGTGCCGAAAACAGAACCAAGGGGCCGCATAGCGATGACGAGGAGGAGCCCCGGCCACCGAACAATAGAGGACAAAAGGGCTTCCCCCCACAAGTGCGGACGGTGAACATGATATACGCAACCCACATCCCCAAAAGGGAGCGAAAGCGTGCACTCAGGGACGTATATGCGTTGGAGCCAGTCGCCCCAAAGTTCAACCTATGGTCCTCCTGCCCGATCACTTTTGACCACCCCACTAGCATCCGCCATGGCGGATTCGCCGCATTGGTTCTAGACCCAATCATTGACGGATTTCACCTCACTAGAGTCCTTATGGACGGCGGCAAGACTGAACACTGCTTTATCGGGATACAGCGAAAAATGGGCATAGATCCTCAAGGATTAAACCCACAAAGACGACCTTTAAAGGCATCATACCAGGTGTAGAGGCCAACTCAGGCTCGGTTACACTTGAGGTGGTCTTGGATCCCGAATAATTTCTGAAGCGAGGAGTTAATCTTCGACATAGTCCCGTTCATGATGGCTATCACGCCTTTGCTCAGACGTACCGCATTTGCAAAGTTCAATGCGGTGCCGCACTACGCATACCTCAAGCTCAAGATGCCAGGCCCTCGAGGAGTCATTACGGTCAATGGAAGCACCGAACGCTCTCTCTGAACGGAGGAGCATACGGCTGACCCTCATGGCGGAAGTACAAAGCAGCCTCTCAAGGCAATTCTCGAGTCCGGCTATTAAGCGTCCGGACACCGCTGCAGCGCCGGAGTAACCTACAACAAGACCGATGCACGCTCCGGAAAGCAAGCGTAGCAATGCGGCCCCAACCCCAGCCCTCGCGAAATTGCGAAACTAGTACTACGCGTACATAACTACGCTCTGGAAATACCATGGGCATAGGGGGAGGGGCACGACCACGGCATGCCCAAAATGCGGCTCAACCGCACTAGGGGCTCCCGATTTTGTCATTCTTTTTCTTACTTTCAGGGCTCCACTCTACGGAAGGCCTGTCCGGCAGTACAATTGTTGAACACACGATGCAACAGCCAGGGAGGCAAAAAGCTACGTCGAGTGTCCGGGTGGTCTCTATAACGAGCAGTATACTTGTTTCACATATCATCCCGCAGCTCGCCCCTGGAGGGGGACATGTCAAATAGTCCCATCTCTTGCTTATCGCACTATTTGTATCGCTCGCTTTTACATGAGACATTTCGAATAAACAATACATAGCTTTTTTCTATTATTGCATTCCTTTTTTATGTAAATATGTTCAGTTATGACATTATGCAACCGTACACTTTGGTACGGCCAATACACCAGGGGCTTACGTACCCCAGAACATGGTGTGAGAAGTTCGAACACTCTCACGAGTGCGGCACCCCGAACTTATAGCATTATATGCATCGGCTCCGAATCATGTCTTGGGTCAATAGTTGGGTTTGCCCGTCTCCCATGTTTTGGTACCTTACGTTCCGTTATATCGGCTAAGGTAGTATTTGGGAGAACCCTTTGTGATTGTGCCCAGGATGAGCTGGGCTAAGCACCTCAGTGGAGAAAGCTAAAACTGACCGTCATGATAGGGCGAGAGCTGGTCGCTGTTCGAGAGGTTTTCGAGTCCCTAAAGACTTATGCCGCTTAGAGCGAGGAGTCGGCATTGCCCGGCCTAGGCGTGGATAGCGCCTCGAACTCGATCTTCCGAATACTAGGGGCTTCGCCGAAATTTAAAATTATAGAATTCTATGGCTAAGTGAGAGTGTTCAAGCATTATAGTCCGATTGCCTTGTTCGTTGTGTTGAGCGCCTCCCTCAAAGGACCCAAGAATGGGAAAAAGAGCGCTCAAGTTTATCCCAAACACCCCAGCACTCATGGCACGGGGGCAGAAGCCGACGACTCTCCATCTCTCAAATTTAATGAACGGCCGCACAAAAGGTAATATTTTAAATTCAAAAGCGTTGCTTAGCGCATATGAACAAGTTTTCAGCGTACAGGATCACAAATGCGAGTTTACTCAAAAATTACATCTTTGGAGCATTCATCCGCTATAAGGCGGGCACCCTTTTGGACGGCCTCATAATACATCTCGGGCCTGCGATGCTCCTTGCCCGGCGGTGGTCCATCCGTCACAAGCTTCTCAGCGTCCATCTTGCCCCAGTGCACTTTAGCACGGGCAAGGGCCCTACGAGCACCTTCGATGCATACGGAGTGCTTGATGACTTCAAGCCATGGACAAGCATCCACCAGCCGCCTCACCAGCCCGAAGTAGATCCCAGGCATGGCTTCCCCAGGCCATAGCCAGACTATGAGACCCTTCATGGCCTGTTCGGCCACCTTATGGAGCTCGACCAGCTACTTCAGCTGGTCGCTCAAGGGCATCGGGTGTCCGGCCTCAACATAATGGGACCAGAACACCTTCTCAGTCGAGCTCCCCTCCTTGGCCTGGTAGAATGCGGCAGCGTCAGACACACTGCGGGGAAGATCTACGAATGCTCCTGGAGAGCTTCGGACTCGGGTAAGTAACAAGTAATTCACTTTAACGTGCTTGCTTTGCATTAAGAATGCCTTACCCGCCGCTATCTTCTTCATCGTCTCACTTTCCTGGAGGGCCTTTTGGGCTTCGGCCTTAGCAGATTTGGTGTTCTCAAGAGCCGAGGCAAGCTCAGACTCTCGAGTCTTTGAGTCAAGCTCCAAGCTCTCGTGTTTTTTCACGAGATCCTGGAGCTCTTGCTGCACCTCCGCCACCCGCGCCTCCTGCTTTTCTCGCTCGGCGCGTTCCACGGCTGCATTGTCTTCGGCCTTGGACAGCGCTTTCTTCAGGGTCGCCACCTCGATTGTGGCCCCTGTAATACTCACGTTGGTCCTGTCATTTTTTGCAACCACATCTTTTTTATATACTTACATAAGGTATTACTTACCTTCCTTATTCTTGAGCTGCTTCTTGGCAAGGCCGAGCTCGTTCTCGGACTGCTCGAGGCTCTGCTTCAATGCATCGACCTCCATGATTCCGGTCTGGCAGAGGTCGGCAAGAGCCTTTGCATTCCCATATTGACATACTTATGTTAGACTCCCTACGTATATCTTTTTGATCCTCACCGGCTTTTCTTTCCGAACACCAAACCGAGCATCAGAACTACTTGTCTATGCGGTAATATTTTTACATATCTTAAATACATACCTCAAAGCTCGTTAGAAGGCTGGCACAGCTTCAGTCGGCCTGCTCTTGGCGGATCGAACCTTACAGATCACCACACTCATAATAGTGCGGTGCTCCTCATCGATGGAGGCGCCGTTAAGCACCTCCGGCCAGATTATCCGGTGCCTCCGGTTGGGCCGGAGGTCACCGGCGTCGTAGGCTTGCCCTTCTTACTAGGCGCCGCCGAACTCCGGAACCACTTTGAAGGTTCGGGCGGTGTCGACCCAAGGCGGACTTGGAGCCCTTGGGGTTTTGTCCCTTTGCGCTGGAGTCCGGGAGGTCGCCTTGCGGCGCCTCAGACCACCTCCTCCTGGCTTGGACCCTTTGGGACTCCGCCTCGGCATCATCCGCAGCGCGAGGAGGAGGCGGCGGAAGTGAAGTGCTATTCACATCCGACGAGCTTAAGGAGCCGCTCGACGACACGCCGACCTAGGCTCGGGGCGGACTGCATGATTATATTCAGTGTCAGAAGATACTGTGCAACAAAGGAACGCCATGAGTTATTTTGGTATCCGGATACTTACGATTTTGCCAGGGGCTTGGCCCTGGATGGCCACTCCTCTTTGTCGTCGTCGGCGTTGGTGGAGTAGTCCGGAAGAAGGGTCCTTCCCTTCTTGGACCCTCCGGCCCCCCAGTTGGGGCGGCCTTCCTTTTCTTCTCTCCCCCCACTGGGGGAGAGACCTTTTTTCCACCTCCTCGATTTCACGGGAGGAGTCCGCCTCGGAGTCATCGGATGATGAGTCCGACACCACCAGGCGCCGGGAACTCTTTCGAGTTCTCGTGGCCTTCTTCTTGGCCTTTTTCTCCGGCACCACGTAAGGTGCCGGAACCAGCAGCCCCGTCAAGCGGTTGTCCACTGGGTCTTCTGGCAAGGGAGTCGGATAGTCAATCTGCCCGGACGTCTTCTGCCAATCTTGTCAAAGGAAAGGGAGTTTAGATCCCGCATAGAGTCAAACTATGAAAAGCAAGTATCCTGTAAAGGGTAAAATAGCTTACCGCGTTGGCTTGATGCTGCACACTGAATCCGCGATCTTCGGTAGCGGATGCGGGAGCCTCGGCGTATGAGCGGCACCTTCGAGCGTCTTCGTGCGTAGTGTCGAAGAGCCTACTCGAGGTTGGTCTTGTGCGGATCAAACTCCCACAAACCGAAAGCCCGTTGTTGGCACGGGAGGATCCGGCGGATGAGCATGACCTGGACTACGTTGACGAGTTTGAGCTTCTTGCTCACCAGGTTTTGGACGCAGGTTTGGAGTCCGGTCAGCTCCTCCGAATTACCCCACGACAGGCCCTTCTCTTTCCAGGAGGTGAGCCATGTGGGGATGCCAGATCGGAATTCAGGGGTCGCTGCCCATTCAGGGTCACGCGGCTCGGTGACATAGAACCACCCCAATTGCCACCCCTTTATGGTCTCCACGAAGGAGCCCTCGAGCCATGTAACGTTGGGCATCTTGCCCACCATGGCACCTCCGCACTCCGCTTGCTGGCCGCCCACTACCTTCGGCTTGACATTGAAGGTCTTCAGCCATAAGCGAAGTGGGGCTGGATGCAAGGAAGGCCTCGCACCTGACGATGAACGTCGAGATGTTGAGGATGAAGTTCGGGGCGGATCGTGGAAATCCAGGCCATAGTAGAACATGAGTCCCCAGACAAATGGGTGAAGTGGGAAACCTAGTCCATGGAGGAAATGGGTGAGGAACACCACCCTCTCATGGGGCCTGGGGGTGGGGATGAGCTGCCCCTTGTCGGGGAGCCGGTGCGCGATGTCATTGGACAAGTATCTGACTTTCCTCATCTTCTTGATGTGACCCTCCGTGACGGAGGAGACCATCCACTTGCCTCCCGCTCCGGACATTGCTGGAGAAGGTTGAGGTGGGATGTGCGGACTTTGGCACTGGAGCTCGAGTGCGTGAAAATGGATAAGCAAAGGAGGAAGAAGGCGTAGATGGAAAAGGTGGATCCTTATCCCCTTATATGGGCGGACGAAACTATGTGCCCCCACCAGCCTGGTAAAACTCGCTTATTTCCCAAGCAAGTAAATTAATGGCATGGTTGGGTTACCCACGCCCGTATTGATGAGAATCCGGAATAAGGGGACACGATCTACGCTTTGACAAGACGTGCCAAAGGAAATCGCCTCGCTAAGTGCTTATTTGAGGTGGGACAGTAAATACGATTCGAATAAAGGCTTGGGCTTGGTGTGATGTCACGCTGCGGAATACGTCAGCAGATTGGATTTGTGTAAATATTATTCTCTCTACGATGGTATGTGGAACTTATTTTGCAGAGCCGGAAACTATCCTTGTGTTCAAAATCTTCTATGAAGTATTCAGAGGAGGAACCCGCCATACAATGCCGAAGACAATCTGCGCGCCAGACTCGTCGTCATTGAAGCCTGGTTCGAGGGACTCTTGAGGAGTCTGGATTAGGGGTGTCCGGATGGCGGACTATAACCTTTGGCGGACTCTGGACTATGAAGATCTGGATGAAGACTTCGTCCGTGTCCGGGATGGGACTTTCCTTGGCGTGGAAGGCAAGCTTGGCGATACGGATATGTAGATCTCCTCCCATTGTAACCGACTACTGTAACCCTAGCCCTCTCCGGTGTCTATATAAACCGGAGGGTTTTAGTCCGTAGGACAAACAACAATCATACCATAGGCTAGCTTCTAGGTTTTAGCCTCTTTGATATCGTGGTAGATCTACTCTTGTACTACCCATATCATCAATATTAATCAAGCAGGAGTAGGGTTTTACCTCCATCGAGAGGGCCCGAACCTGGGTAAAAACATCGTGTCCCTTGTATCCTGTTACCATCCGCCTAGATGCACAGTTCGGGACCCCCTACCCGAGATCCGCCGGTTTTGACACCGACAGTGATGATTTCCCCCTCCCGGAGGGAAGTGTCCCCGACAGAACAGCTCAGCTGGAGCCCTAGATTGGTTCCGCCAAGGTTCTGCCTCGTGGCGGCGGAGTCTCGTCCCGAAAGGTTTCTTATGATTTTTTGCTCGACGAAAGACCTCATATAGCAGAAGATGGCCACCAGAGAGCCAACAGGGGGCCCACGAGGCAGGGGGCGCGCCCTGGGGGTAGGGCGCGCCCCCCACCCTCGTGGCCAGGTGGGCCCCCCTCTGGCGTACTTCTTCCTCTCAATATTTTTAATTATTTCCAAAATGACTTTCGTGGAGTTTGGGACTTTTGGAGTTGTGCGAGAATAGGTCTCTAATATTTGCTCCTTTTCCAAATTATAATTCCAAATTTGGCATTCTCCCTCCTTATGTAAACCTTGTAAAATAAGAGAGAATAGGCATAAGTATTGTGACATAACGTGTAATAACAGCCCATAATGCAATAAATATTGATATAAAAGCATGATGCAAAATGGACGTATCACCACTTCACTCTGAAATTCTTTGAACTTTTCAAATGTTTCAGAATTATGTTTCATTAAGTAGATATACCCATATCTGCTCAAATCATCTGTGAAGGTGAGAAAATAACGATACCCGCCGCGAGCCTCAACATTCATCGGACCACATACATTAGTATGTATGATTTCCAAAAAATCTGTTGCTCGCTCCATTGTTCTCGAGAACAGAGTTTTAGTCATCTTGCCCATGAGGCATGGTTCGCAAGTACCAAGTGATTCATAATCAAGTGATTCCAAAAGTCCATCAGAATGGAGTTTCTTCACGCGCTTTACACCAATATGACCTAAGCGACAGTGCCACAAATAAGTTGCACTATCATTATCAACTCTGCATCTTTTGGCTTCAATATTAGAATATGTGTATCACTACTATCGAGATTCAACATAAATAGACCAGTCTTCAAGGGTGCATGACCATAAAAGATATTACTCATATAAATAGAACAACCATTATTCTCTGATTTAAAAGAATAACCGTCTCGCATCAAACAAGATCCAGATATAATGCTCATGCTCAACGCTGGCACCAAATAACAATTATTCAGGTCTAAAACTAATCCCGAAGGTACATGTAGAGGTAGCGTGCTGACCGTGATCACATCGACTTTGGAACCATTTCCCACGCGCATCGTCACCTCGTCCTTAGCCGATCTTCGCTTAATTCGTAGTCCCTGTTTCGAGTTGCAAATATTAGCAACAAAACCAGTATCAAATACCCAGGCACTACTGCGAGCATTAGCAAGGTACACATAAATAACATGTATATCACAAATACCTTTGTTCACCTTGCCATCCTTCTTATTCGCCAAATACTTGGGGCAGTTCCGCTTCCAGTGACCAGTGCCTTTGCAGTAGAAGCACTCAGTCTCAGGCTTAGGTCCAGACTTGGGCTTCTTCACTTGAGCGGCAACTTGCTTGCGGTTCCTCTTGAAGTTACCCTTCTTCCCTTTACCCTTTTTATTGAAACTGGTGGTCTTGTTGACCATCAACACTTGATGCTCCTTCTTGATTACTACCTCCGCAGCCTTTAGCATTGCGAAGAGCTCGGGAATTGTCTTATCCATCCCTTGCATATTATAGTTCATCACAAAGCTCTTGTAGCTTGGTGGCAGTGATTGAAGAATTCTGTCAATGACACTATCATCCAGAAGATTAACTCCCAGTTGAATCAAGTGATTGTTATACTAAGAAATCTTGAGTATATGTTCCTTGTGAACTATTCTCCTCCATCTTGCATTTGTAGAACTTATTGGAGACTTCATATCTCTCAATCGGGGCATTTGCTTGAAATATTAACTTCAACTCCTGGAACATCTCATATGCTCCATGACGTTCAAAACGTCGTTGAAGTCCCGGTTCTAAGCCGTAAAGCATGGCACACTGAACTATCGAGTAGTCATCAGCTTTGCTCTGCCAGATGTTCATAACATCTGGCGTTGCTCCTGCAGCGGGTTTGGCACCTAGCGGTGCTTCGAGGACGTAAGTCTTCTGTGCAGCAATGAGGATAATCCTCAAGTTACGGACCCAGTCCATGTAGTTGCTACCATCATCTTTCAACTTAGCTTTCTCTAGGAACGCATTAAAATTTAGCGAAACAACAGCACGAGCCATCTATCTACAACAACATAGACATGCAAAATACTATCAGGTACTAAGTTCATGATAAATTAAAGTTCAATTAATCAAATTACTTAAGAACTCCCACTTAGATACACATCCCTCTAATCATCTAAGTGATCACGTGATTCATATCAACTAAACCATGTCCGATCATCACGTGAGATGGAGTAGTTTTCAATGGTGAACATCACTATGTTGATCATATCTACTATATGATTCACGCTCGACCTTTCGGTCTCAGTGTTCCGAGGCCATATCTGCATATGCTAGGCTCGTCAAGTTTAACCCGAGTATTCTGCGTGTGCAAAACTGGCTTGCACCCGCTGTATGTGAACGTAGAGTTTATCACACCCGATCATCACATGGTGTCTCGGCACGACGAACTTTCGCAACGGTGCATACTCATGGAGAACACTTATACCTTGAAATTTAGTGAGAGATCATCTTATAATGCTACCGTCGAACTAAGCAAAATAAGATGCATAAAGGATAAACATCACATGCAATCAATATAAGTGATATGATATGGCCATCATCATCTTCTGCCTTTGATCTCCATCTCCAAAGCATCATCATGATCACCATCGTCACCGGCGCGACACCTTGATCTCCATCGTTGCATCATTGTGGTCTCGCCAACTATTGCTTCTACGACTACCGCTACCGCTTAGTGATAAAGTAAAGCAATTACATGGCGATTGCATTTCATACAATAAAGCGACAACCATATGGCTCTCGCCAGTTGCCGATAACTTTGTAACAAAACATGATCATCTCATACAATAAAATTAGCATCATGTCTTGACCATATCGCATCACAACATGCCCTTGTAGCGACCCGACCTCAGATGGTAAAGTCTACGTATACATGTCATCCTGGATCGGTAATCTTTGACACACAGTGCTCGAAGGATTTATAACAGAGTAGCAATCACACACTTATTACATCGAATGTCTCAAAAGAGAACTTATTACAATAATATGGCTTAAGGCCATCTAATGCGATAACAGCGGAAGGCTTGGAAGATAAAGTGAGTCCATCAACTCCAACGGCATAACTGAGCTATACGGCAACGACCTACCAATCTTTACTCCTCGTCTGAAAAGTCTGCAACATAATATGTTGCAGCCCGAGAACGGGTCAGCACATGGAATATGCTGGCAATGTAACACATAGAGAGTAATGAAAGAATAAGCTATACTACATGCATATATGGCTGGTGGAAAAGCTCTATGGTTACAGTTTGCAAAAAGCCAATTTTTCCATATATCAAAGGAATAAATTTTATTTTAACTATAATGGTGGTTGAAACATCGTTGAGAAGGTATAACCCCAACTCAATCCCAATTAAAGTGATTAACAACCCAGCAATATTAAATTTAGAGTGATGGGATACATGTGAATACTCAAGTACTAGATACTCAGAATTGTCCATAACCGGGACACGGCTAACCATGATTAGATTGTACACTCTGCAGAGGTTTGCGCACTTTTCCCCACAAGACTCGATCGCCTCCGTTGGTTTCTCGCACTACATGGTGTTTGAGAAAGCGGATGACCGAGACACGATCTTTCGAAACATTAACTCTCTACTCCGGATAGATCATACCCAAACCTATAAAACCCACTACCTGCTGATCTACCTCTTGAGAGCTTCACGTAACTTACTCAACTATGCTAGAGCCCATAATAGCTTGTGGCTGCACAATCAAGTTTCTAGCATGAATAGTCTCAGTTCCCTTTGAGCCTGGTGGCGGTCCATAGGAAGATCACACGGGTACCCTGGGATTTCCAAAAATAAAACAGACAACACTGGGTTCCCCAGGTGCCTCAATCCACCCAGATGTGTATTTAAGTTGCCACCTTAAAGTAAACCATTAATTAACAATCTCACATATGTCATGAATATCTCTCAAACCCAAACCACGTCTACGAGCATAGCATAGCAATATAAGCAACACGTAGAAGTAACTCCCAAGGGTTTGATAGTAACAGGGCAATAGGTTCCTACCTCATCATCTACTTCCCAACCCACAAATTAATGACATCCTAATCATGCAATGTTTGAGGATTGAGCTAATGCACAAAAACTGGGTATGAAAAGGTATGATCAAGTGTTACTTGCCTTGCTGACGATCCGTGAATCCTAGAGACTCGTAGTAACACGCTTCGCACTCCGGGAATTCTATCGCAAGCAAACAATACATACATAAGCAAAAAAGCAAAGATGCACAACAAAACTTCAACTAAAAGAGGTTGACCGGAGAGTTCAACTTAAGAACTCCGGTTTGCGAAAAGAATCAAACCAAACGAAACAACAAAACTCAAACGGCGAGAGAAACAAGTCCTGCTTACTAATCTGAACTAGAGTCAAATTTTACAAAGGCAAAATCTGATTTAAGTTGGCTATTCGGAAAGAGGGTTTCGAGATGAAACTCCAGGCGCTTGAATCACCTGATTCCGATAAACGAGCGAAAAGTTATACTAATTTGAACATCGGATCAGAAATCGCAATCGGAATAATCGCGGAATAAAATCGATAAAAGAAAACGACGAACGGCTAAATGAACGAACGTTCGTTAGCGGAAACTAAACGACGAACGGTTCGTAAAAACGAAAGAACGGGTGAACGTTCTTAAAATAAATAAACCGGGAAATAAAACCGATCTAATATAAAAAAACGGGCTAGGGTTTTTCAAAAAAAACCGAAGGGTTATTTTAAAAAAAACTTTGAAGCAAACAATACATACATAAGCAACAAGCAAAGATGCACAACAAAACTTCAACTAAAAGAGGTTGACCGGAGAGTTCAACTTAAGATCTCCGGTTTGCGAAAAGAATCAAACCAAACAAAACAACGAAACTCAAACGGCGAGATAAACAAGTCCCGTTTACTAATCTGAACTAGAGTCAAATTTTACAAAGGCAAAATCTGATTTAAGTTGGCTATTCGGAAAGAGGGTTTCGAGATGAAACTCCAGGCGCTTGAATCACCTGATTCCGATAAACGAACGAAAAGTTATACTAATTTGAACATCGGATCGAAATCGCAATCGGAATAATCGCGAATAAAACCGATAAAAGAAAACGATTTAACGGCTAAACGAACGAACGTTCGTTAGCGGAAACTAAACGACGAACGGTTCATAAAAGCGAACGAACGGGTGAATGTTCTTAAAATAAATAAACCGGGAAATAAAACCGATCTAATATAAAAAAACGGGCTAGGGTTTTTAAAAAAACCGAAGGGTTATTCTAAAAAAACCGGCGACGAGGGCTACCTCCGGCGAGGTCGTCCGGCGGGGCGGGCGGCTGCTCCGGCGGGGTCCGACGAGGGGTGGCGAGGGCGGCTAGGGCGGCGGCTCGGCGAGGGGCGACGGCGCTGGGAGGCGGCGGCGACGGCCAAGGGCGGCGACGGGCGATCGCTGCCTGCCTGCCCGGGTCCGAGGCGGCGGGCGGCGGTGGTGGTGGTGGCGGGTTAGGGGAGAGGGGGCGGTATATAAAGAGGGGGGAGAGGTGGCTTGGAGGAGGGCAAGGCGGGGAGGAGTCAGCTCGGACTCAGGTCCCGGTGGCGGCCAGTGCAGTGGAGGCGGTGGTGGCTGGGCGGCACCTTTCTGGTGAGCCGTTAGCCCGATCGGTATGATTCCTCTTTTTTTTAAACATTCCATGAAAATTATAAAAATCCTAGAAAAATAAATAAAAATCTAAAAATGCCAAAACAAGTTTTCTTTGCCTAAATAAAATAATTAGAACAAGATGAACTTTTCTTGGCCCCTAAAATGCAACTTTAAAAAAAACATATGCAAATTTTTCTCTAAGCGAATAAAATTTCAAATAATTAAAATAAAATTCCAAATAATGATTTTAATATTTTTCCTCAGTTATTTCAATTATTTTTTGGAGAAGTCATATTATCTCCTCTCGTTTATTATTAAACTTGAAATGTTTTTCCGGAGAGAAAAATAATAAAATTCAAAATCCTCGTCTTCATTATTTGATAAAATTCAAATATGAAAATCGGAAAATCCCCAACTCTCTCCGAGGGTCCTTGAGTTGCTTAGGATTTCGAGGATGACAAATGAGAATGCAATAAAATATGATATGCATGGATGACCTGTGTATAACATTGCCAAATTGAAAATTTGGAAAGTTACAGCCCTGCAAAAACAAGTTAGACGTCCTCTACTTTGTTTTTGCAAGTTTTACGTGGCTGCTACGGGCTGAGCAAGAACCGTCCTTACCTACGCATCAAAACCACAACGATATTTCATTAAGTATGTGCTGTTTTAACCTTCAACAAGGACCGGGCGTAGCCATACTCGATTCAACTAAAGTTGGAGAAACTGACACCCGCCAGCCACCTGTGTGCGAAGCACGTCGGTAGAACCAGTCTCGCGTAAGCATACACGTAATGTCAGTCTGGGCCGCTTCATCCAACAAAACCGCAGAATCAAAGTATGACATGCTGGTAAGCAGTATGACTATCATCGCCCACAACTCACTTGTGTTCTACTCGTGCATATAACATCTACGCATAAACCTGGCTCGGATGCTCTGTTGGGGAACGTAGTAATTTCAAAAAAATTCCTACGCACACGCAAGATCATGGTGACTCATAGCAACGAGAGGGGAGAGTGTTGTCCACATACCCTCGTAGACCGAAAGCGGAAGTGTTAGGACAACGCGGTTGATGTAGTCGTACGTCTTCACGAACGACCGATCCTAGTACCGAACGTACGCCACCTCCGTGATCTGCACACGTTCAGCTCGGTGACGTCCCACGAACTCACGATCCAGTAGAGTGTCGAGGGAGAGTTTCGTTAGCACGACGGTGTGATGACGGTGATGATGAAGCTACCGGCGCAGGGCTTCGCCTAAGCACTACGACGATATGACTGAGGTGGATTATGGTGGAGGGGGGCACCGCACACGGCTACGAGATCAATGATCAACTTGTGTGTCTATGGGGTGCCCCCTCCCCCATATATAAAGGAGTGGAGGAGGGGGAGGAGGCCGGCCTCCTAGGCGCGCCCCAAGGGGAGTCCTACTCCCACCGGGAGTAGGATCCCCCCCCCCCCTTCCCTAGTTGGATTAGGAGAGAAGGAAGGGGAAGGAAGGAGGAAGGAAAGGGGGGCCCGGCCCCCTTCCCAATTTGGATTGGGCTTGGGGGCGCGCCCCCTCCTTTGCTCCCTTCTCCTCTCTCCCACTAAGGCCCAATAAGGCCCATATACCTCCCGGGGGGTTCCGGTAACCTCCCGGTGCACCGGTATATGCCCGATCTCACCCGGAACCATTCCGATGTCCAAATATAGTCGTACAATATATCGATCTTTATGTCTCGACCATTTTGAGACTCATCGTCATGTCCGTGATCATATCCGGGACTCCGAACTACCTTCGGTACATCAGAGCACATAAACTCATAATACCGATCATCATCGAACGTTAAGCGTGCGGACCCTACGGGTTCGAGAACTATGTAGACCGAGACACGTCTCAGGTCAATAACCAATAGCGGAACTTGGATGCTCATATTGGCTCCTACATATTCTACGAAGATCTTATTGGTCAAACCGCATAACAACATACGTTGTTCCCTTTGTCATCAGTATGTTACTTGCCCGAGATTCGATCGTCGGTATCTCAATACCTAGTTCAATATCGTTACCGGCAAGTCTCTTTACTTGTTCCGTAATGCATCATCCCGCAACTAACTCATTAGTCACATTGCTTGCAAGGCTTATATTGATGTGCATTACCGAGAGGGCCCCGAGATACCTCTCCGGCAATTGGAGTGACAAATCCTAATCTTGATCTATGTCGACTCAACAAGTACCATCGGAGACACCTGTAGAGCACCTTTATAATCACCCAGTTACGTTGTGACGTTTGGTAGCACACAAAGTGTTCCTCCGGTATTCGGGAGTTGCATAATCTCATAGTCACAGGAACATGTATAAGTCATGAAGAAAGCAATAGCCATATACTAATATACTAAACGATCAAGTGTTAAGCTAACGGAATGGGTCAAGTCAATCACATCATTCTCTAATGATGTGATCCCGTTAATCAAATGACAACTCATGTCTATGGCTTGGAAACTTAACCATCTTTATTCAACAAGCTCGTCAAGTAGAGGCATACTAGTGACACTCTGTTTGTCTATGTATTCACACATGTACTAAGTTTCCTGTTAATACAATTCTATCATGAATAATAAACATTTATCATGATATAAGGAAATATAAATAACAACTTTATTATTTCCTCTAGGGCATATTTCCTTCAAAGATGTGGTCTTCTGAGTTCAATCTCAGGCTCCCTAACCAGACATACAGTTGTCACAACAACTGGAACTTGTCTACCAAATCCTTGTCTTCATCAAGCAACTAGTTTTATCACTTTACCCTTTACTTACAGTTTAGCTTTGTGAAGTCATTGCTTGCCTGCTCTGTTTGACTTCACTGTGTGAAGACATTCTTTTTTTTTCGTATTTGGCTTCATACTATATTCCAATTCCGATCTATTCTACCTAGCTGCTATTAGTCTTCTTATTATGTTCTGTCTCCTTGACTATGGATGGGCTAGTGTAGTTTACCTTTTGCTGCATACTGTGTAGGTGTTATTTGGTTGTCTATCTTCGAAGACATTGCCTGTCTTCAAGACTTTCATAAAAATCGCCTATTCACCCCCCTCTAGTCGATAACTAGCACTTTCAGTAGGATTTCATGGATCCAAGTTTTTTCTTCATAATAGAATATTTGATGATAGAATTGAGGAAGAACTAGTCAGTGTGTAGCTTAAACTATTTTTACTCTATAAAAAGATAGACCAATTCTGAGAGATACATATCACGTAAGATTTCATCGTAGTATGAGAGGGATGAGTTGAAGGATTACAAGTTCATAAATAGAAGTGTTGATTAATTACAAGTTCATAAATAGAATTCTTGATTCCAAAATAGAAGTTGGATCATGCATAAATAGAAGTGATACAAGACCCTAAATGTATTATTAACTGCGTTCATATTTTTGGCATTTTGTATGGAATGAGTGAGCCTTCAGTCCTTCTTTAATGTAGTTTTGTTTCCCTTCGGTATTTCATCTGTTGATTTTTTGTAGGACGATCTAATGTAGACTGGGAGGATGTCTAAGCAAGCTCAAGAAGTGGATTATGAGGCCCAATAGCTTCAGAGCTCTTGAGAAACTATAGTCACGAAGCTGAAGGAGGAGAGGTATCGGCTGAAGGAGGAGAGGGATCAGCTAAAGAGGTGAGAAATTATGTAAAGGAGGAGAAGGATCAAGTGAAGGAAGAGAGGGATGTTCTCAAAAAACTCAAGATTTATTTTATCACAGTTAGGCGTGAGAATAGGAGGAAGCTTCAGAAGATCAAGGCAACCGTTGACTGCTAAAGCTTAAATATGTGAAGTTGATCGAGTACCTATCTAACTTGTTAAACTCCTATGTTTTGAGCGAGTACCTATGTAACATCCCAAATTTTCAATTTGGAATGTTATGCATTAGATCATCATTGCATATCATATTTTATTTGCATCTTGGCTTGATCCTAGAAATTCTACGCAACTCAAGGACCCACGGAGAGAGTTGGGAATTTCGTTATTTTCATATTTGAGTTTTCTCAAATTTTGAAAAGAGGACCGTTTGATTTTAATTATTTTTCTCTTTGAATATTTCTTTCATGAAAATAAAAGAGAGGGGATAAAATGACTTCCTCAAAATAAAGAAATATTGGGGGTTTAATATTAAAATCAAATAAGATTTGTATTCAGAGTTTTATCGCTATTTTATTTGAATTAGGAAAATATGCGTTTCTCAAAATTGCATTAGAGGCCCAAATAAATGTTCACCTTGTCCGGTAGATTTTTAGAGGACGGCGAAAATTTATTTCAGGATTTTTGGAGTCCGTTTAGTATTTCTTTTAGTCGTTTTTCTGAGCGGAATTATTAAAAAAAACGAACCGACCTAACCGGGCCGTGTCCGACCTGGACACTAGCCCGACTGGCCCTTTAAAGCCGCGGAGGCCCATGCCAGCGCCACCCCGCCCGAAAACCCTAGCGCCGCCCAAAACCCGCCATTGAACGCTGTAATGGCCGCCATGCCATCGCCGCCCCGAGCCGATGCGCCGCCGCGCCTGGCCGCCGCCGCCGGATCCCCTTGCCGTCGCCGCCACCTCGCCGGACCCCGCCGGAGGTAGCCGCCGCCACCGCCCTTGGTTTTCATGAGAAAAACCGATCGTTATTTTTTGAAACCCTAGATCCTGTTTTTTATTAGATCGGTTTTGTTTTCCCGGTTTAGTTATTTAACGAATGCCCGTTCGTACGCTCGTTTTAACAAAAGGTTTTCGCCGGTTAACCGCAGACAGTGAACGTTCGTTTGTTAGTCTGTTCGTCAGTTTTTCTTTTTCCCGGATTTTTCGCGATTATTTTCGATCGAGATTTCTGATCCGATTTTCGTTTATTTTATCTTTTCGCTCGTTTATTGGAATCAGGCGATTCAAGCGCCTAGAGTTTCGTCTTGAAGCCCTCTTTCTGTTTAACCAACTTGAACAAGGTTTTGCTATTGTAGAATTTGACTTTAGTCTAGATTAGTAAACGGATCTTGTTTCTTTCGGAGTTTGAGTTTTGTTGCTTCGTTTGATTTCATTCTTTTTGCAAACCGGAGTTCTTAAGTTTAACTTTCTGGTTAGATCTCTTATTTGAAGTTCTACCCGTGCTTCTAGTCGAGTGCTTATTGTATGCTTGTTTGTTTGCGATAGAGTACCCAGAGTGCGAAGCGTGCTACTACGAGTCTCTAGGTTTTGTGGATCATGAGCAAGGAAAGTAACACTTTGATCATACCTCTTTACTACCCAGTTTTATTGCATTAGATCAATCCTCAAACAATTGCATGGTTAGGATCTGATTAAATTGTGGGTTTTGGGAAGTAGATGAGGTAGTACCTATTCACCTGTTCATTATCAAACCCTTGGGAGTTACTTCTATGTTGTTTATATTGCTATGTTATGCTCGTAGACGTGGATTGGGTTTGAGTGTATTCATGACAGATGTGAGTTTGTTAATTAATGGTTCAATTAAGGTGGCAACTTTAATACACATCTGGGTGGATTGCTTGTGGGCACCTGGAGAATCCAGTGTTGTCCTAGGATATCCGGAGGACCCGTGTGATCATCCTACGGCCCGCCACCCAGGCTCAAATGGGTCATAATATTATTCTTGCTAGAAACTTCCGTGTGCAGCCACAAGCCAATATGGGCTCTGGCATAGTTGAGTAAGTTGCGTGAAGGTCTTGAAGAGGTAGACTAGCATATGTAGTGGGTTGTAGGTGGTACTGTCTATCCAGAGTAGAGAGTTAATGCTTCAGAAAGACTATGTCTAGAATCTCCGACCATGGATGTATTCGAGTCTTGTGGGGAAAAGTCATGAAACCTCTGCAGAGTGTATAAACTAATCATGGTTAGCCATGTCCCCGGTTATGGACATCTTGAGTATCTAGTCTTTGGGTTATCATGTGGATCTCATCACTCTTAATATAATTTGATTGGGGTTTAATGATGATGCTTAATTGGGATTGAGTTGGAGGAACCTTCTCAATGTTTAACAACTACCATGATAGTTAAATAAAATTTATTCCTTTGTTGTAGGAAAAAATTGGCTTTTCGCAAAACATTTAACCATACAGCCTCCACCAGCCATATATGCATGTAGCGATAGCATTTATTCTGTTCAGTACTCTCTTGTGTTACATTGCCAGCATATTTCGTGTGCTGACCCGTTTCGGGCTGCAACGTATCATGTTGCAGACTTTTCAGACGACAAGTAAGGAGCCATAGGTCGTTGTCTTTCACTCAGTAATGCCGTTGGAGTTGATGGACTCACTTTATCTTCCAAGCTTTCCCCTGTTATCGTTTTTAGATGGCCTTAAGCCATATTTATTGTAATAAGTTCTCTTTTGAGACATTCGATGTAATAAGTGTGTGATTGCTACTCTGTTATAAATCCTCAAGTATTGCGCGTGTCAGCATTACTGATCCAGGGATGACACTGATGCACAGAGATGAGACTGTTTGAGGTCTGGTCGCTACAAGATGGTATCAGAGCACACGCTGACTGTAGGATATGACCACTAAGCTAAAGCCCTAGATCACTACTCTCTTCTCATTTCTGACCCCTCTCCATTCTCTACTCTTTAGGATGGCGGATGCAAGGAACAAGTTTGCACAACCGGATGAAGACACACCTTTTGGACGACACTTGAAGGAAGTTACTAGATACTTGAACATCGGAATTCCAAGCTTCACCGGGACTTACAACACCACTTTATCAAAAGAGGAGCACTGGATGATCCAAGTTCAAGTTCCAGGAAGGACCTTCATGCCAGTCACTGAGCCCATAGAGTTTTCCTTTGATGCACCAACCTGGAGTTTAGGCAAGAGCATGGCAGCCCACATCACCATGGGGCGCATTGGAGAAGTTTACCACAAGGATCTCAAGGATACTATTTACCAGATTTGTGGGCACCGAGATGAGGAATGGGAGATGATCAGCACTAGGAAGGATAGGTCCATTGCAGCTTTCATCCAGGAGTTAAATCAGCACATTCGACGCCAGGAGAACCAGATGTGCGCATGCATGATAGATTTGAAGAAGGCGATGACATGGATCACGGAGCTGGAGGAAGAACTCAAGTCTACACGTGATGGATATGAGGAGGAAACCACAATACTATTGGAGAAGAATGACGACTTGATAAAGAAGATCAGAGTATTCATGGGAGATCCCGCGCCAGGAGGAGAAGACGATGATTCCACTTGCCCGGAGAACTACATCATCATCGACGACACCGAATCAGACCCCGACGATAGCGATGATGACCTTGTTGATGAAGCTGGAGTAGATATTATGGAGTCTTCCACCGATCAATTTTTCTAGTCGACCACCATATCAGTAGTAGTATTCCCCCATGTATAGTCCGATCACTTTTGTAACGATAGTTAGACCGATTGTATGCCCTTGTTTGAATTGATTGAAGTGATATGTTTGTGTTTGTCTCATGTGCATAAGGGTAGTGTTTTCCCCCTAGACCTCATTTTACTCTGTTTTCTCACCTTTTCTAAACCCAACAAATGCCTCCGACACGCGACAATGGATTTGCTTTCCCACCGGAGCTCACTCAGTTGATCCAGCAGCAGAATGCATTGATGTAGATACTAGTCCAGAATCAGAATCAGGGGAACAACAGCAACAACAACCCACCACCACCACCATCTGTTGATCACTTAGCCCGCTTTCTAAGGCTGAATTCGCCGGTGTTCTCCAGTAGCACCGAGCCGATAGTTGTAGATGATTGGCTCCGCAAGATTGAAAGGGAGTTGACCACATCAGGATGCACAGATGCTGAAAGAGTGCGTTTTGCCGCACATCAGCTTGATGGACCCGCAGCATCATGGTGGGAGAATTTCACAGCCACTTGCCCCGTCGACACTGTTACATGGGACCAGCCAAGAGGCTTTTGCAATCGCCCATGTATTAACAGGAGCTATGGCCATGAAGAAGCGCGAGTTTCGCAACTTACGCCAAGGAGGACGCACCGTTGGCCAGTATGTGGATGAATTTAGTAAGTTAGCACGTTATGCCCTAGACGACGTCGCTATGGATGCAGCTAAGCAGGAGAAGTTTCTGAAAGGACTGAATGATGAGCTGAGCATGCGGCAGATTGAAGGGAAGATTTTAATAACTACCAGGAGTTGGTAGATAGAGCTCTCATGATTGGTGGAAGATTTTAATAACTACCAGGAGTTGGTAGATAGAGCTCTCATGATTGAAGGGAAGCAGCAGCAGATTGACAACTGCAAGAGGAAGTATGGACAAGGGAAGTACAATTCTGGAGCTCAGCAGAGACCTCGTTTTACCCTGAACTCGGGAGGGCCCCTTCAACATAACCATGGAGGTCACAATCACAATGGAGGGATGTCGCACAACCATAGTGGCCCCAAGAACGGGAATGGTAATGGAGGAAGCAACGGACGGAACCGTTCCAACCCAGCAACGCCCGCCAAGAAGGATCTAAGCCACATTACTTGTTTCAGGTGCGGGAAAATGGACATCATGCCACAGAGTGTTCTGAAGCAAATAATGGGAATGGCAATGGAAGCTCTGGGAAGAAGCCCAACCCTTTCAACATAGGACAAGTGAACCAGTTTAGCGTGGAGGAGGTTGAAGCGCAACCCGATGCAGTAATAGGTAAGTTTTTGGTTAAGTCATTTACTGCAATCTTTCTTTTTGGTACTAGTGCATCGCATTCATACATATCAAGGGGATTTGTGGATAAGTTCAAAATGCAAACCCAAGCCCTTAGGTCACCCATGTTAGTAACCTCGCCAGGAGCAGAGTATATGGCTAGCCTATGGTGTGATCGGTTACCATTGAGGATTGGTAACTACCTATTTCCCTCAGACCTAATAGTATTGGAGTCACAAGGACTGGATGTGATATTAGGCATGGATTGGTTATCAAAGTATGGAGGGAACATTGACTGCGCCAGTAAGTCGATTTTGCTTACCACCCCAGAAGGAAGAAGGATCAAGTATGTATCCCGGCATGTGCCGAATAGGACTCAAGTGAATTCCTTATCAGGAGTTGTACAGGAGGAAGTACCAGTGGTGAAGGATTTCCCGGATGTATTTCCAGAAGAGTTGCCAGGCATGCCACCGGATAGAGACATTGAGTTTTTGATCGAGCTTTTGCCAGGCACAGGGCCAATATCTAAGAGACCGTACAGGATGCCCGCAAAGGATTTAGAGGAAATTAAGAAGCCTATTGGATAAAGGTTATATTCGCCCAAGCTCGTCACCTTGGGGGTCACCAGTGCTTCTAGTGGAGAAGAAGGATGGATCGTTGAGGATGGTTGTTGATTATCGAGGATTGAATGAGGTGACGATCAAGAACAAGTACCAACTGCCGATGATCAATGATTTGTTTGACCAGCTGCAAGGAGCTAAGGTGTTTTCCAAGATCGATCTGTGATCAGGGTACCACCAGCTGAAGATTCAAGAGCAGGATATACCTAAGATAGCTTTTACCACAAGGTACGGGCTATATGAGTATACCGTTATGTCATTTGACCGATTTAACGCTACCGCCTATTTTATGAACATGATGAAGAAGGTGTTTATGGAGTTTTTGGATAAGTTCGTCGTGGTGTTCATAGATGATATTTTGGTCTACTCGAAGAATGAAGAGGAACATAAGGAGCATTCGTGTTTGGTACTTGGGAAGCTCAGAGAACATCAGTTATATGCCAAGTTCAGCAAGTGTGAGTTATGGTTGAAGGAACTAGGATTCCTCGGACATGTTATGTCCGGAGAAGGAATAGCAGTAGACCCTACCAAGGTTGTCACAGTGACAAATTGGGAAGCACCCACGTCAGTTGGAGAGATCTGGAGTTTTCTTGGACTCGCAGGATACTACCGGAGGTTCATTGAGAATTTCTCGAAGATTGCAAAGCCCATGACGGAGTTGTTGAAGAAGGACATGATACATCTCCAACGTATCCATAATTTTTGATTGCTCCATGCTATATTATCTACTATTTTGGACAATATTGGGCTTTATTTTCCACTTTTATATTATTTTTGGGACTAACCTATTAACCGGAGGCCCAGCCCAGAATTGTTGTTTTTTTGCCTATTTCAGAGTTTCGAAGAAAAGGAATATCAAACGGAGTCCAAACAGAATGAAACCTTCGGGAACGTGATTTTCTCACCGAACATGATCCAGGAGACTTGGACCCTACGTCAAGAACGAAAGGAGGAGGCCACGAGGTAGGGGGCGCGCCCACCCCCCCAAGGCGCGCCCTCCCCCCTCGTGGGCCCCTGTTGCTCCACCGACGCATTCCTTCCTCCTATATATACCTACGTACCCCCAAACGATCAGATACGGAGCCAAAAACCTAAATCCACCGCCTCAACCTTCTGTACCCACGAGATCCCATCCTGGGGCCTATTTCGGAGCTCCGTCGGAAGGGGAATCGATCATGGAGGGCTTCTACATCAGCACCATAGCCTCTCCGATGAAGTGTGAGTAGTTTACCTCAGACCTTCGGGTCCATAGTTAGTAGCTAGATGGCTCCTTCTCTCTTTTTGGATCTCAATACAATGTTCTCCCCCTCTCTCGTGGAGATCTATTCGATGTAATCTTCTTTTTGCGGTGTGTTTGTTGAGACCGATGAATTGTGGGTTTACGATCAAGATTATCTATGAAGAATATTTGAATCATCTCTGAATTCTTTTATGTATGATTGGTTATCTTTGCAAGTCTCTTCGAATTATCAGTTTGGTTTGGCCTACTAGATTTATCTTTCTTGCAATGGGAGAAGTGCTTAGCTTTGGGTTCAATCTTGCGGTGTCCTTTCCCAAAGTGATGAGGGGCAGCAAGGCACATATTGTATTGTTGCCATCGAGGATAACAAGATGGGGTTTTTATCATATTGCATGAATTTATCCCTCTACATCATGTCATCTTGCTTAAGGTGTTACTCTGTTTTCTTGAACTTAATACTCTAGCTGCATCTTTGGATAGCGGTCGATGAGTGGAGTAATAGTAGTAGATGCAGGCAGGAGTCGGTCTACTTGTCTCGGACGTGATGCCTATATACATGATCATACCTAGATATTCTCATAACTATGTTCCATTATGTCAATTGCTCAACAGTAATTCGTTCACCCACCGTAAAATACTTATGCTCTTGACAGAAGTCACTAGTGAAACCTATGGCCCCCAGGTCTATCTTCCTCATATTAATCTACCAACACTTGTTTATTATCTTTGCTTTTTACTTTGCTTTTATGTTACTTTGCATCTTTATCACAAAAATACCAAAAATATTATCCTATCATATCTATCAGGTCTCACTCTCGTAAGTGACCGTGAAGGGATTGACAACCCCTTATCGCGTTGGTTGCGAGGAGTTATTTGCTTTGTGTAGGTACGAGGGACTTGCGTGTAGCCTCCTACTGGATTGATACCTTGGTTCTCAAAAGCGAGGGAAATACTTACGCCATCTTGTGCTGCATCACCTTTCCTCTTCAAGGAAATCCAACGCAGTGCTCAAGAGGTAGCAAGAAGAATTTAAAGCGCCGCTTGTGAGTCTACGCAAAAGTCAACATACCAAGTACCCATCACAATCCCTTATCTCCGCATTACATTATTTGCCATTTGCCTCTCGCTTTTCCTCTCCCCACTTCACCTTTGCCGCTTTTATTCGCCCTCTCTTTTTGCCTTTTTTCGCTTGCTTTTAGTTTGCTCGTGTGTTGGATTGCTTGTCTGTCACGATGGCTCAAGATAATAGCAAATTATGTGACTTTACCAATACAAACAATAATGATTTCCTTAGCACTCCGATTGCTCCTCTTACCAATCTTGAATCTTGTGAAATCAATACCGCTTTGTTGAATCTTGTCATGAAAGATCAATTAGCGGCCTTCCTAGTGAAGATGTCGCTACTCATCTAAATAGCTTCGTTGATTTGTGTGATATGCAAAAGAAGAAAGATGTTGATAATGATATTGTTAAATTGAAGCTATTTCCTTTTCGCTAGAGATCGTGCTAAAGCTTGGTTTTCGTCTTTGCCTAAAAATAGTATTGATTCTTGGAACAAGTGCAAAGATGATTTTATCTCTAAGTATTTTCCTCCCGCTAAGATCATCTCTCTTAGAAACGATATTATGAATTTTAAGCAACTTGATCATGAACATGTTGCACAAGCTTGGGAGACGGTGAAATTAATGATACGTAATTGCCCTACTCATGGTTTGAATTTGTGGATGATTATACAAAAAATTATGCGGATTGAATTTTGCTTCTAGAAATCTTTTAGATTCGGCCATGGAGGCACTTTTATGGAAATCACCTTAGGAGAAGCTACTAAACTCTTAGATAATATTATGGTTAATTATTCTCAATGGCACACTGAAAGATCTACTAATAAAAAAGTGCATGTGATAGAAGAAATCAATGTTTTGAGTGGAAAGACGGATGAACTTATGAAATTATTTGCTACTAAGAGTGTTTCTTCTTATCCTAATGATATGCCTTTGTCTACTTTGATTGAGAATAATAATGAATCTATGGATGTGAATTTTGTTGGTAGGAATAATTTTGGTAACAACGCGTATAGAGAAAACTTTAATCCTAGGCCTTATCCTAGTAATTCCTCTAATAATTATGGAAATTCCTACAACAACTCTTATGGAAATTTTAATAAGATGCTCTTTGAATTTGAGACTAGTGTTAAACAGTTTATGAATTCGCAAAAGAATTTCAATGCTTCGCTTGAAGAGAAATTGCTTAAAGTTGATGAATTGGCTAGAAACGTTGATAAAATTTCTCTTGATGTTGATCCTTTAAAGCTTAGATCTATTCCTCCTAAGCATGATATCAATGAGTCTCTCAAAGCCATGAGAATTTCCATTGATGAGTGCAAAGAAAGAACCGCTAGGATGCGTATACTTAAAGATGCCTTTATTAAAGCGTGTTCTTCCAATTTCTATGAAAATAAAGATGAAGATCTAAAAGTTATTGATGTATCCCCTATTAAATCTTTGTTTTGCAATATGAATCTTGATAATGACGAGACTGAATATGATCCACCTTTACCTAGAAGGCGTTCCAAAAATTCGGAGTTTTTAGATCTTGATGCTAAAATTGATAAAAGTGGGATTGAAGAAATCAAAACCCTAGATGTTGCTAAACCTACTATTTTGGATTTCAAGGAATTTAATTATGAAAATTGCTCTTTGATTGATTGTATTTCCTTGTTGCAATCCATGCTAAATTCTCCTCATGCTTATAGTCAAAATAAAGCGTTTACTAAACATATCGTTGATGCCTTGATGCAATCTTATGAAGAAAAACTTGAGTTGGAAGTTTCTATCCCTAGAAAAATTTATGATGAGTGGGAACCAACTATTAAAATTAAGATTAAGGATCATAAGTTCTATGCTTTATGTGATTTGGGTGCTTGTGTTTCCACTATTCCCAAAACTTTGTGCGATTTGCTAGATTTCCGTGATTTCGAGGATTGCTCTCTAAACTTGCACCTTGCGGATTCCAATATTAAGAAACCTATGGGAAGAATTAATGATGTTCTTATTATTGCAAATAGGAACTATGTGCCCGTAGATTTTATCGTTCTTGATATAGATTGCAATCCTTCATGTCCTATTATTCTTGGTAGACCTTTCCTTAGAACGATTGGTGCAATTATTGATATGAAGGAAGGGAATATTAGATTCCAATTTGTATTAAAGAAAGGCATGGAACACTTCCCTAGGAAGAAAATAAAATTACCATATGAATCTATCATGAGAGCCACTTATGGATTGCCTACCAAAGATGGCCATACCTAGATCTATCCTTGCTTTTATGCCTAGCTAGGGGCGTTAAACGATAGCAATTGTTGAGAGGCAACCCAATTTTATTTTTAGTTTTTTTTGCTTTTGCTTCTGTTTAGGAATAAATCTTTGATCTAGCCTCTTGTTAGATGTGTTTTTATGTTTTAATTAGTGTTTGTGCCAAGTTAAACCTATAGGATCTTCTTGGATGATAGTTATTTGATCTTGCTGTAATTTCCAGAAACTTTCTGTTCACGAAAACAATTGTTAAAAATTACCAGAACGTGATAAAATAGTGATTCCAATTGCTGCCGATCAATAAACAAATTTCCTAGGTCTTCCTATTTTGGCTGATTTTTTGGAGTTCCATAAGTTTGCGTTAGTTACATATTACTACAAACTGTTCTGTTTTTGACATATTCTGTTTTTCGTGTGTTGTATGCTTATTTTGATTAATCTATGGCTAGTAAAATAGTTTATAAACTATAGAGAAGTTGGAATAAATTAGGTTTAACACCAATATAAATAAATAATGAGTTCATTACATTACCTTGAGGTGGTCTTTTGTTTTTCCGCTAACGGAGCTCACGAGATTTCTGTTAAGTTTTGTGTTGTGAAGTTTTCAAGTTTTGGGTGAATTTTTTTGATGGATTATGGAACAAGGAGTGGAAAGAGCCTAAGCTTGGGTATTCCCATGTCACCCCCAAGATAATCTAAGTACACCAAAAATTTAAAGCTTGGGGATGCTGGAAGGCATCCCTCTTTAAATCTACTTCCATCGGTAACTTTACTTGGAGCTATATTTTTATTCACCACATGATATGTGTTTTGCTTGGAAGCGTCTTGTATGATTTGAGTCTTTGACTTTTATTTTACCACAATCATCCTTGATGTACACACCTTTTGAGAGAGCCATACATGATTTGGAATTTGTTAGAATACTCTATGTGCTTCACTTATACCTTTTGAGCTATATAGTTTTGCTCTAGTGCTTCACTTATACCTTTTAGAGCATGGTGGTGGATTTGTTTTATAGAAACTATTGATATCTCATGCTTCATTTAGATTATTTTGAGAGTCTTAAATAGCATGGTAATTTGCTTAATAATCCTAATATGCTTGGTATTCAAGATTTGTAAAACTTTCTTTTGAGTGTGTTGAATACTAAGAAAAGTTTGATGCTTGATAATTGTTTTGAGATATGAAGATGGTGATATTAGAGTCATGCTAGTTGAGTAGTTGTGAATTTGAGAAATACTTGTGTTAAAGTTTGTGATTCCCGTAGCATGCACGTATGGTGAATCGTTATGTGATGAAGTCAGAGCACGATTTATTCATTGATTGTCTTCCTTATGAGCGGCGGTCGGGGACGAGCGATGGTCTTTTCCTACCAATCTATCCCCCTAGGAGCATGTGCGTAATACTTTGCTTTGATAACTTATAGATTTTTGCAATAAGTATATGAGTTCTTCATGACTAATGTTGAGTCCATGGATTATATGCACTTTTCTTCCTCCCACCATTGCTAGCCTCTCTAATACCGCACACTTTTTGCCGGTATCATACATCCACCATATACCTTCCTCAAAATAGCCACCATACCTACCTATCATGGCATTTCCATAGCCATTCCAAGATATATTGCCATGCAACTTTCCACCGTTCCCTTTATTATGACGCGCTCCATCATTGTCATATTGCTTAGCATGATCATGTAGTTGACATCGTATTTGTGGCAAAGCCACTATTCATAATTCTTTCATACATGTCACTCTTGATTCATTGCATATCCCGGTACACCGCCGGAGGCATTCATATAGAGTCATATCTTGTTCTAAGTATCGAGTTGTAATTGTTGAGTTGTAAGAAAATAAAAGTGTGATGATCATCATCATTAGAGCATTGTCCCAAGTGAGGAAAAGGATGATGGAGACTATGATTCCCCCACAAGTCGGGATGAGGCTCCGGACGAAAAAAAGAGGCCATAAAAAAAAGAGAAAAGGCCCAAATAAAAAAATGAGAGAAAAAGAGAGAAGGGACAATGTTACTATCCTTTTACCACACTTGTGCTTCAAAGTAGCACCATGATCTTCATGTTAGAGAGTCTCTCATTTTGTCACTTTCATATACTAGTGGGACTTTTTAATTATAGAACTTGGCTTGTATATTCCAATGATGGGCTTCCTCAAAATGCCCTAGGTCTTCATGAGCAAGCGAGTTGGATGCACACCCACTTAGTTTCTTTTATTGAGCTTTCACATACTTATAGCTCTAGTGCATCCGTTGCATGGCAATCCCTACTCACTCACATTGATATCTATTGATGAGCATCTCCATAGCCCGTTGATGCGCCTAGTTGATGTGAGACTATCTTCCCCTTTTTGTCTTCTCCACAACCACCATTCTATTCCACATCTAGTGCTATATCCATGGCTCACGCTCATGTATTGCGTGAAGATTGAAAAAGTTTGAGAATGTCAAAAGTATGAAACAATTTCTTGGCTTGTCATCGGGGTTGTGCATGATTTAAATACTTTGTGTGGTGAAGATAGAGCATAGCAGGACTATATGATTTTGTACGGATAACTTTCTTTGGCCATGTTATTTTGAGAAGACATGATTGCTTTGTTAGTATGCTTGAAGTATTATTATTTTTATGTCAATATTAAACTTTTGTCTTGAATCTTTCAGATCTGAATATTCATACCACAATTAAGAAGAATTACATTGAAATTATGCCAAGTAGCACTCCGCATAAAAAATTATCTTTTTATCATTTACCTGCTCGAGGACTCCAGCAGAATTAAGCTTGGGGATGCGTCGATACGTCTCCAACGTATCTATAATTTTTGATTGCTCCATGCTATATTATCTACTGTTTTGGACAATATTGGGCTTTATTTTCCACTTTTATATTATTTTTGGGACTAACCTATTAACCGGAGGCCCAGCCCAGAATTGTTGTTTTTTTGCCTATTTCAGAGTTTCGAAGAAAAGGAATATCAGACGGAGTCCAAACGGAATGAAACCTTCGGGAACGTGATTTTCTCACCGAACATGATCCAGGAGACTTGGACCCTACATCAAGAAAGAAAGGAGGAGGCCACGAGGTAGGAGGGCGCGCCTACCCCCCCAGGGCGCGCCCTCCACCCTCGTGGGCCCCTGTTGCTCCACCGACATACTCCTTCCTCCTATGTATACCTACGCACTTCAAACAATCGACACGGAGCCAAAAACCTAATTCCACCACCGCAACCTTCTGCACCCACGAGATCCCATCTTGGGGCCTGTTAGGAGCTCATGGGAAGGGGAATCGATCACGGAGGGCTTCTACATCAACACCATAGCCTCTCCGATGAAGTGTGAGTAGTTTACCTCAGACCTTTGGGTCCATAGTTAGTAGCTAGATGGCTTCTTCTCTGTTTTTGGATCTCAATACAATGTTCTCCCCTCTCTCGTGGAGATCTATTCGATGTAATCTTCTTTTTGCGGTGTGTTTGTTGAGACCGATGAATTGTGGATTTATGATCAAGATTATCTAGGAACAATATTTGAATCTTCTCTGAATTCTTTTATGTATGAATTGTTATCTTTGAAAGTCTCTTCGAATTATCAGTTTGGTTTGGCCTACTAGATTGATCTTTCTTGCAATGGGAGAAGTGCTTAGCTTTGGGTTCAATCTTGCGGTGTCCTTTCCCAAAGTGATGAGGGGCATCAAGGCACGTATTGTATTGTTGCCATCGAGGATAACAAGATGGTTTTTTATCATATTGCATGAATTTATCCCTCTACATCATGTCATCTTGCTTAAGGCGTTACTCTGTTTTCTTGAACTTAATACTCTAGATGCATGCTAGATAGCGGTCGATGAGTGGAGTAATAGTAGTAGATGCAAGCAGGAGTCGGTCTACTTGTCTCGGACGTGATGCCTATTGATAACCCACAAGTATAGGGGATCACAACAGTTTTCGAGGGTAGAGTATTCAACCCAAATTTATTGATTCGACACAAGGGGAGCCAAAGAATATTCTCAAGTATTAGCAGCTGAGTTGTCAATTAAACCACACCTGGAAACTTAGTATCTGCAGCAAAGTGTTTAGTAGCAAAGTAATATGATAGTGGCGTAACGGTAACAAAAGTAAAGGCAGCAAAAGTAATGTTTTTGGTATTTTGTAGTGATTGTAACAGTAGCAACGGAAAAGTAAATAAGCGTAAACCAGTATATGGAAAGCTCGTAGGCACCGGATCAGTGATGGATAATTATGCCGGATGCGGTTCTTCATGTAATGGTCAAAACATAGGGTGACACAGAACTAGCTCCAATTCATCAATATAATGTAGGCATGTATTCCGAATATAGTCATACGTGCTTATGGAAAATAACTTGCATGACATCTTTTGTCCTACCCTCCCGTGGCAGCGGGATCCTATTGGAAACTAAGGGATATTAAGGCCTCCTTTTAATAGAGAACCGGAACAAAGCATTAGCACATAGTGAATACATGAACTCCTCAAACTATGGTCATCACCGGGAGTGGTCCCGATTATTGTCACTGCAGGGTTGCCGGATCATAACACATAGTAGGTGACTATAGACTTGCAAGATAGGATCAAGAACACACATATATTCATGAAAACATAATAGGTTCAGATCTGAAATCATGGCACTCGGGCCCTAATGACAAGCATTAGGCATAGCAAAGTCATAGCAACATCAATCTCGAACATAGTGGATACTAGGGATCAAACCCTAACAAAACTAACTCGATTACATGATAAATCTCATCCAACCCATCACCGTCCAGCAAGCCTACGATGGAATTACTCACGCACGGCGGTGAGCATCATGAAATTGGTGATGGAGGATGGTTGACGATGACGACGGCGAGGACTCCCCCTCTCTGGAGCCCCGAACGGACTCGGATCAGCCCTCCCGAGAGAGATTAGGGCTTTGGCGGCTTCAGATCGTAAACGCGATGAAACTTTCTCTCTGATTTTTCTCCCGAAAGCCACTATCTGGAGTTGGAGTTGGCGTCGGAGGGCCTCCAGGGGGCCCACGAGGTAGGGGGCGCGCCCAGGGGGGAGGGCGCGCCCCCCACCCTCGTGGACAGGGTGTGGGCCCCCTAGTCTTCATCTTTGGCAAGGATTTTTTTATTTTTTTATAAGACATCCCGTGGAGTTTCAGGTCATTCCGAGAACTTTTGTTTTCTGCACATAAGACAACACTATGGCAATTCTGAAAACAACGCCGATCCGTGTCGATTTCGGGTTCCGGCGGACCCTTAAGGTTCGAACTCAGGGGTGCGCGGGAGATCCAACCCTCCACCGTCTCGTACCTCGCCGAATCGCAGGGACCTAAACTACTAACAAGAACAACACAAGAGACGCAAGATTTATACTGGTTCGGGCCACCATCGTGGTGTAATACCCTACTCCAGTGTGTGGTGTGTGGATTGCCTCTTGGGCTGATGAGGAACAGTACAGGGAAGAACAGCCTCGCGAGGGTCTGTTCTTGGTGGGAGCAATGAACTGCTGAGTGGTGTCCCGTCGCTCTAGCTTGAGGATCGGGTCTCTATCTCTCTCTCTGGATTCCGAATGGCGGATCCCCTCGTCCCCCTCCTATGGTGGCTAGCTCTACTTATATAGACGAAGGCCCTGGGCCTCTTCCCAAATATTGAGCGGGAAGGGCGCCAACAATTGGCCATTTTGAAGGGGAACATCGGGTACACTTATCCTGACTAAAGTTGGTCCTCGCCGCCAAAGGCTCCGGTGATGACGCCGCTTGGGCTCCACGATGACTGCATTCCATTTGTTGGGGCTGGTCTTGGTCTTGTTGCACCAAACGGATGCCTTTGCTCGATGCTCTCGCTGCGCTTGCTCCCTTTGCACCAAAGAGGAAAGGAGGACGCCATGAGCTGGCGCCTGATCGGGCGCCCTTGGTCGTCATGGCTTGCGCCACGGGCACCTCGCGAGGTACCCCGCCTTGAACTCTCCGCCTCCTCATGAGCCAGCCGACGAGGCCGTGCTCGAGGAAGCTCTTGGTCGTCCGCCCATGAGGCTTGGCCCCTCGCGAGAGTCTTGAGCTTGTGTTGATGAAGATGGGTTGTCACAGGCCTCCTTTGAGCCACGCCAGCAGCAGGCAGAGCAAGTCACAGGGGACCCCGTTCCCGGAACGTCGACAAGAGCCCCTAGGCCTGGCGTGCCGAACTTGACCGGGCAGAGAGGCGAAGGGCAAGTCTGAGCGTCATGGGCCCTAACAGCCTGAGGCCTCGGGCGACGTGGCGGTTGATTGGGCGTGGGCACCTTTGTTCCCCACGCCTCCTTATTTCTGCCTTGCTAGGCGGACACGCTGCACACACATCTGTTCTCCTCCCTGCTTGCTTGCGCTCCTGTCCTTCCCTCTCTCGAACTCCAGCTTCCATTTCCAATCCAATCTCAAATCCCCTTCCCCCTTCGATCGCCATGGCTCAAGCGAAGAAGGGAAAGGGAAGAAACTCGCCTTGCCGCCTTGCTCGCCCTTGGCCGGCCTCCATGTCGACCAGTCGATCATACTCAATCTGGAGGGCTTGGGCAAGGTCAGTTCGGCTCGCCACCTCCTTCAACGAATGCGCGGAGGACTGACGGCCTGGCCTCGTCCCCACTTCACCATCGACAGGATAGTCACCGAGGTCCGGTATTTCACCGACGCCTGGGCTGGACTAGTTCCCCTTCTCGATTTCTTCAATGCCGTGCTTTCCCACTATCAGATCCACATGATGCATCTGGGTCCTAAGTCCATTACTCTCCTCTCGGTCTTCGCTTTTGTTTGTGAGGCAATGATAGGCATCCTTCCCTCGGTTGCCTTGCTGCGCCACTTCTTCTCTCCGCGCCTTGTTGACCCCACTCAATGCTCGGCGTGCGTGAGCTTCGTCGCTGCGCCCGAGACAGCGGCCTCAGGTATTGACTTCAACTTGCCTCCGCCCGCGGCTGAGTTCCGCGAGAGGTGGCTGTACATGGATGTGGGGGTGCCCAGCCCCCTGCTATCTGAGCCGACCTCGCCTGCTGTCCCCAATTCAGGCTGGGGCCAGGAGACGCTTTCGAGCCCTCGGCTCATCTTTGTCTGGCGCCGCTTTGCGTTCCTGAGGTCGCTTGATGTGACAGCGCCCAAGGTGGTGAAGGAGTTCCTGCTGCGCCGCATTGCTCCTCTCCAGCGCCATTCTCACCGGATGTGGGCCTTCAACGGGCCTGGCGATCATATGAGGCTCCAGGAAGAAGACCCACGCTCAAGCGCTAAGGAAAGTGCTCCTGGTCCCGTTGGCGATCCTAACCCCGGTGGCATCCGGCATGAAGGGGCCTTGTTGTACCTCTGCCGGAACAGGGGTGATTTGGTGAACCAGATGCCTATCTTCGATGAATGGGGGCTGCGCCCCGCTGGTCTTCAGGGGCCTCGCGAGAATCCAGTGGTGGTGACAGCTCTTCCAGTCGGCCAAGGCAGCTCCTCTTCAAGTGGCGGAGCAGGGAGGCACGAGCCGCGAGAGGCCGAAGGGACCCCCGCTGGGGTGACAGCGCCGGGCGACGCTCGTGAGGGTGCAGCTTCTGAGGCTCATGCCGCCGCGGCTGAGGGCGGCATGCAGCCGCCCGCAGCGCCTGCGGATGAAGCCCCCGAGGCCCCTGCTGCTTCTCTTGGCGAGGCGATCAGCAGCGCGCGCCAGGTGGACGCCCCTGACGCGGGTCGCCTTGATGCTCCTCCCTCGCCGCAGGCTGACCCCTGCGCTCAAATCTTGGGTTGCTTCCACGTGAACTTCAAGGCCCTCCGGAAGAGAAGGGAGGCCCTGGGCGATGATTACCCTTGTCGCCTGCTGAAGCGCAGGAAGTACTTTGCTACTGACGAGTAAGCCTTCTCCTTCTCCAGCTCTTGATTCTTCCGCTGCTTGTACTGATCCCCGCCTGCAGCCCCTTCCCGCCGAGCTCATGGAGATGGGTGAGGAGTCGTCCTCCCCGGCTTCGCCCCCTCCCCAGTCCTCGAGTGCTCCAAGCGGTGGAGCCCTTGTGGTGAGGGCGACCGGGGAGGTGAACCGTCCCGAGGCGCGTCGTGGCCCTGCGCACCTCGCGATCCTTCTTCGCGAGCCTTCCCGAGGCATAGCTAGCCTGCCAGTGGCTTCTCGCCTGGTCGTGGACGGCGATTGGCCGAGGCGCTTCCTGCGCCTCGTCTGGGATGGGCTGGCTCTGGCCGGGCGGCGCTGCCGCGGCCGTCGCGAGTGCCAGCCCCAGCCCGCCCGGAGGAGTGTTGACTTCGTAGCTCCGGCGCCCGCTTGGGGCGGTTGATGGTGGAGGACGGCGCGAAGGCCGGAGCGCCGTGCCTTCGCCAAGGATTTCTTGAAGGGCGGCTGGCGCGGTGAGCCTTCTTGGTGAAGAGCTTCTTGACGAAGACGCGCGCTTGAGGCCGAGGGCCTGCGCCTGGTCGCAGAGAGGCGCGAGCTGGAGGGCGCTGCCGCCCTTGCGCGTCGCCAGCGCGAGCTTGATGACGAAGAGGCCAAGGCGTCGCTGGCAGCCTCTCAGGAGGCCTGTTCTCGGGCCATCGAGGAGGCACGGGCAGCTGACAGGCGGCGAGAGGCAGCGGAGGAGCGGGCACGGGAAGCCCTGGCCCAGTGCCACTCGTTGGAGGAGCAAGCGGAGCTGCACGAGGCAGCCCTTGCATCGATGAAGGTGGCCTCTGGCGACTCGGCGGAGCTCCAGAAGCGTGAAGAGGCGCTGACGCTTGAAGCCGCCGAACGTCTGCGCGTCTGGCACGCAGCGCTTGGAGACGAGGGAGCTTGGCGACGCGGGCAGAGGATGAGGTTGCAGCACGGGAAGCCCGCGTCATGGAGGAGGTCGGACGCCGAGTGGCGGCGGCGCGCTCGAACCTCGAGCGCGAGTTTGAGGAGCGGTTGGGGTTGATCAAGGCCGAGGCTGAGGGCAGGACTGCTGCCTTGAGGGCCAAACTGGAGGAGGCGACGCGGCGGGCCGATGTTTCGGGCCGCCCTCGAGGTGGCATAGAGGGAGTCCACCACCTCGTGCCGAGGCGCTCCTTCTTCGCCCGGTGGAGGAGGCCGAGGCTTGGCGCGCCGTAACGCGGACGAGATGCGTCGTGGCGAATCTTGGAGCACGAGCACCGCCCCATGCTCGCCACGCCCGGAAAGAGCTAACGTAGACTTGGATAACATCTGCGAGGCGGCAGTAGGCCAGCCGCACGCGGTTAACTACGCCGGCAACCTTCAGTTCTTCACTGACGTGGTGGCACGGCTGGAGGCGCGGTCGGTCAGGGCCGACAGGTTGGTGGAGAGAGGAGCCGTGCGCTGCTCGGGCGTGCCTTCTCTCGCGTCTTCAGCCATCTCCGGGACATGGACCCTCACTTTGATTTTGACGCAGCCATCGCCCCAGTTCCCCAGGCCGTCCGGGGCGACCTGGTGCACTGGGTGGAAGACAACGTGGATGTCCTCGTCCGAGCCTTCGCTTCGAACGACGACGGCGTGGTCGTGGCCGCCGATGAGGGCGGCGTGGTGAACGGCCCAGATGCCACCGACGATCACGCAGACAGCGACGGCGAGGCCAGCGACGCCAGCAACGGCTCGGGAGGTGCTCCTGAGGATGCATTGGGGGATTTGTCTGACTGATCATGTATTGTCCTTGTTCCATTACCCTGCATGAATAGAACTCAGGTTTTGGCCTGATGGAGGTGAGAGCATTTTGGGAGGGGGAGCCCCTCATGTAAAACTTGTGTTCTTCGTATTAGCAGGTGTCACAACGCCCATACGCCCGCCGCCAAGTGGTTGGTTGCGATCGCTAGTTGGATGGTTTACCTTTGTTTCGTACGAGCCTCGAGATAGCCTGTGGGAGGCTGCAGCGATCTGAGTGTCTATCGATTGAATCCGTAGGACCTGCAGCAAAAACCCTCCAGAGAGGACGCGGCGGCGACAGGCTGGGCTGTGCGCGAGCTTGGCCTGGCCCGGCTCGCGAGGGGCTCGCGAGGGGAGGCAGCTGAGGCGGAGTTGTAACCGAAACGCGAGAGATTTGATCGAACAAGACTAAGCACCCCTTCCCCGAATACACGCAAATCTTCAAGCTCAAATTCAACTTAAATCCAACAGGGAAAAACGACAGCCAGAGGGAAAACCAAATGAAAGCAGAAAATGGCCGCGTCCGGCACCTAGTCTAGTCTTGACGCCTTCTCACCAAGCTGAGCTAAGTGTTGCTCTTGGGTGTAGGAGGGAGCCCAGGGGCTCGAGGCCGGCACCCACGAGACTCCGGGCGTGTACAACCCCACTCATTATTACGTGAGAGTGTCACGGGCGGCGAAGCTTCACAGGCACTTTGGGCCTTCTTCACCGGTACCGCCTTGCTTCATATCGCCAGACGAGGGCCCGCTTGCGCCACACTCTAGTGCCACCAACAACGACCGGAAACCAGGGGCGCCGCCCGGTGGGGTAGAGCGGTCGCCAGCCAGTTCCCCGACGACCACGGGTCCTCCGCCAGGCAGGCCCCGAGGCACCTCCCCAGCAGAGGGCCTACCTCCGAGAACGCTTTGCTCCAAACGCCATGGTGGTGATGTCGGATCTTCGCCCCTCTCGCAGCCCTCGCGCCCCCCCTCCCGAGGGGTAGGAGGCTGAGGCGGGCAGCCGCTCGTCGTGGCGACTGTACCTCCTGCGACCTATGGTTAGCGTATGTTTGCTCTTGAGGAAGTAGCGGTGCCCGATAATCGCCGCCCCGGCGTGACCAGTGGGACTGTCTCGAGACTCCTGAAAGAGCGCGGCTTCTGGCGCCTCATCCCCCCAGATTGGGCTGAGGAGCGAGCCTTGTTCTCCCTCATGCGGGTGCCCTTGGTCCATCATGTGGGGCACATATTCTTCCAGCGCCGTCATCCCGAAGGCCACGCCCGTAGTCTTGAGTGTGTAAGCTGCTCGCTTGATGCGCCCGCCGTGGGGTGGTGGCGCGTGGCGGTCCTGAGGACGTGAGTTGCGTCGGGTCCTTCTTCTCCAGCGGGCGGGAGGCAACCCGCCGCCGCCCGGCAACTGACTTTAGCCGGTGCTTTGGAGTAGCCCGGAGCCAGCATGGTATGGAGCCCGTGCAAGGGCCGCCCTCGGTCCGAGGTGGGAGTTGGGTGCAGAAGGGTGAGCCTCGAGGCGGCGAAGCCAGGAGCTCCGCCACTCGCTTCCAAAGAAGACGTCCACGGACGCTCTCCAGCTGCTGCATCGCAGCAGCTCGAGCCTTGTGAGCGCCCTTGAGTTCGCCTGCTCCCGGCGGGTGTACGGTGATGTGGTCGCGGCGTGGTTGGAGGCCCTTGCTGCCGACCGCGCCTGCCGCGGTGTAAGGCCATCGAGGCCTGTCCTCGTCGCCCGCGGCCCGCAGCGCCCTGCGGACCGCGAGCTGCCTGGGGCACGGGGTTGCCCGAGGCGAAGCGGCTGCGTGGGCGGGCCACGCCGCCTGTGGATCTGGGTTGCCCGCTTGGTCGCCGGACATGGTTATGACGATGCGACGGGACACGAGGTGGCGTATATGATTCGGCGCACCTACCGGGCGCGCGCCAAATGTCAGATTTCGGGTTCCGGCAGACCCTTAAGGTTCGAACTCTGGGGTGCGCGCGGAGATCCAACCCTCCACCATCTCGTACCTCGCCGAATCGCAGGGACCTAAACTACTAATAAGAACAGCACAAGAGACGCAAGATTTATACTGGTTCGGGCCACCATCGTGGTGTAATACCCTACTCCAGTGTGTGGTGTGTGGATTGCCTCTTGGGCTGATGAGGAATAGTACAGGGAAGAACAGCCTCGCGAGGGTCTATTCTTGGTGGGAGCAATGAACTGCTGAGTGGTGTCCCGTCGCTCTAGCTTGAGGATCGGGTCTCTATCTCTCTCTCTGGATTCCGAATGGCGGATCCCCCCGCCCCCCTCCTATGGTGGCTAGCTCTACTTATATAGACGTAGGCCCTGGGCCTCTTCCCAAATATTGAGCGGGAAGGGCGCCAACAATTGGCCATTTTGAAGGGGAACAGCGGGTACACTTATCCTGACTAAAGTTGGTCCTCGCCTGCCAAAGGCTCCGGTGATGACGCCTGCTTGGGCTCCATGATGACTGCATTCCAGCCGTTGGGGCTGGTCTTGGTCTTGTTGCAATCAAACGGATGCCTTTGCTCGATGCTCTCGCTGCGCTTGCTCCCTTTGCACCAAAGAGGAAAGGAGGACGCTACTGGCTGGCGCCTCGACTGGCGCCCTTGGTAAATCATGGCTTGCGTCACGGGCACCTCGCGAGGTACCCTGCCTTGAACTCTCCGCCTCCTCATGAGCCAGCCTGACGAGGCCGTGCCTGAGGAATCTCTTGGTAGTCCGCCCCGCGAGGCTTGGCCCTTCGCGAGGGTCTTGAGCTTGTGTTGATGAAGATGGGCTGTCCTGGGCCTCCTTTGAGCCACGCCGCAGGCCGCAGGCAGGCAAGTCTGGGGACCCCCGTTCCCAGAACGCCGACAGTCCGGGTTAGTTCCATTCAAATCATACAAGTTAGAGTCCAAAACAAGGGCAAAAGTGTTTGGAAAAGTAGATACGACGGAGACGTATCAACTCCCCCAAGCTTAAACCCTTGCTTGTCCTCAAGCAATTCAGTTGAGAAACTGAAAGAGAAAAAGAAGAACTTTTACAAACTCTGTTTGCTCTTGTTGTTGTAAACATGAAAATCCAGCATTCAAGTTTCAGCAATTATTATGAACTAACCATTCTCACAATAACACGTAGGTCTCATAATTACTCATATCAATAGCATAATCAGCTAGCGAGACATAATAATAAAACTCGGATGACAACACTTTCTCAAAATAATCATAACATGATATAACAAAATGGTATCTTGCTAGCCCTTCCTGAGACCGCAAAACATAAATGCAGAGCACCTTTAAAGATCAAGGACTGACTAAACATTGTAATTCATGGTAAAAGAGATCCAGTCAAGTCATACCCAATATAAATCAATTATAATGAATGCAAACGACAAGCAGTGCTCTCCAAATGGGTGCTTTTTAATAAGAAGGGTGATGACTCAACATAAAAGTAAATAGATAGGCCCTTCGCAGAGGGAAGCAGGGATTTGTAGAGGTGCGGAGCTTGATTTTGAAATAGAGATAAATTATATTTTGAGCGGCATACTTTCATTGTCAACATAACAACTAAGAGATGACGATATCTTCCATGCTAAACAAATTATAGGCGGTTCCCAAAATGTAATGGTAAAGTTTATACCCCCTCCTCCACAAGCATCAATCCATGGCTCGCTCGAAACAACGAGTGCCTCCAACATTCAATGGGTCCTGTGGGGAGTTTTGTTTGCAATTATTTTGATTTAGTTTGCATAAAGCATGGGACTGGGCATTCGGTGACCAGCCATTTTCTTCGTGAATGAGGAGCGGAGTCCACTCCTCTTGAGAATAACCCGCCTAACACGGAAGATAAGGGCAGCACTAGTTGATATATGAGCTATTCGAGCATGCAAAATAGAATGTTTATTTGAAGGTTTAGAGTTTGGCACATACAAATTTACTTGGAACGGTAGGTAGATACCGCATATAGGAAGGTATAGTGGACTCATATGGCATAACTTTGGGGTTTAAGGAGTTTGGATGCACAAGCAGTATTCCCGCTTAGTGCAGGTGAAGGCTAGCAAAAGACTGGGAAGCGACCAACTGAGAGAGAGACAACAGTCGTAAACATGCATTAAAATTAATTTACACCGGATACAAGCATGAATAGGATATAATCCACCATGAACATAAATATCATGAAGGCTATGTTGATTTGTTTCAACTACATGCATAAACATGTGCCAAGTCAAGTCACTCAATTCATTTAAAGGAGGATACCATCCCATCATACCACATCATAATCATTCTAATAGCATGTTGGCACGCAAGGTAAACCATTATAACTCATAGCTAATCAAGCATGGCACAAGCAACTATAATCTCTAAATGTCATTGCAAATATGTTTACTTCATAATAGCTGAATCAGAACGATGAATCATCATATTTACAAAAACAAGAGAGGTCGAGTTGATACCAGCTTTTCTCATCCCAATAAGTCCATCATATATCATCATTATTGCCTTTCACTTGCACGACCGAACGATGTGTATAATAATAGTGCACGTGCATTGGACTAAGCTGGAATCTGCAAGCATTCAACTCAAGAGAGAAGACAAGTAATATGGGCTCTAAGTTAAATGAACGATCATGCATATGAGAGCCACTAAGCATTTTCAATATGGTCTTCTCGAATTTCAAAGGAAAGAAAAGAAAAATAAAAACTATTTACACGGGAAAGCTCCCAACAAGTAAAAAGAAGAACGGGAAATGTTTTTGGGTTTTCTTTTTAATTCTACTACAAGCGTGGAAAGTAGACTAACTAATTTTTTTTGTTTTTTCTTAAGGTTTATCAAACACACAAGAAGAAAGCTAGAAAAAGAAATTTAAACTAACATGGATATTACGGTGAAAGAGTATGAGCACCGACATCTAGCAATGAGTGTGTGTGAACATGAATGTAATGTCGATGAGAAATACGTACTCCCCCAAGCTTAGGCTTTTGGCCTAAGTTAGTCTATTGCCAGGGATAGCGGGCGGATACCGTAGGTGTAGCTGAGGTCATCTTGTGATGAAGAATAGTTGGGATCATAATGTGAAGAAGAGGACTCGATCGCCAAGGATCGGCAACATCCTAAGGATCCCAAGAATAAACAGACATTCGTGGAGGCTCATCTTGTGGCTCCGGTTCCGGGGCTGGTGCAAGATTCCGATAGGCTTGAATAGACGCCCACGGAACAATGTAAGGACCTGTAGACAAGTTAAACAAAGAGGGAGCAGGCGAAGTAATAGTCTCAGGGTGATGTTTATCAAAGTACAATTTATATTTAAGTTCCCCTTCGCGACTCTTAACGAGAAAATCATGCACTAGCACACTCTTATAATCTAAATAAACACGGGGCAACGCTGTTTCTTCTTTCTCCTCATGCCTAATAGGTATCTCAAAATATTCAGCTAGGCGTGAAGCATAAATGCCCCCAAAGATGGGGCCCTTAGTGCAGTTCAGACTTAACCGTCTAGCAACAATTCCACCCATACTAACAGAGTTATTGCGGTATAAACCATGGAACAAAATAATAATATCAGGAATGCTAAGGTTCCCACAGTTCCCACGACCAATCAAGCAACGACTAGCAAATAAGGCAAAGTAGCGCAAAACAGGAAAATGTATGCTAGTAATTCTTGCATCAGAAACCTTCCTGGTTTCTCCCACAGTGATAGTGTTAATAAAAGCTTCAACTTCATTACGGTGTGGTTCATCTAAGGTGCCCTCAAAGGGTATTTTGCAAACCTCGCAAAATTAAGCTAATGTCATCTCCTTAACAACGTCATATAAATGGAACTCTACTATTGGAGGTGATTTCTTAGGGAAAAGTAGAAGTTCGCACCAAAGTATTTGTGAGTAAGAGATACCGATGACGTTGGTCGCGGAGGAAGTTGGTGAGGCCGGCGTTCTCAATCAATAGATAGAAATCCTCATAAATCCGGCTCTCCTCAAGAAGTCATTGAAGGCCATTCACACAGCCGGACCTCCAGCAGTGCGAGGCAAATTAAATTTGGGCTTCGCTCTTCTTCCTTTTGTTTTTCCTCGATCTTCTACTCGACGAGCCCCTCAAAAGTCTCTTCATTATTTCTGAAATAATCTGATATTTTTAGTAACTTCAAACAAAAGTGAACCAACTTCAATAAAACTGATAGCAACTACTCATACAAGTGCCTAGAGCATATATCAAGCATTAGAACTACTTGGAACCATATAAATTTGACATGCAAGCTCAAGAACATGGTCACCTATGCAGCACAAATTTGCAATGAATAAAGCACTAGAAAAAAAACTAATTGGACCAACGGAGGAGTCACATACCAAGGAACAATCTCCCCAAGCAGTTTTGCGAGAGGTGCTTTGAGCAAGGAGATCGAAAATCACAGCAAAAGCGGGCCGAACACGAGCTTGAGTTGGTTTTTCGGGTTTGTGTGAGACAGAGGAAGAAGATAGGTGCAGGGATAAGTGGAGGAGGGCCACCATGGGCCCACGAGGCGGGGCGCTTAGGGGTAGGGCGCGCCTCCACCCTCGTGGCTGTGTGGCAGCCCCTCATGTAATTTTGCACTAAAATCCTCAAATATTCCCGAAAAAAATCATATTAAATTGGCATGGCATTACGAGGACTTCTATTTTCGGGATATTTTTATATTGCACGGATAAATCAGAAATGCATGTAAAAATACTAGTTTTACTTTATTCAACTAAATAATGTAAAAGTATAAATGGGGCATGAAGGTTGTGCTTCTAGTTTCATCCATCTCATGCTCATCAAAAGGAATCCACTAACAAGGTTGATCAAGTCTTGTTAACAAACTCATTCCGATTGACATTAAACTGGAGAAATTTCGAATAACACTATGTTACCTCAACGGGGATATGGACATCCCCAATAATAAGTATATCATATTTCTTCTTGACAGTAGGGAGAGGAAATTCAAAACCTCCAAATATAATCGATGGAATTTTTCCAATAGAGTTGATACTATGAACTTGAGGTTGTTTCCTCGGAAAGTGTACCGTATGCTCATTACCATTAACATGAAAAGTGACATTGCCTTTGTTGCAATCAATAACAGCCCTAAAGGTTAAGGAGAGGTCTTTCAAGAATAATAGACATACTATCATCCTCGGAATATCAAGAATAACAAAGTCCGTTAAAATAGTAACGTTTGCAACCACAACAGGCACATCCTCACAAATACCGATGTATAGCAGTTGATTTATCAGCCATTTGCAAAGATATTTCAAGAGGGTGTCAACTTATTCAAGTCAAGTCTACGATATAAAGAAAGAGGCATAACACTAACACCGCTCCAAGATCACATAAAGCAGTTTTAACATAATTTCTTTTAATGGAGCATGGTATAGTAGGTACTCCCGGATCTCCAAGTTTCTTTGGTATTCCACCCTTAAAAGTATAATTAGCAAGCATGGTGGAAATTTCAGCTTCGGTATCTTTCTTTTATTTGTAACAATATCTTTCATATACTTAGCATAAGGATTTGTTTTGAGCACATCGCTTAATCGCATACAAAAAAGATGGGTCTAATCATTTCAAAGAAAGCGCTCAAAATCCTCATCATCCTTTTTCTTGGATGGCTTCAGAGGAAAAGGCATGGGTTTCTCGAACCCATGGTTCTCTTTCTTTACCATGTTTCCTAGCAACGAAGTCTCTTTTTATCATAACGTTGATTCTTTGATTGTGGGTTATCAAGATCAACAAAGAGGTTCAACTTCTACTTCATTATCCTTACTAGGTTGAGCATCATCATGAACATCATCATTAACATTTTCACTAGGTTCATGTTCATTACTAGATTGTGTTTCAGCATCAGACATAGAGATATCATTTGGATTCTCAGGTGGTTCAGCAATAGGTTCACTAGAAGTTTGCAACGTCCTATCATTTTTCTTTTTCTTCCTTTTAGAAGAACTAGGCATATCAATATTATTTCTCTGAGAATCTTGCTCGATTCTCTTAGGGTGGCCTTCAGGATACAAAGGTTCCTGAGTCATTCTACCAATTCTAATAGCCACTCTAACAGCATAATCATTTTTCTTACTATTCATTTCATCAAGCACTTCTTCTCGAGCTTTAAGTACTTGTTCTACTTGAGTGGTAACCATAGAAGCATGTTTGCTAACAAGTTTAAGTTCACCTCTAATATCAGCCATATAATCACTCAAGTGTTTAATCATAAAGGTATTCTGTTTTAATTGTCTACCAAAATAAGCATTAAAGTCATCTTGCTTAAACATAAAGTCATCAAACTCATCCAAGCACTGACTAGCAATTTTAGTAGGAGGGACTTCAGCTTTATCATATCTATAGAGAGAATTTACCTTTACTACCTGTGTCGGGATGTCGGGATCGGGAGGTTCTTCAAAGGAATAAAGAATTGAGATCATATACTTCTTCAACAAAGTGTAAATTAAGACCATGTATTTCTTCAATAGGAGGTAAATTCTTAACATCTTCAAATTTTTAATACCTTTTTCTTTCATAGATTTCTTTGCCTCTTGCATATCTTCGGGACTGAGAAATAGAACACCTCTGTTCTTCGGACTTGGTTTAGGAATAGGCTCAGTAATGGGCTCTGGAGCTGGCTCGGGAGGTGCCCAATTATTTTCATTTGCCAACATATTATTCAATAGAATTTCAGCGTCATCCGGTGTTCTTTCCCTGAAAAGAGAACCAGCACAACTATCCATGTAATCTCTAGAAGCATCTGTTAGTCCATTATAAAAGATATCAAATATTTCAGGTTTCTTAAGAGGATGATCAAGCAAAGCAATAAGTAATTTGAGAAGCCTCCCCCAAGCTTGTGGGAGACTCTCTTCTTCAATTTGCACAAAGTTGTATATTTCCCTCAAAGCAGCTTGTTTCTTATGAGCAGGGAAATATTTAGCAGAAAAGTAATAAATCATATCATGGGGACTTTGCACACAACCAGGATCAAGAGAATTAAACCATATCTTAGCATCACCCTTTAATGAGAACGGAAATATTTTGAGTAAATAAAGGTAGCGCGATCTCTCATTATTAGTAAACAGGGCAGCTATATCATTTAACTTAGTAAGATGTGCCACAACAGTTTCAGATTCAAAGCCATAAAAAGGATCAGATTCAACCAGAGTAATTATATCAGGATCAATAGAAATATCATAATAATCCTTATCAGGAACACAGATAGGTGAAGTAGCAAAAGCAGGGTCGGGTCTCATCCTATCTCTAAGAGATTCTTTACTCCATTTAACTAGCAGCCTCTTAAGCTCATATCTATCCTGACAAGAAAAAATAGATGCGTAAGATTCAAAGATCAAAAAGGTAACCCTCGTGAATAGCGGTGCATATTTTCATCATCACTTTCATCATTGTATTCAGTTCCGATAATTTCTCTTTCTCTAGACCTAGAAATTTGTTCATCTAGAAATTCACCAAGGCACATGAGTATCAAGCATAGAAGTAGTTTCATCATAAGTATCATGCATAGCAGAAGTGGCATCATCAATAACATGCGACATATCGGAACGAATAGCAGAAGCAGGTTTAGGTGTCGCTAGCTTAGTTATAACAGAAGGTGAATCAAGTGCAGAGCTAGATGGCAGTTCCTTACCTCCCCTCGTAGTTGAGGGCAAAATATGTTGGAAATATGCCCTAGAGGCAATAATAAAAGGATTATTATTATATTTCCTTGTTCGTGATAATTGTCTTTTATTCATGCTATAATTTTATTATCCGGAAATCGTAATACACGTGTGAATAGATAGACCACAACATACTAGTGAGCCTCTAGTTGACTAGCTCGGTGATCAATAGATAGTCATGGTTTCCTGACTATGGACATTGGATGTCATTGATAACGGGATCACATCATTAGGAGAATGATGTGATGGACAAAGACCCAATCCTAAGCATAGCACAAGATCGTAGTTCGCTTTTGCTAGAGCTTTTCCAATGTCAAGTATCTCTTCCTTAGACCATGAGATCGTGTAACTCCGGATACCGTAGGGAGTGCTTTGGGTGTACCAAACGCCCGGGTGACTATAAAGGTGCACTACGGTATCTCCGAAAGTGTCTGCATTGGTTTGACACGATCGAGATCGGGATTTGTCACTCCATATTACGGAGAGGTATCACCGGGCCCACTCGGTAGTGCATCATCATCATGAGCTCAAAGTGACCAAGTGTCCGGGTCACGGGATCATGCATTACGGTACGAGTAAAGTGACTTGCCAGAACGAGATTGAACGAGGTATTGGGATACCGACGATCGAATCTCGGCAAGTAACATACCGTCGACAAAGGGAATTGTATACGGGTTGCTTGAATCCTCGACATCGTGGGTTCATCCGATGAGATCATCGAGGAGCATGTGGGAGCCAACATGGGTATCCAGATCCCGCTGTTGGTTATTGACCGGAGAGCCGTCTCGGTCATGTCTACGTGTCTCCGAACCCGTAGGGTCTACACACTTAAGGTTCGGTGACGCTAGGGTTGTATGAATATGAGTATGCAGCAAACCGAATGTTGTTCGGAGTCCCAGATGAGATCCCGGATGTCACGAGGAGTTCCGGAATGGTCCGGAGGTAAAGAATTATATATAGGAAGTGCTGTTTCGGCCATCAGGAGAGTTTCGGGGGTCACCGGTATTGTACCGGTCCACCGGTGGGGCCACCTATCCGGAGGGCCCTGTGGGCTGAAGTGGGAGGAACCAGCCTGGTGGGCTGGTGCGCCCACTTGGTCCCCTGTGCCTAGGGTAGGAAACCCTAGGGGGGGGCGCCCACTTGCCTTGGGGGCAAGCCTCCCCCTTGGCCGTCGCCCCCATCTAGATGGGTTCTAGAGGGGCGCCCTCGGGGGCCTATATAAAGGGGGAGGGAGGAAGCCGCACCGCTTCTTGGCGCCTCCCTCTCCTCGCTACACCTCTCCCTCTCGCAGGCTCGGCGAAGCCTCGCAAGGGTGACTATCGCATCCACCACCACGCCGTGCGCATCGGATGTTCATCAACCTCTCCTTCCCCTTGCTGGATCAAGACGGAGGAGACGCCACGCTGACCGCATTTGTGTTGAACGCGGAGGTGCCGTCTGCTCGGGCGCTAGGATCTCCGTGATTTGGATCACGACGAGAACGACTCCCTCAACCCCGTTCTCTTGAACGCTTCCGCACGCGATCTACAAGTGGTATGTAGATGCATCTCTCACTCGTTGCTAGATGAACTCATAGATAGATCTTGGTGAACGTAAGAAATTTTTTATTTTATGCAACGTTCCCCAACAGTGGCATCATGATCTAGGTCTATGCGTAGTTCTCTATTGCACGAGTAGAACACAAATCAGTTGTGGGCGTAGATGTTGTCAACTTTCTTGCTGCTACTAGTCTTATTTTGCTTCAGCGGTATTGTGGGATGAAGCGCCCGCACCGACCTTTACACGCACGCTTACGTGAGACAGTGTTCCACCGAATCGACATGCACTAGTTGCATAAGGTGGCTAGCGGGTGTCTGTCTCTCCCACTTTAGTTGGAGCGGATTCGACGAAAAGGGTCCTTATGAAGGGTAAATAGAAGTTGACAAATCACGTTGTGGTTATTCGTAGGTAAGAAAACGTTCTTGCTAGAACCCAATTGCAGCCACGTAAAATATGCAACAAACAATTAGAGGACGTCTAACTTGTTTTTGCAGCAATTTTCATGTGATGTGATATGGCCAGAAGTTGTGATGAATGATGAATGATATATTGTGATGTATGAGATCATGTTCTTGTAATAGGAATCACGACTTGCATGTCGATGAGTATGACAACCGGCAGGAGCCATAGGAGTTGTCTTAATTATTGTATGACCATGCGTGTCATTGATTCAACGCCATGTAAATTACTTTACTTTATTGCTAAACGTGTTAGCCATAGTAGTAGAAGTAATAGTTGGCGAAGCAATTTCATGGAGACACGATGATGGAGATCATGGTGTCATGTCGGTGACAAGATGATCATGGAGCCTCAAGATGAAGATCAAAGGAGCTATATGATATTGGCCATATCATGTCACTACTTTATATAATTGCATGTGATGTTTATTATGTTTTATGCATCTTGTTTACTTAGAACGGCGGTAGTAAATAAGATGATCCCTTATAATAATTTCAAGAAAGTGTTCCCCTAACTGTGCACCGTTGCTAAAGTTCGTCGCTTCAAGCACCACGTGATGATCGGGTGTGATAGATCCTTACATTCACATACAACGGGTGTAAGACAGTTTTACACATGCAAAACACTTAGGGTTAACTTGACGAGCCTAGCATGTACAGACATGGCCTCGAACACAAGAGACCGAAAGGTCGAACATGAGTCGTATGGAAGATACGATCAACATGGAGATGTTCACCGACGATGACTAGTCCGTCTCACGTGATGATCGGACACGGCCTAGTCAACTCGGATCATGTAACACTTAGATGACTAGAGGGATGTCAAATCTGAGTGGGAGTTCATTAAACAATTTGATTAGATGAACTTAATTATCATGAACATTAGTCTAAAGTCTTTGCAAAATGTCTTGTAGATCAAATGGCCAACGCTCATGTCACCATGAACTTCAACACGTTCCTAGAGAAAACCAAGCTGAAAGATGATGGCAGCAACTATTCGGATCGGGTCCTAACCCGAGGATCATCCTCATAGCAGCCAAGAAACAATATGTCCTAGAAGCACCGCTAGGTGAAGCACCCATCCTGCAGAACCAAGACATTATGAATGCTTGGCAGTCTCGCGTCGATGATTACTCCCTCGCTCAAAGGCAGCATGCTTTACAGCTTAGAACCGGGGCTCCAAAAGCGTTTTGAGCAACACGGAGCATATGAGATGTTCGAGGAGCTGAAAATGGTTTTCCAAGCTCATGCCCGGGCCGAGAGATATGAAGTCTCCCACAAATTCTATAGTTGTAAGATGGAGGAAAATAGTTCTGTCAGCGAGCACATACTCAAAATGTCTGGGTTGCACAACCGCCTGTCCTAGCTGGACATTAACCTCCCGGACGAGGCGGTCATTGACAGAATCCTTCAGTCGCCCCACCAAGCTACAAGAGCTTTGTGATGAACTACAATATGCAGCGGATGGTGAAGACCATTCTCAAGTATTCTCAATCTTGAAGTCGAGAGGTTGAAATCAAGAAAGAACATCAAGTGTTGATGGTCAATAAAACCACTAAGTTCAAGAAGGGCAAGGGTAAGAAGAACTTCAAGAAGGACGACAAGGATGTTGCCGCGCCCGTAAGCCAGCTTGCCGGGAAGAAGTCAAAGAATAGACCCAAGCACGAGACAGAGTGCTTTTATTGCAAAGGGAAGGGCCAATCGAAACGGAACTGCCCCAAATACTTAGCGGACAAGAAGGCCGGCAACACTAAAGGTATATTTGATATACATGTAATTGATGTGTACCTTACCAAGATCGTAGTAACTCCCGGGTATTTGATACCGTTGTCGTTACTCATATTTGTAACTCACGCAGGAGCTGGGGAATAAACGGAGATCTGGCGAAGGACGAGGTGACGATCGGCGTCGGGGAATGGTTCCAAGGTCGATATGATCGCTGTCGCACGCTTACCTCTACATTTACCTACGGGATTAGTTTTAAACCTCAATAATTGTTATTTAGTGCCAAGTTTGAGCATGAACATTGTATCGTGATCTCGTTTAATGCGAGATGGCTACTCATTTAAATCCGAGAATAATGGTTGTCCTATTTATATGAGAGATATGTTTTATGGTCATGTCTGGATGGTCAATGGTTTATTCTTAATGAATCTCGAACGTAATATTACACATATTTATAGTGTGAATACCAAAAGATGTAAAGTTGATAACGATAGTCCCACATACTTGTGGCAATCGCCGCCTTTGGTCACATTGGTGTCAAGCGCATGAAGAAGCTCCATTCCGACGGACTTTTAGAGTCTCTTGATTATGAATCATTTGACACATGCTAACCATGCCTCATGGGCAAAATGACCAAGACTCGTTTCTCCGAACAATGAAGCGAGCAACCAACTTATTGGAAATCATACATACCGATGTGTGCGGTCCAATGAGCGTTGAGGCTCGCAGAGGATATCGTTATGTTCTCACTCTCACTGATGACTTGAGTAGATATGGGTATGTCTACTTGATGAAACACAAGTCTGAGACCTTTGAAAAGTTCAAGGAATTTTAGAATGAGGTAGAGAATCAATGTGACCGGAAAATAAAGTTCTAACGATCAGATCGTGGAGGAGAATATTTAAGTCACGAATTTGGTACACACTTAAGGAAATGTGGAATCGTTTCACAACTCACGCTACTGGAACACCTCAGCGTAACGGTGTGTCCGAACGTCCTAATCGCACTCTATTGGATATGGTGCGATCTATGATGTCTCTTACCGATTTACCGCTATGATTTTGGGGATACGCTCTAGAGACAGCTACATTCACTTTAAATAGCGCAACGTCTAAATCCGCTGAGACGACACCGTATGAATTATGGTTTGGGAAGAAACCTAAGCTCTTGTTTCTAAAAGTTTGGTCATGCGATGCTAATGTCAAGAAACTTCAACCCGAAAAGCTCGAACCCAAGTCGGAAAAATGCGCCTTCATAGGATAACCCTAAGGAAACCATTGGGTATACCTTCTACCTTAGATCCGAAGGCAAGATCTTTGTTGTTGAAGAACGGATCCTTTCTTGAAAAAGAGTTTCTCTCGAAGGAGTAAGTGGGAGGAAAGTAGAACTCGATGAAGTACTACCTCTTGAACTGAAAGTAGTGCAGCTCAGAAAATGTTCTGTGATGCCTACACCGATCGGAGAGGAAATTAATGATGATTATCAAGGTACTTCGGATCAAGTTACTACTGAACTTCGCAGGTCCATGAGGACACGTTCCACACCCGAGTGGTATGGCAACCCTGTCCTGGAAATCATGTTGTCAGACAACGGTGAACCTTCGAACTATGAAGAAGCGATGGCGGCCCGGATTCCAACAAATGGCTTGAAGCCATGCAATCCGAGATAGGATCCATGTATGAAAACAAAGTATGGACTTTGACAGACTTGCCCGATGATCGGCGAGCGATAGAAAACAAATGGATCTTTAAGAAGAAGACGGACGCGGATGGTAATGTTACCATCTATAAAGCTCGACTTGTCGCTAAAGGTTATCGGCAAGTTCAAGGAATTGACTACAATGAGACTTTCTCTCCCGTAGCGAAGCTAAAGTCCGTCTGAATCATGTTAGCAATTGCCGCATACTATGATTATGAGATATGGCAAATGGACGTCAAAACGGCATTCCTTAATGGCTATCTTAAGGAAGAATCAGATATGATGCAGCCGGAAGGTTTTGTCGACCCTAAGAATGCTAACAAGGTATGCAAGCTCCAAATGATCCATTTATGGGCTGGTGCAAGCATCTCGGAGTTAGAACATTCGCTTTGATGAGATGATCAAAGCGTTTGGGTTTATCTTGAGACTTATGGAGAAGCCTGCGTTTACATAAGAAAGTGAGTGGGAGCTCAGTAGCATTTCTCATATTATATGTAGATGACATACTTTTGATGGGAAATGATATAGAACTCTTGGACATCATTAAGGCCTACTTGAATAAAAGTTTTTCAATGAAGGACCTTGGAGAAGCTACTTATATATTAGGCATCAAGATCTATAGAGATAGATCGAGACGCCTCATAGGTCTTTCACAAAGCACATACCTTGAAAAGATATTGAAGAAGTTCAAAATGGATCAGTCCAAGAAAGGGTTCTTGCTCAGTATTACAAGGTGTGAAATTGAGCTCGGCTCAATGTCCCACCACGCAGTAAGATATAGAAGAGATGAGTGTCATCCCCTATGCATCAACCATAGGTTCTATTATGTATGCCATGCTGTGTACTGCACTGATGTAAACCTTGCCGTAAGTTTGGTAGGAAGGTACCAAAGTAATCCCGCCAAGGAACACCGGACAGCGTCAAGAATATCCTGAAGTACCGAAAAGGACTAAGGACATGTTTCTCGTTTATGGAGGTGACGAAGAGCTCGTCAGAAAGGGTTACGCCGATGCTAGCTTCGACACAGATCTGGATGACTCTAAGTCACAAACCGGATACGTGTATATGTTGAATGGTGGAGCAAGAAGCTGGTGTAGCCGCAAGCAGAAGCGCCGTGGCGGGATCTACATGTGAAGCGGAGTACATGGCAGCCTCGGAGGCAGCGCAAGATGAAGCAATATGGGTGAAGGAGTTCATCACCGACCTAGGAGTCATACCCAATGCGTCGGGGCCAATCAAACTCTTTTGTGACAACACCGGAGCTATTGCACTTGCCAAGGAGCCTGTGTTTCACAAGAAGACCAGCACATCAAGTTGCCGCTTCAACTCCATTCGTGAAAATGTTCAAGATGGAGACATAGAAATTTGCAAAGTGCATACGGATCCGAATGTCGCAGATCCGCTGACTAAACCTCTTCCATGAAAGCAAAACATGATCAACACCGTAACTCTATGGGTGTTCGATTCATCACAATGTAACTAGATTATTGACTCTAGTGCAAGTGGGAGACTGTTGGAAATATGCCCTAGAGGCAATAATAAAAGGATTATTATTATATTTCCTTGTTCGTGATAATTGTATTTTATTCATGTTATAATTGTATTATCCGGAAATCGTAATACACGTGTGAATAGATAGACCACAACATGTCCCTAGTGAGCCTCTAGTTGACTAGCTCGGTGATCAATAGATAGTCATGGTTTCCTGACGATGGACATTGGATGTCATTGATAACGGGATCACATCATTAGGAGAATGATGTGATGGACAAAGACCCAATCCTAAGCATAGCACAAGATCGTGTAGTTCGTCTTGCTAGAGATTTTCCAATGTCAAGTATCTCTTCCTTAGACCATGAGATCGTGTAACTCCCGGATACCGTAGGAGTGCTTTGGGTGTACCAAACGCCACAACGAATCGGGTGACTATAAAGGTGCACTACAGGTATCTCTGAAAGTGTCTGCATTGGGTTGACACGGATCGAGATCGGATTTGTCACCCAGACACGGAGAGGTATCACCGGGCCCACTCGGTAGTGCATCATCATCATGAGCTCAAAGTGACCAAGTGTCCGGTCACGGGATCATGCATTACGGCACGAGTAAAGTGACTTGCCGTAACGAGATTGAACGAGGTATTGGGATACCGACGATCGAATCTCGCAAGTAACATACCGTCGACAAAGGGAATTGTATACGGGGTTGCTTGAATCCTCGACATCGTGGGTTCATCCGATGAGATCATCGAGGAGCATGTGGGAGCCAACATGGGTATCCAGATCCCGCTGTTGGTTATTGACCGAAGAGCCGTCTCGGTCATGTCTACGTGTCTCCCGAACCCGTAGGGTCTACACACTTAAGGTTCGGTGACGCTAGGGTTGTATGAATATGAGTATGCAGCAAACCGAATGTTGTTCGGAGTCTTGGATGAGATCCCTGACGCCACGAGGAGTTCCGGAATGGTCCGGAGGTAAATAATTATATATAAGAAGTGCTATTTCGGCCATCGGGAGAATTTCGGGGGTTACCGGTATTGTACCGGGACCATCGGAAGGGTCCCGGGGGTCCACCGGGTGGGGCCACCTATCCCGGAGGGCCCCGTGGGCTGAAGTGGGAGGAACCAGCCTGGTGGGCTGGTGCGCCTCACTTGGCTCTCGCGCCTAGGGTTGGAAACCCTAGCGGGGGCCCCCCACTTGCCTTGGGGGGCAAGCCTCCCCCCTTGGTCGCCGCCCCCCCCCCCCCCCCATGTAGATGGGTTCTAGAGGGGCCGGTGCCCCCCTGGGGGCCTATATAAAGGGGGGAGGGAGGGCAGCCGCACCCTGCTTCTTGGCGCCTCCCTCTCCCTCGCTACACCTCTCCCTCTCGCAGGCTGGCCGAAGCCCTCGCTGCGGTGATCATCTGCATCCACCACCACGCCGTCGTCTGCTGGATCTTCATCAACCTCTCCTTCCCCTTGCTGGATCAAGACGGAGGAGACGCCACGCTGACCGCACGTGTGTTGAACGCGGAGGTGCCGTCTGCTCGCGCTAGGATCTCCGGTGATGTGGATCACGACGAGAACGACTCCCTCAACCCCGTTCTCTTGAACGCTTCCGCACGCGATCTACAAGTGGTATGTAGATGCATCTCTCACTCGTTGCTAGATGAACTCATAGATAGATCTTGGTGAACGCAAGAATTTTTTTATTTTATGCAACGTTCCCCAACAAAATAGTAGTTCGATCATCTTTCAAATTCTTCATAGTGTCCAACAGATATAAATTCCAAGTGACTCAAAGAACAGTGCTATGCTCCCCGGAAACGGCGCCAGAAAAGGGTCTTGATAACCCACAAGTATAGGGGATCGCAACAGTTTTCGAGGGTAGAGTATTCAACCCAAATTTATTGATTCGACACAAGGGGAGCCAAAGAATATTCTCAAGTATTAGCAGCTGAGTTGTCAATTCAACCACACCTGGAAACTTAGTATCTGCAGCAAAGTGTTTAGTAGCAAAGTAATATGATAGTGGCGGTAACGGTAACAAAAGTAAAGGCAGCAAAAGTAATGTTTTTGGTATTTTGTAGTGATTGTAACAGTAGCAACGGAAAAGTAAATAAGCGTAAACCAGATATGGAAAGCTCAGAGGCACCGGATCGTTGATGGATAATTATGCCGGATGCGGTTCGTCATGTAACGGTCATAACATAGGGTGACACGTAACTAGCTCCAATTCATCAATATAATGTAGGCATGTATTCCGAATATAGTCATACGTGCTTATGGAAAAGAACTTGCATGACATCTTTTGTCCTACCCTTCCGTGGCAGCGGGTCCTATTGGAAACTAAGGGATATTAAGGCCTCCTTTTAATAGAGAACCGAACAAAGCATTAGCACATAGTGAATACATGAACTCCTCAAACTATGGTCATCACCGGAGTGGTCCCGATTATTGTCACTGGGGTTGCGGATCATAACACATAGTAGGTGACTATAGACTTGCAAGACAGGATCAAGAACACACATATATTCATGAAAACATAATAGGTTCAGATCTGAAATCATGGCACTCGGGCCCCATCGACAAGCATTAGGCATAGCAAAGTCATAGCAACATCAATCTCGTAACATAGTGGATACTAGGGATCAAACCCTAACAAAACTAACTCGATTACATGATAAATCTCATCCAACCCATCACCGTCCAGCAAGCCTACGATGGAATTACTCACGCACGATGGTGAGCATCATGAAATTGGTAATGGAGGATGGTTGATGATGACGACGGCGACGAATCCCCCTCTCCGGAGCCCCGAACGGACTCCAGATCAGCCCTCCCGAGAGAGATTAGGGCTTGGCGGCTCCGTGATCGTAAAACGCGATGAAACTTTCTCTATGATTTTTTTCTCCCGAAAGCCAATATATGAAGTTGGAGTTGGCGCCGGAGGGCCTCAGGGGCTCCACGAGGTAGGGGGCGCGCCTGGGGAGGGCGCCCCACCCTCGTGGACAGGGTGTGGGCCCCCTAGTCTTCATCTTTGGCAAGGATTTTTTTATTTTTTTATAAGACATCCCGTGGAGTTTCAGGTCATTCCGAGAACTTTTGTTTTCTGCACATAAGACAACACTATGGCAATTCTGCTGAAAACAGTGTCAGTCCGGGTTAGTTCCATTCAAATCATACAAGTTAGAGTCCAAAACAAGGGCAACAGTGTTTGGAAAAGTAGATACGATGGAGACATATCACCTATATACATGATCATACCTAGATATTCTCATAACTATGCTCAATTCTGTCAATTTCTCAATAGTAATTCGTTCACCCACCGTAAAATACTTATGCTCTTGAGAGAAGCCACTAGTGAAACCTATGGCCCCCGGGTCTATCTTCATCATATTAATCTCCCAACACTTGTTTATTATCTTTGCTTTTTTACTTTGCTTTTATTTTACTTTGCATCTTTATCACAAAAATACCAAAAATATTATCCTATCATATCTATCGATCTCACTCTAAGTAAGTGACCATGAAGGGATTGACAACCCCTTATCGCGTTGGTTGCGAGGAGTTATTTGCTTTGTGTAGGTACGAGGGACTCGCGCGTAGCCTCCTACTGGATTGATACCTGGACACCAAGTTCAAATGGACTGAGGAATGTGAGGCCAGTTTTCAGGAGTTCAAGAAACGCTTGGTTACAACTCCAGTGTTGATTCTTCCAGATCAACGCAAGGATTACCAGGTGTATTACGACACTTCTCATCGAGGACTTGGAGCCGTGCTCATGCAGGAGGGAAGAGTTGTTTCATATGCTTACCGATAGCTTAAACCCCATGAGTTAAATTATGCTACGCATGATTTGGAGTTAGCAGCCGTAGTGCATGCGTTGAAGACATGGAGACATTTTCTCATCGGAAACCATTGCGAGGTGTACACGGCTCACAAGAGTTTGAAGTATATCTTCACGCAGAAGGAGTTGAATCTCAGTCAGAGGAGATGGTTGGAGCTCATTAAGGATTATGATATGAAGTTGCATTATCATCCCGGAAAGGCTAACGTAGTAGCCGATGCGTTGAGCCGCAAGAGTCATGTCAACACACTCATAATGGGAGAGTTACCCAAGGAGTTAGCGGAGGATCTTCGTGAGCTATGTTTGGAAATAGTTCCGAGAGGTTATGTAGCATCATTGGAGATACAATCCACTTTGATGGATAAGATCAGGGAAGCTCAGAAGACGGACAAGGAGATTGCTGAGATAAAGGAAAGGATGAGCAAAGGAAAAGCTAAGGGATTTCGTGAGGATGAGCATGATACCCTATGGTTTGAGGACCGCATTTATGTGCCAAATGATCCGGAGATCAGAAAGTTGGTTCTGCAAGAGGCCCATGATTCACCATATTCGATTCACCTAGGAAATACCAAGGTGTATCTGGACTTGAAGGATAGTTTCTGGTGGACCGGAATGAAGAAGGATATTGGGAGTATGTAGCAGTTTGTGATGTATGTCAGAGAGTGAAGGCAGAACATCAGAAGCCAACTGGATTGTTACAACCATTGAGGATACCCGAATGGAAGTGAGATAAACTAGGCATGGACTTTATCACGGGATTTCCCATGACTCGTTCAGGCTATGACTCGATATGGGTTGTAGTCGATCGTTTGACGAAGGTAGCTCATTTCATCTCAGTTAAGACCACTTACACCAAAGGTTAAGTTGGCAAAGATATACATGACCAGGATCGTATGTCTACATGGAGTTCCGAGGACCATTGTATCAGATAGAGGAACCCAATTTACCTCAAAGTTTTGGAATCAGTTGCATGAGACTTTGGGAACCAGGCTAGAGTTCAGTACAGCCTTTCATCCACAGACAGATGGACAGACTAAGAGAGTCAATCAGGTTCTGGAGGACATGTTGAGAGCTTGTGCACTAGACTATGGATCTAGTTGGGACGATAATTTGCCGTATGCAGAGTTCTTTTACAACAATAGCTATCAAGCCAGTTTGAAGATGACCCCTTTCGAAGCATTGTACGGAAGGAGGTGCAGGACACCATTGTTGTGGGATGAAGTTGGAGACTGTCAGTTGTTTGGACCAGATTTGATTAAAGAGTCTGAAGAGAAGGTTAAGTTGATTCGCGATAGACTCAAGGTAGCCCAGTCCAGGCAGAAGAGCTATGCGGATTCTAAACGCACGAAGACAGTTTACAAGATCGGAGACAGAGTGTATCTTCGTGTATCACCACTTCGAGGAGTGAAGCGTTTTGGAGTTAAGGGAAAGTTAGCACCACGTTTTGTAGGACCGTACTGTGTTTTGGAACGTATGGGAGAAGTTGCTTACAAGTTGGAATTGCCTGAAGGATTGTCAGGAGTTCACGATGTGTTCCATGTTTCTCAGTTGAAGAAGTGCCACGCAGAGATGGCTGATATTCCTCTGAGAGATACAGTGCCACTGGAAGCGATTCAGTTGGATGCCGACTTGACCTACGAGGAGAAACCAGTCACGATTCTTGAGTTTGCCAGCCGAGTCACACGCAGTAAGGTTATCAAGTTCTGCAAAGTTCAGTGGAGCCACCATACCGAGGATGAAGCCACCTGGGAACGAGAGGAAGACCTACGGAAGGATCACCCTCACCTATTTTCTAGCCAACCCGAATCTCGAGGGTGAGATTCATCTTAAGAGGGGGTAGGTTTGTAACATCCCAAATTTTCAATTTGGAATATTATGCATTAGATCATCATTGCATATCATATTTTATTTGCATCTTGGCTTGATCCTAGAAATTCTACGCAACTCAAGGACCCACGGAGAGAGTTGGGAATTTCGTTATTTTCATATTTGAGTTTTCTTAAATTTTGAAAAGAGGATCGTTTGATTTTAATTATTTTTCTCTTCGATATTTCTTTCATGAAAATAAAAGAGAGGGGATAAAATGACTTCCTAAAAATAAAGAAATATTGGGGGTTTAATATTAAAATCAAATAAGATTTTTATTCAGAGTTTTATAGCTATTTTATTTGAATTAGGAAAAATATGCATTTTTAAAAATTGCATTAGAGGCCCAAATAAACGTTCACCTTCTCCGGTAGATTTTTAGAGGACGGAGAAAATTTATTTCAGGATTTTTGGAGTCGGTTTAGTATTTATTTTAGTCATTTTTCTGAGCGGAATTATTAAAAAAAATGAACCGACCTAACCGGGCCGTGTCCGACCTGGACACTAGCCCGACCAGCCCTTTAAAGCCGCGGAGGCCCGAGCCAGCGCCACCCCGCCCGAAAACCCTAGCGCCGCCCGAAACTAGCCACCGCCGCGTCGTCGTCCCGAGCCGCCGCGCCCGGCTCGCCATAGCCGCTGGCGCCCGTCACGCCGAGCCGTTGCCGCCGCCGCCGGAGCCGGACCCCGCCGGAGGTAGCCGCCGCCGCCCTCGGTTTTCGTGAGAAAAACATATCGTTTTTTTGAAACCCTAGATCCCTTTTTTTATTAGATCGGTTTGGTTTTTCCGGATTAGTTATTTAACGAACGCCCGTTCGTACGTTCGGTTTAACGAACGGTTTTCGCCGGTTAACCGCAGACAACGAACGTTCGTTCGTTAGTCTGTTCGTTAGTTTTTCTTTTTCCCGGATTTTTCGCGATTATTTTCGATCGCGATTTCTGATCCGATTTTCGTTTTAGTTTATCTTTTCGCTCGTTTATCGGAATCAGGCGATTCAAGCACCTAGAGTTTTGTCTCGAAGCCCTCTTTCTGTTTAACCAACTTGAACAAGGTTTTGCTACTGTAAAATTTGACTTTAGTCCAGATTAGTAAATGGATCTTGTTTCTTTCGCAGTTTGAGTTTTATTGCTTCGTTTGATTTGATTCTCTTTGCAAACCGGAGTTCTTAAGTTGAACTTTCTGGTTAGATCTCTTATTTGAAGTTTTACCCGTGCTTCTAGTTGAGTGCTTATTGTATGCTTGTTTGTTTGCAATAGAGTACCCGGAGTGCGAAGCGTGCTACTACGAGTCTCTAGGTTTTGCGGATCATGAGCAAGGCAAGTAACACTTTGGTCATACCTCTTTACTACCCAGTTTTATTGCATTAGGTCAATCCTCAAACAATTGCATGGTTAGGATCTGATTAAATTGTGGGTTTTGGGAAGTAGATGAGGTAGTGCCTATTCACTTGTTTATTATCAAACCCTTGGGAGTTACTTCTACGTTGTTTATATTGCTATGCTATGCTCGTAGACGTGGATTGGGTTTGAGTGTATTCATGACAGATGTGAGTTTGTTAATTAATGGTTCAACTTAAGGTGGCAACTTTAATACACATCTGGGTGGATTGCTTGTGGGCACCTGGAGAATCCAGTGATGTCCGAGGATATCCCGGAGGACCCGTGTGATCATCCTACGGCCCGCCACCCAGGCTCAAAGGGATCATAATATTATTCTTGCTAGAAACTTCCGTGTGCGCCCACAAGCCAATATGGGCTCTGGCATAGTTGAGTAAGTTGCGTGAAGCTCTTGAAGAGGTAGACTAGCAGATGTAGTGGGTTGTAGGTGGTACTGTCTATCCAGAGTAGAGAGTTAATGCTTCAGAAAGACCGTGTCAAGAATCTCCGACCATGGATGTATTCGAGTCTTGTGGGGAAAAGTGTGCAAACCTCTGCAGAGTGTATAAACTAATCATGGTTAGCCGTGTCCCCGGTTATGGACATCTTGAGTATCTAGTCTTTGGGTTATCATGTGGATCTCATCACTCTTAATATAATTTGATTGGGTTTAATGATGATGCTTAATTGGGATTGAGTTGGAGGAACCTTCTCAATGTTTAACAACTACCATGATAGTTAAATAAAATTTATTCCTTTGTTGTAGGAAAAATTGGCTTTTCATAAAACATTTAACCATACAGCCTCCACCAGCCATATATGCATGTAGTGATAGCATTTATTCTGCTCAAGATTTCTCTTATGTTATATTGCCAGCATATTCCATGTGCTGACCCATTTCGGGCTGCAACGTATCATGTTGCAGACTTTTCAGACGACGAGTAAGGAGCCATAGGTCGATGTCTTTCACTCAGTGATGCCGTTGGAGTTGATGGACTCACTTTATCTTCCAAGCCTTCCACTGTTATCATTTTTAGATGGCCTTAAGCCATATTTATTGTAATAAGTTCTCTTTTGAGAGATTCGATGTAAAAAGTGTGTTATTGCTACTCTGTTATAAATCCTCAAGTATTGTGCGTGTCAGCATTACCGATCGAGGGATGACACTGATGCACAGAGATGAGACTGTTTGAGGTCTGGTCGCTACAACCTATCTAAGTTGTTGAATTGCTATGCTAAGTTCATTAACTATCTTACTTGTCATACTACTATGCTATGTCAGACCTTCCCCGTGTTGCTAAAGGTTTTACTAATGTTATACTACTATGTTGTCATTTGGGTGGGAAAACGATGTTGTGTAGTTTTTTATATGAAAAAATAAAATTGGTGGCGTGACATCAATAAGGCACGTCAGATGAAAATTAATGGTGGGATGGGACACGTGCCACACAATCAATATCTATGTTAGTGTTGACATGTGTTGCCAATGCCATCACTAATTTTTACCAGTGGCGCCATACTGGTGGCGTGGCGTCGCCATGCCACCAAGGCACTTTTTCGCATGTCACCACTAGGATTTCCTGCACTATTGAAAGGGGGTGAGGATTTCAGGGTATTTGGTGAATCCCCGTCTTCCACCAATCCCCTTGATCCACCAAACCCCATTGGCTTCAATCCCCTATGTATAAAACTTGTGTTTGGTAAATAGAGTTTGCCATATTGAGATAAGATGGTGCAAAACATCTAAAAATACAATCTTTATAAGTAAAATAACATCATAGCAAGAAAACTTACTACAAGTCTACAATTATAAAATCCACACACAAAACTAAGCATGTTGCTACCAAATTGATACCAGTGCAGAATATGAGTATTACATATCAGTGACAACATAGTTATCATGAATGGAACACCATGTACTACCTCCGTCCTTGTTTATTGGCCCTCTTAGTATTTTATGCCAAACTTTGACCATAGATCTAACTAAGAAAATAATAATGCATGTCACAAAAAATTATATCATTGGATTCGCATTTGAACATAGTTTCCAATGATATTATTTTTTGTTACATGCATTAACATTTTACTAGTTAAATATAAGGTCAAAATTTAGCACAAAACACAAAGGGGACCAATAAACCAGGACAGAGGTAGTAACTATCATCAATTGCACACTTCGTGACAAGAATAAAGGGTCAAAATAAGATATTCTCATCGAATGTCGACATGCCCTCCAACACGCCATAACAACCATAATGTGTCATCCACCTAGTAAAACAGGCCCTCCATGACATACCATAACAACCATAACGCGCCATCCACGTAGCAAAACTGTTGGGGAACGTAGCATGCAATTTCAAAAACCTACGATCACGCAAGATCTATCTAGGAGATGCAGAGCAACGAGCGGGGAAGAGTGTGTCCACGTACCCTCGTAGACCGAACGCGGAAGCGTTAGCTTAACGCGGTTGATGTAGTCGAACGTCTTCTCGATTCAAGCAATCAATCACCGAACGTACGACACCTCCGAGTTCTGCACACGTTCAGCTCGATGACGTCCCTCGAACTCTTGATCCAGCAAAGTGTCGAGGGAGAGTTTCGTCAGCACGATGGCGTGGTGACGGTGATGGTGAAGTGATCCATTCAGGGCTTTGCCTAAGCACTACGACAATATGACCGGAGGAGTAAATGGTGGAGGGGGGCACCGCACACGGCTAAGAACAATTGATGTGTCTTAGAGGCGCCCCCGCCCCCGTATATTAAGGAAGGAGAGGGGAGGAGGCCGTCCTAGGCGCGCCCCAAGTGGGAGGAGTCCCACTTGGGCTCCTAGTCCAATTTGCCCCCCCCCCCCTTTCCTTTTACCGGAAGGGGAAAGGGGGAAGGAGAGGGAGGAGGAGAAGGAAAGGGGGCGCCGCCCCCTCCCCTAGTCCAATTCGGACTCCTTCCCTGGGGGGGCACCCCTTGTGGGCTGCCTTGCCTCCCTCCTATGGCCCATATCTTCCCCCGAGGGGTTCCGGTAACCCCCTGGTACTCTGATACGTACCTGATACATTTCGAAACACTTCTGGTGTCCGAATACTATCGTCCAATATATCAATCTTTACCTCTCGACCATTTTGAGACTCCTCATCATGTCCGTTCTCTCATCCGGGACTCCGAATAATCTTCGGTCACCAAAACACATAACTCATAATACAAATCATCATCAAACATTAAGCGTGCGGACCCTACGGGTTCTAGAACTATGTAGACATGACCGAGACACCTCTCCGGTCAATAACCAATAGTGGAACCTGGATGCTCATATTAGTTCCTATATATTCTATGAATATCTTTATCGGTCAAACGTAGTGACAACATACGTTATTCCCTTCGTCAACGGTATGTTACTAGCCCGAGATTCGATCGTCGGTATCTTCATACCTAGTTCAATCTGCTATCGCAAGTCTCTTTACTCGTTCCGTAATACATCATCCCGCAACTAACTCATTAGTCACATTGCTTGCAAGGCTTATTATGATGTGCATTACCGAGAGGGCCCAGAGATACCTCTCCGGTACTCGGAGTGAAAAATCCTAATCTAGATCTATGCCAACCCAACAAACACCTTCGGAGATACCTTTAGAGCATCTTTATAATCACCCGATTGCCAGGACGCTTTGATAGCACACAAGGTATTCCTCTGGTATCCGGGAGTTGCATAATCTCATAGTCAAAGGAATATGTATATGACATGAAGAAAGCTATAGCAATAAAACTTAACGATCATTATGCTAAGCTGATGGATGGGTCTTGTCCATCACATCATTCTCCTAATGATGTGATCCTGTTCATCGAATGACAACACATGCCTATGGTTAGGAAACTTAACCATCTTTGATTAACGAGCTAGTCTAGTAGAGGCTTACTAGGGACACTATGTTTTGTCTATGTATCCACACATGTATCAAGTTTTCGGTTAATACAATTCTAGCATGAATAATAAACATTTATCATGATATAAGGAAATATAAATAATCACTTTATTATTGCCTCTAGGGCATATTTCCTTAAAAAACAGGCCCTCTACAACACACCATAACAGACATGCATAACGCGCCATCCACCTATCAAAATAGGCCCTCCATCTCTTAGCCAATCAAGCCACACCTAGACAGATGAAGCAAAAAATCATGAATCATGAATAAAACCATATGTATTACACACAGACAAGAGGATGAAACATGAGAACATGGAACATGGGAGAAACTAGAACTGAACTGATTGATCTACATGAGCAGTAAGCATTGCAGTAGAACCATTCCATTTACAGCTCAATGCATCCTCGCATGAGGCTCGTTTCATTACATACAAGTAACGAACAACACTATGCTGCCACTTGTGACCACAAGGCCAGCTTGTGCTACTCTGCTGATTAGATGATGCAATGGCCCTAAGCTTACATGACTAGAACTTGTCCCACATCATCCCTCCTTGCTACTCCTACATCTCATCCAATCTCTATTTTTGCAAAGCATACTTACCTTCTAGCTACTATGTAAGAGAAAATACATAGTAAAAAGAAAAGGTAAGAGAAAAGAGAGATGCAACACGCCCCTTTTGTTTCATGCCATCAACTGTTGGACTATTTATTAATTGTTGGCATAAGTAACAAAGACCAAACCCAGTAAAGAACATAATTTGAAAAATCAGTCCTTTTCTATGGCTAGACAAGATCACATGGATGTGAAGGCTAAATCCACACTTCCAAAGCTCGTACTTAGCCGAAAAAGAAGAAGAAGGAATAAATGCTATTATGTCTCAAACATGCAATTCCAATATTCAACCTTACTTTTTAAGAGATTTCTCGCCAGCGATTGAACTTTGAAATCAAATCACAAATCTTGAGACTGACAATAACAACAATGAGAAAAATAGGACCCCAGATGACTCCATCTTCCACCATTTGGCTTACGGAGTACATCATTACAGTCTAAACATGATACAACCATAAGAAAAAACATGTGTTATTCAAATTAGCAAGCTCCAGTTCTAACAGGAGATCACTACAAAAGTAGTACATGGTAGAATACACAATAGCATCAACTAGTTTGTTCATCATTAAGTGGAAATAAAGCAGCAACAACAACAACTATAATGAACAAAAGCAACACCTAGCAGTTCTGTCCAAGAAAGCTTACTTTAGATACCTCTAGGCAACTATATCATTTCACCCTGGAGGCCCACGACAACACTCTGCTCATCATCAGTGGCAGAAGTAAGGAAAATCTCATGGTTCTCAGCATTTTTGAAGCTCTTGTATGTCGTGGGTCTCTCATCACATGCTAAGCTTTCCATCTTGTATAGAACAACAATGGACTTGCTGATGGAGAACCCTTGCACATTTCTTGACCTAACCAGTAGAGTAGCTTTATCCACCGCTTGCTTCCTCTTGATCTCAACATACTTCTCCACCACTCCCACTATAGGATCTTCACGCTTCTTGGGCTTCTCGGGTTCCTTCTAAGGCTTTTTGTTCGAACCAACAACAACACCTCTTTGACTGATTTGACCAACATCCTCTATTCCAACATCCCTTTGAGCATCATCACTTTGAGCGACATCTATTTGATCATCAAACATGTGCAAATCATAATTGTATTGATTCAGGTCGAAACAGAAGGTATCCCCCTTTCTTTGAGCTTTAGGATCATCATCACTTTCCACTTGTGTAACCTAAGTATGTTGTGATGGTTGAGCAACACATGTGAAATTGTAACTACCCTCGGCTATGTGGCCTGCACAAAGCACTCAAGTTACCATGAAACTTACATCATAAATATTACCTAGCGATGGAAATTCATTAAAGGTCAACATAAAGAGAGGAAATGAAACTTCATTAAACTTACCATCATGAACGTCACCTAGCTTATCATAGAGAAGAAACACTTTGTGCTGGAATTTGCTTATTTCTAGCCATGATTGTAGATAGAAGAAATGATTCACAAACCTGGATTATACGAAACAACATTGAGTACAAAAAGAACATAGAATGCAAGTTACATATTCCAAAGATGAATGCACTAAAATAGAACTTCAGGGCGGATGACGATGCTTCCTATTTGAGTTTGTCTTCCAGGCTTCAATCATCCCCGAGTTCGTCCGTTTGGACGTAGTCAACGAAGCTCCGGTGTAGATTTCTGCCGTCTCCTTGAGGTGGTGAGGTTAGAGTTTCTTGTCATGCGGTGAGATTTGGTGCCAGAATTTCAGATCTATGCAAGGGTTCAATGGCGACGACTGCGTCTCCAGGGCGCTGGTCCTTAGGGACGTGCACGAAGACTTCCCAACTGTCATCGACAAGGTCAAGCCGCCTCCGATAGGGGAGCGGCGAAAGCGGTCCGCCGACTGGTCGTTCGGTGGTCTCGGAATCTCGATGTAATTTTTATTATGTTTCAAATGCTTTGAACTTTCGATGAACTTTTATAATAGATCTCTTCCTTTTCGAAAAAAAACTTCAGGTTTTTATTTTTTGAGACAAAAAAACACTTATGGTTACACGACTGCAAGTTGCAGGTTCACCGGCCCATATGGCCCAAGTCAACTGTTCACAGGGCCTCCTGTCATCAAATCAAAGAAAAACCCCTAAAGAAAATCAAAGAAAAGAAAAAAAAAACATCAGGAAGGCCTCTTGCGGCCGAATCCCTAACCTTCCTGACGCGTGGAGCCCGACGCGGCGACGACCGGCGGCGGCGTGCAGCCTGCGGGACACATCTTGCTCCTCGTGAAGGTGATATCGCGGCGAGTGTCCTGCCCAAGGAAGGGTATCGCGGCGACTCCGCGACCTCGGACCTCGTATCTTCGCAGCGACTGGCAGCCAACGCCAGGTCCTCCAGTCTCCGGCTCTCAAGTGAGAGCATCAAGCGAGCACTCCAGTATCCTCCTATTCAAGCTCGAGTGCCCGACCTGATCACCGTGAGTTAAATTTGAATCCCCTTTCGGTTTAGTTAGAAAGAAGTCCACATCACCCCCTGTGGTTTCAGAAACCGGCTAACCCACCCCCCAACTCTGAAACCAGTTAACTAATCCCCTGAGATATCTAATACCAGCCAAGGCACCTCCTAATCCCAATTAGAGTGGTATCTGCTGGTGGTTTTGCTTGCGTGGCTCTACAGGATAGCCGCGTCGGCTTGGTAGGAGGCGCAGGAGATATGAGCACGGGCCGCCGGCTGTTCCTAATTCATCCAGTCCCTAATCCGATAGTTCATCTTTTCCTCCTCCCCTGTTCGTCGCCATGGCCGCCTGCTGAAGCTAGATGTTCTTTTGTTCTCTGGTTCCTCTCCTCCCCTGTTCGCCGCCATGGCCGCCCCTCTCCTCCCTCGATCCCTCATTCTCCCATGACCTAGAAGCACCCTGAACAAGGAGCGCCCTCGCCATGGCTCAACGGAACAGCACAATCTTATCTTGGAGTTCTTGTTCAATGTACATCGTGAGTTATAATTGAGACAGTGCAGATGCAGCTATACTGAACTTTAAACTTTTTTGAAGTCAATGCCCTGTTTTGCTTTTGTTCGGATTTTTTTATGAGTAAAATCTGTCGTTGACTCAATGTGTTCTCTGTATTACTTCTCAAGGGAGACAAGGACTAGGTGTTCCCCATCGAATTTTTGCTACAAACTGCAAAGATAAAATGCGAGTAGTACATTAGCTTACATGAATCCTGTATGATACTAACAACATAGCTTTTCTTCAAAAGGAGAAGAGAATAACAGTGGTTGCGTTTTTTGTTGGTTAGTGCAGGCATCTAGGCAAGGAATCCAGGCTACAGATCATCAGGGACGCAGGTCACACCTTGCTGTTGGAGGGGGCGAGAAGGTCAACAATTTCACCAAGTTGTTCTCCTAGATGATCCGAATAGACCTTGATTTGGCAGAGCCCGAAACTGAAACCTGCTCAGTGAATCCGTACTTGCAGGAAAACTACACACAAAATCATCTCAGGGGTGATGTGATGTACATTATACTCTTTGTAGGCATGAACTAATGCGCTGAGAAGAGAGAATTCAGTTTAGTTGAGATTGAGAATTAGTATGTGCAAAAAGTGTTATCTTCTCTTGCTAGTGTTGCTGTCCCAGTTTAGTTGAAAAAATAACAACAAAATACAACACATTTATAAGCGCTCTGCACATATATAAGATCGAATCCCTATGCAATCAAACCAGTGACAAATCACACATATATAAGCCCTCCGAAATAAACTGTTTCAATAGTCAAACCTCTAACTTAATGTACAGTCAAGCATAAAACTGTCCTGTTAAAATGAGTGTAGCAGCACAAATTATTATTGCTTCTGAATACTTCCAAATTTCTATAACATACGTAACAGAGTTTATATGAGTTTAGTGTATTTCAAAATTAAGATGTTTCCTTTCTGCTCATGCTAAAGGTATGCCTGCATCCTGGAATACACAGGGCATTTTGCAAAAGTTGATTACTTCTAGAGTACATGCAGACATGCTTTAAATCCAGCAAGTTTCTGAAAGAAAACTGCAGATTGCAGAGTAGCTATTTCAATGTGTACTGTAGCTCGACATCCAACTAGTTGTTTAATTGTTATCACACAAGTACCATTGAGAAAATACTAAGACGTCGGTCCAGATTACTCATGGAGAAAAGTAAAAAAAAAACTAGGAAAATAGCAGTGGCCTGAAGGGACCCAAGTCGTATCTTCTGAATTTGAAAAAAGTCCTTTAAAATCTTCAGAACCTAGACTGTTCAAGTGCATAGAGATAATCGCAGTATACACACATTAACTCAGCACACACTACTAGGATGAAACTATGGTGCGTTAGTACTAATCACCGGACTGATCGAGGACTATCTAGTTGGCATCTGACATCTAAATTCAGAAAGGGTCGTTGCAGCCTTGCAGGTGTGTAAGTTTCAATGCGTAGTAGAGAAGTACGTGTGTGCTGGGCCTGGAAGAGTTGAGCGCCTAACCTGGATTCCTGGAGTCGTCACACCGCTACCTTCAAGCGGCGATCATCCCGTCTTGCCCCGCTGTCGTCTCGTCGAAAGGAAATAAGGGAGACGAGGCCCAAACAAATCGGAGGAGCAGTTAACTCTCCTGCGCCTCCTACCAAGCCAACGTGGCTATCCTGTAGAGCCACGCAAGCAAAACCACCGGCAGATACCACTCTAATTGGGATTAGGGGTTGCCTTGGCTGGTATTAGATATCTCAGGGGATTAGTTAACTGGTTTCAGAGTTGGGGGGGTGGGTTAGCCGGTTTCTGAAACCACAGGGGGTGATGTGGACTTCTTTCGTTTATAGTTTTCATACCTGCAACCCAGATGCCACAATTTAGATTACTGATGGATTTGGCATGTTCAAAACCGGAAGAGTACCAAATTGAGAGATAACTTAAAACCGAACTTCTTAGAAAACCTCTGTCCAAAACCTCTACATTTGATGTATAACTCCAACCTTGCCATGTTTGGAGTCAACCCTACAGGAAATCGAAATGGAAAACATTGACCAGGTGAGAGCAGACGAAGGGGCATACTGTTCAGATCAGGCTCTATATTTTGCTCCTCCTGTTTCTGAATTCTTTGTAGAAAATTGTAAAAACCTTGAAATATAAATGTGTTTCCACCACTGTAGTACTGTGCAACCTCTAAGCATGTGATATTTCAGTGTAATTACAATTTAGTCATTCTACCTTTGTTGCATGGTCGCTAGTTTTTTTTTTCATGCGAATACTCAAGAATCTAGGCTTGCATTGTTTTTTTTACTTGTTTAATCTATCAAGACTATGTAGATGCAGAAACTTTGCCTTTCCCAGTTAGCGTCTATGACAGCTGGTTATGTTAGTGGCATCAGCAATCACCCAAGAATTTATAATATGCAGAAACATTTTAGGATAATGATTTGTTTTCTGATGGCTCCAACAATGCTGGCTTTGTTGGACTGTGTTTATCTTCACTTAATTTATCTTTTTTAATACCAGTGTCTAGCTGCTGTGAAATGGACATTTTGTATCAGTGCAAGGAGATCTTAAAGATTCAGAAGTTTAGGCGATTGGCGTCTTATGCTGGATTCTATTCCTTCACTGCCCTCATTACCTATGCTTACACAAGCAATACGTATGTCATTGCTGAGTTACCCTTTTCCCACAGTTGCAAAATCTTGTGACTTGTTGTTCTTTACCACCAAAATTCTTCTCTCTCTGAGCTTACTGCAGGACAAGAGCTGGCATTTCGAGGGCCGATCAGTATTATGCTTCCTACCCTTCTGGCACTGAGCTATTAACTGACACTGCAAAGGTATTAAACCGAAAAGATTTGTAAATAAATTTTCATTTTGTGTACCGTACCAGTTGCCCACTTGCTTCAGAGAGGTCATATCTTTATTTTTTTCGGGTGGTTTGCAGCTTTACAAGGCTGCATTAGGTAATTGTTTTGAAATAGACGACTGGGGTCCAATAGAATTCTCCATCATGGCAAAGCACTTTGACCGGCAAGGCAAACCACCATATGCTTACCATGCTGTAAGTGTCTTAATATTTTCAAATAAGCTTCTTTGTTTGGATTAATTTCCACCGCATGGTTTGCAAGTTTTATATCGGCTTTGTACTTTGTTGTTCAGCAATACATGTCGCACCTTCTATCCCATGGCCAACTCGATGGAAGTGGTTAACTGTCAGATGTGTTTTAGTTGACTCGTGAGGCCTTGGTCTGCCAATTATAAGCACTGTATCAGGTCTTGTAAAAAAAAGAGATGTTTTGATTGGAATCCTGGATTTTGATGGCCCGTGGTCACGGATGGCAGACTTCAAAAAATATAGATACTGAATACTAGGGCATGAAACCATGGGCCACTTCAGTATCAGCTTATTATCAGTATAAATTGTGCGGAATTTTCCAAAGAATCATGATGGTACCTTATTGAAGCATGGATGTAGTCATTTTTGTTGCTGAATGCAACTTCGTGAATGCCAATGTTAGTTCGTGTGCCCTTATCATATTGTTCCCTTGATCCAGCAAAGATTAGGGACCTCTATTTTGCACTTGGGAGTTTTGGTATCCAACAGTATCGATAACCACACAAGAGTTGGTTTAGCGATTGCTAAGGCGCACCGCCGTGTGTTCAGTGTTGTGTACTCAGGTTAGGGCTGGACCAAAAGCTCGTAGCTTGTGAGCTTAACAAGCGCTCGATAGTTCGGCTCGTTAAGCTCGTAGCTCGCTTCTTAATGAACGAGCCAATCATTGATTTCAGCTCATTAAGCTTAACGAGCTTAACGAACGAGCTAACGAGTTTCACGAGTAGCTCGTTAAGCTCGCTAGTAACAACACAACACATATTTTCATCTTACGTGACAAATTTTTTGTAGCACCTCAGTCGATCTATTCAATCTAACCGACATATGAGGCAACAAACTACTGCATTTATTTTTGTAGTCACCATGTTTCATCTTGAAAACCACACCTACATATTCATCATTTATATCGTAATACATTATAATCTATTAACGAGCGCTCACGAGCTTAACGAGCTGAGCCGAGCAGGGTTTTCTGCTCGTTAATCTTAACGAGCTTAACGAGCCGAGCCTTAACGAGCACGAGCTTAACGAGTACGAGCTTAACGAGCCGAGCTGCTCGTTAATCCACCCCTAACTCAGGTCGTCAAAGTCTCATCCAACATAAATCGATTTCATCTCGTTGAAAGATTATGTCACCTTGTACCTATCAGCCACCGAGGAGCATTCAACACATGACGGTGATCCACTAAGTGCTTAAGACTGCCCAAGGTACGAAAGTGTAGTAGGAGCACCCTAATACCTTTTTTTTTTTTTGCGAAACGGAACACCCTGATACTTGACTCTCACTAGGTTTACTATTGCATTTTACTCGCTCCGTTGACATTTTTTTTAGATTTATCGATCCAAATAGGCGCCTGATGTGGCATACAAAGACCATGGCTCGCAGCAGGTGGTTATGGTGGTTTTGAGGAGACCCGCTCAAGGTTGCTGGTTCGGAGCTATTCCGAGATCTCAAAGTGTGCCAAGCTTAATACGTGCAAGAGGAAAGAAAGGCCCAAAATAAGGGGCGTGTTGGAACCGCGGATGTGGAAAGCTAGGATGGACCGATGGTCGGCTAGAGCTGCGTTGATGCTACAAGCAACGATGGCTAATACTGGAATCGACTATGTGGGAAGTTGTGGCAGCTGTGACCCTGGAAGATGGGAGCTGCAACCAAATGACGGTGGAGCTGCGACCGTGGATGCAGGGGGAGCTGCAACCATGGCTGGTAGGAGCTACAACTAGCGATGGCAGAGCTACGACCTTTTTCCAACGAAGTTGCTACCGTTGACCGTGAAGCTGCAACCGTGGATGTCTGGAGCTACAACCAGATGACGGCAGAGCTGTGTGTGGTGGAGGGTGCTGCGGCAGAAGGACAACCATGGCCGGAGACGTGAGGCTGGCGGTGCGTGCAGACTGCACGTGGAGCGGCTTCTCCTTTTTTTTGTGTCAGGGGTGAGGCCAGTTCCACCGCGCGACCCCATCCTGTCCGGCCTCGTTCGTTTGGGGTAAAAAAGACAAACGAGGCGGCCCAGCGCGCGACGGCCCGGACCCATTTGGTCCGTTTTGTGTCCGTGACGAGCCATTTCGAGCGCAAACATGCGCCGGGTTTGGGTCGCGGCGGACACCAAACGGACGCGTCGCTCGTCCGCCTCGGGCCGCGTGGCAGGCGGCCACCTACCTCCCATCGCCCGACATCAATGCACACAGGCGGCCGGCCCCGCCTGTCATTCGCTCAGGCCAACGGTCGCGGTCCTTTTTAAATGGGGAAGCCGTGGACCAGTCGTCGTCCACACTGCCCCACTCCACCCTGCGGCCTCCTCGAAACCCGACAACCCCAAACCCTAGCCTCGAACTCGCCAGCCGGCCGCCTCGCAGCCATGGGCCTATGGAACTACGGCCGCAAGGGGAAGCACGACCGCGAGGCCGGCTCCTCGTCGGGGCGCCGCCGCGGCGATGTGAAGGAGGAGCCCGCATCACCACCGCGTCGGGCCCCCGTGCCGCCCGCGTTCTCCATCGCCACCAGAGCCACCCGCGAGCGTGACCGGCACTACATCGAGGCGACCGTATGCCGCCGCTATTGGGAGACGAGGACGCCGCTCCCCTGGAGCGACGTCCACCTCCCAAACAACTGGCATTTGTCGTCCGATCGCGTGCCGATCCCGCCGGTCCTGTTGAGCGGCCGTGCGCGCCGCCAGGAGATCGAGCGCCGCCGCCGCCTCCTCCCGGACGACCTATACTACGACAAAAGGTACGCCCCCGACTCGCCCATGTGGGACACTTGGTTCCAGGACGAGCACGACACACGGCGGGCGTCCTTCTTCACCGGCACGTCTACGGGGCTGCGGCGACCACGTCTAGAGCGCCGAGCGGCTGCTCCCCAGGTGCTCGAACGTATGCGGGTGCGCGGCCTCACGCCCACGCCGTCGCCAACCCCGTCACCTCACCGCCACCACCTCCTCGCATGACAACGGAGGAGGAGGCCCGTCTCATGGCGCGTGTCATGGAGGACTCCATGCGCACGCACGACGAGCGCCAATGGGAGGGCCTCGAGGAGATGACGACCCTCTCCGCGGCCAGCGACGTCGCCATCCCCGAGCTGGAGATGGTGGCGAAGGAGGAGGTGATGGAGGAGCCGCCGGTGGCCGCGTTCCATCCGGGGCTGGTGGGCCAGCACTGGAGCTGGTCGTGCACGGCTCCGGAGATGGCGGACGCCGTGAGGGGCGTGAACTGGTGCCCCACACCGCCGCGGTCACCGGAGCGGGACGCCTCGCCACGGGAGGAGGTCGTGCAGGCACCTGCCACCTTCCAGCCGCAGGCACCACGTTCTGCCGCTGGCCCACCTGCGACGCCGCCATACCACGTCGACCTCGTCACGGCAGCGACACCGGGCGGCATCGAAGACGATTTACGGGCGGCGGCAGAGCGCGGGCGGCGTTTTTTTATTTTGTTTTTTATGTTAATTATGGCAGTGGGCCGTTTATGTGAACCGCGAAACTGGGCCGTTTTGTGGCCGTGACCTAAACTTATGTTTTAAGTTTTTTAAATGTGTTTATTTACTCTTTTTTTAGTCATTTTATTTTAGTTTTCCTGTTTTTTAATCACGTCCAACACGGACATGATTTGGGGTGCGGTCGCACGTTGGGCGCACCCACGACCCAGGACAGACGCGGACATGGGCGAACCCATTGCCGCCCCAAAGGGACAAAATCCGGCCAAACCGGACGTCCGTTTGGGGTCGTGCGGTGGAGTTGGCCTGAGTGCGCAAGTGAACAAGAACAACCCGCGCAACCGAGAGACAGTGAGTTGACATGTGGTGGGGGTAGCGTCGGTGTACAAAAGTAGGGGTCCTTTTTGCACCCCTTTATTTGCGCGCGAGCAATCACAGCCACGCACCTGCAGCCGCGCTTGGCGGGACAGAAGAGGAAAGCAAGACACAAGACCACTAGAGCTGTGCTCAAGACCAGAAGTATGAAGAGCAGAGGGGTGAGGCGAAACTCCCTCGGCAAGGCCCTTGCCGGGGCGGCCTTCACAGCCCCGGCAAGAGCCTTGTCGGGGCAACTTACCCAACACCAACGAGGCTGCCACCCTTGAGTCTAAGAGTTCCGACGCCATCAACCACATTGGAACCAAGGCTCGGGAGGCGCCTCCATGGTGGCATGCAGATCTTTGTGAAGACAAAAGGCCTGCGAGGCCTAGGTAGGAACCAGAGGACAAGACGACAGTGGGGCTCCTTGCCGAGGATGCCCACGAGGCCTCGGCAAGGCTCCTGCCGAAGATACCCACGAGGCCCCGGCAAGACTCTTGCCGAGGGCACCCACAAGGCCCGGTAAGACCCTTGCCGGGAATATCAGCAAGACCGCGGCAAGGCCTTGCCGCCCGTCACGCCGCCCATTTCGGCCGCCAACCCACCAACTAAGCGGTACCGCGTACGATCGTCGCTCCTAAGCCAACTAGTCAAGCACCTACGTAGTGGCATGCAGATCTTCGTGAAGACTCTGTCACCACACCAGCTCAGCAGCCTGCCAGCCTACATGGCGCTGCATGCCTCGTTGGCCTGGACGCGTGGCAAAGCAAGGCGAAGCGGCGATGGACGGGACGGGCCTCGTTGCCGTCCCCGATAAAGTAAGAGGACACCTAAGTAGCGCATTTAATGCGTTTTGTCCTACGATGCCAGAGATAAACTCGACTACTGTACAACTTTCCATCTCCTTTGTGCCACTGTGGCAGCCCCTTTTGACTATAAAAGGAGGCCCGCGGCGTACTGTGAGGGGATTCAGACTTTTTGGACCCCTGCACGCTTTGTAGCTAGTCCAAGAACACCAGGTAAACACAAGCCAGCAGGAATAGGGTATTACGCATCACTTGCGGCCCGAACCTGAATAAATCTCCCGTGTTGATCTCCTAAACTCGCTCTTTCCACAGCCCCGCGCCCGCCGACCGTAGAAGGTGTAGGGGAACGCGACAGAAAAAAAAAATTTCCAACCTATGCACCAGCCCAGGACCACTATGGAGACTGCATACATGGTTTGATCTTTCTCGTTACCGACTCGTAGCGCAGCGGGAAGTAGAGTCGATGACGATCGGCGGTGCAGATCCTCAAGAGCTAGGATTTACAACCTCCCAACCGCGAGGATGTATACCCTCATCTGCTCCTCGAGCTGACCCGCCAGGAGGCGGTCGAACAGCCCCTCGGACGGTGTCGCGGACAGCCCTTCGGGAGGACCTTCGAAACTCGAACAGTCACTCGGATAGCCCTTCGGGAGGACCTTCGAAACTCGGACGGTCACACGGACAGCCCTTCGGGAGGCACTCATGAACTAAGACCGAAACTATGATCTCTCTAAAGAGTTGCACACATACGGTGTCATCTATCCGACAGGGCTTCATCGTCCAGAACTAGTTCCCACCGGAACCTGTGACCTTTTCGGCTTGGCGAAACTATTTCAAGGGAGCGAGAGAAGCAGATCATTGCAATGTCACTTGTATGTGAGAAAGAGTGAGTGTGGAGAGTGCCTCTCCACCTCTATTTATAGGAAAACCCAAGGGGTAGGGGACACATGAAAAACCCAAAATGTCCACACTTTATGTCACACATAAAAGGGCATAAAGGGCATAAAGGGATGACAAGGGGAGCCCCATGGAGGAGCTGCACCCTCCAACGTCCCACCCTCATGGGGGCCCCCCAAAGGGGGTACCTTGATCCCCAAGTCCTTCTAGAAGCCTTTTGGGAAAAGCCCCAAAAGGTGGCTTTCCATAAATATCCCAAAAAGCACTTTCACTATTCATGACGACATTTTTCAGCGTCCGTTTGAATTGAAAATATTTATGTGGGATTAGAGCATTTCCAGTACCCACCATAATGATTTTCAACGCATTCTGGAACAATTCCAGTTTAGTGATTTTCATCTGCGAAAAGCATCTGAACCGGTTCCAAAGACTCAAACATTTCCCGTTTATAATACTGAAAATTCCGAAAAGTTTCCAGAGTGATTCTGGCACCCTCCAAGAATTATCAGGCATGTGCCGAAACCATTTTGACTTAATGGCATACCCTGAAACAACTATTTCGGTTTCACCGAAACTCATCCCGTGACCTCTCTCTGCGGAACTTTTCCACTGTCCGAAACTTTTCGGTGTCCGAAACTTTTTTGATGATTTTCTCTCAGACTCCCTGTCTAGTACTCATCAGATAGATGACCCTTAAGCGTGTGACCCTATAGGTTCGGTAAAGTATAGACATGACCCGGAACCCCTTCCGATCAATGATCAACATTGGAGCCGTGGACACCCATATTGACCCCTATACCCACACGAATAAATATTCGAGTGAACCTCCGATTGCGATGAGCTATTCCTGTTGCTTCGCGATATGTCACGAACACCCGAGGTGAGATTTTTTGCATCCCCGTGGACGAACCATTTGTCCACCATGCAAGTTACCTCGTTACCGGTTTTGTTCTCTTTTCTCGTTTCCGTGTTCCGGCATCCCAGTGATCAAATCACACTGTGTCTGGCCAGACGATGATGGATACCGTAATACCGAGAGGGCCCGAGAATATCTCTCCATCGTCGGAGGAGCAAATCCCAATCTTGAGCTATCAAGTTACTTGACACACTTTTCCATGAACCCGTAAGCCGCCGTAATAGCCACCCATTTAGGGATGACGTTTAACAAACCCCAAAGTTCATGAAGCAAGCATGAAGAAACTCGATACTCTCATGGTCTAAGGAATTATGCAAACGTTAACCATCTCTGTGTTATGCACCATTAACTTGTGACGAATGAATCTCATAGCATAACATCAATCCGGGTCGATTCAACACAAATGTTCTCTTAACATTGTGCCCTCAAAGTTGCTGGCATAGACATGCCCATTACCAGGAAAACAGAATCATCATGCAACACTTGAGCTAGTCTTAGAGGCCAGACTAGGAATACATTTTACTATTTATTATTCCACACGTGCATATGAGTCTTCCTCCGAGCCTCGTGGTTATTGCAGACTCGAGAACCATAGCAGTTATAGCATGGAACATAAGCATATAATTATGAACATGGAGATAAGTAATAGCATTTATTATTGCCTCTAGGGCATATCTCCTACAGACTCCAACTTGCACTAGAGTCACTAATCTAGTTAATGCTAATGCACTTTACACCTGTGACATACTGGTGTAAAAAATGCTTCGCATGTGGTATAGCCTGATGTCCATCGGATCCGACAACTTCAGCTCTGTGTGTATCTCTTCATATCCTCGCATTTTCATGCTTTCACAAAATTTATATTTGCGTGGACTTGGCGTTGTATGTATGTGAATCATAGGTCGAACCTGGATTCCTCAGACTGAGTTATGGAGCAACTACCTGTAGTAGTGTCCCATTGAAAAAAGCCATCTTGGAAACATACTAAGTCCATGAATGAACTATATGATTCAACATCTTCTTTTGTCGCTTCTAAAGCGTCAACATACTTAGTCATTTGTTATAGAATTCGCCACAGTATCATGTTGGGAACAATTTCCAACTACCGTGCCACCATATTGTGTATTACACAAAACCCTTAACTTAAATCGAAAATCGCATGGAGAAAAGATGAAGACTGTATCGATGTAACATTTTACAACGAACTCTTCATGATCTCCGCTTGCGAGAAAACATATCATCAGTACTTACTCTAGTACTCAATGACATCTTTCACTGTTGTCCCACGATCAGTACTTTGATCACTTTAGTATCCATACTCGCAACACCTTGGGAGTATCCGACATATCTGGTTGTTTTACATACCATGGAATACATGATTAATCCAAACACAAAAGTGTGTGGAATATGCATCATGTATTTTGCTCATCAGTGTTTTGGGACACCGAATCTTGCAAAGAACTCTTCCATGTGACTCCGGCAAGAATCACTCCTTGGCGGTTTTAAATGCTAAAAGGCTTTAGCACCTTGTCAATATGTATTCATTGCTTAGCCCTATTAGGTAAATCTATCGCCATAGATCATTATGCCTAATATTGAGGCTATTTAGCCTAAGCACTTCATCAAAAAACTATTTTCAAATGAAGTCCTAATTCGTGTCAAGAAATTTATTTCCAATTAACAATGTGTCAAGCACACAAGGTTTATAGAAATATTATTACGCTCCCACTTACTTTCTTGAATTACAAGCATCTTCGTTAACCATTGATGAAGTCAAACCCCTTTGACCATTTCATCAAAGCATGAAGATTCCAACTCCATTTTGCTCTCTTACATCCATCATTTGGAACTCTGAAGTTTGCACCCTTACTAGCATCCTCCGGATAGACAAAATGCCTTGGACCGTAACACCTGCAAGTCCTTGGTTTCATTTCCATCGATGGAAATCCTATTGTCATCCATGTTTCATATCTCATGATTGAAATATGTATTAATTGCTAGTTCAACCCGAACCGACTTTAAGCATCGCTACGATGAAAACAACCTCATCGTAGTCAACTCTTGAACTCGTTATTTCAACAAGTCGAGCTTTATGGATAAACCATTTTTATCCGTATCAGTTTTAAGTTCCATAAATATTCGTTAGACTCTAAGTCTTCCGAAAGGTGTATCAAGGTTTTAATCTTGAATCACTTATATGGAAACTAACTCGGGTTGCATTGGCATTTAGCCAATTCGAGTCGGGCCCATCAACGCTTCCTTGTGTATCGAGGTATAATGTTGTCTAACAACAATATCTCGCTTATGCACTGAGAGGTTTGCACAAGCCTTGCCTACGTGGTTCAGCTGCAAGTTCGAGAAGTTCATACATTTTATTGTAGAGACTTCCGTATCGATCGTGATGAAAACTCTGGAATTACTTCCAAGGTCTCTTTCCTTTGATCCGATGACGAAGATACTGTTTATCTCGTCGAGTTGCACTATTCTCCCACTCACCTTTTGGAAAGAACCATTCTCTTTAAAAGCACACCGATTCGCGGCAAAACTATTTGCCTCGGTATAGTGAGGGAGGAATACCCAACATTTTGGTATAACCTACAAAGTAGCACTTATGCGATTTGGAATAGGTTTGTAACCTTTACACAAGCCCCATATTCCAAATGTTAAGAAAAGATATAACATGGTTTGGCGTACCATACCATGGCTTCATTTCTACATACCCGATGTAGCTCTTTTCAAAGGTAAAAGCATGATCTCTAAAGCATCACTTTAAAAGGGATAATGGCAAATTTATTTATGTCATCTTTGACCTTACCATGTCATAAATGGTTTGATTACATCTTCACAGACATTCCACTCATAGTGGTGTTCCGGAAGGTGTAAGTTATGAAACTCTTTTCACAACTCATCAGACATTCGCTAAACTTGTAACTTAGATATTCCTTTCTGCAATCAAATTGTAGAAACATAATTTCCTTTTTACAATAACTTCTACTTCATTTTTTAAAACCTTTTGAATGATTTCAAAAGATCCAGACTTACATCTCATCAAGCAAATATCCATATATCTACTTGAGTCATTTATGAAGATATATAAATCCACTACTTGCAACAACATTTATTGAACTACACACATCAAAATGTATGATCACCAATAAGTTTGTTGCTCATTCCTTATGGCCTGTGAACGGTATTTCAGTCACTTCACTTTTCGGAGGAAAGTTGCAAGTGTCAGATGATTCAAAATCAAAAAGACTTCAAAATCCATCATAATGGAATTTTCCATGCAGGTTTCTCCAATGTGACCAAATGTAGTGCCACACTTGTGTGGTATTCTTTTAGTCTTGCGACATTAAGCGTCAGTGTTACGGATATATCATATTACCATCAATATTCATAACATACATCCCATCTTGAATGGAAGCATGGCCCTTCATGTTATTCATAATACTTAACAACAATTGTTGTTTTTATGAACAACTCTTTTGCAACAAACATTGTGCAATGGGCTAGAGTGTATGAAACTCTAAAATGAATTATGAAAGTAAACCTAGAGGTATTGTATTATTATCAATATTCATAACATACATCTCATTCATAATGAAAGTATGGCCCTTGTGTTATTCATAACATCGAACATAAAAAGTTCTCTTATGAACAACCTTCTTGCAAGATACCTTATGCAATGGGCTAGAGTTTGTAAAACTCTAATTGAATTATGAAAATAAATACAGACGACAATACACCGATGGAAGGTATAGTAACATTTACTATGTTACCTGTGTATACCTTAACCTCATTTCTGGCTAGTCTTTCAGGCCATAGTAGCTCTTACATTGATTCGCAACAGAATGCAATCGAGCGGGTATCTTTGTGATTAACTCACAATACCCAAGAATTAGTGATTAACATGTTTAACCATAATTCCCAAGAACTATATCTTTGACCAGCCTACTATACATAAAAAACTTGTATGACATTCATACATGAGCTGGATATTCCAGTCATCTTTCTTTCTACCTTTATACTTCCAACAGTTTAACTTTTAGTATTTCTCCTACTCGCAAAAGAAGCACCCAACTTAAGAGTGGCGTTAGCCCCGGACTTCCTAGGCGTGTAAGTGATACTAACACCCTTTGGACACTTCCTTTCTCTTTAAGTTGTTATTTTATTCACCTTTCATTATATGACAGCTCTTTCCTCGATCCCTTTCCCAACAGTCAAATGCATAGTAAACACTTTTACTAATACTTGCAAACAAACATTGCTTTGTTTGTATCTGAAAATAATTTTCAGTTGCATGAATATCATATAACTATCCCAACTTTCGAGTTTTGGGTTTCATGGAAGCAAACATGTTCCATTTGACCGTAACATAATTCTAGCTTTTGGATCGAAGGACGAGGGTCACATGATCCATAGCATTAGCGGGAGGATACGGAAAGCATGCGATAGGACAAAGTCCTTCTCGGCACTTTTGAGGACAATCCTCATATTACGTTACCAATCGTAAAGTTTTAACCAGATATTTAACAACTATTCAATTTTAACAGGGAAAGTGGAACCGCGAGCCATTATTCTACAACTATTTTGCAAGAAACACTTAGACAGTGTTCATAATTAATTGCACTGAGAATTGAACATGTTAATTCAATAGTGCGCTCCCACTCAAATCAATATCTCTCATAATTAATTTTGAGTGATACAAGATCCAGACTTCAATTCATTGCCATAGAATCATCATCTCATAACGGGAATTTTAATCGGTAGGCCAACTTGCCGATCACATCTCTATGTGACTCTTGCTCATCTTCGATGCGTGTGTTAGAGCTCAGGACGATCCTGCCATGAACGTCAAGACAACCAAGTGATCTTGCTGCGAGGTCTGACCTCACCCGTCTCACACTTCTCTAATCATTCGTACCCATGCATCCATGGCGCACCCCGAAAAGATAGCTGCCGTGACGGTGCTACACTTGGGAGAACACTAACTACTTGATATTTTAGTGAGAGATCACCCCAATAAAAAGCGACTACCGCGCAATCAAAAAGGGTGCATCAAAGGGATAAACATCTCAGGCAATTCATAATAGCATGATATGGTATAGCCCTTTATGACGGAGAAGTCTTTCATTCCTTCGTCTTCGGCATTCGCGTCGGTGTTCACCTTCGCGAAGATTGCCACCACCTTGTCGATGCACCAGATAATATTGTTATCTCTATAGCTAATAAAATAAGTGCATTACTTAAGGTTGACACGCAGGTCATTAAAGTGACAATCATATGGCTCCAGCCATCATGCCGAATCATGACACGCAGGTCATGTTAATTACATCATATAGTCATCTCATACATAATTAAATTGAATATGAGCATTGCTATACCACATCACATGCACATCCTGCAAAACCAAGTTAGACGCCTCTATTCGGTTTATGCAAAATTTTATTTTTCGTGGCATCTAAGGTTTTGACTTAAACCACAGCTACCAACGTTTTATCATCAAGTATGATTATTCAAGTTGCTAGATTAACATCTCGGGGTGTATGAAACACGAGATAATTAAATCTCGAGCCCCATACTAAATGTCGTCATACGCATGACCCCCGTGCAGATCATATCTGCAATGCCCTTTCATCTGCGAATTTCATCTTTCTTTTGACTACGGCAGAACCCAAAGAACTGATAGCACTTCCATGATCAATCAGGATCACGGATTGCCAGAACTTTGTCAAATTCCACCATGCTGTCTCGAGATTGAGAAAATGCAAATTCTAGGGAAGCAACAAGAACGTTGGGTAATAGATTTCATCTGTCACCCGCATAAATAATTTTTCAGCAATAGATCTCATCTACTACCTAATTATATTATGAAATACCCATACATCTCCATGTATTCTAGATCGAAACCTGCATCTACGCATAGCACGGCTCATTATGCCCTTTGTAGAGGGGAACGACGAAAACAAAAAATTCGACCCACGCACCAGCCCAGGACCACTATGGAGACTGCATACATGGTTTGATCTTTTTCGTTACCGACTGTGAAGCGGGATGTAGAGTCGATGACGATCGGCGGTGCAGATCCCCGCGGCTAGGATTTACAACCTCCCAACCGCGAGGATGTATACCCTCATCTGCTCCTCAGACAGCCCTTCGGGAGGACCTTCGAAACTCGAACGGTCACTCGGACAGCCCTTCGGGAGGACCTTCGAAACTCGGACGGTCACACGGACAGCCCTTCGGGAGGCACTCACGAACTAAGACCGAAACTACGATCTCTCTACAGAGTTGCACACAAACGGTGTCATCTATCCGGCAGGGCTTCGCCGTCCAGAACTAGTTCCCACCGGAACCTAGACAGTCTTTCAGCTTTACGAAACTATTTCACGGGGAGGGACAGAGAAGCCAGATCATTGCAATGGCACTTGTATGTGAGAAAGAGTGAGTGTGGAGAGTGCCTCTCCACCTCTATTTATAGGAAAACCCAAGGGGTAGGGGACACATGAAAAACCAAAAATGTCCACAGTTTATGTCACACATAAAAGGGCATAAAGGGCATAAAGGGATGACAAGTGGAGCCCAATGGAGGAGCTGCACCCTCCAACTTCCCATCCTCATGGGGCCCCCCCAAAGGGGGTTCCTTGATCCCCAAGTCCTTCTAGAAGCATTTTGGGAAAATCCCCAAAAGGTGGCCTTCCATAAATATCCCAAAAAGCACTTTCACTATTCATGACAACATTTTTCAGCGTCCGTTCGAATTGAAAATATTTATGTGGGATTAGAACATTTCCAGTACCCACCATAATGATTTTCAATGCATTCAGAACAATTCCAGGTTTAGTGATTTTCATCTGCGAAAAGCATCCGAACCGGTTCAATGACTCAAACATTTCCGGTTTTATTTACGAAAATTCCAAAAGTTTCGAGAATGATTACGGCACCCTCCAAGAATTATCGGGCATGTGCGAAACCATTTTGACTTAATGGCATACAGAAACCACTATTTCGGTTTCACCGAAACTCATCCGGTGACCTTTCTGCGGAACTTTTCCTTTGTCAAAACTTTTCGTGTCCAAAACTTTTTCGATGATTTTCTCTCGACTCCTGTCTAGTATTCAGCAGATAGATAACCCTTAAGCGTGTGACCCTATAGGATCTGTGAAGTATAGACATGACCTGGAACCCCTTCCAATCAATGATCAACATCGGAGCCGTGGACACCCATATTGACCCCTATACCCACATGAATAAATATTCGAGTGAACCTCCAGTAGCAGTGAGCTATTCCTGTTGCTTCGTGATATGTCAAAAACACCCGAGGTGAGATTTGTTGCATCCCCGTGGACGAATCATTTGTCCAGCATGCAAGTTACCTCGTTACCGGTTTTATTCTCTTTTCTCATTTCCGTGTTCCGGCATCCCAGTGATCAAATCACACTGTGTCTGGCCAGACGATGATGGATACCGTAATACCGAGAGGGCCCGAGAATATCTCTCCATCGTCGGAGGAGCAAATCCCAATCTTGAGCTATCAAGTTACTTGACACACTTTTCCATGAACCCGTAAGCCGTAGTAATAGCCACCCATTTAGGGATGACGTTTAACAAACCCCAAAGTTCATGAAGCAAGCATGAAGAAACTCGATACTCTCATGGTCTAAGGAATTATGAAAACGTTAACCATCTTTGTGTTATGCACCATTAACTTGCGATGAATGAATCTCATAGCATAACATCAATCCGGGTCGATTCAACACAAATGTTCTCTTAACATTGTGCCCTCAAAGTTGCTGGCATAGACATGCCCATGACCAGGAAAACAGAATCATCATGCAACACTTGAGCTAGTCTTAGAGGCCAGACTAGGAATACATTTTACTATTTATTATTCCACAACTGCATATGAGTCTTCCTCCGAGCCTCGTGGTTATCGCAGACTCGAGAACCATAGCAATTATAGCATGGAACATAATCATATAATTATGAACATGGAGATAAGTAATAGCATTTATTATTGCCTCTAGGGCATATCTCCTACAGAAGGGATTCCCCGTGATCCCATAGGTGTCGTTTCCACCGACATCTCTGGTGCGCCAGGTAGAGGGCGCAAGCTGTGAGAATCTGGTTTGAAGGTCAGCGCATCGACTTCATCATCACCATGGCCCCCAAGAGAAAGGGGATCACAACGATCGGGTCGCCGGGAGCAGGCCCGTCCGCGCCAGCGCGGGCAGGCGGCCGGGTGGCCACAGATGGCGCCGGAGACGTGGCCCGCGAGGATCCACGACACTCTGGCAATCGGAGCCAGGCGAGCGGCATCGTTCGAATCCGAGACGACGAGCTACACGCCATACTGGGTCTGTGGGCGGGACGATGCCCATGGCGGCGCGGCAACACGCCACGGCTTTACTGCATGACGCGTTTTCCCACGACGCGCGCGATGAGCGACACCGCTATGCCGGAGCCAACGGGCATTGCCGCGGAAAGAGCCCTGCGCACCACTCGCAGGACGCACTAGGCCGGCGTGCGCGCTCGGACGCCGGCGGAAGCGGCATGCAACTGTGAGTCCGTGACAGAGTCCCTTCTAACCCGGTAAGAAGTCGGAGCGCGTCACGGTCTACGCAGCTCTCGCCGCCGCCCACACCAGCAGAAGCGCTGGCGCGCGTGCAACTCCTCCTCGACTTCCCCCGGCTGCGGAGAAGCTCGACGAGTGGAGGGCCACCATCCGAAGCCTTGTCAGTTTCGCCAACAAAGACGAGCCGCTCCCAACGGGACCCTCACGCCGGTGTTCTGTCGAGCCGGTGCATGCCGGTGATGGGGGGACCAGAGACCCTGCGACCACGGTGCACTCTCCTCCCCTGCGGCCGCGACAGCAGCCACCGGCCCGTCGGGTCGACGCCTGTGACAACGCTTCCACAGCGTCCTCCGACCCGCGAGACCGCCGCAACCAACGCCAAGTCCTTCGGGAGCGGGCCCAGGAAGACGCTCGAACCACCATCGAGCAACGACGGGAGACGCGCTATCAGTCGGATCGGTGCGCGGGGCCTACTATGGACCACCCAGCGCCAGGGGGGCTCTGGCAACCTACCCTACGAGGTGGGTTGTCCAGCCTTTACCCGAGAGCTGCGGCGGTTCCAGTGACCCTCCCACCGCGCATTTAAGCCTGATGTTGGGGAAAAGTACAACGGCAAGATCACCCGTCAGTGTTCCTCAGCATCTACACCATCACGATGCAAGCCGTCGGGGCTCGCGACGACAAGGTGCTCGCCAACTACTTTCCGTTGGCACTTAAGCCCAACGTTATGTTGTGGTTGATGCACCTGCCACTAGATTCCATCTCTTCCTGGTCGGATCTGTGCCACGAGTTTGTTGGCGCCTTCACCGGAGGCCACCAAGCTCCTGGCCAGGCAAGTGACTTGCATGTCATCCCCCAGAAGGATGGCGAGTCCCTGCGTAAGTATGTACAAAGATTCAGCCGCGTGCAGTACACTATCCCAGATGTTCATCCCGCCGCTGTCATCAGTGTGTTCCATCAGAACATACGCAACCGCAAGATGCGTGAAGAGCTGGCGATGAACAAGGTCAAGGATGTAGCTGAACTTTTTGTCCTGGCTGATAGATGTGCTCGGGCTGAGGAAGGAAGGAAGTACCCCGGCGAGGACGCCGGCGCGGAAACCGACTCCACTGACGAAGACATCGCCGCCCCGACAAAGAAGGGCCAGCGCCGCAACAGGAAGCGAAATGGCAAGACTATGCTTGTCGTTGAAGGATCCGGCGACCCTAGCGCCGCCAAGAAGGCCAAGGCTGACGACCCCGGCAAGGAGGTTGCCAGGTGCGCCGCCTGCCGGGCCTTGGCGGCTGCCGACAAGCCGGGGGGCTCTGAAAAGTAGTACTGCAAGATCCACAGCACCAAGGGCCATGACCTCCAGAACTGCCGATGGGTTGAGCTGCTTGCAGAAAAGCAGAAGGCTGAATATGAAAGGCGAGATAAGGTGAAGGGCCAGGATGGTGCTGAGGGGTCCGGCAAGAAGCGTGGCAGCCCAGGAGGTCGCCGCGGCAAGGATAGTCAACAAGAGAGGCCCGCTCGGGGCCGCGATAAGAAGGAGGAAGATAATGATCATGACGAGGACGACGAGTCCAGCGAGCACGAGTTCGAGAAAGCTACAGAGGCCATGTGCGTCGACGGTGGCGCCTCGCTGCACACCTCTCACCGCCAACTGAAGCAGTGGGGGCGTGAGGCCACTGCGGCGGAGCCATCATTCGATGCCTAGAAGCCACTGAAGTGGTCTCGCACACCCATCATTTTCGACACCGAGGACCACCCTGATCGCACAACTACAGTCGGGTGTTCGCCATTGTTGGTTTCACCAAGAATACGCAACCTCAAGGTGAGGAAAGTACTGGTCGATGGTGGGGCCGGTCTGAATTGATCTCGCCCGATGTGATCAAGAGGTTGCAGATTCCTGATGGAGATCTCGAGGAGACAGGCACGCTTCAAGGGGTCAACCCGGGAAGGAGCCAACCAAAAGGTAAAATCACGCTGCCCGTTACATTTGGGGGCGAGCTGAACTCTACAACGGGATCCTTGGCCGCCCAGCGCTGGCCAAGTTCATGGCGTAGTCGAACTACGCCTACAACACATTGAAGATGCCGGGGCCGCTGACCATCATCACCGTCCCCTCTGACAAGAAAGACGCGCTCATGTGCGCCGACTAGCTCTACCGAGAGGCAGTTGCAGCAACTGCTGCCAAGGCACTTGCTCCTGCCGCTGAATCCCTGAGAAGGAAGAAGGCCGGCAGGACTTTTGCCAGCAAGACCCCTTCTGTCGAGGCCTCTTCCAGCAAGGCCTCCGGCACCCACTCCGGTAAGCGCGCCTCTTCGGAGTGCAGTGCTCCCGTCGAGGACGTGCCAGAGAGCTCCATCGGCAAGAGCAAGAAATCCAAGGATGCATCACTGGAAACCAAGAAGGTGTCCGTCAAGGAGGACGGCATGGGCGGGGCGTTTACTATAAGCTCCACCCTCGACAGCAAATAGGAAAGCACGCTCGTCGCCTTCCTGCGGGCGAATGTCGATGTGTTTGCATGGCAAGCATCCGACATCCCCGGCGTTCCCAGGGAGGTGATTGAGCACCATCTTGTTGTCTGTCCTCATGCGCGGCCCGTCAAGCAGAAGGTCAGGAAGCAAGCTTTGGAGCGACAAGAGTTCATCATCGAAGAGATCAGGAAGTTCGAGGCGGCAGGCCTGGTTAGAGGAGTACTCCACCCCACGTGGTTGGCCAATCCGGTGGTTGTGCTTAAGCCGAATGGGAAGTGGAGGTTGTGTATTGACTACACAGATATCAATAAAGCTTGTCCAAAGGATCATTTCTATCTGCCACGCATCGACCAGATTGTAGACTCCACTGTCGGGTGTGACCTGCTGTCATTCCTCGACGCCTATTCGGGATACCACTAGATCTTCATGATGAAGGAAGACGAAGAGAAGACCGCTTTCATCACCCCATGTGGTACGTACTGTTTTGTAGGAATGCCTTTCGGGTTGAAGAGGCTGGTTCGACGTTTGCCCGAGCGGTCCAAATTGGTTTTGAGCCCCAACTACATAGAAATATGGAAGATTATATGGACGACATAGTGGTCAAAACCAAGGACAGGTACACGCTCGTGCAAGACTTAGAAGAAACATTCGCAAATTTGCGCAAGATCAACCTCAAGCTGAACCCTGAGAAGTGTGTTTTCGGCGTTCCGTCCGGCAAGCTTCTCGCGTTCTCTGTGTCACAACATGGGATCGAGGCGAACCCCGACAAGATCAAGGCGCTTGAGCAAATTGAGGCGCCAAAACGGGTCAAGGACGTCCGTAGGCTCACTGGCTACATTGCTTCCCTGAGTAGGTTCATCTCCAAATGTGCTGAGTGCGCCCTCCCCTTCTTCAAAATTTTGAAGAAGGCGGGTCCAGCAAAGTGGACTCCGGAGGCAGAGGCAACACTAAAAGATTTGAAGAGGCACCTTTCCTCCACGCCGATACAAATCAAGTGGTCAGTGCTGCGCTAGTGGCATAGAGGGAACTCGAGGGAGAAGCAGCGGCAGCAGCGGAGTCGTCATATGATAGGCCGGGGCCCTCCCCGGTGGGGCTTGATGCCGGCAAGGCGGAACCCCCGGCAAGGCCCGGTTGTGGCAAGGCGGAGTCTGCGCAGATGGGCGATATTGAACAGAAGAAGAAGATGGTGCAGCACCCAGTTTATTTTGTCATTTCCCTCTTGCAGGGAGCTAGATCAAGATATTCTAGTATGCAGAAGCTACTTTTCGGCCTCCTCATGGCCTCGAGAAAGCTGCGCCACTATTTCCAAGCACATGAAATCACCGTTGTCACCCGCCTCCCGTTGCAACGAATCTTGCACAACCCAGATGCAACTGGGAGGATTGTGGAGTGGGCATTGGAGCTGTCGAGTTTTGGCCTCAAGTTTGAAAGTATTTCAACGATCAAGAGCCGAGCCTTGGCAGAGTTCATAGCAGAATGGACCGCAACGCCCGACGAGGAGATTCAAGAGACCACCCTTCCCGGCAAGGAGACGAGCAGTGAGTGGACTATGTACTTCGATGGAGCTTTCTCACTCCAAGGTGCTGGTGCCGGCGTGCTACTCGTCGCACCCACCGGAGAGCGCCTCAAGTACGTAATGCAGATGCACTTTCCCCGAGAAAAATCAACGAACAACATGGCGGAGTACGAGGGACTGCTGACCGGTCTCAGGATCGCGGCAGATCTCGGAATTAGGAAGCTCATCGTCAGGGGTGATTCGCAGCTCGTCGTCAAGCAAGTCAACAAGGATTACCAGAGCCCGTTGATGGAAGCCTACATGGATGAAGTGAGGAAGTTGGAAGAGCGTTTTGACGGATTGCAAGCAGATCATGTCCCCCGAGCGGAGAACAACATTGCTGACGACCTGCCGATGCGCGCTTGTAGGATCTTGAGAAGAGGTGTCTAGAGGGGGGGGGGGTGATTAGACACTAAGTACCAAAGTTGCAGTTTTTAAGTTCTTTTAAGTTTAAGTGGAGTTTAGGCACAAGTTTAACATTCTCAATACATAACAAGCAAGCATGCAAAGAATATATAGGCAGCGGAAAATAAAGCATGCAACTTGCAAGAATGTAAAGGGAAGGGTTTGGAGAAATCAAACGCAATTGGAGACACATATGTTTTTGTCGTGGTTCCGATAGGTGGTGCTATCGTACTTCCACGTTGTGGAGACTTCAACCCATGTAGGGTAACGGTTGTGCGAGTCCACTGAGGGCTCCACCCACGAAGGGTCCACGAAGAAGCAACCTTGTCTATCCCACCATGGCCGTCGCCCACGAAGGATTTGCCTCACTAGCGGTAGATCTTCACGAAGTAGGCGATCTCCTTGCCCTTACAAACTCCTTGGTTCAACTCCACAATCTTGTTGGAGGCTCCCAAGTGACACCTAGCCAATCTAGGAGACACCACTCTCCAAGAAGTAACAAATGGTGTGTTGATGATGAACTTCTTGCTCTTGTGCTTCAAATGATAGTCTCCCCAACACTCAACTCTATCTCATAGGATTTGGATTTGGTGGAAAGAAGATTTGAGTGGAAAGCAACTTGGGGAATGCTAGAGATCAAGATTCATATGGTTGGAATGGAATATCTTGGCCTCAACACATGAGTAGGTAGTTCTCTCTCAGAAATAAGATGCTGTAAGTGTAGGTTTGTTCTGATGGCTCTCTCCACGAATGAAGAGGAGGTGGAGAGGTATATATAGCCTCCACACAAAATCTAACCGTTACACACAATTTATCAAACTCGGTGGGACCGAATCATCAAACTTCGGTCGCACCGATTTAGTAAACCTAGTGACCGTTAGGATTTTCGGTGGGACTGGCATGCATCTCGGTAGGACCGATTTGGTTAGGGTTAGGGCATAACGTAATCTCGGTGGGACCGATTACACAAACTCGGTGAGACCGATTTTGGTAATTATCTAACCAGAGAGTTGGGCAGGCAAACTCAGTGCGACTGATTACTCAAACTCGGTGAGACCGATTTGGGTAATAAGTTAACCAGAAAGTTTGCATTGTAATCTCGGTAGTACCGATTGCACAAACTCGGTGAGACCGATTTTGGTAATGGACATATACAGAGAGATTACAATCCCATCTTGGTGAGACCGAGATCCCTATCGGTGAAACCGATTTGCGGGTTTGTGGCAGTGGCTATGACATCTGAACTCGGTGGCGCCGGATAGAAAGAATCGGTGGGGCCGAGTTTGACTTTGGGTTTAGGTCATATGTGTGGAAGTGGGAAAGTAGTAGAGGGTTTTGGAGCATATCACTAAGCACATGGAGCAAAAAGCTCATTAAGCAACACCTCATCCCTCCTTGATAGTATTGGCTTTTCCTATAGACTCAATGTGATCTTGGATCACTAAAATGTAAAATGAAGAGTCTTGATCTTGAAGCTTGAGCCAATCCTTTGTCCTTAGCATCTTGAAGGAGTTCCCACATTCTTTAGTCCATGCCACTCCATTGTTGAACTTATCTGAAATATACTAGATAAAAGTGTTAGTCCAACAAGAGATATGTTGACATTAATTACCAAAACCACCTAGGGAGCACTTGTGCTTTCAATCTCCCCCTTTTTGGTAATTGATGGCAACATACATCAAAGCTTTAGATAAGGATATAAAGAATAGCAAATAAAGCTTCGAAAAGACATGTAACAAGCATAGGCTCCCCCTATATGTATGCAATCATGTGAATATGGAATATAGAAGCATGTGAGAGCAAAACCATGATAGAGTAGGCACTGTGTTACATGTATCTTTGCCATATGCATCAGAGCAAAGAATATTAAAGAAAATACCTTCATGCTCATGAGTCCTTCTTGCAAACAGTATGTACATCCGCAAGAATTCCTCATACACATGAGTGTGATGCATATACTTACCTTGTAGTCTTGAGTTGGCTTAGGGTGAAATGAACCTGCACAAACAAGGTTAGATAACACAGGTACATCTACTAGCCAGAGCAAACAGAAGAAACCACAAGAATACCAAGACTGGGATGACATGTAGAGAGTGAGTACTGAGTACCACATTGGATTAGACATGTCCCCAAGAGTAAAGATATGTAATGAATGTGAATGATTTCTTTCCCTTAGATGTCTTGCTCCCCCTGAATCTAGCATGGGATATTGGGAGAAGACAGGGAACAGAAAATCAGAGCTGAAAACAGAGCTAAAAGATATAAAAGAACAGAGCTTAATGCAAAGAACAGAGCTTAATGCAAGTAAGCACACATGAACATGTCTTTCCCCCAAAAAGACATGTGGCATCTCTACTCTTGAATACCAAGAATCTAGGATCCTTGAGAAATACTTTCTACTTGAGTATTCTCTCCCCCTGGAGATCTCTTTCTCCCTCTTAATACTCTCTTTGATGTGATCTCTCTAAGTGATATGCTTTGATGTGATCTCTCTCTCCCCCTTTGACATCAATTTCCAAGAAGGGTCTTCTGGAATTTGTTGTGTATGGGTTTGGTCCTTGAGTCACAACACAAAGTACTGGATAAAATTTGTGATGCTTGTAGAGGACAAGATTCATTGAGTGGAGCTGGATTTAAAAGAAACACAGAATAAGTGGCAAGCTGTTTTTCCTGTTGGGAAATCGGTGGCACCGAGTGGTATGCTTCTGTCGTACCGAAAAGATTCGGTTGGACCGAAAACAACAAATCGGTGAAACCGAGTTCATCACAGAGAAAACATTTGTCACCTCAGCTCACTAGACTTGAAAGGTCTCACAAAGATTTGCAAGGAATTAACTTAATGATTTGCAATGAATTGGATGCTGAAAATGCAGAGCAATTAGAATGAAAAGAATGATATCTAGATGAAGTTTTTTTTTGAAAGGGGAAACAAATATGCATGAGACAAATGCAAACACACAAATAAGAACACGAGAGAACTTGATCTAGAGATGGTCGGTGACAAAGTCACCTATGTTAGAGTATATTGACTTAGGAGTCAAGTGAGATCACTTGATCATGGGTCATACTCATTGTTTAAGCTCAAAATGGGGTTACCATTTTTTGTTTAAGCATCTTGATGTATTCACATCTTGTCGAGTTGCTTTAGCTCATGACTTGGAGTAAAGCTTCTCTAAGATGGAATAACATACCTTGGTTGGTGGTGTTGTCCATGTAGTTGAACTTGTGTGGGTTTCTCAAGGTTGATGTAGCTCATCAGGAGTTGGGAGCACCACCTGGAATTTGAGTCCATCTACCTACATGGGTTAGTTTTTGCAAGGAAGAGCACTTGTGTATCCAAAATGACAATCATGAAGCTCAATCATAGAGTTTTTCAAAAGGATATGTTTGAATGATTCTGTGCTTCCTTGTATTCAGCCACCATAGGGTAGAGACTTGGTGATGTAAAGATTGCTCAAGATGTGAGTAGATTTCAATCTCATGGAATTTGATTCAACCAAGTACCTACATAGGTTAGATGACATGCAAGATGCAAATATATCCAAGATATAATATATTCATCACAAGAGAGATATCATGGATTAGTCATAAGCTCATTGTCTTGCATGTATCCAATGGAGTTTCTACTCCAAGTTTGAAGCATCAATGATGTTCAATTCTCCTCTCAACCTGCAAAACACTTTCTCATCAAGGGGTTTATTAAATATATCCGCTAATTGCTTTTCGGTGCGAACATGCTTAAGATTAATGTCACCCTTAGCAACATGATCTCGAATGAAATGATGACGAACTTCAATATGCTTAGTTCGAGAATGTTGTACGGGATTATGACCAATTTTGATAGCACTTTCATTGTCACAAAGCAATGGAACATGTTATACATATATCCCATAATCTTTAAGATTTTGGGTCATCCAAAGTAATTGAGCACAACATGAACCAAGTAATGTACTCCGCTTCGGGCGGTAGATAAGGATACCAAGTTTTGTTTCTTGGAGGACCAAGACACAAGAGATCTACCAAGAAATTGACAAGTACCGAGGTGGACTTTCTATCAACCTTGTCTCGGCATAGTCCGAGTCGGAATAGCCAACAAGATCGAAAGAGGCCCTCTTAGGATACCAAATGCCAAAATTTGGTGTATGAATTAAGTATCTCACTATCTTTTTACGGCCTTAAGATGACATTCTTTAGGAGCAGCTTGATATCTTGCACACATGCACACACTTAGCATAATATCGGGACGTGAAGCACATAGGTATAACAATGATCCAATCATAGAGCGATAAACCTTTTGATCAACGGTTTACCATCTTTGGTCAAGTCAAGATGTCCACTAGTAGGCATGGGTGTAGGCATACCTTTGCATTCTTGCATATTGAACTTCTTGAATAAGTCCTTAGTGTACTTCGTTTGAGAGACAAAAGTACCTTCCTTAGTTTGCTTGATTTGCAACCCAAGGAAGAATTTGAGTTCACTCATCATTGACATCTCAAACTTCTCCGACATTAGCTTTCCAAACTTTTTACTAAAATGAGGGTTAGTTGATCCAAATATGATATCATCAACATAAATTTGGCATACAAATAATTCTCCATTAACCCTTTTAGTAAAAAGTGTGGAATCAATCTTCCCAATTTCAAAGCCTTTTTCAAGAAGAAACTTGGTCAACCATTTATACCATGCTCTAGGAGCTTGTTTAAGACCATAAAGAGCTTTGTGAAGTTTGTAAACATGATTTGGTTTCTTAGGATTGACAAAGCCGAGAGGTTTTTTAACATAAACTTCCTCCTCTATTTCACCATTTAGAAAAGCACTTTTAATGTCCATTTGGTACAAGGTGATATTATGGTGATTAGCATAGGCAAGTAAGATGCGAATGGACTCAAGTCTAGCAACAGGAGCATAAGTCTCACCATAGTCCATACCTTCGACTTGTGTGTAGCCTTGGGCGATGAGACGTGCTTTGTTGAAAACTACTTGCCCATCTTCATCTTGCTTGTTGCGAAACACCCATTTGGTACCGATGATGTTGTGGTTGTTGTCGGGCTTCTCAACCAATGTCCAAACTTGGTTTCTCTCAAAGTTGTGTAGCTCTTCATGCATAGCATTTATCCAATCCGGATCTTCCAATGCTTCTTCGACCTTCATAGGTTCAATGCTAGAGATGAAAGAATAGTTTTCACAAAAGTTAGCTAAACGAGTTTTAGAGCGAGTGATTCTCCCGGTTTGAATATCATTGTAGTTTTGCTCGACGGGATGGTCTTTAGCAATTCTTGCTCGAACTCGTGAAAGCTTTTGCTTGGGTCTTGGTTGAACATGTTCTTCATCTTCTTATTCTTCTTCTTCTTCTTCTTGATCTTCTTCATTGTTGGCGTGGTCGTTTTCTTGTCGAGGTGGAGAAGGAGGTTGTTGACGATCGTGATGTTCTTCCTTGTTTTCTTCATGTTGGTGTGTTCCACTTGTGGATGCTTCCGTTTCAACTCTTGGTTCACCTTGTCGTGAAATAGAAGCTTCCACTTGAACAGACGAGGTACTCTCCTTCACCTCCGTTGGACGGACCTTGCCAATAGACAAGTCTTGGATTGCTTATGAAGGGTCTTTGTCTCCTACATCAATTGGCAATTGCTCTACTTACGAGCCGTTAGATTCATCAAACTTCACATCTATCGTCTCTTCAACCTTTCGGGTGAAATTTTTGTAGACACGGTAAGTGTGAGAGTTTGAGCCATAACCTAGTAGGAAACCTTCATGAGACTTAGGAGCAAATTTTGAACGACGATGCTTATCAAGAATGTAGCACTTTGAGCCGAATACTCGAAAGTATCCAACTTGGGGTTTGTTACCGGTGAGGAGCTCGTATGCCGTCTTCCCGAGTAGCTTGTGAAGATACAAGCGATTTGTTGCATGACAAGCTGTCTCAACCGCTTCTCGCCCAAAAAGTGCTTTATTGTCTTGTACTCATCAAGCATCGTTCTCGCCATTTCGATGAGCGTCCGGTTCTTCCTATCAACAACTCCATTTTGTTGAGGTGTGTACGTAGCCGAGAACTCATGTGAAATCCCTTCTTCGTCAAGAAAGGTGTCCACGTTTGTGTTCTTGAACTCCGTTCCGTTATCGCTGCGAACCTTCTTGATCTTCACTTCAAATTGGTTTTGGGCCTTCCTAGCGAAGTTTTTGAAGATCTTTTGGACCTGCGATTTATCATCGAGAAAGAACACCCACGTAAATCTTGAAAAATCATCAACTATAACTAGACCAAAAGAATTTCCACCGAGACTTTTGTAGGCGTTGGGACCAAAGAGATCCATATGAAGTAGCTCGAGTGGCCTCCTTGTGGTTATGATGTTCTTCACGGGATGCCTTCCTCCGACCTGTTTACCTGCTTGACAAGCAATCGCAGTCTATCCTTATCAAATATGACATCGTTAACTCCAAGGATATGATTTCCTTTAATAAGCTTGTCAAGGTTTCTCATGCCAACGTGACCTAGTCGTCTCATGCCATAACCAACCTTTTGAGGATTTAGCAATGAAGCAAGTTTTAGGTTGTGCCTTTTTAGAGAAATCAACAATGTAAAGATCACCTCTACGTATACCGGTAAAGACCATTTTATGATTGTCTCGACGAAACACTTGACAATCTACTTCAGTAAATAGGACATTTAAACCGAAAACAGCAAGACTAGATACTGAAAGTAAGTTGTAGCCAAGAGACTCAACGAGCATGGCATTTTGAATGGAGCTATCATGTGAGATGGCCACCTTACCGAGGCCAACCACCTTACCCTTTGAGTTGTCACCGAAAGTGACATACTTTCAAGGACTATCATTTTCAGCAAGCTCACCAAACATGTCTTTATCTCCGGTCATGTGATCGGTACATCCACTGTCAAGAACCCATTCCTTTCCTCCTGACACATATCCCGGAAGATTTGCCATAAGACCAAAATGTCTCATTGCATCATCAAGATCGAAGTCACTATCATCATCCTCATCATAGTATCCATGTTCAACATCGTCATGTGGTGGATCAAATCCTAGAGAGGGTAATTCATTAGAGTGAGTTTGACAAAGATCTTGCTTATGAATTCTTATAGCTTCGGAAATAATATCACCAATAATTCCAACATCTCCTTTGGCACGCATAAGGTCGGTGAGTTCAAATAGACGATCACCAAACATAGAATCACTAGTATTCATCTTACTCAAGGCAATAGACTTATAGAGAATCTCATCTAGATTTTCAAGGAATAATTTGGAAAGCGTTCCTCAAGAAATTTCCATATAGTGTAGGCACACTCAAAAGTAGGCAAGATTCTAATCAAGTTTCTAGGCAAGCCTCTAGTGATAAGATTAACAGTTCTAAGATTTCTAGTCATGTCAATAGACTCATCAAGGGTAGGATGCATAGGATCAACATGAGGTGCACAAGGGCTAGCAATGTACTTGTTCAATTGATATTGATTGAAAATCACCAAGCATCTCATTTTTTCACTCATGAAAATACTCTCCATCAAGAATAAGCACTCTATGACTAAGACTCCCCGAAGTAGACTCATCCATCTTCCTCCAATGGTGATTAAACCAAGGCAATGGAGACCAAAGCTACGATACCACTTGTAGGATCTTGAGAAGAGGTGTCTAGAGGGGGTGATTAGACACTAAGTACCAAAGTTGCAGTTTTAAGTTCTTTTAAGTTTAAGTGGAGTTTAGGCACAAGTTTAACATTCTCAATACATAACAAGCAAGCATGCAAAGAGTATATAGGCAACGGAAAATAAAGCATGCAACTTGCAAGAATGTAAAGGGAAGGGTTTGGAGAAATCAAACGCAATTGGAGACACATATGTTTTTGTCTTAGTTCTGATAGGTGGTGCTATCGTACTTCCACGTTGGTGGAGACTTCAACCCACGTAGGGTAGCAGTTCTTGTGAGTCCACGGAGGGCTCCACCCACGAAGGGTCCACGAAGAAGCAACCTTGTCTATCCCACCATGGTCACGCCCATGAAGGACTTGCCTCACTAGCGGTAGATCTTCACGAAGTAGGCGATCTCCTTGCCCTTACAAACTCCTTGGTTCAACTCCACAATCTTGTTGGAGGCTCCCAAGTGACACCTAGCCAATCTAGGAGACACCACTCTCCAAGAAGTAACAAATGGTGTGTTGATGATGAACTCCTTGCTCTTGTGCTTCAAATGATAGTCTCCCCAACACTCAACTCTCTCTCATAGGATTTGGATTTGGTGGAAAGAAGATTTGAGTGGAAAGCAACTTGGGGAAGGCTAGAGATCAAGATTCATATGGTTGGAATGGAATATCTTGGCCTCAACACATGAGTAGGTAGTTCTCTCTCAGAAATAAGATGCTGCAAGTGTAGGTTTGTTCTGATGGCTCTCTCCACGAATGAAGAGGAGGTGGAGGGGTATATATAGCCTCCACACAAAATCTAACCGTTACACACAATTTACCAAACTCGGTGGGACCGAATCATCAAACTCGGTCGCACCGATTTAGTAAACCTAGTGACCGTTAGGATTTTCGGTGGGACTGACATGCATCTCGGTAGGACCTATATGGTTAGGGTTAGGGCATAACATAATCTCGGTGGGACTGACATACAAACTCGGTGAGACCGAATTTGGTAATTAGCTAACCAGAGAGTTGGTCAGGCAAACTCGGTGAGACCGATTACTCAAACTCGGTGAGACCGATTTGGGTAATAAGATAACCAGAAAGTTTGCATTGTAATCTCGGTATTACCGGTTGCACAAACTCTGTGAGACCGATTTTGGTAATGGACATACATAGAGAGATTACAATCCCATCTCGGTGAGACCGAGATCCCTATCGGTGAAACCGATTTGCCTAGGGTTTGTGGCAGTGGCTATGACATCTGAACTCGGTGGCGCCGGATAGAAAGAATCGGTGGGGCCGAGTTTGACTTTGGGTTTAGGTCATATGTGTGGAAGTGGGAAAGTAGTAGAGGGTTTTGGAGCATATCACTAAGCACATGGAGCAAAAAGCTCATTAAGCAACACCTCATCCCTCCTTGATAGTATTGGCTTTTCCTATAGACTCAATGTGATCTTGGATCACTAAAATGTAAAACGAAGAGTCTTGAGCTTGAAGTTTGAGCCAATCCTTTGTCCTTAGCATCTTGAAGGAGTTCCCACATTCTTTAGTCCATGCCACTCCATTGTTGAACTTATCTGAAATATACTAGATAAAAGTGTTAGTCCAACAAGAGATATGTTGACATTAATTACCAAAACCACCTAGGGAGCACTTGTGCTTTCAGCGCTGCCCTGAAGTTGCATGTGGAACCAGCTACCTTTGTGCTTCAATTAACTCAACCATCCGTCGAGCCATTAGCAGGGCAGAACAAGCGAAGGAAGGCGGGCCCTGACAAGTACTTTCCCGTCGAGCTCCCAGGAGCCGCCAGCAAAGACGTTGCCGGGTGTCCCAGCCTGCCGGAGAGCAACAACCCGGCAGGCCTCAGTTCTCGGCCAGAGGCAGCTTGCCCCACGCTCGAGGATGTGCCTTTAGTCCTTGTCGCCGAGCCCTGTGCTCCGGCATGGGCGCAGTCCACCGTCCGTTTCCTCCAAACAGGGGGGCTTCCTGAGGAACAAGAAGAAGCAGAGAAAGTAGCCCGTCAGTCCAGCATGTACCAGTTTGTGGATGGTTCCCTGTACAGAAGGAGACCGAACGGTGTGAAGTTGAAGTGCATTCCTCGGGAAGACAGAGTGAGGCTGTTGGCAGAAATACATGGAGGCATGTCTAGCTCCCACATAGGGTCGAGAGCCCTTGCCGGCAAAGCGTTTCGGCAAGGCTTCTTTTGGCCCACCGCCCTCCAGGATGCAATTGCCCTAGTAACCAAGTGTGAAGCATGCCAGTTCGATTCAAAGAAGCTTCATCAACCAGCCCAAGCCCTTAAGACAATCCCTCTATCTTGGCCATTTTCGGTCTGCGGGCTCAACATACTGGGCCCCTTTCCCCGCGCTGTCGGGGGCTTTGAGTACTTGTACGCCATGATCGACAAGTTCACAAAGTGGTCGGAAGTGGAACAAGTGAGAAAGGTGACATCACAGTCAGCCGTCAATTTCTTCAAGGGGCTAGTCTGTCGTTTTGGTGTGCCCAACAGAGTCATCACCGACAACAGCATGCATTTCACGGGCCGCACCTTCATGCAGTACATTCAAGACCTTGGCAACAAGGTATGTTTTGCTTCTGTTGCCTATCCCAGAAGTAACGGCCAGGCCGAAAGGGCAAATGCAGAAGTGCTGCGAGGCCTCAAGGCTAGGACTTTTGACAAGCTGCACAAGTGCGGAAGGCACTGGGTTGATGAGTTGCCAACAGTTCTTTGGTCGATCAGAACAACGCCAAATCAAGCTACTGGCCATACACCATTTGCCCTGGTTTACAGGGCAGAGGTAGTTCTCCCCAGGGAACTCATGTACGGGTCACCTCGAGTGCTCGCTTATGATGAACTTGAGCAAGAGCAGTTGCGCCAAGAGGATGCAATGCTCCTTGAGGAAGACCGTCTTCGGGCTGCTGTGCGAGCCGCTCGCTACCAGCAGGCATTGCGTCGCTATCATAGCCGCAAGGTTCATGCCCGAAGCCTTGAGGAAGGTGACCCTGTTCTTCGGCGGATTCAATCCGCCAAGAATTCAAACAAGTTGACGCCGAAGTGGGAGGGCCCTTATCGAGTAATGTGAGTCACCAGGCCGGTGCTGTCCGCCTGGAGACCGAAGATGGCATTCTAGTGAGAAAATCATGGAATATCGAACATCTTTGCAAGTTTTACCCCTAATGCGCGGTTGCCGGGAGCCCCGGCAACCCCCATTTTGTACTAGCCTTGCCGGCAAGGCATATAACCCTATGTACAGAGCCAGGCGCAGACCCTGAGCATAAATAAATGAAGCACTGGCGCCCTAATTTTTAGCATGCATGCTAGGTTGAGTCTCTCTCTTTGTTTGGGTCGATAGTGCTTAGCGGCAACTAACCCCTAGCATAGAGGTTGGGTGTGCGTCTCTCTGTTCCTTCCGTCTCTTCTTTTGGTTCGCAGGATGCACGGGCGTTTCTGCTGAGCTGTTTGTGGGAAAGGAAACAGACCGACGCCCCAACCCCGGCAAGCCAAGGTTGCAGGGGTTGCAGATCCAGAGACCCGACCACGACAAGCCAAGATTGCCGGGGACCACAGAATCAGATAAGTCTTTCACCCTACTCTCCACTTCCGTATGGAACTTGAATGGACAAAGCTTCGCTCACTCTTATACCGCCGTGCTCCCTCTTTCCCATGTCGAAATACCTTTCTTTGGGCCGGAACTTGGTTGTAGTGCGATGGAAAGAGAAAAAACGAAGAGCCTAATCCTACTTTGCCCCTACCTCCGCCAAGGGCGTGAGTGTAGTCGAGCTATAGAGCAGGAGGACGACAAGGTCTGTTGTCGGGTAACGATGTTTATTTTAAGATAACAAGGATTCAATCCTTAGTGTGAGCCTCGCTCGCGCACAAAAGAACCCGGCAAACACCCCTTTTCTTCATTAATACGTTGTTAACAAGTACAGTTCATACGGAGTGTGAGCTTGAGAAAGGGGGTTACAAGGTTTAAATCTGACAAGTGCCCGTAGGCTTAAAAACTAAAAAGAGATAAGATGCCCGTAATCCCTTTCTTGTCCCTCTCCTTAGGAAGCAGATCGGGATGGCAGGGGGGCAAAAGGAGCGCCTAGGAAAGGTACGAGCAGCAGAAGACAACAAGAGATGGCTGGTGATGACGGTGCCGGAGAAGAAGCCGAAAGATGAGGCAGCGGGCCGGCAATAGGCGACGAAGGCTTCGGTGCCATCGTACTCCGAGTTGACGGCCCGCCACCCACCTTCTTCGTCTTCTCCAGCCTCCCAGCGCCAGCCACCAGAAGCAGCAGCCCCGAGAAGTTCAACGAGCTGGCCCCACCCCCGGCAAATCGCACTGCCAGGAGAGAGGGCAGGTGTAGATGCTGCTGCTGCCGGCTCCGCCAAGGGACGGGGCGTCTGACGCCTAGTCGGACCCGTCCCCGTTTTCCTCCCCGCTGGTTCCCTCCTCGCCGCCGCTCGAGGAGGAGCTCTCGTCATCGGTCGAGCTCTTCGCGTAACACCCTAGCCTATGTCCCGAGCGCCCAAAGACCTTGACGGAGAGCAGGTCGCTCTCCACCAACTTGAAGCAGAGAACATGCCCCTTCATCAAGCAGTGGGCATGTGCGAAGGTCTTCCAACCCCGACGAAGGAACATCACATGAGGGACGGGGAACCCTGTGTTCACCCACATATCACCGTTGCAGCACCCCTTCATGTGAAGCCTTATGCTCGGCCGCTGGTCGATCTCCAGCACCCTCGCTAACGCCTTGGGAAGGCGAAGGTGGCTACGCGGCGGCTCGCGCAGCTGCAGGATGAACTCCAGCGCCGTGTCCCCGACGTGACCGCTCGACGAAGCAGGAGGAGAGGGTGGCAGAGATGGTGACGGGGATGGCGATGACGCGGGTATCCCCCTTCCGCGCCCGCCTCGGCCTCGACCGCCTCTGCTTCGACCGCCTCGCCAACCACGGCCCTGTCCGGCGCCCCCACCTCGAGTATGGCCTTCGCCTTGGGCAGCTGGCTCTTCCTTGACCTCCGCGGCCCTTTGGCAGGAGGAGGACCTGGTCGCCTCCACGGAAGAGCGGCCGCAGCCACGCCCTCTCGCCATGGTGGTGGATGGAGAATGAAGACGAAGGGGGGACGCGAAGAGATGCTCCTCCTCCTCCCCCTGAGTCCCCTTTTTATAGCTGGGCAGGGGAGGCCAAAAGACTAGCTCTACGCCTCTGAAGAGCCCATTCAGGTCCAGCTCATTAAGTGGCAACGAGCAAGTCCATCGACCGCCCTCCCCGCCCAATCAAAGGCACGTAAGTATCGGCCACCACGCGACTTCCTGTAAGTGCATCTAGTGCCCCTTAGTGATTTTGGTGTATTGAAGACTTATAGGTTAAGGGAGTAATGTGTTTATGAGTGTACACAGGTCTATAAGTCTATGAGGAGTTTGATATTTACAGAGAAACTCGACCCCTAAAAATGAAGTTCTTCAACTGAAGACTTTGGTATTCTGAAGACTTTCTGAAGACTTTGAAAGTGAAGAAATTGGTGTGACCTTGAAGACTTGGTATTCATTTGAGGAACATGAAGCGTGAAGACTTCTGTTTTCGTAGTTTCTTTTTCTCTTTCTTGAGTCATAGGAAACACCGTACTGTTAAAGGGGGTCGAGGAAATACTAAGGAAAAATTTCCATGTGATGCTCAACTCAAAATCCTACACCTACCAATCCCTTCGAGTGAAGCCTTTGGAAATCTCATACAGTTCAGTCAATTTCTTCAAAGGATGAGACGAAGTTCTTCCGTCGCCGAGGAATTTGTTCTGACCGAGGATTTAGGAATTCGCCGGCGGATTGCCTACACAAAGGAGGAACATGATAGCCTTGAGGAATTTGAGAGTCAAATTTCGACTGCTGTCGTATACGCGCCAGCTGTCCCAAAATATCTTATCCACATAACGGTCATATCATTGAAGGGCATTTATGTCTTATCATGTCGGGCTGCTCCCTAGGCTATAAATAGCCGCCCCCTACAACCACTAGCTGGTTGGCTGCTCCGAGAGAAACTGACACTTGTCATTTGGGAGCATCCCATCCTCCGAGGACTTTGAGTGAAAATCATCGAGTGAGGAAAAACCCAAACCCAAACACCTACAAACCCAAAGTGATTGAGCATCACTGAAGAGATTGATCCTGCGTGGATCCGACACTTGTTACCTTTGAAGACTGTCCTTCTTCCAGACGGTTAGGCGTCATGGTCTAGAGCATCCAAGAGGAATTGTGGATCGCCGAGTGACCGAGTCTGTGAAGGTTTGGAAGTCGCCTGAAGACTTACCACGAGTAATTTGACGAGGTCTGTGTGACCTTAGTTCAAGGAGAATACGGTGAGGACTTGGTGTCCTGAGGTGCGTGCTCAGCGACTGGGTGTCTGGGACTGTGTGTCCTCGAGTTTAAATACTCAGCCGCTCCAACCAGACGCATAACCGAGACAACAGCTTGAACTGGTCTACCAAATCATTGTCTTCACCAACCTTCTGGTTCTATTTCCTCAACTCTTTCATTTCCTCATTACTTTGTGTTGAGTGTTTGTTCATATCTATGTTTGAAGACTTTGATCAAGACTTTCTCAATTTCCTCAGTTCAATTTCTTCACCGCTTTGTCTTCATCTTGTGTTATCCTGTGTTTACGCTTTTCTCGTACTGTGATTGTCTTCATTTCATCATGATGACCATGCATGTATTCTGTTATGCTTACTCGAGTACTTATTCATTGCAAGTAGTTCTTCGATTAGGAATTTCCTCACCGGCAAATTCCTGAGTGAAGAATTCATAAAAATCGCCTATTCACCCCCCTCTAGTAGATATAATGCATTTTCAATTGGTATCAGAGCAAGGTACTCCCTTGTTCTGTGTGATTTTGGTTTAACCACCTGGAGTTTTAGTTATGTCGACTGCAGGTATGAAGAAAGTGACATGCCCTATCTTTGACGGTCATGATTATCCCAAGTGGAAGGCCATGATGAGGAAGCGCCTCATGGCAATGGACAGTAGCTGTGGACCGTCAACGAGATTGGTCTTCTTGATCTATGCAAGACGGCGAATGCAGATGATATTCGCAAGTACACTCGACTTGACATCATGGCGAAGGATATCATCTGTTCTCGCCTATCTAGAGATGAATTCAGTCGCATTATGCATCTTTGCAATGCAAAGCTTATCTGGGACCGAACCTCTGAAGTCTATGAAGGTCATCGAACTCGTCATGATCCCTGGTTTGAGGATTTCAAGGAATCTCTCAAAACGATGGCTTTCGAACCAGAATCATCATCTTCTGCATCATGTCTCATGGCAAAGGGTGACAAGGTAACCGAATGTTCCTCATCCGAGTTTAGTGACGATGAATCTGATGATGATGGATCTGATGATGATATTGAACCTAGTTACACCAAACTTGTTTGCATTGCCACTAAACAACAAACGGCCTTGGAAAAGGTTCAAAACATGCTAGACAAAAGTAATGATATGTTGGGTGAAGAAATGGATCGCACTAAAGCCCTGACTGAAAATCTTAAGAGACTTCAGTCTAGGTTTGACAGCCTTCAAGGTCATCATAACACTCTCTTATCTCGATCATGAGAAGCTTTCTTATGAATTTCTTCAAATAAAGCAAGATCTTGAGAAGCTAAGAGTGAGTTATGAAGATCTTCGAAGGAGCCGATTCATTGCTAGCTCAACAAATCAGCGCTTCTCGGGAAGAATTTGTTCCTCCATGCTTAAAGTGCATTGAACGTTGAATCTACTAATTCTTCACCTGAATGTTCAAATGCTTCAATTGTTACAAATTCTTCACCCGCCATCGCTATCACTAATTCCTCATCCGAGGACATTGCTAGTATCACCGACGATGCGAAATTTGAAGGAATTGTACATGACAGGCATGTACAAAAGCCTCAAAGGGCATCAGACTCTTTGTGATGTGCTTAAAAATAAGATCCTCAACAGGAACCCTAGGAAAGAGGGTATTGCCTTTGAGAGGAAACTCAATGCCGATGGAACATATTGGAAGCTTTGAAGCGGTACCCCAAAACCTCATGGGTTGCTGCAAAGGGACCTCCAGTTGATCCATCTAACTTATCTGTCTTTACATGTGAATCTCCTCATTCTTCTGATGAGTCATTTGAATCCAACTATAAATTGTTCAAAAATCAGAATGGTGAAGTATTTGCTAGATATGTTGGCACTAACTGCAGGAACGGTTCTCCTATGAAGAAAATCTGGGTTCCCAAGAAGTGCCTTGAAAGTCTTCAGGTGAATGTCCTCATGACACCACCTTGAAGAATAGGAACCCCAGATCAAACTCTTCATATGGACCAAATTCTTCATATGGATCCAAGTCCTCATACGGACCAAATTCCTCACGTGGATCAAATTCCTCAAAAGGATCAAAGTCCACATATGATTATCATCGTGCTAACAACTCTGTTTCGCAGGGTAGAGCTAAGGGCTATGAATATGTGCATTATTCTTCAAACCATTATGTTCATAAGTCCTCGAAGAATTTCTCCGCTTATTCATATGCTTACCCTAACCCCTCTTATGTGAAACGAAATGGATTGGCTTCTATGCCACCATTCTCATATGGAGCTCGTAGAGTGATGAACTCTTTGCCACCCCTTCAGATGTGGGTGGTGAAGAAAAAGAACTAATCTCTTCTGTAGGGTCAGGTCTCCAGACGTGCTTTAACGTCTGAAGAATTTGCTGGGGGCTTTAAATTGCACTGAAAGGACGCAGGCTAATCATGAAGAAATGAACTTTCATTTCACACATCCTCATACCGCTATATCTGCTTTTATCGCTTCATGAAATTCATCTGATGAAATTGATATCATATTCTTCAGCGATGAAGTATATGAGATCGTAAGTTGCACTAATTCATCTGCAGGATGATCAACCCAAAGCCAATGAGTGGGTCCTCGATAGTGGATGTACAAATCACATGCCCAGTGACAAGAATCTATTGATGGATGCTCCCTTATCACCGTCACATCTGAAGCATATCATCTTTGCTGACAAAGGTGAAAGTCAGGTATTGGGTCTTGGTAAGGTTGCGATCTCTAAGGACAAAGTCATGCTTGTTGAGTCCTTATGATACAACCTCATGTCAGTCTCAATGCTCTGTGATCTTGATATGGTTGTTGTCTTTGGCAAGTATCACTGTGTTGTGATTATGGAAGCTGACAATTCCAAAGTCTTCGAAGGCTTTAGGAGAGGAGACTTGTCTATTGTTGATTTCTCTACAGGACCACAACCAGCCGTGTGCCTACTTGCAAAAGCTTCAGAAGGCTGGCTATGGCATCAACGACTTGGTCACGCAGGCATGAGGAATTTGCACAAAGAAGAAGCATGTCATTGGCATTGAGAATGTCAAATTCCTCAAGGATCACTTGTGTGGAGCCTGTGAAGCTGGAAAAATGACCAAGGCCAAGCATCTAGCGAAGACTATCATGACCACTACTCGTCCATTCGAATTGCTTCACATGGAACTCTTTGGTCCTAATCATTACTCAACAGTCACTAATGATGCATCTCTATATGGCTTTGTTATCGTTGATGATTACTCTCGTTACACATGGGTACACATTGTTACTTACAAACATGAAGTGCAGGAAGTCTTCAAATGATTTTCCTCGAGGGCTTCAACCAACTTTGGTGTGAAGATCAAGCACATCAGGAGTGACAATGGAACTGAGTTCAAGAGTTCCAATCTTGATTACTATCTTGATGAACTTGGTATTACTCATGAGTTATCTGCTCCTTATACTCCTCAGCAAAATGGCGTCGTGGAGCGCAAGAACAAAACTCTTGTTGAGATGGCTCGCACTATGCTTGATGAATACAAGACGCCTTGTTTTTTTGGATTGATGCAATTGATACTGCGTGCCACATCATCAGTAGAGTATATCTTCACAAATTCTTCAAGAAGACTGCCTATGAACTCCTCACTGACAAGAAACCCAATGTGAGTTATTTCAAAGTCTTGATTGCTAAATGTTGGATTAGAGATCCTCATCACAATGCTAAAGTTGCATCGAAAGCACATGAAGGTTTTATGCTTGGTTATGGAAAGGACTGACACCCTCTGAGTCTTCAACAACGCTCTTCACAAGGTTGTTGAAACTGTAGATGTGTGGTTCGATGAAACTAATGGCTTGCAAAGAGAGCACCTACCTTTAGTGATAGATGAACCAGCACCTGAGGAATCTATCAAGTTCAAGGCGACTGAGGATGTCATTCCTACTGAAGAATCTGCTAAAGAATTCATTCCAGAACGCGAAGAACGTCGAGCTGATGCACCTGAAGATAACGCTGAAGAAAATGGTGCTGAAGAAAATGCTGATCAAATTCCTCGACGACAACCAGCTCATCCTCGCGTGCAAAAGAAGTGCAAGTTGACAAGATCATCGATGACATTGAAGCACCAGGTCCTCTCACACGCTCAAAAGCTTCACATTTATCTAACTTTCATGGGCACTATGCTTTTGTCTCTATCACAGAGCCCACTAAGGTAGATGAAGCATTTACGGAGCCCGAGTGGATTCAGGCCATGCAAGAAGAATTACATCGATTCGAGCTCAACAATGTGCAGGGAACTGGTTAAACGTCCAGATCCTCGCAAGCATAATATCATTGGCACAAAGTGGATCTACCGCAACAAGAAAGATGAAAATGGCCTTGGGGTGAGGAATAAGGCACGACTTGTAGCTCAAGGCTACACACGAGTTCAAGGAATTGATTTCGATGAAACTTTTGCACTGTTGCTAGACTTGAGGCTATTCGCATATTGCTTTCTTATGCTAACCATCATGATATCACTTTATATCAAATGGATGTGAAAAGTGCATTCCTCAATGGTAAGCTTGAGGAAGAAGTATATGTTGCTCAACCCCCAGGTTTTGAAGATCCAAGAATCCCGACAAAGTCTTCAGACTCAACAAGGCCCTCTATGGCCTCAAGCGGGCCCCTCGGGCGTGGTATGATACTTTGAAGGAATTCTTCGTGAAGAATGGCTTCACACCCGGTTCACTCGACCCTACTCTCTTTACTAAATCTTATGATGGTGAACTGTTTGTGTGCCAAATACGTTGATGATATTATCTTTGGCTGTACTGACCAACGTTATAGTGATAAATTTGCCTATATGATGAGTGAAGAATATCAAATGTCTATGATGGGAGAGTTGAAATTATTCTTAGGTCTTCAAATTCGTCAACAGCACAATGGCATATTCATATCTCAGGAGAAATACCTCAAAGATATTTTGAGGAAATTCGGCATGCAAGATTACAAAGGCGTCAAAATTCCTATGCCCGCAAATGGCCATCTATGCACTGATGAAAATGGTATTGACTTCGATCACAAGGTATACCGCTCCATGATTGGTTCTTTATTGTACTTATGTGCATCTAGGCCAGATATAATGCTTAGTGTTTGCATGTGTGCCCGATTTCAAGCTACACCGGAAGGAATCACACCATAAGGTGTGAAGCATATTCTTCGATATCTAGCTCACACACCAACACTAGGATTATGGTACCCCAAGGGCTCTACTTTTGATCTCATTGGATATTACGACTCGACTATGCTTTGGTGATCGTGTGGACCGCAAGTCAACATCTGGTACTTTTCATTTCCTCGGACGATCTTTTGGTGCATTGGTCCTCGAAGAAACAGAACTGCGTATCACTTTGTCTCTGCGGAAGCTGAGTACATTCTTGCTGGTTCTTCTTGTGCTCAATTGCTGTGGATGAAGCAAACTCGAAGGACTACGGCATCAACGTGAAGAATGTGCCTCTCTACTATGACAATGAGAGTGCCATCAAGATTGCTCACAACCCAGTTCAGCACTTTCAAGACAAAGCACATTCAGATTCGTCATCATTTTCTTCGTGATCATGTGTTGAAGGCGACATATTTATTGATCATGTGAAGGCGAAGAACAGCTAGCCGATATCTTCACAAAGCCCTTGGATGAGAAGAGATTTAGCAAGTTGCGGTGTGAGCTAAATATCTTAGAATCTTGAATGTTCTTTGAAAAGGACACACATCCTGACACTTATGCAAAATTGATGACTTAGATGTGCAACACATGAAGAAACATTTTTCTTCAATCAATGAAGAATAACACTCTAAGTGTGAAGAAATTAATGAAGAATTTGATTCTCAGAACCCTACGACAATTGTACGCGGTGTCTGAAATCATCATTCTTACACGATGGGTCACGCCACCACCAAAGTTGAAAATCTTCAATTTGAGTTTTTCCTCGGTTTTTTAAATTCTTCAACTTTGCAAAATCTTCACTATTTCCGTTGTCTTTCTTCATTGGCTATATATGTATATGGGTTTATATCCTCTACAGCATTCACTTATGGCTATTTCTTCAAGTTGCCTTTTCTGCTAAGTGAATGTGATCGGACCCTTCCCCCTCTATGCTATACTCAACCCAATCTATTCACAAATTCTTCATGTGCGTTCTATTTGAAACTCGTTCAAAATCTTCACTGTGTCCTTGTCAGCTGAAGAAATTGCGAACGGAACTTTTAACTTATCTTATTCTAATTTTCGGCTTTGCCGCTCAAACCGTTCCGCTTCCTACGATAGACTTATCTATTCACCCACGATCTAACACGATCTCCACTTTTCAGTACGTGGGTGACACATGTCAAGCGAATGAGAAGGGTCAGGGGCACGTTCGTCCTAAATCTTCGGGCGAACAGTTTTTCACCGTGGCTATAAATACCCCTCTCCCCTTCCTCACTTCCTTTACTCCGCTAGACCGCTCTCTCTCTCTGTCGCTCGAGCTTCTCAAACCCTAGCGCCGCTGCTACTCCATCATCGCCGGTGAGGAAGAGCTTCTTTTGCCTCGACCTAAATGGCCGTCAGACTCACGCCGATCATGAAATCTTCACTCCCCCGCTGCCGTAGCTGTCTTCCTCCGCCGAGTTAGGGCATGGAAGATCTAAACTGACGAGCTTCAAACCTACACTTCTCAGTTCGTCGTGTTCTTCACTTCAGGTAATTAAAAGTTACTTTTATTGCTCGCTTTGATTCTCAAGCCTTCCTGAAAATCTTCAAAGGTGTTTATTCTTCAAATATTCACACATATGAACACCTCACACGTCATACGTTCTTGATTTGTTTCTCTAAGCAATGATTTTTCTTTAAGATTCCTCAATTGTGTGGATCCTCGATCTATACAACTTTGGAACCTAAGACAAAGAATGCTTAGTGAAATTCTTCAAGACTCATCTGGTCAAATTCCTCAAACTTGTTCTTTTTGAAAAACCTTCTGAGAACGCATATGACCTCTCCAAATTCCTCGCAACTATACTCTGTTCACATGTACTCATGTCCGCTGCTAAATCACTAGGTTCTCATCAACTTAACTCATTTGCAGCGTTCCTCGAAGAAAAATTGCATACTTCTTCAGAGAATTCAATTGTTCAAATTCCTCAACTGAAGAATATGGCAGACGGTAAGAAGCCACAGAAAGGAGGAAAGAGGTTTGAGGTCATGACTGCTTTTGAAATACTGAGGACATCTATGCCGACTAATGCACACCGATGAGGCTAAGTTCGAAAGGAGAACAAAAATCAGCGCAAGGTGCGATACAGAGGATTGAAAGGAGATGGGCAAGAGAATGGATGGAGTATGGTATAGAAATTCGTGACTTAATCCTCCATGCCCAAGAGCTCCATTGGCACAGCCAAGAAGTGACCCCACCGGCATCAAGCGTGGTGAGGATTTTCTGAAGAATGGGCCAAGCGCCAAGCCAAGTTGGCGAGACAAGCCAAAGAAGCAGTGAGGAAATTCAACGAAGACTCTGCTACTGCTGCTGCCACTGAGGCCCCTGTCAAGCCTAGGAAATCAATGGCAAAGAAGCCCGCTCACAAGCCAAGTGCTTCCTCAGCAATGCCCTCACGGCTAGATTCTTCAAAGCCCTCACGGCCAGTTCCTCATGCTGCTCCTGCTCCTCCAAAGTCCTCAGCTCCTCCTCCAAAGTCCTCAGCTGCTCCGGCAAAGTCCTCAAGACTGTACATCTAGCCACGTGCCAAAGGACTGCAGTATATCTATTGCCTCCGGTGTTTCAAATGAGTTCCTCACCTGCACCAAATTCTTCATCAGCCCCACTCTTTGAAGAAAAAGGCAACGGTTGGTCGAGGTCCTCGGCCAAGTCCAAGAAGAAACAGGTTGCCTTCCAAGTGCCATCCGATGATGAAGATGATGATGATGAACTTGCGAAATCATCGAGATGCATAAGAAAGGGCCGCTAGAGCCAAAGGCACACCCGTACATCGCTGTTGGATCCAAGGGCGATCCTCGAGTACATTGATCTCTGGCACAAGGATCCAGACACCCCTATGCCTGATTTTCATTTGACTCCTGGACAAAGTCACATGCTGACCCATTTCATCTCTGAAGAGAAATGGAAATTTGAGAAGGCTAGGTAAATCAAGAAGGCTCAGTTCAGGAAAGAGAAGTTCCTGAGGAAACACGTTGTCAAAATGACACCTGATGAACTCCTCAAGATCCAGTCTAAAATGAAAGCCCTCAGCGACGACTTTGATGCCTACTACGCTGATTGGCAAGGAGCGAAAGTCAGATTTGTCAACCTGACTAAGAAGTTCACAAATGTTGCAGCCCCAACGCAAGAAGAAGTTCCTCAGCCGGAGCCTCCGCCAGCCCATCTTGAAGAACATGCCAAAGACCACCGATGATTTTAGTCTCAAGAAGAAAATGCTAGTTCCAGGGCTGATGACTCCATTCCAGCCGCTGAAGAAATTGCCAGGGCATCCACTAGTGGTGCGCCTGAAGAAACTGAAGAAGTCAGGGCAACTGCATCAATTGCGCCTGAGGAAATTCAAACAGATTCCTCAGCTCCTCCCGCGCCTACACCAACTCCTATCCTTCCATCTGCATCAGATGTGAAGAAGACCAAGGCTGCAGAGCAAGCTGCAGTGAAGAAAAGGGCATCAGCTGCTTCAGAATCTTCAACTCCGAAGAAGATGAAGCCTATGACAAGCTCGTTTGAAAATCCGATTGATGCTGTTCCGATTTCCACCATGCCATCAAAGGACCTTGTTCCTTTTGGTGAAGAATATGAGATCCCTAGCGGATCTGATGAAGAAAATCATTCTGCTGCTTCGTCAGAGCAGATTGATGAAGAAATTGAAGTGGATGCGATCCCTTCTACTCCTGTTGTATCCTCACCAATGCCTCAGTTCACGGCTGAAGAGGCTGGTGTTGAAGAAATTGAAGAACAAGATGTGGATATTGGAAGTACAACGCCAGTGATGAACGATGAATTTTGGGACAGTCAGCATCCTAATTCTCCTCTCTTCACCCCAATACAACAAATACCTCAGTCCCCTGCACCAACCGTTCAAATGGGCTCTGAAGAAACTCATCCCACCTCGTCTGTGCATGTGACGCCCCCAATTCAATCATACACTAATCATACACGCAAACGTGTACGATCAAGATCAGGGACTCACATCACAACACAACTCTAAAAATAAAATAAGTCATACAAGCATCATAATACAAGCCAGGGGCCTCGAGGGCTCGAATACAAGTGCTCGATCATAGACGAGTCAGCGGAAGCAACAATATCTGAGTCTGCATATAAGTTAAACAAGTTGCCATAAGATGGCTAGCACAAACTGGGATACAGATCGAAAGAGGCGCAGGCCTCCTGCCTGGGAACCTCCTAAACTACTCCTGGTCGTCGTCAGCGGGCTGCACGTAGTAGTAGGCACCTCCGGTGTAGTAGGAGTCGTCGTTGACGGTGGCGTCGCCTCTGGCTCAAAGATCTGGTTGCGACAACCGGGTAGAATGGAAAGGGGAAAAGAGGGAGAAAAGCAACCGTGAGTACCCATCCAAAGTACTCGCAAGCAAGGATCTACACTACATATGCATGGGTATATGTGTAAAGGGCCATATCAATGGGTGAGCTGCAGAATGCCGTAATAAGAGGGGATAACTAATCACCGTCGAAGACTACGCTTCTGGCAGCCTCCGTCTTGCAGCATGTAGAAGAGAGTAGACTGAAGTCCTCCAAGTAGCATCGCATAGCATAATCCTACCCGGCAATCCTCTCCTCGTAGCCCTGTTAGAGAGCGACCACCGAGTTGTATCTGGCACTTGGAAGGGTGTGTTTTATTAAGTATCCGGTTCTAGTTGTCATAAGGTCAAGGTACAACTCCAAGTCGTCACATTATCAAGATCACGGCTATTCAATAGATTAACTTCCCTGCAGGGGTGCACCACATAGCCCAACACGCTTGATCCCATTTGGCCGGACACACTTTGCTGGGTCATACCCGGCCGCGGAAGATCAACATGTTGCAGCCCCACCTAGGCATAACAGAGAGGTCAGCACGCCGGTCTAAACCTAAGCGCACAGGGGTCTGGGCCCATCGCCCTTAGCACACACACTTGCTATGCGGGCGGCCGAAAGCAGACCTAGCCTAGCGTGCATTCCAGTCCAATCCGGTAGCGCGCCGGCTTCGATCGGCCGACGTCACGAAATGCTTGGCCGATACCACGACGCCGAGTGCCCATAATCATTACCCGCGTAGTTGGTTAGTGCGTATAGGCCAAGAGCGAGACTCAGATCAAATACCAAGATCTCGTTAAGCGTGTTAAGTATCCATGAACGCCCGATCAGGCCAGCCCACCTCTCTCCTAGGTGGTCTCAACCTGCCATGTCGCTCCGCCACAAAGTAACGATCGGGGCTGTCGGGAACCCAGCCCACCTCTACGGGATGGAGCCACCGCCTTCACCCCATCTCCGAACCGTATCACGTGTAATGTAACGATGTAAAGTATATAGTATATCTTTGGTGATCACCTCGATGTGACCACAGCCCAAAGAGTATAGCATGGCAGACGGACAAGAGTGTAGGGCCCTTGATGGAACACTAGCATCCTATACTAAGCGGTAGGATAGGAGGTAAAGGTAACAACAGAGTAGCAAGGACAGGCTATGCATCGGGATAGGATTAACAGAAGCAAGAACATGCTACACTACGCTAATGCAAGCGGTATAGAGAAGAATAGGCAATATCTGGTGATCAAGGGGGGCTTGCTGGTTGCTCGGCAAGAGAGGGTCGCCAACACCGTAGTCGTCTTTGGGTAGTAGCAGCGTCGGTCTCGGTGTCTAAGCGGAAGAAGAGGGGAAGAAACAATGAATACAATGCAAACAGATGCATGACGATGCATGACAAAGCAAAAGCGTGATGCTAGGCGTGCCCTAACAGCGGTATGAGGTGATGCCGGTGAAGGGGAAACATCCGGAAAGTACCCTGTGTGTTCGTGGTTTTCGACGCAGGAGTTGGAGGGGGAAAGTTGCGAGTTCAATAGGTTAGGGATGCGTGGCGGATGAACGGGCTGCATTTCCGGGTTCGTCTCATCGTTCTGAGCAACTTTCATGTAGAAAGTATTTTCATCTATGCTACGGTTTATTTTCTATTAATTTTAAAAGATTTAAATCATTTTCAGGATTTATTTAATTATTTTAATGCAACATTATCCAGAACAGTGATTGCTGATGTCAGCATGACGTCAGCATGATGTCAGCAGTCAATAGAGGTTGACTGGGTCAATCTGATGGTGGGTCCCGCATGTCATACACTGTTTAGTTAGCAGGTTAATTAAACAGAGTTAATTAGTTTACCTAATGATTAGGTTACTTAATCATAATTAGTTAATTTAATCAGAGTTAATTAATTAGTTAATTAATTAATTATTTTTATTATTAATTAATTATTTATATATTTTTTAATTCTTAATTCTTTTTTTAAAACATTCTAGGGCGGGGCCCCACATGTCATTGGCCCTAAGGGCCATAGCGGGTTCCGGTCCCGCGGGGCTGCCCGAACAGGCGACACGCAAGTGCGGGCAGGCCTGACCCGGCGAATGCATGCCTGTGGGCGCCGGAGGGCTGTGACCTGGCTGGTCTCCAGGTCGGCGTGGGTGAGGCCAGCACGGGCCGGCCGGTGAGTAAGCGGCGGCAGGCACGGCCCCGTGTGGGCGGGCACAAGGCGCGGCGTAACCGTGGCGCGAGCGGGGCGTGGGCGTCCGACGGGGCGGACCTGAGCAGAGGCCGTTGGGCGCGGGGCACGGTGCCTGGCGCGACCACGCGCGGGTGAGCGTGCAGAGGCGTAGTCAGGCGCGAGGGAGAGAGGAGGGGATCGGGGCCTCACCACGGGCCGTGGGGTCTAGGCAGTGGGGGTTGAGGAGGAGGATGGAGACGACACGACGTGGAGGAGGCAGACCGGCGAGGTTGCTCCGGCGACGTCGTCGTGCGGCGAGGGCGAGGCGGCATCGGGCAGCGTCGGTGTTCGGGCGGCGAGCGGCGGCCTCCGGGGGCGGGGAGGTGACGAGGCGGTCCGGCGGGGAGGTGGCGTCTGCGAGGTGGTGGCGAGACAAGGCGGCGACGTCGGAGGCTGGCGCGGCGGTGACCGCGGTGTCGGGCGCCATGGGGGTTCCTTCCCCCGATCCCGATCTGGATCGGGGAGGGGAAGAGAGACGTGGAGGAGGAGTGGGGGTGTGCGGTTGTGGGCTAGGGTTTCGGGGGTGTGGGTGGATAAGCGAGTGAGGGGGGAGTGGGTGGCGGTTGGGCGGGTGGGGGCTGACGGGTGGCCTTGTGGCGAATGGGCGGCTTTCTTGGGCGAAGCCCGATGGGGACTCTCTCTCTTTTCCCCTTTTTCTGTTAGCTTGTTTTCTGTTTTCTTTTATTTCTTTTTCTTTTCTGTTTTATTTAGTTAAAAGCACTTAGGCATTTTGTAAAATTATGCATTCTTCAATATAATTACTTTAGCAATATTTGTCACACACCGAACAATTTTGTTTAATATTTTAAAACTTTTGTCGTTTAACTTGAATTTGAATTTTGAATCCAAACGGGGTTGAATCATCAGAGATTAACAACGGTAATCGTGGTGATGTGGCATCATGAAGCAGAGATTACTGTAGCTTAAATATCGGGGCGTCACAATTCTCCTCTACTACAAGAAATCTCGTCCCGAGATTTAAGGGGTGTATTAAGGGGGAAAGTTCTGGTTACGAAATTCTAACGGATCTTCTCGTTCTTGGCTGCTCTTCTCGAAGAGGTCGACCCATTATACTGATGTTTTCCTTTCTCTGCTTCAGGTCATCAAGATGAAGTCATCATCCTTTCTTCGGAAATTTCATCGTACTTACGAAAGGACAAGGGGTGGTTATTCTATAAGAACGGTCCTCTGCAAGGTTGACTACCTGCGGAAAGTAACTCTCGAATTAAAACTTAAGAAAATACCGAGAGCAAAGTAAGGAGGTATCATTGGAAGTTTCGAGCGGGCAGGCAATCGTTCGATGCCTGAAACGAAGTGTTGAAGGGGTTTAGAGCAATGTAAATAAGCATTGCATCTGATACCTGAATAGATCAACAGGCAGGTGGCCCGTGAATTACCTACAAAGTCAAGCGAGGAATAACTTTGACAACATGGTGTACAGGAGAGTCAGGTTTTCGATCACGTGGAACTCAGGTTATGGGCCCACCATGTGGGTTAAAAATAGGAGCGGTGACATCTCGCACGGTCACAATAGCAAGGCATGTCAGAGGGTAGCCTATCAGTTATGTCGGCAACAATGTCGGTACCAAGGGCGAGGGACGAAGAGAACCATTTTCCTGCTCGTTGAACGAGGCGGACCAATAGGCAAAGTTCTCGTCCATCGGTGGTGACCGGAATGCTATCGACAATTTCAACAGGGTCTTACTGACACTGTTGTACACCAAGGTGTTTACATAAGCAGAGGAATATTACTGCTTAGGTCCTATGGATCACAAGGAAGGTTAGACAAATCAATGGAAAGGAAAATGTGATCATCAGATCAGACAGAACAATGGAAAGGAAAATGTGTTTGACACATATACCAGGGGTATACCCTTCCCAAGGACAAGCAGAGCAAGAATCCATGACAGGATATAACATAGAAAACCATTCAGGTAAGGGGGAGGAACCTCATGATATTACCCATACAACGGTGTTTGGATAATTGAGCAGGAAACATTTAGCATTGGGCTTCAAATGTTCTTGTTGAAAATCAGAGTACAACCGACATGCTTCAAGATAGCATTGACATGGTCATCAGGTGAAGATCAGACTTTGGAAACACAAAGGATCCATCAGGAACAACTTATAGAATAAGTCTAACAATTTCCTCACGGAAGAATGACTAACATTGCTAAAAGGAAGAACTATAACAATAGGCCCTCCGGGCAGGTGTGTTAGGATGACATCACCTTATCGGGTTAAAGACCAATGTTATAACCCTTGGAAATATGTTCAAACCATCACATCTGACCGAGGTTCAGATCCGATGGGCGTCAGGATACCTCAGACTCAGGATGCCTGAGAAGAAAGGTGCAACACAAATTGTCCAGGTGACATTGTAAGATTCTCGGGAATTAAACCATGGAAGCGAGTTCCGAAACAAGAGTTCATCATTAAATCAAGGAGAGGTGAGGAGGTGACTGATTGACTCAGCGACAATCCATTGACATTTCCAAAAAGGATGGATTTCCACAACTATGTGAACAAGGAGATAACATTAGCCCGATCAAATGACTTAATGATGTATGCTGGAGAAAAACATACACAATTAAACATGGGTTGAAAGGTGCACCCGAAATATGGGCTGGGTTGCACACCCAACGTCGGAATGGCGATTGAGCAACCAACACACCAAATTGGAATTATTGTCCAATAACTCTGAAGCAATAGGGTTGCTAGAGATATTAAATTGCACAACAGAGTTCACTCAACACGGGGACCAAGAAAAGAATGGTGATGGTGAGAAGCATCACTGTATCGCAAATTCTTAAGAGGTGGTGTAATTCTCACAACATTTTTGACATAAAAGATGGTAATACTCCAAGGTAAACAAGAACAATGCTGGGTAGCAACGAACTCAAGGTATAACACAAAAACACGAACAAGTTTGTGTCGGAGGGAAGGCAATAAGGTGGCTGATGATAACAGGACTCATCGAGGGCAAGGATGGTATTTCTCTTCATGAATCCGATTGATATCCTGGAAGAGCTCATAAGGTTGATGATGATCACGACACATTTGTCGAGAGATTTCATGAAGATGTAATCCATCAGCGACGACAACGAGTCAAAGGAATGATGAAGCGAAAGGTTATTGGAACCAAGGGTACGACACGAACTCGAAATCAAGCTTGATGTTCAAGGCGAAATGATATGACGAGGAAGATCGACGTAAGTTTAGCTCATCATCGAAAGTCGTGCTCCGGGATTAGGGACCAGGTAGCATAGTTAAAATTGGCACGATAATGATGTAGCCGATCAGGCTAGGAGTGACGTGATGGAGTATTAAACTTCTCAACAACAAAGTGCTTTAGAATCTTGAATCTCAGTGTTGATTTGATTCACAAATCGGTGTTCTCAGTTGACGACAACCCATAACCCGGGGAGTGACTATGACGGGGAAAGCTACTACTGCATCAGAAATCCATAACATGTATTGCAATGGGGTGACATCCTCGAGATACTAGGGGTAATACTCAAAGGTAAATCAAAATAGAGGTTGGGAAGGCGTACTGGTCTGCAGAAGGCAAGTACTTTAACCTGTCCGAGAAATAGTATCAAAGGAGAAAATTCATGGTCGGAACCACGGTTACAGAGGACCAATTCACAGATACCAAATGATATTTATCAAGGAAAAGTTATATTATTACAAGAAGTTTCCATGATAGTATCTACATCATGTCCATGGGCATGAACACAAGGTTCAAGGTCGACTCCCACTTCTCTAATGCATAACCTTTCATCCGCTTCTCGCCTTCGACGAAGTTGTAGTGTTGAAGTTTTATCTGACAAAACAACAGTAGAGTATGACCCGTAATAGTTTCTGGGTTCACACAGATTTAGAAAAGGCATAGGTTCAACCCATCAGGGCCTCTTAGGAACATATACCACAAACTTCAGGAGTAATTTATACAAGCTCGAAAGCAAGCATGGTTGAGAAAGCAGAGGATACAATTTACCAAAGGCATTATGTATCCGAGGAAAGGCTCACAGGCTTATTGAATATGAAGGACGTTGTCGAATAAAATCCAACAAAGGACCTGGGGTGAGTATCGGCACACAACCAGAGGAAGAAGCAAGGCAAAGACATTGGATTATAGAACAACTGTATAACTTAGAGCTCAATTGCTAAGGAATTATGATTTACAAAGCGAAGGAGCATAAGCAGACGCTCTGATCAAGGATGGATAAGTTCAATAGACTTAGGGGCACAATTGACAACAATTTAATTGGCGAGAACCAGCTCATGATTAAAACGACGTCTGAGCCGGAAGGATGAATTCTAGGATCTGTTTGAGGATTGCGAGCATTCGCAACAAATCGAATCAACGGACTCAAAATGACAATGACAATGGATGTCAACAAGATTACTAGACTTATGGGATTAACCATAATGCAAGCAATCAAGAATTTCAAGTGCAATAGGATGCTCAAGATTTTCGGAAGATCGAATGATATTTCGAGGATTGGTGACATACATGAATCAACTGGGGATGAGTGGATACTCGGTAAGTGCGAGAAATTATCCGTAGGGGTATTCATGTAGCAAAGAACTGCAAGGCAGTAGGCACAAAGTATTCTCGGAACATTAGAGAGAATTTCGAGGTATCTTGTAATAACAAGATCGACTGGGTATAAAGTAAGAACGACGGGTGTAAGTATTTATCCATATGGATATTGCGTTGGTAGGGAATTGCAAAAGCAACGGGCACAAGGTCTCGGGAGAATATCGGAAAGTATCTTCGGAATCCTTCGGTGCACAAAGTAATCATCTGGACTGAAGAGACTCTCCGGGAGAAAGTATTATCGAGAACCTAGAGTCAGAGTTAGTAAAAATCGTTTAACCCGAATAAAAGAGAGATCAGATTCCAGAGTACAGATCGAGGAGTAAAAGATCCTAATACCACCCAATGGCGACGTGAGCCGTAAGGCACACAGCCATGTTAGTAAAAGTTTTTCAATGACTAGACTCGACTTCGGCCAAGGAGTTGGAAAGGGGGATTCCTACAGGCAGTCAGCTCTGATACCAACTTGTGACGCCCCCGATTCAATCATACACTAATCATACACGCAAACGTGTACGATCAAGATCAGGTACTCACGGGAAGATATCACAACACAACTCTAAAAATAAAATAAGTCATACAAGCATCATAATACAAGCCAGGGCCTCGAGGGCTCGAATACAAGTGCTCGGTCATAGACGAAGTCACGGAAGCAACAATATCTGAGTACAGACATAAGTTAAACAAGTTGCCATAAGATGGCTAGCACAAACCGGGATACAGATCGAAGAGGCGCAGGCCTCCTGCACAGGAACCTCCTAAACTACTCTCGGTCGTTGTCGGCCGGGCTGCACGTAGTAGTAGGCACCTCCGGTGTAGTAGGAGTAAATGCGTTGGCCGGTGGCGTCGAGCTCACAGGCTCCAGCATCTGGTTGCGACAACCAGGTAGAATGGAAAGGGGGAAAAGAGGGAGAAAAGCAACCGTGAGTACTCATCCAAAGTACTCGCAAGCAAGGATCTACACTAAATATGCATGGGTATATGTGTAAAGGGCCATATCAGTGGACTGAACTGCAGAATGCCAGAATAAGAGGGGGATAACTAATCCTGTCGAAGACTACGCTTCTGGCAGCCTCCGTCTTCTTGACATGTAGAAGAGAGTAGATCAAGTCCTCCAAGTAGCATCGCATAGCATAATCCTACCGGCAATCCTCTCCTCGTAGCCTCGTTGAGAGCGACCACCGAGTTGTATCGGCACTTGGAAGGGTGTATTTTATTAAGTATCTGGTTCTAGTTGTCATGAGGTCAAGGTACAACTCCAAGTCGTCACATTCAAGATCACGGCTATTCGAATAGATTAACTTCCCTGCAGGGGTGCACCACATAGCCCAACACGCTTGATCCCATTTGGCCGGACACACTTTGCTGGGTCATGCCCGGCCGCGGAAGATCAACACGTTGCAGCCCCACTTAGGCATAACAGAGAGGTCAGCACGCCGGTCTAAACCTAAGCGCACAGGGGTCTGGGCCCATCGCCCTTAGCACACCTGCATGTTGCGTACGCGGCCGAAAGCAGACCTAGCCTAGTGGGGTTCCATTCCAATCGCGGCACGCTACCGGCCGACGTCCACGAAATGCTTCGGTGATACCACGACGCCGAGTGCCCATAACTGTTCCCGTAGTTGGTTAGTGCGTATAGGCCAAGAGCAGACTCGAGATCAAATACCAAGATCTCGTTAAGCGTGTTAAGTATCCGTGAACGCCGATCGGGGTCAGGCCCACCTCTCTCCTAGGTGGTCTCATCTCGCCTGCCGCTCACTCGCCGTCAAGTAACGATCGGGGCCGTCGGGAACCTGGCCCACCTCTACCGGGGATGGAGCCACCTGCCTTAGGCCCCATCTCCGAAACGATATCACAGGTAATGTAACGATGTAAAGTATATAGTATATGCCCGTGATCACCTCCAAGTGATCACAGCCCAAAGAGTATAGCATTGCAGACGGACAAGAGTGTAGGGCCACCGATGGAACACTAGCATCCTATACTAAGCAAGAGGATAGCAGGTAAAGGTAACAATGAGTAGCAAGGACAGGCTATGCATCGAGGATAGGATTAACGGAATGCGGCAACATGCTACACTATGCTAATGCAAGCGATAGAGAAGAATAGGCAATATCCGGTGATCAAGGGGGGCTTGCACGGTTGCTCGGCAAGAGAGAGGGGTCGCCAACTCCGTAGTCGTCTTGGGTAGCAATGGCGTCGGTCTCGGTGTCTAGCGGAAGAAGAGGGGGAAGAAACAATGAATACAATGCAAACAGATGCATGACGATGCGTGACAAAGCAAAGCGTGACGCTAGGCGTGCCCTAACGCGGTATGAGGTGATGCCGGTGAAGGGGCAAAACATCCGGGAAAGTATTCCCGGTGTTTCGTGTTTTCGGCCAGAGGAGCCTGAGGGGGAAAGTTGCGAGTTCGATAGGTTAGGGATGCATGGCGGATGAACGTGCTGCGTTTCTGGGTTCGTCTCGTCGTTCTGAGCAACTTTCATGTAGAAAGTATTTTCATCTGAGATACGATTTATTTTCTATTAATTTTAAAAGATTTAAATCATTTTCAGGATTTATTTAATTATTTTAATGCAACATTATCGAGCAGTGATTCTTGATGTCGACATGATGTCGTGATCAATAGAGGTTGACTGGGTCAATCTGATGGTGTGTCCCGCATGTCATACACTGTTTAGTTAGCAGGTTAATTAAACAGAGTTAATTAGTTTACCTAATGATTAGGTTACTTAATCATAATTAGTTAATTTAATCAGAGTTAATTAATTAATTAGTTAATTAATTAATTAATTTTATTATTAATTATTTATTTATATTTTTTTAATTCTTAATTCTTTTTTTAAAACGTTATGGGGCGGGGCCCCACATGTCATTGGCCCTAAGGGCCATAGCGGGTTCTCGTGTCGCTGGGTGCCGAGCAGGCGACACGGTGGGCCGGGCACGGCCTGAGCGAATGCATGCCCAAGGGCGCCGGAGGGCGGCGGACTGGCCGGTCGCCCGGTCGGCGTGGGTGAGGCAAGACGGCCGGGCCGGTGAGTGAGCGGCGGCACGGCCTCGTGTGGGCGGGCACAAGGCGCGGGCGTAACTGCGTGGCGCGAAAGGGCCTGGGCGTCCAACGGGCGGACTGAGCAGAGGCCGTTAGGGCGCGCGGGCGCTCATCAAGCGTACACGGCGGCGAGCAGGCGAGCCCGCCGCAGATGGCGCCGGCGAAAGGAGGTGGGTCGGTGGCTCGGGCGGCGGCTCCGGCGGTGCGGCAAGGCAATGGACCGGAGCGGTCGTGAGGCGCGGGGCACGGTGCCTGGCGCGGCCATGCACGGGTGAGCGTGCAGAGGCGTAGTCAGGCGCGAGGGAGGGAGGAGGAGATCGGGGCCTCACCACGGGCCGTGGGGTCTCGGCAGTGGGGGTTGAGGAGGAGGATGGAGACGACACGACGTGGAGGAGGCAGACCGGCGAGGTTGCTCGGCGACGCTGTCAGGCGGGCGAGGGCGCAGGCGGCATCGGGCAGCGTCGGTGTTCGGGCGGAAGCGGCGGCCTCGGGGCGGGAGGTGACGAGGCGGTCGGCGGGAGGTGGCGTCTGCGAGGTGGTGGCGAGACGAGGCACCGACGTCGGAGGCTGGCGCGACGGCGACCGCGGGGTCGGGCGCCGGGGGGGTTCCTTCCCCCGATCCCGAGCTGGATCGGGGAGGGGAAGAGAGACGTGGGGGAGGAGTGGGGTGTGTGGTTGTGGGCTTGGGTTTGGTGGGTGTGGGTGGATAAGCGAGTGCGAGGGGGAGTGGGTGGCCGGTTGGGCGGGTGGCGTGACGGGTGGCTGGTGGCGAATGGGCGGCTTCTTGGGCGAAGCCAGTGGGGGCCTCTCTCTCTTTTCCCCTTTTTTCTGTTAGCTTGTTTTCTGTTTTCTTTTATTTCTTTTTCTTTTCTGTTTTATTTAGTTTAAAGCACTTAGACACTTTGTAAAATTATGCGTTCTTCAATATAATTACTTTAGCAATATTTGTCACACACCGAACAATTTTGTTAATATTTTAAAACTTTTGTCGTTTAACTTGAATTTGAATTTTGAATCCAAACGGGGTTGAATCATCAGAGATTAACAACGGTAATCGTGGTGATGTGGCATCATGAAGCAGAGATTACTGTAGCTTAAATATCCGGGCGTCACAGTGCATGAAGAAATTCCATCCACTAGTGCTGAAGAACCTGCTGCTGCTGATCCTCTGAACACGCAGACTGCATATGAAGAGTAACCAGAAAATACTCAGCCTGAAGAACCTGAGATTGCGATTCTTGAGGTAGTGATGCAACTCACTGACACTCCTCTGCCAAAACCAAAGGATCCATTCTCGCAAGCAAAAGTTCAAGGCTGTAGACTTCTTTGGCGAGCATGTTTTCTTCACTGATTACAACCCTTATGATTCTGCTCGCATAAGGAAGAGGCATTTCTGGACTGCTAGTCAAGCCAACTTTATTCCTTAGTGCTATTCAACAAAGACAAAGTCTTCGATCATGCACACATTCCTCACGTGGACATGGAATCTCTGCCAGGCTTCGAGCCAGTCCTCTGTGTTCTTCACGATGCTGGATTGCTGAATTTCTGCACTGACATCTGTGATTGGAATGAAGAACTCATTCTTCAATTTTATGCGATGCTGCACATCACAGGAAATTCTGAAGATGTCAATTCGTGGGTGTTGGACTGGATGTCTGAAAATACTCACTACAAGGCACCAGCAACTGAATTGCTTCGTGCCCTCCCACTCAGTCCTTCCCTTGATGGTGCTCGTTGCATCTACAACGAACCTGAGCTTACAAATCATTACATGCAAGTGCTGATGAAGCCTTTGAAGCCAGGGCAGGCCCCACGAACCAAATTCCTCGTCAAGGAATTACTATATGTGCCTCGGACTGTCTATCGCATTCTGACGAAGACAATGAGTCCTATCAAAGGCCACGACTCAAATGATGAAGAAGTCGTTGGCATCATGAAGAATATGCTTTTCAATATCATTCATGGAGTTCCCGTCAACTTCCATGATTTCTTCATGAGGACTCTGGCAAACATTGCTATGTCACCCGTTGAGCTAAAGCCTTATGCACCATGGATTATGAGGTTCATCAGGACGAGGTCTTCACTCAATTACAAGGCTGATACTCTGAACCACTGCAGCTACTTGCCTCCAATTGAAGTCCTCAAACTGACATTTTCCTCACCGATGACAAAGGCAAGGCAAGCTGCTGTGGATAGATGAAGGCATTCGTCCATTGGATGGTCAATTTTGCAAGGCTGCATCCTACTCCACCAATGACGACTCGCCACACATGACTCTGCCGCCAACAACTCGCCAAGCAAAATCCTCAAGCCACGGCACCTGTGGTGATGATCGATCGTGAGTTACTCCTCGGTCTTCATCGGAAGGTTGATCGCAAAATAAATGGGTCAAGCGTCGCTTTGGTTCAATTCTTCACAACATGACCTCAACACACAATTCGGTGAAGAAAAACCAATACTACCTCCATGAAACCTTCAACTGCACAGGATGTTACATTTCATGTCTACAGCGAAGAAGATCTCAAGAAAATGGGTCTCGAGGAAGAATTTTACTGGTCTGCACCTCCAATCAAGAAATTCAAGAAGGTCAAGGTTCCTTCCTTGGTGGCCAGCTCCTATTCTTCATCGCGCGACACTGATGAAAATGAAGACTTGGACGACACTGCGGCAGGCCCTACTACGACAATCGACCCCGACAATGTCGGCGCTCCTCCATCAACTTGAAATTCTTTAGGGGCGTTAGTCCTCAGTTTCGATCCTTTTGGTCATTCGATGACAAAGGGGGAGAAATTTGAGTTAGTCTTGAAGCGGGTCTATTATATGGGTGTTTTTCTGCTAAGTTACAACTCTCGCTCTTCTGAAACTTTTATTGGACCGAGTTGTAATCTTAAACCCGATGGTGCTCTGATACTTTTGATGTGTTCCTCTGCATGCTTATTCTTCGTTATATGTTAATGCACGCATGCTGAATTACATCAGTCACCATATTTCATCATGCATTTCAAATTCTTCATATTATATGTCAAATGCGTGTATGAATTACAAGATATAGGGGAGATCTCCATGATTCAACTCTTCAAATTTGCATTGCCTCAAAAGCAAATTCCTCACTATGCACATCTTCGTGGGGAGTTCTTCTATATCTTGCAATCAAATTCCTCAATATCAGTATTTACACTTCATATGTTTATCCCGTTGAAAGCTTAACCTATATTGTCATCAATCACCAAAAGGGGAGATTGTAAGTTCATCTAGTGCCCTTAGTGATTTTGGTGTATTGAAGACTTATAGGTTAAGGGACTAATGTGTTTATGAGTGTACACAGGTCTATAAGTCTATGAGGAGTTTGATATTTACAGAGAAAGTCGACCCCTAAAAATGAAGTTCTTCAAGTGAAGACTTTGGTATTCTGAAGACTTTCTGAAGACTTTGAAAGTGAAGAAATTGGTGTGACCTTGAAGACTTGGTATTCATTTGAGGAACATGAAGCGTGAAGACTTTTGTTTTCGTAGTTTCGTTTTCTCTTTCTTGAGTCATAGGAAACAGGGTCTAGGAAATACTAAGGAAAAATTTCCATGTGATGCTCAACTCAAAATCCTACACCTATCAATCCCTTCGAGTGAAGCCTTTGGAAATCTCATACAGTTCAGTCAATTTCTTCAAAGGATGAGACGAAGTTCTTCCAGTCAGCCGAGGAATTTGTTCGACCGAGGAGTTAGGAATTCGCCGATCTGGATTGCCTACACAAAGGAGGAACATGATAGCCCTGAGGAATTTGAGAGTCAAATTTCCAACCTTTGCTGTGCTCCGCGCCAGCTGTCCCAAAATATCTTATCCACATAACGGTCATATCATTGAAGGGAATTTATGTCTTATCATGTCGGGCTGCTCCCTAGGCTATAAATAGCCGCCCCCCTACAACCACTAGCTGGTTGGCTGCTCTGAGAGAAACTGACACTTGTCATTTGAGAGCATCCCATCCTCCGAGGACTTTGAGCGAAAATCATCGAGTGAGGAAAAACCCAAACCCAAACACCTACAAACCCAAAGTGATTGAGCATCACTGAAGAGATTGATCCTGCGTGGATCCGACGCTTGTTATGTTTGAAGACTGTCCTTCTTCCAGACGGTTAGGCGTCATGGTCTAGAGCATCCAAGAGGAATTGTGGATCGCCGAGTGACCGAGTCTGTGAAGGTTTGGAAGTCGCCTTAAGACTTACCACGAGTGATTGGACGAGGTCTGTGTGACCTTAGTTCAAGGAGAATAGGGTGAGGACTTGGTGTCCTGAGCTGCGTGCTCAGCGACTGGGTGTCCGGGACTGTGTGTCCTCGAGTTTAAAAAACCATGGTAGAAGCGAGGGCGAGAAAAATATCGGGGTGTTCCCGGTTATGGTGGGTGGTCGGGGCCGAGCGATTCACGCTTTCTCGTGACACGCACGCTGCAGCGTGGAGTGCGGCGTTGGGCTCTAACTGAACCCGAGTGAGGCGTTGGGCTCTAACTAAACCCGAGCGATTGCACTGCAGGCTACGCGTTACTGAACCCGAGCGATCGATCGATGGCTGTTAACTGAACCCGATCGAGCGATTCCTTCTCTACTTCTGCTAACTGAAGCCGATCGATGCTGCCTCTCGATGAACAGTGAGCATTGCTGGGGGGGTTTGGATGAACAGTTCCCGGTGGGGGTGGATGAACAGGACCCCGTGGTGTTGCCTCTGGATGAGCAGGATCCCGATCGATCGAGCCGGTTGGGGCTGGATGAACAGGACCCCGTGGAAGGCGGGATGAACAGGACCACCCCGTGGAGGGCTGGATGAACAGTGGATGGTGGAGGGCTGGATGAACAGTAGCCCGTGGAGGGGTGGTTGAATAGGAGCCCGTGGAAAGGGCTGGTTGAACAGTAGCCGGTGGAGTAGCGCGCGGTGGAGGCTGGATGAACAGGAGCCCGTGGATGAACAGCCGCAGGTGGAGGCTGGAGGAGGTCGACGGTGGATGAAGAGTAGCCCGTGGAGGCTGGAGGGGGTCGACGGTGGAGATGAACAGTATCCCGTGGAGTCCCGCTTTGCGGTACGCCACATCCATCCCGATGAACAGGACCCCCGTTTCGACCGTAGCGCTCCAACACAAGTCTGCTTCTCCGCTTTTGGCGGTACACCACACCCTCCCGATCAACGGGACCCCGTTTCGACCGTAGGGAGGTCCGCTTCCTCCGCTTTTGGCGGTACCTGCATCTCCTCGATGAAGAGGATCCCGTTTGAACGTGGCGGTCGAACACAAGGCCGCTTCTCCGCTTCCGCTGCACGCCAGCCTCGTTTTCATCGGCTGTTCCGTCCAAGCCCTCCTGATGAACACGACGACGCATTCCGTTCCGACCCAGCCGGTTGGCTCCCCATGAACACGACGACGAAGTTGTTTCTCCGTTTCGACCCAGCCATGTACATGATCCCTGGCCGTACGTATGCGCGAGTAGGCGTTCGAGACCCTGCCCGTATGTACATACGTGGCCGTATTTTCTTTCTTGCACATCGGCGGCGTATGTATGCGTGTACATGCTACGTCGGCGCCTCTACTACGACACGTCGCGGCGCCTCTACATCGACCAGTATGTACATACACGTTCGCGACCAGAATGACAACGCTATGTACGCTTCGACCAGGTGGGTCCCGACTGTCAGGCACTTCCTTGCCTGTGAAGATGTAGCTGGTGGGTCCCAGCAGTCAGGGGGGCGAATCAATTTTTTTTGCCCGGACGCACTTCCTTGCATGTAAAGATGTAGTTGGTGGGTCCCAGCAGTCAGGGGGAAACGTTTTTTTTGCGAAATACGGTGGCCCGTCCGGTGGGTCCTTACTGTCAGGTGGAGGAATAATTATTTTGCGCGTAATAAGGAGACACTTCCTTGCAGCCGCCGTGGACCCAACTGTCAGCTTCTCCATGTATAATACTCTTCTGATGGAAGTCGCTCCTTGACCACGTTGACCACGCCGCGCCGAGAGCACCAGGGCGGTGGATGACGGCGAGGCCTAGGAAGGGGACGACGCGGAGCCGGGGAAGACGCGGCAATGGAAGCCCGCTGATACGTCTCCGCCGTATCTATAATTTTTGATTGTTCCATGCCAATATTATACAACTTCCATATACTTTTGGCAACTTTTTATACTATTTTTGGGACTAACATGTTGATCCAGTGCCCAGTGCCAGTTCCTGTCTATTGCATGTTTTTGGTTTCACAGAATATTCATATCAAACGGAATCCAAACGGGATAAAAATGGACGGAGAATATTTTTGGAATATTTGGAGAATTCTGGAAGAAAAATCCACGCGAGACAGTGCCCGAGGTGGTCACGAGGCAGGGGGCGCACCCCTGGGCGCGCCCCTGACCCTCGTGGGCCACCTGTAAGGCGGTTGATGCCCTTCTTCGGCCGCAAGAAAGCTAATTTTTGATAAAAAATCACGGCGAAGGTTTCAGTCCAATCGGAGTTACGGATCTCCATATATATACGAAACGGTGAAAGGGCAGCAGAGGAGAACGCAGAAACAGAGAGAGACAGAGAGATAGATCCAATCTCGGAGGGGCTCTCGCCCCTCCCACGCCATGGAGGCCAAGGACCAGAGGGGAAACCCTTCTCCCATCTAGGGGTTCTCCCACGCCATGAAAGGTCAAGGTAGGAGAAGACGAAGGCCCCCCCGCACCCCTTCTCTTCCGGTGGCGCCGGGACGCTGCCGTGGTCATCATCATCACCGCAATCTTCACCAACAACTTCACCGCCATCATCACCAACTCTTCCCCCCTCTATGCAGCGGTGTAACCTCTCTCTTACCCGCTGTAATCTCTACTTAAACATGGTGCTCAATGCTATATATTATTTCCCAATGATGTATGGCTATCCTATGATGTTAGTAGATCCGTTTTGTCCTATGGGCTATTTGATGATCAAGATTGGTTTGAGTTGCATGTTTTATTATTGGTGATGCCCTATGGTGCTCTCCGTGTCGCGCAAGCGTGAGGGATCCCCGCTGTATGGTTTGCAATATGTTTATGATTTGCTTATGGTGGGTGGCGTGAGTAAACAGAAGCACATACCCGAGTAAGTAGGTTGTTTGCGTATGGGATAAAGAGGACTTGATACTTTAATGCTATGGTTGGGTTTTACCTTAATGATCTTTAGTAGTTGCGGATGCTTGCTAGAGTTCCAATCATAAGTGCATATGATCCAAGTAGAGGAAGTATGTTAGCTTATGCCTCTCCCTCAAATAAAATTGCAATAATGATTACCGGTCTAGTTATCGATTGCCTAGGGACAAATAACTTTCTCGTGACAACAAGCTCTCTACCAAAACTAATTTAGTTGTGTCTTTATCTAAACAGCCCCTAGCTTTTAATTACGCGCTCTTTACTTTCTTGCAAATCTATCCAAAAACACCTACAAAGTACTTCTAGTTTCATATTTGTTTCCGGTAAAGCGAACGTCAAGCTTGCCTAGAGTTGTATCGGTGGTGATAGAACTTGAGGGAATATTTGTTCTACCTTTAGCTCCTCATTGGGTTCGACACTCTTACTTATTGAAAACTGTTGCGATCCCCTATACTTTTGGGTTATCACCCGCGCGAAGAGGAGTGCGAGGCTTCACTGGTTCGGCTGCGGTGTGAGGCTGCCGTCGCCGCAGGGCCTGGCCAACGGTGGGAATATTAGGGGGCGGTGAGGCCTTGGCAAGACAGCCGCCACGGGAGGCAGGAGCATGCGGCACGATCGGGCGCCGCTTTGGCTCGAGCAAGAAGACCAGAGGTTGAAGAAGCACTACAGCCGTTGGATGGACATCGTACGGTCACTGGAGCTAGAATCGTTCATATTGACTAAGTTGACAAAGCACTCCATCCCCGTCAACTTAGTAGGCCCACAAGTCAGCCTCCCACCATGTGGGTCCCAACTAGCAGGGGGGTATTCATTTTTTTGTGCATAATAAGGAGGCACTTCCAGTGGGCCCGAGCTGACAGTGGGGGGAACGTTTTTTTTTGTGAAATACGGTGGCCCGTCCGATGGGTCCCAACAGTCAGGGGGGAAGCGTTTTTCGCCAAATAGGGTGGCCCGTCCAGTGGGTCCCTGCTGTCAGGTGGAGGAATAATTATTTTCCGCATAATAAGGCGGCACTTCCTTGCGGCTGCCTTGGACTCAGCTGTTAGCCTCTCCACGTACAGTACTCTTCCGATGGAAGTCGTTCCTTGACCACGTTGACCACGCCGCGCCGAGAGCACCAGGGCGGTGGACGACGGCGAGCGGCGAGGCCTAGGAAGGGGACGACATGGAGACGGGGAAGACACGACAGTGGAAGCCCGCGCGGAGAGGAGTACGAGGGTTCACTGGTTCGGCTGCGGTGTGAGGCTGCGGTAGCCGCAGAATAACAGGGGGTGTGGGTGAGTGGAGGGATGGCCTGGCCAGCGGTGGGGGTAGTAGGGGGCGGTGAGGCCTCCGCGGCAGGACAGCCGTCCACGGGAGGCAGGAGCAGGCGGCACGCCCGACGTTGCTTTGGGCGGCTGGAGCAAGAAGACCAGAGGTTGAAGAAGCACTACGGCTGTTGGATGGACATCGTACGATCACTACAACTAGAATCGTTCATATTGACTAAGTTGACAAAGCCCTTGGTACGCGTCAACTTAGTAGGCCCACAGGTGAGCTTCCGAAACGGTGCGCCCCAGATGTCAGGGGGAGGAATCATTTTTTGGGCGGGTGAAGCTAGAATATCCGAGATTGAAGAAGAAGCAGGGCATCCGTTGGATGGACATCCAAAGGCCACTGCTGCTAGAACCGTGTGTTGACTATAATAAGTTGACAAAGCCTTGCATATGCGTCAACTTCTTTTTTTAGGGGACGCGTCAACTTAGTAGGCCCACAAGTGTGTGGCAGAGAACTTATAGTCCATTTGCGATTTGTAAGAATGTACAACCCATTTTTGAATTCTAATGGAATTTACTAAAGCCCATTTACAGTTTGTTAAAAGTACAACCCATTTTCTAGCTAGGACAACAATTAATAATTTCAACCAACCGTTGAAGACATAATTCAATAAAATTTCCCACATTTTGATGGGATCCGAAATATTTTTATCTCAAAATTTCTAGTCAGATTAAATATAAATTTGTATTACATAAAAATCTAACGAAACATTGCGCGCGCAACTATTAAAAATTAAGATTTTCAAAATCCATAAATAATATAAACTAATTTCGTGCTTGGTGCATTTTTTTATAGTTACTGCCCAGTTTTTATAATTACATCCCATTTATTATTTTTTAAAGCCCATTTTCCTATTAAGCCTAATGCATCCCTCCTAGGAAAGATTTGCAGCCCAACGGGGCGGAGAATAACAATTTGACCTTGCCTGGGTATTCCTAGAAAAAACGTATAGCTGGGCTAGCCATTTTCATCTTGAAAAAAATTAATATCTGGGCTGGATATCTGTCCTGGGCTAGACGGGCCACAGCCCGCCCAGTTAATACCATGCTCTCCTATGAACAACAACGAAAACATCGCCAAGAAAAACTCTGCAGTGCTCATGCCTCAAAAACACAAATACTGCTCGAGCTACTTGGTCCCAGCTGTCGGCCGCACCTTGTGCAATTCTCTCGTTTATATTGACTACATAGGTTGACAATGGTGTGGGACCGTGATGTCGAGAAACCAGGAGGAAGCAAAAAAATAGTTGTACATAATAAGGAGGCACTTGCGACGTGCGGCTATGGCCCTAGTGGCCCCTCATCACAACCAGTCAAAATAAAGTCATCTCCTGAATCCTCATGTTCATTGACCATGTTAACAATGCTCGGCGCCACGGCGAGCGCAACAACTCGAAGGACGACGGAAAGGGCCTCGCGGGCCCTACAGATGGTCTGATACAGCGCCCGCTGCTCATTCAAGAAGCCAGGATCATTGGACACCTATGAGCACCTTCGAGAGATTGAGACGGCATGAAACGGTAAGGCCGCGCTTGGGAGCTCTGGTTTATTTCACACATATATTAAGATACAAGTGTAATTTACTCGTCATCGAAAACAACGCGTAAAATACAGGCGTAATGAAACCAAGGGCCCGAGGTCTGTAAGTAAAACCGGCGGTTTACGCGTGTAATTTGAGAGACCGGTTTATATTTTACTAGTCGAAATCGACCAACCAAGTGCTTCGTCCGAGACCATCTGCTTTTATTTACAAGCGTCAGTTTTACAAGCGGTTTTGGTTGGAAAATGACGATCCAATCACGGCCTAAGATGATGAGTTGGTCGGAAGATAATATGGTTTCACGTCTAACCTACCAGACTTGTCGTATAGGCTATGAATAACATAAGACAATGTTCTTAAGCACGGAAATAACAGAAGAGGATGATCTTCCTAACAAGCAAATCACTGGCATTAGATCGACATGCAAAACAATACAAAGCATTATTCTTAGGAGGCACGGTGAGCAGCTCATGATGCCGCATGCCACAACATTCCAAGCTCAACTTTGCAATCAAACACAAGGCCTGGCATTACATAGTCAATATTCAGAACAAACTCTTAAAATATCTTACATAAGTCAACATTCATGTGACTATGCATCTCAACAGAGTAAATATTTACTTCTGAACTAAAGACGGGAATAGGAAAAAACGATCGACGTTGCTTACAGCAAAGGGCGCCACACTCAAAAATATCAAATGCATGTCTTCTGGCTAACATCAATGAGCAAAATTTGACAAGGTTTTCCAATTCCAATATATTAAACTAATGTCAACTTTGACAAGCTTTTCCCATTCAAAATATGTAATGCCTATGATTGTGGAACGGGCAGGGTTTGTCATCAGTTTGTCATCTGATAGTCCGGTGGCTCAAGGTGACGATGAATGATTAGAGAACCATTCGATGTATTGTGCATGATGAGGTATTATTATGGAGGATGATACGTCTCCGACGTATCTACTTTCCCAAACACTTTTACCCTTGTTCTGGACTCTAACTTGCATGATTTGAATGGAACTAACCCGGACTGACGCTGTTTTCAGCAGAATTGCCATGATGTTGTTTTATGTGCAGAAAACAAAAGTTCTCGGAATGACCTGAAACTCCACGGAACATCTTATAAAAAATAATAAAAAATCCTTGCCAAAGATGAAGACCAGGGGGCCCACACCCTATCCACGAGGGTGGGGGGCGAGCCCCTACCTCATGGGCCCCCTGGAGACCTTCCGACGCCAACTCCAACTCTATATATTTGCTTTCGGGGAGAAAAAATAGGAGAGAAGAAATCATCGCGTTTTACGATACGGAGCCGCCGCCAAGCCCTAAAACCTCTCGGGAGGGCTGATCTGGAGTCCGTTCGGGGCTCCGGAGAGGGGTATTCGTCGCCATCGTCATCATCAACCATCCTCCATCACCAATTTCATGATGCTCACCGCCCTGCGTGAGTAATTCCATCGTAGGCTTGCTGGACAGTGATGGGTTGGATGAGATTAATCTTGTAATCAAGTTAGTTTTGTTAGGGTTTGATCTCTAGTATCCATTATGTTCTGAGATTGATGTTGCTATGACTTTGCTATGCTTAATGCTTGTCACTAGGGCCCGAGTGCCATGATTTCAGATCTGAACCTATTATGTTTTCATGAATATATGTAAGTTCTTGATCCTATCTTGCAAGTCTATAGTCACCTTCTATGTGTTATGATCCGCAACCCCGAGTGACAATAATCGGGACCACTCCCGATGATGACCATAGTTTGAGGAGTTCATGTATTCACTATGTGCTAATGCTTTGTTCCGGTTCTCTATTAAAAGGAGGCCTTAATATCCCTTAGTTTCCATTAGGACCCCGCTGATACGGGAGGGTAGGACAAAAGATGTCATGCTAGTTCTTTTCCATAAGCACGTATGACTATATTCGGAACACATGCCTACATTACATTGATGAATTGGAGCTAGTTCCGTGTCACCCTATGTTATGACTGTTACATGTGAACCACATCCGGCATAATTATCCATCATCGATCCGATGCCTACGAGCTTTCCATATACTGGTTTACGCTTATTTACTTTCCGCTGCCATCTTGTTACAATCACTACAAAATACCAAAAATATTACTTTTGCTTCCTTTACTTTTGTTACCGTTACCACCACTATCATATTACTTTGCTACTAAACACTTTGCTGCAAATACTAAGTTATCCAGGTGTGGTTGAATTGACAACTCAACTGCTAATACTTGAGAATATTCTTTGGCTCCCCTTGTGTCGAATCAATAAATTTGGGTTGAATACTCTACCCTCGAAAACTGCTATGCGATCCCCTATACTTGTGGGTTATCAAGACCTTTTTCTGGTGCCGTTGCCGGGGAGCATAGCTCTATTCTTTGAGTCACTCGGGATTTATATCGGCTGGACACTATGAAGAACTTGAAAGACGAGAAAACAAAAATTTATCCCTCAACTACGAGGGGAGGTAAGGAACTGCCATCTAGCTCTGCACTTGATTCACCTTCTGTTATGTGTAAGCTTGCGACACCTAAACCTGTTTCTGCTATTCATTCTGATATGTCGCATGTTATTGATGATGCCACTTCTGCTATGCATGATACTTATGATGAAACTATTTCTATGTCTAATACTACTGTGCCCCTTAGTGAATTTATTCATGAACAAATTGCTAGGGCTAGAGAGAAAGAAATTATTGAATCTGATTATACTGATGAAAGTGATGATGAAGATAGGCCTATTATTCCTGAGGGTTATGTTTTTGATATGGAATCTTCTGCCGCTATTTTGGCTTGCAGAGATAGAAACGAGCTTAAGAGGCTATTAGTTAAATGGAACAAAGAATCTCTTAAAGATAAAATGAAACCTGACCCTGCTTTTGCTACTTCGCCTATTTGTGTTCCCGATAAGGATTATGAATTATCTGTTGATCCTGATATAGTTACTTTGGTTGAATCTGATCCTTTCCATGGTTATGAATCTGAAACTGTTGTGGCACATCTTACTAAATTAAATGATATAGCCACCCTGTTCACTAATGATGAGAGATCCCGCTACTTTTATATCCTCAAAATATTTCCATTCTCATTGAAGGGTGATGCTAAGATATGGTTTAATTCTCTTGATCCTGGTTGTGTGCGTAGTCCCCGGGATATGATTTATTACTTCTCTGCTAAATATTTCCCTGCTCATAAGAAACAAGCTGCTTTAAAGGAAATATACAACTTTGTGCAAACTAAAGAAGAGAGTCTCCCACAAGCTTGGGGGAGGCTTCTCAAGTTACTTAATGCTTTGCCTGATCATCCTCTTAAGAAAAATGAAATACTTGATAATTTTTATAATGGACTAACCGATGCTTCCAGAGATTACCTGGATAGTTGTGTTTGTTCTCTTTTCAGGGAAAGAACACCAGATGAAGCTGAAATTCTATTGAATAATATGTTGACAAATGAAAATAGTTGGGCACCTTCTGAGCCAGCCCCTGAGCCAGCTCCTGCTCCAATTAATGATCCTATTCCTAAACCAACTCCGAAGAAGAGAGGTGTTCTATTTCTCAGTCCCGAAGATATGCAAGAGGCAAAGAAATCTATGAAAGAAAAAAGTATTAAAGCTAAATATGTTAAGAATTTACCTCCTATTGAAGAAATACATGGTCTTAATTTACCGCCTGTTGAAGAAACATATGATCTTGATCCATTACCTATTGAAGAACCCCCTGATCCCGATAACCCGACACAGGTAGTAAAGGTAAATTCTCTCTATAGGTATGATAAAGCTGAAATCCCTCCTACTAAAATTGCTAGTCAGTGCCTTGATGAGTTTGATAACTTTATGTTTAAGCAAGAAGACTTCAATGCTTATTTCGGTAGACAATTAAAACAAAATGCTTATATGATTAAACACTTGGGTGATTATATGGCTAATATTAAAGGTGAACTTAAACTTGTTAGCAAACATGCTTCTATGGTTACCACTAAAGAGAACAAGTACTTAAGGCTAAAAAAGAATTGCTCGATGAAATGAATAGTAAGAAAAATGATTATCTTTGTTAGAGTGGCTACTAGAACTGGTAGAATGACTCAGGAACCTTTGTATCCTGAAGGCCACCCTAAGAGAATTGAGCAAGATTCTCGGAGAAATAATATTGATGTACCTAGTTCTTCTAAAAGGAAGAAAAGAAAAATGATAGGACTTTGCAAACTTCTAGTGAACCTATTGTCGAACCACGAGAATCCAAATGATATCTCTATGTCCGATCTTTGAAACACAATCTGGTAATGAACATGAACCTGGTGAAAATGTTAATGATGATGTTCATGATGATGTTAGTAATGATAATGATGTAGAAGTTGAACCTGCTGTTGATCTTGATAACCCACAATCAAAGAATCACCATTATGATAAGAGAGACTTTGTTGCTAGGAAACATGGTAAAGAAAGAGAACCTTGGGTTCAGAAACCCATGCCTTTTCCTCCCAAACCATCCAAGAAAAGGATGATGAGGATTTTGAGCGCTTTCTTTGAAATGATTAGACCTATCTTTTTACGTATGCGATTGACTGATATGCTCAAAACTAATCCTTATGCTAAGTATATGAAGGATATCATTACTAATAAAAGAAAGATACCTGAAGCTGAAATTTCCACCATGCTTGCTAATTATACTTTTAAGGGTGGAATACCAAAGAAACTTGGAGATCCAGGAGTACCTACTATACCATGCTCCATTAAAAGAAACTATGTTAAACTGCTTTATGTGATCTTGGAGCCGGTGTTAGTGTTATGCCTCTCTCTTTATATCGTAGACTTGATTTGAATAAGTTGACACCTACTGAAATATCTTTGCAAATGGCTAATAAATCAACTGCTATACCTGTCGGTATTTGTGAGGATGTGCCTGTTGTGGTTGCAAACGTTACTATTTTAACGGACTTTGTTATTCTTGATATTCCCGAGGACGATAGTATGTTTATTATTCTTGGAAGACCTTTTCTTAATACTGCAGGGGCTGTTATTGATTGCAACAAAGGCAATGTCACTTTTCATGTTAATGGTAATGAGCATACGGTACACTTACCGAGGAAACAACCTCAAGTTCATAGTATCAATTCTATTGGAAAAATTCCATCGATCATGTTTGGAGGTTTTGAATTTCCTCTTCCTACTGTCAAGAAGAAATATGATATACTTATTATTGGGGATGTGCATATCCCCGTTGAGGTAACATAGTGTTATTCGAAATTTCTCCGGTTCCATGTTAATCGGAATGAGTTTGTTAACAAGACTTGATCAACCTTGTTAGTGGATTCCTTTTGATGAGCATGAGATGGATGAAACTAGAAACACAACCTTCTGTACCCTCTCTATACTTTCTGTTATTTAGTTGAAATAAAGTAAAAATAGTATTTTTCTGTCTGTTTCTTGATTTATCCGTGCAATATAAAAATACCCCGAAAATAAAAGTCCTCAGAATGCCAAGCCAATTTAATATGATTTTTTCGGGAACATTTGAGGATTTATGGTGCAAAAATCACCGCAGGGGGAGCTGCCACCTGGCCACGAGGGTGGAGGGCGCGCCCCCTGCCTCGTGGGCCCATGGTGGCCCTCCTCCACTTATTCCTGCACCCATCCTCTTCTTCTTCCTCCCACAAATACGAATAACCAGCTCAAGCACGAGTTCTAGCTCTCTTTGCTGCAATTTTCGATCTCCTTGCTCAAAGCACCTCTCGCAAAACTGCTTAGGGAGATTGTTCCTTGGTATGTGACTCATCCATTGGTCCAATTACTTTTTGTTCTAGTGCTTTATTCATTGCAAATTTGTGCTGCATAGGTGACCATGTTCTTGAGCTTGCATGTCAAATTTATATGGTTCCAAGTAGTTCTAATGCTTGATATAGGCTCTAGGCACTTGTAGGAGTAGTTGCTATCAATTTTGTTGAGCTTTGTTCACTTTTGTATGAAGTTACTAAAAATTTCAGAATATTTCAGAAAATAATGAAGAGACTTTTGAGGGGCTCATCGAGCCGAAGCTCGAAGGAAAAACAAAATGAAGAAGCACAAAGGCCCAAATATAATTTGCCTCGTAGCGCGGAGGTCCAGCCGTGTGAGTGGCCTTCCGTTGACTTCTTGAGAAGAGCCGGGATTTATGAGGATTTCTATTCATTGATTGAGAATGCCGGCCTCACCGACTTCCTCCGCGACCAACGTCATCAGTATCTCTTACTCACAAATACTTTTGTGCAAAACTTCTACTTTTTCCCTAAGGAATCACCTCCTTTAGTAGAGTTTCATTTATATGACGTTGTGAAGAAAATGCCATTAGCTGAATTTTGCAAGGTTTGCAACATACCCTCTGAGGGCACCTTAGTGGAACTACACCATAAAGATGTGGAAGCATTTATTAACACTATCACTGTGGGAGAAACCAGGAAGGTTTCTGATGCAAGAATCACTAGCATACATTTTCCTGTTTTACGCTACTTTGCCATATTTGCTAGTCGTTGCTTGATTGGTCGCGAGAACTGTGGAAACCTTAGTGTTCCTGATATTATTATTTTGTTCCATGGTTTATACCACGATAACACTGTTAGCATGGGCGAAATTATTGCTAGACGGTTAAGTATGAACCGTACTAAGGGTTCCATCTTTGGAGGCATTTATGTTGCACGCCTAGCTGCACATTTTAACATACCTATTAGGCTTCATGAGAAAGAAGAAAAATTGCTGCCTAGTGCTTATTTAGATTATAAGAGTATGCTAGCGCATGATTTTATTGTTAAGGGCCGGGAAGGAGAGCTCAAATATAAATTATTCTTTCATAAACATCATCCTGAAACTATTACCTTGCCTGCTCCTTCCTTGTTTAATTTTGAAGGACCTTATCTCGTTACGTGGGCTGCCGTCCAAGCCTACCGGAATCCTGCACCAGCCTCGGAACCGGAACCACAAGATGAGCCTCCACGACAGTCTGTTTATTCTTGGGATCCAGAGATGTCAGTCAGTCAGTGGTAGTCAGAGTCTTCTTCATCACAGTACAACCCCAGCTATTCTTCGTCGCAGTACGACCCCAGCTACACCTATGGGTATCCGCCAGGCTATCCCTGGCAATAAACCAACTTAGGCCAAAAGCCTAAGCTTGGGGAGTAGGTATTTCTCACCGACATTACATTTATGTTCACACACACTCATTGCTAGATGTCGGTGCTCATACTTTTTTCACTGTAATATCCATGCTAGTTTATTTTCTTTTCCTGCTTTCTTCTTGTGTGTTTAATAAACCTTAAGAAAAACAAAAAAAATAGTAGTAGTTTACTTTTCTTGCTGTAGTAGTAATTAAAAAGAAAAACCCAAAAATATTTCCGGTTCTTCTTTTGCTTGTTGGGAGCTTTCGCGTGTAAATAGTTTTTATTTCTTTTCTTTTCTTTGGGGGTCAGTAGGAGAAGACCATGATTAAATTGTTGAGGTGGCTCTTATATGCATTATTGTTGATTTAACCCAGAGCCCATATTGCCTTGTCTTCTCCTGTTTATTGAATGCTCGCAGATTCCAAATTTAGTCCAATGCACGTGCACTCTTATTATTATTCACATCGTTCGGCCGTGCAAGTGAAAGGCAATTATGATGATATATGATGGACTGACTGAGATGAGAAAAGTTGGTATGAACTCGACCTCTCTTGTTTTTGTAAATATGATGAGTTCATCGTTCTTGATTCAGCTTGTTATGAATAATCATATTTGCAATGACAATTAGAGATCATAGTTGCTTGTGCCATGCTTGATTAGCTATGAGTTATAATGGTTTACCTTGCGTGCCAACATGCTATTAAAATGGTTATGATGTGGTATAGTGGGGTGGTATCCTCCTTTGAATGATTTAAGTGACTTGACTTGGCACATGTTCACGCATGTAGTTGAAACAAAATCAACATAGCCTTCACGATATTTATGTTCATGGTGGATTATATCCTACTCATGCTTGCATCCAATGTTTATTAATTTTAATGCACGTACATGGCTGTTGTCGCTCTCTAGTTGGTCGCTTCCCAGTCTTTTGCTAACCTTCACCTGTACTAAGCGGGAATACTGCTTGTGCATCCAATCCCTTAAACCCCAAAGTTATTCCAAATGAGTCCACTATACCTTCCTATATACGGTATCTACCTGCCGTTCCAAGTAAATTTGTATGTGCCAAACTCTAAACCTTCAAATAAACATTCTATTTTGTATGCTTGAATAGCTCATGTATCAACCAAGGCTGACCTTATCTTCCATGTTAGATGGGTTATTCTCAAGAGGAGTGGACTCCGCTCCTCACTCACGAGAAAATGGCTGGTCACCGGGATGCCCAGTCCCATGCTTTATGCAAACTAAATCAAAATTAATTGCAAACAAAACTCCCCCTGGGACCTGTTGCTAGTTGGAGACACTCGTTGTTTCGAGCAATTCATGGATTGATGCTTGTTGGTGGAGAGGGAGTATAAACTTTACCATTATGTTTGGGAACCGCCTATAATGTGTGTAGCGTGGAAGATATCGCCATCTCTTAGTTGTTGCGTTGACAATGAAAGTATACCGCTCAAAATATTATTTATCTCTATTTCAAAACCGAGCTCTAGCACCTCTACAAATCCCTGCTTCCCTCTGTGAAGGGCCTATCTATTTACTTTTATGTTGAGTCATCACCCTCTTATTAAAAAGCACTAGCTGGAGAGCACAGCTGTCATTTGCATTCATCACTATTAATCTATATTGGGTGTGACTATGATTGGATTTCTTTTACCATGAATTACAATGTCTACTTAGTCCTTGATCTTTAAAGGTGCTCTGCATTTATGTTTTGCGGTCTCAGAAAGGGCTAGCGAGATACCATCTTGTTATACCATATTATGATTGTTTTGAGAAAGTGTTGTCATCCGAGATTTATTATTATGGCTCGCTAGTTGATTATGCTATTGATATGAGTAAATATGAGACCTGAGAATTATTGCAAATGTGGTTAGTCATGATTTTTGCTGAAAACTTGAATGCTGGCTTGATATATTTACAACAACAAGAGCAAATAGAGTTTGTAAAAGTCTTTCTTTGTCTCTTTCAGTTTGTCAACTGAATTGCTTGAGGACAAGCAAAGGTTTAAGCTTGGGGGAGTTGATACGTCTCCGACGTATCTACTTTTACAAACACTTTTGCCCTTGTTTTGGACTCTAACTTGCATGATTTGAATGGAACTAACCAGGACTGGCGCTGTTTTCAGCAAAATTGCCATGATGTTGTTTTATGTGCGAGAAACAAAAGTTCTCGGAATGACACGAAACTCCACGTAACATCTTATAAAAATAATAAAAATCCTTGCCAAAGATGAAGATCAGGGGGGCCCACACATCGCCCATTTAGGGTGGGGCGCGCCCCCTACCTCGTGGGCCCCCTAGAGACCTTCCGACGCCAACTCCAACTCTATATATTTGCTTTCAGGGAGGGAAAAAATAGGAGAGAAGAAATCATCGCGTTTTACGATACGGACCGCCGCCAAGCCCTAAAACCTCTCGGGAGGGCTGATCTGGAGTCCGTTCGGGGCTTCGGAGAGGGGGATTCGTCGCCATCGTCATCATCAACCATCCTCCATCACCAATTTCGTGATGCTCACCGCCGTGCGTGAGTAATTCCATCGTAGGCTTGCTGGACGGTGATGGGTTGGATGAGATTTATCATGTAATCGAGTTAGTTTTGTTAGGGTTTGATCCCTAGTATCCATTATGTTACGAGATTGATGTTGCTATGACTTTGCTATGCTTAATGCTTGTCACTAGGGCCCGAGTGCCATGATTTTAGATCTGAACCTATTATGTTTTCATGAATATATGTAAGTTCTTGATCCTATCTTGCAAGTCTATAGTCACCTACTATGTGGTATGATCCGGCAACCCCGAAGTGACAATAATCAGGACCACTCCCGGTGATGACCATAGTTTGAGGAGTTCATGTATTCACTATGTGCTAATGCTTTGTTCCGGTTCTCTATTAAAAGAAGGCCTTAATATCCCTTAGTTTCCATTAGGACCCGGGACACGGGAGGGTAGGACAAAAGATGTCATGCAAGTTCTTTTCCATAAGCACGTATGACTATATTCGAAATACATGCCTACATTACATTGATGAATTGGAGCTAGTTCTGTGTCACCCTATGTTATGACTGTTACATGATGAACCACATCCGGCATAATTATCCATCACTGATCCGATGCCTACGAGCTTTCCATATACTGGTTTACGCTTATTTACTTTCCCGTTGCTACTGTTACAATCACTACAAAATACCAAAAATATTACTTTTGCTTCCTTTACTTTTGTTACCGTTACCACTACTATCATATTACTTTGCTACTAAACACTTTGCTGCAGATACTAAGTTATCCAGGTGTGGTTGAATTGACAACTCAACTGCTAATACTTGAGAATATTCTTTGGCTCCCCTTGTGTCGAATCAGTAAATTTGGGTTGAATACTCTACCCTCGAAAACTTTTGCGATCCCCTATACTTGTGGGTTATCAGAGGACACGGACCATCTGAACATTTTGTGCAGTTCCACTAAAATCAAGCTGAGCATCCCTGTGGATTTCATATTTATATGCTGCCAGAAAACAAAGACACATCATCACACACATGAATATTGGCCGTCAACCCACCAATCGGTGGACTAACAAACTAAAAGTACGGTAAACAGATTACCATACCCAGATGCCCCATCATTGTTGCTTAGAGTGACATTGACAGACTTGGAGTCCTATCCTGGCTTCTTGGTACTTGTTTGGGAACTTGTTTGCCCAGTGTTCCTCCGAACCACAAGTAAAGCAGCCATCTCTCTTTTTGTCTTTCTTCTTACCCTTCTTAATGGCCGACGCTGGCAGCACCATTCAAACATATAGTCCGGTGGCTCAAGGTGACGACGAATGATTAGAGAACCATTCGATGTATTGTGCATGATGAAGTATTATGGAGGACACAAACCATATGGACATTTTGTGCAGTTCCACTAAACTCAAGCTGAGCATCCCTGTGGATATCATATTTATATGCTGCAAGAAAACAAAGACACAACAACACACACATGAATATTGGCCCCAGTGTCAACCCACCAATCAGTGGACTAACAAACTGAAAGTACAGTAAACAGATTACCATACCCAGATGCCCCATCATTGTTGCTTAGAATGACATTGACAGATTTGGAGTCCTGTCCTGGCTTCCTATACTTGTTTGGGCACTTTTTGCCCAGTGCACTCCACGTGTTGTAGAGTTTCCTATGCTCTCTGCAGACTAGTCATGTCACCAGCGTCTACTAATACTCTGTATAGCTTCTCGATCATTCCTTGTGTAATGTAGCGCATAAAGGATCGCTTCTTTACGCAAAGTGGTAAGACCAACTGGACCCACTAATGCAGCAGTTTGCCTTAGACACATTGGCTCCTTTTGTGCAGTTCAACTAAAATCAAAGGCGGAATAAAACCGAGCTTTAATTTTGATATCCCTGTAAGCAACAAAAGGTATAAGGGAAACAATTACTAAAGAATAACGGTTGATGACTTATACTCCCAGAAGAAAAACATCTACTGATCTACCTTATCTTAATGGGAAACAAAGCAGGAGAGTAGCAATTCTTAGTCAGTGTGATTCATTCATATTAACTAAGACATTATCTTAACAATTCCTTGTTTCAACATGTATAAAGAACAACAAAGCAGAAAAGTATCATTCCTAAAATAATGCGGCTGATTCATTTTAACAGAGACATTATCTTAACAATACTTTGGTTAAACATGTAGAAAGAACTACAAAGCAGGATAGTACCATTTGTAAAACACTGTAACTGATATATAATAACAGAGACATTATCTGAACAATACATTTCTTAAACATGTACTCCAGCCGATCCCTAACAGAAATGGTACTCCCGCCGATCCCTAACAAGTGTTGCAATTTTGAACTAAGATTCAAGAGTTAATTACGAGGAAAGTCGATCTTGACCTTTCAAGACCAAGATTTGAAATAACTCGTGAGGAAGACCTCAGAGAGATCTCAACACATATATGGAAATCCGCTCTCATTTTGTGCAGTTCCACCAAAATTAAGCGAAGCAAAATGTCGCAATAGCAACAAGTTGAATAGATATCCCTATTTTAACAGAGGCAAAAAGGAATCACCATCGCCAATAAAGGAGGATGAAACATGTGGCCACAAAATGGTAATCCCGCCAATCCCTAACAAGTGTTGCAGTTTTGAAATAAGATTCAGTAGTTAATTCTGAGAGTGGCATTGCTTAATTTTACCAGCGGCATTAGATTAACAAAAAGCATAAACAGTTCCAGGGGAGAGTGGGCGCAACAACAACAACATGTGCTTCCATCTACTTATAAAGGGGGTGATGCAGAGTTTGTTGTAACAAAGCAACAAGCATAATGTCTGGGTTGGTCCCATTTTTGTTCACTACTTAATGGGAAAAGACAACAATACAATAGCTTCAATTCAACATTTATTTAAAACAGTACCAATACAAGTAGCACAACATCTCAAAACACACTGCACGATCATGTGGATGAAGGCAAGTACCAACTTGTTATGACGCACACAAGATCACGTACGAATCTGCCAACACGAATAGGAAATCCAATCTCGTTTTGTGCAGTTACTCTGAAATCAAGGAAAGTCGCCGGTGTGACATTTAAGTTTGCTATAGCAACAAGTAGATATCCCTAATTTAACAGAGGCTAAAAAAGAAACAATTACTGCCAATAAAGGAGGATGAAACATGCGGCCACAAAAAGAAGCATCTACCTTATCTTGATGGAAAACAAAGTATAGGGAAGTAGCATTTCTAAAACGGTTGAGTTGATTCATATTAACATAGAAATTATCTTAAAATAGTTCAGTAGTTAATTCTGAGAGTAGCATTGCTTAAAATACAATAGCTTCAATTCAACATTTATTTAAAACAGTACCAATACAAGTAGCACAACATCTCAAAACACACTGCATGATCATGTGGATGGGACATGGGACATGCCAGCACCATGTGCATCCACACATATAAATGGGTGATGCAGAGTATGTAGCCAAGCAGCATATCTGCTTTGGTCCCATATTTGTTCTCTTTGAAACATTTTCCGATGTGAGGGCAGCAAATCTAGTCCTGCACAAACTACCCAACCCCCTAGTTTCTTTCCCTTTTCAACAAAGAGTTCGGTTCCTTACAGATGTGTGTACTGGGTTACCCCTTTTTCCCTTTTCGACCAACAAAGCGACTGGATAGCTAGTCTATACTACTTTCCCTCCCTCCTTTCCTCATTGAACCACGTCATAGATTCATGCTCCACCCCACCGCACCCTTCTTTCCTCTTTGAACCAAGACCTACATTCGACTACAGAATCGAAAAAGATCAGCATGTAGCTAGACCAATGACAGTTTCAAAGAAACTTATACCTTAGGGTCGTCAGGATGTGGCAAGGCGTGCGGCGGGAGGTCGGAACTGCCCACACTACATACGACAGCGAGGAAGAAGGGGTCGGTGGCCCTCCCGCACATGCACTGGGTGAAAGAGAAAAGCGCAGCTGGGAGTGGATTGCCTCCCTCGCCGAAGGCGATAGAGTGAACGCTGCACCTCCTCCCCTTCCCGGTGCGATGGGATCCGGACGCCTCCTTCGCTAGCTGTCGTGGAATTGTCACAGCAGATGTCCTCTTGCAAGGACTTAGTCGTGGAGCCATCGCAACTAGGAAGCTTAAAGGGGTTAAGGGGCAAGGGACACGAGAGTGGTTTTATACTAGTTTGGCCCCTTACGGTGAAGGTAAAGCCTACGTCTAGTTGGGTTGGTATTGCTGAGGTTTCGATAACCAGGGAGCGAGATATGCTATGCCCGGCTCTTGATGAGATGTTTCTTGCCCTAAGCCGCCAGCGGGTTGTCCCCTTATATACATGGGTGGACGACCTGCGACCTACAGAGTCCCGGCCGGCTCATAAACAATGTCTGGCTCGGTGACTAATTAATTCTACCTTATGGTACAAGTCATGCCATTATGGCGGTTTACCACTACGGGCCTTAAGTCGCCTATGGGCCTTAGACCCTTTATTGAACTGCCATATTCATGCTTGGTCTTGGGCTTCTTCTGATGAATCCCTCTTTACGTAATCCGGCCCCTCATGGGCGGCTTACACAAATAGTTATATCCCCAACATTAGGCCCCAGATTGATTTGAACCGGTTCATGTCAATCTTAAAATACCTTAAGAAAAAATCCTTCTGTCTTCTGTCTATGCAAAGATTATAACCCGCCGTGACGTCATCTTCCGGATCTGTGATAACCCGCCATGGCTGCATCACACTTGCTAACCGGCTCTGCCTCAACCCACTTTGTAAACTTATCCACTGCCACCAGGAGGTGTGTCTTTTTATCCTTAGACCTTTTGAAAGGCCCGACCATATCAAGCCCCTGCATCGCAAACGGCCAAGTAATTAGAATCATCCTCAACTCTTGAGCCGGCACATGAGCTCGTCGTGAGAATTTTTGACAACCGTCACATTTACTGACCAGATCTTCCGCATCAGCATGAGCCGTCAACCAATAAAAACCATGACAGAAAGCCTTGGCCACGAGAGATTTTGAGCCGGCATGATGACCGCAATCCCCTTCATGGATCTCACGAAGTATCTCCTGACCCTCACAGGTGACACAAATGTTGAAACGCCTCAGTGACACTGCGATGATGTAACTCATCATGAACAATTGTCATGGACTTAGACCGCCGGATGATTTGTCTCGCCAAGGTCTCATCCTCAGGCAACTCTCCCCGGGACATGTAAGCCAAATATGGCACTGTCCAATCCGGGATGACGCGGAGAGCCTCCACCAACTGCGCTTCTGGGTCTGGAACAACTAAGTCTACTTCCGTGGGTAACTTGACAGAAGGATTATGCAAAACATCCAGAAAAGTGTTAGGCGGTACCGGCTTACGTTGAGATCCCAGCCGGCTTAAAGCATCAGCCGCCTCATTCTTCCTTCGATCAATGTGTTCCACTTGATAACCCTTGAAGTGCCCAGCCACAGCATCAACTTCACGATGGTAAGCCGCCATGAGGGGATCCTTGGAGTCCCACTTGCCTGACACCTGTTGAGCCACAAGATCTGAGTCGCCCAAGCACCTTACCCGGCTCAAATTCATCTCTTTGGCCATCCGAAGACCATGGAGTAAGGCCTCATACTCAGTTGCATTATTAGTACAAGGAAACATAAGCTGGAGCACATAACAAAATTTGTCACCTCGTGGGGAGGTTAAAACGACTCCAGCCCCTGAACCTTCCAACTGCCTGGACCCGTCAAAGTGAATAGTCCAATACGTGTTATTCGGCTTTTCCTCAGGTGTCTGCAGCTCTGTCCAATCATTGATAAAGTCCACCAGGGCTTGAGACTTAATAGCAGTACGTGGCACGTACTTCAAACCATGAGGCGCAAGCTCAATGGCCCACTTGGCGACTCGTCCTGTGGCCTCTCTATTCAGGATGATGTCTCCCAAGGGGGCAGAACTTACCACAGTGATAGGGTGACCCTGGAAATATTGCTTAAGCTTCCGGCTTGCCATGAACACCCCGTAAACAAGCTTCTGCCAATGTGGATACCTTTGCTTAGACTCAATGAGCACCTCACTGATGTAGTAAACCGGCCGTTGAACCGGATGCTCCTTGCCAGCCTCCTTGCGCTCCACCACGATTGCAACACTAACAGCTCGTGAGTTAGCGGCCACGTATAACAGCAATGGCTCTCTATCAATGGGAGCCGCAAGGACCGGCGGCTCAGATAATTGTCTCTTTAAATCTTCAAAGGCAGCATTAGCAGCATCACTCCAAACAAAAGTGTCTGTTTTCTTCATCATCTGATACAGCGGTAAGGCCTTCTCACCTAGCCGGCTTATAAACCGGCTTAAAGCAGCAACACGACCCGCCAGTCGCTGAACATCATTGATGCACGCCGGTTTAGCCAAAGAGGTAATTGCCTTGATTTTCTCCGGGTTAGCTTCAATGCCCCTGTTGGAGACTAGAAAACCCAAAAGCTTGCCTGCAGGCACACCAAACACACATTTGGCCGGGTTAAGCATCATCTTATAAACCCGGAGATTATCAAAGGTTTCCTTTAGATCAGATATCAAGGTTTCCTTCTCTCTGGACTTCACCACTATGTCATCCACGTAAGCGTGAACATTGCGCCCAATCTGATCGTGGAGACAGTTCTGTACACACCGCTGGTACATCGCCTGAGCACTCTTGAGCCCAAACGGCATGGATACATAGCAGAAGGCTCCAAACGGAGTGATGAAGGCCGTGTTCTCCTGGTCCTTAACTGCCATCTTGATCTGATGATAACCAGAGTAAGCATCCAGAAAGCTCAAAGGCTCACAACCCGCCGTAGCATAAATGATTTGATCAATATGGGGAAGAGCAAAAGGATCAGCTGGACATGCTTTACTCAAGTCCGTTAATCCACACACATCCGCCAAGTGCCGTTCTTTTTAAGTACAAGCACCGGGTTAGCCAACCACTCTGGGTGAAAAACTTCAACAATAAACCCGGCCGCCAAGAGCCGAGCCACCTCCTCACCAATGGCTTTCCGCCTTTCTTTGTTGAACCGCCGAAGAAACTACCTGACCGGCTTAAACTTCGGATCAATATTGAGAGTGTGCTCAGCGAGTTCTCTCGGTACACCCGACATGTCAGAAGGTTTCCATGCAAAGATGTCCCGGTTCTCACGGATGAACTCGATGAGCGCGCTTTCCTATTTAGGATCCAAATTGGCACTGATACCGAACTGCTTAGACGAATCGGTTGGAGTAAAATCAACAAGCTTGGTTTCAGCAGCCGACTTAAACTTCATCGTCGGGTCATGCTCTGTGGTTGGCTTCTTCAGAGAAGTCATATCCGCCGGGTCAACGTTATCTTGGTAAAACTTCAGCTCCTCTGCTGCACAAACAGATTCGGCATAAGCGCATTGCCTTCCTCACATTCCAGGGCTATCTTTCGACTCCCATGCACGGTGATGGTGCCCTTGTGACCCGGCATCTTAAGCTGCAAATAAACATAACACAGCCGAGCCATGAACTTGGCATAAGCCGGCCGCCCAAACAGAGCATGATACGGACTCTTGATTTTGACCACCTCAAAAGTTAATTTCTCAGCCCTGGAATCGTACTCATCTCCAAAGGCCACCTCCAATTCAATCTTACTGACCGGGTATGCCGACTTACCAGGCACCACTCCATGGAAAACGGTGTTGGATGTATTTAAATTTTTGTCAGTCTAACCCATATGCGTCGAAAGGTCTCGTAATAGAGGATGTTGATGCTGCTACCTCCGTCCATGAGTACCTTGGTGAATTTATACCCACCGACCTAAGGTGCTACCACCAAGGCTAACTGACCCGGATTGTCAACCCGGGGAGGGTGATCTTCCCTACTCTAGACAATTGACTGCTCTGACCACCTCAAATAACGGGGAACCGTCGGCTCAATAGAGTTCACTGCCCTTTTATGAATCTTCTGGTCACGTTTGCATAAGATAGTGGTGAATACGTGACACTGTCCACTGTTCAGCTGCTTTGGATTGCTCTAATAACCCGACTGCTGCTGACTTCCTTGCCCAGACTGCTGCTGACTATATCCACCTTGGTTTCCCTGAAAGCCGGAATTTGAACCACCACCCGGGCCATGAAAACCGCCGGCTCCTGAGCCGCCACCTGACCCATGATTACCATCGAACATGTTGGAATTCTTAAAAGCCTTCATGATCGTGCAATCCTTCCATAAGTGAGTAGCCGGCCTCTCCCGGGTGCCGTGTCTCGGACAGGGTTCATTGAGTAGCTCCTCAAGAGATGGACCTAACCCGCCAGATCGAGGGGGAGGTTTCCCCTTGCGTCTCTGATTGTTACCATGCGCATTGGCGTTGGCCACAAACTCCGGGTTACCTCGGCCTTACGCTTATTGCCTCCTTGATTCATCGGGTTATGCTGCTGACCCTTTCCATTGCCGTTCTTCTTTCCCTTCCCTGTCTTTTCCTCATCAGACGCGTGATCCTTGGTACTATCAGAATCGTCGTATTTGACTAAAGCCGCCATCAGCGTAGCCATGTCATTACAATCACGCTTGAGGCGCCCCAGCTTCTGTCTCAGCGGTTCAAATCGACAATTTTTCTCCAACATTAAAACTGCAGAACCGGCATCCATCTTGTCAGACGAATGTATTATCTCTTTGACCCGGCGCACCCAATGAGTGGTAGATTCACCCTCCTCTTGTTTACAGTTAGTCAAGTCCACAATTGAGATGGACTGCTTGCAGGTGTCTTTGAAGTTCTGAATGAACCGGGCTTTTAATTCGGCCCATGAGCCGATGGAATTAGGCGGCAAGCCCTTTAACCAAGACTGGGCCGTTCCATCCAATATCATGGTGAAGTACTTAGCCATTGCCGCGTCACTGACCTCCAACAGCTCCATAGCCATCTCATAGCTTTCGATCCACGCCCCAGGCTGTAAGTCGGCCGTATAATTTGGCACCTTTCGGGGTCCCTTGAAAATCCTTAGGCAGACGCACATTACGTAAAGCCGGCACCAAACAAGGAAAACTGCCGGTTCTGGTGGCCACTCCTGCCTCAACAGAAGTCGTTGGATAATCCAGGAAGGCTTGATGAGCCATCTGCTGAGCCGCCAGTTGAGCCGCCCGCTAGTCCTCCTGACGTATCCGGTCTTGCACCGGGTTATACCCGCCAGGCTGGTTACGGCGCTGGGCGTTGCTTGACAAAGCTTCTGACTCCATGTGCCTGCTGTAACTCGGGCTCCGGCTTGGGTGAGGAGTTGAATGAATCCTGTCCCGACTATAGGAATAAGCCTCCTGCTGAGCCAGAGCCATCTGGACGAGTTCTCTGGTCCGTCGCGTTTCCACCGCTGTTGGATCGTCCCCGTCCACTGGGAGAGCCGCCAAACATGCTGATCCTGCAATCAAGTTCTCCATGGGGTTAGAAAAGTGACTCGGTGGTGTTGGTACGTAGCGGGGCGGGGCCATATTCCCATGAGGCGGTGCCATCACCCGAGGCTGAACCGGCCCCCCTGCTCCGGATGTCATGAATTGATTTGCTTCTGGCGGGTTACTAGGGCCGGCTCCGGGTGTCGCGAAAAGGTTCCGAGGATCATAAACCGGAGGCAAACGGGATTGAGTTTTCTGTGTCTCCTCCTCATCACCTCGTTAGACGCGTTCAGGCTCATCGTAAGCTGGAAAGCCTCGAACTGGAGCTGCTGGGCCCGTGCATCCAAAGCCGCCCGTTCTGTAGCCAATCTGATATCCTCAGCTGCTAAGGCCTCCTTGGCCCGAGCTATTTCCTCACGTACCTGTGCCACCTACGCATCGTGCTCATCTTGACTTGTAGGAATAACAGTGGCGGTTAACAGGGCCGTCAACTTGTCCATGAGATCTATCAGCACCTGAGCCAGCGGGCGCGCAAGGCCTCCTGCCCCGGCCGCTCCTGACCCAGACGTTATCGCTCCTGCAGCTGTAGAGTTTTGACCGGGTTGAGTACCAGCCATGAAGACTCCTACCCAGCTTGGCGGCTCAAAGGGGTCCGGAATACTGCTGCCATCGGAATAGCCCCCAAGCCTGCCATCTTGCAGTTGATACATTGAATCTGTTTCACCAGTGGATGAATCACCATCCAAGTGGACGACCGTCTCACCACCATCTACAGATCCTTCAGAAAGTTCCTCTCTGTGGATGCAACCCACGAAGGCACGCTTTACAATGGATTGAGCTCGGGCGGGTCTCGCACACTGAGCCGTCTCGACGAGGTCGGTGCAGTTGTCCGGCTCAGGGCCCGGCTCACCAATCCGGCCGATGAAGACGTGGATTCTGCCGAAGGGGACCCGGTATCCGTACTCAATTGAGTCGGCGTCGGGGCCCCAGCCTTCGTCGTCGATGTAGATCTTACCGCGACGACTCTTGGTCATTCGGCCCACCGCGTATCCCTTGAGCCCTTTGAAATTGCCCTTCAAGAACTCAAATCCACTGCGGCGCCGGCCCCACTTGGGTGCCAATCGTCGTGGAATTGTCACAACAGATGTCCTCTTGGAAGGACTTAGTCGTGGAGCCATCGCAACTAGGAAGCTTAAAGGGGTTAACGGGACAAGGGACACGAGAGGTTTTATACTAGTTCGGCCCCTTACGGTGAAGGTAAAGCCTACGTCTAGTTGGGTTGGTATTGCTGAGGTTTCGATAACCAGGGAGCAAGATACGCTATGCCCGGCTCTCGATGAGATGTTTCTTGCCCTAAGCTGCCAACGGGTCGTCCCCTTATATACACGGGTGGACGCCCTGTGGCCTACATAGTCCCGGCCGGCTCATAAACAATGTCCGGCTCGGTGACTAGTTAATTCTACCTTATGGTACAAGTCATGCCATTATGGCGGTTTACCACTGCGGGCCTTAAGTCGCCTGTGGGCCTTAGACCCTTTATTGAACCGCCATATTCATGCTTGGTCTTGGGCTTCTTCTGATGAATCCCTCTTTACGTAACCCGGCCCCTCATGGGCGGCTTACACAAATAGTTATATCCCCAACACCAGCTGTGAGGGGGGTGAGAGAGACAGAGGCCACAACGCAGTCTTGTTTAGATCTGGTGAAGAGAGTGAGAGACAGTGAATATAACAAACCCTAGCAAAGGAACGCTGAGCCTCCAGCGTGTATATATATATATGTAGTGTGGCGAGAGTGTGGAGAGTGCAAACCCTAGCGAACAAGCGCTGAGGCTCCAGCTTATATATATACTGTAGTACGGATTGAGCTCCGGTGCCTTAACTGCACTTGCTTTTGGCTGTATGACAGGTGGGCCAGCCACATTTTGGGCCCACCTGTCATAAACCCAAAGGCAGGTGCACTAAAGTCAATGAAGCTACGTCCATATAGTACTCGTGTATATGACTAATATATAGTGGAGTGGTTTTATTATTCTCTCCATAACAATCGTTTTAAATTGTGTAAGTACGAAATGAAACTCTTTATTTAACGTACCAGTGAAGAAAACTACTACTCCCTCTGTTCCTAAATATTTGTCTTTCTAGAGATTTCAACAAATGACTACATACGGAGCAAAATGAGTGAATCTAGACTTTGTAAAAAATGTCTATATACATCCGTATGTGGTAGTCCATTGCAAACCACTTGAAAGACAAATATTTAGGAACGGAGGGAGTACTTCCGATGAACTAACGATCCACGTGTCCTGGTCGCACTTCATGTCCTTCACGTGCGGTACACTACCCTCCCTTAAGTGAACAACCACACATGCGCCAAATTATCGGAAACATGTGAGAGCGTGTACAAATAAAGAATTTTAATTTGAATTATCGGAAAGGTTTGAGAGTATGTACAGTTTGCCCTCTCTAATAATTATGGTTTGTTGTGTTCGGCCTAAACTTGGTCAAACTTTACAATGTTTGACTTCAGTCAAATCTAATATGCAGAGTAAATAAAAATGGAGGGCTACTACGTCCATCCGGGTTTTTAGTCCACACCATTTTTTGAATCAAAGTTAATAGCTGGAAAAATAAAATTACAGGGGAGCTAGAGACAAAGTTGTGAGAAGGCTTAGAAATCAATACAAAACTTATGCTCTTAGTACCAACGTCGATCCTTCTTCGAGGAAACATTTGGTTCATAGCCAATTGTGTGATAAATTGCACCAACGTGAAAGACGACTGCGTCTCCAACGCAACCAAGGTGAACTGACGAAGGATATAATATTTGTGGGTAACAAGCAAAGAGCACTGATGGAAGACAACTTGTTTTTCATTGAAAATTGATCAGCTTCACCAGCCGCCGCAACCATGAGGCGCAACCATGAGCATCGATAGGTCATCGTGGTGATGCATCATCCATTTGGCATCAAGTTTGGGTGAGGCACCTATGTAGTTCGACAAATCCTCACCGTGGTCTCTGCTTTCTTCTCGTAGTCAAGCTCGAGGAAGGAAGAACCACGTGGCGAGGACAAAGGAGGCGGAACAACAATGGCCATCCAATTTTGTGCAGTTCCACTAAAATTGAGGAAGACATGCCCGGGTATGGAGATACGCATCGTTGTTTCCAAAAATATAAAAAAGGGATATAGTGTTGTTACTTTGTTTTACAAGATTAACAACGACATCTCAATTGTCAATAAGAATTATGAAAAGTACACCAACAAACAGAAGCATCATGATTATCTTGATGGGAACTAAACCAGGATACCCGAGAAAAAAAGCATTTCTTCATTTAACTAGTGATAGTATTAGATTAGCAGCAGCAATACGAGAATATGGACAATGACCGCACAACCACCATGTACTTTTTGTTGAAACAACATGTATACCTCCACCGAGGCATAAATCAGGACAAATTTTCGAGTGGCATTTCCTCTATAATAGTAGGTGATGTTGGACCAGCCGACGGACCCTAGCTACTATACATGGGGAGCTGGGGATTAGTCACATAGAAGAAAACCTGCGGAGCTGGACCAATACAAGAAGTTATACCTCAGGTGGGCGAGATGTCGCTTAGGCGGGCGGGCGGGATCTGCCCACACGACGATAGCGAACAAGGGCGCGGAGGACCTTCGTCCGCGCCAGCGCCGCCTTCGAGAGGATGGTGCGCATCGGCTTCCTCCATCGCCGACGGCGACAACGTCAACGCTGCACATCCTCACCTCCTGCGGCGGACGGGATTCGGCCGGATCTGTGACCACCAGTGAGGTGAGAGATAGTGTGGACACTGTCATCTTGTTTTGATATGGAGAGGGTGAGAGAGTGAGATGCGAGAAACTCTATCAAACAAGAGGCTATAATGGAGTAAAACAATCTCTCCATAGCAGTGGTTTTAAATAGAATACGCGTGTTCCCGAAAAAAAGAAACGAAAACTGGCGAACAATTTGTACCAAGAAAGAAAACTCGATCAAAAACACGCCCGCCTGTGTCGCGAGAGTCGTCGCGCACACACACATAGACATAGACATGCATATCTGTGTTTACGTAAAATTCCATTTCCATCTCCATCTCCAATCATATTTGTCCAACTGCACCTTATTTACGTTGTTAATTATATACACGACAATATTAACGTACAACATCTCTTGTTTGCGGGCGTCCGGACCGCTGCCACGGCCGCTCCTGACCAACCCGAACCCTCTTCATCACCCGCGCGTGCTTCCCGCCTGAAACGGTCAGTGCCGCATTCATGCCCGGCTAGAGCGGACGCGACCTCTCACTGGCGCCGGCATTGAAGCGGCGCGCCGGCCGAGAGAGCGTCGCCCGCGCCGCTTCCTGGTGCACGCGACTGCTCCGCGTTCAAAGGTCGCAATAGTCAGCCACAACAGACATGTGAAAAGTTCTTGGGAGTCCGTGCTACAGCTAGTTGTCCTCCCCCAACTCGTCAATCTCTTCCAGTAGTAACTCCATGGCTCGGTCCATCGACAAGCAGGCAGGAAAGTTATCGTATACTCGGTTTGCAGTGAGTGGCATGCCGAGAGACCGTGTGGGGTCGAGCCATGGAGAAGGGTGAGACACGAAGGCGACATACGTGATTTAAACGTTGGTTTTGCTCGATGGCGCGATCCAACAAAACGAAACATTGGTCTCTCTCCGTTTCCATTTTTTCTCCGGAAAAATAGAAACTTTCCACTCCATTTTCATTCCTACTCCAAGGTTGCCCCTTTACAACATTCCATCAAATGCAAAGGAAAACTAACACGCATGCTGATGCATCTCAATGATTCACAGATCATAGCCAATATTTACTTCACAACTAAAGACAAAAGTTGTGAGAGCGTGTACGAAAGAAAAACTACTGATGGGGTCACTACGACTTAAACCCTAAACCCTAAACATGATTTAATTTCCTGGCCGTAGAACCTTTCGAAGGAAAGACGGTCGGCACCCTCGGATCATACGATGCTTTTGTGCAGTTCCACTAAAATCGAGCTGAGCATCCCTGATGGCAAAGATATTGAAGAAGTGTGATTAGAATAATAGTACTGGCACTAGTTCATGAGACATAAACTCATCACAAGTAGAAGCCGATAGAAGTAGAGAAAGATCGACGTGGGGAGCTGCGGCAGTGGAGCAAGCTGGCTCCAAAAGGAAGATGGACTACCTGGGACGTTGGGCTGTAGCTAGAAGGGCGGTTGGGACGCGGCATCGGCCCATACCGCGGTGACCCCCGATTGGGACGCACCGACTGTGGATTTTCTCCCTCGCCGATGTCGACCGCGTCTACGCAGAACATTGTTCCCTTCCCCCAGTCGCGGGATCAGGCCGGATATGTGACGAGCGGTGTGGCCACCGTCGTTCTATGCTTGTGAAGGGAGCAACCCAAGCAAGCAGGCTTGTAGCTTAGGCTCCTGCTAGTTTATATATAGTGGTTTTCTTTTTCTCTCCATATCAACCATTTTATATTGCGTACGCGTCATTCAAGAGTGAAATGATGGTTGCTTCTTCCGACTAACTTACTGTGTGATTTGACTGCTCCTTTAGTGGCCCATACACGCACTTCTACGTGTATGCAACAAATACATGTACACATGGACGCAAAAAAATGCGCCATGACGCCTTAATGCATGCATGTACGAGCACACGACGGAACACACACGGTCACGCTCAAGTGCTCAACCTACACGTGCATGCACACACATACTCAGCCAGGGTGAGCTAGTGACCGTATAAACACCGGAAAATGTATATATTGAGCGCAATGAGTGTATTATGAAGTCCACTAACCGTATTTTTACAAATATACAGTGATAGACATTGAATTTATCTCGTTTGAAATTAAGCCATATTAACCGGAGAGGAGGCAGTATGGACTAGCATTACTTTGCTGTGTCGTGTCAACTTGCCGAACGAGGAGAAGCTTGCAGGACGGGAGAAGCTTGCGCGCGGTGGCTCGCAGGACAAGGAGAAACTTTTGACTAATGCAAGTCGTCCTTCGCTCAGGCAGTGGATGTGCAACAGTTAATTCGGTGTCAGATTGCCAGAAGCATACACTATACTAGTAGTACTATTATTGTTGCACTTCCCGAAGAGGCGAACAACCAAGCACAAAGTTTATTAGTACTACTACTACTACTATAGTCTATAGAGGTATGTACTACTATACTAGTACTAGGAACTGGATTGAGGAGCGTCTGCACTCTTATTATATTTTTAAAATGTGATAAAGCAATCTTCAACACATTTGGTTCTCTTCGAGGGTTCTCGCATGTGATAATGGAAGTTGATTGCATGGAACACTCGCCACAATTCTCGCAATTCTGGCTCATATCCTATTACAAATAGGAGCGCCGTAATATTTCCTCTTTTAGGTTATTCAGCATGTAAGGTGTCAAGAAACCTTGCGGCGCATCTTTGTGTGAACCGTGCTTGTTGCACTTTGAATGTGGCCGAGAGCTGGCTTGATGAAACACCTCGCTTCCTACTTCTTTTTTTGCGGGGTACCTCGCTTCCTAGTGACCAGTGTCTTGGCTGATCGTCCTAAGAATGCTTATATATGAATAAAGCTCTCTCATTTACCCGCAAGAAAGATTAATCCATATTAACCGGAAAGGAGGGAGTATGGACTAGCACTACTTGTTGGTGTGTCCTGTCAACTCGCAGTACGAGGAGAAGCTTGCAGGACAAGGTGAAGCTTCACACGCTTTTGACTAATGCAACGTACCCTCGCCCAGTCGGTGGACATGCATCAGTTCATTCGGTGTCAAATTGCCAGAGGCATATACTGTAGTACCGAACATGCGGAGTACCATCATTGTTCGACTTCACGAAGAGGCGAAGAGCCAAGCGCAAGGTTTAGTAGTATGAGTAGTACTACTACTAGAACCGCATGGTGGAGCCTCTGTACTCTTATTTTTTAAAATCTCTGGTAAAGTACACATTTATTCCGGAGAAGGGCGGAAAACGACAGCCCAACATGTAATGATGATATCGATCAACCATGCTCGAATATATCTTGGCCTCCGTGCGAGCCCGTCTGTGTGTTCTCGCTCCTCTTCTCTCTCAAGGAACGGTGGGTTGGCCATTTTGTCGTCAATTGAGATCGGTTTGCTCACACTCCGGTCCCACATGTCAGTGATATGCCAAGAGGAGGTGCGTTGACCGACCGCCATACGCTGCATTTGGTTTTGCACCTTCATACTACTCCTCCCTCCGTCACAGTTTACAGGGCGCGCTTCATTATGATGCATTTCCACCACCAGAGAGACTTTAGACGCATTTGGTTTAATGCTCAATTAATTAGGGCGTGGTAACCGCAATTTTCTCTCGATGTAGTACTACGGAGTGGAGTAAGTGCATGCATGTGTGTACCCGGGGTGGAAGCACTGCATGCATGTGTGTACGCATTATTTCCTCTAGTAATAGACACCGCACTATAACTACCAATGCTATTTTTCAGGCCGATCGCTAGTCGCCTTGGTCCCAGAGATTTTCTCTTATTCTGAAGCGCGCTCTATAAACAGTGACGGATGGAGTAGTATGAGCGGATTAAAAGAAGAGCGTATTGATGGTTGCTTCTTCCGAGCAACTTACTGTGGGAAAGGTGGGGCTTATGATTTGACTGCTCATTACTCACTATTAATGCAGCAAGAACGACCGGTCCGAGTCTCCCATGCGGCTGTGCACTACCCCCTCGGTTCTTAAATATACTCCGGAGTATTTGTCTTTCTAGAGATTTCAACGAGTGACTACTCAAATATTTGTCTTTTTAGAGATTCAAATGGAACTACTACATACAGATGTATATAGACATATTTTAGAGTGTAGATTCACTCATTTTGCTCCGTATGTAGTCACTTGTTGAAATCTCTATAAAGACAAATATTTAGGAACGGAGGGAGTACACATACAAAGCAAAATGAGTGAATCTACACTCTAAAATATGCCCATTTGAAATTTGTAAAAAGGTAAATATTTAGGAACGAAGGAGTATAATTTTGTGCATGGCACATGGACCCGGATGCCGAAGAGGCTTCTGGCAATGCTATCAAGCTTCCAGCATTTGTTTACATAATTGATGTACTATACAAATAATTTTCCAAATGACATGAAATTGTACAATAGTGTGAGCTTTCAGCTTTTGTTTCGTGTGTCTTGCCATCGATGCTCTTTCGAAACAATAAAAAACTAACTTCCTTGCTAATCAGAGCTAATATTTACATCACAACTGAAGACAAAGTTGTGAGAAGGTGTTAAATTAAAATTGATCCATGCTTTCATTGGCAGCAACGTCCCCCCAGCTTTGTCTAAATCAACAAGGCATGTTGGAAAAAAAGTAGATGTCTAGAGCATGCAACATTCCGATCATTTTGTGCAGTTCCACTAAAATAGAGCTGAGCGTCCCTATCCCAAAGATATTAAGTGTGATTGCGATAATAGAGGATTGCTGATGAAACAATAAACACACAAATAGAAGCCAGTCACCTTTGCAGTCTCTCTTAAGACTAACTAGTTGGAGAAGATTAGGCTCGGAGTTGGATGAGGAGGATAGAGCAAAACCAATCTCCCTTTGTGCAGCCACACTGAAATGTAGAGACGTTGCTTGTGTGACATTTTGGTAGAACTGCACAAAACACTCTTAAGAAAAAACTGATTTGTGCAGTTCACCAAAAGGTTGCAATAGCAACGAGGTGAAATGGATAGCCCTGTTTGCAAAAAAGAGGTAGAAAGGAAACCATTACTGGCCAATAACAGTTGATGACACATGCGACGGCAAAAAAGAAGCATATTCCTTGTCCTAAGGGAAGATAACAACACGGTTGTGTTTGTCTAAAATGGTGTGAGGATGAGATTGCAATATGGAAAGTACATTGGGCGAGCTAAGTTTTGGGCAAAGAACTATGGAAGATCCACATGCAACGACGTGGGAAGACGGGCAGTGGAGCAAGGCCGGAGGGGATACCTGGAGGTCGTCGGGATGTAACTAGGTGAGCGGCGGCGGGCGGAATATGCCCATACTGCGGCAGCAAGCAGGTGGCATAGGCCCTACCACGCCGGAGCTTGGTCAGAGAGAACGGCGTGTACCGCAGATCGGGACGTGCTGCCTCAGGGCCATCGAACGGAGAAACGATGCACGTCCTCCCTTTCCATCGGCAGACGGGATGCGGTCGGATCAGTGACCAACGGTGAGAGAGAGAGAGAGGCCACCACAGCCTTGTGTGAGATACTCTAAAGAGAGACAAACCAGGCAGACAGACTCCATTGTATATAGTGGAGCGGACTACCTTTTTCTCCATAAAAATCGTTTTATATTTTCTGTACGTGCCATTGAGCGATATAACTTTATTTAAAAATAACACACCAACGCATCATGTCGAACTTTGTTTCATGCCGCGTGGCACACGACCTCCGTAGGTAAACAACCGCTACACGCGTTCAAATTAGCACGTGGGCTGCCATTTCATACAGAAATGAGCTCCACCGTGTACCCGCGCGGGTGTGGCTGGGCACGAAGCGTGAGTACATGCACGGTGCACCTATTCTCTTCTTGTATACGTACACCACCTACGTGGGGTTGTGTGAGAGAGATACAAACGAGAGAGATATAGTGTGTGGGTTCGTGAGTGTTTTTTTGAGGGGGGGGGGGGGTCAATAAAAAGATGTAACATTTGAAATGTGTGCGAAATAGATTCCTGGATATATCATATATATAGAGGGGCGATCCACGAGAAGAGAGTGGAGGTATCATCGGCTTGAGGTGTCCATAGAATCAAGAGAGGGATGATGTGTGTGTGTGTGTGTGCTGGCCATGATCGATAGAGAGTGCCATCGAATTTGTGCGTGCCCACGTCAAAGATATAGAGTGGCTGGCCTACTGGAACGTGAGAGGGGACAGGTGCAGTTTGTCTTTGTGGCATGGATACCTACCTACAACGCTCGACTATCGGTGTGTGGTGGGGGGGGGGAGGGAGGCCTAATTAACTATAGAGGTACAATGGCTGGTATATGTGTGGAGGAGGAGAGAGGACCTCATGTATTAAGGGAGATCGATCTACCTCATGTATTAAGGGAGAACGATCGGCATCCATGCATATGTGTAGGAGAGGAATAAGGTTGGGAGAGAGACAGAGCTAGAGTGTTGGAGGGGATGGTAGTGGAGTTGCTTCTAACAAAGGGTGGGATAGGCTTGCTCGACAACCGGAGGGCACGCCTGCAATATCAATAAGAGAGGGATGGCTGCTCTGCGGCACGCGTGCGTGTGAGAGACGGGTCAGGAGGCATGCACGAATGATGAGGGGGCGATATGGCTGTGGTAAGGCAGACATAACTACATAGGAAGATCAATCGTCCCTTTGTCGAGAAAGGAGAGACATAACTTGTGAGGTACGCCGATCGATCGATGGGGGGGGGGAATATTTAAAGTCGACCTAGGTATATGTTGGGAGATCGATCGGTATACATGCATGTGTGTGTTAGAAGCAAATCAGGCACGGGGAGAAGGATAGACAGAGAGGGATGCATCTAGGAGGTGGTGCGAGAGTCATACTATATCAAGGGGGGAGGAGTGTGCGAGCACGAGATCGATGAAAAGAGTGGTGGGAGTGAGGCATGGACGGTGATAAGAGAAGAAGCTTGTGTTTTGTGCTAGGCACACCTGGCTAGAGAGGCATATCAATCGATGTGTGCCGTAAAGAAGGAGCTGAGGGGCCTACACACACCATGGGTGAATGACCTAAAGTGAAAAGACGATTTTGCGCGATGGAGCTAGAGAATGCTGAGGGAGGGTGAGAGGGATGCGGGCGTCTGCATGCACGATAGAAACTTAGCGCTAGCTAGCTACAAAGATAAGAGGATTGTGTGGGTGTAAAAGACGAATAGAGATCATACTTCATTATAAAAAGCGAATTCAGATATTTGAAGAATTTATCATAGTGTTTTAAACCGACGCATGTGTGAATATATATAACGGTGATACACATGGTGTGGTTATGAACATGTTATACTACATATAATATATTTTATCTCTACTCTTATAAAAAAACGTTGTTGTTGATGATGGTGCCATCCTGCAATATAGGCCGTCCGATTTATATCTAACGGATAGGAAGGAAACTATGGCAATTTTGAAAAAGGATACCCACACCCCTCTCCATATTTGCAAATTAGGCCTCCCCTTGATCATGTTGATGTTCTGTGGAACGCATGGGCATCTTGCTAGTACTACTATAACATATAGAACATTGATCATAATTTGGGCTAATGTGTGGCTTTTGCAGCTCAGGTCCAAATACTTGTCATAATGTAGGGGGCGGGGCACTATACTATGTGTGATAAACACGGTGTACACGTATGGAACATGGTTTAGATTATGAATATATAGTTAGTACATCAAACGTACTATTATTTGGAATCAACATCAAGTGTATTCAAAAATAGAATTCGAGTTCATGTAGTACACATAGTTCATATCTATCTCTATAGTAATCATGTGGTGTGTTATTAAGGTAATACACGAATGATGGTTGAAGTTGGCAACAATCATGATTGTAGATTGTTACTGAAATAGAGAAACGAATTCAAATTTAGTTCGAATTGCAGCGGTAGTTTAGACATTTGGAATGCACTAAAATGTTGGTATGACTAGGTTACATGCATTATATAACAAGTGAAAAAATTTAATTGGACATAACATGGATTCATACTACCGAACATCATTTAATTGCACTAAATTGTTGGTATGAGTAGCTTTAAATAGCATTTTTATAGTAAAACGGGGCAAGGCTCTCTCTTTGTGTGGTGTGAATAGTTTTATTTTTACGTTTTCTTTTTGGTTGAGGGAAGTGTGAATTGATTTGGTACGTACAAGTACAGTATTACACGTTAGGCTTGTCCCAAAAATTCAACCCGCGCCTTGTTATATCCCGAAAATTCAGATATCGTGCTCCCAAAACTGGTGCCTTCACAACCCGCTACTTTGCTATCCCGAAATTACAACGCTACAAAACTCCCTCCACCTGCCAAATCCCGACACGTGAAATCCCCTTTAACCTTGTTTAAAGGGCCGCTTAGTTCAAACCGGTGGGGGTACTTTTGTAACACACCCTACATTTTGGACAAGCGCCCCTAAGTCATGGTTCACCCTCCCATCGCCTCCTTTTCGCCATTCTAAATCCAAGTCCGCCATAACCTCTCCGCCCAGCCATGAAACCCCACCCTCCTCCGTCGCCACCTCACCGCTGCCCAGCCGAGCCTCTTCCCCGACGATGTCGCCCATCAAGAACAGCTCGACGTCCCTCGTCCACCTCCCCGGATGAGGATCCGTCGTCCATCTCGTCGTCCCGCCGGTTCAGCCGCCCCGTCCTCCACCTCCAAGGAGCTGCTCCGATGATCGCCTCATCTATCGCGGCTGCTCCATCCCCACAGTGCTGCCTTAACCTGCTCCACCGGAACCGCAGCATCCTCGGCCGACTCCTGACGAAGCCGAGGCCTACTCGGCGCCACCAAAGAGGTTGTACACTCATCGCATCGCACCTTCTCCTTAGCTCGACCTTCCGGCGCCGACGGTGCTCCATCCCGCACCCCCATGGAGCGGCTACCTTGAAGCCGGCGCCGGAAGTGACATCTCCATGGTGGCTCTCCCCCAGTGCGAGGCCCCTTCGGCGGCGGCGTCCATACCAGCCGGATCTGCTGCTGCTGCTCCGGCTCTTGCTCGCTCGCGCTGCTGCTGCTGCTCCGGCTCTTGCTCGCTCGCGCTGCTGCTGCTGTTGCTGCTCCGGCTCTCGCTCGATCGCTCGCTCGCCCAGCTGCTCCTACTCCGGCTCTCGCTCACTCGCTCTCTCACGCTGCTGCTGCTGCTCTTCCCCTCGCTCGTGCTGCTGCTCTGCTCTGATTTAGCTACACTTCAGTTGACTGAATAGACTTTTGTGTCTGTCGATTTTCAGGGGGTGGGGTGGCTCGCCGAAGTTAAGGAAGAACCACCCAGCTGGGACGGGGCTCACGGAGTGGTACCCCACTATCTATCTGGGGGTTCTGGGGGGGGGGCGGGGGGCCTATAGGGCTGGCCGGGGCGGCGACGGACCGACAGTGGGGAGTTGTTTCGGGGCGGCGAGGCGACGCCGGGGCCAGCGGTTCGGCTGGTGGTGGCTGGTGGCTTGAAAGTGTGTTATATAGACTAGAGGGGGGGGGGTGAATAGGCGATTTTTATGAAATCTTTACTGAGGAATTTGCCGGTGAGGAAATTCCTTAGCGAAGAACTACTTGCAGCGGAATAAGTACTCAGAAGTAAGCATAACAGAATACAGGCATGGTCATCATGATGAAATGAAGACAATCACAGAGTACAGAAAGCGTAATCACAGGATAACACAAGATGAAGACAAACAGACTGAAGAAATTGAACTGAGGAAATGGAGAAAGTCTTCAGTCGAAGTCTTCAAACACAGATATGAACAAGCACTCAAGACAGTAATGAGGAAATGAATGAGTTGAGGAAATAGAACCAGTAAGGTTGGTGAAGACAATGATTTGGTAGACCAGTTCCAACTGTTGTCTCAGTTGTACGTCTGGTTGGAGCGGCTGAGTATTTAAACTCGAGGACACACAGTCCCGGACACCCAGTCGAAAGCACGCAGCTCGGGACACCAAGTCCTCATCGTATTCTCCTTGAACTAAGGTCACAGACCTCGCCCAATCACTCGTGGTAAGTCTTCAGCGACATCCAAACCTTCACAGACTCGGTCACTCGGCGATCCACAATTCCTCTTGGATGTTTCTAGACCATGACGCCCAACCGTCTGGAAGAAGCACAGATCTTCAAAGGTAACAAGCGCCGGATCCACACAGATCAATCTCTTGATGATGCTCAATCACTTTGGGTTTGTAGGTGTTTGGGTTTGGGTTTTCCTCACTCGATGATTTTCGGCCAAAGTCCTCGGAGGATGGGATGCTCTCAAATGACAAGTGTCGGTTTCTCTCGAGCAGCCAACCAGCTAGTGGTTGTAGGGGCGGCTATTTATAGCCTAGGGAGCAGCCCGACATGATAAGACATAAATGCCCTTCAATGATATGACCGTTAGGTGGATAAGATATTTTGGAACAGATGGCGCAAGAAGACAAAGAACGGTCGGAAATTTGACTCTCAAATTCCTCGGGGCTATCATTTTCCTCATCAGGTAGGCAATTCGACCTTTGGCGAATTCCTAACTCCTCGGGCCGAACAAATTCTCAAATGACGAGAAGAACTTCGCCTCTCACATCAAGAAATTGACTGAATCTGTATGGATTTCCAAAGGCTTCACTCAAGGGATTGGTAGGTGTAGGATTTTGAGTTGAGCATCACATGGAAATTTTTGCTTAGTATTTCCTCGACCCCTTTAACAAAGACGGTGTTTCCTATGACTCAAGAAAGAGAAACCGAAACTACGAAAACAAAAGTCTTCACGCTTCATGTTCCTCAAATGAATACCAAGTCTTCAAGGTCACACCAATTTCTTCACTTTCAAAGTCTTCAGAAAGTCTTCAGAATATCAAAGTCTTCAGTCGAAGAACTTCATTTTTAGGGGTCGACCTTCTCTGTAAATATCAAACTCCTCATAGACTTATAGACTTGTGTACACTCATAAACAATTAGTCCCTTAACCTATAAGTCTTCAATACACCAAAATCACCAAGGGGCACTAGATGCACTTACAATCTCCCCCTTTTTGGTGATTGATGACAATATAGGCTAAGTTTTCAACGGGGATAAACATATGAAGTGTAAATACTGATATTGAGGAATTTTGATTGCAAGATATAGAAGAACTCCCCCTGAAGATGTGCATAGTGAGGAATTTGCTTTTGAGGCAATGCACATTTGAAGAGTTGAATCATGGAGATCTCCCCCTATATCTTGTAATTCATACACGCATTTGACATATAATATGAAGAATTTGAAATGCATGATGAAATATGGTGATCGATGTAATTCAACATGCGTGTATTAACATATAATGAAGAATAAGCATGCAGAGGAACACATCAAAAGTATCGAGCACCATCGGGTTTAAGATTACAACTCGATCCAATAAAAGTTTCGTAAGAGCGAGAGTTGTAACTTAGCGTAAAAACGCCCATATAATAGACCCGCTTGAAGACTAACTCAAATTTCTCCCCTTTGTCATCGAATGACCAAAAGGATCAAACCGAGGACTAACGCCTCGAAGAATATCAAGTTGATGGAGGAGCGCCAAAGACCGTCGGGGTCGGTTGTCGTAGTAGGGCCTGCCGCTTGATGTCGCCCAAGTCTTCATTTTCATCGGTGTCGTAGCGATGAAGAATAGGAGCTGGCCACCAAGGAAGGAACCTTGACCTTCTTGAATTTCTTCGGTGGAGGTGCGTATCAGTCAAATTCTTCCTTGAGACCCATTTTCTTCAGATCTTCACAACAGTAGACATGAGATAGAACAGCCAGGTACGGTTGAAGGTTTCATGGAGGTAGTATTGGTTTTTCTTCACGGCATTGTGTGTTGAGGTCATGTTGTGAAGAATTGAACCAAACTGACGCTTGACCCATTTATGATTGCGATCAACTTTCTGATGAAGACTGAGGAGTAACTCACGATCAGTCATCACCCTGGGTGATGTGGCTTGAGGATTTTGCTTGGCAGAGTTGTTGGCGGCAGAGTCATGTGTGGCAGAGTCATCATTGGTGGAGTAGGATGCAGCCTTGTGAAATTGACCATCCAATGGACGAATGCCTTCATCTATCACAACAGCTTGCCTTGCCTTTGTCATCACCGAGGAAAATGTCCGCTTGAGGACTTCAATTGGAGGCAAGTGGCTGCAGTGGTTCGTAGTATCAGCCTTGTAATTGATTAAAGACCTTGTCCCGATGAACCTCATAATCCATGGTGCATAAGGCTTCAAACTCAAATGGTGACATAGCAATATTCGCCAGAGTCCTCATGAAGAAATCATGGAAGTTTATGGGAACGCCATGAATGATATTGAAAAGCATATTCTTCATGATACCAACGACTTCTTCATCATTTGAGTCGTGGCCTTTGATAGGACTCATTGTCTTCGTCAGAATGCGATAGACAGTCCGAGGCACATACAGGCCTTGACAAGGAATTTGGTTCGAGGGGCCTGCCCTGGCTTCAAAGGCTTCATCAGCACTTGCATGTATTGATTTGTAAGCTCAGGTTCGTTGTAGATGCAACGAGCACCATCAAGGGGAGGACTGAGTGGGAGGGCACGAAGCAATTGATTCTTTGGTGCCTTGTAGTGAGTATTTTCGACATCCAGTCCAGCACCCATGAGTTCACATCTTAATTTCCTGTGATGTGCAGCATCGCATAGAATTGAAGAATGAGTTCTTCATTCCAATCACAGATGTCGATGCAGAAATTCAGCAATCCAAAGATCGTGAAGAACGCCGAGGACCGGCTCAAGCCCGGCAGAGATTCCATGTCCACGTGAGGAATGTGTGCATGATCGAAGACTTTGTCTTTGTCGAATAGCATGAGTAATAAAAGTTGGCTTGACTAGCAGTCCAGAAACACCTCTTCCTTATGTGAGCAGAGTCATATGGGTTGTAGTCAGTGAAGAATACATGCTCGCCAAAGAAGTCTTCAGCCTTGAACTTTTGCTTGCGCGAGAATGGATCCTTTGGTTTTGGCAGAGGAGTGTCAATGAGTTGCATCACTACCTCAGCAATCGCAATCTCAGGTTCTTCAGGCTGAGGATTTTCTGGTTCCACTTCATTTGCGATCTGCGTGTTCAAAGGATCAAGAAGAATGTGTTCTTCAAAGACTAGTGGCTGGAATTTCTTCATGCACAGACGAGGTGGGATGAGTTTCTTCAGAGCCTGGCTGAACGGTTGGTGCAGGGGACTGCGGTATTTGTTGTATTGGGGTGAAGAATGGACAATTGGGATGCTGACTTTCCCAAAATTCATCATTCATCACAGGCGTAGTGCATCCAATATCCACGTCTTCATCTTCAATTTCTTCAACGCCAACCTCTTCAGCTGTGAACTGAGGCATTGGCGAGGAAACAACAGGTGGTGGAGGGATCGCATCCACTTCAATTTCTTCATCAATCTGCCCGACGGGCGAGAATGATTTTCTTCATCGATCCGCTTAGGGATCACATATTCTTCACCAAAAGGAACAAGGTCCTTTGATGGCATGGTGGAAATCGGAACAACATCAATCGGATTTTGAAATGAGCTTGTCATAGGCTTCATCTTCTTTGGAGCTGAAGATTCTGAAGCAGCTGATGCTTTCCTTTTCTTCACTGCAGCTCGCTCTGCAGCCTTCATCTTCTTCACATCTGATGTAGATGGAAGGATAGGAGTTGGTGTAGGCGCGGGAGGAGCTGAGGAATCTATTTGAATTTTCTCTCAGCGCAATCGATGCAGTTGCTCGACTTCTTCAGCTTTCTTCAGGCGCACCACTAGTGGATGCCCTGGCAATTTCTTCAGCGGCTGGAATGGAGTCATCAGCCCTGGAACTAGCATTTTCTTTAGCAGGCTGAAAATCATTAGCGGTGCTGGCATGTTCTTCAAAAGGCTGAGCAGAGGCTCCAGCCTGAGGAACTTCTTGTTGCGTTGGAGCTGCAACATTGGTGAACTTCTTAGTCAGGTTGACAAATCTGACTTTGGCTCCTTGCCAATTAGCATAATAAGCATCGAAGTCATCGCTGAGGGCTTTGATTTCAGACTGGATCTTGAGGAGTTCATCAGTTGTCATTTTGACGACGTTTTTCCTCAGGAACTTCTCTTTCCTGAACTGAGCCTTCTTGACCTGCCTAGCCTTCTCAAATTTCCATTTCTCTTCAGTGATGAAATGGGTCAAGATGTGACTTTGGCCAGAGTCAAATGAAAATCAGGCATAGTGTCTCGGATCCTCGTGCTGAGATCAATGTAATCGAGGATCGCCCTTGGATCCAAAAAGCGCGGGCACAGTGTGCCTTTGGCTCTAGCGGCCCTTTCTTGTCTGCATCTCGATGATTTCTGCAAGTTCATCATCATCAGCTTCATCGTCAGATGGCACTTGGAAGGCAACCTGTTTCTTCTTCGGACTTGGCCGAGGACCTCGTCCAGCCGTTGCCTTTGTCTTCAGCAGTGTGGGGCCTGATGAAGAATTTGGTGCAGCTGAGGAACTCGCTGAGACACCAGAGGCAATAGAGATGCCTGCAGTCCTTTGGCACGTGGCCAGATGTATAGGTGCTGAGGACTTTGCCGGAGCAGCTGAGGACTTTGGAGGAGGAGCTGAGGATTTTGGAGGAGCAGGAGCAGCATGAGGAACTGCCCGTGAGGGCTTTGAAGAATCTGGCCGTGAGGGCATTGATGAGGAACTTGGCCATGAGGGCACAATTGGTGAAGCACTTGGCTTGTGAGCGGGCTTCTTTGCCATTGATTTTCCAGGCTTGACAGAGGCCTCAGTGGCAGCAGCAGTAGTAGAGTCTTCATTGAATTTCCTCACTGCTTCTTTGGCTTGTCTCGCCAACTTGGCTTGGCGTTGGCCCATTCTTCAGAAAATCCTCACCACGCTTGATGCGGTGGGGTCAACTTCTTGGCCAGGCGCCAATGGAGCTCTTGGGCATGGAGGATTTAGTGCGAATTTCTTCATATACTCTGGAGTAACATACCTGTAGTCCCTCCATTCTCTTGCCCATCTCCTTTCAATCCTCTGTATGCGCACCTTGCGCTGATTTTTGTTCTCCTTTCCAAACTTAGCCTCATCAGGTGTGCAATAGTCAGCATAGATGTCCTCAGGTATTTCAAAAGTTGTCATGACCTCAGGCCTCTTTCCTCCTTTCTGTGGCTTCTTACCGTCTGCCATATTCTTCAGTTGAGGAATTTGAACAATCGAATTCTCTGAAGAAGTATGCAACTTTTCTTCGAGGAACGCTGCAAATGAGTTAAGTTGATGAGAACCTAGTGATTCAAAGAATGGACATGAGTACCGTGGAATGAGTATAGTTGCGAGGAATTTGGAGAGGTCATATGCGTTCTCGTAAGGTTTTTCAAAAGAACAAGTTTGAGGAATTTGACCAGATGAGTTTTGAAGAATTTCACTAAGCGTTCTTTGTCTTAGGTTCCAGAGTTGTATAGATCGAGGATCCACACAATTGAGGAATCTTGAAGAAAAATGATGCTTAGAGAAATGAATCAAGAATAGATGACTAGTGAGGTGTTTTGTGTGTGAGGATTTGAAGAATAAAACACCTTTGAAGATTTTGTAGAGAAAATTTGAATCAAAGAGGGCAGTAAAAGTAACTTTTAATTACCCTGGATGAAGAACACGACGAACTGAGAAGTGTAGATTTGAAGCTCGTCAGTTCAAATCTTCCACGCCCTAACTCGGCGAAGGAAGACAGCTACGGCGGCGGCGGAGTGAAGATTTCCACGGACGGCACGAGTACGATGGCGACGAGGTCAAGGTAGTGAAGCTCTTCCTCACCGGCGACGATGGAGTAGCGGCAGCGCTAGGGTTTGAGAAGCTCGAGCGAGAGAGAGAGCGGTCGAGCTCAGTAAAGGAAGTGAGGAAGGGGAGAGGGGGTATTTATAGTCGCAGTGAAAAACTGTTCGCCCGAAGATTTAGGACGAACGTGCTCGACCCTTCTCATTCGCTTGACATGTGTCACCCACGTACTGAAAAGTGGAGATCGTGTTAGATCGTGGGTGAATAGATAAGTCTATCGTGGGATACGAACGGTTTGAGCGGCAAAGCCGAAAATTTGGATAAGATAAGTTAAAAGTTCCGTTCGCAATTTCTTGGATGACAAGGACACAATTGAAGATTTTGAACGAGTTTCAAATAGAACGCACATGAAGAATTTGTGAATAGATTGGGTTGAGTATAGCATAGAGGGGGAAGGGTCCGATCACATTCACTTAGCAGAAAAGGCAACTTGAAGAAATAGCCATAAGTGAATGCTGTAGAGCACATAAACCCATATATATATATAGCCAATGAATAAAGACAACAGAAACAATGAAGATTTTGCAAAGTTGAAGAATTTGAAAAACTGAAGAATTTCAAAATTGAGGAAAAACTCAAATTGAAGATTTTCAACTTTGGTGGTGGCGTGTCCCACCGTATAAGAATGATGATTTCAGACACCGCATAATTGTCGAGGGTTCTCGAGAATCAAATTCTTCATTAATTTCTTCACACTTAGAGTGTTATTCTTCATTGATTGAAGAAAACGCGTTTCTTCATGTGTTGCACATCTAAGTCATCAATTTTGCATAAGTGTCAGGATGTGTGTCCTTTTCAAAGAACATTCGAAGATTCTAAGATATTTAGCTCACACCGCAACTTGCTAAATCTCTTCTCATCCAAGGGCTTTGTGAAGATATCGGCTAGCTATTCTTCAGTCTTCACATGATCAATAAAGATGTCGCCCTTCAACACATGATCGCGAAGAAAATGATGACGAATCTGAATGTGCTTTGTCTTCGAGTGTTGAACTGGGTTGTGAGCAATCTTGATGGCACTCTCATTGTCACAGTAGAGAGGCACATTCTTCACGTTGATGCCGTAGTCCTTGAGAGTTTGCATCATCCACAACAATTGAGCACAAAGAAGAACCAAAGAAGCAATGTACTCGACCTCCGCAGAGAGACAAAGGATACGCAGTTCGCTTTCTTCGAGGACCAACGGACAAAAGATCGTCTCGAGGAAATGACAAGTACCATATGTTGACTTGCGGTCCACACGATCACCAAAGCATAGTCGAGTCGAGAATATCCAATGAGATCAAAAGCAGAGCCCTTGGGGTACCATAGTCCTAGTGTTGGTGTGTGAGCTAGATATCGAAGAATATGCTTCACAGCCTTATGTTGTGATTCCTTCGGTGTAGCTTGAAATTGGGCACACATGCAAACACTAAGCATTATATCTGGCCTAGATGCACATAAATACAATAAAGAACCAATCATGGAGCGGTATACCTTGTGATTGAAGTCAATACCATTTTCATCAGTGCATAGATGGCCATTTGTGGGCATAGGAATTTTGACGCCTTTGCAATCTTGCATGCCGAATTTCCTCGTAACATCCTTGAGGTATTTCTCCTGAGATATGAATATGCCATTGCGCTGCTGACGAATTTGAAGACCTAAGAAGAATTTCAACTCTCCCATCATAGACATTTGATATTCTTCACTCATCATATAGGCAAATTCATCACTATAACGTTGGTCAGTACAGCCAAAGATAATATCATCAACGTATATTTGGCACACACAAACAGTTCACCATCATAAGATTTAGTAAAGAGAGTAGGGTCGAGTGAATCGGGTGTGAAGCCATTCTTCATGAAGAATTCCTTCAAAGTATCATACCACGCCCGAGGGGCCTGCTTGAGGCCATAGAGGGCCTTGTTGAGTCTGAAGACTTTGTCGGGATTCTTTGGATCTTCAAAAACTGGGGGTTGAGCAACATATACTTCTTCCTCAAGCTTACCATTGAGGAATGCACTTTTCACATCCATTTGATATAAAGTGATATCATGATGGTTAGCATAAGCAAGTAATATGCAATAGCCTCAAGTCTAGCAACAGGTGCAAAAGTTTCATCAAAATCAATTCCTTCAACCTGTGTGTAGCCTTGAGCTACAAGTCGTGCCTTATTCCTCACCTCAAGGCCATTTTCATCTTGCTTGTTGCGGTAGATCCACTTTGTGCCAATGATATTATGCTTGCGAGGATCTCGGGCGTTTGACCAGTTCAGACGTTGTTGAGCTCGAATCGATGTAATTCTTCTTGCATGGCCTGAATCCACTCGGGCTCCGTAAATGCTTCATCTACCTTAGTGGGCTCTGTGATAGAGACAAAAGCATAGTACCCACAAAAGTTAGATAAATGTGAAGCTTTTGAGCGTGTGAGAGGACCTGGTGCTTCGATGTCATCGATGATCTTTTCAACTCGCACTTCTTTTGCAACGCGAGAATGAGTTGGTTGTCGTCGAGGAATTTGATCAGCATTTTCTTCAGCACCATTTTCTTCAGCATTATCTTCAGGTGCATCAGCTCGACGTTCTTCGCGTTCTGGAATGAATTCTTCAGCAGATTCTTCAGTAGGAATGACATCCTCAGTCGCCTTGAACTTAATAGAATCCTCAGGTGCTGGTTCATCTATCACAGAAGGTAGGTGCTCTCTTTGCGAGCCATTAGTTTCATCGAACCGCACATCTACAGTTTCAACAACCTTGTGAAGAGCGTTATTGAAGACTCTGTAGGTGTGCGAGTCCTTTCCATAACGAAGCATAAAACCTTCATGTGCTTTCGGTGCAAATTTAGCATTGTGATGAGGATCTCTAATCCAGCATTTAGCACCGAAGACTTTGAAATAACTCGCAGTGGGTTTCTTGTCAGTGAGGAGTTCATAGGCTGTTTTCTTGAAGAATTTGTGAAGATATACTCTGTTGATGATGTGGCACGCGGTATCAATTACATCAATCCAAAAACGACGAGGCGTTTTGTATTCATCAAGCATAGTGCGAGCCATCTCAACAAGAGTTCTGTTCTTGCGCTCCACGACGCCATTTTGTCGAGGAGTATAAGGAGCAGATAACTCATGAGTAATACCAAGTTCAACAAGATAGTCATCAAGACCGGAATTCTTTAACGCAGTTCCATTGTCACTCCTGATGTGCTAGATCTTCACACCAAAGTTGGTTGAAGCCCTCGAGGAGAATCGTTTGAAGACTTCCTGCACTTCATGTTTGTAAGTGACAATGTGTACCCATGTGTAACGAGAGTAATCATCAACAATAACAAAGCCATATAGAGATGCATCATTAGTGTCTGCTGAGTAATGATTAGGACCAAAGAGGTTCATGTGAAGCAATTCGAATGGACGAGTAGTGGTCATGATAGTCTTATTTGGATGCTTGGCCTTGGTCATTTTTCCAGCTTCACTGTGCTCCACACAAGTGATCCTTGAGGAATTTGACATTCTCAATGCCAATGACATGCTTCTTCTTCGCAAGCATGTGCAAATTCCTCATTCCTGCGTGACCAAGTCGTCGATGCCATAGCCATCCTTCTGAAGCTTTTGCAAGTAGGCACACGGCTGGTTGTGGTCCTGTAGAGAAATCAACGATATACAAGTCTCCTATCCTAAAGCCTTCGAAGACTTTGGAATTGTCAGCTTCCATAATCACAACACAACGATACTTGCCAAAGACAACAACCATATCAAGATCACAAAGCATTGAGATCGACATGAGGTTGTATCCTAAGGACTCAACAAGCATGACTTTGTCCATGTGTATGTCCTTAGAGATCGCAACCTTACCTAGACCCAATACCGACTTTTGCCTTTGTCAAGAAGATGCTTCAGATGTGATGGTGATAAGGGAGCATCCATCAATAGATTCTTGTCACCAGTCATGTGATTTGTACATCCACTATCGAGGACCCATTCAGTGGCTTTGGGAAGATCATCCTGCAGATGAATTAGTGCAACTTACGAACTCATATACTTCATCAGCGAAGAATATGATATCAAATTCATCGATGAAATTCATCAAACAAGAAAACAGATATAGCAAGATATGGACGTGTGAAATGAAAGTTCATTTCTTCATGATTCGCCAAGGCCCTTTCGTGCAATTTTGTCACTCTCAAAGAAATTCTTCATACGTTAAAGCATGTCTGGAGACCTGACCCTGCAGAAGAGATTAGTTCTTTTTCTTCACCACCCACATCTGAAGGGGTGGCAAAGAGTTCATCACTCTACGAGCTCCATATGAGAATGGTGGCATAGAATCCAATCCATTTCGTTTCACATAAGAGGGGTTAGGGTAAGCATATGAATAAGCAGAGAAATTCTTCGAGGACTTATGAACATAATGGTTTGAAGAATAATGCACATATTCATAGCCCTTAGCTCTACCTCAAGAAGAGTTGTTAGCACGATGATAATCATATGAGGACTTTGATCCTTTTGAGGAATTTGATCTATGTGAGGAATTTGGTCCGTATGAGGACTTGGATCCATATGAAGAATTTGGTCCATATGAAGAGTTTGATCTGGGGTTCCTATTCTTCACAGGTTTTGTCATGAGGACATTCACCTGAAGACTCTCAAGGGACTTCTTGGGAACCCAGATTTTCTTCATAGGAGAACCGTTCCTGCAGTTAGTGCCAACATATCTAGCAAATACTTCACCATTCTGATTTTTGAACAGTTTATAGTTGGAGTCAAATGACTCATCGGAAGAATGAGGAGATTCACATGTAAAGCCAGATAAGTTAGATGGATCAACTGGAGGTCCCTTTGCAGCAACCCATGAGGTTTTGAGGTACTGCTCAGGCTTCCAATATGTTCCATCAGCATTGAGTTTCCTCTCAAAGGCAAAACCCTCTTTCCTAGGGTTCCCGTTGAGGATCTGCTTTTTAAGCACATCACAAAGAGTATGATGCCCTTTGAGGCTTTTGTACATGCTTGTCATGTACAATTCCTTCAGCCATGCATTGTCAGTGATACTAGCAATGTCCTCAGATGAGGAATTAGTGATAGCAGAGGCAGGTGAAGAATTTGTAACAGTTGAAGCATTTGAACATTCAGGTGAAGAATTAGCAGATTCACATTCAATGCACTTTAAGAATGGAGGAACAAATTCTTCCTGAGAAGCGCTGATTTGTTGAGCAAGTAATGAATCGCGCTCCTTCTGAAGATCTTCATAACACACTCTTAGCTTCTCAAGATCTTGCTTTCTTTGAAGAAATTCATAAGAAAGCTTCTCATGATCAGATAAGAGAGTGTTATGATGACCTTGAAGGCTGCCAAACCTAGATCAAGTCTCAAGATTTTCAACCGGGCTTTAGTGCGATCCATTTCTTCACCCAACATATCATCACTTTTGTCTAGCATGTTTTGAACCTTTTCAAAAGCCCTTTGTTGTTTTACAGCAATCTTAGCAAGTTTAGAGTAGCTGGGCTTGAGATCTTCATCAGATTCATTCTCACTAGATTCAGAGGAGGTATATTTGAGTACCTTTGCACCCTTTGCTATGAAGCAATAGGTGGGAGAGTAGTCATCATTATCTTCATCAGCCTTGTTGGTGAGGTCAGTTTCTTCAGAGTTGAAGATGGACTTGCTGACGAATGCAGTAGCGAGAGCCAGACTTCGCCACACTGCACTCGGACTCCTCAGATGCCTCCTCTTCCTCATGTTCCTCAGATTCAGCTTCAGATTCCATTTCCTTGCCAATGAATGCTCGAGCCTTCTTGGAGCTGCTCTTCTTGTGCGATGAAGACTTCAAGGATTTTGATGACGAAGATTTTGACGATTTCTTCTTCTTCTTAGCGTCATCAGAACTGTAATCCTTGTATTTCTTCTTCTTTAATTCCTTTTCCCACTGAGGACAATCTTGAATATAGTGACCAGGTTTCTTGCATTTGTGGCATAGCCTTCTCTTATAGTCACTGGATGAGGAATCATTGCTCCTTGAGGATTTTCCAAAGCGACCATGTCTTGAGAACTTCTGGAACTTCTTCACGAGCAGTGCTAGCTCCTGGCTCAGTTCTTCAGGATCACCAAGGCTACTAACAGAATCTTCACATTCAGATTCGCATACGACCTTGGCCTTCGTGGCACGTGATTTGCCATAGCTTCGAACCATACAGATCTCTCTTTCAAAGAAGCTGGAACTCATGAGTATTTAGCCTCTCGAGGATATTAGCGGGATCAAGTGACTTGTAGTCAGCACGTTCTTGTATCATCAGTGCCAGAGTATCAAATGAGGAATCAAGCGATCTCAACAATTTCTTCACCACCTCATGGTCGGTGATGTGAGTGGCACCAAGTGCTTGAAGCTCATTTGAGATGTTAGTGAGGCGATCGAAGCTTTGTTGAACATTTTCATTATCGAGTCTTTTGAAGCGGTTGAAGAGATTTCGAAGAACATCAACTCGAGAGTCACGCTGAGTTGAGACTCCTTCATTTACTTTGGACAGCCTATCGAGATAAGCTTAGCAGTTTCCAAAGCACTCACTCTTCCATACCGTCCTTTGCTCGAGATGACCACATATGATATTCTTTGCTTGAGAATCGAGTTGCTTGAATCTCTTCACATCGGTAGCGCTCAAAGGAGGGTGAGACAGTGGGAACACCATTTTCCACAACATACCAGAGATCGTTATCAATTGCCTCAAGATGCATTCGCATCTTATTCTTCCAGTAAGGGTAGTCTGTTGCATCGAAGGTAGGACAGCCAGCGGAGACCTTGATCATACCTGCAGTCGACATAACTAAAACTCCAGGTGGTTAAAACAAAATCACACAGAACAACGGAGTACCTCGCTCTGATACCAATTGAAAGTGCGTTATATCGACTAGAGGGGGGAGGGTGAATAGGCGATTTTTATGAATTCTTCACTGAGGAATTTGAGGTGAGGAAATTCCTTAGCGAAGAACTACTTGCAGCGGAATAAGTACTCAGAAGTAAGCATAACAGAATACAGGCATGGTCATCATGATGAAATGAAGACAATCACAGAGTACAGAAAGCGTAATCACAGGATAACACAAGATGAAGACAAATAGACTAACGAAATTGAACTGAGGAAATGGAGAAAGTCTTCAGTCAAAGTCTTCAAACACAGATATGAACAAACACTCAAGACAGTAATGAGGAAATGAATGAGTTGAGGAAATAGAACCAGTAAGGTTGGTGAAGACAATGATTTGGTAGACTAGTTCCAACTGCTGTCTCAGTTGTACGTCTGGTTGGAGCGGCTGAGTATTTAAACTTGAGGACACCCAGTCCCGGACACCCGGCCGAAAGCACGCAGCTCAGGACACCAAGTCCTCACCGTATTCTCCTTGAACTAAGGTCACATGCACCTCGTCCAATCACTCGTGGTAAGTCTTCAGGCGACTTCCAAACGTTCACAGACTCGGTCACTCGGCGATCCACAATTCCTCTTGGATGCTCTAGACCATGACGCCTAACCATCTGGAAGAAGCACAATCTTCAAAGGTAACAAGTGTCGGATCCACGCAGGATCAATCTCTTCAGTGATGCTCAATGAATTTGGGTTTGTAGGTGTTTGGGTTTGGGTTTTTCCTCACTCGATGATTTTCGCTCAAAGTCATCGGAGGATGGGATGCTCTCAAATGGCAAGTGTCAGTTTCTCTCGGAGCAGCCAACCAGCTAGTGGTTGTAGGGGGCGGCTATTTATAGCCTAGGGAGCAGCCCGACATGATAAGACATAAATGCCCTTCAATGATATGACCGTTAGGTGGATAAGATATTTTGGAACAACTGGCGCGCAGCACAACAACGGTCGGAAATTTGACTCTCAAATTCCTCAGGGCTATCATGTTCCTCACTGTGTAGGCAATTCACACTGGTAAATTCCTAACTCCTCAGTCAGAACAAATTCCTCAGCGACCAGAAGAAGTTCGTCTTTGTCACTGAAGAAATTGACTGAACTGTATGAGATTTCCAAAGGCTTCACTCGAAGGGATTGGTAGGTGTAGGATTTTGAGTTAAGCATCACATGGAAATTTTTGCTTAGTATTTCCTCGACCCCCTTTAACAAAGACGGTGTTTCCTATGACTCAATAAAGAGAAAGCGAAACTACGAAAACAAAAGTCTTCACGCTTCATGTTCCTCAAATGAATACCAAGTCTTCAAGGTCACACCAATTTCTTCACTTTCAAAGTCTTGAAAGTCTTCGTAATGTCAAAGTCTTCATCAAGAACTTCATTTTTAGGGGTCGACCTTCTCTGTAAATATCAAACTCCTCATAGACTTATAGACCTGTGTACACTCATAAACACATTAGTCCCTTAACCTATAAGTCTTCAATACACCAAAATCACTAAGGGGCACTAGATGCACTTACACGGCTCAGGGGGGTTCAGGTTGAAGATGAACTGCAGGCCCTCCCTAAACTACATGTGAAGTGCCTCTCTGCTACCATTGCGTTCAGTTTCGACAGTAACATTCAGATTCCATAGTAAGTTTCAGTTTCGACTGTTAAGTTCAGAGTCAACAGTTTTTACCTCATCTGTTGTAGCCAGGTGGTTTTTGGTGATGTAAATTTTACATCTATTTTACATCATCTATTGGAGATGCTATTAGAATCCCACTTGAGATTGACTATGTCTGTCTTGTGCTGCTTCAGCCTTGACGTATTACGGCTCACCGGGGCTGCTCCAATGACAGAATGATCCATCACAACAGAGTAGTGCCCTGGACGTCGTCTACAGATTCCTTGGATCTTCCTCCACACCTCCGACAGCCACCTCTGCCTCAACTGCTTCAGCGACCAACCCAATGATGCTGAGGTCGAAACGGCTACGGCAAAGAGGTTGTACACTTGTTGCATCACTTATTACTATACATTCATGTCGATCCATTAGGGCTATTTTGGTTCGACGGAAAAACATAGTAATAGGGAATTTTCCAATGGCACTCTACTATTCAATTATTCATGCATTTTGTTGAAAGGCATGAAGCAAAACATCCACCTGGACCTACTTTTCAAAATCCTATGCACGAAAACAAGACCAAGTGCATTAGTGGCAGAATAACATTCTAACTGTACACGCTTTCACATGGTTTCACTTTATTTTGGCCATGTTTCTTTGCATTCCTCTGCTCTTCCAATTCCTGTAAACCAAACACTCAAGTTGACAGAAATCATGTGTTTACAAATGCTCTGTTTACCATTAACATTCCTATCCTATTCCGATGTTTTTCCTATCCCTGCGTTTTTAGAATCATGCAAGCCAAATGAGATCCCTTACAGAATTACTTCAGTTACAGTTAGGTGTCGAAGGGAACTTTGTGTGGTTTGTCCTGCTCTCGTCATGACGTCGTCCACCTCACCGAGGTGCTCCATCGACAGAAACATCCACCAAACCAGACATCACGACTCCTGACCGTCTTTCGCTGCCTCAGATCTCCTTCCGTGCCGCCAGCACCCACCGCAACGGCATCACCATCATCGGCTCAGCAGATGAACCTGAGGAGTACACGGGTCCACAAGAGAGGTCGCACTATTTTGATTCTGCTTATGTTATGCATTGCTTAAAATTACCTGCTACTTTATCGTCTTGTTCACCTCTTGGACTCCAAGTCAGGTCCAAATTAATGTTCAAACTTGAGTTCGAAATTAGTTGTGGGGCACATATCGAGGAAGCAATGAATAGTATCTCTGTCTAATATCTGGTTCACATAGGGTATGCCTATGTTGTTCATCTTGGGTGGGAAACAAATAGTAAAGCAATCATCATCTGTCTTTTTATTAAATTAAAGCAATCATCGACTTGCTATCATTATTTTGGATCCATCCACTGGTTGTTACCATCACTCTAAATTTCTGCATGCTCTCCTTACATAATCTCACCATTTTTTTTGTATGCATGTCAGATATTGTACACAGTCATGCTGAACATGTAGAGAAAAAGAGAAGAGTTTTGCGCGGCAATACAATGTCATGCAGACAGCGCTCAATGGTGGGTTCAGTGGCAAACCCTCCCCACCCCTCTCCAGATTGCAATCCAGAGGAAGATATCTGCTACGAGGCGGATCTGCACGCCACGACCACTCCTATTTACCCCCAAGGTGTTTGCTCTACCTTGGCATGATGATGTTAGTCATATCATGCATATGTTGCCTCAAGATTGCCAACTTTTGACATCATATATGTCATCCGCTTAGTTTAGACATGTTACGTCGCCACTGTTTAGTTTCTATATCATATATGGTAATTATGCAGTCTCATGTCTTTTAGCCAGCCATAATATATGTGAAATGTGCAATGACATCCTGTTTAACCAAAGGCCATATATTTGAATGATATATTGCCCATCCTTTTCTTCATTACATTTCCATTTGTCGACAATGTTTGTACATTAAACTACTCTTCCTGTGAATCAGCCATTTGGGTGGGAGATTGAAAAATCTGGAGTGAAAACAAGGCCTTCAGAGCAGACAGTGCTACCTGTCGAAGAAGATCTCTTGTTGGGTCCTGATAGCTCCTCAGAGATGGATTCAAAGACAGATGACCAGTCCTATTCCCCACCGAGCTGTATGCTCTAACTTGGCACAATGTTTTATTTATTCATCGTATCTTTGAATTATGTTGCTATCCAGTTTAGATAGACATCATATATGTGAAATTATGTCATGCTATCCGTTTTAGTTAAACAATATACATGTCAACTATTTCATGTCCTCTTTTTTCCACACTATCTATTGCATATGTCTCTCATACAATGTAACATCCCAAAATTTAGAATTTTGGAATGTTATATTAAATAAATAACTATGCTTGTTGTCTGATTGATTGAATGAAATTGAGTGGAATTTGAAACTTTTGAAAGTTGAATGAGAGGGAATGAAATGATTTTCCCAAACTTTCCCCTTTGCCTTTTTGGATCTCAATGAACTCAAGTTCATTCCAATACCAAAGCCTAGAGTGAAGATGACATGACTTCTTCCATTTTGAAATGAATAGGGTTTTGGAAAAGATTTGAATTTCATTAGGGAAGATTTCAAATTCAAAGCTTTAAGCAACTCAATGATTTTCATGAGGGAAGATAAAATGACTTCTTCAATCATATGAAATATGAGTTGGAAGTTAAAAAGTATCAATTTGAAAGTCATTTGAAAGTGCTTGAAACCCTCTTTCGAAATTTTGAATTTTAAATTTGAATTCAAACTTTGGCAAGTGGGAAACATTTCAAAAAACTAAGCACGATAAATACTTGATCAAAAGTATGAGAGGAGCAAACATGACACTCCAAAAATATCAGAGGAAACAATGCCAAAAGTTTTGGAATTCAAATCTGAATTTTATTTGAATTTGAAAAATGGATTTTTATAAAGTTTGGATTTTGCCTTTGGAAAAATGTTCAAATGATAGGAATATTCTCGATCATTTTGGTATATACATACCCTATATAAAATATTTATAGTTATTGTTTTATTTCTGTTTTTGTTTTATTAAAAAATTAAAAAAAGAGAACCCCCAGCGCCACCAGCCCCCTGCCCAGCTAAATGTGGCTACCAAAGCGCAGCCAATGACCAACCAGCCCACTGAGCTGCGGCCCAGTAATCGGCCAGCCCAAATAAGACCGACCAGTGCCTCCCAAGACCAACCCCTTACGGCCGGCCGCTCGCGCACCCCCTCTCTCTCATCGACCCGTGGCCCCGCCTCTTCTTCCCCACGACGCCACGCTGACCTCGCCGGAGATCGCGGATCCCGAAGATCCGGGATCCCCGATCGCTTCGATCCCTTCCTTCCCGACGAGGCCCCGCCCTATAAAACCCCTCCCGCACCCGTTCCCCCCTCGCCCCTCATGGGACCTCCTCTCCTCCGCTTCGTGCTCGCCGGAGCAGAAACCCACTGCCGCCATTATCGCCGCCGTCGGCATACAGTTCCCCGACCAACCCCGACCCCACGAACCACCCGTGCTCCCCGCATCTCCCGGCAGTCGCCGGAGCTCGCTGACGCCTTGGACGCCCAAGACTCTCGCCGCCCGCCGCCGTCAGCCGAGTCAAGTAAGTCACTGCATCTCCTCCACCGTCCGATCCATCTTAGACGGCTAAGATTAGAGCCCCCGAAGGGGTAGGTTTTATTTATAAAACCGGCCGGTCCTTTTCGGTTTAGTTTTAGTTAGGTTTTTTTTATTTAACCGGCCCGACTAGTTTAACCCTAGGCCCCTTTTAGGTTATATTACGCTCAGGGCACAGTATAGGCCCATTAGGCCTTTTTCTTTTTAATTTGATTTTCTGTTTTAGCAGAATAGTTTCTGTTTTCAAAAATTGATATCTTTTATTCTGTTTAATATTTTTAGGTGATTCTTTTTTTGTTGGATTGCAAATTTTGTGTAGTTTCTGTAGAATATATACTTAGCTATGTTAAAAATAATTAAAATTGCTTTATTTTAGTTTTAGTCAGAATAGTAAATCTGCTATAACTTTAGTTAGAAAAATTATTTTTGCATGATTCTTTTTGCCACCACTTTATTTTGACATTGCCAAACCCTAGAAATTAATTTGGGTATTTTAGGTTAATAAATAATTAGTTTTAGACAGAATCCTATTAATCCTAATTAATTAACTAGTTCCTGTTTTACTAATTAATTAATTAGTAAATTAATTTATTCTTAACTTGTGATTAGTTATTCTAGGTTAGTTTCTGTCATTCTAGTAGATGAACTTTTATTTATAATTAATAAAAGTTTTAAATTATTTTTCTTAATAGAAATTGGATTAGGCCTAAAATGAGTTTTATAATAGCTTTTTAAATTAATTCTTTTTGCTCCTAGTTGCTTAGTGAATCCTTTTCTGTTTAGTTAACCTAAAACCATGATTAGGTTATATTAAAAAAATTGTTATATAAAACTATTTCTAGTTGTTGTTTGAAGTAGGAAACTTGAGTGGCCTTTCTTTGAGTTTTTCTTTTGGATTTGGTTTTGGTTGTTTTGTTGTGTTATGTTACTTTTGTTATGTTGTGTTATGTGATCCTATTGCTATGTGCTTATTATAGTTATTGTTTGCATCGGTAGAATTTCCTGATTGCGAAGATTGCTACTACTAAACCCTAGTTTTCAAGATCGTCAACCAGCAAGTTCACTTTGACCATGCTTTTCTTACCTATGTTTTATTGCATTTAGTGGCACCATTGCAACCACCCCTCAAGAGTGTTATTGAAATTCTTGTAGTTGAGTAGTATGCATGAGGTAGGAACCCATTACCTGTTACCAAGCCCGGACGTTATTTCTTTTAATGCTACGCTATAGTAGACGGGGTTTGGTATGAGTGCACGGAGTGGTGTGAGAATGGAGGATTCTACGTCAATGACGACAACTCCAGGATGGAATCTGCAAGGACTGCATCTTCAAGACCTCAAGACTTCAAGACTCGAGACAGGATTTCAATACACACTACTGGGTGAAGGATGGTTGACGGGCAGCCCTGGAGAAACCAGTGGTTGGCCGGGATGCATGGAGAAGCGCCATGACATCTTATGGAAAGCTTCACCTGCACTCAAAGAGACGAAAGAATACTTCATGACCGGAAGCTTACCTGCAACCGCAAGTCATTATGGGCTCGCTTGGTTGACCTTAGTGGTGACTCTGCTGGGGCGGTACTAGCAGATGTAGAAGAACGGTAGGATTGGATGGGTACCGACAAAGTGGTCGAGGAACTCTTTGGAAGACCATGTTTCGGTCATCTTGTTCTCAAACACCTCAAGTGCGAGAACGTAAAGAGAGGGATCGAATCTTGCGGGTAAAGTGTACAAACCTCTGCAGAGGGTTAAAACCTAATCGATTAGCCGTGTCCCGATTACGGACACTTTGAGCATCTGGACTTGGATCTATCTCGGAACTCTCAACACCGGATTGATAACTTAATTGTGGGCAACTTATGATGAATTTTGGGCTATGAGACATCGGTTGGCGGAACCATGTCATGATAGAAAACTCCATAGTACAGACTTCATTTATTCCTTTGATGTAGGGAAAATAAAATCAGCTTTACGCAAACAAAACTCAGATCTGAGCCACAAAGCCAAATTGCATATAGTATAGTTTTACCATCTGTTTATTCATGTTGTGATCTTGCCGGTACATTCAATGTACTGACCTACACGGCTGCAACGTATCATGTTGCGTATATTTCCCATTTGTAAGAGTTACGATACAGTGGTTACGGTCACACTCAACTCGCCGATGGCGTTGATGGGACTCCACACCCGCTTGATTGTTTCCGCTGAGTATTATGAGGTATATATCAGTTTTACGTTATTTATGCATGTGATTGCACTTTGATATATACATTGATGTCTTGTGTGTGCCAAAGATATCTTGATCCGTGGATGGCATAGAACACAGAGGCTTGACCGTCGAGGTCGGGTCGCCATGTATATGGTATCAGAGCACATGTTGACTGTAGGACGTGACCCTAGAAACCGGAAAAGCCCTTAGGACAGGATATCTCAAAAACTTTATTTACAAAAAGACTCTTACTTCTCATCTTTTCTGAATTTATCAAATAGACCCTCTCACCTCAAATAGTTAGAATATACCCTTATCCTTTGATCACCCGGAGGATCAATCAAGACACTCCAAGAAGGATTTGATATCGAGAACCGATGACCCCTTAGAGTAAAGAGGATTTCTCCATTAGAATCTACAACAGTTGAAGACTCAAGACTTGAAGGATCTGAAGAATTATTTGACCTTTAGAAGACCAAACCCCTGCTATACACCTACGTTAGATGCGATGATTTTGTGAGCTGTCATTTGTTTGATGTTTTCCGACAGCCCCAAAATAAAACTTGTTTCTTCAAAAACCATTGTTTGTATTATGTGTATATCCCTCCCCACCTCTCTCTCATCTCACCCTAAAACCCTTGAACCCCATAGATGATGAATGAAGTTGGACTGATATTCTTCGGATCAAGACTCGGCCGGAGGCAGAGCTATGGATGCGTAACATGGAGAATCACTTCGGGAACAATTTGGTTTCAAGGAAGTATGAGGTCCAATACGCTCTTCAAGATTTTCTGAAAGTCTTGCAACCTCGTGGAAAATGCATCAAGCCATACAGGATTTAATGGAGCAAGAACTTGGGAGGATTTCAAGAAGACCTGTTGAGATCACGCCTTATCCGGAAGCACCATGATAACTCAAGAAGAAACCTTATGCCTCCAAGATTTGTGGAGGAATAGGACACACCAGTGGAGGAACACAAGGATGGATGCCCTCATTGTGAGGAGAAACACCTAGGCGAGGAATTGGAAACTCCCGAGCATTGAAGACCTGAAGAAATGTGGACCTAGAAACGAAACCATAGTAGAACGCCCATTACAAACAATAATTTTGTTGATGAGTGGGTAATTGCTTTTCTCTTTCTATCTCAACAGGACTCAAATCTTGAACCCATGGACAATCGAACACCAAACTTTTCTCGGAGACAGTTGCAAATTCCCCATGGAAATACATCCCTTGTTACGAGCACCTCTCTTATCCTACACATGCAGATGACAACCCTTTATGAGTCTTTCCTTAAGGGCCTCAAACGATCATGACCTCGACAAGTGATCACGATTCACGAAGATCTGAAGGACATGATGAAGCATATTCACCTTGAAGGAGATGCACGGTCTACAAAGGCTACCCTTTCATGCAAAAGGGAGTGGAACTTTGGTATGTGGAGGTACACCTCCACCATTTGAAAGGAGTTTGCCCAAAGAGGATGGGGCATTACTTTTTCATCCCACGTGTGCCACAAGCAACTTTCTTCGATGTCGTTCGTGAAGCAGCCATGGAAGCCATACGCCAGATCGGAGAAATACTTGAAGCAAGACTCCGTTATACTCGTGGAATACCTAAGCGAAGTGCATGCAGAGATGATGTTGACGAAGCTCAAGACCACCATGATGAAAAAGAAGATTGAAGATTTCAAGGCTCATGTCGCACAATTCCATGGGATCAAGAATCCTCGAGGAGGAAAAATGAATAAAGTTGGAAGTAATGCCGACCATACCAAATCATGTGGGTGGCAGCATTTGTAACAAAGTACTTTTGGAATTTGGATTTACGAAAATGATTAAGGATGTAATGAAGGATTGATATGAAAATAATGAGATTTTATGGATAAACTTGTGCACTTCTTTTGGTCATAGTACTCTGTAAAGCCACAAGATCAATGGAGAAAAAAAACATGTTATTCACGACGGTCCATAGAAGGGAGCTGGACAAAATAAGTTGGAGTTTTGTTCTTGATATGATGGTATGAAGTAACAGAGTACTATTGGATTTAAAGGAGGTGTAACATGAGAGTTACTCCAAGGATGAGTTAAAGCTGCACCGGTGTTGAAGTGGGCCATAACCCATGTGCCCGTGGATTTTGATAAGGAACAGATGTAACCTTGATAAAGGAATAAATTTGGAAGAATCAGTGATCCAATCAAAGCATACGCTTCGTAGGGAGGTCACGCAAAAACACGAGAGTGGTGAAATAACGATAGATGTTTGTTCAGCTTGCATAAACCATGGATTTACTCGAAACCAGTTCGAGAACAAGAGAAATTTCTGCAATGCTTGTGAGTATGCCCAAGTGTTAGAATACGTGATTCGATATTTACGTATGTGGTAATGATTCAAGTACGGGATGGATTGGCCCCATACCGAAGACTTCTATCATGAACTATCATATGTTGATGGAAAATCGAGAGCCTCGAAAACCTTAGAAGAGTGTCGACACGATAAGCCATAAAACCATAGAATGGTAGGACGATGGAACCCCATTACAGTGCAACCGCTGCCAATCGTAGGATATACGGTGAAGTTCAACCTGCACTGCTTCTCTGCAGGAGAAACCATTAATGGTAGACCACCATGAGTGTTTCGATAGTTGTCTAGAATGGACATGCACTCCATCACTAAGAAGATCCAAATTTCTGGATTTAAATCAACTTTGACACACCGACCCAAGATTTTGAGGAACACTCTATGCTTCCGATGTAAGAGCGCTAATGAAGGAGCTATTGTAAGATATGTGAAGAGACATACAATGTCGGCACCCTGAGGAAGTATCTGAGTTTATTGGAACCGTAATCTCGCTTTTTAAGTGTGGTAGCACCCCGATCTTCCGACCAAACATTTGCTAGTAGACCCCAACCCTAACCTTTTCTTGTTAGTTTCTTGAATCTCGAGGACGAGATTCATTTTAAGTGTGTAGGTTTGTAACATCCCAAAATTTAGAATTTTGGAATGTTATATTAAATAAATAACTATGCTTGTTGTCCGATTGATTGAATGAAATTGAGTGGAATTTGAAACTTTTGAAAGTTGAATGAGAGGGAATGAAATGATTTTCCCAAACTTTCCCCTTTGCCTTTTTGGATCTCAATGAACTCAAGTTCATTCCAATACCAAAGCCTAGAGTGAAGATGACATGACTTCTTCCATTTTGAAATGAATAGGGTTTTGGAAAAGATTTGAATTTCATTAGGGAAGATTTCAAATTCAAAGCTTTAAGCAACTCAATGATTTTCATGAGGGAAGATAAAATGACTTCTTCAATCATATGAAATATGAGTTGGAAGTTAAAAAGTATCAATTTGAAAGTCATTTGAAAGTGCTTGAAACCCTCTTTCAAAATTTTGAATTTTAAATTTGAATTCAAACTTTGGCAAGTGGGAAACATTTCAAAAAAACTAAGCCTGATAAATACTTGATCAAAAGTATGAGAGGAGCAAACATGACACTCCAAAAATATCAGAGGAAACAATGCCAAAAGTTTTGGAATTCAAATCTGAATTTTATTTGAATTTGAAAAAAATGGATTTTTATAAAGTTTGGATTTTGCCTTTGGAAAAATGTTCAAATGATAGGGAATATTCCCCTGATCATTTTGGTATATACATACCCTATATAAAATATTTATAGTTATTGTTTTATTTCTGTTTTTGTTTTATTAAAAAAAATTAAAAAAAAAAGAGAACCCCCAGCGCCAGCCAGCTCTGCCCAGCTACTGGTTACCAGCGCCAAAGGCAGCCAACCAACCAGGCCCATCGAGTGGCCCACTAATCGGCCAACAAGACCGACTGTGCCTCCAAGCACCAACCCCTTACGCCACGGCCGCCTCGCCGCACCTCTCTCTCATCGACCCGTGGGCCCCGCCTCTTCTTCCCCGCCCCACGCCACGCCGACCTCGCTGAGATCGCCGGATCCCGAAGATCCGGGATCCCCGATCGCTTCGATCCCCTTCCTTCCCCGACGAGGCCCCGCCCTATAAACCCTCCCCGCACCCGTTCCCCCTCGCCTCATGGGACCTCCTCTCCCTCCCGCTCGTGCTCGCCGGAGCCCGAAACCCGCACCGCCGCCATTGTCGCCGCCGTCGACGCCCTGGTTCCCCCCGACCTTCCCCGACACCACCGAACCACCCCGTGCTCTCAAGATCTCCCGACGAGTCGCTGAGCTCGACGCCTGGGACGCCTGACGACTTCTCGCCGCCATTGCCGTCCGAGTCCGTAAGTCACTGCATCTCCTCCACCGTCTGATCCATCTTAGACGGCTAAGATTAGAGCCTCAAGGGGTAGGTTTTATTTATAAAACCGCCGGTCCTTTTCGGTTTAGTTTTAGTTAGGTTTTTTTTATTTAACCGCCCGACTAGTTTAACCCTAGGCCCTTTTAGGTTATATTACGCTGTATACAAAGATAGGCCCATTAGGCCTTTTTCTTTTTAATTTGATTTTCTGTTTTAGCGTAATAGTTTCTGTTTTCAAAAATTGATATCTTTTATTCTGTTTAATATTTTTAGGTGATTCTTTTTTGTTGGATTGCAAATTTTGTGTAGTTTCTGTAGAATATATACTTAGCTATGTTAAAAATAATTAAAATTGCTTTATTTTAGTTTTAGTCAGAATAGTAAATCTGCTATAACTTTAGTTAGAAAAATTATTTTTGCATGATTCTTTTGTCACCACTTTATTTTGACATTGCCAAACCCTAGAAATTAATTTGGGTATTTTAGGTTAATAAATAATTAGTTTTAGACAGAATCCTATTAATCCTAATTAATTAACTAGTTCCTGTTTTTACTAATTAATTAATTAGTAAATTAATTTATTCTTAACTTGTGATTAGTTATTCTAGGTTAGTTTCTGTCATTCTAGTAGATGAACTTTTATTTATAATTAATAAAAGTTTTAAATTATTTTCTTAATAGAAATTGGATTAGGCCTAAAATGAGTTTTATAATAGCTTTTTAAATTAATTCTTTTTGCTCCTAGTTGCTTAGTGAATCCTTTTCTGTTTAGTTAACCTAAAACCATGATTAGGTTATATTAAAAAATTGTTATATAAAACTATTTCTAGTTGTTGTTTGAAGTAGGAAACTTGAGTGGCCTTTCTTTGAGTTTTTCTTTTGGATTTGGTTTTGGTTGTTTTGTTGTGTTATGTTACTTTTGTTATGTTGTGTTATGTGATCCTATTGCTATGTGCTAATTATAGTTATTGTTTGACTCGGTAGAATATACTGAGTGCGAAGATTGCTACTACGAAACCCTAGTTTTCAAGATCGTCAACCGTGCAAGTTCACTTTGACCATGCTTTTCTTACCTATGTTTTATTGCATTTAGTGGCACCATTGCAACCACCCCTCAGTAGTGTTATTGAAATTCTTGTAGTTGAGTAGTATGCATGAGGTAGGAACCCATTACCCTGTTACCAAGCCCGGGACGTTATTTCTTTTAATGCTACGCTATAGTAGACGGGGTTTGGTATGAGTGCACGGGAGTGGTGTGAGAATGGAGGATTCTACGTCAATGACGACAACTCCAGGATGGAATCTGCAAGGACTGCATCTTCAAGACCTCAAGACTTCAAGACTCGAGACAGGATTCCAATACACACTCATCGGGTGAAGGATGGTTGACGGGCAGCCCCGAGAAACCAGTGGTTGGCCGGGATGCATGGAGAAGCGCCATGACATCTTGCGGAAAGCTTCACCTGCACTCAAAGAGACGAAAGAATACTTCATGACCGGAAGCTTACTGTGCAACCGCAAGTCATTATGGGCTCGCTTGGTTGACCTTAGTGGTGACTCTGGCTGGGACGGTACTAGCAGATGTAGAAGAACGGTAGGATTGGATGGAGTACCGGACGGTGGTCGAGGAACTCTTTGGAAGACCATGTTTCGGTCATCTTGTTCTCAAACACCACGAAGTGCGAGAACGTAAAGAGAGGGATCGAATCTTGCGGGTAAAGTGTACAAACCTCTGCAGAGGGTTAAAACCTAATCGATTAGCCGTGTCCCAGTTACGGACAATTTGAGCATCTGGACTTGGATCTATCTCGGAACTCTCAACACCGGATTGATAACTTAATTGTGGGCAACTTATGATGAATTTTGGGCTATGAGACATCGGTTGGCGGAACCATGTCATGATAGAAAACTCCATAGTACAGACTTCATTTATTCCTTTGATGTAGGGAAAATAAAATCAGCTTTACGCAAACAAAACTCGAATCTGAGCCACAAAGCCAAATTGCATATAGTATAGTTTTACCATCTGTTTATTCATGTTGTGATCTTGCCGGTACATTCAATGTAATCGATTTACACACGGCTGCAACGTATCATGTTGCGTATATTTCCTCGACGCAGTAAGAGTTACGATACAGGGTTACGGTCTACACTCAACCCGCCGATGGCGTTGATGGGACTCCACACCCGCTTGATTGTTTCCGCTGAGTATTATGAGGTATATATCAGTTTTACGTTATTTATGCATGTGATTGCACTTTGATATATACATTGATGTACCGTGTGTGCCAAAGATACCGATCCGAGGATGGCATAGAACACAGAGGCTTGACCGTCTGAGGTCGGGTCGCTACATACAATGTCTGTACATTCAACTACGTTTCCTGTTTATCAGCCATTTGAATTGGAGCGGGTGACGCCAGCATCTAGCAGACTAAAAACACGGTCTTCAAATAAAACAGTGCTACCTCTTGGTGGAGATAGCACCCCGGTTGTACATGCACGAGAACCAGCCCTACCACACATAACCCAAACTCTCGCAGTTTGTACCCCTACTGCGATGGACAGAGAACCAGCTTCACCCAATCTAACCCCAACCCCAGCAGATAGTAACCCAGTTCCTGTTGACACAGCACCATCTCCACCACAGAGCTCCCAAACAAGAGCAGTTAGTAAGGCAGCTCTAGTTCCCAAAGGGCCAGTACTACCACGGCGAACCCCAACTCTACCAGTTAGTACGCCTATTCCTGTGGAGGAAGCACAACCAGCTAGTCGTACTTTAGCATCTATCGCATTTGATGTTGTTAAATCGTATGTGCGTATCTTCCCATCTTGGAAATATTATCTCTGAAGATGAAGGAAAATGCGATTCTTGGTGTTTGTCCAGGAGTTATGTGTAAGTAATGTTATTCATGGCAATTACTTTGCTTTGTCCCATACATCCTACCTCCATGATGGTTGTAATACAGCAAATTTTTTCATTTTTCTCTATAGAGAAGGACCGATTTGGAAACTCAGGATGAGGTAACCTGTGCTAATACCTCTGCTATCTTTAAGAATGCTTGGTGGCGATATCGAATTACTCAAGAAAACGTACTTCACCGCAAAGAAACTCATCAAATTCCCTTACGTTCTCCTCGAGACACATTTATCGGACGATGATCGGGAACGCCTTTGTTCAGATTGGTCCCGAACCAAGAATGTGGTAAGGTCTATGAGCTCATTTTCTATTTTAAGTACTATATTCTTGCGTCTTACTGTACTCTGTTCATGTAGAACAAGTGCCTAAACCTGAAGAACAAATGTTCTAATTTAAGATTCCATTACTATCATAGTTCAAATAAGCGCTGGGCGTTAATTGTGCGTTTTGCCACCGCCTTGCGCTTTACTTACCAAAGTGCATGCTTATGTGCAGTTATGCACAGATTAAGCATAGTTATGCACAATGCGTTTCGCCAACGCCTAGAGCCTAGGCGCACCTTTTTTTAACTATGATTGCTATCGTGCATACTGCTTTGCTCTTGTATCACTGTATTTACTCATACAAACTTATTTTTAAATTTAAGGATCCAATCAAAACTCCAATGGCACAACAGGTATGTTCACGCATGTTTCTTTAACAGGCTTGCTCTTATCAATAGCTCTGTTGATTTCAATTTCAATTGTGTATACAGTTGACTTCTCATATCATGCACATTACTAGCATCACAACAGAGCCAATAGTGTTGTTGTACATGTAGACCCGTGGTACCCATCTGAAATCTTGTTGTGCCATGTAATTTCCCACGCTTTGTATTCTTTCACTTCTGCATTGTCTTGAATCGATATGATTTGAACCGTGTCTCTATTTTGATTTGGCAAGACAATGCAGTGACCATAGGGCATAGATATATGTTTGTTTGATGCTTTTATTATGTACTAGTACTTGGCAATAGAAGACTTGGTAGTTTAATCCTGTCCACCTTACTAATGAACTGGTTCACCGAAATGAGTTTCATATACTAGTACATGCTAAACTGTTATGCGTCTGCTTGTTTCTTCTTTTAGAATGCTGACAGAATATTGTAAATTAAGCAATGGTAAAGGAAGTAATGCAGATAAGGTTAAGGATAGTGACACATCCTTGTTGGTCTCCAACAAAGCTGATAAAACAGCTAAGGAAGACTATCTCGAAGACAGTGAGACAACCCCAAAGTCCTGTCTTGGTTTAGTGTTGGAGTTACTGGCCACTATCACTTGCACAAGCTATTCAAACTCACTGTCTGAATCAGTTTGGTTTCTTGAGTCTCAACTACAAGCTGAAAGACATCGATCAGCTGTGCTGCGACAAGAAGCGGAAGGACTACGGAAGTCCCTTGAGCATTCAGATGCATACTTTCTGGTGCAACAGCAAGCGTTGGAGGATTTTAGCGCCAAATAGGAAAAAGATAATAAGCTTGCTAAGCTTATTGCCAGCATGGTGGATACCATGTTTCTTGAGCTTTTCTGAAGTTGTTTCAATTATGCTCTTGTTTTGCTGCCGCGTTTATTTGCACTGGTGGCCAATTTTGACGGCCAGTGTATGTAATATGCTGCTTTGTTCCCTATATTTGCACTGGTGGCGAACTTTGATGCCGAGTGGATGTAATATGTGTAATAGCGGTAATAGGCTAGCGTTAATTGCTTGCTTATTTATTTCCTTATTGTCTTGTTTAGTTGTTTGCTTGTAGTCACTGCAGTTCTTTTTCTGTGTTTTTCTAGTGGCCACAATAACCTATCTTTGGAAACTAGGCCAAAATAATCATGGCAACACACGGACTGTTGTAACCATGGGCCTCCCGCGGGCCGTATGATCCATGGGCCTTCTAAGGGCCGTAGGATCCATTGGTCTTCTATACGGGCCGTAGGATCCATGGGCCTTCTACGGGCCGTACAATTCATGGGCCTTTTACGGGTCGTACGATCCATGGGCCTTCTACGGGGCGTATCATCATTTCGCCAATCATGGGCCATACTATTCGTGGACAATAACAGGCCGTTAATAGGTCATATTTGATAACTCTATGAAAACAGCCCAATGGTTTTTTTTACATGAAAACGGCCCAACGTATTATCGGGCCACAAACGGGCCGACTGTAATCACGGGCTGAATTTGGCCCACAAGCAGAAAATGACAGTAACGGGCCGTAATTAAACGAATGTGGAAATGAGCCCAAGAATAAATGGGCCCCGAGAAGGCCGAAAGATAACATGGGCTGGAAACGGCCCAACGCAATAATGGGCCGTTAATGGGTATAAAGTGATACACTATTCATTACGACCCAGTTTCACCATGTGTCGTTAATGGGTATAAAGTGATACACTGTTCATTACGGGCCAGTTTTACCACAGGCTGTTAATGGGCTGAGAGTAATAAGGGCCTCATATGGGCTGAAAGATGTCATGGGCCATACATGGGCCGGAAGTTAAAACAGGCTGGAATTATATTGGACGGCCCAGATGACGCTACTGGGCCTCTTCGGATAGGCCATAAACGGGCCCTGGGTTAGCGGGCTGTAAATGGGCTATATGTGAACATGCCATTCATAGGCTTGCCGTGGGCCGGCCCGCCACCTTTTGACCAAGTCAAATAGGCCGGCCTTTTCACAAGAATGGGCCTCTGTTGGGCCGTGCCATGTGTCGACGTATCATAGGCGCTTTGGGTCCAATGAGTGGATGACATCTGTCCCAATGGTGAGCCGACACGTGTTTCCTCCAGCCAATGATGATTTTACATGTGGAAAATCCCCATTGGTCGGGGCTGTTAACGGGTTATCGGATCCAAAACCGGACCCGATAGCTTAATGGCGTTCCGTTACGGTGGATGCCACGTGTCGGTCACCCTTGACGAAAGAAGTTACGTGACGCGATTTATCGTCATGGAAGTGGACACTTCCGTGATGATAATTTTGGTAATGTCATGGAACACTTCTACGACAGCACATGTATGGCTATCTTGATTCTGTCATAAATTTGTCATGGATGTACATGCATGACAGAAAACGTGACCTACTGTGACAAACACGTATCATCACGAAAGTGTATTTTTTTGTAGTGCATGACCATACTTACAGATAAATGGTCGAGGAAGGTGCTAAACTAGGTTTCGTATTTGTCATTCCTGTATTGAATCCATGTTGGGAGGATACGGGCATGACACCTAACGGCAATGGTTGCCTCTTATACTAACTTGGCTGACTCTGTAGCATCACGTGGCCTTTTTAAACCTGCCTCAAAACGGATCTCCATTCTTCCTCCTCTAGATTCAGTTAACCCGTCGAGCATTATCCCTGATGTCTGTTAACTCTTGCACCTAGGTGCTAGTTCAACAACGAACATGGGAAGTGTTAGTGTACATCAAACTGTGAGACTACATGTAAAAAAACATGCATCTGTAACCTGACTCGAGCAACTACCTTCTTGTTGTTGAAGCTCACAAGGTTCATTTGATCTTGCCAACTCGTCTTGTGTCAAGAGTGCTTCGGAAGTAGTTTCAGGTGGCAAGGGAGCTTGGGAACTTGCCGCTAGCAGACTTACCGAATGAGTAACTTGTGCATATGTTGGTACTGTGGAAGAAGGTGTTGCAACAACTAGGGCTGTCATTGCTTGTTTAGTGGCAGCTATTCGTTTCTGTTTGGATTCTTTTGCAGCTGGTGTTGTAGGGGATACCGTGTTTGTACAATTTTCTGGTGGACTTTGACCTTCTATTGCACCATCAGTACCAGCAGAATCTGCATAATTCTCCCTCTTCCATTTCCGTGTGTCCTGAGTACTAACACCATCCCCTGCCATTCTATGTTCCTTCCTCTTTCTCTTTGCCATGTCAAGTCAATCCCACAAGAAAAATGAATAAAAATTTAGTTCTTCAGAACAAATTGATGCGTGATACAGACGAACTGAACTTTGATGTTAGACAACCGCATGATATGAGGATGTAATATGTACGAAAAATAAGACGACATGAGATAATCAGAACGATGATGTGTAAACTAAGCAGAAGGCATTTCAATAAATTAGAAGCAATGCAATGGAAGGTTGACACCATATAAAAGATGCTACAAATATCGCTTTGCCAAGTTAACAGTGTCTCGTCATAACTGGCATCTAAACAATGTGAAGCAGTACAAGAAATAAATCATATGCAATATGCAAACAACGTCACACTACCAAGTTAAAGGTCTCTCGTCATTAGTGACATTGCATATTCTCAGTTATGATGTGTAAACTAAGCAGAAGACATTTCAACAAATTAGAAGCAATGAAAGCTAGACACCATATGTAAGGCGCAACGAATATCACTCTACCAAGCTAAAACTGTCTTGTCATTAGTTCCATTTCAACAAATTAGTAGTACAAGCAAGAAAATAATGCGAGAATAAACTATATCAAACTCCCAAGTTAAACGTGCCTTATGATAAGTGGTTGTTGCAGGTTACACAACAGTAGTACTTTGATGTAAGAACATGATGTGATAGACAGATATTGTATGTTTTAGAAACAGGAACACATGTCTTATTCACAAGTATAATGATTAAAGTAAGCAGATGGAATTAAACAAAATTAGAAGCAATAGAAGCTAGACATCATACATAACATGCAACCGCATATAACAGTTCCATGTTAGAGGGAGTACATGTGATGGTGGACTAGGGGAGACGTCCTCATCATCAACACAACTACGTTGAGTTTCTATGCATGTGTTGTATCGCAAATCTTCTTGGGGGGATGGAGGAGTAGAATCTGCAGAGGCCCCCCGTTTCAGTTGTTTGGAAGGAGCACATTTATCCACTGCCTTGCTAATTTCCTTCCGCTTTATTGATTTTGCATTGTCAAGTAAAACCGACAAGAAAAAGCAATAAAATTCACTCTTCAGAACTCATTCATGCATGATACTAACAATCACTACCTTGATGTATGGCAAACACATGATACGAGGATGGAATATGTAGGAAAAACAGGACGGCATGGCATATTCACACCTATTTGTGTAAACTAAGCAGAAGTAATTTAATCAAATTACAAGCAATACAAGCTAGACACCGTATGCAACATGCAAGACAATATCACACTGACAAGCTAGAGAAAGCACCTGGGATGCCGGTTTCGCTGGAAGACCGCCATCAGTCCCTGCCTCAATTTTTTCCTTCCTCTTACTTAATTTTATTACCTTGTCAAGTCAAACCCACAAGAAAAATGAATAAAAATTCGCTTTTCAGAACTCATTGATGTAGGATGTTAACGAGCACTACTTGAATGTAAGGCGATCGCATGATAGGATGATTGAATGTGTAAGAAAAAAGGACAAGGTTGCATATTCACAACTATGATGTGTAAACTAAGCAGAAGGCATTTCAACAAATTAGAAGCAATGAAAGCTAGACACCATATGAAAGATGTAGCGAATATCACTCTACCAAGTAAAAATGAACTCGTCATAAGTGTCATTTCAACAAATTAGAGGTAGTACAAGCTATAAAAGAATGCGAGATGTAACCTATATCACACTCCCAAGTTAAACGTGTCTTATGATAAGTGATTGTTGCAGGTTACACAACAATAGTACTTTGATGTAAGAACATGGTGTGATAGAAAGATATTGTATGTTCTAGAAACAGGAAAATACGTGTCTTATTCACAAGTATAATGTGTACAGTAAGAAGATGGAATTCAACAAAACTAATTAGAAGCAATACAAGCTAGACATCATACATAACATGCAACCACATATAACAGTGCCAAGTTAGAGGGAGCACCTGTGATGGTGGACTAGGGGAGACGTGCTCATCATCAACACAACTACGTTGAGTGTCTATGCATGTGTTGTCTTGCAAAACTTCTTGGGGGGATGGCAGAGTAGAATCTATAGAGGCCCTCCATTTCAGTTGTTTGGATGGAGCACCTTTATCCACCTTATGAAAGAAGGCAATATTAAGTTCCAGTTTCCTTTGAGGAAAGGTATGGAACACTTTCCTAGAACTAGAATTAAGCCACCTTATGAATCAATCATGAGGGCATCTTATGGATCTCGAACCAAAGATGACAAACTTAGATCCTTGCTTTATGCCTAGCTAAGAGCGTAAAACTATAGCGCTTGTTGGGAGGCAACCCAATAAATAAAATTTATTTTTGCCTTTTGCTTTCTGTTCTTGAGTGTTAGCACAATTATGCTACTGTTATGATTGTGCTTTTATGTTTTAATTAGTGTTTGTGCCAAGTAGAACCAATAGGATCTTCTTGGGTCATAGTTGTTTGATCTTGCTGAAAAAGACAGAAACTTTGTGCTCACAAAAATAATTGTTAAAATTCACCAGAACGTGATAAAATTCTAATTCCTTTTTCAGAAGATCAATATAGAAATTATCCAGGTTGTCCTAGTTTTTCAGAATTTTTGGAGTTCCAGAAGTATTCGAACAAATCAGATTACTATAGACTGTTCTGTTTTGACAGATTCTGTTTTGTTTGTGTTGTGTGCTTATTTTGATGGCTCTATGGCTTTCTTTGATGAGTTTTTGCCATAGAAAAGTTGGAATACAGTAGATATAATACAAAAACAAAATAATAATTGGTTTGATACAACATTTATAGTAGTGATTTATTTTTCTTACACTAATGGATCTCATGAAGGTTTTGTTGAGTTTTGTGTGATTGAAATTTTCAAGTTTTGGGTTATCTTACGATGTATGAAGGAAGAATGTAAGAGCCTAAGCTTGGGGATGCCCCGGCATGCCAAGCTATTATCCAAAAATGAGCAACCAACTAAGCTTGGGGATGCCCCCGAGTGGCATCCCCGCTTTCTTCCAACAACTATCGGTATTTTACTCGAGGCTATATTTTTATTCGTCACATGATATGTGTTTTGCTTGGAGCGTCTTGTAAGATATGTATCTTTTCTTGTTTTATTTTGTGTTTTAAGTCATCAATCCTTGCTGGACACACCTATTTGAGAGAGCTAAAATTATATCATGACTTGTTAGAATTGCTCTCTATGCTTCACTTAAATCCTTTATGAGCTAGGACTTGCTCTAGTGCTTCACTTATATCTTTTTGAGCATGGTGTGCTTTGTTAATTTTGAAGAAATTCTCTCTTGCTTCACTTAAATTATTTTGAGAGAAAGAAATTTTTTTATGCTCATGATCTTCACTTATATTTGTTTGAGCTTATGAAAAGCAACACATGAAAATTAGTCCCAAAGTGATAGATATCCAAGAAGGATAAAGAAAAAGAAAATGTCATGAAGATCATTGGACAAAATAAACTTGATTCTTAGTAATAGTTTTGAGATATGATGATGTGATATGTGAGTTATGTTGATGAGTAATTGTGCTCTACTAAGAATATTTGTGTTAAGGTTTGTGATTCCCTATGCATGCACGAAAGTCAATAATCATGCAATGAAAATTATATCCTACTTGTGGTGCATTATTCGGTGTTAATTATGCTTAATTCTTTCTTATGAGATTATTCGTTTCTTGGTTGGTCGCTTCCCAATCTTTTGCTAGCCTTCATTTTGCACTAAGTATGATCTCTACTTGTGCATCCAAAATCCTTTAAACCAGTTTTGCCACAGAGTCCACTATATCTACCTATATGTGGTATTCTTTTGCCGTTCTAAGCAAATTTGCATGTGCCATATCTAATTTTCAAAATAAACTTCTCTTTTGTGTGTTTGTTTCGCTCACGGAATGGTAACGGGTGGCTAATATTTTCCATGATGGATGTGTTATTCTCAAGATGAATGTTTATTCACTTGTCATTGCACGAGAGTAAGGCCAAGGTCTTAGGGATGCCGAGTCCCGAAATGCAAAAATGAATTTACTTTATGTTGTCAAATAATAAATTCCTTGAAAAGTGTTGGTATGGAGGGCACCCGTGGATACGGTTAGCCATGGAAAGTGAAAGTATGGTGGAAAAAGGAATAAATTTTATTTTCTGTTTGGGAACCGCCTATGGCATATCTAGCATGGAAAGTATTGGGAACTCTAAGTCGTTTTCGTTGGTGGGATGGATACACCTCCCAAAATGTTTTTATCTCTAATCTTTTCGCTTTGAGCTCTGGCACCTCTACAAATCCCTACTTCCCTCTATGAAGGGCCCTTCTTTTACTTTATGCAATTTTTTATTTTGAAATTTGAGTCTCCATCTTCTCTCATAAAAAGCACGAACTAGGAGGCAATATGATCGTAGTTAAGTATTGGGTGTAGTTAATATTTGAGTGTGTCTCATGAATGGATCAATGTTTGAGCATGATGGGCTAGGGATAACTTATTTTAGCGTTGATATTTTGAAAGACATGGTTGCTTGTTGATATGCTTGAGTATCTAAATTATTATGTCAAAACTAGCCTATTGCTTTGAATCTCATAAAAAGTCCAAATGTCCATGCTATAAAGAAGAGAGTATGATATGACATGATGAACAACACTCCACATCAAAAATTCTGTTTTTATCATTTACCTACTCGAGGACGAGTAGGAGTTAAGCTTGGGGATGCTGATATGTCTCATACGTATCTATATTTTTTTATTGTTCCATGCTGTTTTATTGTCAATCTTGGATGTTTCATAATCATTTTATAGTCATTTTATATCATTTTTTGGTACTAACCTATTGACATAGTGCCAAGTGCCAGTTGCTGTTTTTCCATGTTTTTTACATCGCAGGAAATCAATATCAGACGAAGTCCAAATGCCACGAAACTCCATGATGATTTTTTATGGGCCAGAAGGAAGGCAATGGGCCCTGGTTGCACCTGGGGGGTGCCCACAGGGGGCACAACCCACCAGGGCGCGCCAGGAGGCCCAAGCGCCCCCTGGTGGGTTGTAACCACCTCGGGTGCCCCCCGGACCGCCTCTTTGCTCTATAAATACCCAAAAAATACCATAACCCTAAAAGCATCGACGAAATATTCATCCAGCTGCCCCAGAGTCCAGAACCACCAGATCCAATCTAGAGACCATCTCGGATGGGGTTCACCACCTCCACTGGTGCCTCTCCTATGATGCGTGAGTAGTTCCTTGTAGACCTTCGGGTCCGTAGTTAGTAGCTAGATGGCTTTCTCTCTCTCTCACTGAATTCTCAATACAATGGTCTCTTGGAGATCCATATGATGTAACTCTTTTTGCGGTGTGTTTGTTGGCATCTGATGAACTTTGAGTTTATGATCAGTCATATCGTTTAATATCCATGAAAGTTATTTGAGTTTCTTTGATCTCTTATATGCATGATATCTTGTAGCCTCATATTTCTTCTCCGATATTTGGGTTTTGTTTGGCCAACTTGATCTATTTATCTTGCAATGGGAAGAGGTGCCCGGTAGTGGGTTCGATCTTACGGTGCTCGATCCCAAAGGATGTAAAGGGAACCGACACGTATGTATCGTTGCTACTAAGGATAAAAAGACGAGATCTATATCTACCGCCATATAGATAAACAGATCTTGTCTACATAATATCATCGTTCTTATTGAATTACTCTATTTTTCCCATGAACTTAATACACTAGATGCATGCTGGATAACGGTCGATGTGTGGAGTAATAGTAGTAGATGCAGGCAGGAGTCAGTCTACTAATCTTGGATGTGATGCCTATGTAATGATCGTTGCCCGGATATCGTCATAATTATTTGAAGTTCTATCAATTGCCCAACAATAATTTGTTTACCCACCGTTTGCTATTTTTCTCGAGAGAAGCCACTAGTGAAACCTACGGCCCCTGGGTCTTCTTTCTCATATATTTGCTTGCGCTCTATTTTTCCTTTGCATTTTTATTCAGATCTATTAAACAAAAAATCCAAAAGTACTTTGCTGCACTTTATTTTATTTGCGATCTATTATTTCAATCTATTACAACTTTCTCCCGTCAACACGCAATTTCTGGCGCCGTACCCCGAAAGGGATTGACAACCCCTTTAACACATCGGGTTGCGAGGTGTGTTATTTGTGTGCAGGGGCTGTTTACGTTGTGTTGCTTGGTTCTCCTACTGGTTCGATAACCTTGGTTTTATATCTGAGGAAAATACCTACCGCCGCTGTGCTGCATCATCCCTTCCTCTTTGGGGAAATACCAACGTAGCTTCAAGCGACATCAGGGGGATGGCGGAGTAGAATCTGTAGAGGCTCTCCGTTTCAGTTGGTCAGAAGGAGCACCTTATCCACTGCCTTGCTAATTTCCTTCCGCTTTGTTGATTTTGCATTGTCATGTAAAACCGATAAGAAAAATCAATAAAATTCACTCTTCGGAACTCATTCATGCATGATACTGACAATCACTATGATGTAAGGCAAACACATGATACGAGGATGGAATATGTATGAAAAAACAGGACGACATGGCATATTCACAACTATTTGTGTATACTAAGCAGAAGCCATTTCAACAAATTGGAAGCAATGCAAACTAGACACCACATGAAAGATGCAACCAATGTGACTCTGCCAAGTTAAAAGCGTCCCATCATAATAGCATTTCAACAAATTAGAAGCAGTGCATGCTATAAATCATATGAAAGATGCAACCAACATCACACTGCATATACTAAAGGTGTCTCGTCATAGTTGATTGATGCGGGATATAAAAAACAGTGGTTTTATGTACGGACATGCTTAATAGACAGATGTACTGTGTACCAAAAATAGGAAGGCATGTCACATTAACAGGTATAATGTATAAACTAAGAAGAATAACACATGCGATTTAACCATATTGAAAGAATTACAATCTAGACATCATATGCAACATGCAACCACATATCACGCTGCCAATTTAGAGCAAGCACCTGCGATGGTGGTGTAGGGGAAATGCGGTCATCAACTACAGATCTACGTTGACTATCTTCATCTAGCCTTGTTGTTTCTTGAGAATCATGTGGGGAGGCTGACATTGCATTCTTTAAAGGAGGATCTTTTCTCACGGTAGTCCACATGCCTGACTGTCTCATGATAAGTGATTGATGAGGGATACACAAGAACATTAGTTTGATGTAAGAACATGGTTAATAGACAAATGTAGTAGTATGTACGAAAATCAGGAAGGCATGTCATATTCAAAGGTATAATGTGTAAGCTAAGTAGATGCAATTTGAGCAAATTGGAAGCAATACAAGCTAGACACCCGGCTGGAGTGGTGAGCATGATCATCGAGGACCTAAGAGACTGGTGGGAGGCGGGCTGCTTCGCCACCACTGTGGCTTTTTAATTGGATTGCAGGTGATGTCTGTCTGTTTATTTTTGCCTCACTTCTCACGCAACGAAAAAAATCTAAACATATCAGAAATTTCCACGCGGGTGCAAATTATTTAATAATGTCTTTATGTGAAAGAATCAATCACGGTCAATCTTTAAAACTAAATCTAAATTAATTAATCTTACCATAAGTCTATCAATCACATTAATTAATATATCCATACCTCATAAAAATTACATTAATCGAAATACTATAATAACCAGGTTCGTCCCGACGCCTGCCCTCCTCGCGTCCTGCCGCCCTCGCGCCGCCGTCCTCTTCTTCCCTCCGATCTCCTCGCCCTGGCCCACACTGCCATCCCTAAGTGCCCCGGTCCCTGGCCGACACCGGCGACTCATCGGCGCTCCGCCACCGACGTCACGATCGAGGCGCCGGCCTAACCTCGATTCCTTGAAAGAAAGGTTTGGACCATCCCACGATCTCCTCGCCCTGGCCAATGTCGCCGTCTCCTCTCGCCAGGGATGCCACCGCTGCCATACAAGAAACAAAGACGGCAAGGTGTGGTCGCGTTGCGACAGCAAGGAAGGGCACAAGGCTATGCTGGTCGTGCCTGGCTAGGTGGAGTTTGACTCCCTCTCGCGGTCTTCCCACTCTATCCTCCTGAACTGTGTTGTTCGGGCGCAGCCAACCCCTGATGCCGCTGCTCAGGTGTGACGCCCGGATAATTATGCTACAGTATATCCGAGCTAATGATTCCACATCACCACGATTACTGTTGTTAGACTCACGTTGATTTGGAACCGGTCAAAATTCAAATTCTAAGTCATGGCAAACAATAAAAGTTTTCAAACAGTAAAACAAAAATGTTCGGTATGTGACTTAATTAAGTTTACGTAATTAGGTACAACCTATGTATTTTTACAAAACTAAAATGTTAGGTCAATAAAGAGAAAACAGAAAATAAAATAAAGAAAAAGGAAAGTATAAAAAAACAGAAAACAAAACAAAAGCACCCCCACTAGGCTCAGGCCCAGCAAACCACCAGCCCAACTGGGCAAAGGCCCAACCGGCCAGCCCACCCCCACTCCCCTTATCCCCACTCACCCAAAACCCTAACCCCCCATGTTCCCCACTCCTCTCCTCTCCCCCCCGCTGGATATGGATTGGGGCGACGGCCCCGACGACCGCGCCCCGTCCGCTGCCGCTCGAAGGCCTCCCTGACTCGCCGGACCGCTCCGCCGTCGCCGGAGCCCCTCCTCGCCGGACTGCCTCCTCTGCGACGCGCCGTCTCCATCCTCCTCCTCATGCACCGCTGCCCGAACCCCTACAGCCCCCAGTGAGGACCCCGGTCCTCCTCTCTCCCTCGCCCCGCGCTCACCACGACCCCGTCACGCCCACGTCGGAGCCTTGGCCTTGTGCGCCCAGCGTCCGGACCCAGCGCCCGCGTGCAGGCTTCGCGCTCAGAGCCACATTCGCCGGCCTCGCCACACCCTTCTGTCGCCAGCGCTCGCGCGCAGCCCCACCTGCCGTTGTCTGCTGCTGCTACCACTGCACCCTGCTCCTCACCTCTCGCTCCGCTCCGCCATGGTCGCACAGCTCTTACGCCGCTTTCTTTGCAATCACGAGCTCCTCTGCGCCAACGCGCTTTCCCTGTCCCCTTTCGGCCGCTACCCCGCTCGCCGCTGCACTCCTCGTGTTCGTCGAGCCAGCCACCGCACCTACCACACTCGCTGCTTTCATTGCGTCGGCCCATTCTGACTGACCCAGCGATCGCGACTCGCTGCTGCCCATTCTTGCCTTTCCCCACCGTCGCTGCTGGCCTCGCCTCCGCTCGGCCCCCGACCACATCGTGCATCCACCTCCTGCTCCGCCCGGCCGCTGTGCTCCGCCTGCTTCCACCAGGGCCCCACGCCGGCGACCCCGCGGCCGGATGGCCATGGCCTCGCCCCACAACCGGGCGGGCAATGACCTCCACCCGGCGCCCACCGTTGCCCGCACATCCGCTAGGCCTGTGGGCCACTGACTGCTGGGGCTTAGCCCGAGTAAAAATGAAAAAGAATTAAAATAATAATAGTAAAATTAATTATTAATTAATTAATTAGTGAACTAATTAACTTAATTAAAACTATTTAATTAACCTAATCACTTAGTTTAGTTAATTAATCTGTTAGGTTAGTTAACATCCTATGACAGGCAGGACCCACACATCTGCTTGACCGGTCAACGGTGAGCATTGACCGCTGATGCCGTGCTGACATCATGATGATGCAATAAACAAATTTTGTTTTAAATTAAATCAGTTAATTTCAAAAAATGATTAAAACTTTGGAAATTAATATAAAATAAATCATAACTCGGATGAAAAACATTGTACATGAAAGTTGCTCGGAACGACGAGACGAATCTGGATATGTAGCCTGTTCGTCCGCCACACATCCCTAGCATAGCGAACACGCAACTTTAACCCTCCGGTTCATCTGTCCGAAAACGCGAAAAACCGGGGATACTTTCCCGGATGTTTCCCCCCCTTCGTCGGTATCACCTCCTACCACATGCATCGATATGCATCTATTTGCATTATATTCATTGTTTCTTCCCCCCTCTTCTCTCCGATAGACTATGAGACTCACGCCGCTGCTGGTGCCCCGATCGACTACGTTGTTGACGACCCCTCCTTGCCAGAGCAACCAGGCAAGCCCCCCTTGATCACCAGATATCGCTTATTCCTTCTCTCTACTGCTTGCATTAGAGTAGTGTAGCATGCTACTACTTTCGGTTAATCCTATTCTGCTGCATAGCCTGTCATTATTGTTACAGTTGTTACCCTTACCTGCAATCCTAAACGCTTAGTATAGGATGCTAGTATTCCATCAGTGGCCCTACATTCTTGTCCATCTGCCATGCTATACTACCAAGCCGTGATCACTCGGGAGGTGCTCACGGGTATATATTTGTATACATTATATTATACATGTGGTGAGTAATGTCAGGTCGGCTCGTAGAGTACCCGCAAGAGATTTCGATGTGGGGGCTGAAAGGACAGGTGGCTCCATCCCGGTAGAGGTGGGATTGGGTTCCTGATGGCCTCCGACTGTTACTTTTTGGCGGAGCAACAGGGCAGGTTGAGACCACCTAGGTGAGAGGTGGGCCTGGCCCTGGTCGGCGTCCGCGGTTTCTTTAAAATAACACGCTTAATGAGATCTTGGTATTTGATCTGAGTCTGGCCATTCGCCTATACGCACTAACCAACTACGCGGGAACAGTTATGGGTACTCGACGTCGTGGTATCAGCCAAAGCCTTCTTGACGTCAGCAACTAAGCGGCGCGTGCCGGGTTGGACCACATAACACAACTTCCTTTGTAATGGAGGTTGCTAGGTCTGCTCACCGGCCGCCCACTCAAGTGCAGGTGTGCAATGGGCGATGGGCCCAGACCCCTGCGCGCATAGGATTTAGACCGGCGTGCTGACCTCTCTGTTGTGCCTAGGTAGGGCTGCGACGTGTTGATCTACCGAGGCCGGGCATGACCCAGGAAAGTGTGTCCGGCCAGAGGGATCGAGCGTGTGGGTTATGTGGTGCACCCCAGCAGGGAAGTTTATCTATTCGAATAGCCGTGATCCTCGGTAACAAGACGACCCGGATTTGTACCTTGACCTTATGACAACTAGAACCGGATATTAATAAAACACACCCTTCCAAGTGCCAGATATAACCCGGTGATCGCTCTCACAGGGCGACGAGGGGAGGATCGCCGGGTAGGATTATGCTATGCGATGGTACTTGGTGAACTTACCATCTACTCTCTTCTACATGCTGCAAGATGGAGTCTGCCAGAAGCGTAGTCTTCGACAGGACTAGTTATCACCCTATTATTCTGGCATTCTGCAGTTCAATCCACCGATATTGCCCCTTTACACAGATACCCATGCATATGTAGTGTAGATCCTTGCTTGCGAGTACTTTGGATCAGTACTCACGGTTGCTGTGTTCCCCCTTTTCCCCTTTTCCTTTATTCTCGGTTGTCGCAACTAGATGCTGGAGCCCAGGAGCCAGACGCCACCGTCGACGACGACTCCTACTACACCGGAGGTGCCTACTACTACGCAAGGTGGCGACGACGACCAGGAGTAGTTTAGGAGGATCCCAGGCAGGAGGCCTGCGCATCTTTCGATCTGTATCCTAGTTTGTGCTAGCCATCTTATGGCACCGTGTTTAACTTTATGTCTGTACTCCGATATTGTTGCTTCCGCTAACTCGTCTATGATCAAGCACTTGTATTCGAGCCCTCGAGGCCCCTGGCTTGTATTATGATGCTTGTATGACTTATTTTATTTTAGAGTTGTGTTGTGATATCTTCCCGTGAGTCCATGATCTTGATCGTACACGTTTGCGTGTATGATTAGTGTACAATTGAATTGGGGGCGTCACAAGTTGGTATCAGAGTCAACTGCCTGTAGGAATCCCCCTTCCAAACTCCTTGGCTGAAGTCGAGTCTAGTCATTGTAAAACTTCTACTAACATGGATGTGTGTCTTATGGGCCCACGTCGCCATTGGGTGGTATTAGGATCTTTTATTCCTAGTCTATACTCTGGGACTCTAATCTCTCTTCTATTCGGGTTAAATGAATTTCGCTAAATCTAACATTAGGATCTCGTGATCACTTTCACCCGGAGAGATCCTTATTACCGATGGTCGTCTGCAGCACCAGAAGATTCCGAGGATACTCTATGATGTTCTCTCGAGACTTTGTGCCATCGCTTTTGCAATTCCCATCAATCGATAAACCTCTATGGGTAACCACGTACACTTTCCATTCATACAATCATTCCCCGTTGATCTTGTTAATATCAGATACCTCAAAATCCTCTCCATTGTTCCGAGAATACTTTGTGCTTACTGCCTTGCAGTTAATTGCCACATGAATACCCCTACGGATAATTCCTCGCACTTACCGAGTATCCGCTCATCCCCAGTTGTTCAGGTGTTTCACAAAAGTCTTCGAAATACTATTCGATCATCCGAAAATCCTTAGCAGCTTATTGCTCTGCAAATACTTGTCTGCTTCCATTATGGATGCTTCCCATATGGCTGGCAATATTCATCTCCTTTGACACCATCATTTTGATCCTATTGATTCAACATGAGTGCAAATGCACGCAATCATCGGTTGATCCTTTTAAATTATCTTTCCGGCTCAGATGTCATTTTGAACATGAGCTGGTTATCGCCCTATCAAATTTCCGTTGATTGTACCCCTAAGCCTATTCAACTTATCCATTCTTAATCACACCATTGGCTTCTGATCCCTTGATTTGGAAATGATAATTCCTTTGCATTTGATCTTTGAATTAGTCAGTTGTTTCAATAATTCGATGCCCTTTCGTTCCTTCTTCCTCTGATTGAGTACCGATACTTGCATCAGCTCTGTTGTATACCACAAGACCCCTTGTTGGATTATTATCGGACAGTGTCCTTCATATTCAATAACCTTGTGAGCCTTTCCATGGGTATATAATGCCTTTGGTAATTTGTATCCTTTGCTTTGATAATCATACTCTACTTTCGAGCTTGTATTATTTACTCCGAAGTTTGTGGTACATGTTCCTAAGATGCCCCGATGGGTTAAACCAACGCCTTCCCTAATCAGTGTGAACCCAAAAGATTTCACGGGTCATACTTATGTGGTATTGCACCAGGTAAAACTTTCAACAACTAATGTCATTTTTGAAATACGAGAGGTGAATGGAAGGTTGTGCATTGAGGAATTAGGATTCGACCTTGAACCTTTGTGTTCATTCCCATGGAAACGATGTAGATCTTATCATTAAAGCTTCTCTTAAATTAATTATTCCCTTGGTATAAGTTCATCTTATATCTGGGATCTGGCCTTTTGCAATCGTGGTCCCGACCATGTTCTCCTTTAAATACCATTTCTTATGCAAGTTTAAGCACTTGTCTTCTACAAAGCAATACCCCAGTCCATCTCTATTTTGATCTACCTCCGATTATTACCCTCTGGTATCTCGATAATATCCCCGAACCCCGTTGCTTATTATGAGCCTTCATCAAGTATTATTCCTCACAAATTCCAATTTTTCCTGGGTTCTGAGTTGTTAGTCACTCAGGGACACCGACAACTGAATCGAGTCCACACGGTGATTCAACAACTTTTGGTAATCTTCATTGCTTATGAGTTTGTACTCGATCACGTCATACCTAGCCGATCGACCATACCATTATCGTCTAATTTTTAATTATGCTACATGGTCCTTATTTCCAGAACACATCTTTTGATGATGAGCTAAGCTTACGTCGATCTTCCTTGTCTTATCGTTTCACCTCAAACAACAAGCTTGATTTCGAGTTTGTGGCCTACCCGTGGTTCCAATAACCATTCGCTTTCATCATTCCTTTGACTTGATGTCATCGTTGATCGATTACATCTTCATGAAGTCTCTCGACAATTATGTCATGATCATCATCAATATTTTTACCCCTTCCAGGATATCAATCAAATTCATGATGATAAGTGCCATCCTCGTGCCTTGGAAATTTGAGTTACCATCAGCAACATCCTCATCTTCCTTTCATCACAACATTGTTCTTGTTGTGGATGCGACTTGCTATCCAGCTTGTATTATGACCTACCTTGAAGTATTACCATCTTTTATGTCAAGGATGTTGCGAGGAATGCTCCACCTCTTAAGAATTCTTGTTATAGTATTACTTCTCGCCATCTCCGTTCATTCTTGGTCCCCGTGTTGTTTCTAATCAGAATACCGGCAATTGAACTTTGAGGTGTGAATTCAAAACTTCTAACAACCCTATTGCTTTGAAGTGAATGGTCGACAGTTTCATTCTAATTCTTTTGTTCATTAAGTCACCATTCTAACATTGATCGTGCGACCCAGCCCATATTTCGGGTGCACCTTTCAATCAATGTTTAATTGTGTATGTTTTCCTCGAGCATACACCATTATATCATTGATCTGACAAATGTTATCTCCTTGTTCACGTAAGTGTGGAAATCCATCTTTTGAAAATCTCAATGAATTATCGCTGAGTCAATCAGCCACCCCTCACCTCTCTTGATTTAATGATGAACTCTTGTTTCGGAACTCGCTTCCATAGTTCAATTCCCGAGAATCTTACGATGTCATCTCGACAATTTGTGTTACACCTTTCTTTTCAGGCATCCTGAGTCTGAGTTATCCTGACACCAATCAGATCTGAATCTCGGTCAGATATGATGGTTGGAACATATTTCCAGGAGTTATAACATTGGTCTTTATGTGACCCGGTAAGGTGATGTCGTGCCCAGCACACCTGGCCGGAGGCCCTATTGTTATAGATTCCTTTTCAGCAAGGTTATTCATTCTTCCATGAGGAAATTGTAAGGCTTATTCTACAAGTTATTCCCGATGGATCCTCTATGTTTCCAAAGACTGATCTTCACCTGATGACCATGTCAATGCTATCTCGAAGCATGTCTATGGTACTCCGATTTTCAACAAGAACATTTGAAGCACAATGCTAAATTTTCTTTATCAAACTATCCAAACACCGTTGTATGGGTAATGTCATGGAATTTCTTCCCCCTTTCCTAAAAAGTTTTCTACATTATATCCTGTCATGGATATCATGCTCTGTTTCTCCTTGGGAAGGATATACCCCTGAATAATGTGCTTAAACACATTTTCCTTTCCATTGTAGTATTATTTAATCTGATGATCACCTTTTCCTTTCCATTGTTTTGTTTAACCTTTCTAGTGATCTGTATGATCTAGCAGTAATATTCTTCTGCTTATGTAAACACCTGGGTGTACAATCGTGTCGGTAAGACCCTGTTACTATTGATGACGACATTCCGGTAACCATCGATGGACGAGAACCTTGCCTATTGGTCCGCCTTGTTCAACGAGCAGGAGAATGGTTCTCTTCGTCCCTCGCCCTTGGTACCAACGTTGTTACCAACATAACTGATAGGCTATTCTCTGACCTGTCTTGCTATCATGACCGTGCAAGATGTCAGTGCCCTTCCTACTTTTAACCCACATGGTGGGCCCATTACCCACAGTTCCACAGGATCGAAACCTGACTCTCCTGTACCCCCTGGTTTCCAAAGTTATTCCTCATGCTTGACTCCATATGTATTCATGGGTCACCTTCCTAAAGATGATCTATTCTGGTATCAGACATAATACTTATTCCCGTTGCTCTGAACCCCTTTCATGCTCTGTTTCAGGCAATGAACGATTGTCTATCCGCTCGAAACTTCTTACTGCACCATCTTACTTGCTCTCGGTATTTTCTTAAGTTCCAATTCGAGAGTTACTTTTTGCCACCTTCCCCGATGTTATCGACCAGATAGTCAACCTTGCGGAGGTCCGTTCTCCAGGAATACCCACCTTTTTTTTTGTTTCTTTCGTAAGTACGACGGAGTTCCCGAAGAAAGGATGCCAACTTCATCATTATGACCTGAAGCAGAGAAATGAAGACATTAACGTAATGGATCGACCTCTTCGAAAAGATCAACCAAGACCGAGAAGACCCTTTATAATTTCGTAACCAGAACTTCCCCCCTTACTCCTCCTCTTAAATCTCGGGACGAGATTTCTTGTAGTGGAGGAGAATTGTGACGCCCAGATAATTATGCTACAGTAATTCCCAGCTAATGATTCCACGTCACCACGATTACTGTTGTTAAACTCACGTTGATTCGAAACCGGTCAAAATTCAAATTCAAAGTTATAGCAAACAATAAAAGTTTTGAAACAGTAAAAAAAATGTTCGGTATGTGACTTGATTAAGTTTACTTAATTAGGTACAACCTATATACTTTTACAAAACTAAAATGTTAGGCCAATAAAGAGAAAACAGAAAAGAAAATAAAGAAAAAGGAAAGTATAAAAAACAGAAAACAAAACAAAGGATTCCCCCAATCGGCTCCAAATTTCAACAGACCACCAAATTTCAACCGCCAACCCACTGCTACCTCTTGAGCACTGCGTTGGATTTCCTTGAAGAGGAAAGGATGATGCAGCAAAGTAGCGTAAGTATTTCCCTCAGTTTTTTAGAACCAAGGTATCAATCCAGTAGGAGGCTACACGCGAGTCCCTCGTACTTGCACAAAGCAAATAACTCCTCGCAACCAACACGATAAGGGGTTGTCAATCCCTTCACGGTCACTTACGAGAGTGAGATCTGATAGATATGATAGATAATATTTTTGGTATTTTTGTGATAAAGATGCAAAGTAAAATAAAAGCGAAGTAAAAAAGCAAAGGCAATAATAAAGTGTAGGAAGATTGATATGATGAAGATAGACCCGGGGGCCATAGATTTCACTAGTGGCTTCTCTCAAGAGCATAAGTATTTTACGGTGGGTGAACGAATTAGTGTTGAGCAATTGATAGAATTGAGCATAGTTATGAGAGTATCTAGGTATGATCATTTATATAGGCATCATGTCCGAGACAAGTAGACCGACTCCTGCCTGCATCTACTACTATTACTCCACTCATCGACCGCTATCCAAAGATGCATCTAGAGAATTAAGTTCAAGAAAATAGAGTAACGCCTTAAGCAAGATGACATGATGTAGAGGGATAAATTCATGCAATATGATAAAAACCCCATCTTGTTATCCTCGATGGCAACAATACAATACGTGCCTTGCTACCCCTACTGTCACTGGGAAAGGACACCGCAAGATTGAACCCAAATCTAAGCACTTCTCCCATTGCAGGAAAAACCAATCTAGTAGGACAAACCAAACTGATAATTCGAAGAGACTTGCAAAGATAACCAATCATGCATAAAAGAATTCAGAGAAGATTCAAATATTTTTCATAGATAAGCTTGACCATAAACCCACAATTCATCGATCTCAACAAACACACCGCAAAAAGAAGATTATATCGAATAGATCTCCACGAGAGAGGGGGAGAACATTGTATTGAGATCCAAAAAGAGAGAAGAAGCCATCTAGCTACTAACTATGGACCAAGGTCTGAGGTAAACTACTCACACTTCATGGAGAGGCTATGGTGATGATGTAGAAGCCCTCCGTGATGGATGCCCTCCCGTGGAGTTCAAACAGGCCCCAAGAAGGGATCTCGTGGGTACAGAAGGTTGCGGCGGTGGAATTAGGTTTTGGCTCCATCTCTGATCGTTTGGGGTACGTAGGTATATATAGGAGGAAGGAGTACGTCGGTGGAGCAACAGGGGGGCCACGAGGGTGGAGGGCACGCCCTGGGGGGGGGGGGGGGGTGGGGGCCCCCCCCTACCGCGTGCCCACCTTGAAGCTTCCTTGAATTAGGGTCCAAGTCGCCAGGGTTACGTTGGGTGATAAAAAAACGTTCCCAAAGGTTTCGCCCGTTTGGACTCCGTTTGATATTCCGCTTCTTTGAAACTACGAAATAGGCAAAAAACAGCAATTACGGCTGGGCCTGGTTAATAAGTTAGTCCCAAAAATAATATAAAAGTGGATAATAAAGCCCAATATTGTCCAAAACAGTAGATAATATAGCATGGAGCAATAAAAATTATAGATACGTTGGAGACGATCGGGCATCCCCAAGCTTAATTCCTGCCGTCATTCCTCGAGTAGGTAAATGATAAAAAGATAATTTTGATGTGGAGTGCTACTTTGCATAATTTCAATGTAATTCTTCTTAATTGTGGTATGAATATTCAGATCCGAAAGATTCAAGACAAAAGTTCATATTGACATAAAAATAATAATACTTCAAGCATACTAACAAAGTAATCATGTCTTCTCAAAATAAGATGGCCAAAGAAAGTTTATCCCTACAAAATCATATAGTCTGGCTATGCTTTATCTTCACCACACAAAGTATTTAAATCATGCACAACCCCGATGACAAGCCAAGCAATTGTTTCATACTTTTGACATTCTCAAACTTTTTCAATCTTCACGCAATACATGAGCGTGAGCCATGGATATAGCACTATATGTGGAATAGAAAGGTGGTTGTGGAGAAGACAAAAGGGGAAGATAGTCTCACATCAACTAGGCGTATCAACGGGCTATGGAGATGCCCATCAATAGATATCAATGTGAGTGAGTAGGGATTGCCATGCAATGGATGCACTAGAGCTATAAGTATACGAAATCTCAGCAAAAGAAACTAAGTGGGTGTGAATCCAACTCGCTTGCTCACGAAGACCTAGGGCATTTTGAGGAAGCCCATCATTGGAATATACAAGCCAAGTTCTATAATGAAAAATTCCCACTAGTATATGAAAGTGACAAACTGAGAGACTCTCTATCATGAAGATCGTGGTGCTACTTTGAAGCACAAGTGTGGTAAAAGGATAGTAACATTGTCCCTTTTCTCTTTTTCTCTCATTTTTTTGTTTGGGCCTTTTCTATTTTTTATGGCCTCTTTTTTTTTCGTCCAGAGTCTCATCTCGACTTGTGGGGGAATCATAGTCTCCATCATCCTTTTCCTCACTTGGGACAATGCTCTAAAAATGATGATCATCACACTTTTATTTTCTTACAACTCAACAATTACAACTCGATACTTAGAACAAAATATGACTCTATATGAATGCCTTCAGCGGTGTACCGGGATATGCAATGAATCAAGAGTGACATGTATGAAAGAATTATGAACGGTGGCTTTGCCACAAATACGATGTCAACTACATGATCATGCTAGCAATATGAAAATGATGGAGCGTGTCATAATAAACGGAACGGTGGAAAGTTGCATGGCAATATATCTCGGAATGGCTATGGAAATGCCTTGATAGGTAGGTATGGTGGCTGTTTTGAGGAAGGTATATGGTGGGTGTATGATATCGGCGAAAAGTGCGCGGTATTAGAGAGGCTAGCAATGGTGGAGGGAAGAAAAGTGCGTATAATCCATCAACATTAGTCATGAAGAACTCATATACTTATTGCAAAAATCTACACGTTATCAAAGCAAAGTATTACGCGCATGCTCCTAGGGGGATAGATTGGTAGGAAAAGACCATCGCTCGTCCCCGACCGCCACTCATAAGGAAGACAATCAATAAAGAAATCATGCTCCGACTTCATCACATAATGGTTCACCATACGTGCATGCTACAGGAATCACAAACTTTAACACAAGTATTTCTCAAATTCACAACTACTCAACTATCATGACTCTAATATCACCATCTTCATATCTCAAAACAATTATCAAGCATCAAACTTTTCTTAGTATTCAACGCACTCAAAAAAAAGTTTTACAAATCTTGAATACCAAGCATATTAGGATTATTAAGCAAATTACCATGCTATTTAAGACTCTCAAAATAATCTAAGTGAAGCATGAGAGATCAATAGTTTCTATAAAACAAATCCACCACCGTGCTCTAAAAGATATAAGTGAAGCACTAGAGCAAAACTATATAGCTCAAAAGATATAAGTGAAGCACAAAGAGTATTCTAACAAATTCCAAATCATGTATGGCTCTCTCAAAAGGTGTGTACAGCAAGTATGATTTTGGTAAACTAAAAAGAAAAGACTCAAATCATACAATACGCTCCAAGCAAAACACATATCATGTGGTGAATAAAAATATAGCTCCAAGTAAAGTTACGGATGGAAGTAGACGAAAGAGGGGATGCCTTCCAGGGCATCCCCAAGCTTTGGCTTTTTGGTGTCCTTAAATTATCTTGGGGGTGCCATGGGCATCCCCAAGCTTAGGCTCTTGCCACTCCTTGTTCCATAATCCATCAAAATATTTCACCCAAAACTTGAAAACTTCACAACACAAAACTCAACAGAAATCTCGTGAGCTCCGTTAGCGAAAGAAAACAAAAGACCACTTCAAGGTATTGTAATTAACTCATTATTTATTTATATTGGTGTTAAACCTACTGTATTCCAACTTCTCTATGGTTTATAAACTATTTTACTAGCCATAAATTCATCAAAATAAGCAAACAACACACGAAAAACAGAATCTGTCAAAAACAGAACAGTATGTAGTAATATGTAACTAACGCAAACTTCTGGAAATCTAAAAAATCATAAAAAATAGGAAGACCTAGGAAATTTGTTTATTGATCAGCAGCAATTGGAATCACTATTTTATCACGTTCTGGTGAATTTTAAAAATTGTTTTCGCGAACAGAAAGTTTCTGGAAATTACAGCAAGATCAAATAACTATCATCCAAGAAGATCTTATAGGTTTAACTTGGCACAAACACTAATTAAAACATAAAAACACATATAACCAGAGGCTAGATCAACTATTTATTGAATAACAGTAAGGAAAAATATTGGGTTGTCTCCCAACAAGCGCTTTTCTTTAAAGCCTTTTAGCTAGGCATTGATATTTTTAATGATGCTCACATGAAAGACAAGAATTGAAGCACAAGGAGAGCATCATAAAACCCGTGACAAACACATCTAAGTCTAACATACTTCCTATGCATAGGCATATTATAGAAAAAAATTATCATAGCAAGCAAAAACTAGCATATGCACGGAAGCGGAAAGGAACAATAGCAATCTCAACATAACGAGAGGTAATTTAGTAACATGAAAATTTCTATAACCGTATTTTCCTCTCTCATAATAATTACATGTAGGATCATAAGAAAATTCAGTAATATAGCTATCACATAACATATTATCAACACGATCCACATGCATGCGAAGTTGACACTCTTCCAAAATAGTGGGATTATCATTAACTAAAGTCATGATTTCTCCAAGCCCACTTTTATCAAAAATTTCATAAGATTGAATATTATCCAAATATGTTGGATCTAAAGTTGACACTCTTCCAAACCCACTTTCAATATTATTGCAAACAATATTATCAATCTCATATTCATCATGGGGCTTAAATAAATTTTCAATATCATAAGAAGAATCACCCCAATCATGATCATTGCAACAAATAGTAGACATAGCAAAACTAGCATCCCCAAGCTTAGGGTTTTGCATATTATTAGCGCAATTGACATCAAGAGAGTTTATAGTAACATCATTGCAATCATGCTTTTTATTCAAAGATCTATCATGAATCACTTCATAAAGCACTTCATCACAATTTTTAGATTCACGGATTTCAGGAAAAACCTTATAAAGATAATCTAGTGCATCCAAATCACCAGGAATTGGTTCATCATAATTGTTAAAAAGATTGGCAAGCGGATGAGGATCCATAGATATTAGCTTATCTATTTAGGAATAAATACTCAACTACTTCAACCAAACGAGCAAACGAGCCAAGTAAGACATCAAGGCAAATGAAAAGACGAACGAAAAAAGGGCGAATAAAACGGCAAGGGTGAAGTGGGGGAGAGGAAAACGAGAGGCAAATGGAAAATAATGTAATGCGGGAGATAAGGGATTGTGATGGGTACTTGATATGTTGACTTTTGCGTGGAATCCCCGGCAACGGCGCCGGAAATTCTTCTTGCTACCTCTTGAGCACTGCGTTGGATTTCCTTGAAGAGGAAAGGATGATGCAGCAAAGTAGCATAAATATTTCCCTCACTTTTGAGAACCAAGGTATCAATCCGAGGAGGCTACGCGCGAGTCCCTCGTACCTGCACAAAGCAAATAACTCCTCGCAACCAACGCGATAAGGGGTTGTCAATCCCTTCACGGTCACTTACGAGAGTGAGATATGATAGTTATGATAGATAATATTTTTGGTATTTTTGTGATAAAGATGCAAAGTAAAATAAAAGCGAAGTAAAAAAGCAAAGGCAATAATAAAGTTTAGGAAGATTGATATGATGAAGATAGACCCGGGGGCCATAGATTTCACTAGTGGCTTCTCTCAAGAGCATAAGTATTTTACGGTGGGTGAACGAATAACTGTTGAGCAATTGACAGAATTGAGCATAGTTATGAGAGTATCTAGGTATGATCATGTCTATAGGCATCACGTCCTAGACAAGTAGACCGACTCCTCCTGCATCTACTACTATTACTCCACTCATCGACCGCTATCCAAAGATGCATCTAGAGTATTAAGTTCAAGAAAACAGAGTAACGCCTTAAGCAAGATGACATGATGTAGAGGGATAAATTCATACAATATGATAGAAATCCCATCTAGTTATCCTCGATGGCAACAATACGATACGCGCCTTGCTGCCCCTACTGTCACTGGGAAAGGACACCGCAAGATTGAACCCAAAGCTAAGCATTTCTTGCATTGCAAGAAAAACCAATCTAGTAGGCCAAACCAAACTGATAATTCGAATAGACTTGCAAAGATAACCAATCATACATAAAAGAATTCAGAGAAGATTCAAATATTGTTCATAGATAATCTTGATCGTAAACCCACAATTCATCGGTCTCAACAAACACACCGCAAAAAGAAGATTACATCGAATAGATCCCCACGAGAGGGGAGAACATTGTATTGAGATCCAAAAGAGAGAAGAAGCCATCTAGCTACTAACTATGAACCTGAAGGTCCGAGGTAAACTACTCACACTTCATCGGAGAGGCTATGGTGATGATGTAGAAGCCCTCCGTGATGGATGCCCCCTCCGTGAGCTCGGAACAGGCCGAGATGGGATCTCGTTAGATGCAGAAGGTTCTTGGCCGGTGGAATTAGGTTTTTGGCTCCGTCTCTGATCGTTTGGGGGTACATAGGTATATATAGGAGGAAGGAGTACGTCGGTGGAGCAACAGGGGGCCCACGAGGGTGGAGGGCGCACCCTGGGGGTGGGCGCGCCCCCTACCTCGTGCCCTCCTTGAAGCTTCCTTGACTTAGGGTCCAAGTCTCCTAGATCACGTTCGGTGAGAAAATCACGTTCCCGAAGGTTTCATTCCGTTTGGACTCCGTTTGATATTATGTTTCTTCGAAACTCTGAAATAGGCAAAAAATAGCAATTCTGGGCTGGGCCTCCGGTTAATAGGTTAGTCCCAAAAATAATATAAAAGTGGATAATAAAGCCCAATATTGTCCAAAACAGTAGATAATATAGCATGGAGCAATAAAAAATTATAGATACGTTGGAGACGTATCACCAACCCCCACTCCCCTTATCCCCTCTCACCCGAAACCCTAACCATACATGCCTTCGCCACAGCCTGCCTCATTGTCGTCTCCTGCTACTGCTGCGCTCCTCGCCTCGCTTCGCTCACTGCAGTCGCATTCAGCAGCGTTACGCTGTTGCATCTGCGACACCTTTCTGCGCCGCCCACGCTTGCCCATGTCCCCACGCTCGACCGCTACTCCACTCGCTGCAGGCCGCTGTACTCCTCGTGTTCCCGAGCAGCCGCCCGCCCGCACTTTTCGCTACTTTCGTTAGCCGCTGCTTCGACCTGACGATGCGCCACTCGCTGCTGCCGCTTCTTGCCTTTCCCCACTGCTGCGGCCTCGCCTCCGCTCGGGCCCCGACCACATCGCGCAGCCACCTCCTGCTCCGCCGGCTGCTGCGCTCCGCCTGCTTCCGCCGGGGCCCCACGCCGGCGACCCCACGACCGGATGGCCATGGCCTCGCCCCACAACCGGGCGGGCAACGACGTCCACCCGGCGCCCACACCCGTTGCCCGCACACCCGCTAGGCCTCCAGGCCATTGACTGCTGGGGCATAGACCCAGTAAGAACGAAAAAGAATTAAAATAATAATAGTAAAATTAATTAGTTAATTAATTAATTAATTAGTGAACTAATTAACTGAATTAAAACTAGTTAATTAACCTAATCACTTAGTTTAGTTAATTAATCTCTTAGGTTAGTTAACATCCTATGACAGGCGGGACCCGCACATCAGCTTGACCGGTCAACGGTCAGCATTGACCGCTGATGCCATACTGGCGTCATGATGATGCAATAAACGAATTTTGTTTTAAATTAAACGAGTTAACTTTAGAAAATGATTAAAACTTTGGAAATTAATATAAAATAAACCATAACTCGGATGAAAAAACTTTGTACATGAAAGTTGCTCAGAACGACGAGACAAATCCGGATACGTAGCCAGTTCGTCCGCCGCACATCCCTAGCATAGCGAACACGCAACTTTACCCCTCCGGTTCATCTGTCCAAAAACGCGAAACACCGGGGATACTTTCCCGGATGTTCCCCCCTTTGTCGGTATCACCTCCTACTGTGTTAGTGAACACCTGGCACCGTTACATGTCATGTCATGCATCGATATGCATCTGTTTGCATTGTATTCATTGTTTCTTCCCCCCTCTTCTTTCTGGTAGACTACGAGACTCACGTCGCTGCTGGTGCCTCGATCGACTACGTTGTTGACGACCCCTCCTTGCCAGAGCAACCAGGAAAGCCCCCCCTTGATCACCAGATATCACCTATTCCTTCTCTTTATTGCTTGCATTAGAGTAGTGTAGCATGTTACTGCTTTCGGTTAATCCTATTCTGCTGCATAGCCTATCATTGTTGCTACAGTTGTTACCCTTACCTGCAATCCTAAATGCTTAACTACCGGGCCAGATCACTCGGGAGGTGATCATGGGTATATATTTGTATACTTTATATGATACATGTGGTGACTAAAGTCGGGTCGGCTCGTAGAGTACCCGCAAGTGATTCCGATGTGGGGGATGAAAGGACAGGTGGCTCCATACCGGTAGTGGTGGGCCTGTGGGGGCTGAAAGGACAGGTGGCTCCATCCCGGTAGAGGTGGGCCTGGGTTCTCGATGGCCCCCGATTGTTATTTTGTGGCGGTGCAACAGGGCAGGTTGAGATCACCTAGGTGAGAGGTGGGCTTGGCCCTGGTCGGCGTCCGCGGTTAATTTAAAATAACACGCTTAACGAGATCTTGGTATTTGATCTGAGTCTGGCCACTGGCCTATACGCACTAACCAACTACGCGGGAACAGTTATGGGCACTCGACGTCGTGGTATCAGCCGAAGACTTCTTGACGTCGATCGAAAGCGGCAAGGCCGGGTTGGACCGCGTAACGCAACTTCCTTTGTAATGGAGGTTGCTAGGTCTGCTCACCGGCCGCCCACGCAGCATGCAGGTGTTTAATGGGCAATGGTCCCAGACCCCCGCGCATAGGATTTAGACTGGCGTGTTGACCTCTCTATTGTGCCTAGGTAGGGCTGTGACGTGTTGATCTACCGAGGCCGGGCATGACCCAGGAAAGTGTGTCCGGCCAGAGGGATCGAGCGTGTTGGGTTATGTGGTGCACCCCTGCAGGGAAGTTTATATATTCGAATAGTCGTGATCCTCGGTAACAGGACGACCCAGAGTTGTACCTTGACCTTATCACAACTAGAACCGGATACTTAATAAAACACACCCTTCCAAGTGCCAGATATAACCCGGTGATCGCTCTCACACAGGGCAATGAGGGGGGGATCGCCGGGTAGGATTATGCTATGCGATGATACTTGGTGAACTTACCATCCACTCTCTTCTACATGCTGCAAGATGGAGGCTGTTAGAAGCGTAGTCTTCGACAGGACTAGCTATCCCCCTCTTATTCTGGCATTCTGCAGTTCAGTCCATCGATATTGCCCCTTTACACAGATACCCATGCATATGTAGTGTAGATCCTTGCTTGCGAGTACTTTGGATGAGTACTCATGGTTGCTTTGCTCCCCCTTTTCCCCTTTTCCTTTATTGTCGCTTGTCGCAACCATATGCTAGAGCCCAGGAGCCAGACGCCAGCGTCGACGACGACTCCTACTACACCGGAGGTGCCTACTACTACGTGCAGGCCGCCACCGATGACCAGGAGTAGTTTAGGAGGATCCCAGGCAGGAGGCATGCGCCTCTTTCAATCTGTATCCTAGTTTGTGCTAGCCATCTTATGGCACCGTGTTTAACTTTATGTCTGTACTCAGATATTGTTGCTTCCGCTAACTCGTCTATGATCAGCACTTGTATTCGAGCCCTCGAGGCCCCTGGCTTGTATTATGATGCTTGTATGACTTATTTTATTTTAGAGTTGTGTTGTGATATCTTCCCGTGAGTCCCTGAGCTTGATCGTACACGTTTGCGTGTATGATTAGTGTACGATTGAATCGGGGACGTCACATCAGGACGCCTACGGCGAGCCGGAGAATCAGGTACGAGCCCGCATCTCTCTCACACTCTCTCTAAGCCTGCCCCGTTTATCATCTCTATGAGTGGCATGAGCCCATGCAGCGCCGGCCTGAGGGCACGAGCGACGTTCCATTGGGTGGCGGTGCAGCGATGGCCGGAGGACGCGCATTGGTGGCAAGCCAAGATTGCGGCGAGGCGATGGTGTCGGTGACTCCTATTCATGTCTGCTAGGATCCCGCGCAGCAACAACCTGGAAGGTCATCTGGCCTAAAGCTTCCCCGGCTCCTCTACTCACTGACGCGAGGGACTGCACTGGCTGCCTCCACCGCGAATGCTCAGCTCTCCTCCTTCCTGTGCTGCGAAGGTAGTGAGACGAAATTACGTCCTCTCCTATATTTTCTGGTTGGGATTTGATTTGGCATATAATGTGTGCTTGCTAGGTCGTTGTAAGCAAATGTCACTTTCTACACTTTCTCATTAAGCTATTTGGTGGAGAAGATTGATGCATCAAATTTGAGCCACACATACTTTCCTTTAAACGGCTTGCATCTTTAGTTATGTGATGTCCACTTTCCTCACCCGAGGTGCTATATTCATTTGATGGTGGTTGTTTCTGATCTTTTATGTGTATTTTTGCTTTGCAGGTTCACTACTACTGCCTGTTTTGTTCTCTTTCATATCCAGCCAAGCTTTTCAATGATGCCAGATAGAATTTCAGCAGACCTCAGGGTTTCGAGGCTGTGATTTTTTAGACTATTCAGTTTCTATGCCAAGCTCGAAATTTGAAGATAACATGCTCTCTTTATTGAAGTGTGTATGAATGTTTATGCTTGAAACAACATAACCAAGTATTGCTAGATTTGGTGATGCTTTCATTAGGTTCTTGTACATCAGATTGCATTGTAATAAGATGCTTGATATTTATCATGTGATCACTGGAAATGCGCCAGAGGAGAAGTTCTCAATGTTTTAGCCTATGATGTGCCATGGGATGTAGGTGCCATCAATGGAAACCATGGCGTATACGACTTCAAGTATGTTCTAATTTTGTTCGGTGCTTTGTGGTCGTGTACTCCAGTTTATGTGGTTTCTGAATTTTTTCTAATGTGTCCTTGAGGTGCAGGAAGCTCGAGTCTGGGGAGAGGCAGTCGGTCAAGGTCTTGCTAGAGAGGGAGGTGGACGCAGACCTTGCGGAGTTCTTGCACGGGTATGTGGTGAACAAGGAAAAGATGGAGTTGAGCCTGTGCTTGAAGATAATCACCGACTACATGGCTCCTTCTAATTCTGACCAAGAATTAATCCCGTATGATTTGTACATCTAACAACAAATTAAAAATGGAACACCATATGTTTGATAAATTTCTTTGGATGGAGGGGCGATATTTCCTTTCTTTGCAATATATACACATATATTTATTTATTTATTTATTTCCCTCTCTAGCAATTGTCGTTAATATATTTATTGTAACAAGGTCAGAGACTGATGTGGATGTGCGCTGGCCTCCGCCTAGAAGGGCAAGCACAGTGTAGCAAAGGAGCATACAAAGCTCCAACAACACTATGCCGTCGTCCTCTGCCTCAACGGCCGCATCAACTCCACGAAATGGTGAGAGTATCTCTGCAAATTGTGTACTTCTTAATTTTAGACTTTTGTGCTCAAGTGCCATTGCTGGATTTTGACTTGGCGGTTATATTTCCAAATGCTGCAAGTTCAATCTTAACTTAAAAATAACATTGCATAATTTAGTAATGAGGATCTGCAAGTTTTTAATCATCCTTGATTTCATTAAGTAACCATCTTGAATGCTTAAAACTTTTTAGCCTGTAGCACTTCCTAATCATAATCAATAAAAAAAACAACGTCTATGACAAAATAGTGTGGCCCTTAAAATATGCTATTAGCGAGACATTGTAGACTGATTTATTTAGCGAGGCATTGGCAAGAACGCTATAGCATGCTATTAGCAATGCTATAGCGCGCTATTTTTCACTGATCACAATACTTTAGTCTAATTTTTGGGTCCTATTGAGTTAACCCTGCTACATGTGTACATCTGCCTTTGGGTGATTTTCCCTTTCCTTACATATATGTAGTAGTTCTAGATTTCCAAGCTATTGTTATTGTGCTAGACTGAGTGGTTAGGTACCCGTCCCTTTGTTTAGGACAATTACAACAAGGAAGTAGGAGGAAGAAGAAATGCAGACGACCTCATGAAAGCCAGCAACAAAGATCCACTAGTCAGCAATCTTGGTTCCTCTGCTTCTACACTACATATGTTTTTATTTTCTATAAATCTTTTCTTTTTTTGCAATTTTTATTGTTTTTCTTACTACAAGTAACATGGAGAGTTAATAATGGACACGGTGAGGTATCAGTTGCATGGATGGGAGGGGGCGGAGGATGACATGGATGGGAGGGGAGGCAGTGGGGAGAGGAAGGGTGTGCTTTGCCATCACGTAGAGGGGAGGTGCCAGGGAGAGATGGCGGTGGCGATGGATGGCAGGGAGATGAGATGTGGTGACACCTGATGGCTGGCTAGCTCTACAGGGAGAGTAAGAGGCAGCTGTGTGGTGAGTGAGTGGTTACCTTTATTTTCTTCTTCAAGAAAAAGAGAAATGAGCAGCTGCTATGTGGTGACATTAATGTCGCATAGCCTAACATGTCATTTTTAGAGTAAGGACCATCCAAGTGATTTATAGGTAGCCCAGAATTCATCAAAATTGGAATGTGACTCATATTGTACAATGAAAATGAAGTTAAAGACAATAGTTCTCACACTGCATGGAAATATTTTAAACCTATCAAGTAGATCTAAGTTTGTAACAGATAATTAGTTGGATTACTGCTCTCTCTATGCACAAATTTCTATTAGATTTCTTATCGAGTTAGATCGCAAGTGAAGTGTATTTCAGTTACTTTTTGATTGTTACAGGCTATCATTTCTATACATGCAAAATTTGGCATGCAGTATATTCATATATGCAACTGGCAAAAATATATTCATGGCGCGTAGCAACGCACGGGCATTCTACTAGGGAAACGAATAAAGTAGCTCATAACTTAAGTAGCCAACACTGAATGTCAAGAGTTCGATGGGAAGGTTCACAAAATCTGGAATATCTTGAGGCATGGAAACAAACGGATTTTGATTTTGACCATGACTTAAAAAGTGTAGGTAAGGCTTGATATGTTCTATTCTGGAGGTGAACTGTAGCCACAACCTCGACAGCGAGCCCTGTGTGAATTGCATATGTGCGAGCTCCGTGGCGATCGCAAGACTCAACCTTGAGTGTTTCCCTCCACCTACGGTGGCTTCACACTCGTGAAGATGCATGCTCGACCTACCATTACAAGGTTGACACATGCTTGAAGGTATGAACCAATATCTATTCTTTCAAAGTTTTTCTGTTTTAACCATGAAGTGCAATAGTGTAGGCGAGCAATCTTATGAAGCTCCAGATCACCACATTTCTCAGAGAAATCCTCAGCTTAAAAATCTTGCTACTGGTATGCATCCAACACCCGATCCTCATTCTAAATTTGAGAAGAAATTGATGTAACATCTACTCTAATGTTCTTTGTAACATCTGCTCTTGTGTTCGTTGCAACTCTCGCATCTCTGTGCATCGCTTCATGATGGCGAGTACTTTTTGAATGAACGAACAGGGCAACTATGCCTTAGCATTTTTTTCCTGAATTTTTTTTAACTGCGTGCTATTTAGTGCAACCTTTGCTATATATTCAATTTTTCCGCTTTTAATTAATCTATTTATATTTATGTGATATGTAAGGATGAGGACATTCGGAGAACTTCTTCACTTGTTCTTTCTTTTTCCTGTTCATTTTTCCATCAGGTTCATAGTAAGATTATAGAGACGATGTTTTACCTCTATTATTCTCATCTGTTTATACTTGCTTACAATACATAATTAAATGACTAGGGGTGGTAATTTTAGACAAAGGGGAATAAGAAGCTCTTTTCGGTCTGGAAAGTTGCACCTGTACTTGCAGTTGCATTGTCCACTCTCCCGCTCTAGCACCGGCCGTGCTGTACCCGGACAGAGGGGGGTGTGAGGAGGATCGACGGATGGGGGTAGACCTCCACCACTGGTACGCGTTGGTGCTATACAAACGGTTTTTAACCCCTTTCCACGACGACATTTGGAACCGTCGCCTAGTGGGTGTGGGCGATAGGGGGGTCCTTCCCACATGACCCAGAAACCTTTGGGGATATGCCCTCTTGGCACACATGCTCGGCAAAATGAGGTCGTGTGCGACCGGGGAGCGCTCAAATACGGAAATACGTACAGTAGAGCTAAAAAAATACAATTATATAGGCGAAATTGTTTCCGGTCGCAAGTACATCCACACAGTCAGTCCTCGCTAAACATTTCCGTTCATATGTACATCCCACACAGTCGCTCCAAGGAAAACGTTTCCGTTCACAAGTACATCACACAAATTTTATCCCGTTAAATCGTTTGCATTATGGAATGTATCACACACGGTCCATAGAAGAAATTGTGTGGCAAAGGCTGTCCATCACACACAGTTTTTATGTGGTAAACGTTTGCGCAAGGTGGCCTAACACAAACAGTTTTCAAGAGAAAGTCGTGTGTGATTATTCATTGATCCAACACGGTTTATTCCTAGAAACTGTGTTTGTTGCCTGAGGGCATCGCCCACGGTATTTTTTCAATAGCCGTTTGCAATAGCAAAACCCAATTAGCAGGCTAATTCGCCATTAGCAGGCTAATTGCCCTATTATTAATAATCCATTTATTAATCTAATTGACATTCATATTAAGCACATAATATATTTCATTTCCGTATTAAGGAAGCATAATTTCATAATTGAAATATATCAGAGTACAATATGATATAGCTTCAGCACTCAGCAACCCCATTACACAACTGCACCAGCACCAAGTTTCACATGCAACATGTAGAACCTTTTGAAATTAGCATCATAGATGGTATATAGGCAGATGCATCTCATCTGGAAAACTGCTGAAGCGGAAGGCGAATATTGAGCCTTCATTCATGTTGAAGGTCTTTGCAACTTTAGGCCATTGCCTGTGGATGATTGACCGTCCGTCATTCGTCCTCTTCAGGAACACTTCAATATTGAACCGTGGGTGTTGTATGAAAACCTTCCTCGCCTCCTGACCATAGAGGTGGTTTGAGAGGTAATCATCAGTGAATTGCTTTGGAAAGGCTTGAAAACAAGGATGTGCATAAATATCTTCTCTATATTCGAAATGGGGCAAAGGAATAAAAAAAGCAAGGTATAATAGTTAGTACCATCTTGTAGTGAACTGATGTCTTCTTCATTGTGCAGACAGAGATCTTGTTGTTTTTTGTCGCTAATTTCTTTATCCTAACAATCTTTCTGAGTTTCTTGATTTGATTGATATTCATGGACAACTCATTTCCCCATATGCAAAAAGGGTCGAACAGTGGGTCAAAACCTCTGACAGTAGGACCTACATGTGCAAGACCAAATTGTTAAAACCTAAATATTATAATGGTTCCTGTAATGTGCAATAATGTGCTATTAGACAACAGACCATGCACGTGCTAACCTCGATTGTAAACCTCAGTGCTTCCCATTGTTTCCCTGCAACATATATAAGGTAGTTAGTCATCAGGTTAAGTAAGGGTTCGCATGCTATCAGTAAAATATGTTGATGAAAAATAAGCACATTGCAGATTCATCAGATTAATTCAAGCCACATGGAAAACCCATTTATCCAAACCAAACATGATTAAGAACTAGGAAATATAGCATTTTTATATGTTTCTCAGGTATTAAGTGCAGGCAAATTCGATTTATTCCTCACATGCACAACAATACAAAATTCTACCCACGACAATTGGACATCGCATTGCAGAATTGAACCAAGCAGTTAGCTAAACACCACAACAAATGAACCAAACATTAACTGAGCACCACATTGCACAATATAACATACTCCTAATAGAAGATGAGACAGTTAACCAAACCAAGCATGCTTAACAACTTGGAAATATAGCAATTGTATTTGCTTCTCATGTATTTACTACAGCCAAATTCAATTTATTCCTCATATGGTATACAATAATAGAATGCACCCACAACTATTGAACATCACATTGCAGAATTGAACCAAACAGTTAACTAAACACCACAACAGAAATGAACCAAACGTTAACTGAGCACCACATTGCACACTGTATAACCAAACCAAGCATGCTTGACAACTTGGAAATATAGCAATTGTATTCGTTTCTCGTGTATTTTGTAAAGGTAAATTTGATTTATTTCTCACATGGAAGACAATACAAAATTGCAGCCTGAAGAATTGAACATCACATTTGCGAATTGAACCAAATAGTTAATCAAGGCGACAACTAATTAACAAAACAGTTAATAAGTGAGCACCACCTGCACGGCATATAGAACATATACACTAGAGCAACAGATTGCATGGTAAAATTAGATAGCACAATTCACTAGAATTTGTGAAGGAAAGGCAGAGCAAGACATAGCGGGTAAACCGAGCATGCTTAACTGGCGTAGCTAGCAAATGGCAAGGTGCTCCTCCAAGATCTGGGGGTCGGCACGAATGGCAGCCATGGCGACCTCATCCATGCATGCGGCCACAATTTGCTTCTCCGCTGCCAAATGCTCCTTGAGATCCTGTTTAAATTGCGTGTACCATGGCTTAGGGTGGTGCTTATTTGGTGGAGGGGTCGGTGATTTGGGTGGAAGGTGTCGGCCACATGTGGCCGGGGGCATGTGGGATGTGGAAGGAGGAGGAGGATGGGGGTCGGGTGTGGATTACCTGCCTGGATAGACGAGGCCGAGCAGCGTGAAGGAAGGTCGCCGGCGAGGAGGCGGTGCTGCAAGCAAGGAGTGAAGGTTTCAACTTGGACATGAAGGAAGAAATAGGGGAAATGTGGCTTTTGGTAAGGGGGAGGGGGCGGAGAGGTAGATATTTCCACGGAAGCCGGAAATTTGGAATCGCTTCAGCGAAAAAACTGGCGCGCAAAGTGTCATCAGACATGGTCCCTTATTCAGAACTGTGTACGATATGTGAACATCACAAACAATTTAGATGGCTTAACCCGTGTGTGATGAGTTTGAACGTCAAAAAATTTTGTTCGAATTTCCATGGTTACTGATACGCCCATTTTGCATCATGTTTTCTTACTGTTATTTATAATGTTTTTATCCATAATAATGCTTTCTAGAGCAATTCTAATGCTTTTTCTCTCATAATTTGCAAGGAACACACCAAGAGGGAGAATTCTGGCAGCTGGAAATCTGGACCTGGAAAAGCTATGTCCGGCCACCTATTATACACAACTCCAAACAAGCTGAAACTTTACGGAGATTTTTTATGGAATATTTAAGAATTATTGGAGCCAATAACTACCAGAGGAGGTCCACCAGGTGGGCACAACCCAGCTGGGCGCGCCAGGGGCCCCAGGCACGCCCTGGTGGGTTGTGGCCTCCTCGGCCCACCTATGGTGCCCATCTTCTAGTATATAGGTCATTTTGACCAAGAAAAAATAAGGAGACTTTCGGGACGGAGCGCTACCGTCTCGAGGTGGAACTTGGGCAGGAGCACTTTTGCCCTCCGGCGGAGAGATTCTGCCGGGGGAACTTCCCTCCCAGAGGGGGAAATCATTGTCATCATCAGCACCAACAACTCTCCCATCTTGGGGAGGGAAATCTCCATCAACATCTTCAATAGCACCATCTCATCTCCAACCCTAGTTCATCTCTTGTATTCAATCTTGTTACCGGAACTATAGATTGGTGCTTGTGGGTGACTAGTAGTGTTGATTACATCTTGTAGTTGATTACTATATGGTTTATTTGGTGGAAGATTATATGTTAAGATCCATTATGCTATTTAATATCCCTCTTCTCATGAACATTTTTATCATTTGTGAGTAGTTACTTTTGTTCTTGAGGTCACGGGAGAAATCATGTTGCAAGTAATCATGTGAACTTGATATGTGTTTGATATTTTGATAGTATGTATGTTGTGATTCCCTTAGTGGTGTCATGTGAACGTCGACTACATGAAACTTCACCATATTTGGGCCTAAGGGAATGCATTGTGGAGTACCAATTAGATGGTGGGTTGCGAGAGTGACAGAAGCTTAAACCCCAATTTATGCGCTATTTTGTAAGGGACCGGTTGGATCCAAAAGTTTAATGCTATGGTTAGAATTTATTCTAAATACTTTTCTCATAGTTGCGGATGCTTGCGGGAGGGTTAATCATAAGTAGGAGGTTTGTTCAAGCAAGAACATCACCTAAGCACCGGTCCACCCACATATCAAATTATCAAAGTAGCGAACACAAATCAAATAAACATGATGAAAGTGACTAGGTGAAATTCGCGTGTACCCTCAAGAACGCTTTGCTTATCATAAGAGACCATTTTGGCCTGTCCTCTACCTCAAAAGGATGGGATAACTTGCTGCACTTTTGTTACTACTATCACTACTTGCTCGTTACAAATTATCTTGCTATCAAACTACTCCGCTACTTACAGTTTCAGCACTTGCAGACATTACCTTACTGGAAACTACTTGTCATTTGCTTCTGCTCCTCGTTGGGTTCGACACTCGTACTTATCGAAAAGAGCTACAATTGATCCCCTATACTTGTGGGTCATCAAGGCTATTTTTTGGCACCGTTGCCGGGGAGTGAAGCGCCGTTGTTAAGTGGAATTTGGTAAGGAAACATTTATATAGTGTGCTGAAATTTATTGTCACTTGTTACTATGGAAAACAATCCTTCGAGGGGTTTGTTTGGGGTACGTGATATATGTGGAACAAGTTTGTGGATTGTTTAAGCTTGCCCTCAACCTACCACACCTACTTAAAATATTGAATATGAAATTCCTTCGGGTATGATAGAACAACTCCTAGCTAATCCTTATGCAGGAGATGAAATCGAACATCCTGATATGCACTTGATATATGTGGAACAAATTTGTGGATTGTTTAAGCTTGCAGGTTTACCCAGGGATGAAGTGATGAAAAAGGTTTTCCCGTTATCTTTGAAGGGAAAACCATTGGCATGGTATAGGCTATGCGATGATATCGGATCATGGAAATGGAATTGTTTGAAATTGGAGTTCCACCAGAAAAATTATCCTATGCATCTAGTTCATCGTGATCGGAATTATATATATAATTTTTGGCCTCGTGATGGAGAAAGTATCGCTCTAGCTTGGGGGAGGCTTAAGTCAATGTTATATTCATGCACCAATCATGAGCTCTCAAGAGAAATTATTATCCAGAACTTTGATGCTTGGCTTTCTCGTAATGATCAAACCATGCTTGATACTTCTTATGCTAGTTCTTTTATGAAGAAGACTATTGAATTCCGGTGGGATCTTTTGGAAAGAATTAAACCCAACTCTGAAGATTGGGAGATCGACGAAGGTAAAGAGTCGGTATTAAACTTAAGTATGATTGTGTTAAATCTTTTATGGATACCGATGCTTTTCAAAAGTTTAGCACTAAATATGGACTTGACTTTGATAATAGCCTCCTTTTGTGAATCATTTGCTACTAATGTTGAACTCCCTAAGGAGAAGGGGTTTAAATATCACCCACCTGTTAAAGAAGAAATTAAGGAACCAGTACCAATTAAAGAAGAAACTATACTTTTTAATGTTGATCCAGATGTCCCTTCTGCTTATATTGAGAAACCACCTTTCCCTGTTAGGATAAAGGAACATGATAAAGTTTCAACTGTGGTTAACAAAAGCTATATTAGAACACCTAAACCTGATGAACAAATTAAAGTAGAGCCTAGCATTGCTATTGTTAAAGATCTCTTGGAAGAAGATATGGATGGGCATGTTATTTACTTCTGTGAAGAAGCTGCTAGAATTGCTAAACCTGATAGAAAAGATAAACATAGACCTGTTGTTGGCATGCATGTTATTTCAGTTAAAATAGGAGATCACTGTTATCATGGTTTATGTGACATGGGTGCTAGTGTGAGTGATATTCCTTACACCCTATATCAAGAAATTATGAAAGAAATAGCACCTGCTGAGATAGAAGAAATAGATGTTACTATTAAACTTGCTAATAGAGACACCATATCACCAATGGGGATTATTATAGATGTTGAAGTCTTGTGTGGTAAAATAAAATACCCTACTAATTTTCTTGTTCTTAGGTCCCCACAAGATTACTTCTGTCCCATTATCTTTGGTAGACCTTTCTTGAACACAGTTAATGCTAAGATAGATTGTAAGGAACAAACTATTGGTGTTAGCTTTGGTGATGAGTCTCATGAGTTTAATTTTTTCAAGTTTAGTAGAAATCATCATGAAAAAGAATTGCCTAGTAAGGATGAATTAACTAGTCTTGCTTCTATTGTTGTACCACCTACTGATCCTTTAGAGCAATATCTGCTAGACCATGAAAATGATTTACATATGCATGAAAGAAATGAGATAGATAAGATTTGCTTTGAACAACGTCCTCTACTTAAACACAATTTTCCTATTGAAACTCTAGGAGGTCCTCCTTCACCTAAAGGTGATCATGTGTTTGAATTAAAACAATTGCCAGACACTTTGAAATATGCTTATCTTGACGAAAAGAAAATATATCCTGTTATTATCAGTGCTAACCTTTCAGAACATGAAGAAGAAAGATTATTGAAAGTTATAAGGAAGCACCGAGCTGCTATTGGATATACTCTTGATGATTTAAAGGGCATTAGTCCCACTCTATGTCAGCACAAAATTAATATGGAACCTGATGCTAAACCCGTTGTTGATCACCAACGTCGGTTAAATCCGAAGATGAAAGAAGTGGTAAGAACGGAAATATTAAAACTTCTAGAAGAAGGTATAATCTATCCCATAGCTGATAGTAGATGGGTAAGTCCTGTTCATTGTGTCCCTAAGAAAGGAGGTATTACTTTTGTTCCTAATGATAAGAATGAGCTTATTCCACAAAGGATTGTTACAGACTATAGAATGGTAATTGATTACAGAAAATTAAACAAAGCAACTAGAAAAGTTCATTACCCTTTGCCTTTTATTGATCAAATGCTTGAAAGATTATCTAAGCACACACACTTTTGCTTCCTAGATGGATATTCTGGTTTTTCACAAATACCTGTTTCCCAGCTTGATCAAGAAAAGACCACTTTTACTTGTCCCTTTGGAACATATGCTTATAGACGTATGCCTTTTGGTTTATGTAATGCACCAGCTACCTTTCAAAGATGTATGACTGCTATATTCTCTGACTTCTGTGAAAAGATTGTTGAGGTTTTCATGGATGACTTTTCTGTTTATGGGAAGTCTTTTGATGATTGTTTAAGCAATCTTGAGCGAGTTTTGCAGAGATGTGAACAAACAAATCTTGTCTTGAATTGGGAGAAGTGCCACTTTATGGTTAATGAAGGCATTGTCATGGGTCATAAAATTTCTAAAAGAGGTATTGAAGTGGACCAAGCTAAGGTTGATGCCATTGAGAAAATGACATGTCCTAAGGACATCAAAGGTATTTGTAGTTTCCCAGGTCATGCTAGTTTCTATAGGAGATTTATCAGAGACTTCTCTAAAATGTCTAGGCCTCTTATTTGTTTTTGATGATGATTGTTTAGAGGCCTTTGAAACACTCAAGAAAGCCTTAATGTATGCACCTGTTGTTCAACCACCTGATTGGAACTTGCCTTTTGAATTATGTGTGATGCTAGTGATTATGTTGTTGGTGCTGTTCTAGGACAAAGAGTTGATAAGAAATTGAATGTTATTCATTATGCTAGTAAAACTCTAGACAGTGCTCAAAGAAATTATGCTACTACCAAAAAAGAATTCTTAGTAGTGGTGTTTGCTTGTGATAAATTTAGACCTTATATTGTTGATTCCAAAGTGACTGTTCACACAGACCATGCTGCTATTAAATATCTTATGGAAAAGAAAGATGCTAAACCTAGACTTATTCGTTGGGTTCTCTTGTTACAAGAATTTGATTTACATATTATTGATAGAAAAGGAGCTGAGAACCCCTTAGTTGATAACTTGTCTAGGCTTGAAAATGTGCTTGATGACCCACTACATATTGAACATAGTTTTCCTAATGAGCAGTGATGTCTACTACGCAACTTTATTCTTGTAGACACGTGTTGGGCCTCCAAGCGTAGAGTTTTGTACGACAATAGCAATTTTCCCTCAAGTGGATGACCTAAGGTTTATCAATCCGTGAGAGGTGTAGGATGAAGATGGTCTCTCTCAAACGACCCTGCAACCAAATACAAGAAATTTGTTATGTCCCCAACACACCCAATACAATGGCAAATTGTATAGGTGCAGTAGTTCAGTGAAGAGATGATGATAAAAGTGTAATATGGATGGTAGAAATCTATCTTTATAATCTGAATAAATAAAAACAGCAAGGTAGCAAATAATAAACGGGCACAAACACAGTGTTGCAATGCTTTAAAACAAGGCCTAGGGTCCGTACTTTCACTAGTGCAACCTCTCAACAATGCTAACATAGTTGGGTCATATGATTATCCCTCAAAGTGTAACGAAGAATAACTCCCGAGTACCTATTAGCGGAGAACAAAAGATAGTAATTGTTTGTAGGGTATGAAACCACTCAAAGGTATTATTTCCGTTTGATCTATTCAAGAGTTTGTACTAAAATAACACAAAGCTATTTTTTCCGTTCGATCTATCCTAGAGTCCATACTAAGATAACACCTAAGCAAGTTCATATCCATAATACTCAATCCACACAAAGAACTATGAAGAGACCCTAAAGTTTCTACCGGAGAAAAACATGCATCAACCCCTATGCATAGATTACCCCAATATCACCGCGGGAATCCGCGAGTTGAATGCCATAACATATATGAAGTGAATAAATATGATACCTCATTGTCACCTCAAGTATTCACACCACAAGACATATATCATGTGTTCTCATATCTGAATATTCAATCCGACAAGACAAAACTTCAAAGGGTAAAGACTCAATTCATCACAACAAGAGTATAGAGGGGACAAACATCTTATGATCTGACTATATTAACAAAGCCCATGATATAGATCACGAGAGAGAGAGAGAGAGAGAGAGATTAAACACATAGCTACTGGTACAAACCCTCAGCCCCGAGGGTGGACTACTCCCTCCTCATCGTGGTGGCCGCCGGGATGATGAAGGTGGCCACCGGAGATGATTCCCCCCTCCGGCAGGGTGCCGGAACGGAGCTAAGTTAGTTTTCGGTGGCTACAGAAGCCTGCGGCGGCGGAACTTCTGATCTAGGTTTTCCCCTAAGGGTTTCGGAATATTTGGGAATTTATAGTGCAAAGAGGGGGTGCGGGACCCCTGGCGCGCCCTGGTGGGTTGTGCCCCCCTCGGGGCACCCCCCAGGTGCTGCTCTAGCCCAATGGATGTCTTCTAGCCCATAAAAAAACCCCGTGGAGTTTCGTTGCGTTTGGACTCCGTTTGATATTGATTTCCTGCAATATAGAAAACAAGCAAAAAACAGCAAGTGTCACTAGGCGTTGGGTCATTAGGTTAGTCCCAAAAAATGATAAAAAGTTGCTATAAAATGATTGTAAAACACCCAAGAATGATAAAATAACAGCATGAATACTTCATAAATTATAGATACGTTGGACACGTATCAGCATCCTCAAGCTTAATTCCTACTCGTCCTCGAGTAGGTAAATGATAAAAGAAATAATTTATGAAGTGTGAATGCTAGCAAAGTACATAAGTTTGATCAATGATAATTTCAATCACTTTTCTTAGCATCATAACAACAATTCTTTCTTATAAAACTTCTCATGTTATAGTGGCAACCAATTCACATGTTAAGGTTCAAACAATGAACTCTCTTGAAACTCAACAACCTATGTTCTTAGTCACCAAACAATTGCAATTCAACTTATTCAAAAGAGTTTAAGTAAGAGCTCCACATACTCAACTATCATATAGTCTTCTATGATTGCTAACACTCACCACATACACATGAGCAAAACGTTTCAACCAGACACATAGAAAGATAGGGGCTTATTGTTTTGCCTCCCAACGTATTCATCTCAAGGGTGATGTCAACAATAATAACTCATGCTACCCATATTCAACTGGACATATGTTCCTAGATCTTTTCTCACCACATGATGCTTGCTAAAAGAGAAAAATAAAAGGAATAGAGAGAATAACTTTGACTCTTTGCATAAAAATAAATACTAAAAATTAAAAGATAGGCCCTTCGCAGAGGGAAGCAGAGGTTGCCATGCGCTTATTTGTTTGTATGCTCAATCCCTTAGTGCAAGAGAATGTCACGTTGCATTGCCCCTTATGATAGCAGCCTTTATTAGGCAGTCCGTTGCTTTTATTGCTTTGCCATCATAAGTTCGTACAACGCTCAATTTTCTCTTACACTAAATTATCTAACACTTTTAGAAGCAATTTTTATTGCCTTATTGCACCGATGACAACTTACTTGAAGGATCTTGCTCAATCCATAGGTAGGTATGGTGGACACTTGAAAATAAGATTTGGGTTTAAGGGATTTTGGATGCACAAGTAGTATCTCTACTTGGTTTGGAATTTTTGGCTAGCAAATATGGGGGGCAAGCACCACATTTTGAAGTATCTATGACAATATGACTTCTATGTGAATATGAACAAACATAAGCCATTACATTGTGTTCCTTGTCCAACTTCAACAATTTTGGCATATAATATTTTGATGGGGGCTCACAATCACAAAAGATTTCTAGGATAGTGTATTTGCATGTGAAAGTTCTCTTCCTTATACTAATTATTCGTGAATTGCTTGTATGACCAATATTGTGATTGTCAAGCCTCAAAAGGTTTCACTTTCTAAACCCAAATGTGAAGCTACCACTAGGCATGATATGAATTAAACTTCATTACATTCAATTTATTCAACAATTTACTCATAGGATAAAAGTGAAGCACAAGAGTAAATGACAAGCTACTCCAAAAATATATAATGTAGCGACCAGACCACAAACAGTCGATCTACGTACGCAGTGTCATCCTGGATCGATAATCGACACCACACGATACTTGGAGGATTTATAACAGAGTAGCAATCACACACTTATTACAATCGAATGTCTCAAGAGAGAACTTATTAAAATAAATATGGCTTAAGGCCATCTAAATTCGATAACAATGGGAAGACTTGGAAGAATAAGCGAGTCCATCAACTCCAACGGCATCACCGAGTATAGAACCACGACCTAAGCACCTTACTCTTAAATGCGAAAAGTCTCGCAACATTAAACGTTGCAGCCCGAAACGGGTCAACACATGGAATATCTTGGCAATGTAACACATAGAGAATAATAATGGAATAAGCTATACTACATGCATATTTGGCTGGTGGAAAGCTCTATGGTTACGCTTTTATGCGTATAGCCAATTTTCCCTCGCAAAGGAATAAAATTATTTAATTTTCATGGTGGTTGTTAAACATTGAGAATGGTTGATGACATTCTCAATCCCAATTAAAAGTACTCATTAAAACCCAATAATATTAATTAGAGTAACATGTTGAGATTCACATGATATCCAAGTACTAGATACTCAAGATGTCCATAAGAGGGGACATGGCTAACCATGATTAGTTTATACAATCTGCAGAGGTTTGCGCACTTTTCCCCACAAGACTCGGTCGCCTCCGTTGGATTTCCCGCACTACATGATGTTTGAGAAACGGATGACCGAGACATAGTATTTCGGAAGCGCTAGCACCTTACATAGGGTAGACCGGTACACCTACTTTCCCCTACATCTACTAGTCTACCTGTAAGATTTCGCACGACTTAATCAACTATGCCAAAGCCCATAATGGCTTGTGGTTGCACACGTAAGTTTCTAGCATGAATAATCTTATGATCCCTTTGAGCCTGGGTGGCGGTCCGAAGAAAAACAGGCAAATCCTGGAAACCAGGTACCTCATTCCACCCAGATGTGTGTTTAAGTTGCCACCTTAAGTAAACCATTAAATAACAATCTCACATCTGTCATGGATACACTCACCCAATCCACGTCTACTAGCATAGCATGGAAATATAAGCAAACGAGAAGTAACTCCCAAGGGTTTGAAAATAAATAGGTAATAGGTACTACCTCAACTACTTCCCATAACCCACAGTTTAATTAGATCCTAGTCATGCAATGTTTGAGGATTGATCTAATGCAGTAAAAGCGGGTATGAGAAAAGGTATGATCAAAGTGTTACTTGCCTTAGCGATGATCCATGAAACCTAGAGACTCGAAATAACAGGCGGCGCACTCCGGGTATTCTACCGTAGACAAACAAACAAGCATACAATAAGTACTCATCTAATGCACAGGTAAAACTCAAATAAAAGATCTAACCAGATAGTTCAACTTAAGAACTCCGGTTTGCAAAAAGAAACAAATCAAACGAAGCAACGGAAGTCAAACGGCGAAAGCAAACAACTTCGTTTTACTAATCTGGATCTAGGTCAGATTTTACAGTAGCAAAAACTTGTTTAAGTTGGTTATTCGGAAATAGGGTTTCGAGACGAAACTCTAGGCGCTTGAATCGCCTAATTCCGATAAACGAGCGAAAAGTTAAACTAAAACGAAAATCGGATCAGAAATCGTGATCGGAAAAATCATGAATTAAATCCGAGAAAAAGAAAAACGACGAACGGGTTAACGAACGAACGTTCGTTAACTAAATTAATCTGACGAACGCGTTCGTTAAAACGAACGAATGAACGAACGTTCGCTATTTAACCTAAACCTAAAAAACTGAAACTAAAAAAAAACCAAAGAAAAACCGCTCGGTTTTAAAAAAAAACCGGCGACACGGAATCGGTAATGGCGAACCTCGGCGGTGGGGTCCGTGAGTGGGCGTAGTCCGTGAGTGGGCGGCGGCGGCGGGTCGGCGGCTGACTCGGCGTGACAGCGGTGTGTGGCGGCGGATCGGGCGGCAATGGCGGGCTAGGGTTTGGCGGGTGGATCGAGGCGTGGCTAGGATTGTGGGTGGCTCGGCTGAGTGGGCTGGCGCCAGGCGGCTCGGGTGGGCTGGGCGCTCGAGGCGGCTATTTATTAGCGCCCGGCGGAGTCCCACTCGCGCCCAAGGTCGGTTCGTTTTTTAAATAATTCATGAGAAGAAAAATAAAAAGAAATACTAAACGGACTCCAAAAATCCCGAAATAAATTTTCCGGCTTCTAAAATCAAGCCGGACTAGATGAACATTTATTTGGGACCTAAATGCAATTTTGAAAACGCGCATTTTCCTAAATTCAAATAAAAAGGCGAAAAACTCCGAAATAAAATCTTATTTGATTTTTTATTAAATCTTCATTATTTCTTTATTTTGGGAAAGTCATTTTATTCCCTCTCTCATATTTTGATAGTAGAAATAATTGAAGATAAAATAAATAAAATCAAATGATCCTATTTTCAAAATTTGAGAAAACTCAAATATGAAAATAACGAAATCCCCAACTCTCTCCGTGGGTCCTTGAGTTGCGTAGAATTTCTAGGATCGAGCCAACAAATGCACAAAAATATGATATGCAATATGATCTATGTATAACATTCCAAATTGAAAATTTGGGATGTTACAAACCTACCTCTTAAGATGAATCTCGCCCTCGAGATTCGGGTTAACTAGCAAATAGGTGAGGGTGGGCCTTGAGCAGATCTTCCTCTCGCTCCCGGTGGCTTCTTCCTCGGTGTGGTGGCTCCACTGAACTTTGCAGAACTTGATAACCTTGCTGCGGGTGACTCGACTGGCATATTCGAGAATCTTAACAAGTTTCTCCTCATAGGTCAAATCATCATTCAACTGAATCGCTTCTAGTGGCACTGTATCTTTTAGGGGTATATCAGCCATCTCTGCGTGACACTTCTTCAACTGAGAAACATGGAATACATCATGAACACCTGACAATCCCTCGGGTAATTCTAACTTGTAGGCGACTTCTCCCATGCGCCCGTAACTTTTATGGTCCCACAAAACGTGGCGCTAACTTTCCTCTAACTCCAAAACGCTTAACTCCTCGAAGTGGAGATACTCGAAGATAAACTCTGTCTCCGACTTCGTATTCTGTCTCCTTGCATTTTGAATCCGCATAGCTCTTCTGTCTTGACTGGGCTACCTTGAGCCTATCGCGAATTAACTTTACTTTCCGTTCAGACTCCTTAATCAAATCCGGTCCAAACAACTGGCGGTCTCCAACTTCATCCCACAACAACGGGGTTCTGCACCTCCTTCCGTACAAGGCTTCGAAAGGGGCCATCTTCAAACTGGATTGATAACTGTTGTTGTAAGAGAACTCCGCATATGGCAAGTTATCGTCCCAGCTAGATCCATAATCCAAGGCACAAGCTCTAAGCATATCCTCCAAAATCTGATTGACTCTCTCGGTTTGTCCATCTGTTCATGCGGATGGAAAGGCGTGCTAAACTCAACCTGGTTCCCAAAGTTTCGTTACAGCTGCTTCCAGAACTTTGAGGTGAATTGGGTTCCTCTATCCGACACGATACTCCTCGGAACTCCATGCAAGCATACAATCTCGGTCATGTATATCTTAGCCAATTTGGCGCTTCTTGTAGGTAGTCTTTCTTTGGAATGAAATGAGCTACCTTCGTCAAACGATCGACTACGACCCAAATTGAGTCATAGCACGAACGGGTCTGGGTAATCCGTGATGAAATCCATGCCTAGTTTATCCCACTTCCATTCGGGTATAGGCAATGGTACGTAACAATCCTGCCGGCTTCGATGTTACGCCTTCACCCTCGACACACATCATGCATCGCTACATAGTCTCGCTATATCCTTCTTCATTCCGGTCCACGAGAAAGTATTCTTAAAATCCAAATACATCTTGGTATTTCTGGGTGAATCGAATATGGTGAATCATGTGCCTCTTGTAGAATCAACTTCCTGATCTCCGGGTCATTGGGCACATAAACACGGTCTTCAAACCATAGGGTATCATGCTCATCCTCATGAAATCCCTTAGCTTTTCCTTCGCTCATTTTCTCCTTTATAGAGGCAATCTCTTTGTCAGTCTTCTGAGCTTCTCTGATTCTATCCATCAAAGTTGACTGAATCTCCAATGCTGCTACATAGCCTCTCGGAACTATTTCCAAACATAGTTCACGAAGATCCTCGGCTAACTCCTTTGGTATTTCTCCGTCATTAGTGTATTGACATGACTCTTACGGCTCAACGCGTGCGCTACAACGTTAGCCTTTCCGGGTGATAATGCAATCTCATATCGTAATCTTTAATAAGCTCCAACCATCTCCTCTCGCTGAGATTTAACTCCTTCTGCGTGAAGATGTACTTCAAACTCTTGTGATCCGTATACACCTCACAATGGTTCCCAATAAGAAAGTGTCTCAAAGTTTTCAATGCATGCACTACGGCTGCTAACTCCAAATCATGAGTAGCATAATTTAACTCATGAGGCTTAAGCTGTCGTGAAGCATACGAAACAACTCTTCCCTCCGGCATAACTCCTGAGAGGGAATTTACACGTGCTCTCCTCGGCTCATGTCGTGATACATACTTGATTCTCCTTCCTTCTGGTGTCGTAAGCAAAATTGTCTTACTGGCGCAATTGATGTTTCCTCCATACATCGACAGCCAATCCATACCAAGAATTACATCCAAACCTTGGGATTCAAGTATAATTAAATCCGTTGGGAAAACATGCCTCCCTATACTTAATGGCACTTGAAAACATCCTTGACTGGCCATATACTCCGCTCGGTGAGCTTACTAGCATGGGTGTCTTAAGAGTCCTAGTGGGCAGGCTAAACTTATCCACAAATCCCCTTGATATGTATGAATGCGATGCACCCGGTATCAAAAAGAACAAGCTGCGATAAATGACTTAACCAAAACTTACCTATTACTGCATCTGGCTGAGCTTCAACCTCCTCCACGGTAACGTGGTTCACTTGTCCTCTGTTCAAAGGATTCGGCTTCTTTCCTGAGCTCCCATTGTCGTTACCATTTTGAGCTTCTGGACATTCATTTGCATAATGCCCAGTCTTACGGCACTTAAAACAAGTGATATGGCTCAGGTCTACCTTGGTTAGTGTTGACGGGTTGGTGCGGTTTTGTCCATTGCTTCCTCCATTCCCGTTTCCATTCTTGGTGCCATTATGATTGTGCAAGCTACCTCCTCCGTGAGTATGCTGAAATTGTCCTCCTGTCTTTGGGGTAAAGCGTAGCTTTTGCTGAGCTCCAGAATTGTACTTCACCTGTCCATACTTCCTCTTGCGATTGTCAATCTGCTGCTGCTTCCCTTCAATCATAAGAGCACGATCTACTAACTCCTGGTAGTTATTGAAAGTGGTTACCATCAACTGCATGCTTTCGACTCATCATTCGGTCCTTCTAGGAACTTCTCACCTTGTTGCATCCGTAGCAACGCTATCCAGGGCATAACGTGCTAACTTATCAAATCATCCACATATCGCCAACCGTCTGGCCCTCCTTGGCATAAGTGGCGAAACTCACACTTCTTCATGGCCATAGCTCCTGCTGAAACATGAGCAGTACGGAAAGCTTGCTGAAACTGATCCCATGTGACAGTGTCGACAGGGTAAATGGCTGTAAAATTCTCCCACCATGCTGCTACGGGTCCTTCGAGCTGATGTGCGGCAAACTTCACCTTTTCTCCATCTGTACATCCTGTAGTGGTCAACTCCCTCCCTATCTTACGGAGCCAATCATCTGCTACTATCGGCTCGGTGCTACTGGAAAACATCGGCAGATTCAGCCTTAAGAAACGAGTCAGATGGTCAACAGGTGGTGGTGGTTGTTGTTGTTGTTGTTGTTGTTGTTGTTGTTGTTGTTGTTGTTGTTGTTGTTGTTGTTGTTGTTGTTGTTGTTGTTGTTGTTGTTGTTGTTGTTGTTGTTGTTGTTGTTGTTGTTGTTGTTGTTGTTGTTGTTGTTGTTGTTGTTGTTGTTGTTGTTGTTGTTGTTGTTGTTGTTGTTGTTGTTGTTGTTGTTGTTGTTGTTGTTGTTGTTGTTGTTGTTGTTGTTGTTGTTGTTGTTGTTGTTGTTGTTGTTGTTGTTGTTGTTGTTGTTGTTGTTGTTGTTGTTGTTGTTGTTGTTGTTGTTGTTGTTGTTGTTGTTGTTGTTGTTGTTGTTGTTGTTGTTGTTGTTGTTGTTGTTGTTGTTGTTGTTGTTGTTGTTGTTGTTGTTGTTGTTGTTGTTGTTGTTGTTGTTGTTGTTGTTGTTGTTGTTGTTGTTGTTGTTGTTGTTGTTGTTGTTGTTGTTGTTGTTGTTGTTGTTGTTGTTGTTGTTGTTGTTGTTGTTGTTGTTGTTGTTGTTGTTGTTGTTGTTGTTGTTGTTGTTGTTGTTGTTGTTGTTGTTGTTGTTGTTGTTGTTGTTGTTGTTGTTGTTGTTGTTGTTGTTGTTGTTGTTGTTGTTGTTGTTGTTGTTGTTGTTGTTGTTGTTGTTGTTGTTGTTGTTGTTGTTGTTGTTGTTGTTGTTGTTGTTGTTCTCTGAGGGTTTATAGAAAAGACGAGAGTTAAGAACAGAATGAGGTCTAGTGAGAAACACTACCCATATGCACATGAGACAAAAGCACACAATATCACTCCAATCAATTTAACAAAGATATACAACGGTCTAACTATTGTTACAAAGTGCTTGGACTAAAACTAATTTTAAATGGGGGGAAATACTACTACTATTATGGTGGTCAACTAGAAAAACTGCTCCGATGAAGATTCCATAATATCTGCTCCAGCTTCATCAACAAAGTCATCATCGCTGTCATCGGGATCCGAGTCAGTGTAAATCCGATGATGATATAATTATCCGGCAAGTGGATTCGCCCCTTCTCTTTTGGGTCTTGAACCTCCCTTGAATACTCCAAGCTTCTCCTTTAGGTCGCTGCTCTGTCTCACTAGGCGACGATCTCTTCCATGTAGTCTTCACGTGTGGCCTTGAGTTCTTCTTCTAGCTTCTAGATCTTGGTCATAGCCTTCTGCAGATCCTCCATATCTGCGCACATCTGATTCTCCTGGTGTCAGATGTGTTGGTTTAATTCCTGGATGTAAGCTGCGATTGATCTGTCCCTCCTGGAGTTGATCATCTCCCATTGCTCATCTTGGCGCCCACAAATCTGGTAGATAGTATTCTTGAGATCATCATGGTAAACTTCTCCAATTCGTCCCATGGTGATATGAGCTGCCATGCTCTTTCCCAAGCTCCATGTTGGTGAATCAAAGGAAAATTCTATGGGCTCCGTGACTGGTGCAAATGTCCTTCCTGGAATGTAGACTTGAATCATCCAGCGCTCCTCTTCGAGTAAAGTGGCGTTGAAGGTCCCGGTGAAGCTTGGTACTCCTATGTTCAGGTATCTAGTGACTTCCTTCAAGTGATATCCAAAAGGTGAGTCTTCATCTGGTTGTGTGAACTTGTTCCTTGCATCCGTCATCCAAAAGAATAGAAAATATGAGGAGTCAGAAATGAGAAGAAAGAGTAGTGATCTAGGGCTTTAGCTTAGTGGCCGTGTCCTCTGATCGGCGTGTGCTCTGATACCATCTTTGTAGCGACCGGACCTCAAGCGATCGATCTACGTGCTCGGTGTCATCCGGGATCGAATGTCGACACCACACGACTTTCGGAGGATTTATAACAGAGTAGCAATCACACACTTATTACAATCGAATGTCTCAAGAGAGAACTTATTAAAATAAATATGGCTTAAGGCCATCTAAATTCGATAACAATGGAAGGCTTGGAAGAATAAGCGAGTCCATCAACTCCAACGGCATCACCGAGTATAGAACCATGACCTAAGCACCTTACTCTTCTTACGAAAAGTCTGCAACATGAAGCGTTGCAGCCAAAACGGGTCAAGACATGGAATATCTTTGGCGATGTAACACATAGAGAATAATAATGGAATAAGCTATACTACATGCATATTTGGCTGGTGGAAAGCTCTATGGTTACAGTTTTTGCGTAAAGCCAATTTTTCCCTACTGCAAAGGAATAAAATTATTTAACTCTCATGGTGGTTGTTAAACATTGAGAATGGTTGACAACATTCTCAATCCCAATTAAAAGTACTCATTAAAAACCCAATAATATTAATTAGAGTAACATGTTGAGATTCACATGATATCCAAATACTAGATACTCAAGATGTCCATAACCGGGGACACGGCTAACCATGATTAGTCTATACACTCTGCAGAGGTTTGCGCACTTTTCCCCACAAGACTCGATCGCCTCCATTGGATTTCCCAAGACTACATGATGTTTGAGAAACAGATGACCGAGACATAGTCTTTCTAAGCGCTTAGCACCTTACATAGGGTAGACCGGTACACCTACTTTCCCCTACATCCGCTAGTCTACCCGTAAGAGTTCGCATGACTTAATCAACTATGCGAGCCCATAATTGCTTGTGGCTGCACACGTAAGTTTCTAGCATGAATAATCTTATGATCCCTTTGAGCACGGGTGGCGGTCCAAAGAAAAAGCAGGCAAATCCTGGAAACCAGGTACCTCAATCCACCCAGATGTGTGTTTAAGTTGCCACCTTAAGTAAACCATTAATTAACAATCTCACATCTGTCATGGATACACTCACCCAATCCACGTCTACTAGCATAGCATGGCAATATAAGCAAACATAGAAGTAATTCCCAAGGGTTTGAAAATAAATAGGTAATAGGTACTACCTCAACTACTTCCCATAACCCACAGTTTAATTAGATCCTAGTCATGCAATGTTTGAGGATTGATCTAATGCAAGAAAAACTGGGTATGAGAAAAGGTATGATCAAAGTGTTACTTGCCTTACGATGATCCATGAAACCTAGAGACTCGAAATAACAAAGTATGACTCCGGGTATTCTATCATAGACAAACAAACAAGCATACAATAAGTACTCATCTAATGCACATGTAAAACTCAAATAAAAGATCTAACCAGATAGTTCAACTTAAGAACTCCGGTTTGCAAAAAGAAACAAATCAAACGAAGCAATGGAAGTCAAACGGCGAAAGAGGGTTTACAGTAGCAAAAACTTGTTTAAGCCGGTTATTCGGAAAGAGGGTTTCGAGACGAAACTCTAGGCGCTTGAATCGACTGATTCTGATAAACGAGCGAAAAGTTAAACTAAAACGAAAATCGGATCAGAAATCGCGATCGGAAAAATCACGAATTAAATCTGAGAAAAGAAAAACGACGAATGGGTTAACGAACGAACGTTCATTAACTAAACTAATCTGACAAACGCGTTCGTTAAAACGAACAAACGAACGAACGTTCGCTATTTGTCGGTGTACTAGAGTAGGGGTACCCTAGTATCCCGTACTCGTGCACGGACAGTTGCAACACCCCGCGGCAAGGTTTGCCTCATCACCGCCAAGATCCTCCGTGGCTCCTTTGGAGCCATTCAAGAACAAAGTATTTGATTAAGAAGGCAAGGCCCCGGCAAGAGGAGCTTGTCGGGAAGGCCACCTCGAGTGCATACAGAAGACAAGGCCCGGCAAGAGGAGCTTGCCGGGAAGGCCCGGAGCGCGACAAGCCTCCGGGCGCGACAAGGATTCGGCCGCGGCAAGGCGCTTGCCGCGGCATGCAACTTCTCTCCATCTCCGCTCCAGCTCATCCAGCGACGTGTCGCCATGGGACCGTTCCATGGGCGCGTGTCGAGAGGCTGTGCAGCCAGCGGAGAGCAGCGATAAGCGGCCCGACAAAGCTTGCCGTCGTGGCGGCGGAGGCGCACTGATGGTCTCTGTTGCCTTTGTTTGGGCGACACCGACGGGCATTTATTGCTTTTGTCCCTTGCCGTCGAGTTAGGTATTTTGCATCGCATAATCGCTCGGTAGGTGTACCAACTCCTGCTTTTACATTTGTACCCCGTCTATGTTGCCACCGCCGGAGACCCTTGAGCATATAAAAGGAGGCCCATGCGCAACGTAGAAGGGGTTCGGCTGGTTCGGTTCATTCGACTCACTCGAGACCAGAGACACCCACGCTAGGTTTTGTAGCTCTCATTGCTCCCTAGCAAGAACACAATACATCAAACGAGCAGCAGTAGGAGTTTTATCTCTCCGGAGAGCTCCGAAGCTGGGTAAACTGCTCGTGTGCCTCGCCTCGATCCGCTCTTCGTGCGATCTCCGCCCCCCTCCGAACCACAAGGGGCACAGTCCGCCCGGCCCCATAGGTGTTCGTGGGTATGATCAGCCTCCCGAGCCACCGGCGGACACCCTTTGCTCTAGTCTATGGAGCAGAGGCAGTTCTCCCCACGGAACTTCGTATCACGGATCGCCTCGAGTGCTCGCTTATGATGAGCTTGAGCAAGAGCAGCTGCGACAAGATGACGCTGCTCCTTGAGGAGGATCGTCTTGAGTCATTGCGAGCTGCTCGCTACCGACAAGCTTTGCGTCGCTACCATAGCCGCAGAGTTAGTGCGAAGTCTCGAGGAAGGCGACCTTGTTCTTCGGCGTTCAGTCCGCCAAGAATTCAAACAAGTTGACGCCTTGAAGTGGGAAGGCCCTTATCGGGTGAAACGAGTCACTAGACTGGCGCTGTCGCCTTGAGACCGAAGATGGCATTCCGGTGAGCAACTCTGGAACATTGAGCATCTTCGTAAGTTTTACCCATAGGGCGCGGTTGTCGGAACCCGTTCCGGCAACCACCTTTTGTACAAGTCTTGCCGCTGTTGCATGTAATCTTTTGTACAAAGCCGGGCGCAGACCCCGTGCATCAGTAAAGCTCATGTGTTGCGCACAACTTGTCAAATTCATGCTTTCATTATTTTATTGCATGTTTTGGCTAACACTTTGTGCAGCAACCACACCCGATAGCAGAATCGAGTCATTGGGCTCCATAACGTTATTTCCTCTTCTTTTTCTTTTCTCAAAGAAAGGAAGGCTCCCTCGCGCACAAGTTAACCAGGGGGAGAGGAGGAGATAATACTATGGACCAGGCGCCGCTCGAGGAAGTTTCACCTCATCAGGAAGCAAGAGACAGAAAAGCTAAGTTGCCAAAGTTTGAGCAATCAATTTTTAAATTTTCAAGTTATCTTCCTCGAACGATAGTACTTTTTATGGAAAACCTGTGTGCAGAGGAACCAACTCGCTGGCTAGTCGCGCGCTTACTTTGTTTCGAGTCCGCTCAACAACTTAAGTGAGCTACGGCTAGTCGCGACAAGGTTGCTTGTCGGAGGCGACATCGCCAAAGAAGTTGCCGACGTTCAAGACTCAAATTTCAAGGCAAAAGTGCCCGCACCGACAAGTCCCCCAAATGCGTAAGGCGTAAACGCATTACAAAGGAAGGAATCAAGTAGAGGAAATAACGTTGCATTGATCGCCTAAGATAGAGTATATTACAAAATAACTTGTCGCTGATCTAACAAAGTGTTCTAAACATGACCAATGACAAGGGAAAGATAAAGTTGGTGGCCTAGTCTACGCGGTCGCCCTTGATCCGCTTGATCTTGTTCACCTTGTCCACAATGGGTGCGACAAGGGCTTTGAGCTCCTCCGCGTTGGCATCGGGTGGCAGGGATCTGAGGACGCCGTTAAGGTTGAGGCCCGGATTGCGGAAGACCACCTTGATCAACACCTTCTCGAGGGCTCCTGCACAGACCTGGCGTGATTCCTCGGCCAGCTGCTTTGGGACCTCTTCCCGAGTCGGCTGGAGGCCCGTGACCACGCCTTTGAAGAATAAGCTGAGCTTGGCGCTGGGTTGGAGATGCTCGTCGGAGGAGTATGCAAGGTCCGCCATCCCCAGCTCCATCAGCTCGTTGTGGATGTCGGCGGTAGTGTCCACGAGACCTTCAGTCCAGTGCTCCACGCTCTCCCTCAAGGTGTTCTGGATGGAGGCAGCATTCGCCAGCAGCTCCTCCTTGGCCTTGATCGCCTCCAACAAGCCCACCTCCCGCTCCCTGGCGCCATCCAACGTCTGCGTCAGAGTGGTCAGTTTCAGCTCCAGATCCGCCTTGGAATCCTTGGCGGCGTCGAGCTCGTTGGCCCTGTCAGCGAGACGGCTCTGCAGCTTGCCAAGGGTGTAGGCGTCCTTCTCGCGCTCACGCTTGAGCACGGCAAGCTCTTCGCCGCTCTTCTTGAGGGTGGCCTCCAGCTGTGCCACCTTCGCCTTCAGCTCTTCCTTGGCGGCCTCGGCAGCTGCGGCAGCGTCCTTCGCTTCCTTGAGCGCCCCGCCAAGTGACTCCTCGCGCGCGGCAAGGTCTTCTTCGTGGCTGTCCAGGTTGACCTTCCGCTGCGCCAGCTCGCTTTCCTGCGGCGAAGCTTCTCGGCAGCCAGCCGCTGCTCCTCCTCGGCCGCGGCCTTCTCAAGGATGAAGGTCGTGCGCTCCTCTGCAAGATATCCCCGCGCTTCTGCTATGTTGCGGAGGGTTTCTTTGTTGGCGCTCCGGAGCTCCTCTGCGCGCTTCTCCATGTCCGCTCCCGCCCTCGCGACAAGGGCTTCCCGGGTCTCCAACTTGGCCTGCCGGGTGCGGTAGAGCGACAGCAGCTTCTTCAGCAGCTGCTCCTCCTCAGACTCGCCACTGCTGCTGCTTGGCGCATCCACCAGCGTCAGGCCAGCGGAGGCGAGTAGCTCACCGTCGAAGGTCTCCCCTTCGACCGGCGCCCTGGAGCTCGGTTCCCAGGGGAGCTTGATGAAGACTCCTTCGCCGGCCTTCAGGTAGGCGCCGGGCTGGGGCTCCTCGGGCTGGCCTTGATAGCGGCGGGGGAGTCGGCTGTCGGTGTAGCGCTTGTCGCTCCTGCGGCCTCGGGGCCGTCAGTACGATCGCCCGACCCCTCGCCAGCCGCTGCGTCCGCAGCCTCGGTGGCCTCCTCACCAACAGGCTCGTCGGCAACGGCCTCTTCCTCCATGATGACGACCTCTTCTTCCTCGACGGCGGCCTCGTTGGTGTTGCCGCGCGTTTCCTCCTTGCCGGCGGCCTCGACCTCCATCGGCTCTGCGTCAGACGAAGAAAGAGCAGTCAAGCAATTGTTCAAAAAGAGAAACAAAAGAAAGCAAGCCCAAGGGAAATTTTCGTGTAAGGGAGTTACCTGCAACGGGATCCACAGCCATGGCCTCGACCACTGGAGGGTCACTGGCGCTGTCCCTTGCCGGGGTAGCCTCCCTTGCCGGAGTGGCCTCCCTTGCCAGAGTGGCCTCCCTTGTCGGAGGGTGTTCCCTTGCCGGGGAATTCTCCCTTGGCGGCGTAGTGGCAGTGGGCAGGATCTCGGAGGCGGCTTCCGAGCCCTCCTGATGAGGCTGCTCTGCTCCTACACAAGCAAACAATCGGATATCAACGCAGAAGGGGCACCCCTACACACCCAATAGTAAGAAGAAAACTGCGCACTTACTCTGGGGGCTGTCTTTGAGGGCTGCTTTCGGAAGGAAGGGTTGCCGGGTCCGGCAAAGGAGTCTCAGACGCGTCCCCGTCGCCACGGGAGAATCGTCCTCAACGACGACCGTCGGGATCTTGGCCCTCTTCGCCGCTCTACGGGCCAGCGTCACGAAAAGGAAAAGAGTCGAAGCGAAGCGAGATCAGATTCAAGATGAAGCAATAAAATTGAAGAAATACAAGCACAATCTCGAGAAGCTTACTCTTCGCCTTCCTCCTCGAGCTGAGCGGAGAAGTCGCCTCGGCTCGCCTCCGGTGCGACGAGGCGGGGAGTGGGCTCTCTGGCCGCTTGGCGGAGGCGTCGGCGGTGGCACGAGAAGATTCCGCCCGATTGTCGCTGCGGTGTGGGGTGCTCCTTGGCAACCTCGCTTGTCAGGTGGGCGCGTCGCTGATCTTCTTCTTTGTGGGCGGTCTGTCGCCCGACTTCGTCTCGGCCTTGCGGAGACGCCTCTTCGCCGGAGCCGGGGGCTCCGCTGGCGGCAAGTCGCTTGGCGGTGGGGAAGAAGTGCCCTCGGCGGGTCCACTCGACCCGGCCTCGGGCTCGACAAGCTCGTCCTCGCCGGCAACCTCCCCTCGCTCGGCAAGGCTTGCCGCCTTCGCCGCGTCCGCCTCCTCCACAGTGAACCCGAAGGCTCCAGCGGCAGCGGCTGCTGCCGCCTCCTCCACCCTGGTGGCAATCCGCGCCATCTCCTGGTCGGTGGTGTCACGGGTGAGCCTTTTCTGCTCGTCGAAGCGGATCGGCACTTCTTGCAAATCATCGAAGAATTGCTGCACGACCTCGTTGGGGGGCTCCTGCCAGGTTGGGACGATCCCGTGGGAGTCGCATAGTGGCATCATGGCGCGGATGCGGTCGAGCGCCGAGTTGTTGCACAATGGGACGACCCCTCGCGGCAACCTGAACCACTGGGTCGCCGGGTCGTTCTTGAACAGCTCGAGCGATATCGAGTCCAGCTCCAAGACGGTGAAGTTCCAGTTCAAGCCCGGCGCAGCCTCATAATGTCTGCCGCATTTTGGAACTCCCGTGCAGGCCTCCTCCTTTCTGCAAGGGAGCAATGCGGCGGCGAAGGAAGTCTGCGCCAAGCTGCGCCTACGGTCAACCCGGCAAGCCCGAGGCGCAGATTGGTCATAGCTATCTTCAACCGCATCCTCCAGCCAAGTTACTCCAATCCTCGCCGCGCACTATTGGGGTTTTGGCGACATGTGAAAGGGCTGCGGGTTCTCCTCACGACCCAAAGACCAGTTGGCTCTCCACTCCTCCCACTTGTTGCGGAACTCTCCCTCTAGGTAGGCCTCTTTCTTGCCGATCCTAGAGACCTGTGCTATCCCTCCGGCAAGTGGCTCTCCTCTCTCGACGCTGGGAACAAAGAAATGACGGAAGAGTGCCACGTTCGGGTGGACTCGACAAAGTTTCGCACAAATGCGAAAACCGCCATGGTCAAGATGGCGTTGGGGGTGAAATCAAGGAGGCGGAGGCTAAAGGTGTTCATGATGTCGCAAAAGAACTTCCGGAAAAGGCGGGCAAAGACCGCAATAGAAGAAAAGGGCGAAAAATGGGTACCTGTTGGGGCCAAATCAGCGGCGGAGGCGGGAGTACCCTCGGCGCTGGTGCGCACGCAGCGTCTCCGTCGACCGGAAGAGGTAGAAGGCGTCCTGCAGCTCCTTGCGCCGAGCTGCGGGGAAGATGGCTCGCTCCTTGCGCAATGCCGCGAGCCGCTGCGCCTCGGCCGACTTGACGCCCTTCTCCTTGTCGGCTTTCGGAGCCATGGCGAGGGAGGCGGAGGAGGCCGACGGTGGTGTGCGCGTTTGTGGCGAAAAGGGGCGGAGCGCTGCTCTCTTCGCACCGGAGAAGGAGAGGGGAGCGGCGGTGGTTTTCTTGACAAGACAGCAATGGCAGAAGGGGGCAGCCTGCCTCTGTTTCCTCCGCTTATAAAGAGGGAGAGGGGGTGGACGTTCCGCTTATACTAATAAAGAAACCCCCCCACGACCGCGCCCACGATCTCTCGCACGACGCCACGTCCGGTGCGTGCCGTTAGTGGGGATCGTGGTGGGTCCGGGGCGAGTTGCGACGTGGTCGAGGCCGCGTGTCCGTGCGCTTTTGGGCCTGGCCCGACAAGCGCTTCGGCACTGTATGGCCCAGCCCGGGGCTCTGCCGGTGTACTAGAGTAGGGGTACCCTAGTATCCCGTACTCGTGCACGCAGACGAAGACACCAGCGGCAAGGTTTGCCTCGTCACCGCCAAGATCCTCCGTGGCTCCTTTGGAGCCATTCAAGAACAAAGTATTTGATTAAGAAGGCAAGGCCCGGCAAGAGGAGCTTGTCGGAAGGCCACTCTGCATACAGAAGACAAGGCCCGGCAAGAGGAGCTTGCCGGAAGGAAGGCCCCGCGACAAGCCTCCGGGCGCGACAAGGATTCGACGCGGCAAGGCGCTTTTGCGGCATGCAACTCTCTCCATCTCCTATCCAGCTCATCAAGCGACGTGTCGCCATGGGACCGTTCCATGGGCGCGTGTCGAGAGGCTGTGCAGCCAGCGGAGAACAGCGATAAGCGGCGATGACAGGCTTGCCGTCGTGGCGAAGTGAGGCGCACTGACGGTCTGTTGCCTTGTTTGGGCGACACCGACGGGCATTTATTGCTTTTGTCCCTTGTCGCCGAGTTAGGTATTTTGCACCTTTGCATAATCGCTCGAGTAGGTGTACCAACTCCTGCTTTACATTTGTACCCCGTCTATATTGCCACTGTCGGAGACCCTTGAGCATATAAAAGGAGGCCCATGCGCAACGTAGAAGGGGTTAATTTGGTTCGGTTCATTCGACTCACTCGAGACCGGAGACACCCACGCTAGGTTTTGTAGCTCTCATTGCTCCCTAGCAAGAACACAATACATCAAACGAGCAGCAGGAGTTTTATCTCTCGGAGAGCTCAAGCCGGGTAACCGCTCGTGTGGCTCGCCTCGATCCGCTCTTCGTGCGATCTCCGCCCCCCTCCGAACCACAGGGGCCTGGTCCGCCGGCCGCATAGGTGTTCGTGGGTACGATCAGCCTCCCCGACACTATTTAACCTAAACCTAAAAAAAACCGAACTAAAAAAACAGAAAAAAACCGCTCGGTTTTTAAAAAAAACCGGCGGCACGGAAATCGAGGCGGCGGCAGGGTCCGACGAGTCGGCGGTGGCGGGGTCCGGCGGCGGCTCCGGCGACGGCAGGCGGCGGCGGCGGCGGCGGCTGGGCGGGCGGTGGATCGGGCGGCGGAGTGGCTAGGGTTTCGGTGGATTGGGCGGCGGCGTGGCTAGGGTTTGGCGGTGGGCGGCTCGGGTGGTCAAGGGCGGCTCGGCTGGGCGGCTGTTATTAGCGCCAGCGGAGTCCCGCTGCACGGCCAAGGTCGGTTGCTTTCTTTTAAATAATGCACGTAAGAAAAATAAAAAGAAATACTAAACGGACTCCAAAAATCTCGAAATAAATTTTCCCCGGCTTCTAAAATCAAGCCGGACTAGATGAACATTTATTTGGGGCCTAAATGCAATTTTGAAAAACACGGATTTTTCCTAAATTCAAATAAAAAGGCGAAAAACTCCGAAATAAAATCTTATTTGATTTTTATTAAATCTTCATTATTTCTTTATTTTGGGAAAGTCATTTTATTCCCTCTCTCATATTTTGATAGTAGAAATAATTAAAGATAAAATAAATAAAATCAAATGATCCTATTTTCAAAATTTGAGAAAACTCAAATATGAAAATAACCAAATCCCCAACTCTCTCCGTGGGTCCTTGAGTTGCGTAGAATTTCTAGGATCAAGCCAACAAATGCACAAAAATATGATATGCAATATGATCTATGTATAACATTCCAAATTGAAAATTTGGGATGTTACATATAAGTGAAGATCAAATGAGTAGTTAAGTAAATAGATAGATATGTGTGGACTCTCTCTTATTTAAATCTTTTAGATCTAATTATTTTATTAAAACAGCAAGCAAAACAAAAATAAAATGGCATTCTAAGAATAGCACAACTCATGTGAAGAAGCAAAAACTTAGGCTCAATCGATACTAACTGATAATTCTTGAAGAAGAAAGGTGGGATGCCTACCGGGGCATCCCCAAGCTTAGATGCTTGTGACTTCTTGAGTATTATCTTGGGATGCCTTGGGCATCTCCAAGCTTGAGCTTTTGTGTTTCCTTAATTCTTCTCATATCACGGTTTTTCCTAAATCTCAAAAGCTTCATCCACACAAAACTCAACAAGAACTCATGAGATAAGTTAGTATAAATCAATGCAAAAACCTTATCATTCTCTACTATACCAAATCACTAAAATTATTATTCAACATTTCATACTAAATGCCTCTGCATATTTAATACTCCTATCGTCAAATAGAATCATTAAACAAGCAAACATATGCAAACATAAAAGCAATCTGCCAAAACAGTACAGTTTGTAAAGAATGCAAGAGTATCAATACTTATTCAACTCCAAACATTATTAAATTCTACTGCATTGTATAAAATTTATCAGATATTATTATGCAAAAAGTTTCAACATTTTATCACATTCTAAATTTTCTCGGATTTTTAGCAACAGGGGTAAACTTTCTGTTTTCAAACAGCAACATGTATACTTGCAAGATAAGCATGCCAAAGGCTATCAATGCCACTTTTATTGAAATAAAAGATGCAAAACATTATTCTAAATAACAGCAAGCAAATCCTAACAAAATAAATTGACTCTCCAAGCAAAACACGTATCATGTGACGAACGAAAACATAGCTCCAAGTGAGGTTACCGATAATGTTGAAGACGAAAGAGGGGATGCCTTTCGGGGCATCCCCAAGCTTAGTTGCTTGGATGTTCCTTGAATATTACCTTGGAATGCCTTGGTAATCCCCAATCTTAGGGTCTTGTCACTCCTTATTCTCCTCATATCGTCATCTCACCCAAAACTTGAAAACTTAACTTAACGGAACTTCGCGAGATAGGTTAGTGTGATAAAGAGCAAACCATTTCACTTTGGTACTGTCAAAGACAAGATCCATAATTGTTTCCACACAATTCCTACTGTAGCATATCATTTCCACAATTTATATTGAGCAATATAAGCCATAGAAACTAGAAGGCAAGCAAACTATGCATTGAAAACATAATCTGTCAAAAACAGAACAGTCTGTAATAATCTGTACTCAAACCATACTTCTACTACTCCAAAAATTCTTAAAACATTAGGCTACGTGAGCAATTTGTGTATTAATATTCTTCAAAAAAGAATCAAATAAAAATCACTCTTTTGTTAAAAATGAGACTTATTTTCATGAGCGCAAAAGTTTATGTTTTTCAGCAAGAACAAATCAACTATCACCCAACATGATCCCAAAGGCTTTACTTGGCACTTTATTGAAATAAAAGCAATAAAACATGATCAATACAGTAGGTAAAAGTGTTGGGTTGTCTCCCAACAAGCGCTTTTCTTTAATGCCTTTTAGCTAGGCATGATGATTTCAATGATGCTCGCATAAAAGATAAGAATTGAAACATAAAACAGAACATCATGCATCATAAGTTCCTCTCTCATAATAATTTTCAGTAGCATCATGAATAGATTCATCAATATAACCATTACATAAAGCATTCTTTTCATGATCCACAACCATAGAAAATTCATTACTCTCTATGGCATACATGTCATCATAATAATCATCATAGAAAGCAACTTTATTGCCATAGTCAGTTGACAACTCTTCCAAAATAGTGGATGTATCACTAAATAAAGTCATGACCTCTCTAAATCCACTTTCATCAATATTATAGTGATATTCAACACCCTCCAAAATAGTGGGATCACTACTACCTAGAGTTGACACTCTTCCAAACCTACTTTTATCAATGTAATCATCATAAATAGGAGGCATGCTATCATCAAAATAAGTTTGATCAATCAAAGTAGGGGGACTAAAAATATCATCTTCATTAAACATATCCTCCCCAATCTTGGGACAAACATTAATTGCAGTAACTAAATTCTCAAACATGTCATTCTCATCAAACATAGCATCCCCAAGCTTGTGGCTTGGCATATCATAAGCATAATCACTCTCATCATTAATAGTATGAATGGCACCAACGGTATAACAATTGCTATCATCATAATTTCCCAAGTTGGTGCCAAAAAGATTTCCAATATTAAAAGAAGTATCATTATCTTCCCAATCATAATCATCACAACAAGCAATAGGCATAACAAAATCATCATCAAGTGTATCATCTTCCACAATTATTGTTGATTCATTTTCATGAGGCACAACAATAATAGGAGCAACATTAATTGGGAGAGATACCTTTTTACCTCTCTTCTTTCTTCTTTTCTTCTTCTTCACCACATCACATGTGGGTTTAATTAATCTTTTCAAGCTTCTTATTGATGAGATTGGTAGGATAGGAAGCTCCTCCTCGTTACCTGATTCATCATAATAAACACTAGGAGGGTATTGGAAAATATTTTCCCTTTCATTAGTACTCTCTTCATATTCTATTTGTTCTCTTGACTTCAGATAGTTGGCAATATAAGGATTCTCAATGCAATTTACCACACAAAACATATAAATTTCCTCTAGATCAAAATCAAGAAATCTCTCGAGATTAGATTTTGGAATACCCTTAGTTATATGTTTCATTTCTTCATAACCCAAATGAAGACTAAGCCCTTTATGATGCTCAAGGTTAATCAAGTTATCACAATTTTTGGACACGATTTGATCATGAAAGAATTTGCATTGGAGATTTAAATGACCATGTTCATTGCAAAGTTCACAAGGATCGAAAAGAAAATTAAATCTTTCAGCACAACCATCTAGCCTCTGTTGCAACTTTCTCGTTTGTAAATATTTATGCTTCTTGCAAAATCTATCTTCCCTTTTTGGTGTGCAAAGGCACTCCCAATTCACTCCGCAAAAAGTGACATGCTTATAAGAAACATTTTTGTCATGACTTGTGCAATCATCATTAGCATTTAGGATATTCAAAGAATTCATACTAACAACATTGCAATCATTCTCATCATTCAAATATTTTGTGCCAAGCATTCTATTGACTTCTTCTTCTAACAATTGAGCACAATTTTCTGAACCATCATTTTCAAGAAAGATGTTATAAAGATGATCAATAATATGATGCAACCTAAATTCCATTTTTTAGTTTTCTTTTACAAACCAAACTAGTGATAAAACAAGAAACTAAAAGATTCAATTGCAAGATCTAAAGATATACCTTCAAGAACTCACCTCCCAAGATTCTGCAGGAAAAGAGCTTGATGTCTACTACGCAACTTTATTCTTGTAGACACGTGTTGGGCCTCCAAGCGTAGAGTTTTGTAGGATAGTAGCAATTTTCCCTCAAGTGGATGACCTAAGGTTTATCAATCCGTGAGAGGTCTAGGATGAAGATGGTCTCTCTCAAACGACCCTGCAACCAAATACAAGAAATCTCTTGTGTCCCCAACACATCCAATACAATGGCAAATTGTATAGGTGCACTAGTTCGGCGAAGAGATGATGATAAAAGTGTAATATGGATGGTAGAAATATATTTTTATAATCTGAATAAATAAAAACAGCAAGGTAACAAATAGTAAACGGGCACAAAAACGGTGTTGCAATGCTTGAAAACAAGGCATAGGGTCCGTACTTTCACTAGTGCAACCTCTCAACAATGCTAACATAGTTGGATAATATTATTATCCCTCAAAGTGTAACGAAGAATCACTCTCTTGTACCTATTAGCGGAGAACAAAATATAGGAATTGTTTGTAGGGTACGAAACCACTCAAAGCTATTCTTTTTGTTTGATCTATTCAAGAGTCCGTACTAAAATAACACAAAGCTATTTTTTCTGTTCGATCTATCCTAGAGTCCGTACTAAGATAACACCAAAGAAAGTTCATATTCATAATACTCAATCCACACAAAAAACTATAAAGAGACCCCAAAGTTTCTACCGGAGGAAAATGTGCATCAACCCCTATGCATAGATTACCCCAATATCACCGCGGGAATCCGCGAGTTGAATGCCATAACATATATCAAGTGAATCAATATGATACCTCATTGCCACCTCAAGTATTCACACCGCAAGACATATATCATGTGTTCTCATCTCTGAATATTCAATCCGACAAGACAAAATCTCAAAGGGTAAAGACTCAATTCATCACAACAAGAGTATAGAGGGGAGAAACATCATATGATCCTTTTATATTAACAAGCCCATTATATAGATCATGAGAGAGAGAGAGAGATTAAACACATAGCTATTGGTACAAACCCTCAGCCCCGAGGGTGGACTACTCCCTCTTCATCGTGGTGGCCGCCGGGATGATGAAGATGGCCACCGGAGATGATTCCCCCCTCTGGCAGGGTGCCGGAAAGGAGCTAGATTGGTTTTCAGTGGCTACAGAAGCCTACGACGGCGGAACTTCTGATCTAGGTTTTCCCCAAAGGGTTTCGGAATATTTGGGAATTTATAGTGCAAAGAGGGGGTGTGGGAGGCCACCGAGGTGGGCACAACCCACTGGCGCGCCAGGGGCCTGGCTCGCCTGGTGGGTTGTGCCTCGGGCACCCCAGTGCTACTACGGCCCAATGGATGTCTTTTGGCCCATAAAAATCCCGTGGAGTTTCGCTATGCGTTTGGACTCGCTTTGATATTGATTTCTGCGATGTAAAAACAAGCAAAAAAAAAGAATCGCGATGAGCACTTTGGGTCAATAGGTTAGTCCCAAAAAATGATATTTAAAATGATTATAAAACACCCAAGAATGATAAAAGAACCGCATGAATACTTCATAAATTATAGATACGTTGGAGACGTATCAAGCAGTTAGCTGCAATAAATGTTTCTCATAGTACTCCTTGGTATGCTGATTATGCTAATTACATTGTTGCTAAATATTTGCCACGTAGCTTTACATACCAACAAAAGAAAAAAATTCTTCTATGATTTAAGACATTACTTTTGGGATGAGCCACATCTTTATAAAGGAGTAGATGGTATTATTAGACGTTGTGTACCTGAGAATGAACAGGGACAAATCCTACAGAAATGTCACTCCGAAGCTTATGGAAGGCATCATGCTGGAGATAGAACTGCTCACAAGGTATTGCAATCTGGATTTTATTGGCCTACTCTCTTCAAGGATGCCCGTAAGTTTGTCTCATGTTGTGATGAATGTCAAAGAATAGGTAATATCGGTAAGCGTCAAGAAATGCCTATGAATTATTCACTTCTTTGTTGAACCATTTGATGTTTGGGGATTTGATTACATAGGACCTTTTCCTTCCTCTAATGGGTATACACATATTTTGGTTGCTGTTGATTATGTTACTAAATGGGTAGAAGCTATTCCAACCAGTAGTGCTGATCACGACACCTCTATTAAAATGCTTAAGGAAGTTATTTGCCCAAGGTTTGGAGTTCCTAGATATTTAATGACTGATGGTGGTTCACACTTTATTCATGGTGCTTTCCGTAAAATTCTTGCCAAGTATGATGTTAACCATAGAATTGCATCACCCTATCATCCTCAGTCTAGTGGTCAAGTTGAACTTAGCAATAGAGAAATAAAATAAATTTTGCAAAAGATTGTCAATAGGTCCAGGGAATTGGTCTAAGAAATTAGATGATGCACTTTGGGCTTATAGAACAGCATATAAAAATCCTATGGGTATGTCTCCGTATAAAATGGTTTATGGGAAAGCTTGTCATTTGCCTGTTGAGTTAGAACATAAAGCATTTTGGGCAGTTAAAGAACTCAACTATGATTTCAAACTTGCTGGTGAAAAGAGGTTATTTGATATTAGCTCTCTAGGTGAATGGAGAACCCAAGCTTATGAAAATGCAAAGTTATTCAAACAAAAAGTTAAAATATGGCATGACAAAAGAATCCAAAAGCGTGAGTTTAAAGTCGGAGAATATGTTCTTTTCTACAACTCTCGTTTTAGATTTTTTGCAGGGAAGCTCCTCTCAAAATGGGAAGGGCCATATGTCATCGAGGAGGTTTACCGGTCTGGAGCCATCAAAATAAATAATTCCGAAGGTACTAACTAACGCAAAGGTTGTCAATGGGCAACGAATAAAGCATTATATCTCAGGTACGCCCCTTAATGTTGAAAGTAATATTATCCAAACTTTGACACCGGAAGAGCACATAAAAGAGTCCTTCTGGAACACTCCAGAATCGTGAAAATAAGGAGGTACGTGATACGGTAAGTAAACAGACTCCGAAAAATTCGGAATATTTTAGAATTTCGGAAATAAAGAAACTCCCGAAGGCGTCCTTGGTGGGCAAAGACACTGTGGTGCACCAAGCTTACTCGGCGCCCAGGTGGGTTGTGCCCACCTAGGACACCTTCCGTACTCCATTTTTCTTCCACATGCTTGTCCTGCAAGATAAAAAATCTATATATACTTCCCAAACCAGTTAACCACCGTATCGCGGAGACATCTTCTGTTCTCTTTTTCCTTGCTATTTTCTGTCAGATCTCATCTACCATGGCCTCTTCAAGCTCCTCCAAGGACAAGTTCTTCAAGAACGTCATCAACCCATATCTGCGGGAGGTGGTGCAGCACCCTCAGGTCATCCATATGCATGAGGGGTTGCTTCATCTCCACTATGTGCCATGTCCCAAGGGTACGGGAACCATGGAGGACAAGCTTGAAGCTGTGGAGCAAGATGTCTTCTGGTGCAAGGGGATGGTGGAGTGTGGACTTAACGCCAATCACCTTATGATCACAGACCTCTCCCGTGATCTCAAGGTGGGTGGCAAGCCCATGAAGGACATAATCTTCACTCTCAACGAGCAAATCAACTTTCTCCAAAGCCAGATATACGACCTTCAGAACCAAGTCTTTGAATATGAGGCGAGGTTTAAAGGTATGAGTTTGGCTGCTAGTTGCAGGACCCGTGAGACTCACTCCTCTTCTTATGATGGTGGACCACTGCCATGGAAATCCGAGGACAAGACTTCTTCTTCATCACCACCACCATCTTCTTCACCACCAAAGGAGAACTGATTATCGGGTATGGGCACTCCCCTTGGCTTTCGCCAAGCTTGGGGGAGGTGCCCCGGTATCGTATCATCCCACTATCTTTTTTATTTTACTTATCTTAGTTCGATCTTTTGCCTTAGATGAAATAAAGTTTAGTTCGATCCTTTCTTCTTTGAGAGTTGCTTAGTGATCTATCCTTGTAATCATGTGCAAGTTATATAATAAAGTTAGTTTGAGTTTTTTGCTTTCTTTACTTTCATGTTGCAAATAAATAAAAGAAATAAGAAAGAAGAAGAGAAAGGAAACAAATAAAAAGAAGGAAATAAATCAATAAGATCATATACTAATCCTATGGTAGGTGATAGCACCACATAAGGAAAAGTATAGGTAGAAAATTTTATTAGAGATTGACAAACATAGCATTAGTCAATGATGCAACTCATGAAAGAATTAATAAGGGAAGAGAAGATTCACATATAAATATACTATCCTAGAAATCTTTTGTGATTGTGAGCCCTCATCAAAATATTATATGCCAAAATTGTTGAAGTTGGACAAGGAAGACAACTTAATGATTTATGTTTGTTTATATTCACATAGAAGTCATATTGTCATAGATCCTTTAACATGTGATGCTTTCTCCCTATCTTTGCTAGCCAAAAATTCCGCACTAAGTAGAGATACTACTTGTGCATCCAAAAACCCTTAAACACAAATCTTTTTCAAGTGTCCACCACACTAACCTAGGGATTGAGCAAGATCCCTCAAGTAAGTTGTCATCGATGCAAAAAGGCAATAAAATTTGCTTCTAAATGTGTGAGATCATTTAGTGTAAGAGAAAATTGAGTGTTGTACGGACTTGGATGACAAAGAAAAAAAGCGAAAGACTGCATAATAAAGGTTGTCATCTTAAGGGGCAATACAACATGACGTTCTCTTGCACTAAGGGATTGAGCATACAAACAAATAAGCACATGGCAACCTCTGCTTCCCTCTGTGAAGGGCCTATCTTTTACTTTTATGTATTTACTTTTATGCAAAGAGTCAAAGTTTTCCTTCTATTCCTTTTATTTTTCTCCTTTCGCAAGCATCATGTGGCGAGGAAAGATCTAGGTCTTGGGGAACGTAGTAATTTTAAAAAACTTCCTACCCACACGCAAGATCATGGTGATGCATAGCGACGAGAGGGGAGAGTGTCGTCCACGTACCCTCATAGACCGTTAAGTGAAAGTGTTATGACAACGCGGTTGATGTAGTCGTACGTCTTCACGATCGACCGATCCTCAGTACCGAACGTAGGGCACCTCCGCGTTCAGCACACGTTCAGCTCGGTGACGTCCCACGAACTCACGATCCAATAGATCTCGAGGGAGAGTTTCGTCAGCACGACGGTGTGGTGACGATGTTGATGAAGCTACCGTCGCCGGGCTTCGCCTAAGCACCGCTATGATATGACCGAGGTGGATTATGGTGGAGGGGGGCACCGCACATGGTTGGGAGAGATCAATGATCAACTTGTGTGTCCTAGGGTGCCCCCTGCCCCCGTATATAAAGGAGCAAGGGGGGAGGACGGCCGGCCCCTGTAGGGCGCGCCAGGAGGAGGAGTCCTCCTAGTAGGAGTAGGACTCCCCTCTTTCCTACTCCTACTAGGAGGGGGGAAGGAAGGGGGAGAAGGAGAAGGAAAGGGGGGCGCCACCCCCCCTCCAAGTCCAATTCGGACCAGAGGGGGAGGGGGCGCGCGGCCTGCCCTGGCCGGCCCCTCTCTCTCTCCACTAGGGCCCAACTAGGCCCATTAACCCCCGAGGGGTTCCGGTAACCCCTCCGACACTCCGGTAAAATCTCGATTTCACCCGGAACTCTTCCGACATCCAAATATAGGCTTCCAATATATCAATCTTTATGTCTCGACCATTTCAAGACTCCTCGCCATGTCCGTAACCATATCCGGGACTCCGAACTATCTTCAGTACATCAAAACATATAAACTCATAATACCGATCGTCACAGAACTTTAAGCGTGCGGACCCTACGGGTTCGAGAACTATGTAGACATGACCGATACACGTCTCCGGTCAATAACCAATAGCGGAACCTGGATGCCATATTGGTTCCTACATATTCTGCGAAGATCTTTATCGGTCAAACCGCATAACAACATACGTTGTTCCCTTTGTCATCGATATGTTACTTGCCCGAGATTCGATCGTCGGTATCTCAATACCTAGCTCAATCTCGTTACCGGCAAGTCTCTTTACTTGTTCCGTAATGCATCATCCTGCAACTAGCTCATTAGTGACATTGCTTGCAAGGCTTATAGTGATGTGCATTACCGAGAGGGCCCAGAGATACCTCTCCGACAATCGAAGTGACAAAGTCTAATCTCGATCTATGCCAACTCAACAAGTACCATCGGAGACACCTGTAGAGCACCTTTATAATCACGTAGTTATGTTGTGACGTTTGGTAGCAAACAAAGTGTTCCTCTGGTAAACTGGAGTTGCATAATCTCATAGTCATAGGAACATGTATAAGTCATGAAGAAAGCAATAACAGTAAACTAAACGATCAAGTGCTAAGCTAACAGAATGGGTCAAGTCAATCACATCAGTCTCCTAATGATGTGATCCCGTTAATCAAATGACAACTCATGTCTATGGCTAGGAAACTCAACCATCTTTTATCAACGAGCTAGTCAAGTAGATGCATACTAGTGACACTATGTTTGTCTATGTATTCACGCATGTATTATGTTTCCAGTTAATACAATTCTAGCATGAATAATAAACATTTATCATGATATGAGGAAATAAATAATAACTTTAATATTGCCTCTAGGGCATATTTCCTTGGGCCTCCCACTTGCACTAGAGTCAATAATCTAGATTATACAAGAATGATTCTAACACCCATGGAGTCTTGGTGCTGGTCATGTTTTGCTCGTGGAAGAGGCTTAGTCAACGGGTGCGCAACATTGAGATCCGTATGTATTTTGCAAATCTCTATGTCCCCACACGGACTTGATCCCGGATGGAATTGAAGCGTCTCTTGATGTGCTTGGTTCTCTTGTGAAATCTGGATTCCTTTGCCAAAGCAATTGCACCAGTATTGTCACAAAAGATTTTTATTGGACCCGATGCAGTAGGTATGACACCTAGATCGGATATGAACTCCTTCATCCAGACTCCTTCATTTGCTGCTTCTGAAGTAGCTATGTACTCTGCTTCACACGTAGATCCCGCCACGATGCTTTGTTTAGAACTGCACCAACTGACAGCTCCACTATTCAATGTAAACACGTATCCGGTTTGTGATTTAGAATCGTCTGGATCAGTGTCAAAGCTTGCATCGACGTAACCATTTACGACGAGCTCTTTGTCACCTCCATAAACGAGAAACATATCCTTAGTCCTTTTCAGGTATTTCAGGATGTTCTTGACCGCTGTCTAGTGATCCATTCCTGCATTACTTTGGTACCTCCCTGCTAAGTTAATAGCAAGGCACACATCAGGTCTGGTACACAGCATTGCATAAATGATAGAACCTATGGCTGAAGCATAGGGAACACTTTTCATTTTCTCTCTATCTTCTGCAATGGTCGTGCATTGAGTCTGACTCAACATCACACCTTGTAACACAGGCAAGAACCCTTTCTTTGCTTGATCCATTTTGAACTTTTTCAAAACTTTGTCAAGGTATGTGCTTTGTGAAAGTCCAATTAAGTGTCTTGATCTATCTCGATAGATCTTGATGCCCAATATGTAAGCAGCTTCACCGAGGTCTTTCATTGAAAAACTCTTATTCAAGTATACTTTAATGCTATCCAGAAATTCTATATCATTTCCAATTAGCAATATGTCATCCATATATAATATTAGAAATGCTACAGAGCTCCCACTCACTTTCTTGTAAATACAGGCTTCTCCAAAAGCCTGTATAAAACCATATGCTTTGATCACACTATCAAAACGTTTATTCCAACTCCGAGAGGCTTGCGCCAGTCCATAAATGGATCGCTGGAGCTTGCACACTTTATTAGCTCCCTTTGGATCGACAAAACCTTCCGGTTGCATCATATACAACTCTTCTTCCAGAAATCCATTCAGGAATGCAGTTTTGACAGCCATTTGCCAAATTTCATAATCATAAAATGCGGCAATTGCTAACATGATTCGGACACACTTAAGCATCACTACGGGTGAGAAAGTCTCATCGTAGTCAACTCCTTGGACTTGTCGAAAACCTTTCGCAACAAGTCGAGCTTTGTAGACAGTAACATTACCGTCAGCGTCAGTCTTCTTCTTAAAGACCCATTTATTCTCTATGGCTTGCCGATCATCGGGCAAGTCAACCAAAGTCCACACTTTGTTCTCATACATGGATCCCATCTCAAATTTCATGGCCTCAAGCCATTTTGCGGAATCTTGGCTCACCATCGCTTCTTCATAGTTCGTAGGTTTGCCTTGGTCAAGTAACATGACCTCCAGAATAGGATTACTGTACCCCTCTGGTGCGGATCTTACTCTGGTTGACCTACGAGGTTTGGTAGTAACTTGATCTGAAGTTTCATGATCAATATCATTAGCTTCTTCACTGATTGGTGTAGGTGTCACAAAAACCGGTTTCTGTGATGAACTACTTTTCAATAAGGGAACAGGTGCAGTTACCTCATCAAGTTCTACTTTCCTCCCACTCACTTCTTTCGAGAGAAACTCCTTCTCTAGAAAGGATCCATTCTTAGCAACAAATGTCTTGCCTTCGGATCTGTGATAGAAGGTGTACCCATGATTTCCTTTGGGTATCCTATGAAGACACATTTCTCCGATTTGGGTTCGAGCTTATCAGGTTGAAGCTTTTTCACATAAGCATCGCAGTCCCAAACTTTAAGAAACGACAACTCTGGTTTCTTGCCAAACCACAGTTCATAAGGCGTCGTCTCAATGGATTTTGATGGTGCCCTATTTAACGTGAATGCAGCCGTCTCTAGAGCATAACCCCAAAACGATAGCGGTAAATCAGTAAGAGACATCATAGATCACACCATATCTAGTAAAGTGCGATTATGACGTTCGGACACACCATTTCGCTGTGGTGTTCTAGGTGGCGTGAGTTGCGAAACTATTCAACATTGTTTCAAATGTAGACCAAACTCGTAACTCAAATATTCTCCTCCACGATCAGATCGTAGAAACTTTATTTTCTTGTTACGATGATTTTCCACTTCACTTTGAAATTCTTTGAACTTTTCAAATGTTTCAGACTTATGCTTCATTAAGTAGATATACCCATATCTGCTCAAATCATCTGTGATGGTGAGAAAATAATGATACCTGCCGCGAGCCTCAATATTCATCGGCCCACATACATCGGTATGTATGATTTCCAACAAATCTGTTGCTCGCTCCATAGTTCCGGAGAACGGAGTTTTAGTCATCTTGCCCATGACGCATGGTTCACAAGTACCAAGTTATTCACAATCAAGTGATTCCAAAAGTCCATCAAAATGGAGTTTCTTCATGCGCTTTACACCAATATGACCTAAACGGCAGTGGCCACAAATAAGTTGCACTATCATTATCAACTCTGCATCTTTTGGTTTCAATATTATGAATATGTGTATCACTACTATCGAGATTTAATAAAAATAGACCACTCTTCAAGGGTGCATGACCATAAAATATATTACTCATAGAAATAGAACAACCATTATTCTCTGATTTAAATGAACAACTGTCTCGCATCAAACAAGATCCAGAAATAGTGTTCATTCTTAACGCTGGCACCAAATAATAATTATTCAGGTCTAAAACTAATCCCGAAGGTAGATGTAGAGGTAGCATGCCGACCGCGATCACATCGACTTTGGAACCATTTCCCACGTGCATCGTCACCTCGTCCTTAGCCAATATTCGCTTAATCCGTAGTCCCTGTTTCGAGTTGCAAATATTTGCAACAGAACCAGTATCAAATACCAAGGTGCCACTGCGAGCATTAGTAAGGTACACATCAATAACATGTATATCACATATACCTTTGTTCACCTTGCCATCCTTTTTATCCGCCAAATACTTGGGGCAGTTCCGCTTCCAGTGACCAGTCTGTTTGCAGTAGAAGCACTCAGTCTCAGGCTTAGGTCCAGACTTGGGTTTCTTCTCCTGAGCAGCAACTTGTTTGCTGTTCTTCTTGAAGTTGTGCTTCTTCTTCCCTTTACCCTTTTTCTTGAAACTGGTGGTCTTGTTGACCATCAGCACTTGATGCTCCTTCTTGATTTCTACCTCCGCGGCCTTTAGCATTGCAAAGAGCTCGAGAATTGTGTTATCCATCCCTTGCATATTATAGTTCATCACAAAGCTCTTATAGCTTGGAGGCAGTGATTGAAGAATTCTGTCAATGACACTATCATCCGGAAGATTAACTCCCAGTTGAATCAAGTGATTATTATACCCAGACATTTTGAGTATATGTTCACTGGCAGAACTATTCTCCTCCATCTTGCTTGTAGAACTTATTGGAGACTTCATTTCTCTCAATCCGGGCGTTTGCTTGAAATATTAACTTCAACTCCTGGAACATCTCATATGCTCCATGACGTTCAAAACGTCGTTGAAGTCCCGGTTCTAAGCTGTAAAGCATGGCACACTGAACTATTGAGTAGTCATCAGCTTTGCTCTGCCAGGCATTCTTAACGTCGTTAGTTGCATCTGCAGCAGGCCTGGCACCCAGCGGTGCTTCCAAGACGTAATTCTTCTGTGCAACAATGAGGATAATCCTCAAGTTACGGACCTAGTCCGTGTAATTTCTACCATCATCTTTTAACTTTGCTTTCTCAAGGAACGCATTAAAATTCAACGGAACAACAACACGGGCCATCTATCTACAACAACATAGACAAGCAAAATACTATCAGGTACTAAGTTCATGATAAATTAAAGTTCAATTAATCATATTACTTAAGAACTCCCACTTAGATAGACATCCTCGAGTCATCTAAATGATCACGTGATCCAAATCAACTAAACCATGTCCGATCATCACGTGAGATGGAGTAGTTTTCAATGGTGAACATCACTATGTTGATCATATCTACTATATGATTCACGTTCGACCTTTCGGTCTCCAGTGTTCCGAGGCCATATCTGCATATGCTAGGCTCGTCAAGTTTAACCCGAGTATTCTGCGTGTGCAAAACTGGCTTACACCCATTGTATTTGAACGTAGAGCTTATCACACCCGATCATCACGTGGTGTATCGGCACGACGAACTTTACATAGCGGTGCATACTCAGGGAGAACACTTATACCTTGAAATTTAGTGAGAGATCATCTTATAATGCTACCGTCAATCAAAGCAGAATAAGATGCATAAAGAATAAACATCACATGCAATAAAATATAGCATTATGTCTTGACCATATCACATCACAACATGCCCTGCAAAAACAAGTTAGACGTCCTCTACTTTGTTGTTGCAAGTTTTACATGGCTGCTACGAGTTGAGCAAGAACCGTTCTTACCTACGCATCAAAACCACAACGATAGTTTGTCAAGTTAGTGCTTAACCTTCTCAAGGACCGGGCGTAGCCACACTCGGTTCAACTAAAGTTGGAGCAACTGACACCCGCCAGCCACCTTTGTGCGAAGCACGTCGGTAGAACCAGTCTCGCATAAGCGTACGCGTAATGTCGGTCCAGGCCGCTTCATCCAACAATACCGCCGAACAAAAGTATGACATGCTGGTAAGCAGTATGACTTGTATCGCCCACAACTCACTTGTGTTCTACTCGTGCATATAACATCTACGCATAAACCCAGCTCTGATGCCACTGTTGGGGAACGTAGTAATTTAAAAAAATTTCCTACGCACACGCATGTAGCGACCCGACCCGAATGGATCAAGTCTCTGTGCTTAAGTGTCATCCCTGGATCGGTATGCTGACACACATAGTACTTGAGGATTTATAACAGAGGTAAATCACATGTATAAATAACGTAAATACTATTACCTCAATCCATATAGCGGAAGCAACAAGGTTGTGGATTCCCATCAACACCAACGGCAAAGTTGAGTGTAGAAATTGTAACCCTAACGTATCACTTACTGTCGTTCTAAAAAGTACGCAACATGAAACGTTGCAGCCCGAAAACGGGTCAGCACATGGAATATGCTGGCAATGTAACACATAGAGAGTAATGAAGGAATAAGCTATACTACATGCATATATGGCTGGTGGAAAGCTCTATGGTTACAGTTTTGCATAAAGCCAATTTTTCCCTACTACAAAGGAATAAATTTATTTAACTACCATGGTGGTTGTTAAACATTGAGAATGGTTGACAGCATTCTCAATCCCAATTAAAAGTACTCATTAAAACCCAACAAAGTTAATTAAAGTAACATGATGAGATTCACATGATATCCGAGTACTAGATACTCAAGATGTCCATAACCGGGGACACGACTAACCATCATTAGTTTATACACTCTGCAGAGGTTTGCACACTTTTTCCCACAAGACTCGATCGCCTCCGTTTGATTTCTCGCACTACATGGTGTTTGAGAAACGGATTGTGACGCGCGGGTAATTAAGCTACAGTGATCCTCTGCGAGTGATGCCACGTCATCCCGATTACTGTTGCTAAATGTCCGTTAGTTCAACCGCGTCAAATTCAAATTTAAAATTAATGTCGATAATAAAAGTTTTTAGAAATTGAAACAAAAATGTTCGGTGGTTGCCAAATATTACAAGGGTAATTATGGTGCAGCAAACACATTTTTATAAAATGTCTAAATAATTTAAAGTGATTTAAAACAGAAAAGAAAATAAATAAAAACAAAAGAGAAAAACTAAACTAACAAAAAAGGAACCCCCCATCGGGCCACAGCCAGTGACCTCTGAGCCAACGGGCCGGCCCAAATGGCGCCTATAGCCCACAGGCGGCCGAACCCTAGCGACCCCGCCCCACTCCCTCACGATCCCGACCTCCCCCTCAGTATCCCTCACCCGCCGCCATCACACACACGACGACGCATCATGCCGGGAGAGGAGCTCCTCAGCGCCTAATCCTCACAGGCGTCGGTGCCCTGCCTCCCTCCGTCACCGGCGACCTTGCCTCGTCCACATAGCCCCCTAGCGCACGCCCCCTCCATCGTCCCACGCCCCCACGTTCACCTCCTCCTCCCCCGATCCAGATCTGGATCGGATCACGACCTTGACGCCGCCCCGGACCGTCGTCTCCGCTCGTCACTTGCCGGGACTCCTCCGCCGTCGCCAACACCGCTCGGCGCCGCCCTCCCCACCAGACTTCCTCGTCTCCTCCCTGAACGGCTTCTCCGATCCTCGCCGCCCGGAGCTCGACGCACCTTCGCCTCGGCGTCCTCTCCGTCGTCGCCGTCTTCACCGGCTCCTCCCCAAGCTCGCTGCCCAGTCCCCTACGACTCCCCCCGTGAGCTCCCCCTCTCATTCCCTCTCTCTCGTGCGTCACCGCAGCCGTTGCATTGTCGCCCCGTCTTGCCCTGCTCCGTCCCCACGCCGTGGCCGCTTTGCGGTGCCTCCCTCCATCGCAGCCTCCTGCTACCATCTTCGCAACTGCGTCCACTCGGCCGCCTCAGCCACCGGCCTCCCTATTCCGGCGCCATGCCGTGGCTGGCCCAGCCTTGAGTCGGGTGCTCATCGGTCACACCCAAGAACGCCCATTAGGGCCTGCGTCTGCACCCAAAGACTCCGCTAGGCCCCCCGGGCCACTCACTAGGGGGCCCCGCCGCAGAACGATTTTTTTTATTTTTTAAAAAGAATTAAAAATATATATAAATGAATAAATAAATAATAATAATATATAATAAATACATAATTACTATTAAAATTAATTAATTAACTAAATAATTAACTTAATTAATCTTGTTTAGTTGAACTAATTAAACTTGTTTAACCTAATCACTTAGGTTAGTTAATTAATCTGTTAGGTTAATTAGCACTCAATGACATTGGGACCCACATGTCAGGTTGACTACCAACCCCTGTTGACGGCCGATGTCAAGATGACATCATGCTGATGCCATAAATCCAATTTCGAATTAAGTTAAATAAATAATTAAATTCCAGAAATTAATAAAATCTTTAGAAAATCATATCTTTTAATCCGTAACTCGGATTAAATTATTTTCAACATGAAAGTTGCTCAGAACGACGAGACGAATCCGGATATGCAGCCCGTTCGTCCTCCACACATCCCTAACCTATCGAACTCGCAACTTTCCCCCTCCGGTTCCTCTGTCTGAAAACGTGAAACACTGGGAATACTTTCCCGGATGTTTCCCCCCTTCACCGGTATCACCTCCTACCACGTTAGGGCACCCCTAGCACCGATACTTGTCATGTCTTGCATTGCTATGCATCTGTTTGCTTAAATATTTATTGTTTCTTCCCCCTCTTTTCTCGCTAGACACCGAGACCGACGCCGCTGCTACCCAGTACGACTACGGAGTTGACGACCCCTCTCTTTTGCCAGAGCAACCAGGCAAGCCCCCCCCCTTGATAACCAGATATCGCCTATTCTTCTCTATACTGCTTGCATTAGAGTAGTGTAGCATGTTACTGCTTTCCGTTATTCCTATCCTGATGCATCGCTTTGTCCTTGCTACTACTGTTGTTACCTTTACTCGCAATCCTGCATGCCTAGTATAGGATGCTAGTTTTTCCATCGATGGCCCTACATTCTTGTCCGTCTCATGCTATACTATCGGGCCGTGATCACTCGGGGAGGTGATCACGGTATATACTATATACTTTATACATGATACATGTGGTGATTAAAGTCGGGTCGGCTTCGAGGATTACCCGCGAGTGATTCACGGATTGGGGCTGAAAGGACCTTTGTCCCGACGGCCCTCTGGATGGATCTTTGTATGGCGGAGCGGCAGGCAGGTTGAGACTACAGGGTGAGAGGTGGGCCTGGCCCTGCCGGCGTTCATGGATACTTAACACGCTTTAACGAGATCTTGGTATTTGATCCGAGTCCGCCATTTGGTCTATACGCACTAACCAGCTACGCTGAACAGATTATGGGCACTTTCGGCGTCGTGGTATCACCGAAGCCTTCGTGGCGTCGGTGGATGGCGGCGTAGCGCCCGATTGGACCGCGAACGTGACTTCCTTTGTAATGGAGGTTGCTAGGTGCGCTTCCGCGGCGTTCTGGCGTGCAGGTGTGCTAAGGGCGATGGGCCCAGACCCCTGGGCGCTTAGGTTTAGACCGGCATGCTGACCGCTCTGTTGGCCTAGGTCGGGCTGCGACGTGTTGATCTTCCACGGCCGGCCATGACCCAGAAAAGTGTGTCCGGCCAAATGGGATCAAGCGTGTTGGGTTATGTGGTGCACCCCTGCAGGGAAGTTAATCTATTCGAATAGCCGTGATCTTGGTAATGGGGCGACTTGGAGTTGTACCTTGACCTTATGACAACTAGAACCGGATACTTAATAAAACACACCCTTCCAAGTGCGGATACAACCCGGTGATCGCTCTCTAACAGTATGACGAGGAGGATCGCCGGGTAGGATTATTGCTATGCGATGCTACTTGGAGGACTTCACCTACTCTCTTCTACATGCTTTGCAAGACGTAGGCTGCGAAGCGTAGTCTTGACGGTGATTAGCTATCCCCTCTTATTCTCGCATTCTCAGCTCACCCACCGATATGGCCCTTTACACATATATCCATGCATATGTAGTGTAGCTCCTTGCCCAGTACTTTGGATGAGTACTCACGGTTGCCTTGTTCCCCTTTTCCCCTTCCTTTACCCGATTGTCGCAACAGACGATGGATCCTGTGAGCGACGCCACCGTCGATGGCGACTACTACACCGGAGGTGCCTACTACTACGTGCAGCTACCGGCGGCGACGACCAGAGTAGTTCGGAGGATCCCAGCAGGAGGGCTGCGCCTCTTCGATCTGTATCCCAGCTTTGTGCTAGCCTTCTTGAGTGCAGACTTGTTTAACTTATGTCCAGATTTCAGATATTGTTGCTTCCGCTGACTCGTCTATGATCGAGCACTTGTATTCGAGCCATCGAGGCCCCTGGCTTGTATTATGATGCTTGTATGACCTATTTATGTTTTAGAGTTGTGTTGTGATATCTTCCCGTGAGTCCCTGATCTTGATCATACACGTTTGCGTGTATGATTAGTGTATGATTGAATCGGGGGCGTCACAAGTTGGTATCAGAGCCGACTGCCTGTAGGAATCCCCCTTCCACCCTCCTTGGCCGAAGTCGAGTCTAGACATTGCAAAAACTTTAACTAACATGGTTGTGTGTCTTACAGGCCCACATCGCCATTGGGTGGTACTAGGATCTTTTACTCCTCGATCTTTACTCTGGGACTCTAATCTCTCCTCGATTCGGGTTAAACGATTTTGCTAAAAACAAGACTAACTTTAGGTTCTCGCAAGTACTTTCTCCCGGAGAGCCCCTCACTTCAGATGATCGCTTTCTTTGCACTAGAAGATTCCGAAGTTACTCTACGATGTTCTCTCGAGTCTTATGCCATCGCATTTGCGATTTCCTTCCACCGTCAACCCCTATGAAAACTGCATACACTTGCCATTCATATAATCATTCCCCATTGATCTTGTTATTATAAGATACCCCGAAATTCTATTTATTGTTCCGAGAATCCTTTTGTGCCTACTGCCTTGCAGTTCCTTGTCGCCTGAATACCCCCTACAGATAATTCCTCGCACTTATTGAGTATCCGTTCTTTCCCGTTATTCATGTGATTCACAAGATACATTGAAATACTATCTGATATTCCGGTATCCTCTGCCCGCTATTGCTCGGCAAATACTTGTCTGCTTGCATTATGGATGCGTTCCATATGGCTAGCAATATTCATAGTATCCTTTGCCATTATCATTTTGAGTCCGTTAATTCGATATGTTGCGAATGCTCGCAATCCTCAATCAGATCCTAGAATTCATCCTCCCGGCTCATACGTCATTTTTGACATGAGCTGGATCTCGACCAATCAAATTGTCGTCGATTGTGCCTCTGGTCTATTCAACTTATCCATCCTTGACCAGAGCGTCTAGTTCTGATCCTTTGTTTTGGAAATCATAATTCCTTTGATATCTAAGCATCTAATTATTCAGATGTTCTATAATATGATGCCCGTGCATTCTTCCTTCCTCTGATTGAGTACCGATACTCACATCAGCTCCGTTGTGGATCGCCCGATCCATTGTTGGATTATTATCCGACAGTGTCCTTCTTAATTAATCACCTTGTGAATTCTTTCTCCAATACATAATGCCATTGGTAAATCCTATCCACTGATTGACCAACCATGCTCTGCTTTCGAGCTTGTGTTATATGTTTCCATGATACCCTGACGGGTTGAACCTATGCCTTCCTTAATATGTGTGAACTCGGAAGTTTTCACGAGTCATACTCATCTAGTATTTCACCAGGTAAAACTTTCAACACTAATGGTTTTTATCAAAGCGAGAAGTGAATGGAAGGTTATACATTGAAGAAGTGGGAGTCGACCTTGAACCTTGCATTCATGCCCATGGACACGATGTATAACTTATCATGGAAGCTGCTCGTAAAAATAGTTACCCCTTGTTATAAGTTCATCTTGTATCCTTGGTTCGATCATTTATGATCGTGGTTTCCGACCATGTTCTCCTTTAAATACCATTTCTCGTGCAAGTTTAAGCACTTGCCTTCTGCAGATTAATACCCCAGTCCAACCTCTACTTTGATTTATCATCGAGTATTACCCCACGGTATCTCGACATTATCACGTAATCGCATAACCTCTTATGAGTTCTTCATCAAGTACTACATCCTCACTGATTCCAATTTTTCACGGGCTCAGAGTTTTTAAACACTCAAAGACACCGATAACTGAACCGAGTCCGCATTACAGTTCAACAACTCTTACTAATATTCTTTATTTACGAGTTTTTACCCGATCATGTCATTCCTAGCCTGATCGGCTATATCACTGTTGTGCTAAATCTTAACTGTGCTACCTGGTCCTTCTTCCCGGTACACAATTTCTTTTTCTGTTGAGCTAATCTTACGTTGATTTCCTTGTCTTATCTTTTCCACCTCGGACAACAAGCTCGGTTTCGAGTTTGTGTCGTACTCCATGGTTCTAATAACCTCTTGCTTCATCATTCCTTTGACTTGATGTCATCACGATCGATTACATCTTCAGTAATCTCTCGACAAATGTGTCGTGATCATTATCAACATTCTGAGCTCTTCCAGAATATTAATCAAATTCATGATGAGAATTGCCATCCTTTGCCCTCGATGATTTGGGCTACCATCGACAACATTATTGCATTTCCGCAACACAAAACTTGTTCTAGTTTTGCGTTGTACCTTGAGTTCCTTGCTATCCGACTTATGTTATGCTCTACCTTGGAGTATTACCATATTTTTATGTCAAGAATGTCGTGAGAATTTCACCACCTCTTAAGAATTCTTGATATAGGTGATACTTCTTGCCATATCCGTTCATTCCTTGGTCATGAGTTCAAAACTTCTAGCAACCCTATTGCTTTGAAATTAATGGTCGGCCGTTCATTCTTAGACTATTTATTATTGAATCACCATTCCAATGTTGGCCGTGCAACCCAGCCCATATTTCGGGTGCACCTTTCAACCATTGTTAAATTGTGTATGTTTTCCTCGAGCATACATCAATATATCATTTTGATCGACAAATGTTATCTCCTTGGTCACCTAATTGTGGAAATCCATCCTTTGGAAATCTTGTTGAATTATCGCTGAGTCCATCAGCCACCTCCTCATCCTCTCCTTGGCTTAATGGTGAACCCTTGTTCGGAACTCGCTTCCATAGTTCATTTCCCGAGAATCATATATTGTCGTCTCATAAATTGTGTCGCACCTTTTTCTTCTCAGGCATCCTGAGTCTGAGGTATCCTGACCCCAACCAGATCTGAAACTCGGTCAGATACGATGGTTCGGATATTTTCCAAGACTCATAAACTTGGCCCTTATATGAACCGGTAAGGTGATTTCATGCCTAGCACACCTAGCCGGAGGACCTGTTGTTATGGTTTCCTTTTTAACAAGGTTAACCATTCTTCCAGGAGGAAATTGTAAGACTTATTCTATAAGTTGTTCTGATGAATCCTTTGTGTATCCAAGTCTGACCTTTGCTTAAAGACCATGTCAACGCTTATCTCAAGCATGTATGTGGTACTCGATTTTCAACAAGAACATTTGAAGCCCAATGTAAAAAGATTCCTTCTCAAATATCCAAACAACTTTGTATGCGTAATGTAAAGAAATTTATCTCCCCTAACCTAAAGGGTTTTCTACTTTCTATCCTCTTATGGATATCATGCCTCGCTTGTCCTTGGGAAGGATATACCCCTCAAATATGTGTTTGGACACATTTTCCTTTCCATTGTTTTGTTTAACCTTTCTTGTGGTCTATATGATCTAAGCAGTAATATTCTCCTGCTTATATAAACACATCGGTGTACGACTTAAGACCCTGTTACTATTGTCGATAACATTCCGGTAACCACCGCGAGAACTTTGCCTATTGGTCCGCCTCGTTCAACGAGCAGGAAAATGGTTCTCTTCGTCCCTCGCCCTTGGTACCGACGTGGTTACTGACATATATCTGATAGGCTAACCTCTGACATGCCTTGCTTACATGATCGTGCAATACGTCATCGCCCTTCCTACTTTTAACCCACATGGTGGGCCCATAACCCACAGTTCCACAGGATCGAAACCTGATTATCCTGTACACCCTGTTTCCGAAGTTAATCCTCGCGCTTGGCTTTGTATGCTATTCACGAGCCACATTCCTAAAGATCTATTCTGGTATCAGACGCAATACTTATTCCCGTTGCTCTGAACCCCTTTCACACTCTGTTACAGGCAATGAACGATTGCCTATCCGCTTGAAACTTCTTATTGCACCGTCTTACTTTGCTCTCGATGTGTTTCATTTGTTCAACTCGAGAGATACTCATATGTTCATTCTTGGGATACCCCCAGATGATTCTCCGTTATAACATCCTATCATTGTAGGGCTGCCCCTTACCTATTCATAAGTACGGTGAAGATCCTGAAGGAAGGACGACAACTTCATCGTGATGCATTAACGCATAGGAATGAAGACATCAATGCTATGGATTGACCTCTTCGAGAAGAGCTACCAAGACCAAGAAGATTCGTTAGAATTTTGTAACCAAACCTTTCCCCCTTAGACCCCCTCTAAAATCTCGGGACGAGATTTCTTGTAGTGGAGGAGAATTGTGACGCCCGGGTAATTAAGCTACAGTGATCCTCTGCTAGTGATGCCACGTCATCCCGATTACTGTTGCTAAATGTCCGTTAGTTCAACCGCGTCAAATTCAAATTTAAAATTAATGTCGATAATAAAAGTTTTTAGAAATTGAAACAAAAATGTTCGGTGGTTGCCAAATATTACAAGGGTAATTATGGTGCAGCAAACACATTTTCATAAAATGTCTAAATAATTTAAAGTGATTTAAAACAGAAAAGAAAATAAATAAAAAGAAAAGAGAAAAACTAAACTAACAAAAAAAAGGAAACCCCCCCCCACTGGGCCACAGCCCAGTTGACCTCTAGGCCAACCAGGCCGGCCCAGCCGGCGCCTATAGCCCCTGGCGGCCAAGAACCCTAGCGACCCCGCCCACTCCCTCACGATACCCACCTCCCCCACGCCTCCCTCACCCGCCGCCATCACACACACACACGACGCATCATGCCGGGAGAGGAGCTCACGCACTAATCCTCGCGTGCGTCGGTGCCCTGCCTCCCTCCGTCACCGGCGACCTTGCCTCGTCCACATCGCCCCCTGGCGCACGCCCCCTCCATCGTCCCACGCCCCCACGTTCACCTCCTCCTCCCCCAATCCAAATCTGGATCGGGTCACGACCTCGACGCCGCCTCGGACCGTCGTCTCCGCTCGTCACTTGCCGGGACTCCTCCGCCGTCGCCAACACTGCTCGGCGCCGCCCTCCCCACCGGACCTCCTCGTCTCCTCCCCGAACGGCTTCTCCGATCCTCGCCGCCCGGAGCTCGACGCGCCGCCTCGGCGTCCTCTCCGTCGTCGCCCGTCTTCGTCGGCTCCTCCCCAAGCTTCGCTGCCCAGTCCCCCCACGACTCCCCGTGAGCTCCCCTCTCCTTCCTCTCTCTCAGGCGTCACCGCAGCCGTCGCATTGTCGCCCGTCTTGCCTCGCCTCCGTCCCACGTCGCGCGGCCGCTGTTGCGGCAGCTGCCTCCCTCCACCGCAGCCTCCCCTGCTACCATCGTCGCCGGCCTGCGTCCACCCGGGCCGCCTCAGGCCACCGGCCTCCCCCTATTCCGGCGCCATGCCGTGGCCGCCGGCGCCGAGTCGGGTGCTCCCCTGTCGGTCACACCCGCAGCGCCCATTCGGGCTGCGCCCGATGCCCGTACCCAGCACCCGCTAGGCCCCCCGGGCCACTGACTAGGGGGCCCCGCCCCAGAACGGTTTTTTTAAAAAAGAATTAAAAATATATAAATGAATAAATAAATAATAATAATATATAATAAATACATAATTACTATTAAAATTAATTAATTAACTAAATAATTAACTTAATTAGTCTTGTTTAGTTGAACTAATTAAACTTGTTTAACCTAATCACTTAGGTTAGTTAATTAATCTGTTAGGTTAATTAGCACTCAATGACAGCTGGGAACCACATGTCGGGTTGACCAACCCCTCTGTTGATCTTGGCCGACGCCAAGACATCATGTCGATGCCATAAATCCAATTTCGAAATAAGTTAAATAATTAATTAAATTCGAGAAATTAATAAAATCTTTAGAAAATCATATCTTTTAATCCGTAACTCGGATTAAATTATTTTCAACATGAAAGTTTCTCAGAACGACGAGACGAATCCGGATACGCAGCCCGTTCGTCCGCCACACATCCCTAACCTATCGAACTCGCAACTTTCCCCCTCCAGTTCCTTTGTCCGAAAACGTGAAACACTGGGAATACATTCCCGGATGTTTCCCTCCTTCACCGGTATCACCTCCTACCGCGTTAGGGCACCCCTAGCACCGATACTTGTCATGTCTTGCATCGCTATGCATCTGTTTGCTTAAATATTTATTGTTTCTTCCCCTCTTCGCCGCTGAACACCGAGACCGACGCTTTGCTACCCAAAGACGACTCACGGAGTTGGCGACCTCTCTTTTGCCAGAGCAACCAGGCAAGCCCCCCCTTGATAACCGGATATCGCCTATTCTTCTCTATACCGCTTGCATTAGAGTAGTGTAGCATGTTACCGCTTTCCGTTATTCCTATCCCGATGCATAGCCTTGTCCTTGCTACTATCGTTGTTACCTTTACTCGCAATCCTGCATGCCTAGTATAGGATGCTAGTTTTCCATCGGTGGCCCTACATTCTTGTCCGTCTTTGTATATACTATCGGGCCGTGATCACTCGGGAGGTGATCACGGGTATATACTATATACTTTATACATGATACATGTGGTGATTAAAGTCGGGTCGGCTCGAGGATTACCCGCGAAAGTGATTCACGGATTGGGGTGAAAGGACCTTTGTCCCGACGGCCCTCTGGATGGATCTTTGTGGCGGAGCGGCAGGCGAGTTGAGACTACACGGGTGAGAGGTGGGCACAGCCTGTCCGGGCGTTCGCGGATACTTAACACGCTTAACGAGATCTTGGTATTTGATCCGAGTCCGGCCATTTGGTCTATACGCACTAACCAGCTACGCTGAACAGCTTATGGGCACTTTCGGCGTGGTATCGGCCGAAGCCTTCGTGACGCGTCGATGGTGGCCAGCGCCGAATTGGACCGCGTAACGTGACTTCCTTTGTAATGGAGGTTGCTAGGTCCGCTTCCGCCGCGTTCACAACGCGTGTGTGTGCTAAGGGCGATGGGCCTGCACCCTGGCGCTTAGGTTTAGACCCGGCATGTCGACCGCTCTGCTGGCCTAGGTCGGGCTGCGACGTGTTGATCTTCCACGGCGGGCATGACCCGTAAAAGTGTGTCCGCCAAATGGGATCAAGCGTGTTGGGTTATGTGGTGCACCCTGCAGGGAAGTTAATCTATTGAATAGCCGTGATCTTGGTAATGGGGCGACTTGGAGTTGTACCTTGACCTTATGACAACTAGAACCGGATACTTAATAAAACACACCCTTCCAAGTGCGGATACAACCCGGTGATCGCTCTCTAACAGGCTGACGAGGAGGGATCGCCAGTAGGATTATTGCTATGCGATGCTACTTGGAGGACTTGATCTACTCTCTTCTACATGTCAAGAAGACCGGAGGCTGCGGAGCGTAGTCTTGACATGTGATTAGCTATCCCCTCTTATTACGGCATTCTGCAGTTCGGTCCACCGATATGGCCCTTTACACATATATCCATGCATATGTAGTGTAGCTCCTTGCTTTACAGTACTTTGGATGAGTACTCACGGTTGCCTTGTTCCCCTTTTCCCCTTTCTTTACCCGATTGTTGCAACTGCACGATTGAGCCTGTGGAGCGACGCCACCGTCGATGGCGACTACTACACCAGAGGTGCCTACTACTACGTGCGGCCAGCTGGCGGCGACCGAGGAGTAGTTCGGAGGATCCTGTGCAGGAGGCATGCGCCTCTTCGATCTGTATCCCGGTTTGTGCTAGCCTTCTTCAGTGCGGACTTGTTTAACTTATGTACGTATTTCAGATATTGTTGCTTCACGACTTCGTCTATGATCGAGCACTTGTATTCGATCCCTCGAGGCCCCTGGCTTGTATTATGATGCTTGTATGACCTATTTATGTTTTAGAGTTGTGTTGTGATATCTTCCCGTGAGTCCCTGATCTTGATTGTACACGTTTGCGTGTATGATTAGTGTACGATTGAATCGGGGGCGTCACACGGATGACCGAGACATAGTCTTTCAGAAGCACTAGCACCTTACGTGTGGGTAGACCGTACCAACCTACTTTCCCCTACATCTGCTAGTCTACCCATAAGAGTTCGCACAACTTAATCAACTATGCCAGAGCCCATAATGTCTTGTGGCTGCACATGGAAGTTTCTAGTTTGAATAATCTCATGATCCCTTTGAGCACGGGTGGCGGTCCAAGAAAATACAGCAAGTCCCGATAGAAACCAGGTGCCTCAATCCACCCAGATGTGTGTTTAAGTTGCCACCTTAAATAAACCATTAATTAACACTCTCACATCTGTCATGGAATACACTCACCCAATCCACGTCTACTAGCATAGCATGGCATAATAAGCAAACGTAGAAGTAACTCCCAAGGGTTTGATAATAAAACAGGTAATAGGTACTACCTCATCTACTTCCCATAACCCTCAATTTAATTTAGATCCTAATCATGCAATGTTTGAGGATAGATCTAATGCATAAAAACTGGGTATGAGAAGGGGTATGATCAAAGTGTTACTTGCCTGCAATGTTGATGAAGATGATTCGCACTCAAAACTCTTGATAGTTCTACTCGTCACACTCTGGTCAATCTATCGTGAGCAAACAATAGTAACCACACATAAGCAATCACTCAAAAGATCAAAAAGAATGAAGAAAACAATTCAGAAAACATCAAAACCAAGCAAATAACTCTTGCAACATAAAACAATTTCTAACATTACCAAAATTATGTGAAATTGGCCTTATCAGAAAGTTTAGGTCAAGAGCTTCGATTTGCAAAAAGAATCAACTAAATCGGAGTTACGAAACTCAAGTTATGATCAAACGAAGTTCAAATTCAAATATGATATAATTCAAATTTTAAACTTTGAAAAACATGTTTGAGTTGGATTACTGGATAGAGGGGATCATAACGAAGAAGTGGGCATTGGTTTCGTTGAATTCCGACTAACGAGCAAAAAGTTATGGTCGTTTGAAAACCAGGGGCTAATCTGCAGAAAAAGTATTCACAGATGGGTCCCTGGCCGAAAATAAAAGAAAAAGAAAAATCCTATCGAACGAATCGTTCGCTGCAGAGGCAAAACCGACGAAAACCGTTCGCTAAAAGAAGCTAACTAATGAAAGTTCTCTAAATAAAAAAAACGTTTATAGAAAAAAAACAAATGGATCTGGATCCTTAGATCCAGATCGGACGGACGAGGAGGGGCGGCGGTTACCGCGGCGGCGGCGGCGAAATCCGGCGATACGGGAGAGCGGCGGCGGCTCGGCTCCGGTCGGGGCGGTGGCTTCGGGCATCGGGGAAGGCGGCGAGGAGCACGGGGAGGAGGCGGCGCGGAGCGGTGGGTGCGGTGGCGGCGACGATGATGGTCGGCGACAACGGGGCGGCGGCGGAACTCGGCGGATCTCGCCGGCGACGGCGAGGCGTGGGGTGCGGGGTGGGGCTAGGAGGAGAAGAGGGATCCGGCGGCGGTCTCGCCTTTTAAGGGCGGAGGAGGCTGGCGTGGGAAGGGCGGCCGGAGGCGGCGCGCTTCGGACTCCCATGAGTCCGGTCACAGACGGAGGAGGCGGCGGCGCTGACGGGCCGGCTGGGCCTTCGGCCCAGTTCGGTCCGGAGAGGGAGAGCTTTTTTAAACAAACAGAGAAAAAAACAAAATAAAATGAAAATATTATATAGGCATATAATATATCAAAATTTGCAGAAAAAGATTTTCTACAACATGGACATTTTTATAGCATCAAATAAAATACACACAAATTTTAATAATTCAAATAGTACTACTGGTCTAATAAAGTCCAATAAAAATCATTTTAAAAATACCAAAATGACTTCAGATTTATTTCTCTCCAATTTTCTGATGTAGGGAATCATGTTACCCTATTTTCCATTTATTTTATTTTTGGAGAAAAATAATTTGAATAAAACTCAAATAACTCCAAATTGAAAATAAATTCAAAAGAACTTTGAATTTAATTCTTTGAAACTCCCAACTCATATTTCATATGTCTTGAAGAAGTCATTTGATCTTCGCTCGTGAAAATCATTGAGTTGCATAAAGTTTCAGAATTGGAAATATTCTCAAATGAAATTCAAATATTTTCAACACCCCTTGTCATTTAAATAAATGGAAGAAGTCATGTCATCTTCTCTCCAGGGTTTTATGGTGAAAAGAATTTGAATTCATGGAGAGCATACAAGCAAAATGAAAGTTTGGGAAAGTACTTTTATTCCCTCTCATTTAACTTTCAAAAGTTTCAAATTCACTCACTTTCAGTCAATCAATCAAAAAATCAATCAAAACTATCTATTTATTTATAACATTCCAAAATTTAGAATTTTGGGATGTTACAAACTACCACCCTTAAAATGAATCTCGTCCTCGAGATTCGGAGAGGCTAGAAAGAAATAGGTTAGGTTTGGGGGTCTTCTCAAAATCCAGCGATCTTCAGGGGGTCTCGGGTTCTACCACCCTTAGAAGCATTGTTACGGTTCCATCAAAACTCATATACTCCATCCTTATAACTGACAGGGTCGGTCTTCTCAGATCTTAAGGATAATTCCTTCTTCGGCTCTTCCTAGTGGCATAACCTTTTCCTCAATCCTTTTGTCCTTTCATCTTGGTAAGGTTATTCCGAAACCGGGTCTTCTTAGCTGACGGGTCTGGCGCCAATACTAAACAACTATCGATATCTCATGGTGGTCAACAATTTATGGTTTGTCCTGCAGGAAATGGGTCTGGGTTGAACCTCACCGTATAACCTACGGTTGGCAACAACTGCCGTGTACGAGGGAAAAAATGCTTATACCATTCTAAGGTTCAAACAAGGTTTCGATCGTCGTCTCTCTACTATAGGTAGGTCACTCAGATTTAGCATCCGATATAGCAAGGCGAATAATAAGAGTAAGTCGGTATGGTGATCAATCCATCCCGCACCCAAATCATTACCTTGTACATGGTTTAGCGAATCTCGCATTCTAACACTCGGTCATCCTCACAAGCGCTGCAGAATTTCTCTTGTCGACGAACAAAGTTCAGAAAATCCATTGATTCTGCAAGCCAAACAAACATCTATCGTTCCTTAACAACTCTCAGGTTTGCGCTACTCCTATAAAATCGTCTATCGATAAAATCGTCTATCGATAAAATCATAACTTCTTCCAGGGTTTTTCCTTCAGCAATAGTGTGCTTGCTTCTTGGCAGGTCCTGGGGCCTGTGGGTTATGGGCCCACCTCATCACTTAAAATCCTTGAGCACATCATCTGGGCAACTGATCATTATTCCAACATTCAACTTCCAGCTTCCTAGCATACTTAAAATCCATCCAATTGTAATGTCTTTCTTCCTTCTATTGGCACCAAACTAGACGTTATTACACAGACTCATCATGGAATTTCCTTTGATCCATATTTCCAACATCATATCTCCCTTATGTCCAATAGTAATTTATCTCTTCATCCTCGTGAGATATCCCACTTGCTGAGATAAAAACTTATACTTATGAAGTCCATACTCCACTTCGTGGAACATCATTATCCTTTCCAGGGTCAAGCGTCCTTACAGGAGAATATTGGCCATCTCTGCATGGCACTTCTTCAACTGGGAAACGTGAAACACGTCATGAACTCCTGACAGTCCTTCGGGTGACTCCAACTTGTTGGCCACTTTTCCCATACGCTCCAAAACTCGGTATGGCCCTTCAAATCTCGGGGCTAACTTTCCTTAATTCCAAATCGTTTAACTCCTCACAGAGGGGACATATGAAGACATGCTCTGTCTCCAATTTCATAGACTACCTCCTTGCATTTTTGAGTCTGCATAACTCTTCTGCCTGGACTGAGCTACCTTCAGTCCATCTTGAATCAACTTAACATTCTCTTCTGTCTCCTTGATCACATTTGGTCCAAACAACTGACGGTCTCCATCTACATCCCACATCAACGGTGTCTGGCTCCTTTTCCCGTACAAAGCTTCAAAAGGGGCCATCTTTAAACTGGCTTGGTAACTGTTGTTGTATGAGAACTCCGCGTAAGGTAGATTATCATCACTACTAGATCCAAAATTTAGTGCACACGCTCTCAACATGTCCTCCAGAATCTGATTAACTCTCTCGATTTATCCATCTGTATGCGGATGAAAGTCTGTACTGAACTCTAGCCTAGTACCCAAAGTGCAGTGCGGTGATTCCAAAACTTTGAGGTAAACTTTGTTCCTCTCACGATGGTCCTCGGAACTCCATGCGCATATACGATCCTGGTTAAATATCTTGGCCAACTTCTCACTTGTATAGGCGGTTTTCACCGGGGTAAAGTGAGCCACTTTGGTCAAGCTTTAATCAACTACTACCCAGATAGAATCATGTCCTGTTCGGGTTCTGGGAAATCCGGTAATGAAATCCATGCCAAGCTTATCCCACTTCCATTTGGATATCGGCATAGGCTGTAGTAATCTTGCTAGCTTCTGATGCTCTGCTTTTACTCTCTGACATACATCACATACAGCTACATACTCGGCAATATCCTTCTTCATACCAGTCCACCAGAAACGCTCCTTCAAATCCAAATACATCTTGGTGTTTCCAGGGCGAATCGAGTATGGTGAGTCATGAGCCTCCTGAAGTATTAACTCCCTGATCTTTGCATTATTGGGCACATGTACACGATCCTTGAACCATAAGGTGTTGCGCTCATCCTTACAAAAATCTACGGCCTTTACTTTGCTCATCCTCTCTTTTACCTCAACAATCTCTTTATCATCCTTCTGAGCTTCACGGATCTTTTTCCCTGAGATCCTCAGCTAACTCCTTTGGTAATCCTCCGCTTATGAGGGTATTCGTCCTTGTTTGCTTTATGGTTGTGTCCTATTTCTCCTCAAAGCTTGTATGCACAAGGTTTCTTCACATCCTTTCCATAAGGCCTCAACTTCTGGGACACAAGACGAGATCTTTAACAAAGTCCACTTAAATTCTTCCCAAGTGGTTACTCCTTGCCATCCATTGATGGTTTGGTACATCCTCCACCAAGTAGCAGCACCTCTTTCAAAACATTGAAGAGCATGCTGGGCCATATCCTTTCCGGCTATAGGGTTATTCTCCATGTGATCCTCCATGTTCTGAATCCATCGGTCCGTCTCCAATTGACTCATCGGTCCCGAAAATACGAGCTCATCTCCATTCATCCTCTATTGGGTCCATGGTTTTGGGGTGAGATAAGAGAGATAGACAGGGAGGGATACACACAATGCAGACAATAGTTTTGAAAAGACGGGTTTTATTGTGGTTGTCAGAAAAAAACATCAAACAAATGACAGCTCACAATCGTCGCATCTAACGCAGGTATATAATAGGGGTTTGGTATTCTAAAGGTCAATGTCGTCAAGCTCTTCAAGTCTTGTTCATGTCTCTGATGGCTTCTTCTGATCATGCTTGTCCTTCTCAAGTTCTTTTGCCAGATCATCTCTGCTGACGCGAAAACTCTCGTGGCGTCCTTTAATATTTCTGGAGTTGCGTTCCAACTTCTGGATTTCATCAACCTCGACATGAACCATGATCCTACTGTCCTTCAGTTCATGACTAATCTCTGGTACCTCGGGGTTTTGCTTCTCCAGCTTGTCTACTTTCAGCTTCTGGATCGTGAGTTCTTCACGAACTGCTTCCTTGTCAAATACGGCTTCCTGCAGATCCACCTTAACTTCTTGATGTAACACTCCAGATCCTGGTGATACACCAGTAATGTTAAAACTGCATCCTTCGATGACAGATGCTCCTTCAGTCTTCTACCATCCAATCCTTCCATGCATGTGTATGCTTAACTCAGCACGGTGGCAATAGCATAAACGGGCGATAACATCATGGATAGTCGGGTTTCTGCTCTTGTTATTTTCATGAGCTATCATTCCATAGTTGATATCTCCTATCTTCGGGTTTTCTTGATAAAACTTTGAATTTCTAACTCTCCATGTTCCGGTCTTACTCCAATACACCTTGATCTCGGGTATTGACAGCTTCCATAGTCTGTCAAATTCCATAAGCGTAACCTTCCTAGGTCATAAAAAAAATCTAGGAATTCTTCAGAGCCTTCAAAATCTCCTAGTCTTCGGAGTCTTCAATAGTTGTAGTTTCCATTTACACGGTAAAATCCTCTTCATTCCAAATGGTCTTAGTTGTCCGATATCTTGCCTCCTTGGAGTGGTCTCATCATCAGACGAATCTTCGTGGTCAAAAAGGGAAAAAGGGGTATGGTCTCACTAAAAGGGAATATTTGAATAAGTTCAGAAGAGAAGAGAGGTAAGAGATCTTTTTGAAAAAGAAAGTTGTAGAGAAAAATCTTTCCTATGGGCTTGTCAGTTTGTAGGGTCACGTCCTACAGTCAACATGTGCTCTGATACCATCTTGTAGCGACCCGACCCGAATGGATCAAGTCTTTGTGCTTAAGTGTCATCCCTGGATCGGTATGTCGACACACAAGATTTCGAGGATTTATAACAGAGGTAAATCACATGTATAAATAACGTAAATACTATTACCTCAATCCATATAAGCGGAAGCAACAAGGTTGTGGATTCCCATCAACACCAACGGCAAAGTTGAGTGTAGAAATCATAACCCTAACGTATCACTTACTCGTCTTACGAAAAAGTACGCAACATGAAACGTTGCAGCCGAAACGGTCAAGACACATGGAATATGCTGGCAATGTAACACATAGAGAGTAATGAAGGAATAAGCTATACTACATGCATATATGGCTGGTGGAAAGCTCTATGGTTACAGTTTTGCATAAAGCCAATTTTTCCCTACTACAAAGGAATAAATTTATTTAACTACCATGGTGGTTGTTAAACATTGAGAATGGTTGACAGCATTCTCAATCCCAATTAAAAGTACTCATTAAAACCCAACAAAGTTAATTAAAGTAACATGATGAGATTCACATGATATCCAAGTACTAGATACTCAAGATGTCCATAGCCAGGGACACGGCTAACCATGATTAGTTTATACACTCTGTAGAGGTTTGCGCACTTTTCCCCACAAGACTCGATCACCTCCGTTTGATTTCTCGCACTACATGGTGTTTGAGAAACGGATGACCGAGACATAGTCTTTCAGAAGCACTAGCACCTTACGTGTGGGTAGACCGTACCAACCTACTTTCCCCTACATCTGCTAGTCTACCCGTAAGAGTTCGCACAACTTAATCAACTATGCGAGCCCATAATGGCTTGTGGTCGCATTGGAAATTTCTAGTTTGAATAATCTCATGATCCCTTTGAGCCCGGGTGGCGGTCCAAGAAGAAAATACGTGCAAGTCCTCGATAGAAACCAGGTGCCTCAATCCACCCAGGATGTGTGTTTAAGTTGCCACCTTAAATAAACCATTAATTAACACTCTCACATCTGTCATGGAATACACTCACCCAATCCACGTCTACTAGCATAGCATGGCATAATAAGCAAACGTAGAAGTAACTCCCAAGGGTTTGATAATAAAACAGTTACTAGGTACTACCTCATCTACTTCCCATAACCCTCAATTTAATTTAGATCCTAATCATGCAATGTTTGAGGATAGATCTAATGCATAAAAACTGGGTATGAGAAGGGGTATGATCAAAGTGTTACTTGCCTGCAATGTTGATGAAGATGATTCGCACTCAAAACTCTTGATAGTTCTACTCGTCACACTCCGATCAATCTATCGTGAGCAAGCAATAGTAACCACACATAAACAATCACTCAAAACATCGAAATGAACGAAGAAATCAATTCGGAAAACGTCAAAACCAAGCAAATAACTCTAGCAACATAAAACAATTTCTAACAGTACCAAAATTATGTGAATTTGGCCTTATCATAAAGTTTAGGTCAAGAGCTTCGATTTGAAAAAATAATCAACTAAATCGGAGTTACGAAACTCAAGTTATGATCAAATGAAGTTCAAATTCAAATATGATCTAATTCAAATTTTAAACTTTCAAAAACATGTTTGAGTTGGATTAATGGATAGAGGGGATCATAACGAAGAAGTGGGCGTTGGTTTCGTTGAATTCCGACTAACGAGCAAAAAGTTACGGTCGTTTGAAAACCAGGGGCTAATCTGCAGAAAAAGTATTCACAGATGGGTCCCTGGCCGAAATTAAAAGAAAAAGAAAAATCCTATCGAACGAATCGTTCGCTACAGAGACAAAACCGACGAAAACCGTTCGCTAAAAGAAGCTAACTAATGAACGTTCTCTAAATAAAAAAAACATTTAGCGAAAAAAAACAAATGGATCTGGATCCTTAGATCCAGATCGGACGGACGAGGAGGGGCGGCGGTTCTGGCATGGCGGCAATGAAATCCGGCGACGCGGAGAGCGGCGGCTCGGCTCCGGTCGGGGCGGTGGCTTCGGGCATCGGGGAAGGCGGCGAGGAGCACGGGGAGGAGGCGGCGCGAGCTGGTGCGGTGTGGCGACGGCGATGGTCGGCGACGATGGGGCGGCGGAACTCGGCGGATCTCGCCGGCGACGGCGAGGCGTGGGGTGCGGGATGGGGCGAGGAGGAGAAGAGGGATCCGGGGCGGCGGTCTTGCCTTTTAAGGGCGGAGAGGGAGGCACTGGCGTGGGGAAGGGGGGGCCGGAGGCGGGCGGCGCTCGGACTCCGGCGAGTCCGGTCACAAGACGGAGGAGGAGGAGGCGGCGGCCGACGGGCCGGGCTGGGCCTTCGCCCAGTTCGTCCGAGAGGGAGAGCTTTTAAACAAACAGAGAAAAAACAAAATAAAATGAAAATATTATATAGGCATATAATATATCAAAATTTGCAGAAAAATATTTTCTACAACATGGACATTTTTATAGCATCAAATAAAATACACACAAATTTTAATAATTCAAACGGTGCTACTGGTCTAATAAAGTCCAATAAAAATCATTTTAAAAATACCAAAATGACTTCAAATTTATTTCTCTCCAGTTTTCTGATGTAGGGAATCATGTTACCCTATTTTCCATTTATTTTATTTTTGGAGAAAAATAATTTGAATAAAACTCAAATAACTCCAAATTGAAAATAAATTCAAAAGAACTTTGAATTTAATTCTTTGAAACTCCCAACTCATATTTCATATGTTTTGAAGAAGTCATTTTATCTTCGCTCGTGAAAATCATTGAGTTGCATAAAGTTTCAGAATTGGAAATATTCTAAAATGAAATTCAAATATTTTCAACACCCCTTGTCATTTAAATAAATGGAAGAAGTCATGTCATCTTCTCTCCAGGGTTTTGTGGTGAAAAGAATTTGAATTCACGGAGAGCATACAAGCAAAATGAAAGTTTGGGAAAGTCCTTTCATTCCCTCTCATTTAACTTTCAAAAGTTTCAAATTCACTCACTTTCAGTCAATCAATCAAACAATCAATCAAAACTATCTTTTTGTTTATAACATTCCAAAATTTAGAATTTTGGGATGTTACAACGCAAGATCATGGTGATGCATCGCAACGACAGTGGAGAGTGTCGTCCACGTACCCTTGTAGACCTTTAAGTGGAAGCGTTATGACAACGCGGTTGATGTAGTCGTACGTCTTCACGATCGACCGATCCTCAGTACCGAACGTACGGCACCTCCGCGTTCAGCACACGTTCAGCTCGGTGACGTCCCGTGAACTCACGATCCAGTAGAGCTCGAGGGAGAGTTTCGTCAGCACAATGGTGTGGTGACGCTGTTGGTGAAGCTACCGTCGCAGAGCTTCGCCTAAGTACTGCTACGATATGACCGAGGTGGATTATGGTGGAGGGGGGCACCGCACACGGTTGGGAGATATCAATGATCAACTTGTGTGTCCTAGGGTGCCCCCCTGCCCCCGTATATAAAGGAGTAAGGGGGAGGCTGGCCGGACCCTGTAGGGCGCGCCAGGAGGAGGAGTCCTCCTCCTAGTAGGAGTAGGACTCCCCTCTTTCCTTCTCCTACTAGGAGGGGGAAAGGAAGGGGGATAAGGAGAAGGAAAGGGGGGCGTCGCCCCCCTGCCTAGTCCAATTCGGACCAGAGGGGGAGGGGGCATGCGGCCTGGCCTGGCCTGCCCCTCTCTCTCTCTCCACTAGGGCCCAACTAGGCCCATTAACCCCCGGGGGGTTCCGGTAACCCCTCCGGCACTCCGGTAAAATCCCGATTTCACCCGGAACTCTTCCGACATCCAAATATAGGCTTCCAATATATGAATCTTTATGTCTCGACCATTTTGAGACTCCTCATCATGTCCTGATCATATCCGGGACTCCGAACTATCTTTGGTACATCAAAACATATAAACTCATAATACCGATCGTCACAGAACTTTAAGCGTGTGGACCCTACGGGTTCGAGAACTATGTAGACATGACCGAGACACGTCTCCGGTCAATAACCAATAGCGGAACTTGGATGCTCATATTGGTTCCTACATATTCTACGAAGATCTTTATCGGTCAAACCGCGTGACAACATACGTTGTTCCCTTTGTCATCGATATGTTACTTTCCCGAGATTCGATCGTCGGTATCTCAATACCTAGCTCAATCTCGTTACCGGCAAGTCTCTTTAGTCGTTCCGTAATGCATCATCCCGCAACTAGCTCATTAATCACATTGCTTGCAAGGCTTATAGTGATGTGCATTACTGAGAGGGCCCAGAGATACCTCTCCGAGAATCGAAGTGACAAATTCTAATCTCGATCTATGCCAACTCAACAAGTACCATCGGAGACACCTATAGAGCACCTTTATAATCACCCAGTTACGTTGTGACGTATGGTAGCAAACAAAGTGTTCCTACGGTAATCGGGAGTTGCATAATCTCATAGTCATAGGAACATGTATAAGTCATGAAGAAAGCAATAGCAGTAAACTAAACGATCAAGTGCTAAGCTAACGGAATGGGTCAAGTCAATCACATCATTCTCCTAATGATGTGATCCCGTTAATCAAATGAGAACTCATGTCTATGGCTAGGAAACTCAACCATCTTTGATCAATGAGCTAGTCAAGTAGAGGCATACTAGTGACACTATGTTTGTCTATGTATTCACACATGTATTATGTCTCCGGTTAATACAATTCTAGCATGAATAATAAACATTTATCATGATATGAGGAAATAAATAATAACTTTATTATTGCCTCTAGGGCATATTTCCTCCAGTCTCCCACTTGCACTAGAGTCAATAATCTAGATTATACAGTAATGATTCTAACACCCATGGTGTCTTGGTGCTGATCATGTTTTGCTCGTGGAAGAGGCTTAGTCAATGGGTCTGCAACATTCAGATCCGTATTTATTTTGCAAATCTCTATGTCTCCCACCCGGACTTGATCCCGGATGGAATTGAAGCGTCTCTTGATGTGCTTGGTTCTCTTGTGAAATCTGGATTCCTTTGCCAAAGCAATTGCACCAGTATTGTCACAAAAGATTTTCATTGGACATGATGCACTAGGTATGACACCTAGATCAGATATGAACTCCTTCATCCAGACTCCTTCATTTGCTGCTTCCGAAGCAGCTATGTACTCCGCTTCACATGTAGATCCCGCCATGACGCTTTGTTTAGAACTGCACCAACTGACAGCTCCACCGTTCAATGTAAACACGTATCCGGTTTGCGATTTAGAATCGTCCGAATCAGTTTCAAAGCTTGCATCGATGTAACCATTTACGACGAGCTCTTTGTCACCTCCATAAGCGAGAAACATATCCTTAGTCCTTTTCAGGTATTTCAGGATGTTCTTGACCGCTGTCTAGTGATCCATTCCTGGATTACTTTGTTACCTCCCTGCTAAGCTAATAGCGAGGCACACATCAGGTCTGGTACACAACATTGCATATATGATAGAGCCTATGGCTGAAGCATAAGGAACACTTTTCATTTTCTCTCTATCTTCTGTAGTGGTCGGGCAAAGTTGACTGAGAACATAGTTTGTTGGTTTCTAATAGAGTTTTTGCTTTATACTTCGATTGTGTGATGAACTATTACTTACTCGTGAGAAGTATATGATAAAAGTTCTATGATAAAAGTCCTATGTTTAATTTTTTTGCTGTTATAATAATCAACCTGATGATTCTATGTCCGTATTTTTTTTATTGACACCTCTCTCTCAAAGCATGTGGACATGTTTGTCGATTTCGGTTTTCGCTTGAGGACAAGCGAGGTCTAAGCTTGGGGGAGTTGATACGTCCATTTCGCATCATGTTTTCTTACTATTATTTATGATGTTTTTATCCATAATAATGCTTTTTGGAGTAATTCTAATGCCTTTTCTCTCATAATTTGCAAGGAACACACCAAGAGGGAGAATACCGGCAATTGGAAATCTGGACCTGGAAAAGCTACGTCAGGCCACCTATTCTGCACAACACCAAACAAGCTGAAACTTCACGGAGATTTTTTATGGAATATTTAAGAATTATTGGAGCCAATAACTACCAGAGGGGGGCCACCAGGTGGGCACAACCCACCTGGGCACGCCAGGGCCCCCAGGCGCGCTCTGGTGGGTTGTGGCCTCCTCGGCTCACCTCTGGTGCCCATCTTCTGGTATATAGGTCATTTTGACCTAGAAAAAATAAGGAGGAGACTTTCGGGGCGGAGCGCCGCCGTCTCGAGGCGGAACTTGGGCAGGAGCACTTTTGCCCTCCGGCGGAGCGATTCCGCCGGGGGAACTTCCCTCCCGGAGGGGGAAATCATTGTCATCATCATCACCAACAAATATCCCATCTTGGGGAGGGCAATATCCATCAATATCTTCAACAACAGCATCTCATCTCCAACCCTAGTTCATCTCTTCTATTCAATCTTGTTACCGGAACTATAGGTTGGTGCTTGTGGGTGACTAGTAGTGTTGATTACATCTTGTAGTTGATTACTATATGGTTTATTTGGTGGAAGATTATAAGTTCAGATCCATTATGCTATTTAATATCCCTCTGATCATGAACATGTTTATCATTTGTGAGTAGTTACTTTTGTTCTTGAGGTCACGGGAGAAATCATGTTGCAAGTAATCATGTGAACTTGATATGTGTTCGATATTTTGATAGTATGTATGTTGTGATTCCCTCAGTGGTTTCATGTGAACGTCGACTACATGACACTTCACCATATTTGGGCCTAATGGAATGCATTGTGGAGTAGCAATTAGATGGTGGATTGCGAGAGTGACAGAAGCTTAAACCCAGTTTATGCGCTATTTCATAAGGGACCGATTGGATCCAAAAGTTTAATGCTAGGGTTAGAATTTATTCTTAATACTTTTCTTGTAGTTGTGGATGCTTGCGGGAGGGTTAATCATAAGTAGGAGGTTTGTTCAAGTAAGAACACCACCTAAGCATCAGTCCACCCACATATCAAATTATCAAAGTAGCGAACACAAATCAAATCAACATGATGAAAGTGACTAGACGAAATTCCCGTGTACCCTCAAGAACGCTTTGCTTATCATAAGATACCGTTTTGGCCTATCCTTTGCCTCAAAAGGATTGGGCTACCTTGCTGCACTTTTGTTACTACTATCGCTACTTGCTCGTTACAAATTATCTTGCTATAAAACTACTCCGCTACTTACAATTTCAGCACTTGCAGACATTACCTTACTGGAAACTACTTGTCATTTCCTTCTGCTCCTCGTTGGGTTCGACACTCTTACTTATCGAAAAGAGCTACAATTGATCCCATATACTTGTGGGTCATCAGTTACTGTGGTCATCCACATCATTGCATAATTAGGGTACACAAAGGAGACTACAACACACCCACACTTCTTAATCGAGCAAGTTCAGCAATTAAACAGAGCTAGCTAACCTAAACATTACTCTAACAAATTAAAGACCGGCGCTGTTAATTAAACAAAACAAAGAGTACTAGTACTACGACTGGTGCTCGTCGATCTCCACCGCCGCCTTCATGTCCAGCTCACGCCCAACAGTCTCCTGGGGAAGGGGCTCCATGGCATCCATCGCACCATACTCGGCAAGCATCTCGCCATCCGCGTCCGCCATCTCTCTGGAAAAGGCCGCCACGAGCTAGGCATGGGCGGCCGTGATCTGGGCTTGGATGGGCTCCGTCGTCGCAAGGTATGCGGCGGAGGAATGGACGGCTGCTCGAACGCTCTCGGCGATTGCCAACTCTTTGGCTGTGGGTTGCCGATAGTTGTCGGAGAAGCATCGTTCCATTTGTGCGGTGACCGTCATGAGCTGGGTGTGGGCAGCCTCGACATGGTCGTGCGCAACCTCCATCAGGGCTAAGGCCGCTGCGGAACAGACAACTGTTGTGCCACTCTCGCCAGTTGTTATCCCCGAGGCAGATGTTGCTGCCGCCACCTAAGAATCAACAACGGTCGTTTGGGCTGCCTTGGCCACCCGGTCGCGGATTGCGGCCGCGCTCATGCACCTTGTTAGCACGCGCATGGCGGCTGCGGCTGCGCTCTCGCCGAAGTGGGCCACCGAATTTTCCCTCACGACACGGGTCCACGTGCCCATCTTTCATCGGTGATGATTGAACAGTGAAATGATATTTAGGGAGCGAGTTAGTCTGCTTGAGATGCCGGCTGTGGACTGTAGCCGACGCACCTTCTCGCGTAAGCCATAGGCATACTATATATACACCGACGGTGCTCCAGGATATTTTGTGCTGCATCTCACACGGTTGGTGATAATAAACTGTGTGCGATCTACTTGATTTTTCATCTTGATTTGAATTACATAATGGGGTCACATCGGCAATAGACGGTGTTTGAATTGCTAGACCTTTTATCTCAGTGAACATGCAACTATATGTGTGTCGTAAAAGAATTGGAATTATTGAGTATCCGTTTGAACATTTTATACATTAAATTGGTTTTCTAGCCATTTCAGGTGCACAATTCTCCGATGCACCAACATGGGTTGTAAAATCATATATGTGTCCATGGGTTTATGCTTATGTCCCATGTAAGAAATGGGGATAAAATTCGAACACCACGGCACCGTGGCTCTCCGGCAAACATCGACGTACTTGCTTTTGTAATTCTAGTAAATCCAAATTTCGTCCAAAATTCATGAAACTTGGCATGCTATCATGGAGCGGCATCAACATGCCGTGGTAAAATTTTTGTCCCATTTGGGGCAGGTTTGGGTATAAGCTTCTCATAAACCAGAGCTTCTCACAACAAGTGTGCTGGTTTCGGTAGGGAATGTTTCACCTTTCTGGATGAAACGATATCCGTTGCCTCTTCTCGATTTCAAAAATTTTTCTAGTGTGAACATAGAACAACAGGAGTGTTGTGTCAATTTTTGGGATTTTTCGGGGTTCGCTTTGTAACACCCCCAGTGTCATGCTAAAGTAATCCTCTGTGATTAATCTAATCATTTTTCCAAACAGTGCTTAATCACCTTTGTTCAATATCCCGTTTGAAATTCCAGTCAATTCAAATTCAAGTGAAGTTTGAAGTTGCACAAAAGTTGCTGCAAAATAGTTCCACCTTTTACCCAAAATTACATAACTTTTAATTGTTAAGGAAAACAACATCACCTCCTTGCCAAGATGTACTATAGCAATTTAAAACAGTGCCAAGTCAGCAAATTAATTGCTTTTCCATTTATGCAAAATTCTAACAGCTTCAGTTAGATCCAAACTTTTTGTGGCAGTGCGCAATATTTCTTTGAATTTGTTTTTGCCAGTGGCATATTTTTGCAAAGTCATTTGTGGCTAAAAGAAAATGCAAAAAAGTACTGGAAAAGGAAAAAATAGAAAAGAAAAGACAAAAGGACAGAAGCTACTATGCACTTTAGCCCAGCTAGCTACAGAAGCCGACCCAACCCATCTAGGCCCCCTTACACCTTCTTCCTGTTCACGGGGGGTCGTGGCAGAGATCCCGCGGCCATGGCTCCACCATGCCGCCATGGCGGCCATCCGCTGCCTCCCCGCGCGTATAAGGTTCCCCTCTCGTCCCTTGGCAAACCCTAGAACACTCCCTCTCTCTCCTTTCCTCCCTCGCCTGCCTCTCTCTCGATCTGGATCGGAGTCGAGCGCCGCGGTCACCGTGGCTCCGAAATCGTCGCGACCACCCTCTTCCCCGAGTTGTGCAAAGGCATCTAGGAGGTCTGGCGCCCTCGTCCTCGTCCGTCTCGAGCACCAGGACGAGCCGGACCGCCCCGCAGCTCGCCGTCACTGTCGTCCTTCTCTGCGCATGCTCCTCTGCTTCGCCATCTCCCTCGAAGCTCCCGACGCCCCTGGTCCACCCCGGCCTCCCTGACCTCGTCCCCGTCACCGCTGTGAGCCACTCTTCCCAAACTCCCTCTTCCTATTGTCGATTTGTCGCCGTAGCTGCCGTTACTGAGCTCGTCCGAGCTCCCGTGTACGCGTATGTACGTGTGTGCGTCTGTAGCGTGCTATGCTGCTCCGGAGCCGCTGCGACCTCTCGCTACTTGTTGTTATGCCGCTGGCCGCCCTTGCCTCGGTCCTGCCTCCAGCCCCCATCGCCTCCTCCTGCGCCCCGGCCAGTCACGGACCGCGCCTGGCCACCCGGCCTCGCAGGCTCCGCCCTGCCACTCTGGTCGGTCGCGCCCGCCATCGCACCTTCCCTGCTGCTTTCACCGCGCCGCGCCCGCCTCGCCTCTCCGCGCCCTGCGGTTGCTCTCGCTGTACCCCACACACAGCCTGAGGCCCGCTGCTTCCGCCCGTTGCCCCTGTTGTTGCCGCCGTCAACAGCCCGCCCCGCCGTCGTGTCCGTCTCCGCTACAGCCTGCAGGCCCTCGCGCCCCGCGCCGCGGCAGGCAAGGTGGTTCCTGTCTAATTAGGGGAGTAATCCATTTTTACATTAAACCCCCCTGTTTAACTATGTTAATTAAACCCATGTTTAGTTAATAGGTCAATGACAGTAGGCCCCTCCATTAATTAAGCTAAGTAAATCTTTCTGTTAAATAAGTGACCCTATGATAGGTGGGACCCCCTCACGTACTATTTTTCTGGATATGATCTATTTAGCCCCTCTCTATGACATGTGGTCCCTACAAGTTGGTTGGACTAGTCAACCCAGTCGACTTTATTTGATAGCTTCTTGTTGGGCTTTGGTGGCCCCACCTGTCATACACAGTGGCTAGTTGCTGATGTGTATAAAAGGGTATTGCATTGTTTTGGATAATTCAAATATCATAGTTAAAGTAATTCAGAATATTGTTTTAAACTCCAAAAAATCAGTAGAAATTAAAACGTAGCTCAGGTCGAAAATTTTTGTTTATGAAAGTTCCTCAGAAAAATCTGATGAATCCGGATACGCGGTCCGTTCATCTGTCACATGCCCCTAGCATGCTGAACATGGAACCATCCCCTCTCTTTTCATCTGTCTAAAAAATGTCAGACGCCGAAAAAAACCCTCCGGATGTTTTCCCTCTCCGTCTGCAACGCTAGCACTGCAACACCGCGTATTACCATGCTATGCTTATATTGCTTTGTTTTCTTTATATTTATTGTTTCTTCCCCCTTCTCTCCGGTAGACCCCGAGACCGATCTTGCCTTGTGATCGACTACGCCGACGACACTTCTCCCCTTTCGTGAGCTTCCAGGCAAGCCCCCCCCCCCCTTTGATCATCCCGATATCGCCTATTCTATTCTCTCATGCTTGCATTAGATTTTGCTACTATTATTGTTTGCTCCTATTCTGATACATACTGCTTTTGTAACCTGTTCTTTGTACCTTACTTGCTTATCCAAAACTGCTTAGTATAGGTTGGTTAGTGATCCATCAGTGACCCCCACCTTGTCCGAGTTGCCTCGCTTTATGTTCGATGACTCGATCCACGTGATCAACGACCAGAGCCCGACACCTCACATCACATCACGCCCCTTTTGTTGCTCGACTCTACAGAGTTACCATCGAGTGCCGAGGGTGGAACCTCATACATCACTCCTGATGAGATGTCTGTATTGTAGCTATTCGGTCGTGGTCATCGAGGGTGATTTCCTCCTTAACCACTTCCGATACGACTCTGTCGTGCAACCCCTCAAGTGTGAACCTCGAGGGTGGTTCCTCTTACGTTCACCTTGATGATTACATCGAGTGGAATCCATCGAGGGTGGTTCCTCAGGGTTCCCCTTGGTGTTAGACACACAGTTACTATGGTTACTATGACTTTACACTGAACCTTGTTACTAAAGACGGGTCGGCCCTGAGGGGTACCTGCGCGAGCTTAATTGCGAGTGATGTGGAGTCGGGTTAACCTGGAAGGTGCCCACGAGATACTTAAGAGGTGTGGCCGGGCATTCTTAGCCCTTGCCGCAAGTCCTCGAGACGGGGCGACGGGGTCACATTGATCGTGAGTCTCTGCTCGTTACCGCGTGCTCCTAATCCACTACGATTTGGATATTTGATCCGAGGGGCCTCTGGCCTGATAGCACTAACCATCACATGGGCATAGTATGGGCGTTCTGCCTCGTATGCATCAGACGAAGCTTAATAGACGTCAGCGACTGAGCGGCACGCGTCGGGTAGGTGTAGGATCTTGAGAAGACGTGTCTAGAGGAGGGGTGATTAGACACTAAGTACCAAAGTTGCAATTTTTAACCTTATTAAAGTTTAAGTGGAGTTTAGGCACAAGTTTAACTTTTTCAATACATAACAAGCAAGCATGCAAAGAGTATATGAGCAGCGGAAAGTAAAGCATGCAACTTGCAAGAAAGTAAAGGGAAGGGTTTGGAGGATTCAAACGCAATTGGAACCACGAATGTTTTTGTCGTGGTTCCGATAGGTGGTGCTATCGTACATCCACGTTGATGGAGACTTCAACCCACGAAGGGTAGCAGTTCTTGTGAGTCCATGGAGGGCTCCACCCACGAAGGGTCCACGAAGAAGCAACCTTGTCTATCCCACCATGGCCGTCGCCCACGAAGGACTTTCCTCACTAGCGGTAGATCTTCACGAAGTAGGCGATCTCCTTGCCCTTACAAACTCCTTGGTTCAACTCCACAATCTTGTCGGAGGCTCCCAAGTGACACCTAGCCAATCTAGGAGACACCACTCTCCAAGAAGTAACAAATGGTGTGTTGATGATGAACTCCTTGCTCTTGTGCTTCAAATGATAGTCTCCCCAACACTCAACTCTCTCTCATAGGATTTGGATCTGGTGGAACGAGGATTTGAGTGGAAAGCAACTTGGGGAAGGCTAAAGATCAAGATTCATATGGTAGGAATGGAATATCTTGGCCTCAACACATTAGTAGGTAGTTCTTTCTCAGAAATGGTAAGTTGGAAGTGTAGGTTCAGTCTGATGGCTCCCTCCACGAATGAAGAGGAGGTGGAGGGGTATATATAGCCTCCACATAAAATCTAACCGTTACACACAATTTGCCAAACTCAGTGGGACCGAATTGAGAAACTCGGTTGGACCGATTCAGTAAACCTAGTGACCGTTAGGATTTTCGGTGGGACCGAAATACAAATCGGTAGGACCGATATGGTTAGGGTTAGGGCATAACGTAATCTCGGTGAGACCGATTACACAAACTCGGTGAGACCGATTTTGGTAATTAGCTAACCAGAGAGTTGGTCAGGCAAACTCGGTTGGACCGATTACTCAAACTCGGTGGGACCGATTTTGATAATGAGTCAACCAGAAAATTTGCATTGTAATCTCGGTAGTACCGATTGCTCAAACTCGGTGAGACCGATTTCGATAATGGACATACACAGATTACAATCCCATCTCGGTGAGACCGAGATCCCTATCGGTGAGACCTATTTGCCTAGGGTTTGTGGCAGTGGCTAAGACATCCAAACTCGGTGGCGCCGGATAGGATGAATCAGTGGCCGAGTTTGACTTTAGGTTTTAGGACATATGTGTGTAAGTGGGAAAGTAGTTGAGGGTATTTGGAGCATATCACTAAGCACTTGAAGCAAGAGGCTCATTAAGCAACACCTCATCCCTCCTTGATAGTATTGGCTTTTCCTATAGACTCAATGTGATCTTGGATCACTAAAATGTAAAATGAAGAGTCTTGAGCTTGAAGCTTGAGCCAATCCTTTGTCCTTAGCATCTTGAAGGAGTTCCCACATCCTTTAGTCCATGCCACTCCATTGTTGAACTTATCTGAAACATACTAGATAAAAGTGTTAGTCCAACAAGAGATATGTTGACATTAATTACCAAAACCACCTAGGGAGCACTTGTGCTTTCAATCTCCCCCTTTTTGGTAATTGGTGACAACATACATCAAAGCTTTAGATAAAGATATAAAGAATATCAAGTAAAGCTTTGGAAAGACATGTGACAGGCATAGGCTCCCCCTACATGTATGTAATCATGTGAATATGGAATATAGAAGCATGTGATAGCATAACCATGATCGAGCAGGCAATGTGTTACATGTATCTTGGCCATATGCATCAGAGCAAAGAATATTAAAGAGAATACCTTCATGCCCATGAGTCCTTCTTGCAAACAGTATGTACATCAACAAGAATTCCTCATACACATGATTGTGATGCATATACTTACCTTGTAGTCTTGAGTTTGGCTTAGGATGGAATGAACCTGCGTAAACAAGGTTAGATAACACAGATGCACCTACTAGCCAGAGCAAACAAAAGAAACCACAAGAATACCAAGACTGGGATGACATGTAGAGAGTGAGTACTAAGTACTACATTGGATTAGACATGTCCCCAAGAGTAAAGATATGCAATGAATTTAGATGATTTCTTTCCCTTAGATGTCTTGCCCCCCTGAATCTAGCATGGGATCTTTGGGAAAAGATAGGGAACAAAAATCAGAGTTGAAAGATATAAATGAACAGAGAGCTAATGCAAGCTAATGCAAATAAGCACATATGAACATGTCTTTCCCCTCAAGAAGACATGTGGCATCTCTCCTCTTGAACACCAAGCATCTGGGATCCTTGAGAAATACTCTCTACTAGTATTCTCTCCCCCTGGAGATCTCTCTCTCTCTCTCTCTCTCTCTCCCTGAAGGATCTCTCTCTCTCTCCCTCTGAGATGTGATCTCTTTAAGTGATAAGCTTTGATGTGATCTCTCTCTCCCCCTTTGACATCAATTTCCAAGAAGGGCTTGATAAAAAAATGTGAGCTCTCTCTTCCCCGCTGGAATTTGTCGTGAATGGGTTTGATCCTTGAGTCACAACATAAAGCAATGATAAAAATGTGATGCTTGTAGAGGACAAGATTCATTGAGTGGAGCTGGATCAAAAGAAACACAGAATAAGTGGCAAACTGATTTTCCTGTTGTGAAATCGGTGGCACTGAGTGGTATGCTTCGGTGGTGGAAAGTTTTCGGTTGGACCGAAAATAACAACTTGGTGTAACCGAGTTCATCGCAGAGAAAACACTTGTCACCTTAGCTCACTAGACTAATAAGATCTCACAAAGATTTGCAAGGAATTTACTGAATGATATGCAATGAATTGGAATGCAGAAAATGCAGAGCAAACAGAAAGAAATCTAGATAAAGTTTTTTTTGTGAAAGGGGAAACACATATGCATGAGACAAATGCAAAAACTCAGAAAAGAACACAAGAGAACTTCATCTAGAGATGGTCGGCGACAAAGTCACCTATGTTAGAGTATATTGACTTAGGAGTCAAGTGAGATCACTTGATCATAGGTCATACTCATCGTTTAAGCTCAAAATGGGGTTGCCATTTTTCGGTTAAGCATCTTGATGTATTCACATCTTGTCGAGTTGCTTTAACTCATGACTTGGAGTAAAGCTTCTCTAAGATGGAATAACATACCTTGCTTGGTGGTGTTGTCCATGTAGTTGAACTTGTGTGGGTTGCTCAAGGTTGATGTAGTTCATCAAGAATTTGGAGCACCACTTGGAATTTGAGTCCATCTACCTACATGGGTTAGTTCGTGCAAGGAAGAGCACTTGTGTATCCAACAATGACAATCATGAAGCTCAACATAGAATTTGTCAAAGGATATGTGTAAATGGTTTTGTGCTTCCTTGGCTTCAACCACCTTGTGTAGAGACTTGGTGATGTAGAGATTGATCAAGATATGAGTAGGTTACAACCTCATGGAATTTGATTCAACCAAGTACCTACATGGGTTAGATAACATGCAAGATACAAATATATCCAAGACATAAGATTTCCATCATAGGAGAGATATCAAGGATTAGGCATAAGCTCATGTCTTGCATGTATCCAATGGAGTTTCTACTCCAAGTTTGAAGCATCAATGATGTTCAATTCTCCTCTTAACCTGCAAAACACTTTCTCATCAAGAGGTTTAGTGAATATATCCGCTAATTGCTTTTCAGTGCGAACATGCTTAAGATCAATGTCACCCTTAGCAACATGATCTTGAATGAAATGTTGACGAACTTCAATATGCTTAGTTCAAGAATGTTGCACAGGATTATGACCAATTTTGATAGCACTTTCATTGTCACAAAGCAATGGAACATGTTTCACATATATCCCATAATCTTTAAGAGTTTGGGTCATCCAAAGTAATTGAGCACAACATGAACCAGCGGCAATGTATTCCGCTTCGGCAGTGGATAAGGATACTGAGTTTTGTTTCTTGGAGGACCAAGACACAAGAGATCTACCAAGAAATTGGCAAGTACCCGAAGTGGACTTTCTATCAACCTTTTCACCGGCATAGTCCGAGTCGGAGTAGCCAACAAGATCGAAAGAGGCCCTCTTAGGATACCAAATGCCAAAATTTGGTGTATGGATTAAGTATCTCACTATCCTTTTCACGGCCTTAAGGTGACATTCTTTAGGAGCATCTTGATATTGTGCACACATGCACACACTTAGCATGATATCGGGACGTGAAGCACATAGATATAACAATGAACCAATCATAAAGCGATAAACCTTTTGATCAACCGGTTCACCATCTTTGGTTAAGTCAAGATGTCCACTAGTGGGCATGGGTGTAGTCATACCTTTGCATTCTTGCATATTGAACTTCCTGAATAAGTCCTTGGTGTACTTCGTTTGAGAAACAAAAGTACCTTCCTTAGTTTGCTTGATTTGCAACCCAAGAAAGAATTTGAGTTCACTCATCATTGACATCTCAAACTTCTCCGACATTAGCTTCCCAAACTTTTCACTAAAATGAGGGTTAGTTGAACCAAATATAATATCATCAACCTAGATTTGGCACACAAATAGTTCAGCATTAACCCTTTTAGTAAAAAGTGTGGAATCAATTTTCCCAATTTCAAAGCCTTTTTCAATAAGGAACTTGGTCAAGCATTTATACCATGCTCTAGGAGCTTGTTTAAGACCGTAAAGAGCTTTGTGAAGTTTGTAAACATGATTGGGTTTCTTAGGATTGACAAAGCCGGAGGTTGCTTAACATAAACTTCCTCCTCTATTTCACCATTTAGAAAAGCACTTTTAATGTCCATTTGGTACAAGGTGATATCATGATGATTAGCATAGGCAAGTAAGATGCGAATGGACTCAAGTCTAGCAACGGGGGCGTAAGTCTCACCATAGTCCATACCTTCGATTTGTGTGTAGCCTTGGGCGACGAGACGTGCTTTGTTGCGAACTACTTGTCCATCTTCATCTTGCTTGTTGCGAAACACCCATTTGGTACCGATGATGTTGTGGTTGTCGGGCTTCTCAACCAATGTCCAAACTTGATTCCTCTCAAAGTTGTGTAGCTCTTCATGCATAGCTAAACGAGTTTTAGAGCGAGTGATTCTCCCGGTTTGAATATCATTGTAGATTTGATCGACGGGATGGTCTTTAGCAATTCTTGCTCGAACTCGTGAAAGCTTTTGCTTGGGTCTTTGTTGAACATCTTCTTCATCTTGTTCTTCTTCTTGGACTTCTTCATTGTTGGCGTTGGCGTTCTCTTGTCGTGGTGGAGAAGGAGGTCGTTGACGTTCACCTTGATGCACTTCTTCGTTTTCTTCACCTTGGTGTGTCCCACTTGTGGTGCTTCCGTATCAACTCTTGGTTCACCTTGTCGTGCAGTAGAAGCTTCCACTTGGACGGACGAGGTACTCTCCTTCACCTCCGTTGGACGAACCTTGCCAATAGACAAGTCTTGGATTGCTTCCGAAGGATATTTGTCTCCTACATCAATTGGCAATTGCTCTATTTGCGAGCCGTTAGATTCATCAAACTTCACATCTACCGTCTCTTCAACCTTTCGGGTGAAATTGTTGTAGACACGGTAAGTGTTAGAGTTTGAGCCATAACCTAGTAGGAAACCTTCATGAGACTTAGGAGCAAATTTAGAACGACGATGCTTATCAACAATGTAGCACTTTGAGCCGAATACTCGAAAGTATCCAACTTGGGGTTTGTTACCGGTGAGGAGCTCGTATGCCGTCTTGCCGAGTAGCTTGTGAAGATACAAGCGATTTGTTGCATGACAAACTGTCTCAACCGCTTCGCCCAAAAGTGCTTGACGTCTTGTACTCATCAAGCATCGTTCTCGCCATTTCGATGAGCGTCCGGTTCTTCCTCTCAACAACTCCATTTTGTTGAGGTGTGTACGTAACCGAGAACTCGTGTGAAATCCCTTCTTCGTCCAAGAAAGGTGTCCACATTTGCGTTCTTGAACTCCGTTCCGTTGTCGCTGCGAACCTTCTTGATCTTCACTTCAAATTGATTTTGGGCCTTTCTAGCGAAGTTTTTGAAGATCTTTTGGACCTGTGATTTATCATCGAGAAAGAACACCCACGTAAATCTTGAAAAATCATCAACTATAACTAAACCAAAATAATTTCCACCGAGACTCTTGTAGGAGTTGGGACCAAAGAGATCCATGTGAAGTAGCTCGAGTGGCCTCTTTCTGGTCATGATGTTCTTCACGGGATGCCTTCCTCCAACTTTGTTTACACCTTGACAAGCACTGCAAAGTCTATCCTTATCAAATATGACATCATTAACTCCAAGGATATGATTCCCTTTAATAAGCTTGTCAAGGTTTCTCATGCCAACGTGACCTAATCGTCTATGCCATAACCAACCTTTTGAGGATTTAGCAATGAAGCAAGTTTTAGGTTGAGCCTTTTTAGTGAAATCAACAATGTATAGATCACCTCTACATATATCGGTAAAGACCATTTTATGATTGTCTCGACGAAACACTTGGCAATCAATTTCATTAAATTGGACATTGAAACCGAAATCAGCAAGTCTAGATACTGAAAGTAAGTTGTAGCCAAGAGATTCAACGAGCATGACATTCTGAATGGAGCTATCATGTGAGATGGCCACCTTACCGAGACCAACCACCTTACCCTTTGAGTTGTCACCGAAAGTGACATACTTTCGAGGACTATCATTTTCAGCAAGCTCACGAAACATGTCTTTATCTCCGGTCATGTGATCGGTACATCCACTGTCAAGAACCCATTCCTTTCCTCCTGACATATATCCCCGAAGATTTGCCATAAGACCAAAATGTCTCATTGCATCATCAAGATCGAAATCACTATCATCATCCTCATCATAGTATCCATGTTCAACATCGTCATGTGGTGGATCAAATCCTAGAGAGGGTAATTCGTTAGAGTGAGTTTGACAATGATCTTGCTTATGAATTCTTATAGCTTCGGAAATAATATCACTAATAATACCAACATTTCCTTTGGCACGCATAAGGTCGGTAAGTTCAAATAGACGATCACCAAACATAGGATCACTAGTATTCATTTTACTCAAAGCAATAGACTTATAGAGAATTTCATCTAGATTTTTCAAGGAATAATTTGGAAAGCGTTCCTCAAGAAATTTCCATATAGTGTAGGCACACTCAAGAGTAGGCAGGATTCTAATTAAGTTTCTAGGCAAGCCTCTAGTGATAAGATTAACAGTTCTAAGATTCCTAGTCATGTCAATAGATTCATCAAGGGTAGGATGCATAGGATCAACATGAGGTGCACAAGGGCTAGCAATGTACTTGTTCAAATGATATTGATTGAAAATTACAAGCATCTCATTTTTCCACTCATGAAAATACTCTCCATCAAGAATAGGCACTCTATGACTAAGACTCCCCAAAGTAGACTCATCCATCTTCCTCCAATGATGATTAAACCAAGGCAATGGAGACCATCGCTCTGATACCACTTGTAGGATCTTGAGAAGAGGTGTCTAGAGGGGGGTGATTAGACTCTAAGTACCAAAGTTGCAATTTTTAACCTTATTAAAGTTCAAGTGGAGTTTAGGCACGAGTTTAACTTTTTCAATACATAACAAGCAAGCATGCAAAGAGTATATGAGCAGCGGAAAGTAAAGCATGCAACTTACAAGAAAGTAAAGGGAAGGGTTTGGAGGGTTAAAACGCAATTGGAGACACGGATGTTTTTGTCGTGGTTCCGATAGGTGGTGCTATCGTACATCCACATTGATGGAGACTTCAACCCACGAAGGGTAACGGTTGCGTGAGTCCACGGAGGGCTCCACCCATGAAGGGTCCACGAAGAAGCAACCTTGTCTATCCCACCATGGGCGTCGCCCACGGAGGACTTGCCTCACTAGCGGTAGATCTTCACGAAGTAGGCGATCTCCTTGCCCTTACAAACTCCTTGGTTCAACTCCACAATCTTGTCGGAGGCTCCCAAGTGACACCTAGCCAATCTAGGAGACATCACTCTCCAAGAAGTAACAAATGGTGTGTTGATGATGAATTCCTTGCTCTTGTGCTTCAAATGATAGTCTCCCCAACACTCAACTCTCTCTCATAGGATTTGGATCTGGTGGAAAGAGGATTTGAGTGGAAAGCAACTTGGGGAAGGCTAGAGATCAAGATTCATATGGTAGGAATGGAATATCTTGGCCTCAACACATGAGTAGGTAGTTCTTTCTCGGAAATGGTAAGTTGGAAGTGTAGGTTCAGTCTGATGGCTCTCTCCACGAATGAAGAGGAGGTGGAGGGGTATATATAGCCTCCACACAAAATCTAACCGTTACACACAATTTGCCAAACTCGGTTGGACCGATTCAGTAAACCTAGTGACCGTTAGGATTTTCGGTGGGACCGAAATACAACTCGGTAGGACCGATATGGTTAGGGTTAGGGCATAACGTAATCTCGATGAGACCGATTACACAAACTCGGTGAGACCGATTTTGGTAATTAGCTAACCAGAGAGTTGGTTAGGCAAACTCGGTTGGACCGATTACTCAAACTCGGTGGGACCGATTTTGATAATGAGTCAACCAGAAAGTTTGCATTGTAATCTCGGTAGTACCGATTGCTCAAACTCGGTGAGACCGATTTTGATAATGGACATACGGAGAGATTACAATCCCATCTCGGTGAGACCGAGATCCCTATCGTTGAGACCGATTTGCCTAGGGTTTGTGGCGGTGGCTAAGACATCCAAACTTCGGTGGTGCGGATAGGAAGAATCAGTGGGCCGAGTTTGACTTTAGGTTTTAGGACATATGTGTGGAAGTGGGAAAGTAGTTGAGGGTATTTGGAGCATATCACTAAGCACTTGAAGCGAGAGGCTCATTAAGCAACACCTCATCCCTCCTTGATAGTATTGGTTTTTCCTATAGACCCAATGTGATCTTGGATCACTAAAATGTAAAATGAAGAGTCTTGAGCTTGAAGCTTGAGCCAATCCTTTGTCCTTAGCATCCTGAAGGAGTTCCCACATCCTTTAGTCCATGGCACTCCATTGTTGAACTTATCTGAAACATACTAGATAAAAGTGTTAGTCCAACAAGAGATATGTTGACATTAATTACCAAAACCACCTAGGGAGCACTTGTGCTTTCAGTAGGACTGCGTAAGCACCTGCGTTGTTAAAGGAGGTAGCTAGGTCTGCTCACCGGCCGCGTATGCAACATGCAGGAGTTCTCGGGGCGATGGCCCATTACCCCTGGGGGCATAGGTTTAGTCTGGCGTGCTGACCTCTCTAATAAGCCTAGGTCGGGTTGCGGCATATTGTTTGGCCGAGGCCGGGCATGACCCAGGAAAGTGTGTCCGGCCGGAGTTAATCAAGCGTGGTGGGTAAGTTGGTGCACCCCTGCAGGGAAGAAAACATCTATAGATAGCCTGTCCTACGGTAATGGACACTTGGAGTTGTATCCTGATCGATACAACTAGAACTGGATACTTGAGGTGATAACTGGATAGTATGGCTCTGGGATTGCTTTCTCGCAGGGAGTCGAGAAAGGATCTCTGTCCGAGGTTGATAACACTACTGCTACTTTACCTTATGCTACTCTTATCTCTTCTGATGCTGCAAGATGCTTGAAGCTCCTTGAAGATGCTAGTCTTCGATAGGCTAGGCTTTTCCCCTTCTCTTCTGGCATTCTGCAGTTTAGTCCACAGATACTACCCATTTCATTGACACCGATGGATATGTAGTGTAGATCCTTGCTTGCAAGTAATTTGGATGAGTACTCACGGTTGCTTGCTCCCTTCCCCCTCCCCTTTTTCATTCTTCTCGGATGACGCAACCAGATAACGGAGTCCGGGAGCCAGATGTCACCACCGATGACTACTACAACCCCGAGGGTGCATACTACTACGTGGAGACCGCTGACGACCAGGAGTAGTTAGGAGGCTCCCAGACAGGAGGCCTTGCCTTTTCGATCAATGTTGCTTTTGTGCTAGCCTTCTTAAGGCAAACTTGTCTAACTTATGTCTGTAGTCAGATATTGTTGCATCCGCTGACTCTTGTGTATTCGAGCTTATGTATTCGAGCCCTCGAAGCCCATGTCTTGTAATATAAAGCTTGCATTATTTTAATTTGTGTCTAGAGTTGTGTTGTGATATCTTCCCGTGAGTCCTGTATTTGCGTGTATGATTACTGTACGAGTGAATCGAGGGCGTCACAAGTTGGTATTAGAGCCAACTGCCTGTAGGTAGCCCCCTTTCCAACTCCTTGGCCGTAGTTGAGTCTAGTCGTCCAAAACTGTTTTACTAACTTGGCTGTGAGGCTTACGGGCCCACGTCGCCATTGGGTGGTATTAGGATATGTTATTCCTCGTCTATACTCTGGGTCTCTGCTCTCTCTTCTATTCGGGTTAAATGAATTTACTAACTACATTAGGTTCTCGTAACAACTTTCCCCGGGGAGCCCTTTCATTCTGGATGGTTGCTTGCTTCACCAGAAGACTTCGAAGATACTCTCCGATCTACTCCCGAAAACTTGTGTTCATTTCTTTTGCAATCCCTTACACCGTTTAATCCTTATGGATAACTGTGTACCCTCGTCGTTCATACTTCCATCCCTAGGTGTTCTTGTTATTACAAGATACCCGAAAGTATTCTCTGACTTTCGAGAATCCTTTTTCCGACTGCCTTGCAGCTCTTTTCCACCTGAATAACCCTACGAATAATTCCTCACACTTACCGGGGATTCGTTCATCCCCAGTTGATCATTTGTCTCACAAAGTTCTTCGAATGCAATTCGATCTCCCAAAGATCCTCTGCAGCCTAGTGCTCCCTAAAGTCTTGTCTGCCTGCATTATGGTTAAATCCATATGCCCGGCAATATTCATTAACATCCTTTGTCATTGTCATCCTGAGCCTATTGATTCATTATGTTGCGATTGCTCGCAATCATCCGTCGAACCCTGAAATTTGACCTTCCTGCTCATACGTCATTCTGGACATGAGTGGGATCTCGGCCAATCATGTTGTAATTGATTGTCCACCTAGTTCCCTTCAACTTGAACGCCAAATTATTCAGCTGTTTCTATAATATGATGCCTTTGCATTCTTTCCTTCTTCTGATTGAGTGTTGTTACTCACATCAGATCATTGAGGACCGTTGAATCCTTTGTTGGATTATTATCCGGCAATGTCCTTCATATTCAAAATCTCGCATGCTCTTCCCCTAATACATATTGCCTTCGATAAATTGTTTCCTCTGCTTAAAGTCAACCATGCTCTGCTATTGAGCTGATGTTATATGCTCTGAAGTTTGTGGTATATGTTCCTAAGATGCCTCTATGGGTTGAACCTATGTCTTCCCTAATTCGTGCGAACCCGAGAGTTTTCACGAGTCATACTATTCTGGTGTTTTGCCACATATATCTTCAACACTACAATTTCTTCGAAAACGAGAAGTGAATGAAAGGTTATGCATTGAAGAAGTGGGAGTCGACCTTGAACCTTTGTGTTCATGCCCATGGACCCAATGTGGAACTTATCATGGAAGCTTCTTGTGTTAATAATAATCCCCTTGTTGCAAGTTCTTCTGGTATCTATGTTTGATCCTTTGCAACCGTGGTTCTGATCATGATTGTTCCCCTTTGATTCCATTCTCGGACAAGTTCTTGCACTTGTCTTCTGTAGATCAATGCAACTTCGCAACCTCTATTTTGATCTTCCTTCGAGTATTACCCTTCGGTATCTTGAGAATATCAAAGAACCGCGTTGCTTCCTACGAGTCTTCATCTGGTATTGCTTCTCATCAGTTTAAGATTTCCCTGGGTTTTGAGTTGTTAGTCACTCGAGAACGCCGATAAGTGAATCGATTCCACACTCCGACTCTACAACTCTAAGTATTTTTTGTTGCTTACGAGTTTAATAATCCTTCAAGTCATTCCGAGCCTGATCGGCTATATCATTATCATGCTAAATTTTAACTGTGCTATCTAGTCCTTCTTCCCGAAGCACAATTTTCGACGATGAGCTAAGCCTACATAGATTTTCCTCGTCATATCTTTTCGCCTTGAACAACAAGCTTGATTTTGAGTTTGTGTTGTACCTGTGGTTCCAATAACCTTTCGCTTCATCATTCCTTTGACTTGATGTCATCGTCGATTGATTACATCTTCATGAAATTTCTCGGCAGATGTGTCGTGATCGTCATCAACATTCTGAGCTGTTCCAGGATATTAATTAAATTCATGATGAGAAATACCATCCTTGCCCCTCGATGATTTGTGTTATCATCGATAACATTTAGGCCTTCGCCCCAACACAAACTTGTTCATATAATTTTGGAAACACATCCTTTGTGACATGTCGATGGATTGTTGTTGAACCCATCGGCCACCTCCTCGTCTTTTCCTTGATAAAATTGCATGAGATGTTCTAGAAATTCCCGATGGATCCTTTATGTTCCCAGGGTCCGACCTTTACCTGATGACCATGTCAATGCTACCCCAAAGCATGGTTGTGGTACTCCGAACATCATTAAGAACCTTGGAAGCGCAATGCTAAATATTCTTGATCAATTATCGAAACACCGTTGTATGGGTAAACCGCATAAATTCCTTGCCCCTTTGTCTAACTGGTTTCATACTTGGAGCCCTATCATGTATATCATGCTATGCCTTTCCTTGGGAAAGATATACTCTTGATACCCAGGTATAAACACATTTCCCTTGCCATTGGTTTGTTTAATCAGATAATCACATGTTCATTTCCATTGTTTTGTTTAACCTTTCTTGTAATCTAACTTGTCTGGGCAGAGATAATTCCCTGTTGTCGGTGTCAAAACCGGCGGATCTCGGGTAGGGGGTCCCGAACTGTGCGTCTGAGGCGGATGGTAACAGGAGGCGGGGGACACGATGTTTTCCCAGGTTCGGGCCCTCTCGATGGAGGTAATACCCTACTTCACCTTGATTGATCTTGATGATATGAGTATTACAAGAGTTGATCTACCACGAGATCGTAGAGGCTAAACCCTAGAAGCTAGCCTATGGTATGATTGTTGTTGTCCTCTGAGACTAAACCCTCCGGTTTATATAGACAACGGAGGGGCTAGGGTTACACAGTCGGTTACAAGGAAGGAGATCTACATATCTGTATTGCCAAGCTTGCCTTCCACGCCAAGGAGAGTCCCATCCGGACACGGGACGAAGTCTTCAATCTTGTATCTTCATAGTCCAACAGTCCGGTCAAAGGATATAGTCCGGCCGTCCGGAGACCCCCTAATCCAGGACTCCCTCAGTAGCCCCTGAACCAGGCTTCAATGACGATGAGTCCGACGCGCAGATTTGTCTTCGGCATTGCAAGGCAGGTTCCTCCTCCGAATATTCCATAGAAGATTTTGAACACAAGGATAGTGTCCGACTCTGCAAAACAAGTTCCACATACCACCGTAGAGAGAATAATATTTCCATAAATCTAACCTGCTGACGACATGACATCACACCACGGCCTGATCATTACTCGAACCGTTTTTCTCAATCAGCCTGCCATCACACGTTTCGCGACGCGATTTTATTGGTACGTCTTGTCGAAGCAGAGATTGTGTCCCCCTTATTACGGGATTCTCATTAATACGGACGTGGGTAACCCAATCGTGCTCGTTGGTAAGACTCCTCGATTTCAGGCAAGTCCCGAAAGGCCACGAGGAGGACGCTTGATATTCATCCTCTTTATAAAGAGGCCAAGGCATCTCCTTTTTTCTTCTCGTATTCAATCGAATCCTTCCCCTGCCTCGAGTTTCAATACCTAAAGCTCAGGTTAGGTGCTTCGGACCTTCAACCATGTCCGGATCCAACCTCCAAGGTCGGTGGATGCCTTCCTCCGTCACAGAGGAAGACATTAAGAAGCTAAGAGAGGCCAGGTACTTGACCGGCGAAATCTCGCACAGGCTGCCTGCTCGAGGGCAGGTCATTCCCACTCCCGAACCCGGCAAGAGCGTTGTATTCATGTCTCACTTCCTCCGAGGGCTAGGCCTCGCTCTGTATCCCTTTGTCAGGGGGCTTATGTTCTATTATGGGCTGGATTTCCATGAACTTACCCCGGATTCCGTCCTTCACATCTCGTCGTTCATCGTTGTGTGTGAGGCCTTCCTCCGCGTTACCCGACACTTCGGCCTGTGGCTCAAGACTTTCAATGTGAAGCCGAAGATGATTGAGGGGCAACACGCAGAGTGCGGAGGTGCCGTAATAAGCAAAAGCGTTGATGTTCCGTGGCCAGAGGGTTTGAGGGAGTCCTGGATTAGGGCTCTCCGGACAGCCGGACTATATCCTTTGGCCAGACTGTTGGACTATGAAGATACAAGATTGAATACTTCGTCCCATGCCCGGATGCGACTCTCCTTGGCGTGGAAGGCAAGCTTGGCAATACGGATATGTAGATCTCCTCCCTTGTAACCGACTCTGTGTAACCCTAGCCGCCTCCGGTGTCTATATAAACCGGAGGGTTTAGTCCGTAGGACAACAACAATCATACCATAGGCTAGCTTCTAGGGTTTAGCCTCTACGATCTCGTGGTAGATCAACTCTTGTAATACTCATATCATCAAGATCAATCAAGCGAGAAGTAGGTATTACCTCCATAGAGAGGGCCCGAACACAGGTAAACATTGTGTCCCCCGCCTCCTGTTACCATCCGCCTTAGACGCACAGTTCGGGACCCCCTACCCGAGATCCGCCGGTTTTGACACCGACATTGGTGCTTTTATTGAGAGTTCCACTGTGCCGTCGCGGTAAGGCTTGATGGCTCCTTCGATCATCGGTAATGATGCGGTCCAGGGTGAGGTTTTCCTCCCCGGACAAATCTTCGTATTCGGCGGCTCCGCACTGCGGGCCAACTCGCTTGGCCATCTGGAGCAGATTGAGAGCTACGCCCCTGGCCACCAGGTCAGGTTCGGAAACTTGAATTACACTGCCGACATCCGCGAAGACTTGATCTTCGACGGATTCGAGCCCATGCCAGGTGTACCGCACGATCACGACGAGCATGATTTAGCTCTGCCGTCGGACAGTGTTCGAGAGATCACACCTGCAGCTACTCCGGCCTTCAATCCGGAGCAAATTGCGCCATCCGAGGACGGGTGGATAGACCCCGCCATGGAGGCCGCACTCTCAGCGGCGAAAGAGCCGGATACTGACTTCACCTCTTACAAGAGCCGTGTCACCGAACCACTGGATTCGTCCCTGGCCACGGACTCCGAGCCGCCTGCATCAGTGCCTATCGAATCCGATTGGGCGCCGATCATGGAGTTTTCCTCCACGTTTATCTTCCAGCACTCGCCTTTCAGTGACGTGCTAAATTCATTAAGGTTTCTCTCCTTGTCAGCATAACCTTGGCCGAACTATGTCCGGCTAGAATGGGATGCGGGCGACAAAGAAATCCGCTCCCCACCCACCACCCACTTAGTAGCCACTGTCGACGATTTAACTGACATGCTCAATTTCGACTCCGAAGACATCGACGGTATGGATGACGGTGCGAGAGATGAACAGGAACCATCGCTGTCAGTGTCAAAACCGGCGGATCTCGGGTAGGGGGTCCCGAACTGTGCGTCTAGGCGGATGGTAACATGAGACAAGGGACACGATGTTTTTACCCAGGTTCGGGCCCTCTCGATGGAGGTAAAACCCTACTCTGCTTGATTAATATTGATGATATGGGTAGTACAAGAGTGGATCTACCACGAGATCGGAGAGGCTAAACCCTAGAAGCTAGCCTATGGTATGATTGTTGTTAGATCCCTCTGGACTAAAACCCTCCAGTTTATATAGACACCGGATAGGGTTGGGGTTACACAGAGTCGGTTTACAACGGTAGGAGATCTACATATCCGTATCGCCAAGCTTGCCTTCCACGCCAAGGAGAGTCCCATACGGACACGGGACGAAGTCTTCAATTGTCACACCCCCAGTCCTGGTATGCACTAGGCTAGCCCTTTATGTGTGCATCATGTTTAAATTTTCAAATGAACTTGAAATGGGGATTGTTCAAACCCTAGTACCAAATGAATTCAAATAGGCTCAAATAAAATCACTTCCAATAAACCCAAAGTGACTTTAGGAAAAGTCCATCATTTTTTAAACTGGTGAAAATCTCTGACAAAAATTGGTGCATATTTTCCCTAGGTCATTTCAGGTTTTTGGATTAAATCATAAGTATTTGAATTGGAGCATTTAATGGCTATAAATATTTTAAATGCTTCAATAATTCTGAAAACATTTGAGGGCTGTTAGTAAACATTTTAAAAGTGCCCACAAATTTCCTCATGAGTTTTAAAAAATGGTTTAGTATTGTTACTAAATCAAAAACAGAAAAGCAAAATAGAAAACAGAAACAATTATTAGAGAGAGAGACCATGTAAGAGTACATGGTGGGCTGTCTCATTGCAGCCGTCCTCAGGAACTGAGTTCTGTGTTTGTGATCCATGAACAGTTACTACCACGCATTGGAATGCTTAAGTGCCCCTCTCGACTTATTAATCAACCTGATCTCTGTCCAGGAGTTGCAACTAGTTTATGGCGTTTGTAGGTAGTGTTAGTAGTCTACCTAGTGGCACCCGGTACAGGTGGGCTTGGGACAGACTAGGCACCGTGGAACGGTGTACCAAGCGTAGAACCACCCGTCGAGGTGGGCTTGGGAACCCTGCACATCGTTTGGGGCCGTGAGCGACACCCCGGCCGGATCTCCTTGCGGATGGAACCCGAATAGGCGATAAACCTGGACGAGAGACTTGTGTGGTTAGTCAGGTCGTGGCCGACACCCTCGCTGGGCTTCCGCTTGAAGGTTGCCGAGTACATGTCGTGTAAACGGCGGTAAGTGGTGAGAGCGTGTGTGAAGAAGTACACCCCTGCAGGGTTAACATTATCTATTCGAATAGCCGTGTCATGGTAAAGGACTTACGGGTTGCCTATATCAGTTCATAGACAAGTGAAAGTGGATACTCTAAAATGCGCAAGATAAGCGTGAGTGCTATGGATGGCGTTCTCGTAGGGAGACGGGAGCGGATCCATAGTGGTGTATTGATATGGTGAATATGTGGACTCGTGTGCACCACCTCAAAAGAGTTACTTGCAATCGTAGTTCAGGATAGCCACCGAGTCAAAGCTGGCTTGCTGCAGTCAAACTCCACCACCCCTTTGTTGATAATGATGCATATGTAGTTAGTTACGATGTAAGTCTTTCTGAGTACATTTGTACTCACGTTTGCTTATTTTATGTTTTGCAGAGAGACGTCTGTCTCGCTAGTAGTTCCGCGTGGACTTTGACGTTTAGCTTGTTACCTCAGCTACGATCTTGTGCCCTCAGCAGGATCTGGTAGATAGTCAGGCTTCTTAGCCTTTTTCATTTATAGATGTCTGTACTCAGACATGTTTAGCTTCCGCATGTGTTTGACTTGTATGTTTCAATGTTGGGTCATGAGACCCATGTTTGTAATATCTCGCTCCTCGGAGCCTAATGAATAAATACTTGAGTCGTAGAGTTATGTTGTGATGCCATGTTGTATTTACACATATCGAGCATATTGTGTGTATGTTTGAAATGCTTGGTATGTGTGGGATCCGACAATCTAGTTGTTTATCCTTGGCAGCCTCTCTTATGGGGAAATGTAGTCTAGTGCTTCCTTGAGCCATAGTAGTCCGCTACAGCCCGGTTCACCGGAGTCCTGCTAGCCCAGCACTACTGTTCAGGACACTTGACTAGCCGGCATGTGTTTCACTTCGTTCCTGTGTCTGTCCCTTCAGGGAAATGTCACGTGGTGACATCCGAAGTCCTGCCTAGCCTGCTACAGCCCGGGTTACCGGAGTCCTGTTAGCCCAGTGCTACAGCCCGGATTCATACGTTGATGACCGACATGCTCGATGTGATTCATGTATGCCTGTCCCCATGGGTTAGTGCCGCTTTGGGTTCACGACTAGCCATGTCGGCCCGGGTTCTCTGTCATATGGATGCTAGCGACACTATCATATCGTGAGCCAAAAGGCTTAAACGGTCCCGGGCCATGGTAAGGCGACACCCGTGGGAATACCGTGCGTAAGGCCGCAAAGTGATATGAGGTGTTACCGGCTAGATCGACGTGACTTGGAATCGGGGTCCTGACATCAATCTTGTATCTTCATAGTCCAGGAGTCCGGCCAACGGTGATAGTTCGGCTATCCGGACACCCCCTAATCCAGGACTCCCTCAGTAGCCCCTGAACCAGGCTTCAATGACGATGAGTCTGGCGCGCATTTTGTCTTCGGCATTGCAAGGCGGGTTCCTCCTTCGAATACTTCATAGAAGATTTTGAACACAAGGATTGTGTCCGGCTCTGCAAAACAAGTTCCACATACCACCGTAGAGAGAATAACCTTTGCACAGATCTGCTGACGTATTCTGCGGCGTGACATCACACCACGGCCAGGCCTTTATACGAATTGTTTTTACTGTTCCACCTCAGTGCGTTTAGCGAGGCGGTTTCCTTGGCACGTCTTATCAGAGCGGAGATCGTGCCCCCTTATTCCGGGATTCCCATCAATACGGACGTGGGTAACCCAACAACGCCATTGATTATGGCGCTTGGGAGATAAACGAGTTTTACCAGGCTGGCGGGGACGATAGCCGTCTGCTCATATAAGGGATAAGGATCCACCTTTTCACCCACGCCTTCTTCCTCCTTTGCTCATCCATTTCACAAGACTCGAGCTCCAGCGCCCAAGTCCACACATCCCTACTCAACCTTCTCCAGCCATGTCCGGAGGCGGGAGGCAAGTGGATGGTCTCCTCCGCCACGGAGGGACAAGTCAAAAGCTGCGGAAGGCCGGATACTTGTCCAAATGACATCGCCAAGACCGGCTCCCCGACGAGGGGCAGCTTATTCCCACCCCTAGGCCCCATGAGAGGGTGGTGTTCCTCACCCACTTCCTCCATGGACTAGGTTTTCCACTTCACCCATTTGTCCGGGGGCTCATGTTCTACTACGGCCTGGATTTCCATGATCCGCCCCGAACTTCATCCTCAACATCTCGGCGTTTATAATTGTGTGCGAGGCCTTTCTGCATCCAGCCCCACTTGACTTATGGCTTAAGACCTTCAATGTCAAGTCAAGGTAGTGGGCGGCCGCCAAGCGGAGTGCGGAGGTGCCATGGTTGGCAAGATGGCCAAAGTCATATGGCTCGAGGGCTCCTTTGTGGAGACCATAAAGGGGTGGCAATTGGGGTGGTTCTACATCACCGAGCCTCGCGAATCTCAATGGGCGGCGGCCCCCGAATTCCGATCCGGCTCCCCCACATGGCTCACATCATGGAAAGAGACGGGCCTGACGTGGGGTGATTCGGAAGAGCTGTCCGGACTCCAAACCTGCGTCCAAACCCTGGTGGACAAGAATCTCAGGCTTGTCAATGTAGTCCAGGTTATGCTCATCCGCCGGATCCTCCCATGCCAACAACGGGCCTTCAAATTGTGGGAGTTCGATCCGGCACAGCACCAAACTCTAAAAAGGCTCTTCGACACTACGTACGAAGATGCCTGGAAGGTGCTGTTCAAGGGCGCCGAGGCTCCCACATCCGCTACCGAAGATCGCGGATTCAGCTCGCAGCGCCAAGCTATCGAGGTAAGCTATTTTTTCCTTAACGGGGCTCTTTTTTTTCATAGTTTGACTCTATGTGGGATCTAAACTCCCTTACCTTTGACAGGTGGCGTAACACGTCCAGGCGGAGTTAATTGTCCGGCTCCTTGCAAGACCAGCCGGACGCCCGCTTGGCGGCTGCTTGGCTCCGGCACCTCATGTGGTGCCGGAGAAGAAGGCCAAGAAGAAGGCCACTGAGGACTCGAAGGAGCGCCTGACGCCAGGTGTTGTAGGACTCATCGTCCAAGCGACTGAGGCGGAATCCTCCACCGAGGACGGGAGGAGGAAAGAAGCCTCTCCCGTCGGGAGAGAAGAAAGGAAGGCCGCCTGATCGGGAGGCTGGAGGGTCCAAGAAAGGAAGGACCCTTCCTCCGGACTTCTCCACCAACACCGACAACGCATTTAGGAGGAGTGGCCACCAAGGGCCAAGCCCTGGCGAGATCGTAAGTGTCCGGACTCGAATAGCTCATGACTTTTATTTATGCCATGAAAGTGTCTTCTAACGCCGAACATAACCATGTAGCCCGCCTAGGACGACCTCGCCGCTTGCCGAGCGGCTCCTCGGGTTCGCCGGATGTGAATAGCACTTCACTTCCGACCGCCTCCTCTCCTCGTGGACGCAGCATTTACACACGCGGTGTGGAGTCCCAAAGGGGCCCAGCCAGAGGAGGTGGACTGGAGGCGCCACAAGGCGACCTCCGGACTCGGCGCAAGAAGGGGCGAGACCCCGAGGGCTCTAAGTCCGGCCCTGTGCGGACTCTGTCTGAACCTTGGTGGTTCCGAAGTCCGCAAGCGGCCCCTTCGTAAGAAGGGCAAGAGCTGACGCCGGTGACCTCCGCCCATCCAGAGGCACCGGATAGCTTGCTGGAGGCGCTTAACGGCGCCTCCATCGACGAGGAGCACCGCCTGTTATGAGTGTGGTGATCCAGAAGTTCGATCCGCCAAGAGCGGGCTGACTGAAGCCTGTACCAGCCTTCTAACAGGCTTTGAGGTAAGTTTAGAATATGCAAAAATATTACTGCATAGACAGTAGCCCCTGATGCTTAGTTCGGTGTTCGAAAAGAAAAGCCAGACTAAGGATCGAAAAAGATATACGCAGGAGTCTAACATAAGTATGTCAATATGGGAATGCAGGCGCTCTTGACCTCTGCCAAGACCGATCAAGGGAGGTCAATGCATTGAAGCAGAGCCTCGAGCGGTCCGAGAACGAGCTCGGCCTTGCCAAGAAGAAGCTCGAGGACAAGGAAGGTAAGTAATACCTTATTAAAGTAATACCTTATTAAAGTAATACCTTATAGAAAGGATTTGGTTGCAAAAAATGACAGGAATAACGTGAGTATTGCAGGGGCCACGAACGAGGTGGCGACCCTGAAGGAAACGGTGTCCAAGGCCGAAAGCAAAGCAGCATGAGCGCACTGAGCGAGAGAAGCAGGAGGCGCGGTGGCGGAGGTGCGGCAAGAGCTCCAGGCTCTCGTGGAAAAACACGAGAGTTTGGAGCGTGACTCGAAGACTCGAGAGTCTGAGCTCGCCTCGGCTCTTGAGAGTGCCAAAGCCGCTAAGGCCGAAGCCCAAAAAGCCCTCTAGGAAATTGAATCATTAAAGAAGATAGCGACGGGTAAGGCATTCTTTATGCAAAGCAAGCATGTGGAAGTGAATTATCTATTACTTACCCGAATCCGGAGCTCTCCAGGAGCATTCGCAGATCTGCCCCGTAGTGTGTCCGATCTTTGCCGCGTTTCTCTGCGCCAAGGAGGGAGCTCGACGGAAAAGGTGTTACGGTCTCGATCTTTGAGGCGGACATCCGTGCCTCGAGCGACCAGTCAAGCAACTAGTCGAGCTCCACAAGGTCGCCGAACAGGCCATGAAGGGCCTCATAATTGGCTATGGCCATTGGAAGCCATGCACAGGAGCTATTTCGGGCTAGTGCGGCGGTGGTGGACGCCTTTGTCCATGGATTGAAGTCATCAAGCGCCTCCGCTCTGCATTGAAGGTGCCTGTCGGGCCTTGCCCGTGCTAAAGTGCATAGGGCAAGCTGGATCTTGAGAAGCTTGTGACGGACGGGCCACCGAAGGGCAAGGAGCATTGCAAGCCCAAAATGTACTATGAGGGCGTCTCAAGGGTGCCCGCTTTATAGCGGGTGAATGCTCCAAAGATGTAATTTTGAATAGACTCGCATTTGTTATCCCATACGCTGAAAACTTGTTCATATGTGCTAAGCCACGCTTGTGAATTTAAAATATTACCTTCTCAGGCGGCCATTTATCAAATTTGAGAGATGGCAAGTCGTTTCAAATTTCAGCCCCCATGCCACAGTCTTTGGGGTGTTCGGGATAAACTTGAGCGCTCTTGTTCCCATTCTTGGGTCCTTCGAGGAGGCGCTCAACGAACGTAACAAGGCAACCGGACTATAGTGCTTGAACACTCTCACTTAGCCATAGAATTCTATAATTTTAAATTTCGTGAAGCCCCTAGTATTCGGAAGACCGAGTTCGGGCGCTATCCACGCCTTTGGCGGACAATGCCGACTCCTCGCTCTAAGCGGCATAAGTCTTTAGGGACCCAAAAACCTCTCGAACAACAATCGCTCTCGCCCTATCATGACGGTCAGTTTTAGCTTTCTCCACTGAGGTGCTCAACCCAGCTCAACCGGGGCACAATCGCAATGGTTCTCCCAGCGCTACCTTAGCCGATATAACGGAACGTAAGGTACCAAAACATGGGAGCCGGGCAAACCCAACTATTGACCCAAGACAAGATTCGGAGCCGATGCATATAATGCTATAAGTTCGGGGTGCCGCACTTGTGAAAGTGTTCGGACTTATCACACCATACTTTTGGGGTACTTAAGCCCCTGGTGTATTGGCCGTACCAAAGTGTACGGGTGCAACATGTTATGAATGAACACATATATATATAAAGAAAGGAGTGTAATAATAGGCAAAAGCTATGTATTGTTTATTCAAAAAAGGTACTGCAATGAAAGCAGAACGATACAAATAGTGTGATAAGCAAGGGATGAGACTATTTAACATGTCCCCCTCCAGGGGTAAGCTACGGGATGGTATGTAAAACAGGTATAATGCTCGTAGTAGAGACCACCAGGACACTCGACGTAGCTTTCTACTTCCCTGGCTGTTGCATCGTGAGTTCGGCAATTCTAGTGCCGGACAGGGCTTCTGGAAAACAGAGTCCTGAAAGTAAGAGAAAAGAAGAAAGAAAAAGAATCACACAATCGGGATCCCCTGGTGCGGTTGAGCCGCATTCTGGGCGTGCTGTGGTCGTGCCCCTCCCCTTATGCCCATGGTATCTCCAGAGTGTAGTTATGTACGCGTACTACTGGCTTCACAATTTCGCGAGGGCTGGGGTTGGGGCCGGATTGCTACGCGTGCTCGAATCGTGCCAGGCGGTCTTGTTGTAGGTTACTCCAGGCGCGCTTGACGGTGTCCGGACGTTTAATAGCCGGACTTGAGAATTGCTGTGAGAGGCTGCTTTGCACCTCCGCCGCGAGGGCCGCCGTGCTCCTCCGCTCGAGAGAGAGTTCGGTGTTTCCATTGACCGTGATTACTCCTCGAGGGCCTGGCATCTTGAGCTTGAGGTAATGCAGAGTGCGGCACCGCATTGAACTTTGCAAATGCGGTTTGTCCAAGCAAAGGCGTGATAGCCATCATGCGAACGGGACTATGTCGAAGATTAACTCTTCGCCGGAAGTTATCCGGGATCCAAGACCACTTCGAGTGTAACCGAGCTCGCATAATTGGCCTCTACACCTGGTATGACGCCTTTATAGGTCGTCTTTGTGGGTTTAATCCTTGAGGGGTCTATGCCCATTTTGTGCACTGTATCCTGATAGACCAGGTTCAGGCTGCTACCGCCGTCCATCAGGACTCTAGTGAGGTGGAATGCGTCGATGATTGGGTCAAGAACCAACGCGGCGAATCCGCCGTGGCGGATGCTAGTGGGGTGGTCCCTTTGATCAAAGGTGATCGGGCAGGAGGACCATGGGTTGAACTTCGGGGCGATTGGCTCCATCGCATATACGTCCCTTAGTGCACGATTTCACTCCCTTTTGGGTATGTGGGTTGCGTATATCATGTTCACCGTCCGCACTTGTGGGGGGAAGCCGTTCTGTCCTCTATTGTTCGGCGGCCGGGGCTCCTCCTCGTCATCGCTATGCAGCCCCTTGTCATTGAGTTCGGCATTTAACTTGCCTGCCTGTTTGAAGACCCAACAATCACTGTTGGTGTGGTTGGCTGGCTTTTCGGGGGTGCCATGTATTTGGCACGAGCGATCGAGTATTCGGTCCAGATTGGACGGGCCCTGAGTATTTCTTTTGAAAGGCTTTTTCCGCTGACCGGGTTTAGAGCCTCTGAATCCGGCATTGATCGATCGTCAGATCTTCAGCATTATAAATGCCGCACGCGGCGCTTGTGCTTGTTGCAACGCCGAACTACCATTGCTGTCCTTGGTATCCGAACTACACGGGTTTTTGGTCAAGTTGTTGCTACGAGCTAGCTACCAGCTGTCCTCTCCCGCCGCAAAAGCGGGTCATGAGTGTTGTGAGGGCTGCCATGGATTTCGCTTTTCCTGTCCTAGGTGCCGGAAAGCCACTCGTCATGGATGTTATGTTTGAAGGTTGCAAGGGCCTCGTGCATCCGGACAAATAATGATTTGATTTTTCTTGGTTAGGAACCGTGTCCGTAATTGTCTAGCCGATTCTTCCGGCTGCTGAATTATGTGGCTGAGGTCATCGGCCCGTGGTCGCATCGTATATGCCCGGAAGTTATCAAGGAATGCGGCTTCCGTGTCCTCCCAACAACCAATTGATTCCGCCGGCAAGCTGTTAAGCCAATGTCGAGCTGGTCCTTTAAGCTTGAGTGGGAGGTATTTGATGGCGTAGATCATCGCCATGGCCATGTGGATATGGATGAGGTAGTCCTCGATCCAAACCGCAGGATCTGTTGTGCCATCGTATGATTCGATGTTTACGGGTTTGAAACCCTCGGGGATTTGATGATCCATCACTTCGTTTGTGAAGCATAGTGGGTGTGCGGCGCCTCTGTATTGAGCTATATCACGACGCGGCTCAAATGAGCTTTGTTCATCGTGGTTCGCCCTGCCGGAATTGTTGTATCCGGCGTGACGGTTATCATCACGTGTCGTGGGGCGCCCACGCGATCTGTAGATCGATCTTGTTTGCCTTGCCTTGTCCTCCAATATGTCTCGCAGGTCTGGCGCGTTTCCCCGTGCCTTGGTACTTTTCAAGCGACGCCGGGGTGCGGCTTGAATGGAGGGTCTAGAGGCCTCTCTGTCGCGACCACGGCGTGGCCGGTCAGCCGCATCATGCACTGGTGATATAGGTTTGGGTGCTGCTTCCTCTAATTGGGGTAGCAGCTCATGCGTTTGGGTATCTCTTGAGGGGCGTTCGAGTTCGTACTCTTGGCTGCAAGGACTTGATCCATCCGTCTGCCTAGCAAGTCTTGGTCAGCTCTAAGCTGCTGCTGCTTTTTCTTGAGGCTGCTTGACGTGGCCATAAGCCTGCGTTTGAAACACTCCTGTTCGGCGGGATCCTGCCTTTGCCGGAGGCATAGGTTGAGCTTTAGCAATAGCAGACAGTTAGGCACGACAAATTCGTCGTCGTCGAGGCTTGCCTCATCTTCGGAGGGAGGCATATAATTATCGTCCTCCACCTCCCTGTCTGCCGCTCTATCATGAGGGCTGTCTTCTCCCTCCTCCTGTGTTGAATCCTGCTGGAGCGGTTGTCTTCGCATTGTCCGGTGTTATTATTTCCGTGCCGGAATCACCGCTTTTCTTTGTGGCGGGATTTAGAGCGGCGCCACGACGCCGGGCGCTTGGGCTGTTTCTTGAGGGGTCATCCTCCGCTGTTCCATCGCTGTTCCCATCTTTTGGGATGTCCACCATGTATATGTCGTATGATCGAGGTGGCCTTCCAAGGTGCCTGTAGAGGCGCTGGTTCTTGGTCGTCTCAAGATCGTCGTCCATACTGGCCGATGTCTTCGGAGTCGAAGTCGAGCATGTCGGCTAAATCATCGACAATGGCTACAAAGTGGGCGGTGGGTGGGCGTTGAATTTCTTCGTCGTTCGCATCCCAACCTTCTTGACCGTAGTCCGGCCAGGGCTCTCCTGATAAAGAGAGAGACTTTAGTGAATTCAGGATGTCGCCAAAGGGCGAGTGCTGAAAGATGTCCGCGGCAGTGAACTCCATAACCGGCGCCCAATTGGATTCGATTGGCGGGGGCGCGGAGGGTTCGAAGTCCGAAGAGGAGTCCGGCACCTTGGAGTCACGGTATTCGCAAAGGAAAGGGATGGAGTTCGGCTCAATCGCCGTAGAGATCGTAGCCCCCGAGGCGGTGTCCAACCACTCGTCCTCGATCGGCGGAGTCGGCTCCGAGCTAAAGGTCGGAGGCGACGCCGCGCGGCCTCCAAGGCAATCGCTCGGGCGGCAGAGCTAGATCGTGCCCATCGAGACAAAGGCGGCGCTGCTGGTTGTGGCTCGAATCCGTCGAAGATCAAGTCTCCGCGGATGTCGGCCGTAGTTCAAACTCCCAAATCTGACCTCGATGGCGGGGCGTAGCTTTCGATCTGCTCCAGGATGGCCAAGTGAATTGGCCCAGTGCAAAGACGCCGAATCACGAAGATCTGTCGGGAAGAAAAGTCTCACCGGACCGCGTCATTGTTGATGATCGAAGAGCCATCGGGCCTAAGGATGACGACAGAGGAACTCTCTATGAATGCACCACTGTCGGTGTCATAACGGGGGGATCTCGGGTAGGGTGTGCCGTTCTGTGCGTCTAGGCGGATGGTTACTGTAGACTAGGGACTCGATGTTTTTACCTGGTTCGGGCCCTCTCGATGGAGGTAAAACCCTACTCTGCTTGATTAATATTGATGATATGGGTAGTACAAGAGTGGATCTACCACGAGATCAGAGAGGCTAAACCCTAGAAGCTAGCCTATGGTATGATTGTTGTTCGCCCCACGGACTAAAACCCTTCGGTTTATATAGACACCGGATAGGGTTAGGGTTACACAGTCGGTTACAATGGTAGGAGATCTACATATCTGTATCGCCAAGCTTGCCTTCCACGCCAAGGAAAGTCCCATCCGAACACGGGACGAAGTCTTCAATCTTGTATCTTCATAGTCCAGGAGTCCGGCCAACGGTGATAGTTCGGCTATCCGGACACCCCCTAATCCAGGACTCCCTCAATCGCCCACAGGGCGCTGGACCGCCACCTCATCATATGATATATACATGGTGGATACACCCAAAGAAGGCAATGGCGACAAGACAGCGGAGGATGACCCCTCCAAGAAGCACAGACGTCAGCGGCGCCGCTCTAAGTCCCGCCATAGCAAAAGTAGTGATACCGGAACAAGAGACAATAACACTCCGGATAGCGTCGAAGACGACAACAATCCCCTCCAGCACGATTTAGAGCAGGAGGATGAACAAGTTAGCCCTCCAGAACAAGCAGCAGATGGAGAAACGGAGGAGGACAATTACATGCCTCTCTCCGAAGACAAGGTAAGCCTCGGCAATGAAGAATTCATCGTGCCTGAGGATCCCGTCGAGCAGGAGCACTTCAAGCGCCGGCTTATAGCCACAGCAAATAGTCTGCAGAAAAAGCAACAACAGCTTCGAGCTGATCAAGATTTGCTAGCAGACAGATGGACCGAAGTCCTTGCGGCCGAGGAATACGAACTCGAACGCCCCTCCAAGAGTTACCCAAAGCGCAGGTCGCTAACCCGACTCGGGGAGGAAGCATTGAAACCTATATCACCAGCGTACGATGCGGCTGACCGGCCACCTCGTGGTCGAGACAGAAAGGCGTTTCAGCCTGAAGATCAGCCCGCACCCCGCCGCCACTCAAACAAAAATATCAAGGCCCGGGGCAACACGCGGGACCTGCGAGACGTATTGGGGGCAAAACATGCAAGATCAATATATGGGTCATGGGGGCGCGCGCCAACACGAGACGATGACCGTCACGCCAGATACACTCAAAGTAAATCCGGCCGGGCCGAATACAGCAGACAAGACTCATATGAACTGTGTCGCGATATAGCCCGGCACAGAGGCGCCGCACACCCCCTATGCTTCACTGATGAAGTTATGAATCACGAATTCCCAGAGGGTTTCAAACCCGTAAATATCAAATCGTATGATGGTACAACAGATCTCGCGGTATGGATTGAGGATTTCCTCCTCCACATCCACATGGCTCGCGGTGATGATCTACATGCTATCAAGTACCTCCCATTAAAACTCAAAGGACCAGCTCGGCATTGGCTGAATAGCTTGCCAGCAAACTCCGTCGGCAGTTGGGAGGATTTGGAAGATGCATTCCTTGACAACTTCCAGGGCACTTATGCGCGACCACCGGATGCCGATGACTTGAGCCATATAACTCAACAGCCATGGGAATCGGCCAAGCAATTCTGGACGCAGTTCCTGACTAAGAAAAACCAAATTGTCGACTGTCCGGACGCAGAGGCCTTAGCGGCATTCAAGCATAACATCTATGACGAGTGGCTCACCCAGCACCTCGGCCAGGAGAAGCCGAAGTCTATGGCAGCACTCACGACACTCATGACCCGCTTTTGTGCGGGCGAGGATAGCTGGCTGGCTCGCAGCAACAACACATCACGGAATCCGAGCACTTCAGATGCTAACGCCGAAGACACAAGCGCCGCAGCAACGGCGATAACGCCGAAGATACGGCAGTCATAGCCGGATTCAGAGGCTCTAGATCCGGTTAGCGGAAAAAGCCATTCAAAATAAGTACTCCAGGCCCGTCCAGTTTGGATCGAATACTTGATCACTCGTGTCAAATCCACGGCACCCCCGATAAGCCCGCCAATCACACCAACAGAGAGTGCTGGGTGTTCAAGTAGGCCGGCAAGTTAAATGCCGAACACAAGGACAAGGCGCTGCATAGTGATGACGAGGAGGAGCCCCGGCCGCCGAACACGGGAGAACAGAAGAGGTTCCCCCCACAAGTGAAGACGGTAAATATGATATACACAACCCACATTCCCAAGAAGGAACGGAAGCGTGCACTAAGGGACGTCTATGCGATGGAGCCTGTCGCCCCAAAGTTCAACCCATGGTCCTCTTGTCCGATCACCTTCGATCGTAGGGACCACCCCACTAGTATCCGTCATGGCGGATCCGCCGCATTGGTCCTAGACCTCATCATTGACGGATTTCACCTTACTCGAGTCCTCATGGACGGCAGCAGCAGCCTGAACCTGCTCTATCAGGATACAGTGCGGAAAATGGGTATAGATTCCTCGAGGATCAAACCCACCAAAACCACCTTTAAGGGTGTCATCCCAGGTGTAGAGGCCCATTGCACGGGCTCAATCACACTGGAAGTGGTCTTCGGATCTCCGGACAATTTCAAGCGAGGAGTTAATCTTCGATATCGTCCCGTTCGCAGTGGCTATCACGCGACCGCCGGACGAACCGCATTTGCAAAATTCAATGTGGTACCGCATTACGCATATCTCAAGCTCAAGATGCTGTGACCTAGGGGGTCATAATAACAATGGAAACACGAGCGCTTTGCTCGCGACGGAGGAGCACACTGCAGCCCTCGCAGCAGAAGCACATAGCAGCCTTTTAAGGCAAACCGCTAATATAGCGACACAGCCCCCGGACACCGTCAAGCGAGTCCGGAGTAACGTGCAGCAGGATCGCCTGGCACGTTCAGAGCTCGCCTAGCAATTCGGCCCCCGTCCCACCCCAAATAAGCGAAGAATATGTGTCGTGCGTATAATTACGCACTGAAAATACCATGGGCATAGGCGGGGCACGATCGAGGCATCGTCTCGCATGCGGCTCAACCGCCTGTGGGCTGCCTACCTTTATCACTTTTTACCCTTTCAGGACCTTACTCTCTGGAAGCCCTTTCCGGCAGTATGATTGCCGGACACATTACGGGAAGTAACAACCAAGGAGGCACGAAGCTAAAGTTGTACGAGGGAACCCACGAGTGGTCTTTAATAATAATCAGCATATCCGCTTTTTAATACCCGTACGCAGCCTGCCCTTGGATAGGACATGTCAAATAGTCCTATTTTTTGCTTATTGCACTACTTGTATCAGTACGCTTCGACGTATTATTTAAATAACAATGCATAGCGTTAGTTCATTATTGCATTATCCATCATTTTTATATATGAATTACACCCGTACCTCCTGGTACGGCCAGTACACCAAGGGCTTTCGTATACCCCATAATACGGCCTAAGAAGTCCGAACACTTTCGACAGTGCGGCACCCCGAACTTATAGCATTATATGCATCAGCTTAGAATCATGTCTTGGGTCAATAGTTGGGTTTTCCCGGCTCCTATGTTTTGGTACCTTACGCCCGCTATATCGGCTAAGGTAGCGCTAGGAGAACTCTTGCGATTGTGTCCGGTTCTCCCACGAGCACCTCAGTAGAGAAAGCCGAAAACTGACTGTCATGATAAGGCGAGAGCTGGTCGCAGTTCGAGAGGTCTCAAGTCTTTAAAGACTTCTTCCGCTTCGGGCGAGGAGTCGGCCTTGCCTGACTTAGGCGTATATAGCGCCCCAAATTCGGCCTTCCGAACACTAGGGGCTTCGCCAAAATTTAAAATTGTAGACTTCTATGGCTAAGTGAGAGTGATAAAGCCTTATAGTCCGATTGCCTGGTTCGTTGTGCTGAACACCTCCCTCGAAGGACCCAAAATTGGGAAAAAGAGTGCTCAGGTTTATCCCAAACACCCAGTACTAGTTACATGGGGGCAGAAGCCGACGACTCGCCAACTCTCAGATTTTAAAAATGGTCGCACAGAAGGTAATATTTTAAATTCAAAAAGCATTGCATAGCGCAAATGAACTAGTTTCACATTACAGGATCACATGAGCACGTTCATTCAAAAATTACATCTTTAGAACATTCCTCCGCCACAAGGCGGGAACCCTTCAGGACAGTATCATAGTACATTTCGAGGCGGTGATGCTCCTTGCCCTCTGGAGGCCCCTCCTTCACTGGCTTCACGGCGTCCAGCTTCACCCTGTGCACCTTCGCCCAGGCAAAAGCCCTGCGCGCACCCTCGATGCAGACGGACCGCTTGATGACTTCAAGCCGTGGGCAGGCATCCACAAGCCGCCTCACTAGACCGAAGTAGCTGTTAGGTAGGGGATCGCCAGGCCACATCCGGACTATAAGACCCTTCATGGCCTGCTCGGCCGCCTTGTGTGAAGCTTCGGCCTGTTGCTTGTTTGGTCGCTATAAGGGCATCGGGTGTTCGGTCCCAAAGATCGAGAACAGAACAACTTTTCCGTTGAGCTCCCCTCCTCAGCCCGGTAAAACTCCACGGCGTCCAGCACACTACGGGGAAGATCTGCGAACGCTCCTGGAGATCTCTGAACTCGGGTAAGTAAAAGGAAAGTTTCCTTCACATGCTTGCTTTGCATAATAAATTCCTTACCCGTTGCTATCTTCTTAACCGCCTCAATTTCTTGGAGGGCCTTTTGGGCTTCGGCCTTTGCATGTTTTGCGCTTTCGAGGGCCTTCGCAAGCTCGGACTCTCGCGTCTTAGAGTCAAGCTCCAAGGACTCGTGCTTCTTGACGAGAGCCTGGAGCTCTTGCTGCACCTCGCCTACCCGGGCCTCTTGCTTTTCCCGCTCAACGCGCTCCTTGGCCACTTTGTTTTCAGCCTCGGACAATGCCTTCTTCAGGTTCGCCACTTCGATCGTGGCCCCTGGCAAATTCATGATGATCCTATTATTTTACAACCAACTTTATTTTTGATATATATGGACAAGGTATTGCTTACCTTTGCTCTCCTCGACCTGCCTCTTGGCAAGGCCGAGCTCTTCCTTGGACCGCTCAAGGTCCTGCTTCAGTGCAGCGACCTCCGCAGAGCGTGCGGCGGCGGACAGCAGCGATGCCTGCATACGCACATAGACATATTCTGATTAAACTCCTGAGTCGTGATTTGATCCTCTATTCGTCCTTTCTTTGTGAATGCCAAACAAAGCATCAGGGGCTACTGTCTATGCGGTAATATTTTCCTATATTTTTAACTTACCTCAAAGCCTGTTAGGAGGCTGGCACAAGCTTCAGTTAGTCCATTCTTGGCGGACTAAACCTTCTCGATCACCGCACTCATGATAGTGCAGTGCTCTTCGTCGATGGAAGCGCCGCGAAGCGCTTCCAGCAAGTTGTCCGGTGCCTCTGGATGGGCAGAGGTCACCGGCACGGGCGGCTTTCCCCTCTTAACGGGGGGTCGCCTGCCGGAGTCCGGAACTACTGAAGGTTCCGGCGTAATGTTCGGTTGAGGGCCGAACTTGGAGCCCATGGGCGTCTTGCTCCCTTTGCGCCCGGGGTCCGGAAGGTTGCCTCGAGGCGCCTCCAGGACTACCTCCCCTCGGCTTGGAGCCTTTTGAGACAACACCTCGGCGTTGTCTGTAGGGCAAGGGGTGGAGGCAGTCGGAAGTGAATCGCTGTTCATATTCGACGAGTCCAAAGAACCGTCCGACGAAGATACGTCGATACGGGCTCGGGACGGACTGCATAATCATATTCGGCGTAAGGAGAAGCAGTGCAATATAAGCATACTATGAATTACTATGGTATCCGGATACTTACAACTTCGCCAGGGGCTTGTCCCTGGGCAACCACTCGTCGTCGCTGTAGGCGGCGGTCGTGGAGCAGTCCGGAAGGAGGGTCCTTCCCTTCTTGGACCCTTCGGCCTCCCCGGTTGGGGCGGCCTTCCTTTTCTTGTCTCCCCGGCTGGGGGGAGAACTTTCCTCTTCCTCCTCCTCGTTTTCACGAGAGGAGTGCGTCTCAGTGTTATCGGACAATGAGTCCGATATAACCTGGCGTCGGAGACCTTTCCGGGTCCCCATGGACTTCTTCTCCGGCACCTCATAAGGCGCCGGAACCAGCATCTTCGTTAGAAGAGCATCTGCTGGATCTTCGGGCAGGGGAGCCGGACAATCGATCTGCTCCGCTGTCTCTACCCAGTCCTGTTAATGGCATGGAGGCTTATATCCTGCACATGATTAAACTGGGGAAAATAGATATCGTGTGAGATATAAAAACTTACCGGATTGGCATGGCGCTTTGCGCTGAGTCCATGGTCTCGGTGAGGGGAGGAGTACCTCGGCGCCCTTGAACATCACCCTCCAGACGTCTTTGTGCGTCGTGTCATAGAGCTCTTGCAGCGTCTAGTGCTTGGCCGGGTCGAACTCTCACAAATTGAATGCCCGTTGTTGACACGGGAGGATCCGGCGGAAGAGCATGACCTGGGCCACGTTGACGAGCTTGATTTTCTTGCTCATCATGTTCTTGATGCAGGTCTGGAGTCCGGTCAGCTCTACCGGGGAACCACAGGACAAGCCCTTCTCTTTCCAGGAGGTGAGCCGTGTGGGGATTCTGGATCGAAACTCGGGGGCCGCCACCCAGTTTGTGTCGCGCGGCTCGGTGATGTAGAACCACCCCGATTGCCACCCCTTTATGGTCTCCACATAGGAGCCTTCGAGCTAGGTGGCATTAGGCATTTTGTCCACCATAGCGCCTCCGCACTCCGCTTGCTGGCCGACCACCACCTTCGGTTTGACATTGAAGGTCTTCAGCCACAGGCCAAAATGGGGCCTGATGCGGAGGAATGCCTCGCACACGACGATAAACACCGAGATGTTGAGGATGAAATTGGGGGCCAAATCATGAAAATCCAGCCCGTAGTAGAACATGAGCCCACGAACAAACAGATGGAGAGGAAACCCCAGTCCGCGGACAAAGTGGGTGAGGAAGACTACCCTCTCATGGGGTTCGGGCGTAGGGATGATCTGCCCCGCGTCCGGCAGCCGGTGCGCGATGTCCGCGGCCAGATACCCGGCTTCCCGTAGCTTGGTGATGTTCTCCTCCATGACGGAGGAGACCATCCACTTGCCTGCCGCTCCGGACATGCTTGGAGTGGTTTGAGGAGAAAGGCGAGAACTTGGGCGTTGGAGCTCGAGTGCGCAAGAATGGATAAGCAAGGGGGAAGAAGGCGTAGGTAAAAAAGAGGAATCCTTGTCCCTATATAAGGGCGGAGGAGGCAATGCGTCTCCCCACTTGCCTGGTAAAATTGCTTATTCCCCAAACGCCGTAATTGATGGCGCGGTTGGGTTACCCACACCCGTATTGATGAGAATCCCGTAATAAGGGGACATGATCTCTGCTTCGACAGGACGTGCGAGGGAAACCGCCTCGCGATATGTGCGAGGGCTGATTGTGAAAAACGGTTCGAATAATGACTGGGTCGTGGTGTGATGTCATGCTACGAAATGCGTCAGCAGATTAGATTTGTGGAAATATCATTCTCTCTACGGTGGTATGTGGAACTTGTTTTGCAGAGCCGGACACTATCCTGGTGTTCAAGATCTTCTACGGAATATTCGGAGGAAGAACCAGCCTTGCAATGCCGAAGACAAATCTGCGCGCCGGACTCATCGTCATTTAAGCCTGGTTCAGGGGCTACTGAGGGAGTCCTGGATTAGGGGTCTCCCGACAGCCGGACTATATCCTTTGGCCGGACTGTTGGACTATGAAGATACAAGATTGAAGACTTCGTCCCGTGTCCGAATGGGACTCTCCTTGGCGTGGAAGGCAAGCTTGGCAATACGGATATGTAGATCTCCTCCCATTGTAACCGACTCTGTAACCCTAGCCCCCTCGGGTGTCTATATAAACCGGAGGGTTTAGTCCGTAGGACAACAACAATCATACCATAGGCTAGCTTCTAGGGTTTAGCCTCTACGATCTCGTGGTAGATCAACTCTTGTAATACTCATATCATCAAGATCAATCAAGCAGGAAGTAGGGTATTACCTCCATCGAGAGGGCCCGAACCTAGGTAAACATTGTGTCCCCCGCCTCCTGTTACCATCCTCCTTAGACGCACAGCTCGGGACCCCCTACCCGAGATCCACCAGTTTTGACACCGACAGGGTTCCTTCCCAAAGGTGTCCAGCTTATGGCAACGGGAGTGGTTTTATATCACAGCTCCCCGGGGTACCAAGTGGGTGGCCGCCCCTGCTTTTCGCTCAGGCCCCCCGCCACGACTGACGTCATGGATCAACAAGGGGCTGGGCCGGGGGCCAGTAAATGATGTGCCGACATTGCAGAGTCGCATCCAAGATCTCATCGAGAGAGATGTCGGCCTGGCCACGGTAATGCAAGTCATGCTAGTTCGTCGAGTCCTGCCTTGCAAACATCGACCCCTTCGTATGTGGGAGTTCAACCGGGAAGGACCACGAGCTATTCAAGACTTCCTCGGCATGACGCTCGAAGAGATTTACAAATTGTTCTTCGGACCACAAATAAGGTGTCCGGACACCACCGAGGATGCGGGTCTGAGCTGCAATCGTCCAGATACCCAAGTAAGTAATCCCGTGGCCGAACACGTTGTTTTTTTATCCCAACATCATTCTGGAAAGTCACTCTTTGACCAGGACTGGGTGACAAAGGCGAAGATGATCAGGTGTCCGGCCCCCCTTCCCGAGGTCTCACCGGATCCTGTACTGGCCAGGATGCTCGAGCTCGCGCCTTATCGAGCAACCTCAGGGGAGGATAAAGGAGGGAATAAGGAAGCTGAAAGCGGGCCTCGCTCACTATTCATCCAAACCGGGGGAGTTAGTGCCTCCGCGAAGGAGGATAACCGGGGAGAAGAATCTAAAATTCCCTCACCCCAAGGAAGGAATAGGAACGCCTCTGAAGACCCGGAAACAACAGTTTTCAAACGGGGGAAGAAATCTTTGCCAGAGGGTCCTGCCTCGGAGGGCACCCTTGCCGCACAGTGCCCGCGAGGGGATCAGCCCTCTACCGAGCCGTAAGTAAACAAAAAGTACTTAATAGCAAAAATATCCTACTGCACTCCTGAGGATAATAACCAAAGCATATATTTTGTAGTTCGGATCGTAGCCCTTCTTGACAGAGTTCGTCTTCGGGGGATCTTCTTCCGGAGATGATGGAGAGCGAAATACCTCCCCATACCACCCCGCCCCATGAGGCGGATGACCCTGAAGTGTCGTCTCGGAGGGTTTCTCCTGATTCGCCCAGGCCAGAGGGTAATCCTTTGGCCACCCAAAGTCCTCGGTATTCGGCTCCTGAAGAGAGCAACAGAAATAGTCCGGAACCGTCCGGTGTGCGATCGAACGCACTGAAGGAGCTTCTGGAGCAAGCGGCTATCTCAGAAGCGCATCATACGCTAATGGGTACGGTGATTGAGAGGATATCATCCGCCGAAAGCAGGTTGCATGAAGCTTTCATGAGTCTGCTAAAAGGCTTTGAGGTACGTGAAATGGTGTATATTTTTGACGATACCGCACACGTTAGGTGTGCCCTATGCAGATAGTAGCCCACGAGACTCGGTTCTTTGTCGAGGCGGCGGCAAATAGAGGATCATAGTCCCAGGTAATAATCAGGCCGCCTTTATACGCAGGTGGCGGAAGGTCAGGTGGCTAGCCGGACTGGTGAGTTTCCCGAGCTACAGCGGCAACTGGATGCGGCGGATGCCGACATCGTGCTCGTGAACAAATGGCTCGACGAGGCCCAGAGTATGTGATTTCTCCGGTGATCAGCACATAGTAAGAGGAGCATGATGCTAGTATCTTTAATATGTTTTTACTGCAGACGGGGCTGCCGCCATGGAGACCCTTCAAGCGGAGCTTGCCCGAGCCAAGGAGCAAGCCAGAAAAAGTGATGCGGCCGCTCTAAAGGGGGCCGAAGACCTGAGAGCCGACCAGGCTGCGCATTGCGGAAGCAAGGATGAAATAGCCAAGATGGCTGTGGAATTGAAGGATGCCGCCGACCGTTACGAGCTTCTTGAAAATAAAAATCAAGCGAAGATGACGGACCTGGAGAAGGCCACAGCGGCGGCCAAGGACGCCCGCTCTACAATCAGAGCGATGAAGGAGGAGCTGTGTCAAGCCGGGGATATCGCGGCTGGGAAGCCCTTTATGCTGTGGATGAAGTTCGGAGATCCTAAGTATGCTCCTCTTGATCGCCTATGGAGTTCTGCAGACGTATATCTGGATTTGGCAGCAAGTGCTGCTGATGCGGCCGAATACTTCAAAGATAAAAAAGATCATGAAGTGGAAAAGTTGTTCTGGTCACAATTCAATGTTCCAGTGCGTCCGCTTTTGTTGAATGAGCGACTGGCCGAGTGGGTCGAGCTCCATAGGTTGTCCGGGCTTGCCACGAGGTTTGTTGTGGATCATCTGTGGTCGGAAGGGCCACGGCCGAACAATTATTTTAGTTTAGTGCAACAGTTCCTTGGTGTTGTGCCGCGCATCGACGCTATGAAGAGGTCGGTGTGCATAGAGGGTGCGCGGATGGCTCTTGCCCGTGTCAAGACATACTGGGCAGAGATGGAGGCCACCGCTATTGCAACCCAGAGTTCGGCCGCAGGCCGAGTATCTGCCGAGCACTACTTTGAAGAGGTCCTTGAAGGTGCTCGTTCAATAGAGGCGCGGTGTTCGAAGAATATTATGTTCTAATAACATGTATTCCCATTGTAAGAACAATGTTTATCAAATTATAGAGGCTACATTTAGACTTTTGCCCAAAAGTATTATGATACCTCATGTGCGGTCGTTTATGCATATATGTATATAACCTGAAAGTTTGCGTTAAATGCCCCATTTACGCATATAATGCGGGGGTGTTCGCAAAAACACGTGTTCACACTTGATCCAACGTCTTGGTCCACTAAGGAGGTGATAGCACAGGCGAACGAGGCAATCGGACTATATTGCTTTAACACTTTCACTTAGCCATAGGAGTTTGACGGTGGGACTACTATATAGCCCCTCGTACTTCCGCGCTCGTCCGAATACGGGGCACGTACATACCGACCGAAAGCGGCCCTTCGTTAATGCGGAGGAATCCCTAAGATTCCGCTAAGTCATCGAGTGGTTGACCAGTCTCGTGCTTTATCATGACAGTCAGTTTTCGGCTTTCTCTACTGAGGTGCTCATCCAGTAACCAGGGCACAATCGCAGTAGTTCTCCTGGTGCCGCCTGAGCCGATAGAGCGGAACGTAAGGTGGCAAAACACGGGAGCCGGGCAAACCCAACATTTGATCAAAGACATGATTCGGAGCTGATGCATATAAGGCCAAACTCGCGACGCCGAACACTCCCTACGGTATTCGGTCTTTATAACATATGCCGGAATGAACAACTCCCTTGATAATAAACCCCGAGTATCCAGGTACGTGCAATATTCTGACGTGGCAAAATGCCAATAACGTCAGCATCCTTCTCGGTTGTATTTCGTATCCGGAGGATGTGAACAACAAGAGACAGTAAAAAAGGTTTACGCAGGGTCTTAATCTAAAAAGAAACCTCTGAGCGGGTCCTCGCCGCATCGCGCTACCGTGTCTCTGTTGTGCCGTATCCTGGATGGGTGTAGCACGATTATCATCTGCAAAAGAGAAGAACTTAGGTGAAAGTTGTCGTGCAAAAAATTGGTTATTCTCGATAAACCATTTAAAATTCGAGATAGGTCAAGTTAAGCCGAACTAGTCCTGTTTACACGCGGGAAGCCCCTGGTACCGTTTATGAAGGTATAACCATCAAACCGATCTCAGGTATATCTAGTGATGCGCCGAACTCGTCCAGCCGTGTTTGCGGTCTTGACGACCGGTCATTTATTCTGGTTGGTGAGGCCGTCTAGTGTTCGGCTGTTAAAGCCACCGCGCGTTCTTCCGCGCGTAAGGAACGCTCGGTATTTCCGCTAACTGTGATGGTGCCACGCGGGCCCAGCATCTTAAGCTTGAGAGAAGTGTAATGCGGCACTGCATTAAAATGAGCGAACGTTGTTCTTCCGAGTAGTGCTTGATAGCCGCTTCAGAATGGAGCGATGTCGAAGTGTAACATTTCAATCTGGTAGTTGTCGGGTGAACCGAATACAACCTCTAGTATTAGAGAGCCCGTAGAGCGGGCCTCTGGGCCTGGTATTACTCCCTTGAAGGTAGTATTACTGTGGCTGATTGTTGTTGGGTCTATCCCCATTTTGCAGACAGTGTCCTGATATATCAGATTTAGACTACTGCCGCCGTCCATAAGGACTCGTGTGAGATGGTATCCGTTAATTATTGAGTCTAACATTAAGGCGGCCAATCCCTCGTGCCGGATGCTTGTCGGGTTATCCCTGCGATCGAAAGTGATCGGGCAGGTGAACCAAGGGTTGAACTTACGGGTGACGGGCACTACGGCGCGTGTGTCTTGGAGTGCATGTTTGCTTCTCCTCTTCATCACGTGAATCATGTTCATTGTTTTGACCTCTGGTGGGAATTTTTTCTGTCCCCCAGTGCTTTGCTGGCGAGGCTCGTCCTCGTCTTTGCTTGGTGTCTCCCTCCCCTTGTGTTCGGCGTTTAGCTTACCAGCCTGCTTGAAGACCCAGCATTCTCTGTGGGTGTGATTTGCAAGTTTATCGGTGGTGCCGTGAATCTGACATAGTTTGTCTAGAATCTTGTTTAGGCTGGACAGTCCATCTCTGTTGCCCTTGAAAGGCTTTTTTTGCTGACCCGGTCGAGAGCCTCTGAATCCGGCGTTTACCGCCGTGTTATCTGGGCTATCTTCCTTATTTCGGCGCTTGCTTTTACTGCGTCGTGGTTTTCCATTGTCGTCTCTGACTTCGGATGTGCCTGGGTCGCTGGTGCTACTACGATCTAGCCAGCTATCTTCGCCCGTGCAAAAGCGGGTCATGAGGCTTGTCAGGGCTGCCATTGTTCTCGGTTTTTCTTGGCCGAGGTGTCTGGCGAGCCATTCGTCTCGGACGCTGTGTTTGAAAGCTGCTAAGGCTTCGGCGTCCGGGCAGTCGATGATTTGGTTATTCTTAGTAAGAAATCTGTTCCAAAGCTTTCGGGCTGGCTCTCCGGGCTGTTGAATTATATGACTTAAATCATCTGCATCCGGGGGTCGGACATAGGTCCCTTGAAAATTAGCTCGGAAAGCATCCTCAAGCTCCTCCCAACTTCCAATTGAGTTCTCGGGGAGGCTTTTCAGCCAGTGTCGAGCTGGTCCTTTCAGCTTGAGTGGCAAGTATTTGATGGCGTGTAGATCGTCTCCACGAGCCATATGAATATGGAGGATGAAGTCCTCAATCCAGACTCCAGGGTCTGTGGTTCCGTCATATGCCTCTATGTTTACTGGTTTGAATCCTTCTAGAAATTTGTGGTCCAGCACCTCATCGGTGAAACATAGGGGGTGTGCGGCACCCCTGTACTTGGAAATATCGTGGCATTCAGAAGGTTGTGGTATTCGGCTTTGATTTTGTGCCGGAGCACGCATCCTAGATCCATAGATGGATCTGGTCATGTTGGATTTTTGGCGCAAGTCCTCACGTATATCGTGTGTTGACTTATGTGTGGTGTCGTTGGCCGCCCTATCGTGGCTACGAGGTGGTCGATCCGATCGGTCGGCGGTTTTATGTTTCGGCTGTGTGGGCTCTACGGCCTCATCATCGAATTCAGGCAACAGTTTGCGCTTTGGATAGCTCTTTGTGTGGTAACTACCACCATACTTTTCTTCATCGTCGAACACTTTGTTCTATCTAATATTGAGTGTATTCTGTGCGGCCTTAAGCCTTTGCTTCTGCTTCCTCAGACTCCTCACGGTGGCAATAAGCTTTCTGCGGGGGTTCTCTTGTTCCAAGTGCCCTTCCGGGTTGATGTGTGCATCTTCGTCCGGACTGTTTTCCTCTTCGGAGGGAGGTTTATGAGCTATATCATCGGCGTCGCCGTGTTCGGACAGCGGATCCGTACTACATTCGCCATTTGCTGGTTCACTGCTGTTATCGTTGTTTTTGCCGAGTCGGGATTTGGAGCGGCGCCTACACCGACGCTTTGGTTGCTTCTCGAGGGAGCTATCCTTCGCTGCATCATCCCGTTCCTCTTCATCGTTTTCTTTGGGTGTATCCACCATGTATATGTCATGCGATGGAGTGGCGGTCCAGCGCCCTGTGGGCGGTGGTTCCTGTTTGTCTCATGTATCGTCGTCCATGCCGTCGATGTCTTCGGAGTCAAAGTCGAGCATGTCGGTTAAATCATCGACCGAGGCTACTAAGTGGGTGATGGGTGGGGAACGAATTTCTTCGTCGTCCGCATCCCATCCTAGCCGGACATAGTTCGACCAAGGTTCTCCTGACAAGGAGAGAGACCTTAATGAATTTAGCACGTCGCCGAAAGGCGAGTGCTGAAAGATATCCGCGGAGGTAAACTCCATGATCGGCGCCCAATCGGATTCGATAAAGACGGACGCAGGCGGCTCGGAGTCCGTGGCCGGAGATGAATCCGGTGGTTCGGCGACACGGCTCTCGTAAGGGGTAAAGTCACTATTCGGCTCTATCACCACTGAGAGTGCGGCCTCCACGGCAGGGTCTATCCACCCGTCCTCGGATGGTGCAATTTGCTCCAGATTGAGGTCCGGAGAGGTTGCAGGTGTGATCTCCCGAACACTGTCCGACGGCAGAGCTAAATCATGCTCGTCATGATTGTGTGGCGCACCTGACATGGGCTCGAATCCGTCGAAGATCAAGTCTCCGCGGATGTCGGCGGTGTAGTTCAAGTTTCCGAAGCTCACTTGATGGCCAGGGGCGTAGCTCTCGATCTGCTCCAGATGGCCAAGCGAGTTGGCCCGCAGTGCGAAGCCGCCGAATACGAAGATCTGTCCGGGGAGGAAAACCTCACACTGGACCGCATCGTTACCGATGATCGAAGGAGCCATCAAGCCTTACGGTGACGGCACAGTGGGACTCTCAATGAAAGCACCAATGTCGATGTCAAAACCGGCGGATCTCGGGTAGGGCGTCCCGAAATGTGCGTCTGAGGCAGATGGTAACAGGAGGCGGGGGACACGATGTTTACCCAGGTTCAGGCCCTCTCGATGGAGGTAATACCATACTTCCTGCTTGATTGATCTTGATGATATGAGTATTACAAGAGTTGATCTACCACGAGATCGTAGAGGCTAAACCCTAGAAGCTAGCCTATGGTATGATTGTTGTTGTCCTACGGACTAAACCCTCCGGTTTATATAGACACTGGAGGGCTAGGGTTACACAGTAGTCGGTTACAAGGAAGGAGATCTACATATCCGTATTGCCAAGCTTGCCTTCCACGCCAAGGAGAGTCCCATCCGGACACGGGACGAAGTCTTCAATCTTGTATCTTCATAGTCCAACAGTCCGGCCAAAGGATATAGTCCGGCCGTCCGAAGACACCCTAATCCAGGACTCCCTCACCTGCTCATGTAAACACCTCGGTGTACAAGCTCTGTCAGTAAGACCTTGTTACTATTGTTGATGATATTCCGGTAGCCACCGATGGATGAGAACTTTGCCTATTGGTCCACCTCGTCTTACGAGCAGGAAAATGGTTCTCTTCGTCCCTCACCCTTGGTACCAACGTTGTTGCCAACATAATTGACAGGCTATCATCTGACCTGCCTTGCCATCATGACCGTGCAAAATGTTAGCGTCTTCCTGCTTTTAACCCACATGGTGGGCCCATAACCCACAGTTCTATAGGATCGAAACCTGACTCTCCTATACAACCTTGATTCTGAAATATTCTTTGCACTTGGGTTAGTATGTAATTCACGAGCAAACTTCCTCACCATTTTTCATTCTGATATCAGAGGCAACATTATTCTTCATTTGCTCTGACCCCTTCATCACTTGTTTAGTCATCAGCTGGATGCCTGCCTGGTTGAAACCTATTGAACCTCCTTATAGCACTCTCGATATGTTTCCTGGTGCTTCTAAAATCTCCTTCTTTGGGATAATTACCAGATGCCAATCCTTTCAAACATCTGTCCTTACGTTTTTTTTATACCCTGTTCGTAAGTACAGTGGAGTTTCTGAAGAAAGGTTGACAACTTCATCATGATGCCCTTGGAATTTCGTAACCAATCATTTTCTCCTGATGCAGTGAATTGAAGACATCAACGTTATGGATCAACCTCTTCGATGAGAGCAGCAAGAAAAGAAGATCCCTTGGAATTTCGTAACCAATCCTTTTCTCCTTACTCCGCCTCTTAAATCTCGGGACGAGATTTCTTGTAGTGGAGGAGATTTGTAACACCCCCAGTGTCATGCTACAGTAATCATTTGTGATTAATCTAATCATTTTTCCAAACAGTGCTTAATCACCTTTGTTCAATATCCCATTTGAAATTCCAGTCAATTCAAATTCAAGTGAAGTTTGAAGTTGCACAAAAGTTGCTGCAAAATAGTTCCATCTTTTACCCAAAATTCCATAACTTTTAATTGTTAAGGAAACACAACATCACCTCCTTGCCAAGATGTACTATAGCAATTTAAAACAGTGCCAAGTCAGCAAATTAATTGCTTTTCCATTTATGCAAAATTCTAACAGCTTCGGTTAGATTCCAAACTTTTTGTGGTAGTGCGCAATATTTCTTTGAATTTGTTTTTGCTAGTGGCATATTTTTGAGAAGTCATTTGTGGCTAAAAGAAAATGCAAAAAACTACTGGAAAAGGAAAAAATAGAAAAGAAAAGAGAAAAGGCCAGAAGCTACTGTGCACTTTAGCCCAGCTAGCTACAGAAGCCGGCCCAACCCATCTAGCCCCCCTTTCGCCTTCTTCCTGTTCACGGTGGGTCGTGGCAGAGATCCCCCGGCCATGGCCGCGCCATGTCGCCGTGGCGGCCATCCGCCGCCTCCCCGTGCATATAAGGTTCCCCTCTGGTCCCCTGGCAAATCCTAGAACACCCCCCCCCTCTCTCCCTTCCTCCCTCGACCGCCTCTCTCTCGATCTGGATCGGAGCCGGGCGTCGCGGTCATCGTGGCTCCGAAATCATCGCGACCACCCTCCTTTTTGAGTTGTGCCAAAGCATCTAGGAGGTACATGCCCTCGTCCTCGTCTGTCTCGAGCATTAGGACGAGCCGGACCGCCCCGTAGCTCGCCATCACCGTCGTCCTTCTCCGCACACGCTCCTCCGCTTCGCCATCTCCCTCGAAGCTCCCGACGCCCCTGGTCCACCCCGGCCTCCCTGACCTCATCCCCGGCACCCCTGTGAGCCACTCTTCCCAATCTCCCTCTCCCTATTGTTGATTTGTCGCCGTAGCCACCGTTACCGAGCTCGCCCGAGCTCCTGTCTACGCGTATGTACGTGTGTGCGGTTGTAGCATGCTATGCTGCTCCGGAGCCACTACAACCTCTCCCTACTTGTTGTTGTGCCGCTGGCCACCCTTGCCTCGCTCCTGTCTCCATCCCCCATCGCCTCCCCCTGCGCCCCGGCCTGTCGCGGACCGCGCCTGGCCACCGGGCTCGCAGGCTCCGCCCTGCCACTCTGGTCGGCCGCGCCCGCCGTCGTGCCTTCCCTGCTGCTTTCACCGCGCCTCTCCGCGCCCTGCGGTTGCTCTCGCCATACCCCGCACACAGCCCAAGGCCCGCTGCTTCCGCCATTGCTCCTGCTGCTGCCGTTGTCCACAGCCCGCCCCGCCGTCGTGCCCGCCTCACTTCTGACTGCAGCCCTTGGCGCCCGATGCCGCTACCACCACCGCCACCGATGCTTGCTCGCGTTGGCATGTTGTCGTGCCAGGCGCCTCTGCGCTGCAGCGCTACAAGACATGACCAAGCAAGCTGGTTCCTGTCTAATTAGGGGAGTAATCCCTTTTTACATTAAATCCCTCTATTTAACTATGCTAATTAAACCCATGTTTAGTTACATAGGTCAATGACAGTAGGCCCCTCCATTAATTAACCAAATAAATCTTTCTATTAAATAAGTGACCCTATGACAGGTGGGACCCCCTCACGTACTATTTTTCTGGATAAGATCTATTTAGCCCCTCTCTATGACATGTGGTCCCTACAAGTTGGTTGGACTAGTCAACCCAAACAGCTTTGACTGTTGACTGCTGACTGGGCTTTGATTGGCCCCACCTGTCATACATAGTGGCTAGTTGCTAGTGTGTATAAAAGGGTATTGCATTGTTTTGGATAATTCAAATATCATAATTAAAATAATTCAGAATATTGTTTTAAACTTCGAAAAATCAGTAGAAATTAAACCGTAGCTCAGATCGAAAAACTTTGTATATGAAAGTTACTTAGAAAAATCCGACGAATCCGGATACGCCGTCTGTTCATCTGTCACATGCCCCTAGCAAGCTGAACATGGAACCGTCCCCTCTCTTTTCATCTGTCCGAGAAACGTCAGATGCCGGAAAAACCCCTCCGGATGTTTTCCCTCTCCGTCTGCAACGCTAGCACTGCGTTAGTTCACCCCTAACACCGCATATTACCATGTTATGCTTTATGTAGCTTTGTTTGCTTTATATTTATTATTTCTTCCCCCTCTTCTCTCCGGTAGACCCCGAGACCGATGCTGCCCCTATGATCGACTACGTCGACGACGACACTTCTCCCGTTTCAGCAGGGCTTCCAGGCAAGCCTCCCATTTGATCATCCCGATATCGCCCATTCCATTCTCTCATGCTTGCATTAGATTTTGGTACTGTTATTGTTTGCTCCTATTCTGATGCATAGCCTGCTTTTGTAACCTATTCTTTGTACCATCCTAAACTGCTTAGTATAGGTTGGTTAATGATCCATCAGTGACCCCCCACATTGTCCTAGTTGCCCCGCTTTATGTTCGATGACTCGATCCACGTGATCGACGACCAGAACCCGATACCTCACATCACATCACGCCCCTTTTGTTGCTCGACTCTGCAGAGTTACCATCGACTGCCGAGGGTGGAACCTCATACATCACTCCTGATGATATCTCTATAGTGTAGCTATTTGGTCGAGGTCATCGAGGGTGATTTCCTCCTTAACCACTTCCGATACGACTACGTCATGCAACCCCTCAAGTGTGAACCTCGAGGGTGGTTCCTCTTACGTTCACCTTGATGATTACATCGAGTGGAATCCACCGAGGGTGGTTCCTCAGGGTTCCCCTTGGTGTTAGACACACGGTTACTATGGTTACTATGACTTTACACTGAACCTTGTTACTAAAGACGGGTCGGCCCTGAGGGGTACCCGCGCGAGCTTAATTGCGAGTGATGTGGAGTCAGGTTAACCGAGAAGGTGCCCGCGAGATACTTACGAGGCGTGGCCGGGCATTCTTAGCCCTTGCCGCAAGTCCTCGAGACGGGGCGACGGGGTCACATCGATCGTGAGTCTCTGCTCGTTACCGCGTGCTCCTAATCCCCTATGATTTGGATATTTGATCTGAGGGGCCTCTGGCCTGATAGCACTAACCATCACGTGGGCATAGCACGGGCGTTCTGCGTCGTATGCATCAGCCGAAGCTTAATAGACGTAAGCGACTAAGCGGCACGCGCCGGTTTGGACTGCGTAAGCACCTGCCTTGTTAAAGGAGGTAGCTAGGTGATACGTCTCCAACGTATCTATAATTTTTTATTGCTCCATGATACTTTATCTATTGTTTTGGACTATAATGGGCTTTATTTTCCACTTTTATAGTACTTTTGGGACTAACCTATTAACTGCAGGCCCAGCCGAATTGATGTTTTTTGCCTATTTCAGTTGTTTCAAGAAAGCGGAATATCAAACGAAGTCCAAACAGAATGAAACCTTCGGGAACGTGATCTTCTCACTGAACGTGATCCAGGAGACTTGGACCCTACTCCAAGAAGTGCCAGAGGCGATCACGAGGGTGGAGGGCGCCCCCCTGCCTCGTGGGCCCCCTGACGCTCCACCGACGTACTCCTTCCTCCTATATATACCTACATATCCCCGAACGATCAGAGGGGGAGCCAAAAACCTAATTCCACCGTCGTACCTTCCTGTATCCACGAGATCCCATCTTGGGGCCTGTTTCGGAGCTCCACCGGAGGGGGCATCCACCACGGAGGGCTTCTACATCATCACCATAGCCCCTCCGATGAAGTGTGAGTAGTTTACTTCAGACCTTCGGGTCCATAGCTAGTAGCTAGATGGCTTCTTCTCTCTTTTTGGATCTCAATACAATGTTCTCCCCCTCTCTTGTGGAGATCTATTCGATGTAATCTTCCTTTTTGCGGTGTGTTTGTTGAGACTGATGAATTGTGGGTTTATGATCCAGCTTATCTATGCAAAATATTTGATTCTTCTCTGAATTCTTTTATGTATGATTGAGTTGCCTTTGCAAGTATCTTCGAATTATCCATTTGGTTTGGCCAACTAGATTGGTAGTTCTTGCAATGGGAGAAGTGCTTAGCTTTGGGTTCAATCTTGCTGTGTCCATACCCAAAGGATGTAAAGGGTTGCAAGGCACGTATTGTATTGTTGCCATCGAGGATAACAAGATGGGGTATTTATCATATTGCATGAATTTATTCATCTACATCATGTCATCTTGCTTAAAGCGTTACTCTTTTTTAACTTAATACTCTAGATGCATGCTTTGGATAGCGGTCGATGAGTGGAGTAATAGTAGTAGATGAGTAATCGTTTCGGTCTACTTGTCTCGGACGTGATGCCTATATACATGATCATTGCCTGGATAACCTCATAACTATGCTCAATTCTGTCAATTGCTCAATAGTAATTTGTTCACCCACCGTAGGATATCTATGCTCTTGAGAGAAGCCACTAGTGAAACCTATGGCCCCCGGGTCTATTCTCATCATATTAATCTCCATCACTTTATTTACTTGCTTTGCTTTTACTTTTTACTTTGCATCTTTATACCAAAATACCAAAAATATTATCTCTATCAGATCTCACTCTAAGTAAGTGACCGTGAAGGGATTGACAACCCCTAATCGCGTTGGTTGCGAGTAACTATCGCTTTGTGCGGTGCACGAGGGACTTGCTTGGCGTGGCCTCCTACTGGATTGATACCTTGGTTCTCAAAACTGAGGGAAATACTTACGCTATTGTGCTGCATCATCCTCTCCTCTTCGGGAAAACCAACGCAAGCTCAAGAAGTAGCAAGAAGGATTTACGGCGCCGTTCTTGGGAGGTCTATGCAAAAGTCAACATACCAAGTACCCATCACAATCCCTATCTCTCGCATTACATTATTTGCCATTTGCCTCTCGTTTTCCTCTCCCCCACTTCACCCTTGCCGTTTTATTTGCCCTCTCTTTCCCAATCTCCTCCTCCTTTTTCCCTTTGCCTTTTTTCTCGTCCGTTTGTTTGCTCGTGTGTTAGTTTGCTTGTTCATCATGATGGCTCAAGATGCTACCAAATTGTGTGACTTCACCAATACCAATAATAATGATTTCCTTAGCACTCCGATTGCTCCTCTTGCCAATACCGGATCTTGTGAAATCAATCTTTGCTTTGTTGAATCTTGTTATGAAAGATCAATTACCGGCCTTCCTAGTGAAAATGCCGCTACTCATCTGAATAGCTTCGTTGATTTATGTGATATGCAAAAGAAAAAAGATGTCGATAATGATGTCGTTAAATTGAAGCTATTTCCTTTTTTGCTTAGAGATCGTGCTAAAGCGTGGTTTTCATCTTTGCCTAAAAATAGTATTGATTCTTGGAACAAGTGCAAAGATGCTTTTATCTCTAAGTATTTTCCTCCCGCTAAGATTATCTCTCTTAGGAACGATATTATGAATTTTAAGCAACTTGATCATGAACATGTTGCACAAGCTTGGGAGAGAATGAAATTAATGATACGTAATTGTCCTACTCATGGTTTGAACTTGTGGATGATTATACAAAAATTTATGCTTTGGATTGAATTTTGCTTCTAGAAATCTTTTAGATTCGGCCGGGAGGCACTTTTATGGAAATCACTTTAGGAGATGCTACTAAACTCCTAGATAATATTATGGTTAATAATTCTCAATGGCATACTGAAAGATCTACTAATAAAAAAGTGCATGCGATAGAAGAAATCAATGTTTTGAGTGGAAAGATGGATGAACTTATGAAATTATTTCCTAATAAGAGTGTTTCTTCTGATCCTAATGATATGCCTTTGTCTACCTTGATTGATAATAATAATGAATCTATGGATGTGAATTTTGTTGGTAGGAATAATTTTGGTAACAACGTGTATAGAGGGAATTTTAATCCTAGGCCTTATCCTAGTAATCCTTCTAATAATTATGGAAATTCCTACAACAACTCTTATGGAAATTTTAATAAGATTCCCGCTGAATTTGAGAGTAGTGTTAAAGAGTTTATGAATTCACAAAAGAATTTTAATGCTTTGCTTGAGGAGAAATTGCTTAAAGTTGATGATTTGGCCAGGAACGTTGATAGAATTTCTCTTGAGGTTGATTCTTTAAAGCTTAGATCTATTCCTCCTAAGCATGATATCAATGAGTCTCTCAAATCTATGAGAATTTCCATTGATGAGTGCAAAGAAAGAACCGCTAGGATGCGTGCTTCCAAAGATGCCTTTATTAAAGCATGTTCTTCTAATTCTTACGATAATCAAGATGAAGATCTAAAAGTTATTGATGTGTCCCCTATTAAATCTTTGTTTTGCAATATGAATCTTGATGAAACTGAATATGATCTTCCTTTACCTAGAAGGCGTTCTAAGGATTCAGAGTTTTTAGATCTTGATGATGAAATTGATAAAAGTGGGATTGAAAGAAATAGAAATCTAGATGTTGCTAAACCCACTATATTGGTTCTCAAGGAATATAATTATGAAAATTGTTCTTTAATAGATTGTATTTCCTTGTTGCAATCCGTGCTAAATTCTCCTCATGCTTATAGTCAAAATAAGGCCTTTACCGAACATATTGTTGATGCCTTGATGCAATCTTATGAAGAAAAGCTTGAAAATTTCTATCCCTAGGAAACTCCATGATGAGTGGGAACCTACTATCGAAATTAAAATTAAAAATTATGAGTTTCATGCTTTGTGTGATTTGGGTGCTAGTGTCTCTACTATTCCCAAAACTTTGTGTGATTTGCTAGATTTCCGTGATTTTGATGATTGCTCTCTAAACTTGCATCTTGCGGATTCCACTATTAAAAAGCCTATGGGAATAATTAATGATGTTCTTATTGTTGCATATAGGAATTATGTGCCCGTAGATTTTATCGTTCTTGATATAGATTGCAATCCTTCATGTCCTATTATTCTTGGTAGACCTTTCCTTAGAACGATTGGTGCAATTATTGATATGAAGGAAGGAAATATTAGATTCCAATTCCCTTTAAAGAAGGGCATGGAACACTTTCCTAGAAAGAAAATAAAATTACCATATGAATCTATCATGAGAGCCACTTATGGATTGCCTACCAAAGATGGCAATACCTAGATCTATCCTTGCTTTTATGCCTAGCTAGGGCGTTAAGCGATAGCGCTTGTTGGGAGGCAACCCAATTTTATTTTTAGTTTTGTTTTTGCTTATGTTTAGGAATAAATAATCCATCTAGCCTCTGTTTAGATGTGGTTTTATCTTTTAATTAGTGTTTGTGCCAAGTTGAACCTATTGGATCTTCTTGGATGATAGTTATTTGATCTTGCTGTAATTTCCAGAATCTTTGTGCTTAGTGCCCGAATTGTTAAAAATCACCAGAACGTGATAAAATACTGATTCCAATTGCTTCTGATCAATAAACAAATTTTCCAGGTCTTCTAATTTTGGTAGAACTTTTTAGGTTCCATAAGTTTGCGTTAGTTACAGATTACTACAGACTGTTCTGTTTTTGACAGATTCTGTTTTGCGTGTGTTGTTTGCTTATTTTGATGAATCTATGGTTAGTAAAATAGTTTATAATCCATAGAGAAGTTGTAATACAGTAGGTTTAACACCAGTATAAATAAAGAATGAGTTCATTATAGTACCTTAAAGTAGTCTTTTGTTTTCTTTCTCTAATGGAGCTCACGAGATTTCTATTGAGTTTTGTGTTGTGAAGTTTTCAAGTTTTGGGTGAATTCTTTTGATGGATTATGGAACAAGGAGTGGAAAGAGCCTAAGCTTGGGGATGCCCATGGCACCCCAATATAATCCAAGGACACCAAAAGTCAAAGCTTGGGGATGCCCCGGAAGGCATCCCCTCTTTCGTCTACTTCCATCGGCAATTTACTTGGAGCTATATTTTTATTCACCAACATGATATGTGTTTTGCTTGGAGCATCTTGTATTATTTGAGTCTTTGCTTGATAGTTTACCACAATCATCCTTTCTGTACACACCTTTTGAGAGATCCATACATGAATTGAAATTTGATAGAATACTCTATGCGCTTCACTTATATCTTTTGAGCTTGATAATTTTGCTCATAGTGTTTCATTTATATCTTTTTGAGCGTGATAATTTTTGCTCTAGTGCTTCACTTAGATCTTTTAGAGCACGGTGGTGGATTTTTTTCAAAGAAACTTGATCTCTCATGCTTCACTTAGATTATTTTGAGAGTCGTTAATAGCATGGTAATTTGCTTAATGTTAATATACTTGGTATTCAAGATATGTGAAACTTTCTTTTGAGTGCGTTGAATACTAAGATAAGTTTGATGCTTGATAATTGTTTTGAGATATGGAGGTGATAATATCAAAGTCATGCTAGTTGAGTAGTTGTGAATTTGAGAAATGCTTGTGTTGAAGTTAGCAAATCCCGTAGCATGCACGTATGGTTAAAGTTATGTAACAAATTTGAAACATGGAGTGTACCTGGCATGTGCATCCTTATGTTTGGCGGTCGGGGACGAGCGATGGTCTTTTCCTACCAATCTATCCCCCTAGGAGCATGCGCGTAGTACTTGATTTTTGATGACTTCTAAATTTTTGCAATAAGTATATGAGTTATTTTGACTAATGTTGAGTCCATGGATTATACACACTTTTACCTTTCCGTCATTGCTAGCCTCTTCGGTACCGTGCATTGCCCTTTCTCACCTTGAGAGTTGGTGCAAACTTCGCCGATGCATCCAAACCCCGTGATATGATATGCTCTTTCACACATAAACCTCCTTATATCTTCCTCAAAACAGCCACCATACCTACCTATTATAGCATTTCCATAGCCATTCCGAGATATATTGCCATGCAACTTTCCACCGTTCCGTTCATCATCATCATGACATACTTTACTTTTGTCATATTGCCATTGCATGATCATGTAGTTGACATCGTATTTGTGGCAAAGCCACCATGCATTATTTTTCATACATGTCACTCTTGATTCATTGCACCATCCCCTACACCGCCGGAGGCATTCATATAGAGTCATATCTTGTTCTAGGTTTCAAGTTGTAATCCTTATGTTGTAATCAACAGAAGTGTGATGATCATCATTATTAGAGCATTGCCCAAACAAAAAAAACAAAAAAAAAAGAGAAAGGCCAAAAAAAAGAAAGGCCCAAAAAAAAGAAAGGAAAAGGGCAATGCTACTATCTCTTTTTCCACACTTGTGCTTCAAAGTAGCACCATGTTCTTCATGTAGTGAGTCTCATATATTGTGCTTCAAAGTAGCACCAAGTTTTTCATATAGTGAGTCTCATAAGTTGTCTTGTTCATACTAGTGGGAATTTTTCATTTTAGAACTTGGCTTGTATATTCCTACGATGGGCTTCCTCAAAATGCCCTAGGTCTTCATGAGCAAGCAAGTTGGATGCACACCCACTAGTTTTCTTTTGTTGACCATTCATAGCTCTAGTGCATCCGTTGCATGGCAATCCCTACTCCTCATGTTGACATCAACTGATGGGCATCTCCATAGCCCGTTGATTATCCTCGTCAATGTGAGACTTTCTCCTTTTTTGTCTTCTCCACACAATCCCCATCATCATATTCTATTCCACCCATAGTGCTATATCCATGGCTCACGCTCATGTATTGCGTGAAGGTTGAATTTTTTTGAGATTATTTAAGTGTGAAACAATTGCTTGGCTTGTCATCGGGGGTATAGAAGTTGGGAACATCTTTGTGTGACGAAAATGAAGCATAGCCTAACTGTATGATTTTGTAGGGATGAACTTTCTTTTGCCATGCTATTTTGAGAAGACATGATTATTTTGATTAGTATGCTTGAAGTGTTATTATTTTTTATGTCAATATGAACTTTTGTATTGAATCTTTCGGATCTGAATATTCATACCATGATTAAGAAGATTTACATTGAAATTATGCCAAAGTATCACTCCACATCAAAAATTCTCTTTTTATCATTTACCTACTCGAGGACGAGCAGGAATTAAGCTTGGGGATGCCTGATACGTCTCCAATGTAACTATAATTTTTGATTGCTCCATGCTCCTTTATCTATTGTTTTGGAATATAATGGGCTTTATTTTCCACTTTTATATTACTTTTGGGACTAACCTATTAACCGGAGGCCCAGCCTGTAATTGTTGTTTTTGCCTATTTCAGTCTTTTCAAGAAAGCGGAATATCAAACGGAGTCCAAACGGAATGAAACCTTCGGGAACGTGATCTTCTCACCGAACGTGATCCAGGAGACTTGGACCCTACTCCAAGAAGTGCTAGAGGCGGTCACGAGGGTGCAGGCGCCCCCCCTGGGCGCGCCCCCTGCCTCGTGGGCCCCCTGACGCTCCACCGGCGTACTCCTTCCTCCTATATATACCTACATATCCCCGAACGATCAGAGGGGGAGCCAAAAACCTAATTCCACCGCCGTACCTTCCTGTATCCATGAGATCCCATCTTGGGGCCTGTTCGAGCTCACGAGGGGGGCATCCACCACGGAGGGCTTCTACATCATCACCATAGCCCCTCCGATGAAGTGTGAGTAGTTTACTTCAGACCTTCGGGTCCATAGCTAGTAGCTAGATGGCTTCTTCTCTCTTTTTGGATCTCAATACAATGTTCTCCCCCTCTCTTGTGGAGATCTATTCGATGTAATCTTCCTTTTTGCGGTGTGTTTGTTGAGATCGATGAATTGTGGGTTTATGATCCAGCTTATCTATGGAAAATATTTGATTCTTCTCTGAATTCTTTTATGTATGATTGAGTTGTCTTTGCAAGTCTCTTCGAATTATCCGTTTGGTTTGGCCAACTAGATTGGTAGTTCTTGCAATGGGAGAAGTGCTTAGCTTTGGGTTCAATCTTGCGGTGTCCTTACCCAAAGGATGTAAAGGGTTGCAAGGCACGTATTGTATTGTTGCCATCGAGGATAACAAGATGGGGTATTTATCATATTGCATGAATTTATTCCTCTACATCATGTCATCTTGCTTAAAGCGTTACTCTGCTTTTTAACTTAATACTCTAGATGCATCTTTGGATAGCGGTCGATGAGTGGAGTAATAGTAGTAGATGCAGAATCGTTTCGGTCTACTTGTCTCGGACGTGATGCCTATATACATGATCATTGCCTGGATAACCTCATAACTATGCTCAATTACATCAATTGCTCAACAATGAATTTGTTCACCCACCGTAGGATATCTATGCTCTTGAGAGAAGCCACTAGTGAAACATATGGCCCCCGGGTCTATTCTCATCATATCAATCTCCATCACTTTATTTACTTGCTTTGCTTTTACTTTTTACTTTGCATCTTTATACCAAAAATACCAAAAATATTATCTCTATCGGATCTCACTCTCGTAAGTGACCGTGAAGGGATTGACAACCCCTAATCGCGTTGGTTGCGAGTAGCTATCGTTTTGTGCAGTACGAGGGACTTGCGCGTGGCCTCCTACTGGATTGATACCTTGGTTCTCAAAAACTGAGGGAAATACTTACGCTACTGTGCTGCATCATCCTCTCCTCTTCGGGGAAAACCAACGCAAGCTCGAGACGTAGCACTAGGTCTGCTCACCGGCCGCGTACGCAACATGCAGGAGTTATCGGGGCGATGGTCCATGACCCCTGGGGGCATAGGTTTAGTCCAGCGTGCTGACCTCTCTATTAGGCCTAGGTCGGGTTGCGGCGTATTGTTTCCTGGCATGACCCAGGAAAGTGTTTCTGGCCGAAGTTAATCGAGCGTGGTGGGTAAGTTGGTGCACCCCTGCAGGGAAGAATACATCTATAGATAGCCTGTCCTACGGTAACGGACACTTGAGTTGTATCCTGATCGATACAACTAGAACTGGATACTTGAGGTGATAACTGGATAGTATGGCTCTGGGATTGCTTTCTCGCAGGGAGTCGAGAAAGGATCTTTGGCCGAGGTTGATAACACTACTACTACTTTACCTTATGCTACTCTTATCTCTTCTGATGCTGCAAGATACTTGAAGCTGCTTGAAGATGCTAGTCTTCGATAGGCTAGGCTTTTCCCATTCTCTTCTGGCATTCTGCAGTTCAGTCCACAGATACTACCCATTTCATTGACACTGATGCATATGTAGTGTAGATCCTTGCTTGCGAGTACTTTGGATGAGTACTCACAGTTGCTTTGCTCCCTTTCCCCCCTTTTTCATTCTTCTCGGATGACGCAACCAGATGATGGAGTCCGGGAGCCAGATGTCACCACCGACGACTACTACAACCCCGAGGGTGCATACTACTGCGTGGAGACTGCTGACGACGAGGAGTAGTTAGGAGGCTCCCAGGCAGGAGGCCTTGCCTTTTTTATCAATGTTGCTTTTGTGCTAGCCTTCTTAAGGCAAACATGTCTAACTTATGTCTGTACTCAGATATTGTTGCTTCCGTTGACTCTTGTGTATTCGAGCCCTCGAGGCCCATGTCTTGTAATATAAAGCTTGCATTATTTTAATTTGTGTCTAGAGTTGTGTTGTGATATCTTCCTGTGAGTCCTTGATCTTGATCGTACACATTTGCGTGTATGATTAGTGTATGATTGAATCGAGGGCGTCACACGCTTGGACATTTTTATACATTAACTGAGTTTTCTATGCATTCATGTGCATAATTCAAATTTGAACTACATGCACATGCTCTAATGCATATAAATTAGTTGAAAATTCAAATATGTGTCCTTAGTTGCCTGCTTAGGTCCCATGCAAGAAATGCGAATGAATGTCAAACACCCTGCCACCGTCACTCGGCCGCAAACATTGAGATACCTCGTTTTTAAATTCTAAATCCAAAAATCGTCTGACATTCATGAAACTTGGCATGCTATCATGGAGCAGCATCAACATGCCATGGTAAATTTTTGTCCCATTTGGGGCAGGTTTGGGTATATGCTTCTCACAAACCAGAGCTTCTCACAACAAGCCTGATGGTTTCGGTAGGGAATGTCCCACCATTCGGGACGAAACGATATCCATTGCCTCTTATTGCTTTCAAAAATTTTCTCGTGTCAACATAGAACAACAGGAGTGTTGTGTCAATTTTTGTGATTTTTCGGGGTTTGTTTGGACATCTTTATGGATTAACTGAGTTTTCAATGCATTTGTGTGCATAATTCAAATTTGAACTACATGCACATGCTCCAGTGCATATAAATTGGTTGAAAAATCAAATATGTGTCCTTGGGTGCATGCTTAGGTCCCATGCAAGAAATAGGAATGAATTTCAAACACCAGAGCACCGTTGATTGCCGGCAAAACGTTGAGATACTTTATTTTTAAATTCTAGTAAATCCAAAACTCGTCTGAAATTCATGAAACTTGGCATGCTATCATCGAATGGCACCGACATCTTTGTGGTATTTTTGTGTCCATTTTGAGAGAAGGCGCACTCGAATAATGACAGCCAACAAAGGCATTTTGAAAAAATAGCTGCCACTTTAATATCTCAAATGTTTGTATAATTCAAACCGTGTGTGTTCTGTTAACCATTCACGTGATGCCACGTGTCTTGGTTTTAATGGCAGTAGGAGGTGCCGTGCGGACAGCTGCTTGACCTTGACTGAACAGGATGCGTGCAAGCGCAGTCCGGTGCACAGGCTGACTGAGAGGCGTGCAAGCGTCCTCGAATGTGCAAAGCTTACTGGAAGCGTATGAAGCCGCGCAGCTCACCGGGAAGCGACCCTTTGACTTCCATGGCCGCCCGCCTTCCTCTCCGTATGCGCTGCTTAGTGGCATGGACGCCGCCACAAACGTGACCGACCTCTCGGCCGCCACCGCTGCCCCTCCGTGCCCGCCCGTCGACCCCGGGATGACATGACGCAAAGTGAGAGCAGGATTTGTGCATCTCTTCAGTGCAAACGGTTCTTTTGGATGACCCGTGTGCAACCACTTACGAACAATTTGGTAAGATTTGCATATGTCATATTGGGTATGTTGCCATTTGTCAAACTGGAAAGATTGACATTTGTTGATCTAGTAACATTGCCATTTGTCAACCTTGTAACACTGCGATTTGTCAAAATATGAAGCCAAAAATCACTAGCAGTATATAATTTTTGCAACTAAAATTCAGTAATTAATCATAGATTTCATTCATAGATTAAGCAGTCGTTCTTAATCTATACAGACAGTTCAATTCGACAGCTGAACCGACCAAACTTTTCCCCAATTGTTGCCAACCACGTACTGAAATAGCTAGTTCAACTATATATACTAGTTAATTTTAAGTACGTTCCGGCTGAGCTGAATAAAATAGCCCCTAAATACTACTACTACTGCGGAGGGGCTTTGTACTACTTCTGGCTGCCTCTCCTGTGCCGAGCACGCTCAGTAATAGGCGGAGGAGGAGGAGCCTACGGATGAGCTGGGCAACCGCAATACGGTGCCTGCCGCTGTTGCAGCTTCAGCGACGCTCACCTCAAACGCCCTCTGCCGCTCCAGACGACCCCTCTCGAAGCGGCGGTTCTCCTCATAGATCTCCTGATTTCTCTCCTCTGAGGCGGCGTGTGTCGCGGCCATGGCAGCGGCAAGGCTCTTTGCATGCTCGACGAGGCGCTCCTCCTCCTCCCGCAGGAACTCGGTGTAGCGTGCAAGGTCGCTGACGCACGTGCGGGCATCCACCTCTGCCTCCTGCCTTCGGGCGGCGGTGGCGGAGCGGGTGATGACCCCGGCGGTCGACGGTGGGTTGGCGGCCACGACGACCGATGATGGGGTGGCGGCCATGACCACCACCTCCCGTCTTCGGGTCGCGGTGGCGGAGTGGGTGATGGCCACGGTGGCCGGCAGTGGGGTGGCGGCCACGACGGCCACCTCCCGCCTTCGGGCCTCGGCGGCGGAGCGGGCCATGGCCCTGGCTTTTGACGATGGTGTGGCGACAACGACGGCCGGCAACATCTGCCAACGGGCACCGGCGGCGGAGCGTATGGTGGGTGTTCCGCGCACACCCAACAAGGACGCCACGCGCACTACACTACGTCGGGGACTGTGCCGCCGCCGCGGTGTAGCCTCCTAGCTGGAGCTGTCCTCTGATGACGGCGGAGTGGCTGAGCGATGACGTTGGACTGGTGCCATTGGCGATTGTGGGAGAAGCAGACGAGATAAGCTACAGGGAGGGAGGGGAAAATGCGACGCAGGACTCGCCGGCCGTGAGGGTTTTTATAGCAAGCCGGTAAGCATTGGGATTTTGGGGGATTTCACCGAGTCGGGCGGGAAGCCTGTGCGGGAACCTGCGAGGTTGCATGGGAACGGGCTCACCGACGATTCATTGGCGCCACCGTTTGGCCAAAAGAACGCCCCCGGGCGCCGCGCAAGCATGCGCTGTAAGCCGTCTGCGGCAGCGGGGTGACAAGACGTGCGAGAGGAGGACGAAAGACCACGTACACATACAGTTAATAAAGAAAAATGTTTGTGATTTAATTACCTACTATACCCCCGTCCTGGTTTATAAGTATGATTTAACTAATAAAATATGAATGCATGTCGCTAAAGATTATATAGTTGGATTCGTATTTGAACATAGTTTCCAATTATATAATTTTTATAACATGCATTAACATTTTGTTGGTAAAATTTGAGGGCAAAGTATGGCACAAAATATAAAGGGGACTATATACTAGACGGAGGTGGTAGCACATGGCCGCTCTCTACGCAGCGACGCAACTGTCGGCCGGCTTGTAGGCGACCATTTCATGAGTGTTCAACTGCTCTATGCATGTGGTTGCTTGCGGTTCAGGCGGCCGCGGCGCGCTCTGCTCGCGTCCTGCCACGCGCTCTCTGCTCTCGCGTCCCTCCGGGTGCTCTTCCCTCGTCCCCTCCACGCACGCTGCCAGTGTTTGGGGCCGGCGCATGATCATGCACGTTCGTGTGCATGCGGTTGCGTCGGGCGCGGCGCGACGATGCAGTTACCCGCTGCAAAAACTGTCGTGCGGACGCACAGAGAATCCAGGCCGCCCGACCCCCATTTATTCCTACGGCCATTTGTTGGGGAACATAGTAATTTCCAAAAAAATCCTACGCACACGCAAGATCATGGTGATGCATAGCAACGAGAGGGGAGAGTGTTGTCCACGTACCCTCGTAGACCGAAAGCGTAAGCGTTAGCACAACGCGGTTGATGTAGTCGTACGTCTTCACGATCCGACCGATCAAGTACCGAACGTACGGCACCTCCGAGTTCAGCACACGTTCAGCTCAATGACGTCCTTCGAACTCCGGTCCAGCCGAGCTTTGAGTGAGAGTTCCGGCGTGGTGACGATGATGATGTTCTACCGACGCAGGGCTTTGCCTAAGCACCGTGATACGTCCATTTTGCATCATGCTTTTATATCAATATTTATTGCATTATGGGCTGTTATTACACATTATGTCACAATACTTATGCCTATTATCTCTTATTTTACAAGGTTTACAGAAGAAGGGAGAATGCCGGCAGCTGGAATTTTGTGCTGGAAAAGGAGCAAATATTATATACCTATTCTGCAGAACTCCAAAAGTCCTGAAACTCCACGGAAGTTATTTTCAGAATATATAAAAAATACTGAGCGGAAGAAATACGTCAGGGGGGCCACCACCTGTCCACGATGGTGGGGGCGCGCCCCCTGCCTCGTGGGCCCCCTGTTGGCTCTCCGGTGGCCATCTTCTGCAATATGAAGTATTTCATCGAGGGAAAAATTAGAAGCAACCTTTCGGGACGAGACTCCGCCGCCACGAGGCGGAATCTTGGCGGAACCAATCTTGGGCTCCGGCAGAGCTGTTCTACCGGGGACACTTCCCTCCGGGAGGGGGAAATCATCGCCATCGTCATCACCAACGCCCCTCTCATCGGGAGAGGGCAATCTCCATCAACATCTTCACCAGCACCATCTCCTCTCAAAACCCTAGTTCATCTCTTGTATCCAATTCTTGTCTCCAAGTCCGGGATTGGTACTAGTAGGTTGCTAGTAGTGTTGATTACTCCTTGTAGTTGATGCTAGTTGGTTTATTTGGTGGAAGATCATATGTTTAGATCCTTTATGCATATTAATAATCCTTTGATTATGAACATGAATATGCTTTGTGAGTAGTTACGTTTGTTCCTGAGGACATGGGAGAAGTCCTACTATTAGTAGTCATGTGAATTTGGTATTCGTTCGATATTTTGATGAGATATATGTTGTCTAGCCTCTAGTGGTGTTATGTGAACGTCGACTACATAACACTTCACCATTATTTGGGCCTAGAGGAAGGCATTGGGAAGTAATAAGTAGATGATGGGTTGCTAGAGTGATGTAAGCTTAAACCCTAGTTTATGTGTTGCTTCATAAGGGGCTGATTTGGATCCATATGTTTCATGCTACGGTTAGGTTTACCTTAATACTTTTGTTGTAGTTGCGGATGCTTGCAATAGAGGTTAATCATAAGTGGGATGTTCGTTCAAGTAAGAACAGCACCCAAGCACCACTAAAAAAAAATACACTTCCATGATGATACGTGTTTGTCACAGTAGGTCGCGTTTTTTGTCATGCATGTACATCCATGACAAATTTATGAAAGAATCAAGATAGTCATACTGCCGTCAGAGAAGTGTTCCATGACATTACCAAAATTATCATCACGGAAGTGTCCACTTCCATGACGATAAATCGCGCGTCACAGAAATGCTTTCGTCGACACGTGGCATCCACCGTAACAGAATGCCGTTAAGCTATCGGGTCGGCTTTTGGATCCGATAACCCGTTAACAGCCCCGACCAATGGGAAATTTCCACGTGTAAAATTCTTATTGGCCGGACGAAACACGTGTCAGCTCGTTAGTGGGTCAGATAGGCGCTTATGATACGTCGACACGTGGCACAGCCGAACAGAGGCCCATTCCTGTGGAAAGGTCGGCCCGTTTGACTTGGTCAAAAGCGGGCCAGCCCATGGAAAGCTTGTTAACACTGCTCGCATATAGCCCATTTACTGACCCGCTAACCCAAGGCCCGTTCGCCCTATTCGAATTAGGCCCGATGGCGTCATCCGGGCCATCCAATATGATTCCAAATTGTTTTCGCCGGCCCATGTATGGCCCATGGCGTCTTCGGCCCATATGAGGCCCTATGCAACTCTTGGCCTATTAAGGGCCCGTGGTGAAACGGCCCGTAATGAACGATGTATCACTTTACACCCATTAACGGCCCGTGGTGAAACTGGCCCGTAAAGAACAGTGTATCACTTTATACCCATTAACGGCCCATTATTTTGTTGGGCCGTATCCAGCCCATGTTATCTTTCGGCCTTCTCAGAGGCTATTTATTCTTGGGCTATTTTCTAACATTCGTTTACTTACGGCCCGTTACTGTCATTTTCTGCTTGTGGGCCAAATTCAGCCCGTGGTTACAGTCGGCCCGTTTGTGGTCCGTTAATACGTTGGGCCATTTTCATAGCGTCATCAAATACGGCCTATTAACGATGGCCCGTTATGGTCGGCCCATGAACGGATGATTCCAACTCTAGCCCGTTTACGGCCAGAATGCAGTCTGTTTGGCCCATGTTTGGCCAATTGATCATACGGCCCGTATAAGGCCCATTGATGATACGGCCCGTAGAAGGCCCATTGATGATACGGCCTGTAGAAGGCCCATTGTTTCTACGACCCATAGAAGGCCCATTGTTTCTACGGCCCGTAGAAGGCCCACTGTTTCTACGGCCCGTAGAAGGCCCACTGTTTATATGGCCCGTAGAAGGCCCACTGTTTCTCTGACCCGTAGGGAGGCCCAAAGTGTCACTACAAGAAATATTAGCCCATGGTTATTGTGGCCTAGTTTTAAAAAATAGGTTATTGCAGCCACTAGCAAACCGCAGAAAAGGAACTGCAGACCGACTACAAGCAAACAAATAAACAAGACAACAAGGAAATAAATAAGCAAGCAACTTACACTAGGCTATCACGGCTATTACACATATTACATCCGATGAGAGGCATCAAAGTTCGCCACCGGTGCAAATATAGGGAACACAAAGAAGATATAAACGCCATGAAGAAAACAAGTCCGTAACTGAAACCACTTGAAGAGCTCAAGAAATAATATCACAGGTACCCATAATGCGGCAAGATGCTTAGCAAGCTTATTAACTTTCTCTTGTTTGGCGCTTAAGTCCTCCAGCTTGTTGTTGCACCGTAAAGTATGCATCGACTTCTGCAGGGACTTCCACAGATCCTTGGCTTCGTCGCATAACATCTCGATCAATGTCTTTCAACTTGAAGTTGAGACTCAAGAAGTTTAACTGATTCGATCAACGAGTTCGAAGAGTTGGTGCCAAGTGGTAGCGATGCTTTCGAACACTACATCAAGACAGGACTTTGGGGTTGTCTCGGTGTCTTCAATATAGTTTTTATCAGCTTTCTTGGAGACCAACAGGGATGTCTCACTATCTTGAACCTTATCTGCATTACTTCCTTTACCATTGCATAACAGGTACTCTTCTCCAATATTTTATCCGCGTTCTAAAAGAGAAACAAACAAACACATCTCGGGTTTACAATGTAGTATATGAAACTCATTTTGGTAAACCATTCAAAGAGTAAGGTGGACAGGATAACAACATGAAACAAATATATATCTATGTAGTATGGTCATTGTATGGTCTATATCGTTCTAGTTTATGTTGCCAAATCAAGATAGATACAGTTCGAATCATATCTATTTAAGTCAAACAGCATAGACAGAATATAAGTGTGGGAAACTACACAGCAATAACAACACTTGTAATGTGCATGGCATGAGAACATAACTATTTATTCAATTGAAACTGAAATCAACATAGAGCAAGTAACAACAAAGAAACAGCCAAACATCTTGAAGAAACATGTTTAAAACATACCTGCTATGCGCCATTGGAGTTTCGATTTGCATCCTTCAAATTTGAAATTAGTTGGTATCAATGAATACAAGGTGATGCAAGAGCAAAGTAGTATGAACCATAGCTACGGAACCCGACACGAGAACAATTCTTCTTACGCTTTAAGCGTTGACTTGGGTTCGGAGTGGTGGTCCTCATGATTTGGGCACCGCAGTTGCCTTACTAATCGCTTCGTGTTTGGGTGCTCTGTGGTGGAGGCAGTCTTTGTGTCAACGGGAACTGGGTGTCTATCTGCTGGTGTTGGTGTTAGAAGGGGTGTAGCTGGTTCTCTGTCCAACTGGTTAGGGGTACAATCTGCATGAGTGCGGGTTATGTGTGGTGGGGCTGGTTCTTGGGCAAGTACAACCGTGGTTCTATCTGCATCGACAGGTAGCACGATCTTTTCTGAAGACCGTGTTTTTACTCCCACAGAATCGCCATCACTCCCTCCAATTGAAATGGCTGATAAACAAGAAAAGTAATTGAATGTATAGACATTGTAAGATAGACAGTAAAGATGGATAGTAGGGAAGAAAACAGGGCATGAAATAATTCACATTTATGTTGTCTAAGCAAAGCAGAATAGCGAGGACATAATTTCACATATATGATGGCTAATTAAACAGGATAGCATGACACAATTTCACATGTATGATCGCTAACTAAACAAGATAGAATGACATACTTCAAAATATGATGACTATGTAAACAGGATGACATGATATAACTATACGATGTGTCTATTAAAGTGGTTGGCATGCCATAAATCACAAACATGCCGTCGATGGAAACATGATGGCATGATATAATTCACGGATAGAATGACATAATTTAAAATATGATGACTATGTAAATAGGATGAGATGATATAACTATATTATGTCTTTATAAAATGGGTTGGCATGCCATAATTCAGATACATGCTGTCTATGTAAACATCATGGCATGACATAATTCAAATATATGATTTATATACTAAGGAAGTGAGCAGAGGGCAATCGCATATATGATGTGTCAACTAAGGAGATGGCATTCAATATTGTGTATATGATGTAAAAACTAAGCATTGCAATACAACATATGCATTATATGAGTAATATAAACCTGCCAAGTTTGAGCATACACCTCAGGGGGATAATAGGATTGGTCATACGCCTCTGAATCCTCCTCTGAAGAGCTATCTCAGAATCAAAGAAGATATCTGCTTCAAAGAGGTAGCATTAATACGCTTTCTGAAGACCTTGTTTTCACTCGATTTCTCCATCACCAATTCAAATGGCTGATGCACATGAAGATCGATTGAATATACAAACATTGTCGACAAAAGCAATGAGAAATATAAAAAAAGGGCGGCATGATATAATTCACATATATGACGCTTGCCTAAACAGACATGGCATTGCATAATTCACATACATAATGCCTTGCAACAAGATAACATTGCATAATTCACATATATAATGTCTTGCAACAAGATGGCATTGCATAATTCACATATATGGTAATTAGACACTAAACAGGTGGCATTCACACAAAGCATGTCTAAACTAAGCAAATGACATAGCAATGCAAGGCACCATATGCATGATATTACCAACATCAGCATGCCAATTTAGAGCGAAGACCTCATGGGGTAAATAGGAGTGGTCTTCTCTTCTGAATCCCCCTCATAATAGTTATCTTCCTCTTGATTACGATCCGAAATGGGTGGAGGGGGGCTGCCTTTGCGCCCACCATGGAGCAGCGTCGCATGCAATTTTATTGCCACGCTAAGGCTCGTCTCTTTTGCTCTACATGATCAGTTCCATTGTATACAATAAGCGGCATGCATAGGAATAAAACATAGTGAGATTATGTAAGGAGTGCATGCACAAATCCAGAGTGATGGTAGCAAACTGTGGATAGACCCAAAACCAATGATAGCGAGCAGATAATAGCTTTAGTTAAAAATACAGGATAATGGCTCGTTTAATGTTTGTTTGCACCCAACATGAAACTCATAGTAGACACCGGAGATTAACCAGATAGTAGATGATAGTAATCTTGATTGCTGCCCCAATATGTACCCCACAACCATTTAAAAACTCAAGTTTCGGCATTAGTTTGGACCTGACTTCGAGTCTAATAGGTGAACACGACGATAATGTAGCATGTCATCATATTGCGGCGTGTAACGTAAGCAAACACGGAAGAGTGCGACCTCTCTTGCGGACCCGTGTAGTCCTCAAGGTCATCTCGCTTTCGATTGATGATGGTAATGCGGTTGTCGTGGCTGCGGCGGGAAGAAGAAGATATGAGGCGGCGAAAGACAGTCCGGAGAGCGGATCCTCATTGTGGTGAACCCTTCCGTCGTTGGAGCAAATTGAGCTGGGTGGAACATGCAGCAGGAGCGGGACAAACCACACAAGTTTTTCTTTGACACATATCTCAGAATGAAGTAATTGAGTAAGTGCTCGTTTGAATTGGAGGATTCCAACAATGCAAGGATAGGAAATAGACAGTAATAGGATAGGAATGCACGTGCAAAACAGAGAATTTAAAAACACAAGATTTCTGCCAATCTGGGTGTTTGATTCACAACAATTGGAAGATCACAGGATGCAAAAAAGCATGGTGAGATTAAGTCAAACCACAACAAAATGTACGGTTACAAGAAAGACAACGAACAATGTTAACCTGAGTGGAATTCTAATAGCATCTCCAATACATGATGTAAAATACATAACCACAAAGTGCTAGATGTAAAATACATCAGCCGATCATCTCTGAATTGAACTGTCGAAACTGAACTTAACTGTCGAAACTGAATTTTGTTGTCGAAACTGAACGCACTAGCAAGGTGAGGCTACACGTCGGTCGACTGACTTTTTCATCTCTGGTCAGTCGATTTTGCAGCCATTGGATACGAAATCAAGGGCCTACGGTTCATCTTCAACCTCCACCCTCGAGCCTTGACCTCCACCGGCCAAACAGCAGCCCCCCGTCGCCCGCGGCCGGCGGTGCGCCGCCCCGCCCACCCCGAAAACACTTCCCACCGCAGGTCCACCGCCGCCCCGGCCATCCCTCTAGCGGCCCCTCCCCCTCCCCCCCCCCCATGCCAAGCTTTTTCTCCGGCGATCCCCACGCCACGGCCCCGCCAACGCCCTGCCATCGCCGGCGACCACCGCCCCTATCCTGAACCCTAAGATAGATAGTGGGGTACCTCTCCCATGAGCCCCCTCCTCACAAGTTTGGTTCTTCCTTCACCCAGTGAGCCCCCCCACCCCCGAAAATCGATCGACCCAAAAGTCGATTCTACCGATCAAGTGTAGCTAAATCGGAGTAGCATCGCAAGCAAGAGCAAGAGTGAGAGCAGCAGCGCGAGCAAGAGCAATAGCAAGAGCAGACCAGGCAGGGGACCGAGAGCAAGAGCAGAGCAGCAGAGCGAGCAAGAGCTAAAGCAGCAGCAGCTCCTACTGATGTGGATGTCACCGCCGAGGGAGCGACGTCGTGGAGGAAGTGGCCGGTGACGCCGCCATGGATGGAGCCGCGCCGTGTCGGCTCGGGACCGGCGCCCGGCGAAGACCGTGAGATCGAATCAAGAAGAAAATGTGGCGATTAGTGTACAACCTCTTTGGTGGCGCTGATTAGGCCGCAGCTTCATCCGAGGAAACGGTGATGATGATGCTCTTCGGTAGTGTAGGTGAAGACGGCGGTGTGGGACTGGAGGTGGCGCGCGTCGGGGCAGCTCCTTGGAGGTGGAGGACGGGGTGGCTGAACCGGCGGGACGATGAGATCGATGACGGATCCTCATCTGGTACGGTGGATGAGGGACGTCGAGGTGTTGCTGTGGACGACATCGTCGGGGAAGAGGCTCCGGCTGGGTGGCGGACGGAGCAGGGTGTGGGGTTTCGTCGTGGGTTTTCGCGGCCTCGGTGTATGAATGGTTGGGTGGATGGAATGGCAGTGGGGAACCATGGCTTAGAGACGCGCTTGTCCGAAACATGGGGTAAGTTACGAAAGTACCCCCACCGATTTGAGGCGGTTCTTTCAGTTTAGGGGTACCACGGGCATTTCGCGTGTCAGGATTTCACAGGAGGTGGGAGTTTTCGCGCGTGTTGTAATTTCGGAATAGCAAGGCGCGGGTTGAGATGGAGGGAATTGTCGGAGCACAACGAGACAATGATATATCTTAAATATTTCGGGCTAACAAGGCGCGGTTTGAAGAGGCGGGAGTTTCGCAGCACGATAGACCGAGACGCTAGCTTGAATTTTTGGCATAACAAGGCGTGGCTTAAAATTTCGGAAGAACAAGCTTAACGTGTACCAAAAAAAGACAATTTGCACCTCAACACGCACAACACACACACAAACACCATTTAGACTAGAGTAAGGTACACGTGCATTGCACGCATGAGATTTGGCAACCAAATTATGAATAATACCACATTATAGCATACAAGCTTTGAGTCATATATGCATGATGTAGATGTTCGTTTAATTCTTATAGTTCATTTCATTCAAAATCATCTAGTTTTTATAAGAAAGCTAATCTATTTTAAGATTCATGGAATTGTGTGTCGTAAGACATAAAGTAAAAACAAATAATGGCAAATCATGTAGAAAAACATTTGGGCAATTCTGATACGAAAGATTCTAGAACAAATAAGAAGTGCTTGTGTTTCGATGTTTGTGCATTATGCTTAAGTTCAGCCATGGAGTCTTCTAGATTATACATGTGGCAAAATCTAGTGGAATCTAGATGATATCCAACGGCCAATAGTGCTCAAATTTTCCATCTTTGGACCATCGGATTCGCCTCATCCAACGACCAGCTTTCAAAGTTAAAGTTACCCGCACACAATATAAAAAATATAAAATATAATATATATATATATGGGTATAGATATAGATATGTGATGCGAAAGCCGCCCATCATCTCCAATTAGAATAGTGTGTCCATGCACGGATGCGACGTGGCCAAATGATGTCTGTCATCGGTATCTCAAATTCAAATCGATCGACCTTGTTCAATGTGTATACATTGCAACATGCTCAGCTTCCAAACCACACCGCGCAGATCTCCATTATATTCATGCATGCATGGGTTTCAAACATCAGGATCTCTTATTCAAATATTTGAATTCAACTTTACATTGATTATGACCTCACCTATTCAGCTATTCTTTTACACCCACACAGTAGTCTTCTCTTTATAATTGTACCAATAACTTTCTCTCGTGCATACATGCACACACACTACCAGTCGGCATTATCCATCATGACGCATGCAATCTTTTTCTTTAGGTCGGTCTCCCATGAAGGCACACACCCACACACATCCCCCTCTCCATCATATCGGGCATTCTTTATCTCTCACGCGTGCATGCGCAACGATCGATGTTCCTCTATGTATGTGTGTATATAGCTAGGTCTTTCATAGTTTTCCACACAAACCGATCAATCGATATATCCAGTGAGGTCTCACCCTCTTTCCCACTACCACATCGATCAATCTATACCTCTCTATATAGGATTAACATATATAGCTAATACACCCACATTAATTATATATCCAACTACCCCCTCTCATCATCCATGCCTTCCGCTTCATCTCTCAGACGCGTGCACAATGGCAAAAGGCAGAAGTGTAAGGGCCCCTGCCCCTCCCCCCTAACATCACTATATATCGAGGCTAATATGAATGTGATCATTAGACAATTGCTGCTAAAAATGGTTTAAGTTCATGAACTGACCCTCCTCGTAAAGGATTAGCAATGCTTGGCCCCCTAACTCATTTATTTTTCATGGCTCCGCCACTGCGCGCAACAGCGCACGTGTTCGCCCCCTCTCTCTAAATATCGTTCTCCCACTTGTGCATTCCTTCATAGTCTCCCTCCACTCGACCACTCGCACCATCTTCTAGCCCCCCACCGGATTTTGCCACATGTACAATCTAGCAGACTCCATGGTTGTACTTAAGCATAATGCACAAACCTCAAAACAACAATGGTTCTCTTTTGTTCTAGAATCTTCCGTATCATAACTGCCCAAACTTTTTTCTAGTTGAATTGCCATTATTTGTTTTTACTTTATGCTTTACAACGCACAATTCCATGAATCATAAAATAGATTAAGGGCTTCTTTGATTCAAAGGATTCTCAAAGGAATTTTGGAGGATTCTAATCATTAGGAATTTTTCCTATCTTGGTTGTTTGATTCGTAGGATGGTAAACCATAGTAACTTTTCCCTATGATTCATTTGCACGAGATTTCATAGGAAACATCCCATCCATTCAAACCTCTTTGAAAGAATTTTGCATTTTTCTATGCACAACCAAACACTCGTACAATCCTATAGATTCAAGACGACATTCCACTATAATCCCATGTTTTTCTTATTCCCGCGTTCTTAGCTTTTTTATAAAAACTAATTGATTTTGAATGAGATGAACTATAAGAATTAAACGCAGGGCTACATCAGGCATATATGACTCAGAGCTTACATGCTATAGTGTGGTATTTATTCATAATTTGGTTGCAAAATCTCATGCGTGCAATGCACGTGTACCTTACTAGTACTTCGAGTATGTGCAAAACACGTAAATTAGAATACCAATGGCACGCTACAGTGTCTCTCTTAAAGTTCATGAAGCCATGTGGCACATGTGGAGGCGTTGTCGCGACCTCCTTGCGTGGATTGATCACAGTGACGTGCTGCTGGTTCCAGAAGAATGTACTCGTCCTCCCTGAGCCATACTGGTGGTACATGCACGAAGCGAAGATGTGCACGCACACGATGCACGCACTCATTCCTCGCACGCACACGCGGGTACACGGGCGGACGCAATTTTGTACCAAGATCCACCCCATGTGATAATTTGACGCGTGTAAAGTCATTCACTTCATTGATGGTCAATTAATACAAGCATGCAAATTGAGTGGACGTGAGGGCGGAAGAAAGACATTATTACTCCATCAGCGCATGCAGTAGTTAAATCGTGGGTTGCTAGTAGTACTTCCATTGGTCTCCTTCAGATTTTGTGCCAATTTTTGACAAGAACATAATATTTACGCATTTGAGCAGTGTAGTACTTGAAATTTATGTTCCGCTAAACCCATCGGGAGCCGTTTCGGGCCTCGAAACCAAAACCATCAATTAATCTTTACCTTGTGCCCATCACATTCGGAAGCCTGCTCACACCTACTAGTACGTACCAAACCTGAATGTGTTCCCACTATGTAGGTATTAGTACTAGTACTAGTACTTAGGTTATAAAAAGGGGAACTACCTAACCGAAAATTACTCTACCTTTCCTTCTCATAAGTGCTTCTTCTTCGTCCGTCGTTGCCATGGCCGGGTGAGCAGAGCTCTAGGTCGAGAACTACTCTTAACAAGAGAGTGGCAACCAAGGCTGCAGAAAAAAAGAGGGCTCGCCGCCACGCAGAGACCTCGAAAGATCTCTCACGGGCAGGCGATGGCTCCTGTGAGCGCCCTAGCCATGGAGGCGAACATGCCGAGCCGGGCGGAGCTGGAGTCGTTATCCTCGACGGCATGCCCGATCAGCTCAATAAGCGAAGGAGTTCATCCAAGGCTTGATGGAGTTCTTGAAGGAGAGCCTCGACGACATGCCCGCTTAGCTCAATCGGCGGGGAGTTGACCCGGCTTGGTGATGCTTGAAGAAGAGCATTGCCTCGGAGAAGAAGGCGACCGGCGAAATCCTGCGACTTCGGGAGGACAATGCGAAGCTCTGCCACGAGATCGACCTGTTGAAGGAGAAGAACGCTGGCTGGAAGAAGCTGCATGAGAATAGTAGTTCCTCGATGAAGATGCAGCAAGCCCTCGTCATGGAACAGAAGGAAGAGTTGGCGAAGTTCCGCATCAAGCACCCGACTGCTGTCAAGGTACGTAATATGGCCGTGGAACAGATGATGAAGGATCACATCGAGAAATGCCGCGTCATGGACACAATGATGAAGATGGCGGAGGAGACGCGCAAGGAGATGGAGGTCGTGGAGGCGATGGAGAAGCAGTTACGACTCCGCGGTGAATTAGATCATTTGGGGTGATAATCTTCCTTGTTCTTTTGCTCCTGTGTTTCATCTTTTGCTTGGTGTTTACGCAAGACGTGTCACGTTCTCTGCGAGGCATGAATAGAACAATGGTTTTTAGGGAATGAATAGAACAATGCTAACAATGAGATGACTAGCAAATTAGATCTTTTTATCGCCATATGGCCTTTGGGCTGCCGTGTTTAGGTGCTCCTCCGTCGCATTACTACTCCAAAGTGGAAAACTTGAGTATACCGCACGGTTCTTTGCTCCTCCTTGATCAGGTCGTCGACGCATTTATACGAGCAGTCAAATCACAAGGCCCCGCCTTCCAGCAGTAATGAGCCGTCAAATCACAAAGGCCCTCGCCTCTCATGAAACCGACCAAGCTAGATTGCCCCTGCCCCGCCCTCCACATTAATTAACACGACAATCAAGGTGACAAGCTAGCTTGCAACATTGACTTACACATAGCATTGATTTTTACATTGGTACCTGTAATATGAGCTTGTGGCCTTGTATACAAAAATGGAGGGAGTATAATTTGAAAGTACATTCAGATACGAACCAAACGGTACAATTTTTGGTGACATGCATTCACATTTTTCTTGTCAAATATAGTACGTGGTCAAACTTTGACCCAAAATACGCAAAACAACAAAAAAATACTTCCAAGACCAGCGCTGCTCTTCCGCTCTTCTCCTCTTAAACCACCGCCGCTCCTCTCCTGTTCCAATCTAAATGCAGCGCCGCTCCTCTCCTCTTCCATTTCAAAACCACCGCCTGTTAGGAGCTAGGGTTCTGCCGGTTCTAGGGCGGAGATTGTAGGGGAAAGATGGAGGAAGACGAGGTCGAGGGCGCGGCGGCCGGCGGCTGGGCGCCGTCCTTGCGTGGTGGAGAAGAGGCGGCGGCGGCGCAAGAGGCGGCTAGGGTTAGGTCTCCCGGCTCCCTAAGGGAAGCCGAGCAAATCGATTGCTTCTTGCTTGATTAGATTGATACATCTCCTCTCCTTATATAGAGAGGTTTACTTGACTCCTAAGCAAACGACCCTAATAACGATAAGATAATTGGGCTAAGCCCTAATAACGATAAGATAACTTGGGCCATAGCCCATGGGCTAAGCCCATAATATGCCGGTCATAACACTTCTCCCCTTTGCACAAACAGCTTGTCCTCGAGCTGTAAGGCGGGGAAGCGCTTGCTGAACTCCTCGAGGTGATCAACCAGCGTCAAACACCTCCGCGACAGCTGGGGCGGCCAGGTCGCCGAGCCCGGCGGCGACGGCCTCCTCCTCAATGTAGTCTGCGGCCTCCAGGTAGAAGAGTTGGGGGCAGACGTGGCCGGGCATGTAGGTCTCGTCGCAGTTGAAGCACAACCCTTGGCGGCGACGCCCGAGTAGCTCGGCCGAGGTGAGCCGGCGGAATGGGCGCCTTGTGATCGCGGCAAGGGTCCGCGGAAGGCTGAAGCGAGCCGACCTGGCGGGAACATCCGGCCAAGGTGGCGGCCTAGTGGCCCGGGACAGTGATGCCTGCTGGATGGCCACCGCGCGACGCTCGAACGCGCGGGCGTAATACATGGCCGTCTGGAGGTCCTGGGGTCCCTGCAGCTCGACTCCACGTGGATATGATCTGGCAGACCGCCGACAAAGAGTTCGGCCCGCTGGTGAGCCGTCACGCCGGACGCGTGGCATGCCAGAGCCTGAAAGCGGTCGGTGTAGTCCTGCACCGTAGAGGTGAAGGGAAGGCGGCCCAACTCCGCCAGCCGGCTCCCACGTACCGGTAGTCCGAATCGAAGGAGGCAGAACTCGCGAAAACGCTCCCATGGGGGCATGCCGCCCTTGTCCTGCTCGAGGGCGTAGTACCACGCCTCAGGCGGCACCGCTGGAGGTGATAAGAGGCGAGCCAGGTGCGGTCCGACGCGAGCGCTCTGCCCCGGAAGAACTGCTCGACCGGTTGAGCTGGGCTTGAGGGGGTCTCGGCCGCCGTAGAGGTGGCGGCGGCGAAGCTTGACGGGCGCGGTGTCTAAGTATGACCGTCGTGAGTGTATGGCTCGGCGGTACGGAGCAGCGAAGAGGATGGCGTTGGTCCGGTGTGCACAGGTGGTCCGCAGGAAAGCGGTGGCCCGTTGAAGCCAACGTGGAAACCCGCGGAGCCGGAGGGCCCGTCGTACGGCAGGGAGGGTGCCGGCTGGTCCGCGGCCATGGTGTAGACTGGCGGCGGTGACGTCCCGGCCAACTAGGACGGAAGCTGGGACGGCGAGGGCGGGAACCGCACCTGCTGAATCGGCACGCCCGCCGGCGCGGTTGTAATCAGCCCGGTCTTTGGCGGCGGAGGCGCGGCAGGCAGCTGCCGCACTGAAACAATGGAGGCGGCGGGCGCGCATGGCCGGCCGGCCATTGTCGATTGGGGGCGGTGGCGGGTTGGCTGTAGCTGCGCGAGGGCTGCAGCGCCCGACCAACATCGCGGTGGCCCGCGCGGCGGCTGCCCGGGGTTACCGTATGTGGCGGCGAGGACTCGGTGGCGTGGTGACGCGGGCGAGGGCCGCCACGGCGGCCATTGGGGTGCGGGCGGCGGCGGCGGCAAGCGGCGATGGTGGTGTAGTGGCGGTTGGCGCCATGGTGCCGAATACCACGGCAGGGTGGCTGGCCCGGTCGCGGCGGCCGGCGGCCCGTAGGGGCCGGCTAGGTATAGTTGTATCCCCTGGACGGCGGTGACGAGATCGTTGAGGACCCTGGTGATCTCCGCCGGGGAGTAGACGGCGGGCGGTGGTGCGGTGGAGGGCGCCATCATCTGGGTGGTGGTGGAGCCGGAGGATGCGACCAGCGGCACAGACGGGGAGGGCAGCGGCGCAATGGAGAAGGCCAGCGGCGCGGTGGTGACGGTCGGCAGAGGAAGCGATGGGATGGGCGGCGGTGAAGACATGATCGGAACTAAGCTACCTGATACCAAGGTGTTAGGAGCTAGGGTTCTGCCGGTTCTAGGGCGGAGATTGTAGGGGAAAGATGGAGGAAGACGAGGTCGAGGGCGCGTCGGCTGGCGGCTGGGCGCCGTCCTTGCGTGGTGGAGAAGAGGCGGCGGCGGCGCAAGAGGCGGCTAGGGTTAGGTCTCCCGGCTCCCTAAGGGAAGCCGAGCAAATACTGATTGCTTCTTGCTTGATTAGATTGATACATCTCCTCTCCTTATATAGAGAGGTTTACTTGACTCCTAAGCAAACGACCCTAATAACGATAAGATAATTGGGCTAAGCCCCTAATAACAATAAGATAACTTGGGCCATAGCCCACTGGGCTAAGCCCCTAATATGCCGGTCATAACACTGCCCCTCCTCTCCTGTTCCAGTCCAAAACCAGCGTCGCTCCTCTCCCGTTCTAATCCAAAACCAGCGCTGCTCCTCTCCTCTTCCAATCAAAAACCACCGCCATGCAGTGAAGGTGCTGTGGAGAAGTAGATCGATGGAGGAGTACAACCGATACGTGAGGACCGCAGACGGCGACCCTGTGAAGCTAGCTAGGATGTTGGAAATATAGTCTTGATTTGACAACAAGGACCAACTAGCAGCGACGGCGACATCCATGGCCAAATATCTGCAACAGAGCGAAAAGGCGGCGATACTCCCGGAGGGAGTCGCGCCAGAGTACATAGAGCTGCTCCTCTGGGACATGGAGCAAACAGATTCACCGAATCCGGACGTGAGGGAGCGGTGGTGGGAGTATTGATCCCAGATGGAGCATCCACCAGAGATTGAAGGATCGAGCATCTACAGGGTGCCGTTTGTGAGGGTGTCCTGCCAGAGCGAGCCGGTGGAGTCTTCGTCGACCGAACCCAATTGCAAGAGGAGAAAAGCAGTTGGCCCGACGACGCTTCCCCGCCATCGTCTCCCTCGCCGCTCACATCGTCTCACGGGGCGGCTATCTGCCGCCGAGGAATAGGAGGGGGCTGCCCCCCCAGCCCAATAGTCGGGCAGGTTGTGAATTGTCAGGAGGAGCTTAGGGTTGTCAGTATTTGCAGGTTGTGAATTGTTTTTTGTGTTGTGTATTTTGAGAGTACTCTCAGATATGAATGTCTTTTGAATTTCAGATTTGCAATATTGAGCATATGAAGTATTTTATGAATTCTAGAGATCTATTTTTAGCACTTAAAAAAATGTAGTTTCATAGGAGTATAAAAGTGCAGACAATGTGATTCTCAGAGAAGAAACTGCAAGTTTCAGTTTCAGATAAGAAACTACAACTTTCAGAGGGAGAGCATCTATATTAACACGGTCTTTTCAAACAGGGTTAACATCATGTTGGAAGTTTTATTCATGGTCGAAAATGGAACTACCAGCCAGTTAACATCATGCTAATCAACATTCATGCATAGCACATCTTCATATGATCGCAATCAAAATGCCCACACAATGTCGAAAAGCGAAACACGAGAAAACGAGGGATGAAGTTTTGGCAAGTGTTGGACGTGGTTTTGGGCTGCCCTGCCTAGGCCTTCATTTTTAACATCGCAACCCACGACCTCGGATGGGAGGTCCATAGGCCTGTTTGTATTTTCTTAGGGCCGTCATGTATCGACCGGCCTATGGACCTCCCATCCGAGGTTTTATTTTTGGCAGCCCAATTTATGTATTTTTTTTGAAGAAAACGCAGAGGTCTGTTCTATTTTTCTATATAAGAATAGGAACGTCAGGTCCAACTTATGTTTCCCTTCTAACTATATTATATATATTTAAATTATTTTATATGTTGACTATTTAGTTCACATAATTGGCAAATAGATGACCGCTCTCGCGATCCCTTCGCCCCGCCACCACCTCCACCTCGCCGCCGCCCACCACTACCTCCACCTCGCCGCCATAGATCTTGCCGCCACCCCGCCTCGACTCGGCGCGGGCCTCCTCAAGAAAGTCCGGCCGCGCCCCATGGAGTCGCCGGCCATATACACGGGGGAAAGGCTGGAAGACAGGCAGATGTACAAGATGCATCTCCCACATGTCTACAAAGCCTTCCCGCGGATGCTCCAGCCGCTCAACTCCGTCGTGCCGGCGGTGTTGCGGGAGACTCGAGGGAGGAGATGGAGGGAGCGGGCGATGCGGATCCGCGACGATGCTCTCTCCTGGACCCAGTGCACGCGTGAATGGAGGGAAGCGGAGGAGGAAGCTGCGAGGGAGGAAGCCGAGGAAGGACCGAATCCGTTCGCTCACTCGCGCAGGTATGCTCGGATGTGCAAGGATCATGTGGATTGGGAGCTGCTGAATCTAGCCCTGCGGATCAGGAGGGACCGAATCCGTTCTCTCACTCGCGCAGGTATGCTCGGATGTGCAAGGATCATGTGGATTGGGAGCTACTGAATCTAGCCTCATGGATCTACTTCAAGGAGATTTCTCGGAGAAGCACAGGATGCCCCACCCCAGTGAGCCGCCGATTGCGTTCGTTCAATGGGCGAAAGGAGAAGTGAATTCAGGAGATCCACGCCGTGCTGCGAGATGGAAATGCTTGACTGGACGCATGCCCACTAGCACGCCACCGGAGCCGGAGCAGGTGGATCCCCTACCTTACCTCTCCCCCAAACCTGCAGAAGATTGAAAATAGGCTTGCAATCTTCTTCAATTGAGCTGTCTGGTGGTTATTTCTGCTTCCTGAGAGACAACATTTGGCTGGAGGATGAGAAGGAACCAGGAACTCCGATGAATTTCCCCTATCAAAATGGGGGAGCGCCGGTTAGGCGTTGGTACGGCCCACCTCCGCCCCAAATGGGGGCACAACTGGCAGAGCTCCTGTAATTGCCCAAGATCAATCTGCTGGTGGTTACGACTCTCGGATCGTTGGGAAATCTCAAGGCAAGAATCAGCAAAAGAAGAGATAGGACATCCAAAACTGCCTCGCCTCGCTTCGGGCCTTATGGCATACTCTGAGGTGATCTGCTACAACTGTCGGGAACCAGGGCATCATTTGATAAATGTGTCAAGCCCAAGTGTTGTTTTATCTGCAAAATGGTTACCCATAAAGTTGAGAATTGCCCTGTCAGAAGGAAACCCCACAGTTATGCTAGATATGTTGGAAGTGCTGCTCCAGGATTATGTCCACCATTGATGTAATTTTACGTGACATGTAATTAGATAGTTTCTTTCCCCTTTCTAGTTGTAGAGCTCTGCCCAGATGTGGTAGTGACCACACTCCTTTGCTCTGGGACTCTGGTCTTAACCAAACTCCAAAGAGCAATAGTTTTAAATTTGAAAAGTGGTGGTTGCTTAGAGAAGATTTTACTAAGCTAGTCAGGAAAATCTGGAATGAGCCTCATCGGGAGCAGCCCCCTAGAAAATTGGCGAGATCAAAATCGGAGATTTAGAAGAACTACCAAAGGGTGGAACTCCAATGAGGAAGCTAATCTTAGAAGATACAAAAGGCTTCTCCTCCTTGAGTTTGATTCTCTAGATATTAAGGCGTAAACCACTTGACCTCTCTGAGGCTGAGACTAATAGATTAAACTTTGTCCATGGAGAGCTCAAGAAAATTTGGCTTCAAGAAGAAATCAAAGCCAAACAAAGGTCTAGAGATAGGAACATTAAGGAGGGTGATAGAAATATTGCTTACTTCCATGCAAGAGCTAACCCGAGGAGGAGGAAAACCCTCATTCACTCCCTTGATGGCCCTAATGGCCTCATTCTTGAGGTAGATGAGATGCTGAAAGTGGCTAGTGACTTCTATAAAGACCTGATAAGAAAGAAAACCCTTCTGGGTTCTCTCTACAAAACAATTGTTTCTCTGCTTCTGAAAAAGTCTCTCCTGCTGAAAATGAGCTACTAGAAGCCCCTTTTTCAGAGACAGAGGTGAAGGAAGCCATTTTTAGCTCTTATCCCGATGGGGCTCCTGGTCCTGATGGGATTCCCTTCTTGTTTTACCAGCATTTTTGGGACTTGTTGAAAAATGACCTCTTAGATCTTTTCCAAGCCTTTCATAGAGGAGAGTTGGATGCAGCAACTTACTCATGGGGGTCTGTTGGGGTCAAGTTAAATAATTGTGAAAGTGATTTTTCCTTCTTTGGTAAAGGCCTTAGGCAAGGTGACCCCATCTCCCGCTTTTGTTTAATTTAGTAGTGGACGTTCTTACTAAAATCTTGAGCAAAGCTGCTGATCATAGTCTGATTGCGGTGGCTCATTCACGAGGTTCTGCTTGGTGGCATCATCTGCCTTAAATATGCAGATGATACCATCCTTTTCTTAGACAATGACTCCACACATGCTAGCAATCTAAAAACTGTTCTAACCTGTTTTGAACAAGTCTCAGGCATGAGAATTGTCAGGACCGGATTTTCGGGATATAAATTTCCCAGAAAATGGCCCTTGTGCTTACCAGCCCCAAGATTACTGTTAGCTGATGAGACACCAACTTGATACAGAAACTCCAAGCAATATACAAGATATGTAGTACAAGACCATTCTGGCCTATGAGTACAACAAATGGTTTCTAGTGGCTGCTGGCGGAAGCGGTTTGTGGTTCGTCAGTGTCTATGGGACTCCATTTCCCACAGAAGCAGCTGACCTGGATAACTCCTATCTTCGCGAGGCTGCTATCACCATTGTGTAGGTTCCGGGGCTGTCATCGCAATGCTCCATTCCACGCAAGAAATTTGGCCAAGTCAATAGCCAGGGACAAGCCAGTGAGTACTTTGAATGTACTCGCAAACATTATGAACACAGGTATAGTATAACAACTGATAATTATGCTCTGAAATATGCCATGATCACTATGTCAGTTACGAAATAAAGTTTATGATGCCGGCAAGCAGGTTATTCATATAGAACATGAATAAACAACCCGAGAATAGAAATAAAATGCACCGACCGGGTGTCTGAAGCGACGCCTCGAAAGGATAATAATATAAAGCATGCCTCAGTCGGGCCTCTGAGCGACACCACATAAAGGGCTTATATATAAAAGATATAACAAGCATGCCACAGTCGGGCATCTGTGCGACACCACATAAAGGGCTTATAAGTGGTTTAAATAAAAATCCTGCCACAGTCGGGCGTCTGAGCGACACCACATAAAGGGATTATAAGTAATTGAAATAACAAGCATGCCACAGTCGGGCGTCTGAGCGACACCGCATAAAGGGCTTATAAGTAATTGAAATAACAAGCATGCCACAGTCGGGCGTCTGAGCGACACCACATAAAGGGCTTATATAGGAATAATCATAGTGAATATCCAGGAGGTAGAACCGTCCCAAGGATACTCAATAATTCAGATAAGGTAAATGGTTAGTCCATAATAATAATAATCATAGTCATCATAAGTCACAAGTCATGATCCATGTTCTGGTTTAGCAGTTTTTCCTCCGAAGACCGACACTAAGACCGACACTTGACCCATCCTGCATCGTAGTCCTTACCCATGGACACGGCTATTCGAATAGATGTAATCTCTGCAGAGGGTGTACTCTTTACCCACGAGTAACGGATTTCCTTTTGTCCATCGGGACTAATTCCGCTTACGGTCTTTTAATTGAAAACACACCTGACTCGCACACACCAGCTTAACTTTACCAGTGTCCGGAATCACCCACGACACCCGTTAAGAGAAACTCTAAGTGGGGAGGCTACAACCTCGACTAGCATGGGATCACAAAATTTATAGCAGCATAAACTAGGGTAGCTACCCCCTCGGCTCAACCGAAACACCCATGCCCCGGACGGTGGCATGCCTCACCGGCGGCCGGTATCTTCCACCATGGCCTCTCTGTATGGTGTGTGCTAGAAAGGGGTTGACAACTTACTGAACCGTACCCTACCCATGGCAGGGACAAGTGGTAGTATAAAACAAGTATGGGGGTTATTGGAACAAGACTCGATCTATGGTCGACTCAGGAGGTTAAAGCTTCACCTGCATGATAAGCATAAGAGATATGTTTCACACCGATCAGACAGAATCACCACTCATCATACCTCACCATGCCTTACCGGACATAACCGTCTCGACGAAGAACTAGAGACAAGCTCGTGTCTACCCAAGATAGAGACTTTCCCGGATTCCTTCCGGTAGGCATGAAAGACATACGAGGATGATTTCTATCACAAGCATATCAAATTCCAACAGCAAGGAACATTCATTATGCACTCATGAGTATGATCATATCATCACATAATATAACGAATACTCGTGTTAAGGTGGTGTTGTAACCGTATCCAACAACACACAACAATATTATGCCAGGGTTCAGAATGCTTGCCTTCAAGAGTATGCAAGTGGGGGTGCACTTTTTGAAAGTTGCCTTCTTCTTCAAAATCCTATTTTACGAAAATTTGAATTATCACATAGTTTCAAAACAGTGTGTTGACACACGAACACGTCACGTGTACCCTCGACGCCGGGGGTGATGCACCGCAGCTCACGTCGAAGGAGACCCGACCGACAACGCGATACGCAAGATAGTCGGCGGGCGCTTTTGCAGACCCGAAACCTCAAGACACCGGGAGGGACCCCGTCAGGGATTGCGGCGGCTATGGGCTGCCCTAGGTCGATTCGCTCGCCCCTAGAGCCTCGGGATTCGCAGTTCTCAAACACGAAGAACAACAAAGAACGAGAGAGAAAACGGTGGAAGAGATAAAACGTAAACTGGAAAAGTAGTATATTGATTTGTTCGATTGTGTGTTGTTCAATCGGCCATCACCCCCAATATATATAAGAGGCGGCTGGACTTCCCGTACAAGTAAAGGATTCATCTAGGCTTTCCTTACAAGAAATTACATCAATTCACGCCCTAGAGTCCTAGTTCTATTCCAACTCGGATTCAGTCTGAATCTGGCCCAACTTCCGTCTTCCTCCTTGCACGGGCCACCGAGCTTGCATATGATCTCCGATCAAGACAGCCCAAATATCAAACTTGTGCGCCTCAACGATACGAACAACTCTCATGTTGATTATTTTTCCAAATAAGGCCATCTTGAATACTTCTCGAGATCATCTTTACCTTCCAGTCGAACTTGGTCCTGCAGTAGACTGGATTATCTGAGTCCCGTAGTGAATGTGTAGGCCATATACTATCTCTGATCATGATGACTCCAAAACCAAAGTTTACCGTCTTGATCATACGCATAACTTCTGTATTGAACACTTCTTCATCTAAGTTCATCTTGATAAACTTTCGGGCACATGTTCAGTTTTGCTCGGATTCGAGCTCATCCACTCGGATATTAGAGACTTTCACTCGGACCGTCCGACTGGACTTTTTCACTCGGAAAACAATCTTTCACTCGGATGACTATACTTCCACTCGGATGACTATATTTTCACTCGGAAAGCAATATCTTACTCGATCGGCAAGTTTTCGTTCCGATGGTAATCTTTTCACTTGGAACATTTTCATCTGGAGGACAATTTCACTCGGATGACTATATTTTTATTCGGATAATAATAAGTTCATCCGGTCAGCAAACTTCCACTCGACCGGTAATTTTCACTCGACCGGTAAATTTTCACTCGGATGATAAGCCTTTTCACTCGATCGGTGAGTTTTTACTCGAAAGTTAAGCTTTCACTCGACCGGTAAGTTTTTACCCGGACGGCAAGCTTTTCACTCGACCGCAAACATAGCCAGATCTTGATTTGTCTCCTCGGGTCTCATACGACCTCGGATTGTGATGGATTATATATGAAGACCGATCGTCTCGACGATACGAAACTTTCTCGTGTTCAAGTTTTTCCGATTCAAGGCCTTCTTAAGGGCCGAATCGCTCGCGCGACCCATCAGACAGGGTGTCTGGTACTTCGCGCCATATTTCCATTCAACTTCGGTCTATAGTGTATTGCCTATAACTTTTGCATATGAACTCGGATTGAGATGATTTATATATCAAAATCGATTGCCTCGACGAGACGAAGACAATTCGTTTAGAGTGCTCCTCCATCCGAGGTCGTATTGAAGGCATGATCGGCCGAAAACCACTCGGAATATTGAATTCTGCCACTCGGAATACAATTTCGGCCCCTAAGCTGTAGTCGGACGATGATAACCTAAACATCAAAGTTGTTCCACTCGGTGATGTGAAACTTTTCATGCGGAAAACCCTTTCGCTCGAAGTCATCTCATTTTCTTTTTATGTCGTGCCAGAATCTGATGTCAACACATGCCCCCTTGTTTTTCGGCAAAGCTTGCGTGCCGAAAAATAATATGCACGGTGTTTGTTCTAAGGACGATGTCAACACTCCATCGGCCATTTATTTTTCTTAGGGCGATAATTATGTATCGGTCATGTTTGTTCCAAGGGCGATAATCGTATATCGGCCATTGCCTACCTAGGCTTCTTGCCACACACTCGGGTGATATTTCTTTAAGTATTTGCCATTGAGAGCTCTAGGTAACACCGTTCCTTCTACGGATTCCATCAAATATGAGTTTCCTGGAACTATTCTTGTAATCCTAAAAGGACCTTCCCAACTTGGAGACCACTTCCCGAATCTTCTATCCCTTGAACCAATCGGTAGAATCACTTTCCAGACGAGATCGCCAACTTGAAAATTCTTCAATTTGACTTTCTTATTGTAAGCTCTTGCCACCCTCAACTTGCCTCTCTCTATGGCATTTAAAGCAGCCAAACGTTTATCGCAACCTCATCAATATTGTCCATCATTAAGTTATAAAAGTCTACTGCCCATAAATTATTTTGTTTGGCTATTCTCAAAGCATTCAAATTTACCTCCACTGGTAAAACAGCCTCTTGACCATATACTAGCTCATATGGAGTCACCTTCGTAGCACCATGCCTTGAGATTCTATGAGCCCACAAAGCTTGGACAACAACTCATGCCATCTTCTCGGATTATTCTCAATCTTCTTCTTGATGAGTTTGATTAAAATTTTATTGCTAGACTCAGCTTGTCCATTAGCTTGGGCATAATATGGAGAGGAATTGAGCAACTTTATGTTATAAGATTCGGCAAACTCTCTAAATTGGTGTGACATGAAAGATGAACCTTGATCTGTAGTTAATGTTTGAGGAATACCGAATCTATGAATAATGTGCTCGGTTATGAATTGAATTACCTCCGTATGTGTCATGTTCTTGAGAGGTACTGCTTCAGACCATTTAGTGAAATAATCAGTTGCCACCAATACGAACCGATGCCCTTTCGAGGAAGATGGATGAATTTTCCCAATAAAGTCTAAACCCCATCCTATGAAAGGCCACGGCTTGATAATAGGATGTAACATAGCAGCAGGAGCCAATTGAATATCACCAAACTTTTGACAACCTTCACACCCCTTATAATATCTGAAACAATCATTAATCATAGTCGGCCAATAAAACCCATCACGTCATAATAACCATTTCATCTTAGGAGCCGACTGGTGAGTGCCACAAATACCTTCATGTACCTCTCCCATAGCAACCCTTGCCTGGTCCTCATCCAAGCACTTTAGAAGAACTTCATCGACCGTTCGGCGATAAAGACCATCATCTCTCATTGTATACTTGAAAGCCATACGCCGAACAGACCTATCCACCCTTTCACTCGGATTGCGCAGGTAATCAACAATGGGCTTCCTCCAGTCGGGATTGTCACCTGCACTAGATTTTTTGTTAATGGCCGAATCAGTGGGTTCAGGTTCGGCCTCTCTCATATTGGCAACACAAGACATCGGTCTTTGAGAGATATGAAACATGCCATGATCAACATGATATCCAGATGCTTGTTGTGCCAACTCATTTGCTTTCCAATTGTCATGTCTAGATATGTGTGCAATGCTAAAACAATCCAAAGTAGAAATTATATCTAGACATTTATCAAGATAAACATTAAGTGATTCGTCCAAACACTGAAAGACTCTGGATATTTGTTGCACCACTAGTAACGAATCACCGTAAGCCTCAATATGTGTAACACCTATAGCAAGTAACATCTCTAGGACGAATAACAATGCTTCATATTCGGCTTGATTGTTTGTGCAAAAATATTCTAAGCGGCATGAGGCTTCAAAAAACAACACCATGAGGAGATATATAAACAATACCAACACCTTGGCCATTGCTACAAACTGAACCATCAAAGTATAATCTCCATGGTACTAATGAAACAAGGTTCATATCAACATCATTCTTGTCATTAATCCGATGTTCAACAATGAAATTAGCAACAATTTGGCCTTTCATGGATTTTAGAGATTCATAAGCCAAATTATATTCAATCAAAGCATAAGCCCACTTGCCAATTCTACCACTAAGAATTGGCCTATGCAACATGTATTTAATGACATCGGTTTGACAAGCTACTACACAAGCACTCGGAACTAAATAATGTCTCAATTTTGTGCAAGCATAATATAAGCATAGACATAGTTTCTCAATAAATGTATACCTTGTCTCGGCGTCCAATAAGCGTCTGCTCAAATATGTAATAGCATGCTCTTTTCCCTCGGTTTCTTGAGTCAAAACAGCACCAATAACTCCTTCCTCCGCTGCAATGTAAAGCCTGAAGGGTTCCTTATGCCTGGGTGCTTTCATCACCGGAGGAGTGCACAAATAACTCTTGATCATATCAAATGCTTCTTGCTGTTTTGCCCCCCAAGTGAAATCAGCATCATTCTTCAACCGAAGGATAGGAGTAAATGCATCAACTTTCCCTGATAGATTAGCTATGAACCTTCTCAAATAATTGACCTTGCCAAGGAACTTTTGCATATCTCTCTTGCATGTTGGAGCCTCCACTTTCTGTATAGCCTCTTATCTTTTTGGGATCAATCTCTATGCCATTTTCATGAATAATGAAACCCAAAAACTTGCCAGCTGACACGTTGAAAGCACACTTTAAAGGATTCATCTTCAATCCATATTTCTTCATTCTTTCAAAAGCTAAACGCAAATCGGCCAAAAAAACATCCGATTTGACAACAATATCATCAATATAAACTTCAAGTATGATGCCGAGTAAATCATGAAAAATCAAATTCATAGCCCTTTGATATGTGGCTCCAGCATTTTTTAATCCGAATGTCATCACTGTCCACTCGAATAAACCAAGGAAACCAGGACATCGGAAAGCCGTTTTGTACATGTCTTCTTCGGCCATAAAAAATTGATTGTATCCGGCATTACCATCTAGAAAGCTAATAACCTTATGTCCAGAAGCATCATTAATAAGCATATCGGCTATTGGCATGGGATACTCATCTTTGGGTGTAGCCCTATTCAAATCTCTGAAATCAATGCACACCCTCAACTTGCCGGATCCCTTCTTCTCCCTTTGGGACAATGTTAGAAATCCACTCGGCATACCTGCAAGGTCGAATGAAATTAGCTTCAAGCAGTCGACCGATCTCTTCCTTGATCCGGTCATAAGTTTTCGGATTAAACTTTCTGGCCGACTGTTTATATGGTCTAAAACCGGCCTTTATAGGTAACCGATGCTCCACTAACTCTCGGCTTAAACCTGGCATCTCATGATATTCCCACGCAAAGCAACAAACATATTCTTTCAATAGCTCGATTAACTTAGCTTTACAATCAACTTTCAATTTTTTGTTATAAACGTTGGTCGAGTGACTAAACCATCTCCAATATCTACCTCTTCTAATGGATCGGCCGATGTAAAAACTTGTCCAAGTTTATCCATATCATCCAACTCCTCTATAGACTCATACATATCGTTCTTGCTGGACCGATATTGCACAAGACGTTTTTGTAACCATTCGGAGCTAGAACCCATTTAAACATATCATACCTTGGAGCCGTTGCATTCAGTCGGCTTTAAAGAGACAGGCACAAAACCATTCTTGGTTGCGCTGAGAAAATCAAACTCTGATAAGTCACGCCCCGTCAAGCAATTAGCATTGGGATGTTGCCAATCCACCGATGCATCGGCCAAAGCAACACAAGCCGAGTTATCCGCATGAATGACTTCCACTTCATCATCAACCCACTGAATCAAAAACTGGTGCATAGTGGATGGCACGCACTGGTTTGCATGAACCCAATCACGGCCTAGTATGACGTTGTAGTTACCTTGCACTCTGCGACAAAGAATGCAGTAGCCAAAGTTTTGCTTCCGACTGTAAACTCCACATACATTACACCTTTGGCTTCAGTTTTCTCTTTGCCTTCAAATCCTTTGAGCACTATATTGGTCTTGATCAATTCTTCATCAGGCAAACCCAATTTCTTGAAGACCGAATAGGGCATAAGATTTACCACAGCACCTCCATCCACAAGCATCCGAGTGAGCAGCGACCCATTGATATGACCTCTGAGATATAACGGTTTCAGATGTGTTACTGGTTCTTTTGGCTTCTCAAATATTGCATTTTTAGGGCCAAAGTCCAGCTGAGCCACTTCCCCTTCCTCATCTACAGCAGAAACTCAGCAGGTAAGTAATACACCATATTGATATCCATACCTTCATGAACCGGTGTAGATTCATAGTCCAACATATCAGCCTCCTCCTCGAGTGCATCCACCGATTCTGAAATTTGTCCGAGTGACGAGGAAGCAATAGGTAACGTAGATGACGCAATGATTGCGTCATCCTCTTTTGGTAGTGTGGGTGCTGCTGTGATAGGTGTAGAAGCCACTGCATCTTGTATTTGTTTGGGCCTCCACACTTGTTTTGTAGGTACCATAGGCCGAGTGTCATTGAACAACTTATCCCTTTGCTTCTGGGCCTCTTGTTCTGCCATCTCTTGATTCCTTAACCTCTGTAGTTTCCTCTTCTGTGTCTTTGTTAGCCCTGGAGGACACCAATTTGGTCGAGTGTATTTAGGATCTCTCACCTTTACTTGGCTGGTGCTTGCTTCATGGTCATTAGCCGAGTGTTTTGGCGCGATAATAAGTATCGGCTCAGTCGAGCGGTTATGCACAGTCGGTTGTTGTATGGTGAATGTTTTGGTGCCCAAGATAAGTGAATCGACATCCATTTTTTCCTTGCCTTTTCCCGACTCAACTGCTGCAACACTTGGCGATTTAACACGCCATTCTTTTCGACTTTCCAGATACATGAAATTTCCACTCGGTCGCATATTTTGACCAGCCGACTGATAGTCAGCGATGTTCAGTCGGCCATTATATGAGTAATCAAGTCGATCCCACACAGATTGCCTCTGCCCTTCTGAAAACTGCGCCCTTGGTCCACTCGGTTTTATATCTTGTTGAACATATCATCGATGGTGACCTTGGTCGTTTCAAGTATGATGGCGGTTAGAGCTGGAACCAACCGGTGATTAGCATATTTGGACAGCAACATATCAAAAGTTGGTCTGATTTGTTTGCGCTGCACTTTAGCTTTATTCATCTTCCACTTGCCAACTTCAGGACTCTTGGGTTTAACAAATTTAACTCGAGCGTCTTGTTGTACCTGTGCCTGCCCCCCGAGTGTAGGATTTTTGATGGTGATTTTGATCACTTCCTTGCCATCGGGTTGTTTATCAAGCACGATCTGCCTCCCCAAGACCTTGTCGCCCTCCTTATCTTTCCCGGGCTCACCAACAACGACATTAGCTTTATTAGCAGATTCGTCTACCTCCGGCCGAATGAGTAGCTTCTTCCCCTCCAAATTCATGGTATTCATTGGAAAAGGTTGTTTATCAACTTGCATCTCAGAAAATTTCAATCGTCCGCCATTAATGGCCGATTGTATCTGTCGTCGAAAAACATTGCAATCGTTAGTAGCATAAGAAAAAGAATTATGATACTTGCAATAAGCACGCCGTTTTAGCTCTTCAGACGGCGGTAAAGTATGAGATATTCTAATAATCTTAGCCTGTAGCAAGGCATCAAATATTCTATCACACTTAGCAATGTTAAAAGTAAATTTCATCTCTTCATCACGATTCTTACGAATCGGTTTTAGATCATCGCAAGTAAAGGGTTTGGCCTTAGATGGCCAAACAAATTCGATAACAAAAACATCACCCTCATCGTCCGAGTGATCACTATCATATTCCACCATATTCATCTTTGGACGATCGGCTTTGTATCTATGCACTTCTTTGAGATCTTTGCTTCGGCTTTCCTGAGCCAAAGCCCTTTGTAAAACTTCGTTGATATTTAAGAACTCATAGCCTTCTAGCTTTTCTCTAATGGGAGTTCTCAAACCACTTAGCACTAGGTCTACCAAATCTCTCTCGGTTATCACCAAACTAAAGCACCGGTTTTTTGTTTCTCTGAATCTCTTGACGTAATTGGAGACCGATTCATCATGCTTCTGTTTAACCAATGTTAGATGTGACAACTTGAGTTCATTGTCACCGCTATAAAAGTGATCATGAAATTTCTGCTCTAGCTGTGACCAAACCCGAATGGAACCATGTGGTAAAGAAGAAAACCATGAAAATGCGGTACCAGTTAATGACAAAGAAAATAAACGCACTTTCAATTCATTCAATGAGCCTGCCTCACCCAGTTGTGCTAAATATTGCCTAACATGCTCCCATGTGGTTTTTGTGCCTTCTCCATTAAACTTAACAAAATCTGGAATTTTATATCCTGGAGGGCACTGGATGGCATCAAAGTACTCGGGGTACGACTTTTGGTAAATCTGATTCCGAGGCAACTCGACTCCAAAATTCTCTCGAAGCATCTTAGCCATCTCCTCTCTAAGATTAGCTAAACCATCATCCATAGTGGACGATGAAGCTTGTGGCAGTGGCATAGGAGGAGTAGGGTTACTAGATGTAGGTAGGCATTGTGGCATGTATGTCGACCCATAATTTGGTAGTGGTCGAGTGGTTGTAGTTGTAGGTAGGGTTTGGTTCGGCGTTGCCACCGAACCTGGCATGCTCATAATAGGGTTGATGGGTGCAGTCACAATCTGATTTGTTTCGGTAGGATAATAAGTCATCGGCACGGGAGACGCCGATGAAATAGGTAAGGCTAGATTAGGGTTTTGCACACTAGCAGCTACACCATCATTACCACTAGACGACTGAGATATATTCTTCTGAGCATTAGTATTTTCTATGAAAGTTTGATAGACCAGATTGTTACCATCAACAATACGACTCTCAATCTCAGCCCAACGCTCGGGAGAAAAGGTAGTACTCACAGAGGGTTTAACTCGCCGGCTTGAAGAGGAGGGAACTTGATTTCTTCAATCGGAGTGATGTTGCCTTGGCGATCCTTCTTGAATTTTGCAAGGAACTCCTGCAAGTCCTTCTCTTCACGCGCCTTCTTGTACTCCTCATAGACTTGGCGATGATCGGCCCATATCTCATCAAGACTGGGCTTAATGATGTTATCGGCGTCTACCTCAGATGGCTTGGGAAGATCGGACATGGTGGATGATGATGATTGATCTTTGTTCCCCAGCAGAGTCACCAAAAAGTGTGTTGACACACGAACACGTCACGTGTACCCTCGACGCCGGGGTTGATGCACCGCAACTCACGTCGAAGGAGACCCGACAAACGGTAGCGATCGCAAAGGCGGTCGCGGGCGCTTTGGAACCGAAACCTCAGCACCCGGGAGGGACCCCGTCAGGGATTGCGGCGGCTATGGGCTGCCCTAGGTCGATTCGCTCACCCCTAGAGCCTCGGGATTCGTAGTTCTCAAACACGAAGAACAACGAAGAACGAGAGAGAAAACGGTGGAGAGATAAAACGTAAACTGGAAAAGTAGTATATTGATTTGTTCTATTGTGTGTTGTTCAATCGGCCATCACCCCCAATATATATAAGAGGTGGCTGGACTTCCCGTACAAGTAAAGGATTCATCTAGGCTTTCCTTACAAGAAATTACATCTATTCACGCCCTAGATTCCTAGTTCTATTCCAACTCGGATTCAGTCTGAATCTGGCCCAACTTCCGTCTTCCTCCTTGCATGGGCCGCCGAGCTTGCATATGATCTCCGATCAAGACGACCCAAATATCAAACTTGTGCGCCTCGACAATACGAACAACTCTCATGTTGATTATTTTTTCAAATAAGGCCATCTTGAATACTTCTCGAGGTCATCTTTACCTTCCAGTCGGACTTGGTCCTGCAGTAGACCGGATTATCCGAGTCCCGTAGTGAATGTGTAGGACATATACTATCTCTGATCACGATGACTCCAAAACCAAAGTTTACTGTCTTGATTATACGCATAACTTCTGTATTGAACACTTATTCATCTGAGGTCATCTTGATAAAATTTCGGGCACATGTTCAGTTTTACTCGGATTCGAGCTCATCCACTCGGATATTAGAGACTTTCACTCACACCGTCCGACTGGACTTTTTCACTCGGAAAACAGTCTTTCACTCAGATGACTATATTTCCACTCGGATAACTATATTTTCACTCAGAAAGCAATATCTTACTCGATCGGCAAGTTTTCGTTCCGATGGTAATCTTTTCACTCGGAACATTTTCATCTGGAGGACAATTTCACTCGGATGACTATATTTTTATTCGGATAATAGTAAGTTCATCCGGTCAGCAAACTTCCACTCGACCGGTAATTTTCACTCGACCGGTAAATTTTCACTCGGATAATAAGCTTTTTCACTCGATCGGTGAGTTTGTACTCGAAAGTTAAGCTTTCACTCGACCGGTAAGTTTTTACTCGTACGGCAAGCTTTTCACTCGACCGCAAACATAGCCAGATCTTGATTTGTCTCCTCAGGTCTCATACAACCTCGGATTGTGACGAATTATATATGAAAACCGATCGGCTCGACGAGACGAAACTTTCTTGTGTTGAAGTTTTTCTGATTCAATGCCTTCTTAAGGGCCGAATCACTCGCGCGACCCATCAGACAGGGTGTGTGGTACTTCGCGCCATATTTCCATTCAACTTCGGTCTGCAGTGTATTGCCTTTAACTTTTGCATATGAACTCGGATTGAGATGATTTATATAACAAATCGATTGCCTCGACGAGACGAAGACAATCCCTTTAGAGTGCTCCTCCATCCGAGGTCGTCTTGAAGGCATGATCGGCCGAAAACCACTCGGAATATTGAATTCTGCCACTCGGAATACAATTTCGGCCCCTAAGATGTAGTCGGACGATGATAACCTAAACATCAAAATTGTTCCACTCGATGATGTGAAACTTTTCATGCGAAAAACCCTTTCACTCGAAGCCATCTCATTTTCTTTTTATGTCGTGCCAAAATCTGATGTCAACACAGTACAAAAAAGTTGTTTGGAAAATTTTCAAATAAATATAAAAATAAGCTAGACAGAGTTTGAGAAATAACAGAAAAAGAATCAAATCAATTGGACTTATATTTAAAAAGTTATAGATAGTCAAAGTTTAGTCAAAACTCTGTTTTTAATTAAAACACAAAATGAAAAACGGTTCGAATAAGATTACGTTTTTGAGACGGAGGAGACGTACTTCTGGGTTTACGCTTGCACTCAAACCAGCGCGAGCCGGCTCGGGGTCACTGACAGTGGGTCGCTTGGGCCAACTGGTCAGGTTTGACCAGTCGCCCGCGCCTCCTTTCTCCTTCGGCCGAGCCGAGGCGGGGCTCCAGCGATCAACTCCGTCGAATGGCGGCTCCCCACGGGACTCCAAGGGCGGGGATGGATCCGCCAGTCCAGGGCGGTCCTCCCAGTGGTCGCTAGGTTGGCGGGGGCGAAGGGAGTCGCCGGCGGCGAGCTCTGCGGCGGACGGTGTTTCGGGAACAATTGGGGGTTTGGGCTACGGTGGCTCTTGGTCGCGTTTGAGAGGCGGGGTGGCTCCGCAACGTTCAGGGGAGTTGAACGGTGGCACCGGATGGACGGGGGAGGCTCTGGTTGCGATGAACGGGACCGGAACGTGGCGGTGGCCGAGCTGACCGGAGATGGGGAAGACAGCCTTCCTGCATCGATTGCTGGCTAAGGGAGCTCTAGGGGATGGCTTGAGGTTGCCTGAGGGCCTAGACGAGCTCGGGGTTACCTTTTATAGGCGGTCGAGGTCGGTTCCCGCGGCCGGGGATAAGAACGTTGGCGAACTGCCATTCTGTAGCCAGTGGGCGTGTGGCAGAGCAAGCAGGTCCAATGTGCAAACTAAACACTATGTCAAATCTGACCATGCAGACAAGGTGCTTGACAGAATGTCATGGGCTTCTAGGAATCACTTGGGGTGGCCACAAACTCCAGATCAAAGTCTCTTTAGATGATAAGGGGGGTGGCAAGGTTAGTTTGTCAAAAACAAAAACTTCCTAGTGCAAGTTTTTGAGAAAACCAAATCTGGACAGAAAACAAAATCTATAATTGCATGGACTAAAAATACTCCAATGGGTCCACTCTCCTGGACTTAAGGGTTTTGTAGGGTGGACTATAAGCAGGAGAAAGGTCATGGGCACTAGAGCAAAACAAAATGGGGTTGTAGTAGAAAACACCAAACTGGACTAGAGAGCAAAAGAGGATGGTTTGCTCAAATTTTTCAAAGAACATCAATAGGTTTCTGCATAAAGTTGAATTATACACTTCTACCAACATCCCCAAATTTTGGTAGGGATTTTAAAGAAGTATTTGAAAAGGTTGTAGTGCAAATGGGACCCTAAAACTTATGAAAAATCATTTTTAAAGAAATAAAGCTCAGGGAAAATAGTTATATAAATAATTCCACTGATAAAAGAAATGTTTCTAGAGAGGGTATATAAGTCCAACAATAATTTGAAAAGTTTTCACTTGGGGTGAAAACTTCACAATTCATGAGAAAAGAGTGGTTCTGAACCAAAAACAAATCCAGAAAATAAAAATTAAATTTACCATGGCAAAATTTTATTAATAAATCATGGTTAAATTTTTGGGGTGTTACAAGAATCAACTACTCTAAAAGTGAACTCATCCCTATCAACATGGATGATCAGGAGTTAGCTGACTTCCTCTGTATTCTAGTCTGTAATACAGGTAACTTCCCCATTAAGTACCCAGGTATCCCTCTCCACTATGATAAACTGAGGAGAGAGATATCCAACCCTTCTGGATAAAATCAATAAAAGGATTGCTGGGTGGAGGGGCAAACTTCTCTCTTACAGAGGTAGATTGATCCTCATACAAGCTTGTTTGGCTAGCATTCCAGTGTATCTCCTCTCCTTCTTCAAGTTCCCTAAATGGGCAGTGAACCTCATCAATTCTCAGATGTCTCATTGCTTGTGGAATAATTTTGAGGGAAATAGGAAGCTACACCTTGCTAATTGGGCCCTAATCTCTATGAAAAAAGATTTTGGAGGCCTAGGCATACCTAACCTCCAAGAAATTAACATCTGTCTTCTAGGGTCTTGGATTAAAAGATTCTATGAGGAAGACATCAAACCCAGGAAGATTATTATTGCCCATAAATACCAAGGAAAAAAAACTAATATTTTTGTCCCTTCCTCCAACCCTAAGACCTCTAGATTACGGAAAGGATTAAAATCTATTATGCATCTTTGTGAAATTTGGCTCTGAGATGGAACATAGGGATGGGAGCAGAACCAGGTTACTGGGAAGATACTTGGTTTGGCACATCCCCTAGCAGTCAATTTTGGCCTATTTACTCATGTCTGCAATGAGCTTAACAAAAGTGTCAATGAAGTTTGGGACGGTCAATGCCTAAAACTCTCTTTTAGAAGGAACTTTAGTGATAGTCTCATGGAACAATGGTTCCAATTGGAGGAAATTGCCAAAAGCATTACCTTTACTGCCGAGCCGGATGCCCTGATTGGCAGCTAGACAATAAGGGGAAGTATTCCTCCAGCTCCCACTATCATGTTATCAACTTTAGAGGGGTTCAACCCGTGTTTATCCCTGCTGTCTGGAAATTGAGAGTTCCCCCTAAAATTCATGTATTACTCTGCTTCTCTCCAAAAACAAATTGATGACTAGGGATAACCTTAGGAAGAGACACATCATCAAACCCCTTGATAGTGTTCTTGATTGGAACAAGAGTCTTGTTCTCACCTATTTTTGAATGTATAGTTGCTAAACATCTCTAGGCCCACATTAAGGAATATTTCTCTAGTCGATTGGCTCATCCTTGAATCTGCATGATTCTGGATTGCTACCAAAAAGTGCTCAGTTTTAAACATTGTTAGCTCAGTTATCCTTTGGTGCCTCTGGAAATATAGAAATTCTATGATTTTCAGTAACACCTCCTGGATTTCCATTCCGCAGGTCTTGAGGTTGATCAGGAACATGGTGAGGAACTGGGCGATTCTCTCCTCCGGATCGGACAAGGACAAGTTGATGAGCTTCATGGAAACCCTAACAAGATCCCTCCAGAAACCGTAGGCGATCACTTGTGGCTGAACAAGGCTCGACCTGCTCTGGGCTGGACCCATGGGCTCGTCTCAAGATCTCTGATGAAGATGATGGGCACCTGGCACCGAAAAAGAGGGACATCCACCATGCTACGCCTTCCAGCCCGGTGTCTCCGCTTGCTTACTTGGTCTTGTGAGCTAACACGGCCCCTCATTTGAAGACCATGAAGGCTTCGCTGGACCCTCCTTGTGTCATTTGAGTGCTCTATCCGCTCTGCCTTTGGCACCGCTCGGGTGATTTGTGTTATTCAGAGAACTTGTTCATCCACCCCCCTAGTTTGTAGCTTTTCTACCTTTGCTTTCGAACTGCTCTTTGAGCTGCTGTATCAGAATATGTTGTGGTTTCGTTCTCAGCAATGGAACCGGGGAGATGCTCCCTGTTTTTCTAAAAAAAATATGTTATTATATTTTTCTTATTGTCATTGTATATTTAACAGATACTTACATATGTAAGAAAACAATATACCACATATTATTAACTTATAAAAATAATTTCTTAACAAATAAAATCCTAGATTGTTTTGGCACGAAAATCCTAGTGATTGTGTACAAAAGCTTGGTAAGATTTAAGGATGAATGTAATAATATCACTTATTATTTAAATATATTTATAACAAAATGCTCAACCCCTTTTTATTTTTTGATAACATTGCTGGCCCAACCCAACATTATAATTAGAATCAGCCCAGCAAAATCGTGTATTTCGAGAAAGTGCAAATGGCCTGCAATTTTTTAGGAAATAAAATAAACGGGCCGTATGGACGCTACATTATTTGTTCACCCAGCCCAGCTAATGGCTGTAATTCAAAAAAAGATCAAATTGACTGTAAATTCTACCGCGCAAAAAACAAGACTGTAAATTCTGAAAAAATGGGTTGAATACATGCCACATTTTTGGAGGCTGAAATGTGGGCCAATAGGTCGAAGCCAACGCAAGTCATTGTCAATTTAGTCAACAAATGATTCTGACATGTTAGCCGTTGGATTTACAACCAACGACCGACATCCATCTTCAATCTCGTCTTCTTCCTCCAGCCATGGGACCACCTCTCGCCTCCTGCTGCTAGCAGCTCTGCTTAGCACGCTTCGCTATGAAGCGCTACTCCACTGTTGGCTAGGCCATCCCTCCACCCATCCACACCTCATGTTCTTCTCCACCGACTGCCGAACCACACCGCACTAGAACCGGTTAACCTCGTACACCTCTCTGTCTGCGACTCTACTCCGGCGTCTTCCCATCTCCGGCTCGTTGCTGTCCGGGGCCTCGCCGTCGTCCACCACCTTGGATGCGCTCGGTGCGGCGTGGTCAACGTGGTCAACGAACGACACCATTGGAAGTAGATTGTGCGTGGAGAGGCTGACAGCTGGGTCCATGGCCGCACACAAGGAAATGCCTCCTTATTACACGCAAAATAATGATTCCTCCACCTGACATCTGGGACCCACCGGAAGGGCCTCTGTATTACGCGAAAATAACGTGCCCCGGCTGACATGTCGGACCCACGGCTATCTTCGCATGCAAGGAAGTGCCTCCTTATTACGCACAAAAAATGAATATTCCCCGCTAGCCGGAACCCGGCATAGCGGGAGGCTGACTTAATGGGCCTACCAAGTTGACGGGGACGGAGGGCTTTGTCAACTTAGTCAATATGAACGGTTCTAGCTCCTGTTACAGTACGATGTTCATCCAACGATTGTAGTGCTTGTTCAACCTCTGGTCTTCTTGCTCCAGCCGCCCAAACCCGGACCGGTCGTGTCGCGTGCTCCTGCCTCCGTGGCGGTTGTGATGCCGGAGGCCTCACCGCCCTACTACTCCCACTGCTGGCCAGGCCATCCCTCTACTCACCCACACCCCTGTTATTCTGCGGCGACAGCAGCCTCACACCGCAGCTAAACCAGTGAACCCTCGTACTCCTCTCCGCGCGGGCTTCCACTGTCGCGTCTTCCCCGGCTCCCCGCCGTCCCCTTCCAAGGCCTCACCGTCGTCCACCGCCCTGGTGCTCTCGGCGCGGCGTGGTCAACGTGGTCAAGGAACGACTTCCATCGGACGTGGATCAGACGTGGAGAGGTCGATACCGGGTCCACGGCCGCAGCAAGGAAGTGCCTCCTTATTACACAGAAAATAATGATTCCTCCACCTGACAGCTGGGACCCACCGGACGGGCCACTGTATTTCGTGAAAAAAAAACGTTTCCCCCTGACTGCTGGGACCCACTAGCTACATCTTCACACGCAAGGAAGTGACTGACAGTTGGGACTCACCTGGTCGAAGCGTACGTAGCGTTGTCATTCTGGTCGCGAACATGTACGTACATATATACTGGTCGATGTAGAGGCGCGCACGTGTCGTAGTAGAGGCGCGCACGTAGCATGTACACGCACGCATATCGGCGTGGTGCAAGAAAGAAAATACGGCCCCGTATGTGTACATACGGGCGAGGTCTCAACGCCTACTGCGTGCATACGTACAGCCGAGGCTCGTGTACATGGCTGGGTCGAGAAAGCTTGATGTAAATCGTCGTGTTCATGGGGAAACAGCGGAATGTGTCGTGTTCATCGGGAGGGCTTGGAGGAACATGCGATGGAAGCGAGGCCTGGCGATCGCAGAAGCGGAGGAAACAACCTTGTGTTCGACCGCCACGTTAAAGCGAGATCCTGTTCATCGGGAGGGGTCCGCGTCCGCATAAAGCGAAGAAGCGGACCTCCTACGGTTGAAACGGGGTCCTGTTGATCGGGAGGGTGTGGCGTACCGCAAAACGGAGAAACAGACTTGTGTTGGAGCGCCACGGTCAAACGGGTCCTGTTCATCGGGAGGGTGTGGTGTACCACAAAGCAGGACTCCACGAGATCTTGTTCATCTCCACCCTCGACCCCTCCGGCCTCCACAGACTCTTGTTCATCCACCGTCGACCTCCTCCAGCCTCCACCTGTGACTGTTCATCCACGGGCTCCTGTTCATCCAGCCTCCACCGCGTGCTACTCCACCGGCTACTATTCAACCAGCCCTCTGCACGGGCTCCTGTTCAACCACCCCTCCACGGGCTACTATTCATCCTGCCCTCCACGGGGTGGTCCTGTTCATCCAGCCCTCCACGGGGTCCTGTTCATCCAGCCCCAACCGGCTCGATCGATCGGGGTACTGTTCATCCAGAGGCAACACCACGGGGTCCTGTCCATCCACCCCCATCGGGGCTGTTCATCCAACCCCCGCAACACTCACTTTGTTCATCCAGAGGCGATTGATTGGCTTCATTTAGCGGCGATGGCGAAGGAATCGCTCGATCGAGTTCGATTAACGACCATCGATCGATCGCTCGGGTTCACTAACGCGTAGCCCTCTGATGCAATCGCCGGGTTGATTAGAGCCCAACGCCTCGCTTGGGTTCGATTAGAGCCTAACGCCGCACACACGCAGCTGCACGTCTGAGAGAAACATGCATCGCTTCGCCCGACCACCCACCGTAACGAGGACTCCCGATATTTTCAGCGCCCTCGCTTCTACCACGGTTTTTCCGTCATGGACGGCCCAAAGAATGTCATGCATTTGGGTATCCGGCCCGCCAGATGAAAAGCCCATTTTACGTCATGATTTTTTGTCATAGAAGTAGGAGCCCACCACATCTACGATGATACCGGGTTTTGTCACAATTATCGTCATAGAAGTGTCATATGTATGACAGAAAAAAAATTTGTTCGGCCCAAAATGTCACGGATGTGTCTTTTTTTTGTAGTGCACTGGTCCACCCACATATCAAATTATCAAAGTACCGAACGTGAATCATATGAACGTGATGAAAACTAGCTTGACGATAATTCCCATGTGTCCTCGGGAGCGCTTTTCTCTATATAAGAGTTTGTCCAGGCTTGTCCTTTGCTACAAAAAGGATTTGGCCACCTTGCTGCACTTTATTTACTTTTGTTACGTGTTGCTCGCTAAAAATTATCTTATCACGAAACTATCTGTTACCACTTATTTCGGTACTTGCAGAGAATACCTTGCTGAAAACCGCTTATCATTTCCTTCTGCTCCTCGTTGGGTTCGACACTCTTACTTATCGAAAGGACTACGAAGATCCCCTATACTTGTGGGTCATCAAGACTCTTTTCTGGCGCCGTTGCCGGGGAGTGAAGCGCCTTTGGTAGGTGAAATTTGGTAAGGAAAAATTTATATAGTGTGCTGAAATTTACTGTCACTTATTACTATGGAAAGTAATCCCTCTGAGGGGCTTGTTCAGGGTATCTTCACCCCGACCATTAGAGCAAAGAGTTGCTCCTCAACCTACTGAACCTACTGAAAATGAAAATGTTCCCTTTGAAGTTCCTTCGGGTAAGTTAGAAAAATTGCTAGCTAATCCTTTTGCAGGAAATGGAACAAAGCATCCTGATGAGCACCTAATTTATGTGGATGAAGTTTATGGATTATTTAAGCTTGCAGGTATACCCGATGATGTTGTTAAGAAGAAGGTCTTCCCTTTATCTTTGAAGGGAGATGCATCGACATGGTATAGACTATGTGATGATACAGGGTCATGGAACTACAAACGATTGAAATTGGAATTTCATCATAAGTTTTATCCTATGCATCTTGTTCATCGTGATCGCAATTATATATATAATTTTTGGCCTCACGAAGGAGAAAGCATTGCTCAAGCTTGGGGAGGCTTAAATCAATGTTATATTCATGCCCCAATCATGAGCTCTCAAGATAAATAATTATTCAAAGTTTTTATGCTCGGCTTTCTGATAACAATCGCACCATGCTCGATACTTCTTGTGCTGGCTCTTTTATGATGAAGACTATTGAATTCAAATGGGATTTATTGAATAGAATTAAATGCAACTCCGAATATTGGGATCTCGACGAAGGTAAGGAGTCAGGTATGACACCTAAGTTTGATTGTGTTAAGTCTTTTATGGATACCGATGTTTTCCGTAAATTTAGCACTAAATATGGACTTGACTCTGAGATAGTAGCTTCTTTCTGTGAATCTTTTGCTACTTATGTTGATCTCCCCAAGGAGAAGTGGTTTAAATATCATCCTCCCATAGAAGTAAAAGTAGATGCACCTATTAAAGTTGAAGAAAAGACTATCACTTATAATGATCCTGTTGTTCCTACTTCTTATGTTGAGAAACCTTTCCCTGTTAGGATAAAGGATCATGCTAAAGCTTCAACTGTGGTTCGTAAAAGCAATATTAGAACTTATACACCTCCTGAGCAAATTAAAGTTGAACCTAATATTGCTATTGTTAAAGATCTCTTGGCTGATAATATTGATGGGCATGTTATTTATTTCTGCGGTGAAACTGCTAGAATTGCCAAACCTTGTGCTAAGGATAAACATAGACCTGTGGTAGGCATGCCTGTTATTTCTGTTAAAATAGGAGATCATTGTTATCATGGCTTATGTGATATGGGTGCTAGTGCTAGTGCAATACCTCCTGACTTATACAAAGAAATTATGCATGAAATTGCACCTGCTGAGATAGAAGGTATTGATGTTACCATCAAACTTGCTAATAGAGATACAATATCACCCATTGGAATTGTTAGGGATGTTGAATTCTTGTGTGGAAAAACTAAATATCCTGCTAATTTTCTTGTTCTTGGTTCCCCACAAGATAGCTTTTGCCCCATTATATTTGGTAGACCCTTCTTGAACACAGTTAATGCTAGGATAGACTGCGAAAAGAATGTTGTTACTATTGTCTTGGGTGATATGTCTCATGAGTTTAATTTCTCTAAATTTAGTAGACAACACCGTGAAGAGGAATTACCTAGTAAGGATGAAATTATTGGTCTTGCTTCTATTGTCGTACTTCCTAGTGATCCTTTAGAACAATATTTGCTAGATCATGAAAATGATATGTTTATGAATGAAAGAAGGGAAATAGATGAAGTATTCTTTAAACAGGAACCCATTCTGAAACACAATTTTCCTGTTGAAATCCTAGGGGATCCTCCTCCACCCAAGGGTGATCCCGTGTTTGAGCTTAAACCGTTGCCTGATACTCTTAAATATGTTTATCTTGATGAAAAGAAGATATATCCTGTTATTATTAGTGCTAACCTTTCAGAGCATGAAGAAGAGAGATTATTGAAAACTACGAAGAAGCACCGTCTTTGCTATTGGATATACTCTTGATGATCTTAAGGGCATTAGTCCCACTCTATGTCAACATAAAATAAATTTGGAAGAAGATGCCAAACCAGTTCATGATCATCAACGACGGCTGAATCCTAAAATGAAAGAAGTGGTAAGAAAGGAAATACTAAAGCTCCTTGAGGCAGGTATAATTTATCCCATTGCTGATAGTCAGTGGGTAAGTCATGTCCATTGTGTCCCTAAAAAGGGAGGTATTACCATCATTCCTAATGATAAAGATGAATTGATTCCGCAAAGAATTATTACAGGTTATAGGATGGTAATTGATTTACGCAAATTAAATAAGGCTACTAAAAAGGATCATTGCCCCTTACCTTTTATCGATCAAATGCTAGAAAGATTATCTAAACATACACATTTTTGCTTTCTAGGTGGTTATTCTGGTTTCTCTCAAATACTTGTGTCAGCCAATGATCAATCAAAGACTACTTTTACTTGCCCTTTTGGTACTTTTGCTTATAGACGTATGCCTTTTGGTTTATGTAATGCACCTGCTACCTTTCAAAGATGCATGATGGCTATATTTTGACTTTTGTGAAAAGATTTGTGAGGTTTTCATGGACGATTTTTTCGTCTATGGATCCTCTTTTGATGATTGCTTGAGCAACCTTGATCGAGTTTTGTAGAGATGTGAAGAAACTAATCTTGTCTTAAATTGGAAAAAATGCCACTTTATGGTTAATGAAGGTATTGTCTTGGGGCATAAAGTTTCTGAAAGAGGTATTGAGGTTGATAAAGCCAAGGTTGATGCTATTGAAAAGATGCCATGTCCCAAGGACATCAAAGCTATAAGAAGTTTCCTTGGTCATGCCGGTTTTTATAGGAGGTTCATTAAGGACTTCTCCAAAATTTCTCGGCCTCTGACTAATTTATTACAAAAAGATATACCATTTGTCTTTGATGATGATTGTGTAGAAGCATTTGAAATACTTAAGAAAGCATTGATTTCTGCACCTATTGTTCAGCCACCTGATTGGAATTTACCCTTTGAAATTATGTGTGATAATAGTGATTATGTTGTAGGTGCTGTTCTAGGGCAAAGAGTTGATAAGAAATTAAATGTTATTCAATATGCTAGTAAAACTCTAGAAAATGCTCAGAGAAATTATGCTACTACTGAAAAAGAATTCTTAGCAGTTGTATTTGCTTGTGATAAGTTCAGACCTTACATTGTTGATTCTAAAGTAACTATTCACACTGATCATTCTGCTATTAAATATCTTATGGAAAAGAAAGATGCTAAACCTAGACTTATTAGATGGGTCCTCTTGCTACAAGAATTTGATTTGCATATTGTTGATAGAAAGGGAGCTAAGAACCCCTGCTTGCATAACTTGTCTAGGTTAGAAAATGTTCTTGATGACCCACTGCCTATTGATGATAGCTTTCCTGATGAGCAACTAAATGTCATAAATGCTTCTCGTACTACTCTGTGGTATGCTGATTATGCTAATTACATCGTTGCTAAATTTATACCACCTAGTTTCACATACCAGCAAAAGAAAAAGTTCTTCTATGATTTGAGACATTACTTTTGGGATGACCCACATCTTTATAAAGAAGGAGTAGATGGTGTTATTAGACGTTGTGTACCTGAGCATGAACAGGAACAGATCCTACGCAAGTGTCACTCCAAGGCTTATGGAGGACAGCACGTTGGAGATTGAGCTGCACATAAGGTATTGCAATCTGGTTTTTATTGGCCTACTCTCTTCAAGGATGCCCGTAAGTTTGTCTTATCTTGTGATGAATGTCAGAGAATTGGTAATATTAGTAGGCGTCAAGAAATGCCTATGAACTATTCCATTGTTATTGAACCATTTGATGTTTGGGGCTTTGATTATATGGGACCTTTTCCTGCCTCTAATTGATATACACATATTTTAGTTGTTGTTGATTACGTTACTAAGTGGGTAGAAGCTATTCCAACTAGTAGTGCTGATCATAACACTTCTATTAAAATGCTTAAAGAAGTTAAATTTCCGAGGTTTGGAGTCCCTAGATATTTAATGGTGATGGTGGTTCACATTTTATTCATGGTGCTTTCCGTAAAATGCTTGCTAAGTATGATGTTAATCATATAATTGCATCTCCTTATCACCCACAGTCTAGTGGTCAAGTAGAATTCAGTAATAGAGAGCTCAAATTAATTTTGCAAAAGACTGTCAATAGATCTAGAAAGAATTGGTCCAAGAAACTTGATGATGCATTATGGGCCTATAGCATTGCATATAAAAATCCTATGGGTATGTCTCCGTATAAAATGGTTTATGGAAAAGCATGTCACTTACCTCTCGAACTAGAACATAAGGCTTATTTGGCTATTAAAGAGCTCAATTATGATTTCAAACTTGCCGGTGAGAAGAGGTTATTTGATATTAGCTTACTTGATGAATGGAGAACCCAAGCCTATGAAAATGCCAAGTTGTTTAAAGAAAAAGTTAAAAGATGGCATGACAAAAGGATACAAAAGCGTGAGTTTTATGTAGGTGATTATGTATTGCTATACAACTCTCGTTTAAGATTTTTTGCAGGAAAACTTCTCTCTAAATGGGAAGGTCCTTACATTATCGAGGAGGTCTACCGTTCCGGTGCCATGAAAATCAACAACTTCGAAGGCACAAATTCGAAGGTGGTGAACGGTCAAAGAATTTAACATTATATCTCAGGTAACCCCATAAATGTTGAAACCAATGTTATTGAAACCGTAACCCCGGAGGAATACATAAGGGACACTTTCCGGAATGTTTCAGACACCGAAAAGGAATAGGTATGTGATACGGTAAGTAAACCGACTGCAAAACAGTTTTTAAGGCAATATTTCTCCATTTTGGAATATTTAGAAAAATAGAAAAATAAGAAGCAGTCCGGGAAGGACACGAGGACTCCACAAGGGTGGAGGGCGTGCCCTACCCTACTAGGCGCGCCCCCCTACCTCGTGGGCACCTCGTGCGCTCTCCGGACTCCGTTTTCTTGCACGATACGTATTTTGGTCAGTAAAAATTCATTATATATTCTCCCGAAGGTTTTGACTCTTGTATCACACAATTATCCTCTGTTCTTGTTTCGAGTTGTCTTGCTGCAGATTAGAGCAACATGTCGTCCCAGGATTCGGAAGGAGAAAGCTATGTGGATGATTACCTTGCAGATCCTAAGGTCTATGGAGATGTGGAGCATTGTGGTTGGACTACGGAGGAAGAAGAGGACTATGAACCCAAGAGTAAGGACGAGACGAGCTCAGATGAGGATGAAGCCCCACTACCTCAACCTGGGGACATGCATGTGGAGTTCAAAAAGTCAAGCCTCCCTGATAGAGCAAAGAAACCTAAGATCGAGTTTATCCCTTTTCGTCTCTTGCAGGAAAACAAGCAGGAACTATGCAAAAAGATATTAATCCTGGAGCAGGAGATTGACGACTTGAGGGATCAAAATTCTGTCCTCAAGCGCAAATTAAGGAAGAGGCCTACTCCATCAACACCACCATCCTCATCACCATCACCAACAAAGGAGACATAATCACATGGGTATGGGCACTCCCCTTGGCAACTGCCAAGCTTGGGGGAGGTGCCCCGGTATTGTATCACCATCACACTCCTATCTTTACTGTTTTTCTTAGTTCGATCCTGTTAGTAGTATCTTGATCTAGTAGAATAAAGTTTTGGCATGATCTAGTTTTGAGTTTTGCTTTATGATCCCTCTTTGTAATCGAGTATGTGAGCTATATAATAAAGATTAGTGTTGAGTCAAGGGCTTGATTATCTTGCTATGATCTTGAGTGAATAAAAGAAAAAATATAATAAAAAGAAACAAAGAGATCATATTGATCTTAAAAAGAGTAATGACTTCACATAGAAAGAGTATGATGATTAAAATTTGTTGAGAGTTGACAAGCATAGCTTTGGTCATCGTTGCAATTAATAGGAAGTAATAAAGAAAGAGAGGTTCCACATATAAATATACTATCATAGACATCTTCCATGATTGGGAGCACTCATTAAAATATGACATGCTAAAGAGTTGATGTTGGACAAGGAAGACAACGTAATGGGTTATGTTTTCTTATATCTGAGATAAAGTATATTGTCATGGATCATCCAACATGTTGAGCTTGCCTTTCCCCTCATGCTAGCCAAATTCTTAGCACCAAGTAGAGATACTACTTGTGCTTCCAAAACCCTTAAACCAGTTTTGCCATGAGAGTCCACCATATCTACCTATGGATTGAGTAAGATCCTTCAAGTAAGTTGTCATCGGTGCAAGCAATAAAAATTGCTCTCTAAATATGTATGATTGATTGGTGTGGAGGAAATAAGCTTTATATGATCTTGTGATGTGTAAGAAATAAAAGCGACGGACTGCATAATAAAGGTTCATATCACAAGTGGCAATATAAAGTGACGTTCTTTCGCATTAAGATTTTGTGCATCCAACCCTGAAAGCGCATGGCAACCTATGCTTCCCTCTGCGAAGGGCCTATCTGTTACTATTATCTTCTACCTTATGCAAGAGTCATGGTGATCTTCACCTTTCCTTTTTACATTTTATCCTTTGGCAAGCACAGTGTGTTGGAAAGATCCTGATATACATATATATATATATATATACAATTGGATATAGGGGAGTATGAGTTATTATTGTTGACATTACACTTGAGGTAAAAGGTTGGGAGGCGAAACCATAAGCCCCTATCTTTCTCTATGTCCGATTAAAACTCCGTAACCACAAGTATTGCGTGAGTGTTAGCAATTATGAAAGACTAAATGATAGTTGAGTATGTGGACTTGCTAGAAAGCTCTGATAGACTCTTTCTGATGTTATGATAAATTGCAATTGCTTCAATGACTGAGATTATAGTTTGTCAGTTCTCAATAAAGTTTATGATTCATACTTTTGCATTGTGAATAGATTATTACTTGAGCATAAGAAATCATATGGCAATATCCATATATGTTGATGTTATGAGAATAATCATGATGCCCTCATGTCCGTATTTTATTTTATCGACACCTCTACCTCTAAACATGTGGACATGTTTATCATTATCGACTTCCGCTTGAGGACAAGCGAGGTCTAAGCTTGGGGAGTTGATACGTCCATTTTGCATCATGCTTTTATATCGATATTTATTGCATTATGGGCTGTTATTACACATTATGTCACAATACTTATGCCTATTCTCTCTTATTTTACAAGGTTTACATAAGAAGGGAGAATGCCGGCAGCTGGAATTCTGGGCTGGAAAAGGAGCAAGTATTAGAGACCTATTCCGCACAACTCCAAAAGTCCTGAAACTCCACGGAAGTTATTTTCAGAATATATAAAAAATACTGAGCGGAAGAAATACGTCAGTGGGGCCACCACCTGTCCACGAGGGTGGGGGCGTGCCCTACCCCCCAGGGCGCACCCCCTGCCTCGTGGGCCCCCTGTTGGCTCTCCGGTGGCCATCTTCTGCTATATGAAGTCTTTCATCCAGGGAAAAATCAGAAGCAACCTTTCGGGACGAGACTCCGCCGCCACGAGGCGGAACCTTGGCGGAACCAATCTTGGGCTCTGGCAGAGCTGTTCTGCCGGGGACACTTCCCTCCGGGAGGGGGAAATCATCGCCATCGTCATCACCAATGCTCCTCTCATCGGGAGAGGGCAATCTCCATCAACATCTTCACCAAAGCACCATCTCCTCTCAAAACCCTAGTTCATCTCTTGTATCTAATTCTTGTCTCCAAGTCCGGGATTGGTACTAGTAGGTTGCTAGTAGTGTTGATTACTCCTTGTAGTTGATGCTAGTTGGTTTATTTGGTGAAAGATCATATGTTCAGATCCTTTATGCATATTAATACTCCTCTGATTATGAACATGAATATGCTTTGTGAGTAGTTACGTTTGTTCACGAGGACATGGGAGAAGTCTTGCTATTAGTAGTCATGTGAATTTGGTATTCGATTCGATATTTTGATGAGATGTATGTTGTCTAGCCTCTAGTGGTGTTATGTGAACGTCGACTACATAACACTTCACCATTATTTGGGCCTAGAGGAAGGCATTGGGAAGTAATAAGTAGATGATGGGTTGCTAGAGTGATGTAATCTTAAACCCTAGTTTATGCGTTGCTTCGTAAAGGGCTGATTTGGATCCATATGTTTCATGCTATGGTTAGGTTTACCTTAATACTTTTGTTGTAGTTGTGGATGCTTGCAATAGAGGTTAATCATAAGTGGGATGTTCGTTCAAGTAAGAACAACACCCAAGCACCGGTCCACCCACATATCAAATTATCAAAGTACCGAACGCGAATCATATGAACGTGATGAAAACTAGCTTGACGATAATTCCCATGTGTCCCTGGGGCGCTTTTCTCTATATAAGAGTTTGTCCAGGCTTGTCCTTTGCTACAAAAAGGATTGGGCCAACTTGCTGCACTTTATTTACTTTTGTTACTTGTTTCTCGTTATAAATTATCCTATCACAAAACTATCTGTTACCACTTATTTGATGCTTGCAAGAGAATACCTACGATAACCTCTTATCATTTCCTTCTGCTCCTCGTTGGGTTCGACACTCTTACTTATCTAAAGTACTACGATAGATCCCCAATACTTGTGGGTCATCACACCGCTATGATATTATCGAGGTGGACTATGGTGGAGGGGGGCACCGCACACGGCTAAGAGATCAATGATCTATTGTTGTGTCTCCAAGGGATGCCCCCTCCTCAGATATAAAGGAGTGGAGGAGGGAGGGCGGCCTCTCTCTATGGCGCGCCCTAGGAGGAGTCCTACTCCCACCGGGAGTAGGACCCCCCCCCCCCTTCCAAGTAGTAGGAGTAGGATTCAAGGAAAGGGGAGAGAGAAGAGAAGGAAGGAGGGGGCACAACCCCTCCCCCTAGTCCAATTCGGACTAGGCCTTGTGGGGGCACGCAGCCTCTCCTCTCTCTTTCCCCTAAAGCCCAATAAGGCCCATATACTCCCCGACGAATTCCCTTAACTCTCCGGTACTCCGAAAAATACCCGAATCACTCGGAACCTTTCCGATGTCCGAATATAGTCGTCCAATATATCGATATTTACGTCTCGACCACTTCGAGACTCCTTGTCATGTCCCCGATCTCATCCGGGACTTCGAACTACCTTCGGTACATAAAAACACATAAACTCATAATATAACCGTCATCGAACTTTAAGCGTGCGGACCCTACGGGTTCGAGAACAATGTAGACATGACCGAGACACCTCTCTGGTCAATAACTAATAGCGGAACCTGGATGCTCATATTGGCTCCCACATATTCTACGAAGATCTTTGTCGGTCAAACCGCATAACAACATACGTTGTTCCCTTTGTCATCGGTATGTTACTTGCCCGAGATTCGATCGTCGGTATCTCAATACCTAGTTCAATCTCGTTACCGGCAAGTCTCTTTACTCTTTCTGTAATGCATCATTCCGCAACTAACTCATTAGTTGCAATGCTTGCAAGGCTTATAGTGATGTGCATTACCGAGTGGGCCAAGAGATACCTCTCCGACAATCGGAGTGACAAATCCTAATCTCGAAATATGCCAACCCAACAAGTACCTTTGGAGACACCTGTAGAGCACCTTTATAATCACCCAGTTACATTTTGACGTTTGGTAGCACACAAAGTGTTCCTCCGTAAACGGGAGTTGCATAATCTCATAGTCATAGGAACACATATAAGTCATGAAGAAAGCAATAGCAGAATACTAAACGACCGAGTGCTAAGCTAACGGAATCGGTCAAGTCAATCACATCATTCTCCTAATGATGTGATCCCATTAATCAAATGACAACTCATGTCAATGGCTAGAAAACATAACCATCTTTGATCAATGAGCTAGTCAAGTAGAGGCATACTAGTGACACTTTGTTTGTCTATGTATTCACACAAGTATTATGTTTCCGGTTAATACAATTCTAGCATGAATAATAAACATTTATCATGATATAAGAAAATAAATAATAACTTTATTATTGCCTCTAGGGCATATTTCCTTCAGTCTCCCACTTGCACTAGAGTCAAGAATCTAGTTCACATCGCCATGTGATTTAACACCAATAGTTCACATCACCATGTGATTAACACCCATAGTTCACATCGTTATGTGACCAACACCCAAAGGGTGTACTAGAGTCAATAATCTAGTTCACATCGCTATGTGATTAACACCCAAAGAGTACTAAGGTGTGATCATATTTTGCTTGTGAGAGAAATTTAGTCAACGGGTCTGCCACATTCAGATCCGTATGTATTTTGCAAATTTCTATGTCAACAATGCTTTCTTGCGGAGCTACTCTAGCTAATTGCTCCCACTTTCAATATGTATCTAGATCGAGACTTAGAGTCATCCAGATCTGTGTCAAAACTTGCATCGACGTAACTCTTTACGGCATTTAACCTTTGTCACCTCCATAACCGAGAAATATTTCCTTATTCCACTAAGGATAATTTTGACTGATGTCCAGTGATCTACTCCTAGATCACTATTGTACCCTCTTGCCAAAATCATGGTGAGGTACACAATAGGTCTGGTACACAGCATAGCATACTTTATAGAACCTATGACTGAGGCATAGGAAATGACTTTCATTCTCTTTTCTATTTTCTGCTGTGGTCGGGTTTTGAGTCTTTACTCAACTTTATACTTTGCAATACAGGCAAGGACTCTTTCTTTGACTGTTCCATTTTGAACTACTTCAAAATCTTGTCAAGGTATGTACTCACTGAAAAAACTTATCAAGTGTCTTGATTTATCTCTATAAATCTTGATGCTCAATATGTAAGCAGCTTCACCGAGGTCTTTCTTTGAAAAACTCCTTTCAAACACTCCTTTATGCTTTGCAGAATAATTCTACATTATTTCCGATCAACAATGTGTCATTCACATATACTTATCATAAATGTTGTAGTGCTCCCACTCACTTTCTTGTAAATACAGGCTTCACCTCAAGTCTGTATAAAACTATATGATTTGATCAACTTATCAAAGCGTATATTCCAACTCCGAGATGCTTGCACCAGTCCATAGATGGATCGCTGGAGCTTGCATATTTTGTTAGCACCTTTAGGATTGACAAAACCTTCTGGTTGCATCATATACAACTCTTCTTTAAGAAATCCATTAAGGAATGCAGTTTTGTTTATCCATTTGCCAGATTTCATAAAATGCTGCAATTGCTAACATGATTCGGAGAGACTTAAGCATAGATCCGAGTGAGAAACTCTCATCGTAGTCAACACCTTGAACTTGTCGAAAACCTTTTGTGACAATTCTAGCTTTGTAGATAGTAACACTACTATCAGCGTTCGTCTTCCACTTGAAGATCCATTTAATCTCAATGGCTCGCCGATCATTGGGCAAGTCAATCAAAGTCCATACTTAGTTCTCATACATGGATCCCATCTCAGATTTCATGGCCTCAAGCCATTTTGTGGAATCTGGGCTCACCATCGCTTCTTCATAGTTTGTAGGTTCGTCATGGTCTAGTAACATAACTTCCAGAATAGGATTACCGTACCACTCTGGTGCGGATCTTACTCTGGTTGACCTACGAGGTTCAGTAACAACTTGATCTGAAGTTTCATGATCATCATCATTAACTTCCTCACTAATTGGTGTAGGTGTCGCAGAAACCGGTTTCTGCGATGAACTACTTTCCAATAAGGGAGCAGGTACAATTACCTCATCAAGTTCTACTTTCCTCCCACTCACTTCTTTTGAGAGAAACTCCTTCTCTAGAAAGATTCCAAATTTAGCAAGAAAAGTCTTGCCTTCGGATCTGTGATAGAAGGTGTACCCAACAGTCTCTTTTGGGTATCCTATGAAGACACTTTTTTCCGATTTGGGTTCGAGCTTATCAGGTTGAAGCTTTTTCACATAAGCATCGCAGCCCCAAACTTTAAGAAACGACAACTTTGGTTTCTTGCCAAACCACAGTTCATAAGGCGTCGTCTCAGCGGATTTTGATGGTGCCCTATTTAACGTGAATGCAGCCGTCTCTAGAGCGTAACCCCAAGACGATAGCGGTAAATCAGTAAGAGACATCGTAGATTGCACTATATCCAATAAAGTACGGTTATGACATTCAGACACACCATTATGCTGTGGTGTTCCAGGTGGCACGAATTTGTGAAACTATTCCACATTGTTTTGATTGAAAAACAAACTCGTAACTCAAATATTTGTCTCTTGATCGGATCGTAGAAACTTTATTTTCTTGTCACGATGATTTTCCACTTCACTCTGAAATTCTTTGAACTTTTCAAATGTTTCAGACTTATGTTTCATCAAGTAGATATACCCATATCTACTCAAATCATCTGTGAAGGTCAAAAAATAATGATACCCGCCGCGAGCCTCAACACTCATCGGATCGCATACATCAGTATGTATTATTTCCAATAAGCCAGTTGCTTGCTCCATTGTTCCAGAGAACGGAGTTTTAGTCATCTTGCCCATAAGGCATGGTTCGCAAGCATCAAGTGATTCATAATCAAGTGATTCCAAAATCCCATCAGCATGGAGTTTCTTCATGCGCTTTACACAATTATGACCTAAACGGTATTGCCACAAATAAGTTGCACTATCATTATTAACTTTGCATCTTTTGGCTTCAATATTATGAATATGTGTATCACTACGATCGAGATCCAACAAACCATTTTCGTTGGTGTGTATGACCATAGAAGGTTTTTATTCATGTAAACAGAACAACAATTGTTCTCTAACTTAAATGAATAACCATATTGCAATAAACATGATCAAATCATATTCATGCTCAATGCAAACACCAAATAACACTTATTTAGGTTCAATACTAATCCCGAAAGTATAGGGAGTCTGCGATGATGATCATATCAATCTTGGAACCACTTCCAACACACATCATCACTTCACCCTTAACTAGTCTCTATTTATTCTGCAACTCCCGTTTCGAGTTACTAATCTTAGCAACTGAATTAGTATCAAATACTGAGGGGTTGCTAGAAACACTAGTAAAGTACACATCAATAACATGTATATCAAATATACCTTTGTTCACTTTGCCATCTTTCTTATCCGCCAAATACTTGGGGCGGTTTTCGCTTCGATGACGGTTCCTTTGCAAGAGAAGCACTCGGTCTCGAGGCTTAGGTCCGGACTTGGGCTTCTTCACTTGAGCAAAGAACTCGCTTGACGTTCTTCTTGAAGTTCCCCTTCTTCCCTTTGCCCTTTTCTTGAAACTAGTGGTCTTGTCAACCATCAACACTTGATATTTTTCTTGATTTCTACCTTCGTCGATTTCAGCATCACGAAGAGCTTGGGAATCATTTCCGTTATACCTTGCATATTATAGTTCATCACGAAGTTCTAGTAACTTGGTGATAGTGTCTAGAGAACTCTGTCAATCACTATCTTATCTGGAAGATTAACTCCCACTTGATTCAAGTGATTGTAGTACTCGGACATTACGAGCACATGCTCACTAGTGAGCAATTCTCCTCCATCTTGTAGGCAAAGAAATCGTCGGAGGTCTCATACCTCTCGACACGGGCATGAGTATGAAATACCAATTTCAACTCTTAGAACATCTTATATGCTCTGTGGCGTTCAAAACATTTTGAAGTCCGGTTCTAAGCCATAAAGCATGGTGCACTAAACTATCAAGTAGTCATCATACCGAGCTTTTGTCAAACGTTCATAACGTCTGCATCTGCTCCTGCAATAGGTCTGTCACCTAGCGGTGCATCAAGGACATAATAATTCTTTGCAACAATGAGGTTAATCCTCATATCACGGACCAAGTCCGCATCATTGCTACTAACATCTTTCAACTTAGTTTTCTCTAGAAACATATCAAAATAAAACAGGGGAGCAAAACGCGAGCTATTGATCTACAACATAGATATGCTAATACTACCAGGACTAAGTTCATGATAAATTTAAGTTCAATTAATCATATTACTTAAGAACTCCCACTTAGACAGACATCCCTCTAATCTTCTAAGTGATCACATGATCCATATCAACTAAACCATGTCCGATCATCACCTGAGATGGAGTAGTTTCAATGGTGAACATCACTATGTTGATCATATCTACTATATGATTCACGCTCGACCTTTCGGTCTCATTGTTCCAAGGCCATATCTGTTATATGCTAGGCTCGTCGAGTTTAACCTGAGTATTCCGAGTGTGCAACTGTTTTGCACCCGTTGTATTTGAACGTAGAGCCTATTACACCTGATCATCACATGGTGTCTCAGCACGAAGAACTTTCACAACGGTGCATACTCAGGGAGAACACTTATACTTTGATAATTTAGTGAGGGGTCACCTTATAATGCTACCGTCAATCAAAGCAAGATAAGATGCATAAAAAGATAAACATCACATGCAATCAATATAAGTGATATGATATATATGGCCATCATCATCTTGTGTTTGTGATCTCCATCTCCGAAGCACCGTCATGATCACCATCGTCACCGGCGCGACACCTTGATCTCCATCGTAGCATCGTTGTCATCTCGCCAATCTTATGCTTCTATGACTATCGCTACCGCTTAGTGATAAAGTAAAGCATTACAAGGCGATTGCATTGCATACAATAAAGCGACAACCATATGGCTCCTGCCAGTTACCGATTACTCGGTTACAAAACATGATCATCTCATACAATAAAATTTAGCATCATGTCTTGACCATATCACATCACAACATGCCCTGCAAAAACAAGTTAGACGTCCTCTACTTTGTTGTTGCAAATTTTATGTGGCTGCTACGGGCTTAGCAAGAACCGTTCTTACCTACGCATCAAAACCACAACGATAGTTTGTCAAGTTGGTGATGTTTTAACCTTCTCAAGGACCAAGCGTAGCCTTTTCAGTTCAACTAAAGTTGGAGAAATCGACACCGCCAGCCACCTATGTGCAAAGCACGTCGGTAGAACCAGCCTCGCGTAAGCGTCTGGCGTAATGTCGGTCCGGGCCGCTTCATCCAACAATACCGCCAACCAAAGTATGACATCTTTGGTAAGTAGTATGACTTATATCGCCCACAACTCCCTTGTGTTCTACTCGTGCATATGACATCTACGCATAAAACCAGGCTCGGATGCCACTTTGTTGAGGAACGTAGTAATTTCAAAAATTTACTACGCTGCGCAAGATAATGGTGATGCATAGCAACGAGAGGGGAGAGTGTTGTCCACGTACCCTCGTAGACCGAAAGCGGAAGCGTTAGCACAACGCGGTTGATGTAGTCATACGTCTTCACTATCCGACCGATCAAGTACCGAACGTACGGCACCTCCGAGTTCAGCACACTTTCAGGTCGATGACGTCCCTCGAACTCCGTTCCAGCCGAGCTTTGAGGGAAAGTTCCGTCAGCACGAAGGCGTGGTGACGATGACGATGTTCTACCGACGCAGGGCTTCGCCTAAGCACCGCTACGATATTATCGAGGTGGACTATGGTGGAGGGGGGCACCGCACACGACTAAGAGATCAATGATCAATTATTGTGTCTCCAAGGGGTGCCACCCTCCCTGTATATAAAGGAGTGGAGGAGGGGGAGGGCCGGCCCTCTCTCTATGGCGTGCCCTATGAGGAGTCCTACTCCCACCGGGAGTAGGATTCCCCCCTTCCAAGTAGTAGGAGTAGGAGTCAAGGAAAGGGGAGAGAGAAGAGAAGGAAGGAGGGGGTGCAGCCCCTCCCCCTAGTCCAATTCGGACTAGGCCTTGGGGGGGGCGCAGCCTCTCCTCTCTCTTTCCCCTAAAGCACAATAAGGCCCATATACTCCCCGGTGAATTCCCGTAACTCTCCGGTACTCCGAAAAATACCCGAATCACTCGTAACCTTTCCGATGTCCGAATATAGTCGTCAAATATATCGATCTTTACGTCTCGACCATTTCGAACTCCTCGTCATGTCCCTGATCTCATCCGGGACTCCGAACTACCTTCGGTACATCAAAACACATAAACTCATAATATAACCATCATCGAACTTTAAGCGTGCGGATCCTACGGGTTCGAGCACAATGTAGACATGACCGAGACACGTCTCCAGTCAATAACCAATAGCAGAACCTGGATGCTCATATTGGCTCCCACATATTCTATGAAGATCTTTATCGGTCAAACCGCATAACAACATACGTTGTTCCCTTTGTCATTGATATGTTACTTGCCTGAGATTCGATCGTTGGTATCTCAATACCTAGTTCAATCTCGTTACCGGCAAGTCTCTTTACTCGTTCTGTAATACATCATTCGACAACTAACTCATTAGTTGCAATGCTTGCAAGGCTTATAGTGATGTGCATTACCGAGTGGGCCTAGAGATACCTCTCCGACAATCGGAGTGACAAATCCTAATCTCGAAATACGCCAACCCAACAAGTACCTTTGGAGACACATATAGAGCACCTTTATAATCACCCAGTTACGTTGTGATGTTTGGTAGCACACAAAGTGTTCCTCCATTAAGCAGGAGTTGCATAATCTCATAGTCTTAGGAACATGTATAAGTCATGAAGAAAGCAATAGCGAGAATACTAAGCGATCGAGTGCTAAGCTAACGAGAATGGGTCAAGTCAATCACATCATTCTCCTAATGATGTGATCCCGTTAATCAAATGACAACTCATGTCAATGGCTAGGAAACATAACCATCTTTGATCAACGAGCTAGTCAAGTAGAGGCATACTAGTGACACTTTGTTTGTCTATGTATTCACACAAGTATTATGTTTCCGGTTAATACAATTCTAGCATGAATAATAAACATTTATCATGATATAAGGAAATAAATAATAACTTTATTATTTCCTCTAGGGCATATTTCCTTCACCATTTACCTTATATCTCTCGCGTCACACGACACAATAAGCACACCCACGACAACACAAAGAGAGAGGACATCCAGTGGTTCCAATGGCGCTCCCAGCGGCCGACGATGACAACGGCGGGCAGCTCACCACGCATCACGTAGTGGACACCCACGTGAGGGGGAAGGCCCTCTCGGTGGTGTACACGAACGATCCGGTCTCGGTGGAGAGCTCCATCCAAACTATGGAGCAGTTCCTTGCCGAGGACAAGTACTGAGTGGTCGGCTTCGACCTCGAGTACACCATCGGTCGTGTCGGACACGATCAGAAGGTTGCCGTCGCCCAGTTGTGCCTGCGACATGACATCCTCGTCTACCACTACCACCTTGCCACAAGGCCTTGCGAGCGTTTCTCCAGGTTTATCAACAGCTCCGACTACAGTTTCGCTACGGTGGACACCACCAACGATCTAAAAGCGCTCAAGGTTTTGGACTTGAAATGCCCGAATCTTGTCAACATCCAGCACCACTACAAGGTCTGGGGCAGCGACAAAAACAAGCTGAACTCCCTGGTTGACCTCGCCTCGGCCATCATCGACCCCTACTACATGAAGATGAAGAATGAGAGCAATAAGGACAAGAACGCTCGCACAAAGGTGTAGCATGAGAGACTGGATGAACAACATGTCAAGTACGCGGCCATGGACGCGTACACAAGCTACGAGACGTACAGGCGGATCGTTGACATGAGGAAGTGTCTTCTTCCTGCCCCAGACGTTGGATCGAGCCACAAAGCAGTGGCAGGAGCGTCACATGAATTAGATGACTAGACGATCGTTTCTCCTACTTTAGAATGCATGCAATTGTTTATCGAGGTGTGTGCGAATGATCTGTATAGTCACTTATGTAATTGGATGTTTATTTCAGTTATATATATACACACATGTTATTCTACTGTAGACAGAGCAAATCACACGGCTTATTAGCAGCAATCGTCTCTATTATTATTGGTCTTCGCACACATTTCTGATTATGAACCTGTTTGCCGCGTATCACACACATCTTGTTCAGTTGAACCATTTCCATTGTGTTGCCTAATCACACACAGTTCATTCAAGTGAATCATATGCTATATATCGCACACGCCTTCATCTGGCTGCCCGTTTCTTTTTTTCCTCCTCATCCCAAACAATTAATTGAACTGAACTGTATGCCCTGCATCTCACATGCAACTAAAATGTGAACCGTGTTTGATGCATCCGTCATTGCAAACGTTTTGCACCTTTTTCGACGGTTTTTTACACCACCATTTGTGATTACGGTATCGCACACAGTTTCATCAAAGGGTCTCTGATCGTAGTGTCACATTTGGACCATCCTGCAGTAGTGCATGTCTAGGAAGAGAGGAGGTGTCTATGCAGTTTGCTACGAAGGAAAAACAATCCTCGGAATTGAACTGGTCAGTTTACACTACTTGCCTTTGTAGTTTTTGTGTGCCAGTTTTGAATGACCGGTCTGAACTTATTTTTGAAGCAATTCCTGAACTCGGAACATGTCTGACTAACAGTTAAGTGACCTATTATGTTCACCCCATCTGAATCTCCTGGAATGGCCTGCTTGGATAGGGTGAGGACAAGTGCATGGGCTGGTGAACATAAGTAGGACTGTGAACATGGAGGATTGTCAGATTGTCGTGCTGTACCAAATTACATTTTGCACTGTTGCATATGCTTAACTAAACAATTTCTACTATTTGTTAATTTAACTATGATGTAGAGCAAGATGAGAGCTTGGAAACATCGGGGGAGTCTGTAACGAGCATGACGGACATCACGCTGCCAATCAACGAGGAGCATTAGAGACTTTTTAGCTATCAATCTTGCCTTACGGAAGTGTTTTGTAGTCATAGTACTTCATGTGTTATGAAAGTGTCAAACACCAGATGTCTTCAAAGCAAAAATATAATGGAAACTATAAAGATATTTTTAGTTATTTACATCCGCTAATGTCAACTATTTTGGTACTGGTCTTCATGGTGACAACTATTATAATTGAATATGTGAAGATATTTGCTTCTTGGATGAACAATATAACTCCATAGCTCACTATAACTTAAGCAGCTTATAAGGTACAACTTAATTAAGATATCGTCAATAACCACTATTTTATTCACTTGCATCATTTGTTATCTAATAGAATGATATAAATAGAGGGTTCCCAGTCCAAAAGGAGGATATGAACAGAGAGTAGCTAAAGTAGAGACAAAGAACTGCCAATTATCATTGTTTTATTTCAGTAGGATTGCTTTTGAGATAATAAATGAAGCTAAGTAGTCCCATCTCAAATTAATTTACATAGTACTGGATCTTTTCATGCAAAATATCCTAGATCCAAGAGTTTCACAAGAAATATTATTTTTTCAAGATTATAGGTCTAATTAGGAATAAGTGAATGAGATTACTTGGATAATATTCATATATTTGATCTAGTGATGTATGGTTATTATGTGCTTCTCTTGAATTTATTTGTATGTGTACATGTTAAATTAGTTCCTTTTCGGCAACCAGAATGATCGAAGCTTTTCAGATCTTTCGATGTTAAAATTTTATGGTGGCTTCACACAACTATATCATTTGCCCACCAAATTGTCATCGCATTTTGGTAATTTGTTTGCTCAGTGGCGTTCCTTGATGAGATGTAGCCTCACATGGATGGAAATGGAGAAGCTATAGATTGGTATGTCCAAGTTTGCAGTTTTTCTACATCAGACTGCTTCTATGGAGGTCAAATACGAGGCACTGATACATTGTGTGTCAAATTATTATTGTGTGTATATATAACTGGATACTAAATTAATTGATGTAGGGAATTAGAGAGGATGGAGTTAGTTGGTTGCAGAAGGTAGAAAATAAGAATATCTTACAACGCTTAATAAGGTGGGAGACAGAGAGAGTGAGACTAGAATATGTATGCCCATTGCAACGCACGGGCAATTAACTAGTTATATATTTAAGTAGTACAACCTTCATCCCGAATCTGTATCTAAACAAATATAAGACAAGTAATTTGGGACGGGGGAGTAAGTTATTGGATTGCTTGAACTAGGGTTACAAGGAAAAAGGAGCAACACTTGGAGAAGAAGGGAGCCCAAAAACTTGTGTACTGGTACTTTCTTTCCACCTAAGATAGTTGCTTATTCCCTGTGATTATCTAATTTTGTTCCACTCTATTTTTTTGGTTTCCATGGACCCATCTCTGGTTTATGGTGAGCAAGGGGTGTTGCTTATATCCAAGTTGTTGCAAGGTGCCTTCCATCCTCAATGGTAAATTCAATGAATATTGATGTAACCCACAGAAAATAGGAATATAGATGTATTGTGTACGTATATGAGGTGAAGCATGTACCACTAAGGCCAACTCCAGCGCGCGACCCCATCCTGTGTGGGTGCGTCTGTTTGGGGTAGAACAGACGAATAGCGCGGCCCCAAACGGACAAATGTCCGGATTTCGTCTGTTTTCGACCCATTCCCGGCCCAAACTTGCGCCGAGTTTGGGGTGAAACGGACATCGCGCGGACGGACTCGACACATGCCCTTGTCCCCCCGTGGCCCGCCTGTCGGGGACACTAGCAGGCCCTTCGCTTCCAACACCTCCACCCGCTCTCCCCCGCCCCACCCCGCCGCCGGCGCCACCACTATTCTCCAACCGCCTCCTCACTGCTCACCCCCCGGCCGTCCATACCAAACCACGTCTCGACATCACTGCCACCACGCCCGCGCTTTCGTAGTAGTTTTGGCCGTCGCTTGGAGGAGATTTGGCCGTCGCCGTCGTAGCCGGTGGCAGAGGGGATATGACCGCAGGTGAAGTTTATGGACCACGGCGGCCACGACAGCTTCCGGCGAGTGCTCCAGAGCGGCCAGTAGTCAGCCGCAAACCACCCCTGCTGCATCGAGGTGATCATCGCGGCCTCTTTGCCACCACGACCGCAAGGTGTTTGACACTTTGCCCACAAAGGTATGGACAGTGAAGATGGATTTTTCTTCCACCACTTCATTTATTCATTGTACGGTTCATCGTCGGATGATGAAGATCTTGTGGTGGCTGCACTGGTCGATCACGACCACATTGAATGGCAGCTTCCTCGGTACAGGGGGTCACTCCCAGGCCATGCTCCCAATCTGAACCGCAACAGGGAGAGAGGCCACGCCCTACTCTATGCCGATTACTTTGCGAACACCTCGCTCTTCAAGCCGGATAAATTCCGTCACCGTTTTCGTATGGCAAGACATGTGTTCAATCGTATTCGAGAGGGAGTGGTTGCTCATGACCCATACTTCGAGTGCAAGACGGATTTCATCGTGAAATGCGTGATTGGCACATCATTTGGATCTTCAAAATGACTTGGTTGAGCACGTGTGGACTCACATTGGCAACCAATAGATGTATTGGTTCATTATGTTCATTCAAGACAATTTCGATTTGGTTGTAAAACTATTTTATTAGAGACAATTTCGATTGGGTTGTAAACTATTTTTTCAGACAATTAATATTTGAACATGCAAACTTATTTTGAACATAATATGAATATATGGGCATTTTTTGCTGTGGCGGACAGGATGGGGCCAAACGATGCGACCGTGCGCTGGGCGCACGGCCACCGCATCTCAGGACAGGCCCGGACACGACCCCATTGCCCTACCCAAACAGACAGAATCCAGGAAAAACGGACGTCCGTTTGGGGTCGTGCGCTGGAGTTGGCCTAATGATTACTTATTTTCAGATGGCACCTGCTGTGTGTGCTTACATGTAAATTGATATGGGCAATCAGAAAAAAAATCTATACATGTGAAATTTGGTATGCATTGCATGCATATGTTTTTTTAGGGGTGACGCATTGCATGCATATGTGTAATCAGAATAAGATAAATTAAAGGTCCGTGGCAACGCATGGACATTCTGCTAGTCTTAATAAAGACCGACTTCAACCTTTCGAAAAGAAGCTAGACACCGTATGCAACATGCAACCACATATGACACCACGAAGTTAAAGCAAGCACCTGGGATGGTGGTTCATGGCGAGCGACCACCAGCCCAGACCCCTGCCTCTGCCGCCCCGCCCTTCCCTTGACCTCACACCACAGTTGTCCTTGGCAGCGCCCCCGACCATCCCTTTAAGCCCAGCCGACCCCCAGATCGAAACCAGCAGCTCCTAGGCCCCACACACCCCTAAGATAAACAGTGAGGCGCTGCTTCCCCGGCGTAATAGGCGGACTAGCGCCTATTACGTTGGGGAATGCTTCCTTTAACTGGGAAACAACTGACTGGGAATTGAAATCCAGGGGGGCGACAGACCTCTAGCTAAGGTGAAATAGTATACGAGGAGAAACCTTGTGCATCGCGAGTTACTAGGAACATCTAGTATCAGGAAGAAGGTGTAGGAAGAAGCAGTCAACTAGTGTCTTCTGTGGGATGAATACCGTGCAAGCAGACACGTAAGATTTGCACGAATAAGGGAAGAGGAGTACCAGTTCTGGTTGCTATTGTTGTGTCCTCCTGATATCGTGGTGATGTTCTTCTTTTTACCGGGGGAACCGATGTTGTGGAGGAGGGTGGATCCTTGGACGAACCCATGGCCAAATTGTTGACTGTGTTGCGGTGGTCGTCTATCGGCGGAGGGGAAGCAGATCCGAGGCGGCGAATGACGGCATAACGGGAACAACTCCGGTGCAGTGGACGGTGGCGATGTTGGAGCGGTAGCGGTGAGGCGCAGGACGGCGTGGTTGAACTGGCTCAGGTACGGCGCACGTCGGCGTCCTGGAGGCAGCTCAGCCTCGGCTTCAACTACTAGCCGTGGAGGGTATTAAATTGTCATATATTCAAAAAATCATATTAAATTGTCAAAGTATTTTGACCTTCATGGATATTGATTTTCTGTAAAAACCAAAAACATGCAGAAATCAGGAACTGACAATGGGCACTAGATTAATAAGTTAGTCTAGAAAAATAATATAAAGGTGCACCAAAACCATATAAAATTGATATAAATATAGCATGAATACTTCATAAATTGCAGATACATTGGAGATGTATCAACCTCTAGCTATAATTAATTGCAATTTGAACAAAAATCTCTAAGTGTGCCACCACTGAATTTGGCCCTATATGTTATGAGTTGATTGCCCCTAACCAGACTGCCTACATCAAAGGGAAGTTTATAATGGAAAGCATCATTGTTGCACATGAAATTATTCACTCTACTGCCCTACTAATCATTCTGGCTTTGTTTTCAAGTTAGATTATGAGAAGTCTTATGACATGATTAGTAGAGAGTTTCTATTGGAATTGCTTGCTAGTAGAGGGTTTAGCCCTAAGTGGATTACCAAAACCAATTCCTTATTGTTTAACGGCTCGGTTGGCGTCAGACTTAATGACACTATTAGTGAATTTTTTGTAGCTGACAGGGTGTAAGGCAGGGGGATCCTATTTCCCCTTGCTTTTCAACCTTGTAGCTGATGTCTTCACTAGGATGCTTATTATAGCTGGTAGTAATAATTATATTTCTGGTCTTTATCCGGTGACAAACCCTACTGGTGTGATCAGTATGCAATATGTTGATGACACTTTGTTGTTTGTATGGACTAACTTAGACCATGCCAAAAATCTCAAATGGTTGTTATGTTGTTTTGAGCACCTTTCCAGGATGATAGTTAATTCCCATAAATATGATTTGGTTCCTATTAATGTAAGTAGTGATGAAGCTCAGACTTTTGCCCAAAATTTGGGGTGTAAGTTGGTCTCTTTCCCTATTAAGTACTTAGGTACCCCTCTACACTATTGTAATCTTAAAAAATGAGGACCTCCAACCTATTGTTGATAGCATTATCAATAGAGCTGCTGGTTGGAGAGGGAGATTACTCTCTTTGGGAAAGAGACTGGTTCTTGTCCAAGTCTTCTTAGCTAGCATCCCCTCCTACCTTATGGGTGTTAATAAATTCCCTAAATGGGCTATTACTCTCATTAATTACCAACTAGCTCATTGCTTCTTGGATGATTATGAGGGACACCACATCTATCACCTAGCTGCCTGGGGGTCTTTAACTATGAAAAAGATTGGTGGGCTAGGGTATTACTAATATTACTGACATGAATCTATGTCTTTTGGTTTCTTGGTTAAAGAGGTATCAATATGATGAGGGTAAGGTTTGGATAAATATGATTGATTCTAAATACAGAACTCACTCCCCTAATATCTTTACTTACCCTTCTACTGGTGCCTCTCCTATCTGGAAAGGTATACTAGCCGATGCTAAGGCAGCTGATTTTGACTATTCTTGGAAGATTGGGAATGGTAGTAAATCTAGGTTTTGGGAGGACCAATGGATTGGCTCTGCCTCTCTAGCTATCCAATTTTAGGATTTATATACCATTTTACGATGAACATAATTGTGCTATGAGTGAAGTTTGGGATGGTTGTCAACTCAAACTTTATTTTAGGAGATGTCTCTCTCCTAAACATATCTTAGATTGGCAGGACCTTGTTAATATTACCTCTTCCATCATTTTTTATGATAGAGAGGATGAGCTTGTGTGGAACTATAATGCTAATGGGATATACTCTGTGAAATCCTTTTATGACATTATCAATTTTAGAGGGGTTTTGCCTATGTACTCTCCTGCTATTTGGCATTTGAATATTCCCCCCAAGGCCCAAATATTCATCCGGCTACTTAATAATAATAATAATAATAATAATAATAATAATAATAATAATAATAATAATAAGAAGAAGAAGAAGAAGAAGAAGAAGAAGAAGAAGAAGAAGAAGAAGAAGAAGAAGAAGAAGAAGAAAAAGAATAAGAAGATTCTTACCAGAGACAATCTGTCTAAAAGACAGAATGTCCCTCATTTAACTTGTATATTTTGTTCTGAGTTAGAATCTTGTGGTCATTTATTTTTTGAGTGTGCTGTGGCAGTTGAACTCTGGAAGGGCATTGCTAGTCTTCTTTGGTTTCTTTGAGGCTCCTAGTATGGACAATTTAGCCTCTTGGTGGGCTAATAATGCAACTCACAAAGTGGCAAATGTGGTTCATTCTCCAGCTTTGTGGTCTTTCTGAAAAATTAGAAACAATGTGATTTTCAACCGTACTCCTTGGTCTGGTATGCATGCTATCTAGAGAAAGTAGTTGTTATTCTACCTCCGTGGTAGGTCCTATCCTTAGAGCCAGGGAGCAAGTAGAGACTATTACAGCAAACAACAATTTGTGGCAAGCCTTTGTTGCTATGGCCGGAAGTGGGCTAGGTCTTGACAGTTGTTCTTCATTTGGTTAAACTACTGCCTCAGGTGAAGACTGAAGTTGGAAGCAGGGCGAAGACCCCCCCCTAGAATAATATGTTGCTCTTTAGGGGGGGTTCCCCTGTTTTCTCTTATGCTATTGTAAGGATATCTTAGGTAGTGGTCTGGAATCTGTTAGTATTGTTTTTAGCTTTCCTTTCTGCTCTTCTAGCCGAGATGCTGGGCTTCTCCCCGCTCCTGCGTGCTTGTAATGTGCTAAGGTCCGCAACACTCTGGCTTTGTTGGTAATGCAATGGGGCTGGGGCCTTTGGCCTTTTTTCTCGATAAAAACTTGTTGTGTAAACTCAAGTTTAGTCGAGAAACTGAATTAAGGACGGTGTGCTCATTTAGAAAACCTCCTATGTGGGTTAGTGGCCTTTCTAGTGTTCATTTGTCCTAATGAAATTATGGGAACTTTTGGATTGGTAGAATGTTAGTTGCTTCATAACCCAAGTTCTTAAGAGCACATATTCTTTATAGAAAAGAATGTATAAGAAAATGTTTCGGGAAATGGGCTTTGGTGAAAATGCTAAGAGTGTTGGAGGTTTGTGTCAACTAGTGCAAGCAAAAATAATTAAGTTTTCAATTTTCCAAGTCCAAGAGAGCCATTTTAAATAAGATCAAATGCAAATTCCAAATAAACCCAACTTGATTTGAAAAATAGGGGGCCAAAATCTAGGGTGTTACATGCGGTGAGCCGAGGGTGGCTATATAGGGCGATCGATTCGGCAGGAGGTGGACCAATTCCTCCCGTCACGTTTTCGGGGACGTAGGAGAGCTCGCGCCATCTCCTTGCTCGCATGTGTTCGACGCCACGCTCCCCTCCCATGCATCGCCCGAGCCTGACTAAGTGAAAAACGGCTAATTCGGTCATTCCTGACGGGTCTGACTATGGATGCTTTAAACTTCGTGCTATGTAGGCAAAACAGTAAACACAGGATAAGAAATGCGCCAATTTTGCATCACACGGGTCTGATTGAACCAAATGCACCGAGTAAAATGCATCCGTGGTCATTGAACTTGTGTCAAAAGTTCACTTTGGTCACTGTACTTAGGAATACGGTCAATACGATCACTATACACGACTTGAGATGATTATATGGTCACTGTCTCACTGTATAGCTCCGTATTTTGCTATGTTGACTGCTCAAACACCACATAACCCTCTCTCTACCTTACGAGGGTCCCAGCTGACAGTTTAAACAAAATCTCTGCGTCGTAGGAGAATCAAATCAGGGATTTCTGCTGAAGCCCACGTACTGTAAACCACCGTGCCGACACAAGTTCATGTTAAATCAATGGAGCGTTATGCATATTTAATTAAGATGCATAAAACACACTTACGCGCATGCATGCAACACTTTTGCAGCCATCGTCGAAAACAGTACACCGGGAGCGATGAGATGAGCAAGTCATTGGACTACTTAGACGACCTAGGTCGTGGCGCGACGTCGTATTTTCGCAGTTCTTCATCGGCGTTGCCATCCTCTTGGTGGTGCACGTCGTCGGTGCCGTCGTCGTCGCGGTACCATTTCCGCGTCGCCGGTGGCAAAGCGGACACTGCGGGGCACGACCTAAATGTGTGAACCTTTGTTGTGCTCATCATGGTGTGCGTTGTGGAGCTAAGGCCTGTGCGGCTGCACGTGCATGCCGCGAGGACACCGGACTCAGCTACTTGTGCCCCAGACGCTGTGCTCGAGAACACGCTATTCCTCGCTGTTGGCATGGGCGTGGAGCTCAATAAGACGGTGAAGGAGGGTAGGGAGCTAGGAGGATACTGGTACCTGCTCCCAGCGTGGAGCTGCGCAATGCATGCGTTGTTAGAGTTAAGGAAAAAGTCCAAAACAAACCTTGAAATTGTAAACGATAGCTAAATCAAACCCTGAACTTTGAATCCCGGAAATTTGCACTTTAAACTTGTAATTCCGGTCTATTTTAGACCCTAGACCTGTTTGGCACACTGGGAACAAGAAAATCCCGGGGGATAACCTGCTACTCAGAATTTGGGCCGGCCCAACTATAACACAACAACAAAATCGTGAACTTTAAAATATATTCACGCATTTCTAAAATATCCAGAAGTTAAAAAATATTGTTGTTTTCTATTTTTCGCACAAAATTCAATTCCTTTGGTGTTTTTAATTTTTTCCGGAACTTTGAAATTATATTCGCATTTAAAAAAATTGTTTGTGATTCCAAAAACAATTCTGAAAAATGTTCAGAATTTCAAAAGTTCTTCACGTCCTATGAAAATCTTTCGGATTTTTTAAAATCGTGTCACATTTTAAAGTAATGTTTTTAGAATATTGTTTTGGATCGTTGGTTAAGGACTCGTCTAGGTCAGCCCACCAGACATGAAGCGGGCTTTTATTTTCTGAAAGCTGAACAATTTTTTTAAGTGCGAACACTTTTTGAAACATAAACATTTTCTGAAACCTGAACATAATTTTAAAGTGTGAATGCTTTTTGAAAATTTTAAAATAGGAACAAATTTCTAAATCTGAAAAACTGTAAGAAAATATTTTGTGACATCTAAAAATATCGCAAGTTTAAAAAATGTACGGACAAATTCAAACAAATGTTTATACAATGTATAATAATATTTGTGTAACTCAAAAAAATGTTTCATACATTTGAAAAGATGTAGCATTTCAATAATGTTTACGAGTTTCAAAAGTTTATAAAAAAATATTTGATGTGTGTACTAAAAATGTATATTGGGTACGAAGAAAAAATAGACATGTGTAAAAAAGAAAAAAGATAACAAAACAAAAGGGCAAAAACAAAGAAAACCAGGAGCAGTGGGCGCGCGCGAGCGACGGTGCTAATGGGCCGGCCCAGTTCAGCAAATACCGGCTAAATCTTCTCAAGGTTTAAAATAGACTGGCATAACAGAGTTTGGTGTGCTAATTTCAGGGATTGAGAGTTCAGGGTTTGATTTAGCTTTCGCCGACAAATTCAAGGTTTGTTTTGAACTTTTTCCTAAAGTTAACCACATTGGGGAGTCCATGTCCGACTTGGACTGGAACAATCATCCGAGCGTGTTAGGGACTTAGGTATGTTAAGTTTGTAGGCTAGCTCCTTTCTATACTTGGGTACCCCTGTAATATTTTGAATCAGATCAATAGAAAGAAAACAAAGATGACCTATACGGTCATGTGGCCATCAACTCGCGTGTCCTCTTTTTGTTTCGGGTTCGTGTGCTTCGAGCGATCAAATTGAACAGCTGGCGGCGTGTTGTTACGTGCCTGTGCTACCTATGCAGATCTATCCAGCAGCTAGTTAGACTGCTTCCTTTGTACGTGTATCTCTCGCCGTCTACGTTCATATGCGTGTATCGATGATAAGCACCCGCCTATACCGCTGTTGAGGTCGGACCAACGCCAACAGCGGCGATGGTGGCCGGGCTCGTCAAAGTGCAGGCTGGAATGGCGTGAGTGGAGTGACGCATCCCTGGAAACGGCGAACGTCCTACTCCTATATATGTATTTACGTAACAGACTCACATAGTAGAGGTATAAGAACGGTCCCGTGGCTGAGTCCTGAATATAAGAATTGTTGTCATTTTTGTGCTGCGAAAGGGACACGGAATGGAACTGAGCGGCCGTGAAGAAAGTCGGGAGCACGAATCGTTGCATGCAGCCCCGTCCCACCCGCGCACGATAGCATGCATGCACACATGCGGCGGTACCACACTAAGAAAATTTGTTGCGTCTTTGTCCACATATCGATCCAATGATCAATTGCATAGCATGTTTAGCGGTCTTTGGAGATCCCTATGTTAAAGCGGGGGAGTAGGAGTAGTGTTTATTTTTTTTCTTTCTCCGTGGGACTTTCGTAAGGTAGAGAGAGGGGGTTCTACAATGACTATATAATCACATCAAGTCGTATATAATGACCTTATTGATTGTACTCTTAAGTACAATAATTAAAATGAGCTTTAGACACAAGTTCAATGACTGCAGATGTATTTTACTCAAACTAGTAAAACGCCTGTGCGTTCCTACGGGCCAACAAATGGATCTATTATGACCCGCTCAATTCCAGCTCTTTGATCATTGTGTTATTATTCCTCTGGTCCTTTTTAGTTTGCATATAAGTTTTGTCTGAAGTCAAAATATCTCTAATTTGACCAAACTTATAATAAAAGTATTGACATTCATAATACCAAATCAACATCATTAGATCTATTGTGGAACATAGTTTCATATTTTATATATTTGGTATTGTAGATGTTGATTTTTTTAATATAAATTTGGGTCAAACTTTGCAAAGTTTGACTTGACACAAATCTTATACGCAGAGTCAAAAGGGCCGGAGGGAGTACTTCACTATGTTGCTACTCCACTGAAAATCCGACTTGTGCTTCCTCCGGGTCTATGAAATTGTTGAGTCCCATCATCTCTAACCCATCGAGAAATAAGAGATCCAGTCACTCCCGCGCCTCCTCACAGCTCAGCGCATTTTGGCCGTTCGATTTGTTTGCTTGATGCGTTTCCGACCGTTAGATCGATGCGGTGAAGAATTTTTGCCGTCAGATCGACCCCGCGCGCCTGTAGCAATGAATAGTTACCGCCCGTTGTAAAGATCTCGTGCCACCGCATGTAAATTCTGTTCCCCGCCAAGGGCGTTTTAATCATTTCGTATGGTTGGAAAAAGGCCCAATAGCCACAGGGTTGAGCCCGCGAGCGATGCAGTGGTCAGCGGCTGGAACCCTAGCCGCTCCCCCTCCCACTCGCTCTCCTCTCTCCCCACCCTCACCCGCACATCTCTCTCTCTCTAGCCGCCGCCGCCGCCAGCTAGCCTCTCCGTCCCGCTTCTTCTCCTCCCCATCGCCCCCCGCCCCCCCGTCGGTCGTCCTCTTGCATCTCCAGAAGGGTGCCGTCGTCGTCCGCGGCGCCGGGGAAGGGGCGGAAGTGGAGCCGGCTATGGCGGAGCGGGTCCAGGGACGACGCCGGGGGCTGCGAGAGGTCCTCGACCTCGTCGTCCGCCGCCGCGGTCGGCTCGGTCGTCGTGGCCGTGGCGCGCGTGCCGCCGACGGACTTTCGCGTGATCAGGAAGGAGTGGGCTGCCGTCCGCGTCCAGGCCGCCTTCCGCGCCCTTCTGGTAACCAACGCGCAAAAATTCCTACGCTTTCTGATCTGATGCGATGCGGTGTTGGTGTCGATGAATTGATGATGTGTGTGTCTCGCGCGCGGTTGATCACGCGAGGCGGGCACTGAAGGCGCTGCGGGGGATCGAGTGGCTGCAGGCGCTGGTGCGCGGCCGGCTGGTGCAGAGGCAACTCGCCGTCACGCTCAGCCGCATGGAGGCGCTGCTGAGGGTGCAGGAGCGCGCCATGGAGCGCCGGGCGCGCTGCTCCGCCGACGCTCAATCACAGGACCTCAACGGCCGTGCCGATCCGCTCAGGAACCTGAGGTACATATCTTTTTGGACTGAATGTGCATTTGCAATACCAGATTCGATCAATGATTTGTGCAGTTCTCGTTCCTGCAAATTTGATAGTCACTCTGTGTCCTGTGGCAAGATAATTGAAAGAAGTCCAAATACCCCCCTGAACTGTCAGATTTCGAACACATCACCCCCCGAACCGCAAAACCGGACTCTTAATCCCCCGGACTGTCAATTACCAGACAAATCACCCCCTGAGGCTGTTTTGGTGGGTTTGCCCACCCGGTTTGCCTATGTGGCTCGGCAGTTGAGCGCTTTAATTGAGGGGTTGCCACATCGGCAATAGTTGGAAAAGAAGGTCTAATCCACCCTCGCCATACCGCCTCGACCGCTCCGTTCGCCTTTTCACCTCCGCTCCCCTGTCTTCTCGCTCGGCGACACGACGGCGATTTGGCGACCACGGCGGTGCGGGCGACGATCGTCGGCATGGTACGAACAATCGGACGGCAAAGAACGATCGGTCGGTGCGCCTAACATTGCCCTACAAATCTTGCCTTTTGTTCGCATTAGGCACATCGGTTAGGGGTTTTCGGAGGATTTGATTTGGGGGCTAGGGTTTAGTTCATCATGTTGAGGAAATTTCGATTTTGACAAAGATGGTGGAAGCGATTGCTAGAGGGTGCTGGTTTAGGACTTACGTATATGAAATCGATGTGCCTATTTAAATGATTTAGGGTTTTCTTGATCTGAAGAAAAAAGCAGTTTTTTGGAGAAAAGTTCAAGATGTCTTTTGAAATTGATGTGCATATGCTCTATAATTGATGTAGGGTTATATGATGTGCGACTGCTTATTATCCGCTCAATTACTTAGGGTTGTTTATTGTCTCATTTTGTTTAGGAAATGGATCCACCGGACTATCTTTGTGTCGATTCCACTTGATTGGAGATTTTGAGCATGATGGAAAGGATTGGGTTTATTTGGGAGGCAAAACAGGGCTATCCACAATTGAGCATCCAATCTTGTCACTATATGAACGAAGAAGAAGCTTGCAGATCATGTATCCTGCTCTGTTTTGCTCTAGAAAACACTAAGTTGCGATGGAAATATCCAGTGATGATATGGCAAATGCTTTGCTTGTCTTTGGATGATCGACAATCGTGGAGATGATGGCAAAGCATGTGGTGATGGTGGTGTGATTGACATATATGCTACCATTCTTCTTTGAAAAAGGTCACGAAGCAAGTGAAAGAAATGTTGATTCAGGTGTTTGAGAGAGGAAAAGGTGTTGCAACCGAGGAGGTGCAGATTTCAGTGACTCAGACAAAGGATGTGATAGTGACTATGTTGTGCCTCCTGCAGAGAGCAATAGTTCTTGAAGATGAAGAAATTAATGAGTACTGAGCATTATGCTAAAGAATTCAAGTTGAAAAGAGAAAGAATATGCTAGGGGAGGAAGAAGCAAGAGCTTGCAATGTTCTGATGAGTTCATTGTACCGTAAACATGTAAGTCGGATGATGATGCAGATGACACTCCATATTTTGAAAGTGATGATGATCTTTCTTATGATGAGGCTAGTGATGGAGAGGTCATGATGTTAGAAGGAGAAAGACCAACCATAAGGTGTATGATGACACTTTAGAAGCACCCAGGTTTGAGGTTGGCATGGCTTTTACGGATAGCGTGCAATTCAAAAATGCCTTTGGTTAAATATGGTCTCAAGAATTTCCATCATTTGATATTTCCCAAAGATGAGAAGAAGAGAGTGAGTGCCAAGTGTAGCTGGACTGGTTGCAAGTGGAGCATATATGGGTCAATAAATAGCAAATCATTTGGTTGATAGTTCACAGGTACAACAATGTCCACACTTGTGTGCCAGGGAGAGACAATAAGGTGACCAAGATCTTTGTAATTGCTAGGAAATATTTTAGACAAATCGAGACAACCCAACATGGAGGGTGGAGAAAATGCAAGAAGTCAGTACTAGAAGATTTGCTAGCAGATGTGAACATATCCAAATGCAAGAGGGCAAAGAAGCTTGTCATGGAGAAGCTCATAGATTCAACTAATGGTGAGTATTCCAGGTATTTGACTACCACCTTGAGTTACTTAGGAGCAATCCTGGAAATCTTATTGCGATCACATTAGACCTCAAGTACATGATGAAATGTCTTTGAGAGGATGTATGTCTGTCTAGATGGTTGCAAGAAAGGTTTTATGGTGGATGCGAGAAGAGTTGTTGGGTTAGATGGTTGTTTTTACGAAGGGGCGATTGCATGGACAAATTCTTTCGGCCATTGGGAGAGATGCCAACAACCGGATGTACCCAATTGCATGGGCTCTTGTTGAAGTTGAGAGTTATGACGGTTAGTGCTTGGTTTGTCACTTCTTCAAAAGGACATTCAGATAAATAATCATGGTGATGGATGGGTTTTCATCTCGACCCGTGAAGGGCCTCATCGGATCAAGAAATGAAATATGTCCACAAGTCGAGCATAGAATGTGTGCTGTGCACATCTATGCAAAGCTGGAGAAAGCGACATAGGGAGAAGATATATCGAGAAAATTTTTTGGGCATGTGCAAAAGCCTCGACAAAACAGGATTCAACTATCATAGAGCCAAGCTAGCCCAAAAAAAGCAGCGGAGGGGCACAAGATATTATGAAAACCAATCCACGAACACCGGAAGCGAGCTTTTTCAAACTTGGCTCATATTGTGATTCTGTGGAAAACAATATGTGTGAGTCCTTTAACAACTCCATCATGAGAGCAAGGTTTTATCCTGTGATTACTAGTCATGAGATCATAAGGAAGAAGGTCATGGCTAGAATTCAAGAAAACAGAGCAAAGCCTAAGAAGTGGAGTGGAAAAATATGCCCTAATATTTTCAAAAGTTGCGACTTAACATAAAGAGATCAGGAAGATGCAATGTGCTATGGAATGGCAAAGACGGATTTGAAGTGCAGAAGGTGAGTCTGAAGGTTCACAGTTGACACGGAGAAGTGGACTTGCTCTTGTAGATATTGGGAACTCTCTGGGTTGCCTGTTGTCATGCAATCGGTCAAGATATACACATGTGGTTTATGCCTTGATGACTTCATTGCACCTTGTTACTTCATCGGCACATACAACCAGTTATGACCATGTGCTACAACCAAGAGAGGGCGAAGAGAATTGGCTGTATCTACAAACCCTAGACTGCACCCTCTGTTAGGGTTAATAACAAGCACAGGAGGAAGAAGACAGAAAAGAACTAGAGAGGAGCAAGAGAAGCCCAAAAGCAACAAAATTTCAAGGAAAGGAGTTAAGATGACATGTTCAAGATGTGGAAGTACACAACACAATAAGAGGAAGCATTGAGAAAAAACCAGGATACTTGACTATGTAAAGGCAAAGAAAGAGAAGCGAGCAAGGACACAAGTTTGCATGCACTCCTCAGTACTTTCTCAAGAAGCGTGGCCATCCTCTCGGCCAACAATGTTCACAACCAGCCACATCCCGGCCAACACGAGTTCACACCACCTCGCGAGGCACCCGGCTCCAAAGACCTCCAAGGGCTCCAAAGACTGCAAGGGCACCTGCAGCTCAAAGGACAAAGACCAAGACAATTTATGGCTCCCGGGGCTTCAAACTCTCACCAAGCACCTCACAAATTCCGACTTATGGTGATGGGAGGTTTGAGTGGCTTCTAACAGGAAGGAGGGGATAGTTTACCTATGCATCATTGGTGAAGTGTAGCATCAGTGATAAGTCTGGGCTTTTGTTGATGTAAAACATCATCTTAAATGATGTGCTTTTGGTCATGTAAAACTTAGTGATGGTGGATGATGAATGACAATGCAAAACTGCTGCATTATGTGCTTTTGGTGATGTTAAACTTTATTCTAGAGCTATTTGAATGGAAGAACAATATGCTACAATTTCAAATTCTGGTGCACATTTTTGTGTGCAAGTGTTAATAATTTCCTGTGCTGGGTTACTACAATTTCAATTCTGTGCTGGGTTACTACAATTTCAATTCTGTGCAAGTGCATTCATTTTTGCACTTCAGTGTCTTGCTCTGTTTTAACAGTGATCATGTTGAAAATTTGTACAAGTGGTCATCTACACTTGCCTCTTTTAGTTTTACACTAAATGTTGTAGACAAAATTCAGTCAAACTTGCTCGTTTTTAGCAGACTGAATTTAACAATGTCTTGCTCTCTGTTTTAACAAAGTGATCATGTTGAATTGAGACAAACTGATGTAGACAAAATTCAGTGGCCCAAGATACTAGTGCTCATTTCGAGACAAAGTTGACACTTAGCACAACAGCCCCAAAGGTTCATAGATAGCAACAAGATCTTGCATAGATACAATGCAATCTTTCCTTTGCTTGACACAAAGAAAATGCAGCAGAACAAAACCATTGCAAGTGCAACAGGAAAAAGCCATAAAATCTTTCTAAAAACCACGCATCGGTGAATCTTCATCTTGATGTCTTGATTTCAGCAGCTTGGATGTCAATCTTCTCCACGAAGTTTTTGCTTCTCCATCTTCTCAAACCTCTCTTTCTCTAGATCTTCCATCAGCCTCATGTTCTCCTCGCTCTTCTCCCATACAGCATTGCGCAGGTCCACAATAAGTCGCCTGACAAATGGTGTTGTCGGATCATCGAACCAGCAGTAAACCTCACAGCCATCAGTGCCTCCAATCTTGTGCAATTTCAGCAAAAGGATCCAAAATGAGCAACTAAAACAGTGCTAATCAAATGGAATAAGAACGCAACAAAAAAATACCTTCCGAAACCTGCACTTGTGATATCTTCTTCCAGATTTTCATCACTCCATGAAATCCATCTTGGCATCTTGAATCCACACTGCAATTAATCGGTGGCTCGTAGGCCATCGGGTGCTCTCAGAGGGGATTGGCGGCCCTAAACTACTGGCGGTTCCTAGAGGAGGATGAACCATGAGACGAGCTCGAGCTCGCCATGGCAGAGCAGCTGAATAGAGGAGAGAAGAGAGGGAATGGGGACTGGAGATGAACCCTAGCAAGGGAGGGGGGATTTATTCTTCTCCCGCGCGAAACAGAAACGCCCGAAGCTGATTCCCGCGCAAAAGAGGCGCCTCAGTCAATCTACCTGGCAAAACAGCCTCCACGTAGGCAAAACCGGGTGGGCAAACCCACCAAAAGCGGCCTCGGGGTGATTTGTGCAGTAACCGACGATCCAGGATTAAGAGTCCGGTTTTGCGGTTCGGGGGGTGATGTGTTCGAAATCTGACAGTTCAGGGGGGTATTTGGACTTCTTTCCAAGATAATTTGATAGAATTGCTCTGTGTCACGTGGAAGAATTTTTGTTCCTATTTATTACAGTACAGATTATACTAATGCATCTTCAGTTATCAAGGGTGTGGCATATCTTGGCAGCTTAGTGGGGATTGAGGTATATCCTCCTTTCCTATTTATTTTTGCATCTTTGTGTAATTATATTGTTCATGGAAACATTTATTTGGGACAACTGCATGATAGAAAAGTTACATGTCGGTAAGTTGCAGATGTGCCATGAATTCTACTGTCCTTGAACCTGCTTAATTAAGTTGTTTCCACGCTTGATTCCGTTAGTTTTCAACCTGCGAGGTGCCCTTGTAGGTTTTTTAGGCTGCGATGATCTGTGTATTATAATGATTGGATTCGATTTGGTAGGTGTGCGTGCGTGGTGTACAGTCCAGTTGTGGATTAAAGCCTGCTGAATTCAGTTGCTTCGGTGCTTGCTGTTACGCTCGACTTCCTATTGTTAGTTGTACCCGCTTGCTTCGAGTTCCTCGTGGTAGCACCCCATCAGTTTGATGGGGATAACTGAGCTGCAGGTTGGGACTAAATCAGTTCATGTCCTGAGCCTTTTGTAACTTCAAGTACCCTTCTTATTATCACCTGCCTTATGGCTAGAAATGCTTGCATCCATTTGGTGGTTACAGTTGTCAACCTTTTCCTTCTACTTGGCTTGTCGCTCACAATTAGCAGATTTATATATTGTTGGTGATGCATATATTTAGCACCGCATTGAACATTTTTTGTGGCAGGACAGATTGATGGACAATTCTTTTGTTTGTGTAGTTGTATATGAAGTTCCACATACATGAATCTCCACTCATCTGGTAAGATTCCAAGACAGGCTAATATCGAAGCAATTTTTGTAAAAAAATCTTACCACCAGACTATTATCAAAGTATTTTTTGCACGAGGTTGAATATTAAATGTTGGGTGCTTGATAATTCATCCAGGTTGAGATCCACCACTGATGACACGAGTCTGCTACCCTGCTCCTATGAAGGTAACCGAAGGCCTGCGCCTCCCACCGTGATATCCTCTCTCTTCTTGCACCTTTTCATGTGAACTCCTCCCAATTCTTACCACTTTTTGGGTTGTTTGATTCAGGTTTCTTTTTCTAAAATTAAATCAAGTCTCAAGGAATGAGATGGAAGCGTTGTTCAGGATCTATGAGAAGGTGAACCGCTCTATCAATTGAGGATGAACTCATCCAATTGTTACCTCCAAAAAACTTCCTATGTGTTCTTGGGATCAAGTAATGTGATGTTGGTTTACTAAATTCTGGTATGTATTCCTGTCAGCTAATAAGACCATCGTTTCCATTTTTCAGCACTGTATTGGGAACACTTTTACTATCCGAGGATACATCCAAAGTAAAGGTTATGCTATTCATTATCTTTTTTTTTCTGGATGCACCTTTCCTATATCCTTTTCTATTCCTATTTTTGCATACCTTATTTTTTAGAAGGTCTAATTGCAAGTATTTGCAAAGTCTAATTGTTATGCAAAATTTTCTGTACACCCCCATGTACCACCAGGTGAAAGTAGCACCATCGGCGTCCGTCGCCTTCATCCTGGACGTCCCCATGTTGTTTTTGTACTGCCCAAAGGTACATCAGATGCTTCTCCTCCATGGTTGATTGTTCACTAGGCTGGCCCGTAGAAACACCGTCGCTCAGGTCAATGGTTTCGCATACGCTGATATTTGTTAGTTTAGCGTGTGGTTAGTAAATCGACATTTGCTTTGGTATGTGATTGGATCACCACTTACTAAGATTGGATCTCATCATGGCTATATTACAACTCAGCAGTGTCTCATTCTCACTGGCATGTTATTGTTTTACCATAATGCAGGGGATCTGAAGCAAGGAAATGCTCATGCCTAAAGACCCAAATGGCACTATTATCATGGTGAGCCTGAAATCCATGGCTAAAGATTCAGCAATTCATCCATCACAAACCGAGCCAACTACTGACCATGCTCCTCGCCCTCTACCCAGCCTCCCAAGTTTGAAATGGGTGTGCGGTGATTTGGGGAGATGTAGGGGTGCCTGGTGCTGCCGATTTGGTTGCTCTGGTACAGCTCTGCTGCCTAGAGCTCCGCCGCCAGCGCATTTTCATGTGGTCTGTCCTTCGATGTGGGCGACACCATTGAAGGGCTTCCCTCCCGTTGGAGTGGCATGAGGGAATTGTTTCTAGGTCATGCTTCCTCATCTGTTCCAGCGAATATACGACCATGTAAGTTTCTTTCCCATCACTTAATCTGTTCTTTGTTTCTTTTGGGGCGGTCTTGTGATGCTGCTCTGTAGTAGGTGGAGGTGTTCCTCTGCTCGCCAACTACAGGAGGCGAGCGAAGCTACAATGGAGCGGCAGATTATGGACTTCGGTTGCTGACCAACAAAATCAACTCAGTGGCACTCCTGGTCCATTCTTCTCACTTATCGGTCAAATCCTGATTTTGGATTCTACTATTTAGCTTCATATTCTATTGATTTGGTAGGCTACATCTATGTGGATGCACCAGCTCTGCTCCATAGATATGGATACTAAGTGTTTCGTGGTAGTGTTCTTTGATAATTTTGTGTTGCCATTGCTCTCGGTCAGAATATTTTAGAATTTATTAATGGTCAATACTTATCCATCAATCTACTAATTCTTTCTCAAGTGTTGCAGTTTATATGCTGAAAAAAATGACATCTACCTAGATTTGGATCTCTGTAATCTTAAATGATACGGATTCCAGTAAGAAATTATTTATGTACGGGCTCCCCAACTGCAATTAGCATTTTTTGTTGCATGAATTTAACTCTACAGAAGCACATGAATTATACCAATGAAGAACTTAGGATAGAGGAAATTATATTTACTGAAGTTTTAAGGAATTGCCTGTTGATTTCTTCCTTCTCTTCCCTAACGACCTCTCCTCCACGGTGCTCAGGCAGAGGCAGCGTGGGCAGCCGCCTCACTAAGCGGGAGAGCTTCCTCCTAGGCCGCATCTGAGAGGAACCCGGACCTTGTGCCCATGTGTCTGTGTTGGTGACCGCGGCTGCCCCGTCCCCGTGCATCACCCCGCCCCTTCCGCGAGGGAGTGGCGTGGTGGCGTTAAGAAGAGCTCTACCGCCGTGGTGTCGCCCCTTCCTCCGGTGCCACCGCTGCCCTCCGGACTATCGTCCTCATGTTCGGGTAATCTCTCTCTCTCTCTCTATATATATATATATATATATATATATATATATAATCCTCATCATAATTTTCTCACTGCTGATTCAGTTTTATGTAGTCTGCACGGAAGATTAGCCATCAAATATAATACATTACATAGATTAAAAACATATATTAGAAATATGTGCAGGTTTGGATTTGATATGACCTGAAATAACTATATTTGTTATGGACTCCTGCCATTAGAACAAATGTCCTATAACTAGCTCTGCTTTCATTGCCATGTAGTTTTACTAGCGTAAATACTTGCTTTTGCTTATGTTTTCCTGCCTTTCGGAACAAGCCATCACTACTACCTCATGATTATGGTGTGTGTCTACCTGATGATATACGGAAAATGTGTTTCTGTTTTTACATTGATAAAACATGCGTTTAGTTGGACCGGCCGAGAATAGTTCTCTGATTAATGCTTACAGTTTACTGTCAACTACTTCTACTGATGGCTTACATTTTTATAGATTGTGACCATAATTGTGAGCCATATGGGAGGTCACTCACTGGATAAATATAATGGACTGGAGTGGGGATTGAGTACCTTCCGAAACGGGCCTTACTCTCTGGTTTCTCCTTCCACAACATGGTGTAGGATGCAGCGTGTTGTCGTGCAAGGTACTGATGGTCTCTGAGGTGAGCTCTTTATGTGATTCTAATGGTGCTTTGTCTCCCTTTGCAAGTATAGTTACATTTTAGTGTATATGAATTTTGTGTTGATTGACTGGAAGTCAGGGTTCTGTACGATGATTTATATATGTCCCTGAATTTCATTATATTTCCTGTGTGCTCATTTGTCATGGAAGTTATCGTAGATGCACCTCCACTCATAGCATGGCCACAATGTGAATTAGTTGATTAGGATTTTATACGTTTCCATTTACCCTTTCTATTGTAACTTTAGTACCGCGTAGTTTATCTATTCAATCGATTATCAAGATGTAGGTTATCCTTTTGCATGGCATGCCTAAAAGTGAATATCACCACATAGATGTTTTCCTGATGTTATGTTTTTTTTTCAAGCTGAAAATTGTTGTTCCATACCAATATATCCTAGTGGGAGCACTTTGTGTCTATGTTGGTCAATGTTTTGTCGTGATCAAACCTTCTTTTCTTGTTCCCAGTTTGAAAAATATTTTATTCAGACATTTTGGATCATGCTAAGATACTTGAGACCGTTTTTTAACTAGGAGCCTAGAGAATAACATATTAACATGGAGAAGTTTTTTACGCGGTGATCCTCAAAACTTCCTAATACTTCAGTGGAGTAGGAAGGCTTGCATGAGTTTACAAAACAATCTTGAACACTTCTCAAACTAGACTGACCATTATAGTTTGCAGAACAAGGTAATGCCACCTCGGAAAATTAGGTGTCTCTTTGTGCTTCATTTTCAGTTACATTGGTTGTAGTGCACATATCTGGTCAAGGTGCATGAAATTGATACTAGCCGTGGTTAATATGGCCAGAATGATGTGTGAAAAGGTGCCCGATCCTTGTGATGGCTCATGTTGTTGGAGGCTACATTTTCTATGGCATGTTTTTTTTTGTCGTAATAGTATGGTAGAAACGCTGGTATCCCCAAAAAGATGACACAATAATATGCCAGGCCTATTATTGGCTCAGTCCCAAAATAAGTATCTTTGATTTAGTACAACTTTAATGCAAAGTTGTACTAAATCGAAATAAGTATCTTTGATTTGGTACTAAATCAAAGACATTTATTTTGGGATGGAGGGAGTATGTGCTAACTGGTTATAGTAAAGAAAAGAAGATATTGCCCATGTGTAGATCAAGTGATTTTAGTCTGTGTTTCTGGATAAGCCTAAGCTGAAAATAAATGGCAGCAAGTATGTTCCATTCGTATGCATTGCCTACTCAGGGAATTGCATCTCATTATAGCAATTCATAATTAGTTCCATTATTTAATTTGATGTTGCGAATATATGCTCATCTTGTACAATTTAACTTTTAGATAATTACCGAGTCATTTCCAGTTAGGGGGGAAATAAACTCAAAACTCTGTCAATGATCAATCATGCACTCATACATGAAATCCTTCTTTATCATATATGATGGCTTGTGGTTTGGTATTGCATGACATGATCCATGGTTCGAGTCTTACATTTACTTACATAAAGCTACTCGATGTTGATATTAACACATGCCATTTCCTAGATCCTGCATATATATGTTAAGAAAATTGTTTCCTATATGTCACTGACCCAACGGATTTAACTTAATCTAAACCTCCCCTGTTTCTGCTATATACCCCTATTTTTCTGAACTTAACAACAGAACAACATCATATATTATATCAGCACACAAGTGAACCGGAAAGCATTTTATTCAGATTCTTGGTACCCTTTGTGTAAAATTATTCCTTACTTGTTGGGGATTTAGAGACGCGGTATCTGGTTGATGAAGGATTTTGTCTCCTAAGCTCCACACATTCTCTTCCATCTAAAACGACCGACACGGTCAAGTGATGTAGTAGTTGATGGCCGAGAGCTAAAATCAAGGCACCATCTTGTTTTAGGATTTGTGTAATCTTTAGATCCACCTTACCATCACAAGTATTTGCCTGAGCTCTGGTGATTACTCCCAAGGATTACTCCACCAAATACCATTACTGATTTATCACGGTGTGCATGGCTGGCTATTCATGTGCAGTACTGCAGTGCGTGGCCTTCTCTATGCTGTGAAATGCCAGTACTTGTGTTGTGACCCTTCATGTAATGTTTGTTAACTTCCAAAGTGTCGCGTAACTATGTATATGTATCTTGAATATCGACATGTCGTAAACCTGTAACCCTTTGAAACAGGACCTGCTATCTATTGGTATTACTGATATAAAAGAGAGATTTGGTTTGTGTTGATGCAGGAGGGCAGCAGCCTCGGCGCGGCGATCAAGTCGCTCCTTAGCGCGGATAAATAGTGCCACCAGGCCGGCGGGACCATCATCCTCTCCAAGAGGAGGGGCTGGCTCAAGCAGGTACAACTCGCTCTTCCTCCCTGTTTCTTCTTCGATTGTGTCAAACTTGAGCCTGTAGCCACTATTCAGATATCTAACATGTCAGATTTATTCTTTATGCCCAGGAGATCCCTCTCTGATTTAGTTGAGTAGTATAGTTGGTTGACCATCAGGTTGTAGGGTTGTGTTTTGTAGTCGTACACCATCCTTTTTCCTCCGTTGACATCATAATAAAAATAAGAAACACAGTTTGTATTGATATATTTTTCCTTGACAGGGCATCTATACCATTTATATATTCTAAGAGGCTCCAAAATATGAAGAAAGAGGTGGCTATACAGGATGGCAAGCATCGCAAGACATTATGGAGGTTCTCAATGCTTGGCTCCCCTGTCGCTGCTCCATCGGCAACCTCTCACAGTTTGTTTGTGTCATGTTCATGTGAGGTGGTGCCTATGAAGTACATCGACAAGGCAGATGAATTACGCCACTTATTAGTCTACACTACTATTAAACAAGAAAACATGGCAGACGAAAACTCTGCCATCCACATACCATACAGCGAGAGAACGAAAAGTTCGCACCCACTTAATCCCAACCCAAAATTATCGCTAACCTTCCACCTAATCCTCTTCCCATGCTCCCGGAACCTGGGAAAGAGCCGCCCCATCCTCTTCTCGTGGAACGCCTCATCGCCCGTTTACCCCAACAGCTGCCGCCCACAACGCCTCGCCTCTCTGCCCGCATAAGCACAAAGTGGACAAACGTTTCGGCTACCGGCGACGGAGGCCGCGGGGAGCCCGTGGCGCGCCGGCGCCCGCACCCCCTCGCCTCTCCGGCCACATCGGTCTCCTCCGTAAGCTTAAATCGGGTGCACGGGGGGCGGCCGCCGGCGAATGAGTCCACGCGCGAGCCTTATCTGAAGGTATTTTGCCCGGCCTTGTTGGACTCCAGAAACAAAGTTCTGCACTCAGATGGCGCAGATTTTGTTTTATGTTACACCTCCGTTCAGTTTCGACTGTATTTGCCCGAGAAACAGTGGAGGAATAGCGCCCTAGCATTTACTTCTGTAAACCATAGAAATTAATTATCAGAACTGCTGTTTTGAGCCTAACTAATCAAAGCAATTCTGAAAACCTACTCTGATGCTTACAGTTGGCATTTGCATATCACTTTTTCGTACTTGCTGTACCGCTACTTTTCTTGAAATTGGTATGTATACATGCCACAAGCCTGAGTTTCACTTTTTAATACTTGAGAAGTGCTATTTGTCCTGAAAAATATGTACGAATACATGCCAATGCCACAAGTATCAGTCAGCACAACTGTACTACGATACATAATTCAGAGGTTTGCTACACATTCAGAGTACTGAGAACGCCATAATTGCAACAGTTATCAATAATAAAGTCTTATATGGTTTTTAATTTTCAGGTCCTTCATCGGTCTATTGTGCACTGAAGGTCCCCTTCATCTCTGACAAATTCTGCTGCATCCTCATTTGTATGTGTGCTTCAATCTATTTTTCATGTTGTTTTCTTGAGCCCTGGTGTTTTGATTCTTGGGCGATTGGCAAAGGCTTTACAAATTAAGCCCCTGTTAACAATTTTAGAGGTGTAGGTAAGCCTGCAGCTCATGTGGGTGGAGGAGACGCACGCTTCGATCTGTCCCTCAGTAGTTGTTGCCGCCACCCTCGCTGCCATCGCCGGAGATGAAACTTGGTGGTAAGCCTCTTCTCCCCCCTCTCATTTCTTCCCCTTTGCTCCGGATGTTCTCTGTTCATGCTATACTGTTTGTAAATATCTTTCGTTGATCTAGCTGATAATATTGTCGGTGGTTATCAGTGTGTTGCATTTACACCAAGGCTTTAAGTTGCTGTGATTTTGCTATGCGCGGTTGAGAGCATGGAACAAAGTATTTTGCCCGGGAATAGACGTGTTAAGTGTTTCTGTGTTCACCAAACAAAAGCTCGTATGTAAACTTACAAGTGTTGTCTATTGTAGTGTATTTTGTTTTTCGGCCTAATCTTCTAACATGCTTGGTTAATAGTGCCTCGCCCTATGGCTGTCGTGCTCCATGCCCTATATCGTCAATGGCACATGGTTGGATGTCCAGGTTGCTATGCCGATATTTTTGCTGGATTTGTACTTGGATAAAGAGTTGGTTTTGTAACTTCGGATGGGGTAGTCCAGCTATTGCCTCTTTACCTATACACCGACGTATATCTATGATGTAGTCGACAAGGAGGACTACCTATGATGCCCATGCAGTTGATAATGTTTGCAGGCCAACCTATAATGTCAGGTTGGAGGCCTACCTTATGATAAAGGTTGTTTGTAGATTGGAGTTTATGTTTTTCTTTCTTAGCTTTTAAGAATATTGTAGTTAAAACATGAGATGGACTAATTTAGAGTAGTGCCTATCTTATACATCAGCCTCTGCTCAAATAGTCTATTGTGTATGTTCATGCAAGGATTATTCTCACAAACAACTACCCTCCACTCAGGAAGCCTCAAATTGAATAGTGAGCTATGCTGCCAAATATTATAATGCATTATTTCCATACAAGTAAGATTATTTGGTCCCATTCTGAAGCATTTTTTCAATGCTTATTTATTTGGTTTAATTTGTACTACATGATAGCCACATCATCGTACTACATCACAACGTCTAAATCACCTCTACTCAGCCCTCTCCACACTGTTAGGTATGTAATACTCTTTCTTTCTTTGTTGATGAAGATCAGATCGATGGTCTATCATGCATGCATGCAGGAGCATATTGCCTGATCTGTTCAGCTAAATATTGTTATTTCAGATTTAGAGACCCGTGTTGCTCACAGCGATGTCCAGAACATTATTTTATCCAATAGATATTGATAATGTTATCTCCAGAGTAAAGCCATACAAATTTTCTAGATGGTTATGCTAATCAAATCTTTTCTGATGAATTTAGTAGGAAATATTCAGTTATGGATTCATGTTTTAGCCATTCTACGTTAGCTTGTTTCCTCTTCGTTTAGGGGGCCTCAAGGGTTGAGCATTATTTTATCCAACAAATATTGATAATGTTATCTCCAGAATAAAGCCGTACAAATTTTCTAGATGGTTACGCTAATCAAATCTTATCTGATGAATTTAGTAGGAAATATTCAGTTATGGATCCATGTTTTAGCCATTCCATGTTAGCTTGTTTCCTTCTCGTTTTAGGGGCTTACACGGGTATGTCCATGTTTGCCTCAAGGGTTGAGCATGTGCATGAAGGTGTTAGCTTGCAGATAAACACTAATTGCTGTTTGCTAAAGGCGACTGTGTGCAGGAAGACAATCCCGTTGGAGGTGATCCCGACGATCGATGTGAAGTCGGGGTGGAAGAAGGGCATGTAGGTTACCTTCCTAAAAGAACGATCTAATTTATCTCGTGTATACTTATGTATTTTAAAAAGTTACTGGGGTGTACTTTTATATTATCACTATAATATTTGAAGTTATATTTCTAGAATATTTCACTTTTCAGATTAATGGGATGTTTTCCGATCAAGGAAGGGCACTCAAGGCTACGCATCTAGAGGAAGGTGCATGCTTTCTTGAGGAGTTGTATAAAGAGATCCCGAAGAGCTGAAGATTTCCAGGGAAATCGTTGATGCCAGTAGGTAAGTATACTCTCCTTCACTCAGATGTACACGTGTGATCATTTGTTATTTTGCTGATTAAGATTCAAGAGCCCGTACTTACTCGAATATTGGAGCCTGCCTTGCCTGGTCCAGATTAAACCGGAGAAATGCAATTTTCGTTTTGGTTCCGTGTGACAATCCAGTTGTATTATTGATAGTCTGCACTGTCATTCTGAGTTATTAAGTGTCAGTTTTGGTGCATGTCTTCAGTAGAACAACAAACTGATTTTGTGTGCTAAGATAAACACTAATTGCTACTTGCTAATGATGACTATGTGCAAGAAGACGATCCCGGTGGAGGAGATCCTGGCGACTGACGTGAAATCAGAGTGGAAGAAGGGCATGAAGGATACCTTCCGAAAGGAATTATCTGACTTTTCGGTACATAATTATGTATTTTAAAAAGTTGCCAACGTGTACTTTTATATTATCACTATAATCTCTGAAGATATATTTCTAGATATTTCATTTTTCACATGACCTAAGGCACTATTTTATTTGAAAATAATTTCTAAATTAAAATTTGTGAATAGACTGCATGATGTTTCATGTGTCTGAATTGCATTTTTGGTCAAAGTAAGAGAGCAAGGTGCAGAGGAGCTATGAGTCCAAAAACAGAATGAACTTATCATATCTCTTTGCATTACAACGATTTGTGTTATGCATTATTTTACTATATATATTACTCCCTCTGTCGCATAGCTTGAAAAGCGTTCTTATAGTAAGGAGTATCAGATTTATATGTTTTATAACATGGTTGGTACATCGAATAAGGAAACCATGATGGCCAGAACTTCTAGCCCTTAGCGCTTCATCATCATGTGAAAATATTGCACGTTTCTTGTTCAGTCTTATTCGCAGCGAAAACTATAGTTTGTGCTTGCCAATCATCAGATCGTCTTTGAAATCTATGGAACGGAAGCAGAATAACTATTTTTATACCATTGGCGGATGGGTTGCTTGAGGCATGCAAGGATGTGTTTCTCCCGTTGGTCATACATTTAAGACGTGTGTGGATCGTGTGTTATATGCGTGCTCACATGGTTGGCATGAGAAACATTTATATGACTCAGTAAAATATCACTACCGAAAAATAAGATTCATAATATGGATTATTATACGTGCGTTGCACGTGCATGTTTACTAGTATGCTTAGTGGTTATGCCTCCACAATTGACTCCTTTATTATGTTTCTGTTCTTATTACCTCTTATGTATTCTCGCTTTTGGTATCGAACTTCATGTCGAGTGGCTAGCTTTTATGGTCCTATGAACGCACTGAGCTTGATCCTGCCTTATAATCTGATGTCGATATTGAGCTCCATGTGTTTTACTTCTATCACGATTGAATGTTTCTTTGCTTTATTATTATCCTGTATAAGTGCAAATGCTATACCTTGGTTCCTAATAACAGTGTTACATGCTTCGGCAAAACGTTGAGACCGGCACCCTCGCGCCAGGGCGTGATCCCGATCTAGTAGTCTAACATATGGAGTCATTTGGCTTCAACTCTGCATTGCCACCCAATTCAAAATTCGCATAGGTTTTCTCCAAGTCTGCCAAACTACCATGGGCATCCCATCAGCCAACTTTTAATTTCTTCCAACATTCGTCATCCACTCCCTTCTAAAAGTTCAGACAAATTAAAGAAGTTTCCCATACAACTTCGCAATAATGATATAGTACATCAAAAATCCCAAATTGCTCTCATTTTCCTTTTTTTAAGCATTGCATACAAAGAAAAATAGCTGGAATCATATCATATGCACATAATGATCAAGGTGTAGCACTTCCGTTCTCGAATTAGCTTGAAACAAATTCTTCTCACTTGAATTGATGGCTCATGCAACATTATTTTTATTCTGTTATGTAAATGATTGCATGCATCGCATTCCCTTTAGTTGGCTACTATGACATAACTTAATGACAGAGCATCCAGTCACTAATGTCTGCACTTCCCTATTGCTCTCACATGTTCGTGCTCCTTTCCCTTCCCATTGATACCACAACTTTCCCTAAGTAAGAGATCCTTACAATGTAAAATTATTTCATAGAAAACATAATCGATGTGCATATTTGCTATCTCAGTCATTTACAATCCCTCAGGTGATTCTCCTACTCATACAACCTCAGTCGCCAAACTTTGTGATGGTTCATTAGCAGGACATGCTTGTTTCTTTGACACACACACTCAAAACAGTTAAAAACTCTACTGATGAGATTCTTTGTATTTATCGTAACACGGATACTCAAAATAGAAGAACTATGATCACCTTCTCACTGAAATAATGAACAAAATGTAGTGCCCAATCAAGAGAATCCTTGTCGGTGGCAGCGAGGGCATACATATTTTTAGTAGTTCAACAACAATAGTGTCACACATGTACTTTTTAAATCTTTTTTCAACCATCTCGATCTAATTCTTTCGCTTAAGACATCTTTATTTTTAAGAGTACGCATAGGCGTACTATATTTTTATAGAAGAAAGAAGCAGATTACAAGAAGACTACCCTTGTTACGAACTACAAGCGTAGCACAAACTCCGCACCTTAGCAGTCCGAAGACATGTCACCATACACATTATAACCATAACACAAGATGCCTACCTAAACTGAAAGACAAAGTCATGTTCAAGTGACACCGGACGCCTCCGAAGATAAGACACCATCAAGACTTCCCTGGTCAACGCACTACCCACCCATGTAAGCCTGAAAGACACTACCCACCCATGTAAGCCCAAAAGACATGTCGGCGAGGAGGTGGCAGGACTTGGTCGGACTCGAGGAGGCACTGTCTTGGACACATGAGCGACGGCGTACATAGAGCCCTTGAAGATCAACCTGTGTTAGCAATGAGCACCAAAGGATCGCAACACAGGACCTGCATGTCGTGTCTTCATACATGATGCTCCCAACAGAGAAACGACGTTGAGAACGCCGGCATCGCCAACTCTAACTTGAACCTAGGCTTTGGGAGACAACCACCAAACACCAATGTGAGGGAAAGATGCCGACACACCTCGACACGCCTCCAAGGAGTGGAACGGCACCCACAGCGCTGCCGCCACCGGCACAACCAAAGTTGGACATAACTTTCATCCATAGCACTACACATCTCTAGCTCCGCACACCAGAATGGAGGCAACACCGTCCAAGTTGGAACACATTACCGCCGTCACAACACCTCTTCATAATGGCCGGAGCACCGTGGTAACCGCACAAGCGAGAGCACAAGCCATCCTCCATCTCCAGTCGCACAAACACACTCAATATAATTTTTCAAATAAAGCATGCCTCATCTTCAACGACAAACACATTCAATGTAAAGTCCTTTTTATCAAGTTAAGACATCTATATCTTGCAAATACAGCATGCCCCATTAATATAATTTCTCATAAGTTGATAAAAGGAGAAGCATACACATAGAAAATAATTTGTCTATTTGTGTGAAACAATTCTAACACAAACACACATACATGGTAGAAAGGATATTGTGGATGCCATCATATGAACAGGCAGATCTAAAAGTTATAAATATTCCATGACAATGGTATGTACTTTTCCGTTTAATCTACTTTGCAATATCATAACAAGAGTCATTACAAACAACACTTACCTTGTCCCCTCAGGTATTCTCGAGGTTTTAGCGTAATGTCAATTGAGCATTGTTCAACAAAAGTACTATTGAACTGGCTAAGAACTTATATTTTACCTAAGTGCTACTGCGATCTATACATCAAAGCATAATCAGCCTACAGATATTCCTACATCAAAAAAATTATTTCTTCTTTGAGATACTCACTCCGTCCCATAATATAAGATTTGGTGCTGCTTGCAAGATGCCCTCTTGCGCCGATTTCACTCATTGCATCTTGCGTACGTGCAGTACCACGTCATTGTCAAGGAAAGCACGCTGCCATTGGCAGAGCTCTTGCAGGTTAAAAGGAACCTCCTTCTCTTGGTACCAGCAGAACCCACAGGTCAAAGGGCCCACCCCGTTGTTTGGGGTGCTCAAACCTGTAAACTTGTCAACTACAAAACTTTATGATCTTCGAAAAAGGAATGGATAATTTGTCAAGGGTTTTACATCGATAGAACAATAAAGGGAACAGAACACAAATGGAAACGACCCTCATACACACACTCTGGTCTATGTAGACAGTTCTTATGGGACGTGGAGTATGTGATCACGAGCGCACAGAGTCTTGGAATCTGTCCCGTGCGCTATGTCTTCGTGATTCGTTTTCCCGAGCACTGCGGATCTTTGCATGGCCTTGGTAGCCGTGAAATAGGAATTTTAAAGGTAAAATCTTCACGGACGGTGGGCAGGACGGCAAGATCGATGGACGCCGTCGCGAGGTCGCGTCAGGCCGTGGCTCGAGACGTCGGCCAATTCTGATCCGTGGATCGATTTCGATAACGTCGTCATTACGGTGGAGTAAATGGAGATATGGGTAGGTGGGTGGAGCTGCCTGTGTAACATCCCAAAATTCTAAATTTTGGAATGTTATATATAATAAATAACTATGCTTGTTGTCTGATTGTTGGTTTGACTGAATGAGTGAAACTGAGTGAAATTTGAAAACTTTTGAAAGTTGAATGAGAGGGAATGAAATGACTTTCCCAAAACTTTCTCCTTTGCCTTTTGGATCTCAATGAATTCAAATTCATTCCAACACCAAAGCCTAGAGTGAAGATGACATGACTTCTTCCATTTTGAAATGAATAGGGTTTTGGAAAAGATTTAAATTTCATTTGGGAATATTTCAAATTCAAAGCTTTATGCAACTCAATGATTTTCATGAGGGAAGATAAAATGACTTCTTCAATTATATGAAATATGAGTTGGAAGTTAAAAAGTATCAAATTGAAAGTCAATTGAAAGTGCCTTGAAACCCTCTTTCAAATTTAGTTTTGGAATTTGAATTCAAACATTGGCAAGTGGGAATCATTTCAAAATATATGCCTGATAAATACTTGAGCAAAAGTATGAGAGGAGTAAATATGACACTCCAAAAATATCGGAGGAAAACAATGCCAAAAGTTTTGAATTCAAACTTGAGATTTATTTGAATTTGAAAAAATGAATTTTTATAAAGTTTGGATTTTGCCTTTGGAAAAATGTTCAAATGATAGGAATATTCCTGATCATTTTGGTATATATATGTCCTATATAAAATATTTATAGATATTGTTTTATTTCTGTTTTTGTTTTATTTAAAAAATAAATTTTAAAAGAAAAACCCCCTCGGGCGCCCGGCCAAACCACCCAGAGCCCAGCCAGCGCCGCCCGCCCTTTGGCCCGGCCAGCGCCACTGCCGAGCCTGAGGCGAGCGGCCCGGCTCTCACTCACCCACTTTGAACTCACTCCTCCGTCAGCCGCCGCCTCGCCCTCTCTCCTCTCATCGACCGTGGGCCCGCCCCATCTTCTTCCTCGCCCACGCCACGCTTGCGTCGCGCCGCGGATCGCCGGATCCGAAGGATCCGGATGCCGATTCTCCCCGATCGCCTTCCTTCGACGAGGCCCCCGCCCTATAAAACCCGTGCCTGCACCCCATTTCTAGCCCTCGCCGGAGCTCCCCTCTCTCTCGCTGGCCGGAGCCGGACCTCCCGCGCCGCCATTTCCGTCGCCGCCGTCGCCCTACACCTTCCCGACCCCACCGAGACCACCTCCGGACTCCTCGCTCGACCACACCTCCTCGTGCCTCGCCTGAGCTCCAGAGCCGGAACACCGTCGCTGCCGATCACCGAACGCCACTGCCGCCTCAAGCTCGGCTGCCGACCGACTCCAACCACCCGATCTCCCCGACTCCACAGACCCCTCCCAGCCTCCGCATCCTCCCGCCACTCCGTCGACCTACGCCTGGAAGCCCCGACACTCTCGCCGCCCGCTGGCCGTCATGGGACTCCGGTAAGCCACTGGAATCTTCCCCCTCCGTCCGATCTCTAGTCTACGGCCACGATTAGAACCCCCGAAGGGGTAAGTTTTTATTAAAGAACCGACCGGTTCGTCCGGTTTATTAGTTAGGGTTTTAGTCAAATAGCCGGCCCGTTTTTAGTTTTAACCCGAGGCCCGTTTAGACTATTTAACGCCTGTATACATGATATAGGCCCATTAGGCCTTTTTTCTTTTAATTTGATTTTCTGTTTTAGCGAGGATAGTTTACATTTTCAAAAATTGATATCTTTTATTCTGTTTAATATTTTTAGGTGATTCTTTTTTTGTTGGATTTCAAATTTTATGTAGTTTCTGTAGAATATATATTTAGCTATGTTAAAATTAATTAAGAATGCTTTAATTTAGTTTTAGTCAGAATAGTAAATCTGCTATAACTTGAGTTAGAAAAATTATTTTTGCATGATTCTTTTTGCCCCAACTTTATTTTGACATTGCCAAACCATAGAAATTAACTTGGGTATTTTAGGATTAATAAATAATTAGTTTTAAGCAGAATCCTATTAATCCTAATTAATTAGCTAGCTCCTGTTTTCCTATTAAATTAATTAGTAAATTAATTTATTTTTAACTTGTGATTGGTTATTCTAGGTTAGTTTCTGTCACTCTAGTAGATGAACTTTTATTTATAATTAATAAAAGTTTTAATTTATTTTCTTAATAGAAATTGGATTAGGCCTATTATGAGTTTTATAATAGCTTTTAAATTAATTCTTTTGCTCCTAGTAACTTAGTGAATCCTTTTCTGTTTAGTTAACTTAAAACCATGATTAGGTTATGTTAGAAAATTTCTATGATATAAAACTATTTTGTTATTTGTTGAAGTAGGAAACTTGAGTGGCCTTTCTTTGAGTTTTTCTTTTGGATTTGGTTTTGGTTGTTTTGTTGTGTTATGTTACTTTTGTTATGTTGTGTTATGTGATCCTATTGCTATGTGCTTATTATAGTTATTGTTTGCCTCGGTAGAATTTCCGAAGTGCGAAGATTTCTACTACGAAACCCTAGTTTTTCGAAGATCGTCAACCAGGCAAGTTCACTTTGACCATGCTTTCTTACCTATGTTTTTATTGCATTTAGTGGCATCCTTGCAACCACCCCTCAGTAGTGTTATTGAATCCTTGTAGTTGAGTAGTATGCATGAGGTAGGAACCCATCACCCTGTTACCAAGCCCGGACGTTATTTATTTTAAAGCTACGCTATAATAGACGGGGTTTGGTATGAGTGTTCGAGTGGTGTGAAGAAGGAGGACCCTACGCCAATGACGACAACTCCATGATGGAATCTGCAAGGACTGCATCTTCAAGACCTCAAGACTTCAAGACTCGAGACAAGAATTCAATACACACTCTTTGGGTGAAGGACGGTTGTGGGCACCTGGAGAAACCAGTGGTTGGCGGGATGCATGGAGAAGCGCCATGACATCTTATGGAAAGCTTCACCTGCACTCCAAAGAGACGGAAGAATACTTCATGCCCGGAAGCTTACTGCAACCGCAAGTCATTATGGGCTTTGGCTTGGTTGACCTTAGTTGTGACTCTGGCCGGGACGGTGCTAGCAGATGTAGAACTACGGTAGGGGCTGGATGGGTACCGGACGGTGGTCGAGGAACTCTTGGAAGACCATGTTTGGTCGTCTTGTTCTCAAACACCACGAAGTGCGAGAACGTAAAAGAGGGATCGAATCTTGCGGGTAAAGTGTACAAACCTCTGCAGAGGGTTATAACCTAATCGATTAGCCGTGTCCCGATTCACGGACAACTTGAGCATCCGGACTTGGATCTATCTTGGAACTCTCAACACCGGATTGATAACTTAATTGTGGGCAACATATGATGATTTTGGGCTATGAGACATCGGTTGGCGGAACCATGTCATGATAGAAAACTCCATAGTACAGACTTCATTTATTCCTTTGATGTAGGGAAAATAAAATCAGCTTTTACGCAAACAAAACTCAGAATCTGAGCCACAAAGCCAAATTGCATATAGTATAGTTTTACCATCTGTTTATTCATGTTGTGATCTTGCGGTACATTCAATGTCTTGACCTACACGGCTGCAACGTATCATGTTGCAGATATTTCCTCGACGAGTAAGAGTTACGATCTGAGGTTACGGTCTACACTCAACCCGCCGATGGCGTTGATGGGACTCCACACCCGTTTGATTGTTTCACTGAGTATTATGAGGTATATATCATTTTACGTTATTTATACATGTGATTGCACTTTGATATATACATTGATGTACTGTGTGTGCAAAGATACCGATCCGTGGATGGCATAAAGAATACGTAGGCTTGACCGTCGAGGTCGGGTCGCTTCTGAAGATGGTATCGAGCACATGTTGACTGTAGGGACGTGACCCTAGAAATCGGAAAGCCCTAGGACAGGATATCTCTAAAACTTTATTTTTAAAAAGACTATTACTTCTCATCTTTTCGAATTTATCAAATAGACCCTCTCACCTCAAATAGTTAGAATATACCCTTATCCTTTGATCACCCGGAGGATCAATCAAGACGCCCAAGAAGGATTTGATATCGGAGAACCGATGACCCCTTGAGTAAAGAGGATTTCACCATGTATTAGGAGCTACAACAGTTGAAGACTCAAGATTTGAAGTTCTGAAGAAATATTTGACCTTTAGAAGACCAAACCCATGTTACACACTTACGTTAGATCTGACGATGTGTGAGCTGTCCTTTGTTTGATGTTTTCGATGACCACAAAGTAAAACTTGTTTCTTCAAAAACTATTGTTTGTATTGTGTGTATATCCCTCCCCACCTCTCTCTCATCTCACCCTAAAACCCTTGAACCCCATAGATGATGAATGAAGTTGGACTGATATTCTTCGGATCAAGACTCACGGAGGCGTAGCTATGGATGCGTAACATGGAGAATCACTTCGAATAATTTGGTTTCAAGGAAGTATGAGGTCCAATACGCTCTTCAAGATTACTTTACAGTGAAGTGCTGCAACCTCGTGGAACATGCATCAAGCCATACAGGGATTTAATGGAGCAAGAACTTGGGAGGAATTCAAGAAGACCTCGATGAGATCACGTCTTATCCGGAAGCACAATGATACACCAAGAAATAAACCTTGTGCTCGCAAGATTTATGGAGAAATAGGACACACCCGAAGGTTACGCAAAAACCTGAGAGTGGTGAAGTAACGATAGATGTTTTGTTTGGCTTGCAGAAATCATGGAATTACTCGAACCCAGTTCGAGAACAAGAGAAATTCTGCAATGCTTGTGAGTATGCCCAAGTGTTAAAATACGTGATTCGATATTTACATATGTGGTAATGATTCAAGTACGGGATGGATTGGCCCCCATACCGGAGACTTCTATCATGAACTATCATATGTTGATGGAAAATCAGAGAGCCTCGAAAACCTTAGAAGAGTGTCGACACGATAAGCCATAAAACCATAGAATGGTAGTACGATGGAACCCTTTACAGGCAACCGTTGCCAATCGTAGGATATACGGTGAAGTTCAACCTGCACCCGCTTTCTGCAGGAGAAACCATTAATGGTAGACCACCATGAGTGTTTCGATAGTTGTCTAGAATGGACACAGACCTATCACTAAGAAGATCCAAATTTCTGGACGAACTTCAACTTTGACGAACCGACCCAAGATTCTCGAGGAAAACTCTATACTTACGGCGTAAGAGCCTTAATGAAGGAGCTATTGTAAGATATGTGAAGGGACATACATTTTCAGCCCTCCAGAGGAAGTATCCGAGTTTATTGGAACCATGACCTTGTTTTTAAGTGTGGTAGCACCCACGACCTTTTCTGACCAAGACATTTGCTAGAAGACCCCAACCCCTAACCTTTTCTTGCTAGCCCTTCGAATCTCGAGGACGAGATTCATTTTAAGTGTGGTAGGTTTGTAACATCCCAAAATTCTAAATTTTGGAATGTTATATATAATAAATAACTATGCTTGTTGTCTGATTGTTGGTTTGGTGAATGAGTGAAATCGAGTGAAATTTGAAAACTTTTGAAAGTTGAATGAGAGGGAATGAAATGACTTTCCCAAAACTTTCTCCTTTGCCTTTTGGATCTCAATGAATTCAAATTCATTCCAACACCAAAGCCTAGAGTGAAGATGACATGACTTCTTCCATTTTGAAATGAATAGGGTTTTGGAAAAGATTTAAATTTCATTTGGGAATATTTCAAATTCAAAGCTTTATGCAACTCAATGATTTTCATGAGGGAAGAAAATGACTTCTTCAATTATATGAAATATGAGTTGGAAGTTAAAAAGTATCAAATTGAAAGTCAATTGAAAGTGCCTTGAAACCCTCTTTCAAATTTAGTTTTGGAATTTGAATTCAAACATTGGCAAGTGGGAATCATTTCAAAATATATGCCTGATAAATACTTGAGCAAAAGTATGAGAGGAGTAAATATGACACTCCAAAAATATCGAGAGGAAAACAATGCCAAAAGTTTTGAATTCAAACTTGAGATTTATTTGAATTTGAAAAATGAATTTTTATAAAGTTTGGATTTTGCCTTTGAAAATGTTCAAATGATAGGAATATTCCCTGATCATTTTGGTATATATATGTCCTATATAAAATATTTATAGATATTGTTTTATTTCGCTTTTTGTTTTATTTAAAAAATAAATTTTAAAAGAAAAACCCCCCAAGGCGCAAAGCACCCCAGCCCAGCCAGCGCCAAGACCCACCCGCCCGCCCAGCCCGGCCCAGCCGGCTGCGGTAGCCGAGCTGACTCTCACTCTCAAGGCCTGAACTCCTCCGCTGCCCGCCTTCTCGCCTCTCTCCTCTCTCATCGACCGTGGGCCCCGCCCCATCTTCTTCCTCGCCCACGCCACGCCCGTCGCCGCTGGATCGCCGGATCGAAGCGATCCGGATGCCGATTCCTCCCCGATCGCCTTTCCTTCCCGACGAGGCCCCCGCCCTATAAAACCCGTGCCCTGCACCCCATTTCCCCTAGCCCTCGCCGAGCCCTCCCTCTCTCACGCCGCCGGAGCCGGACCTCCGCCGCCGCCATTTCCGTGGCCGCCGCCCTACACCTTCCCGACCCCACCGAGACCACCTGGGACTCCTCGCTCGACCACACCTCCCGTGCCTCGCCAGGCTCCAGAGCCGCCGCAACCCCGTCGCCGTCGATCACCGAACGCCACCGCCGCCTCAAGCTCGCTGCCGACCGACTCCGACCACCGCGATCTCCCCCGACTCCACCAGACCCTCCCGAAGCTCCTCAAGATCCTCCGGCCACTCCCGTCGACCTCCCCACGCCCGAAGCCCGACGCACTCTCGCCGCCCGCTGCCGTCACGGGACTCCGGTAAAGCCACTGGAATCTTCCCTCCGTCCGATCTCTAGTCTACGGCCACGATTAGAACCTCAAGGGGTAAGTTTTATTAAAGAACCGCCGGTTCGTCCGGTTTATTAGTTAGGGTTTTAGTCAAATAGCCGGCCTGCTTTTAGTTTTAACCTGAGGCCCGCTTAGACTATTTAACGCCTGTATACAAAGATAGGCCCATTAGGCCTTTTTTCTTTTTAATTTGATTTTACTGTTTTAGCGAGAATAGTTTACATTTTCAAAAATTGATATCTTTTATTCTGTTTAATATTTTTAGGTGATTCTTTTTTTGTTGGATTTCAAATTTTATGTAGTTTCTGTAGAATATATATTTAGCTATGTTAAAATTAATTAAGAATGCTTTAATTTAGTTTTAGTCAGAATAGTAAATCTGCTATAACTTGAGTTAGAAAAATTATTTTTGCATGATTCTTTTGCCCCAACTTTATTTTGACATTGCCAAACCATAGAAATTAACTTGGGTATTTTAGGATTAATAAATAATTAGTTTTAAGCAGAATCCTATTAATCCTAATTAATTAGCTAGCTCCTGTTTTCCTATTAAATTAATTAGTAAATTAATTTATTTTTAACTTGTGATTGGTTATTCTAGGTTAGTTTCTGTCACTCTAGTAGATGAACTTTTATTTATAATTAATAAAAGTTTTAATTTATTTTTCTTAATAGAAATTGGATTAGGCCTATTATGAGTTTTATAATAGCTTTTAAATTAATTCTTTTTGCTCCTAGTTACTTAGTGAATCCTTTTCTGTTTAGTTAACTTAAAACCATGATTAGGTTATGTTAGAAAATTTCTATGATATAAAATCTATTTTGTTATTTGTTGAAGTAGGAAACTTGAGTGGCCTTTCTTTGAGTTTTTCTTTTGGATTTGGTTTTGGTTGTTTTGTTGTGTTATGTTACTTTTGTTATGTTGTGTTATGTGATCCTATTGCTATGTGCTTATTATAGTTATTGTTTGCCTCGGTAGAATTTCCGGTGCGAAGATTTCTACTACTGAAACCCTAGTTTTTCAAGATCGTCAACCGTGCAAGTTCACTTTGACCATGCTTTCTTACCTATGTTTTTATTGCATTTAGTGGCATCCTTGCAACCACCCCTCAAGAGTGTTATTGAATCCTTGTAGTTGAGTAGTATGCATGAGGTAGGAACCCATCACCCCATTACCAAGCCCGGACGTTATTTATTTTAAAGCTACGCTTATAATAGACGGGTTTGGTATGAGTGTTCGAGTGGTGTGAAGAAGGAGGACCCTACGCCAATGACGACAACTCCATGATGGAATCTGCAAGGACTGCATCTTCAAGACCTCAAGACTTCAAGACTCGAGACAAGAATTCAATACACACTCTTTGGGTGAAGGGCGGTTGTGGGCACCTGGAGAAACCAGTGGTTGGCCGGGATGCATGGAGAAGCGCCATGACATCTTGCGGAAAGCTTCACCTGCACTCCAAAGAGACGGAAGAATACTTCATGCCCTAAGCTTACCTGCAACCGCAAGTCATTATGGGCTTTGGCTTGGTTGACCTTAGTTGTGACTCTGGTGGGGCGGTGCTAGCAGATGTAGAACTACGGTAGGACCGGATGGGTACCGGACGGTGGTCGAGGAACTCTTGGAAGACCATGTTTGATCGTCTTGTTCTCAAACACCACGAAGTGCGAGAACGTAAAAGAGGGATCGAATCTTGCGGGTAAAGTGTACAAACCTCTGCAGAGGGTTATAACCTAATCGATTAGCCGTGTCCCCGGTTACGGACAACTTGAGCATCTGGACTTGGATCTATCTCGGAACTCTCAACACCGGATTGATAACTTAATTATGGGCAACATATGATGATTTTGGGCTATGAGACATCGGTTGGCGGAACCATGTCATGATAGAAAACTCCATAGTACAGACTTCATTTATTCCTTTGATGTAGGGAAAATAAAATCAGCTTTTACGCAAACAAAACTCAGATACAGAGCCACAAAGCCAATAGTAAAATGATGATTCAAAGCGCTACCGGGATGCAGCTCTTGTTCGAGGTAGGTTTTGCATATAGTATAGTTTTACCATCTGTTTATTCATGTTGTGATCTTGCCGGTACATTCAATGTACTGACCTACACGGCTGCAACGTATCATGTTGCAGATATTTCCTCGACGAGTAAGAGTTACGATCTGAGGTTACGGTCTACACTCAACCGCCGATGGCGTTGATGGGACTCCACACCCGCTTGATTGTTTCCGCTGAGTATTATGAGGTATATATCATTTTACGTTATTTATACATGTGATTGCACTTTGATATATACATTGATGTACTGTGTGTGCCAGCATACTGATCCAGGGATGGCACAGTAACACAGAGGCTTGACCGTCTGAGGTCGGGTCGCTACAGCCTGCCTCCTACCTCCTGCGGTTGCCGGTCTGGGTGTATTGGGAGCGGCTCGGCGGTGCTACCATATCTCCTTAGGGTTACGGTGTCCCTGCTCCGCCGCTCATGGAGTTTATGATGCAGCCGTGCAACAGGTGCGAATCTGCCCCGTGTGTGTTCTTCTTGGTAGCGATTTGGATTTGAGTTAGGAGTTCCTACAAGATCTAACTTTCTCTGCCGTCGGTGTGTTTCTGAAGTAGAACGCTCAGAGAGGAAGTGAATGACAGCGACGTACCAATGGAGCCTCTCCGTTGTCCTGTTTTGTCGGCGGCGGCGGGACTGCTTCCAGTGCGGACGCCGGATCTGTCTTGGCGGCGGCTGTAGCACCAGGAGGGAGTGCAGATAGGCTCAAGCATCTGAACACTCGATAGAGCAAATTGATCCAGAAACACCCGGCTGGACACGAAGGTATGGTTTAACTACCACACCCCGTAGGTAGAAACTGTTGGCTAAGTTATTAGATTACTGCTACATTTGGGACTCCATTCATCGCGCGCCTACCGGTGTTGTGGATATAAAACGATCAATTTGTCATGGTTGCCGTCAATGTATTGCAGATAAATTCAATACAGAATAAACAGCAGGGGGATGGGAGACATATTTGACATGAGAAGTGTCTGGTAGAGAATGAGTCACTCAAAAAATATGTAATGATTAAGTGGTGTATATATTGTGTTCTAGGACATCATTTCTGAAAATGCATGAAAAACATGGCAGGCATCTTGTAATCTGGAATGCTCTGTTTTGTATTTTAATAACTAATTTTGCATACAAATTCTTTGATTGAAATTCAGGGTCAGGACTAGTTCAAGCATTGTGCTGAAGAAATGAAGCCATTTGCAGAGACTAGAGACGGTCTTGTACTGGAGGACCGAATGGCTGAAAATGGGGTTGTTGTGAACCAAGACCAGGCGGAAGGTGATCAAGTGGGGGTGGCAGTGAAGACGACAACTATAGTGAATGATGATAGAAATTCAGCTAATGAGTCAGGTAATATGCTGGCAGGCTTATTACCTCCAGCCAAGAGGAAGGAAATGGGTAGGCCTACAACAAGTAGAGAGAAAGGACCATATGAAGGACTCAGTAAGGAAACAAGACTCTGTACAATATGTTCATGACAAGGTCACAAACGGACAACCTGTCCTGATCGCGGGGATGTGCCAAAACAGCCTCGGAAGCCTGGAAGGTGCAAAAATTGTGGCGTTGAAGGGCATCGTCGAAACAAATGCCATAAATCGGCTGAGTTGAGGCTGAAGGTATGATCAGACGACTTGTTACTGTAGGGCTACGCCGCGTAGTGACTTTTAGTTTGTGTTGTATCCTGAATGCTCATAAGCTTTGTTATTTCAGAATAAGATGAACTTGACTGTAGAATGAGTGCACATCAATTTGCCGTGCCTTATCTCAGGTGTGGAGATCAACTTGTTTGACAATTGGACTCATTGGGCAACTTATTATTTACTGATTGCTGCTTACGCATGTCTTGTTGATGCTGGATTTGAACATTTTCTGTGGACACTCTGTTGTACTCCCTCTGTTCCTAAATATAAGTCTTTTTAGATATTCCACAACGGACTACATACGGAGCAAAATGAACGAATCTACATTCTAAAATATGTCTATATACATCCGTATGTAGTTTGTAGTGGAATCTCTAAAAAGACTTATATTTAGGAACGGAGGTAGTAATGGCTGAGTAATCTAATGAAAAAATACGAATTGGGACAAGGTTCATAGCTGTTTTGTTGGTTGAGTTAATGCGAGCACCAGGGCTGTCCCTGTATTATGACAGGAGCAGTCACCCTCGGCGAGCTCTATTGGGCTTCAAAATTTAAAACACACGGGCGGGATGGAGGTTGTATGGATCAAATTTTGAGATAGGAATTGGCAGCAGCAACAAGTCTGAGATAGAAGGTCATATGGATCAAAATCGTTTCTTCATCGCAGGATCTGTGGTGACCAGCTCTGAATACTGCTCGCCTCGGGGGAGGTGCTTTCGTTACAGGTAAATATGAATTTAATGTTGATAGCTTACAAAATTTGCTCTTGATCTTCACACCCACATCACTTGTGCATCTCAGGCAGATGCAGGTTCAGAGGCTTCAGTAAATTAGGGGGCACAATCTCAGCCAAGCAATCCGAAAGTTCATTTATTTCTTCCCTCTCAGAAAATGTAAGCAACCTGAATCTTCAGTTGTTTTAGAGAATTCGTGCATTCCTGCTTACGATTTGATTTGTATTCCCTTGCAGGGTGCGACGAAGGCAGGAGATGCTGGGGTATGGGACCAAGCGGGTGAGGTCGGTGCCGGACAACCGGCGTTGGCAAATGCAGAGGAGGGCTATGGCAACCATGAAGCTGGTTGGAAGACAGTCAATAGTTCAGATGAAGAGTATGCAGAAAGCACTGAGCAAGCGTCAGATTCAGTCATGGATGACGATGATGGTGTACCATCTCCGTTGCCAAGCGCCCTAGGATTATGTAGGGATCTGTATTTAGAGAGGTGTAAGTTAACCATGCAGTTCAGGTAATGGCGTCATTACCGTAGTGGTTTGTGTAATAAATTGGTGCCTCTAACGGGAAGATGCATTGAATGGAAGTAGTTTTTTTTAGACAAATTGAATGGAAGTAGGTGCCTCCGTTAGTCTAGAATCTCCTTTGAACAGGCTCATATCGTCACCGAATTGCTGATCCGCGACGCGCACGCCTGACGGCGTATCCAACAGTGCATCCGACTGATGGGCCATGGGCCATAATAAAAATTCTGGACGGGATATTCCAGCTGGAAAGAGACACCCATAGCCGCGCATCACGAGAGAACCGTATGGTATAGATAACGAGAGCACTGCAGCTCGTGCTCACATGAGCACTTTCGGTTCTTATGCATATATAAGAGAGAGAATTCCTTATTTGGCCCTTTCTTAAAATTTGCTTCTTTTTTTGGCCCAAAAAACATTTTCCTTCCCTTTTTGACACTTAAATTTTATTTTGTTCCCTATGTGACACTTCCGTCAGATTTGACTAGTAACGGTGTTAAGTCTGACATAAAAAGACATTTTTACCCCTAGTGTAGTATATGACCAGATTATTCACATGCAAACAAAGAGGTAATGTGATAAATTTTGTCGTGGTTGGATAAATAAAAAAATAGTACTATATGACTAATCATTAAAAAAATTGCAGGGGACTAATAATAATATTTTTTTTGAATATTTTTTCTTTTTTTTGAACATGGACTAATAATAATATGATGAGTGGAATAATAACTACCCATTCAGCCTCTACTGTAGACTGTAGTGTATAAATTTGTGTAGATTAATCTTGCGGGTGATAGTTTAACCTCGACGGATGATGTCCCTGAGCTGTGTTCGCGCCTCAATTTGCTGCAGAAGCTCACGCCTCCATCAAGTAAAATGTCTCCATCGAATCGTTCCAAAAAAATGTCTCCTCACTACCATGTATATACACGAATTAGTAGGATAGTCACGAGAGTATTCCGCCGAGATAGAATTGATCCGATCGATTAAGCGCTAGCTTGCCGGCTAGACGTGCGTTCACTGTTGAGGCAAAATCAATCAAGTTGCTAGTTTGCATGGTTCTTGTGCTAGCTTTCTACGTACTCTGCGTGAGCAACTGAGTGCCGCGCTCTCGCGGACGCTCTCGCGGATCGAGCTATGCAACGCGACTGGTCGGGCGCTGGTGCATATGAATATTTGAACGTGGAATCTCCAACGCGCAACACTTTCATACATTCATATTCACGCTCCTTCTCTTGCCTTTCTTGGTGACATATATTACCACCAGGGGCAAAATTGTCTTTGTACATCATAGTTAACACCATCGGATGGAAAACTGGATGAAAGTGTTACGTAAGGAACAAAATGAAGTTTAAGTGTCAAAAAGGGAAAAAAGAAGTTTTTTAGGCCAAAAAGGGAACCAAATTTTAAGAAAGGGCCAAATAAGGAATTCTCTCTATATAAGAGGAATGACATAGGGACAGATTGCCAGTGGTTGTCAGAAACAACCTGAACCAAGCTTAGAGGCGCAGCCTGAACCAAGCTTACAAATATCATGCCTTAAATAGATGAATGCAGTGGAAATTAAATAGATGAATGCAGTGGAACGCACACATAGTTTACTATTAATATATCCTGCAAGAGATGTGTAATATACATGTTCATGATTTTAAATTTATGGATAGAAGTAAACAAATATAGTCTGTCCAACGACTACCATCATGTATGTCTTTTATGGGCAAATTATCCCAGATAAATGGATTGGAAGGAGAAAATGAAAAACCCTAGCTCGAATCTGTACCTAAGTGATATATTCTTCTCAGGCTTCTCAACTACGGCAATTCTGTGCACACACAAATAATTGCAGATCCATCAACAACAAAATTAATTTCACATTGGTCAGAATCAGTTCAGATCTCACCTAATACAAACACATGCCCTCTTCATGAGACCCTGAACCTTTCTTGCCCTTTGTGTTCAAATAAGTGTACCATTTGATAGCAGACCAATATTTTGTCTTTGGTTTATACATGACTTGCTCACTGCTCATAGTATCAAGCCAACTCGGTTGTAAAGGGAACTGAAAAAACCACTCAAAAAAGTTAGAGAACCCAAAAAAACTTCTGGACTGAAGTATAACTACTGAAATGGAGCGCACACCAGCCATCGAGATGCAACCGCTCGGGCGCTCGATCGCAGAAAACGAATCCGGCGAATATGAGGACGGAAAGGTCTGCTAGTCTGTAATTGAGATGCAAAGAATCATGATTTATATTCAGGAGACCAAACAGGGTAATAATCTAAATTTTCAGCTCGAGAACACAAACACTCGCAGCAATCTCGAAGGCACAAATTTGCCAATAATAGAACCAGATATAGACAGAAAGAACATCTTCACTCCCACTTAATCCAAGCAATTCACACCAAAAAAGTCTCCAAGTTTCCTTTGGTTCCAGTCCATCACAACTTCAGAAACACCCTTCAATAATTTGCATTCAAGAGGTCAACTGAATTAAAAATATTGTAAGTACAAGCATTCAGGCTGGTGATATTGTTATAAACGTGTTGTCGAAGATTTGTAGAAACAAACTAAACGAGCTCTATCTTCTTTTCACTGTTTTTTCTTCTGAGGATAGAAAAATAGAAATACCTCTGTTGGACCGCTCAAGTAGTAAAAGGGATCATTGCCCTTGCCTACACATGGGCCATGGCTCCAAATTCATAAGTCATGATCATTTGCATTCAGAGACTATCTTCAGAAGGATCTTGTTTGTGTTAGTGCTTCAGTATTGTCTGCGGCAAAGGATTAATAAGTTTGTTTTCGCACATGTGCGCATAGCAGCTAGCTGCGGTTGATATGTTTGTTGTGTATCTTGGCTGATTTTCCTGAATGCAGGCGTGAGGAACGAAACATTAGACTCAGGAGTATAAAACCTTGTATAGCATATATATTACACAACTACTATCTAACATCACAAACTGACCTGCACTGGAATCTTGCGAAGGATGTTTTACATTCATTTGAACAACGGCAAGTAGGGTGGCTACTATTAAACGCATGCTACTGGATCATGCACACACACACACTGGCAGAGTGCCTTGTTCTTGTTTTTGCTAGTGCAGCGTTGCTTTCTTCGACTACTCCACCAATGGACTGGTTCAGTGTGAGAAGAGGCATAACTGAAGCCCTACGAAAAAACAGGACTGAGACATGAATATTAAGGAGATGGAAGAATAATGTCCAAAGAATAACGCTTTCACCTTTTCTATTAAAATACGGTTTGGTTTACCCAGATATATGGACACCTTTGTATACCCTAAGTCCTATCTAGGTTTTTAAGTATTTTGTTCTTGCGCATTGTCCTTGATTGTCTTTCTAATTATTTCTAATGTTAGCATTACTTGTCAAAAAAGTACATTTGGACTTCCCAGCTACATTCTATCTGACATGCCATCAGAATCTGAGTGTCCGTCACCGTCAGAAAAATATTATGTAAAGAAAAAAATTAGTCTAGTACGGCGCACCATGCGTTTTCCCACTATATCACGCCCAAAACTAAACAATATACATGCCATGTCAAGAGACTAAAATCTAAGAAGATCATGGCAGGGAATTCACACAGCTAACAGTCGGCCTGAATCAAACTCTTGGAAATTTTGCATTATGCATACAGCAAGCCTCACGCATAGAGTCATACAGACATAGGCATAGTGGCATATCCCCAATCATGAACTGCCGAACAAGCCATTCAATGCATAATTTAAAATTGAGAACAACGAGCTTTGGGTATTTGAAACAGATTTAGTTAAACTTCCTGCCAGGTTTGGTTTTTATGACGGACTTGGCGTTCTATTAATAATATTTTCAGCAATCCATGTAAACCATTGCTCAGTACTTTGAAAAAATACAACAATGCATTGCGGTGTGATCAAAATATATCTTGGCAGCAGTATTTTCTTTCGAATCCATACGAACATTGCCATCGGCTGTGTTCATAAACAATTGGTATTCCTCTTAAATGAATAATGTTGTGAATAAGCAAAAAAAATAAGCAACAATCCATTTTTGGATTATACAGGGGGTTGTTGCTAGAGGAATTTGTAAAAAGAAAAACGGCTTCATCAGGCCCATTTGTTTTCAACCTTCAGAGATGAGCAATTGATGAGAGCATATCTCTCTTTGATTTATAAAATTCTTCTTTTTATAATTGGAGCATCTATCGAATAGTCCAAATGAAGAAAAGCATAATTTCTCTCCAGCCATTATATATACTAACTATGGGGCGCGAGTAGGTCTGAAGTTGTCCGTCAGATTGTCCTCAACATAAGTAAAAGCAGCAGGCTTTCCAGCCATGCTGCACTTGTGCAGAGCTGATTTTTGAAATTAAAACACCTAAAGAACGAATAACATAGAGTTTTTCAGAAAAAGGAACACTTACCAGGAAACTTCCAGTCCTTGAAGAAAGGATAACCTTCCTACAAATACACCATCCAATGCAGGTTCATACAGTTTTCATTGTGCACAAATGATGCAACATGCAGATTCAAGCTAATGCGACAAAATGTCCAGTTAACTTAGAGCTATTTACATATCGTTTACTTAAGTAAAAAAACTCAAGTTATCTTGCTGCAGGCAATCTACTCAATGCTGATCACACAAATAACAATGTCCGAAAGCACTTAGGAACAACCAGACCACACAAGCATAAAATTGTGTAACCAAATAGACATCAGAGGGGAGGGAGCATTTTTCAGAAGTACCTCATTAAGTTTCACAGTTATTATGTGAGGAGTAAAGGACCAGATGAACCTACAAATCAAAAGAAATATCATAGTCAGCACAAAAATTGTTCAAAGAAGATGATCAAATTAAAAACCATGTAACTGAACATATAGAAGAATCTTCTTATAAAAAAAATCAGGAAATCGATCTTTTGTCTTATTATATTCAAAGAGCTCTATCTGAATGACACCTCTATATTGATAGGCTGCCCTGTGCATATAACTAACATAAAGCATATGTACACTTCCCACCTCCTTTGAATGTCGGCACTACTGCATCCTATTTAATTCCTTTAGAACGTGGATAAATACTTATAAAGTTAATGGTCACATGCCCTTTAAACGTGTGAATTCACATGTAAACCAACTAACCAAGACGGATGCAGCCAAAATTACCCAAGGCATCTAGTTGTTTCTTTTAGGGTTTAGGGTGTGCAAGTGTCATTGAGGACATTACCTGTCCACTGAATCTAATGGAAAATCCATGGAATATATGCTTGTTCCCACGAAATTGGATTCGGACTCAGGTTTAAGACGAACTTGCATCGCTAGAGACTTCTCCAACTCCCTCCTGCAACCAACTTCTTCAGGTGCCAACAACATGAACAGATAACGGGGTGGGAGGGGGAAGGGAACAGAGATGGAGGAGGGAGAAGGGAGAGGAGAGAAGAGGGGGAAAGAGTAAGGGGTGGAGATACCTGTGATAACGGGGAGGCGGCAGTGCGGGACGGGAAGACTCGCCGCCGGCGGGCAGGATGAAGAGCTGGCGGCTCCAACCCTAGCTTGCGCGTGAGAACTGCATTCGTCGCACACAACCAGGGCATCCATCGTCTGCCGTCGTGCTCCAGCGAGCCGGCAACCGAGGGTTGCCTAGAGCAGAGGTGGAGGCGACCAGAGCCAGCGGCGGCGCGGCGCCGAGGTTGGTGAGACGGCGAGCTCGGGCGGTAATGTCATGGCCCGATCTCGATTTGTGCTAGGGTTCGTCGCGAGCCAAGAGGAAAAATGGGGAAAGTGCAAGTATATGCTGGTATATTCTCTAAAGGAGGGATTGTATATATGTTTTGAGCAAGCTCATACAATGCAACGATGCCGCTTACAGGCAAGCGGTGGAGCTTAAAATATCCCAGCGACAGGGAAGGAAAAGTAACAAAGAAAGGGAAAAGCTGTAGAAAAAGTAACGATGAGGCGAGCCACACGAGCCGTTGGATCCTCCCGAATGCTTGTATCCACGCCGTCTGCTAATCAAGAACGCTGCATTTTCGTCAGTTCGATGCTGCCCCTCCCCGAGAGCGATCTTGACCTCAAGGAGTCATTGCCGGAACCAGCCTTTTGGACTGCTTTGCTTGAAGAAGTCGGGAAGGTGCGTTTGATGAAATCGGCGTCTTCCCACGATGCATCATCGAGGCAAGTTGGCCCATTGTACCAAATCGAACAACAAATGACGTTGTTGCGAGGAATCTGGCGTGTCTCCGTGACCAAGACAGTTCGGTTTGAATGGTGCCATCGAGAGGTGATCGGGGTAAATCAAGACAAGTCGCCCTTGGCCCGATATGCTTTTAAGTTGGTGATGTGGAAGACAGGATGGATGCCCACACCTTCGGTAGAAGCAATTTGTAGGCTACTTGTCCAATACGAGCAAGAACTCGAACGGGCCGTAGTATTTGCATTGTAATTTGATGTGAGAACGGATACCAAATGCATTGAGCACAGTAGGGCTGCATTTTGAGGTGAACCATGTTGCCTACTTCCAAACTCCTGTCTACACGCTTGCGGTCGGTATATTTTTTCATTCGAGCTTGAGCAAAGACCAAATTAGACTTGAGTTGTTCCAGAAAGCTTGTCTATCGGTTAGAAATTCCTTTGCCTCGGGTGTGATGGCATCAGCAAACTATACTCACCGATTCTTTGGTGGTGGGTAGTCAGACATTGCTTCAAATGGTGTCTTTTGAAGAGAAGAGTGGAAAAGAGGTGTTGTACCAGATTCAAAGAAGACCCAAATGTTTGATCCAGCGCTTTGGATGGCTTGATGTCATGCAGCGTAGGTAATTCTCGATGCATTGGTTCACTCGTTCGGTCTGTCCGTCGACCGAGGATGGTATGATGTCTTGCATCGCAGCTCAATTCCCATTGCTTTGAAGATATCTTGCCAGAGTGTGCTTGTGAAGATTCTATCGCGATCGACACGATTGCGGTGGTGGTCCATGGAGTTTGATTACATTATCCAGAAGGCTTGGGCCACGGTTTGCACTTTGTGAATGGGTGGGCGGAGGAATGAAATGGGCAAATTTGGACAGCCTGTCAACAACCACAAATATGACATCCATGCCATCAGATTTAGGGCAGCCCCTCGAGGAAATCCATGCTTAAGTGGGTCCACACCATATCGTATGTGAAGAGGGTCTAGGAACCTGTGGTATGGGCAGTTTTCACCTTTGTTTTTCCGGCAACCGGGCATTGAGCCACAAATGAATCCACATCTTGTTTGAGGCCCGGCCAATAGAATATTCTTTTAATTACCGGTAGGATGCTTTCCTTCCGAATGACCTCCAATGGCGAGGAGTGCGAGGGCTTTGAGGAGTTTGTTCCTTAGTGTGCTATCCTTGCCTACATATATTCTTCCCTTATGTCTAATTACTCCTCCATGGAGTTTATTTTGTTGACAGTGTGATCAGCAGCCTAACAATAGTTGTTCGAGGAGGGTTTTGCGGTGAGGATCTTGTAAGTAAGAGGCCTCCACTTGTTTGATCCACTCAGAGTGACAATGGAAATTGCTAGTAGAGAATGTTTCACGGAGAGGATATCTGCAGCAATATTTTCTTTCCCTTTTCTATATTCCACCGGAAATTGTACTCTAACAATTTGACCATGAGTTTATGCTTGAATCTTGCTTGTGACTTTCTCGATCCGTCATGAATTGCAAGCTCGGTGATCGATCCTTATAATTAGCTTGTGTCCAAGGAGGTAATGTCTCCAACGTTTAAGAGCTTCAATAATTGCTAAGGCCTCTTTCTCATATGTTGAGAGAGTGGTGTTTCTTGGGCATAAGGTGGAACTGTAGTAAGTCAGGTTGGCTGCTCAAGCATGAGTGCTGACACCTAGCCCGGTGCCGAAGCATCGATCTCAAGAATGAATGGGAGGGAAAAATTAGGGAGGGCAATCTTGGAGCAAGAGTGAGAGCAGATTTCAAGCGTGTAAAGGCAATATCTTGATTTCGAGACCAATGAAAACTGTCTTTCTTGAGCATATCATGTAGGGGTCTTGCTATTGGTCCAAAGTTCTTGACAAACCTTCGATAATACCCACATAGGCCAAGAAATCCCACGAGTTGTGTTCTGTGGTTGGAGTAGGCCTCTGTTACGGCTTGTATCTTGGCGAGGATCTGTTGCTACTCAGAGCTGTTGATGATGTGGCCTAGGTACTCCACTTGAGGGACAAAGAAAGTGGCATTTGGACAGTTTGACTTTGAGTTGATGTTCTTTCAAAAGGTCCATGACAATTTGCAAGTGGGAGACATGTTACGCAAGTGTTTTGCTAAAGACTAGTATATCATCAAAGAACACTAGTATAAACTTCCTTACATATCTGCCAAAGATGTTGTTCATGAGAGCTTGAAAGGTGCCAGGTGCATTGGAAAGGCCAAAAGGCATGACTAAAAACTCATAGTGGCCAAAAGAAGTCTGAAGGCGCCTTTGGTATGTCTTCTTCTTTCATTCTCACTTGATGATAGCGACCTTAAGTCCAATTTGGAAAAGACTGTTGCTCCATGTAGTTCATCAAGAAGATCTTCTATTACCGGTATAGGAAACTTGTTTTTGACAGTGGCTGCATTCAATTTTCTGTAATCAATGCAGAGTCTCCATGAGCCATCTTTTTTTCTGACAAGGATTGCAGGAGAAGCAAAGGGGCTCTGGCTGGGTCTTATAACTCTGTTTTTGAGTAACAGTTGGATCTGATGCTCTAGCTCATCTCTCTGAGTGTGGGGTACTCTATATGGTCTTGTGTTAGGAGGGTCAGTTCCAGGTGCCAAAGGGATCTCATGGTCACACTCCTCTTAGGAGGAAGGCCTACTGTGCTCTGTGAAGATATCGTGGTATTTCTCCAATACTTCTTGTACTTACGGAGGAACATGATCACTTGTTTTTGTGGTAGGAGAAGTGTCCTGCTAGACTGATCATGTAAGGTGAGCTCCACTGAGCGTAAGCCTATTTAGTGATAAATGATCAATTTCAGTGGCTGCGGACATTGGACCACAAGCAGGAATAGTTCTTGGTGTAACTCCATCTTTAAGCAAAGTGAGTTTTCTTGGGTTATAATGGAAGGAAACTGGCCCATGCTTTGCTAGCTACCGATCCTAGAACTACATCATGTCTGGTAGGTCTAGAACTCAAGGAGTCTTTGGAATTGTTCTCAATTAGCAGAGAAAGTGGTGGCGGTATATAGGATCCGGACCATAATTTGCCTCCTCCTGCTACAAAGGATGTGTCTTGTCTTGTCTTTGATAATATTGCAATCAGTTTGGAGTGCGAAATGCAAGCTCATGAAGGTGGCATTCTTGCGAGAATCTACTAAAGCAACGACTGTCTACCCCCAATAGAGATTAATATTGAGAGGGAATTAACACTATCGGTTTCTGTGGCTTGGAGAGAAATTCTCATGCATTGTTCTTCCGTTCGGGTTGATCCTCTTCTTGATTTCCTCCAACTCCTCTTGTGGTATTGGTACATTCAAAGAGGGTCTTCCCGTGAGTACATTTAGTATTGTTGCTTGCTTACACTTATGCCCATGGAACTGTGCATCCCCACATCGCCAACACTTCCTGTGTTCCCTAGCTCTTTGTGTGGTGAGTGGTTGCTTGAAATCATTAGTCTTGTCTGGACTATGGGTGTTTGTTTGTAGTAACTAGTAGCAGTCTGCTAGAAGTACTAAATGTTGTGGCTTTTTCTTTTCCATTGCTCCTTGTTCCAAGTCCACAAAGAAGCCAATAAGCGTCGATCGGTGATCTTTGGTTTCAATGGTCGAAGTTGATACTTGAGTAGATTTGAGGCCATTGACATAGCATTTGACGAACCATTGTTCGGAGATCATGGGGTTTTCCTCCCGGACGCCCGCCATGAGATCTTCAAACTGCTGGGTGTACTCCACAACAGATAAAGTGTGCTTTGTTTGAGAGTGTTGAAGCGTTCGGTGAGGTCATAGGAACTGGATGGAGAAAATCTGTAGAATTTCCTCACAAAACTGTGCCCATGTCAATCTTTTCTTAAGGAGACCAGACCTCTGAAGCCACACATCACCGTGGTCCAAGAATGTATAATTGTGCAGTCCCACTCAGATGCAGGGGAGCACCACCATCTGGAAGTATTTGTCACCTTTGGCGTATCCATCCTGCTTTGGTTCACACCTTCAAAGTGAGGGAATTCTATCTTTGGTCCTTTTGTGATGGATTTGAGAAATTGAGTCGCATCTCATTTTCGTCTTGACCATAAAAATCTTCCCATTGTGTACGCACCAATGGCGGTTGGAAATTGTGGAACGCGGAGTATGAGCAAAGACGGGAAGGAGCAAGGGTGTGAAATGCCCGGCCTGACGTCTTGAATTTGACCTTGTGCATACCCGGTGGAGCCGACCGTCTGCTGATGTTGATCGTTGGCAAGGTAGGAGGTACTTGTGTTGCTAGCAAGCGAGTCTTTTCTTGTTCAGCAGACTAGTTGCTTTTCGTAGTTAATTTGTGGATGGCCCGACTTGTTCTGTTGTTGCTTTGCTTTGTTAGGATCCTCTTGTTGGTGTTGGGGTTGTGGTCCGGGATTGGATGCGAGATGCTTTGGTGTTTTGAAGGACTTGAGGATGTCGGACATCGCAGCTATTTGGGAGTTCAACGCCGACACAGCTTTGTCAGACGCCGTCCATCACCGTGCCATCGCATCTTGTTTCGTAGTAACAAAGATGGACATCCTTGCGCAGCTCTCAACATCTTCACGCAGCTCTGTTGCTTCCTCTCCGGTCTGCATAACTTGACTTTTCATCGCGTAGCAGATCAGCGATTTCGCCTCGGCCTCGGGCTTCGATCTACCCATGGTGGTGATGGATTCGGAGAGGAATTTTATCGCCGGAGCACCGGTAACCGAACCAAAAATCAGTCCGCCGCTGTCCGCGCCCACAAGAAGACCATCATTGCCGTCACAGGATTTGACACTTGAGCAGTGTGCTCAAGCAACCAGACGAACGCCACGAGTTGCCGCCGAATTAGTCTACCGCCACCAACGCCGCCGGTCCACTCCGCCGCCTGCGCCGCCCAAAATCGCCGCCGCCGTCGTCACCAAAGAAGGGAGGGAAGGGAGGGAGAGTCAACGCCGCCGCCTTCAGAAGGGTGGGAAGGGAGGGCAACTCACGGGAACCCCGCCGATCCGCCGCGCCGCCGAGGAAGAACCTGGCTCATGATACCAATTGTCATGGCCCGATCTTGATTTGTGCTAGGGTTCGTCGCGAGCCAAGAGGAAAAATGGGGAAAGTGCAAGTATATCCGGTATATTCTCTAAAGGAGGGATTGTATATATGTTTTGAGCAAGCTCATACAATGCAACGATGCCGCTTACAGGCAAGCGGTGGAGCTTAAAATAGCCCAAATGACAGGGAAGGAAAAGTATGATACAACAAAGGAAAAAGTCAGAAAAAGTAATGAGGGCGAGCCACGCGAGCCGCTGGATCCTCCCGAATGCTTGTATCCACGCCGTCAGATTAACTAAAGAACGCGTACTCTGCCGTCGGGCACAGCAGTGTAAGGCGTGAGGCGAGAGCTGCAGGAGGCAATGGGCGGGGACCTCGAGGCCGAGCTCAGCCATGGCTTCCTGGCTCCAGAGGCCGTGGCGGCCAGACGCAGCCAAGTGGGCGAGGAGGAGGCCGGCCATCGGGAGGCAGGAGTTCCTCGTCCCTCGATCCAGATCGGGATCGAGGAGGAGCAACAGGGCGCTGAGGAGGGCGACCAGCAAGGCGGATCGGGCGAGGGTTTAATTTCGTAGGTTAACCGTCGTAGATTTTTTTTCAGGTGTGAGTTTTTTCGATCAACCGGAGGGTTTAGCACTGGACATAGTGGGAGCATACCGATTTTTATTTCCTGATTCGAGGGCGGAGGGGGGATCGAGGGGATACGGGAGGTGAGATCGAGGACGAAAAAAAACCATCTCTAATGGGATGAAAATTGACCGGTAAAGACTACCAACTGCTTCATTAGGAGTAGAGATGCACCCCACCTCACCCCCTAGTTTTCGCTCGTGGCACCAATTTTCGTTTTACTTTCTCTTGCAAGAGAATCAGCGAGTTTTCGGTTTCGCCGGGCAATTAAAGGCACTATTTTATGGCTGCATTCACATCTTCTTTTGGGAGTTATACATCTTTAAATCTCGCTATAATAAACTTGTATACAGAGAGAGAGAGCGGTCATCATGCCCAAATCGACGCACCATCGAATTGATTGACTCGCTGATAACCTGCGAAACCCGTCGACTGTTGACCCCACTCTCGACCGTTGGCTGCGAGGGCCACGCCACGCCGCACGCCTATGCCCGACCGTTGCAGCCTCCTCCCTCCCTCCCTCCCCGACGTTTCAAACCCGCGGCCTCGCATCCGGTGTCCATCTCCGATCCGACGGCCTCCCCCTTCCCCAGCTCCCCTCCCCTCCTCCCCAGCCCCAGTCCCCGCTACTGTTTCGACTTTACAAGACACCGACCACCAACGCCTCTCTCTCTCCCCCTCTCCCTCTCTCCGCCTCTCCCCAGATCAAGAGCCAAGAATTCGGTCAAATTTCGAGATCTTGCTCCGACTTCGGGCCGTTAGTGCATCTCTCTTGCCGGGATTTTGCGAGATTTCCAGCGAGCCGTGCGAGTGGGGGAGCTGCTGGGGTCGTCCATGCTCAGGTCGAGCTTCTGACCAGATCTTGTCCGACGAAGATGCCGGTCTCCACGCGCTCGCAGGCCAGCGCCATCAAGGGCGGCGACCCGGGCGCGCGCCAGTGGAGCTCGTCGGCAGCGCGGGTGCCAATGTCGGCCCCGGGCCGCGACGCCGCGGGGCGCCGGGCGTCGCTCCTCCCCAACACGCACCACGGCCTCAAGGAGAAGATGCGCGCGCTCAACCTCTTCTACGAGCAGCACAAGCAGATGCTCGCCTCCTCGCAGGGCGGCGCCGCCTTGCGCCGGAGCCGCACCATCCCGCACGCCAACGTCGGGGAGGACAGGGACGAGAACGCTCAGGAGGAGGAGGGGGAGGGGGCCAGGCGTCACCGTGACGCCTTTGCTCCGCTCCCCGAGGCGGCGGTCCTCAGGGAGAACATGGGGCCTCCGGAGGCGAGGGCCCCTTCCAAGAACGACAAGGTCGTCGTCTTCTCGCGGCCGCCGGAGCCCAAGGAGAAGGAGAACGTGGCCCTCGCCGCCAACGTCATGTCCTGCCCCGTCAAGAAGGCGGCGCCGGCTCTCCCCGCACTGCAGGCCAGGAAGCTCTCACTCGGAGGAGGCATCGGCGGCAAGCTCAAGGCTGTAGGGGAGATGGGGGCTGCCAATGCCGACGCAACAGGGAGCCGGATCATGGTCTTCGTCAGGCTGCGGCCCATGTCCAGGAAGGAGAAGGAGGCCGGGTCCAAGACCTGTGTCAAGATCGTCAACAAGAAGGACGTGTACCTCACGGAGTTGGCCTCAGAGAACGACTACCTCCGCCTGAAGCGCGTGCGAGGCCGCCATTTCTGCTTCGACGCTTCCTTCCCCGACTCCACGGCGCAGGCCGAAGTCTATAGCACCTCGTAAGAATCGCACTACCATATCATGGCTTCATTCAATTTCTTTACAATGCACATGTTTCAAACAATTATTTCATTATTTGGTTATCTTAGAAAGAAGATGCAGTTGTTTGTGCTCTTGAATTTGGAAGTGATAAATCTGCGGATGAAGCTGCATACATCTTTTATGACTAGATTCGATAGTAGGAGACACATTTTCATGATAGTTGAGAAATTGGTTATAGAAGTGGTAGTATTTGTGAAATGTTGGGCGAGAGTAATGGTAGGTCTAGGATATTGATTACAGGAGTGAGCTAATTTCTTGAATATTAGGACAAATCAATGGTATAGTATGTACTTGCAATGTATTGCTCAATTGCACTTCTCCACTTTCCTGGCATTTAACATGAGTCCAATCCTCCATTCTTATATTGCAGAACAGCAGATCTTGTGGAAGGTGTTTTGCAAGGGAGGAATGGGACCGTGTTTTGCTATGGAGCAACAGGGGCTGGGAAGACCTACACAATGCTCGGGACCATGGATAACCCTGGCGTAATGGTGCTCGCAATCAAGGATTTGTTCTTGAAGGTGAGGCAGAGGAGCTATGATGGCAACCACTCGATTCAGCTGTCGTACCTCGAGGTCTACAATGAGACAGTGAGGGACTTGCTATCTCCTGGTAGACCCCTCCTTCTGAGAGAAGACAAGCAGCAGGTATTCTAGCCTATAACCATCTTTCAACCAATGAAGCAAGCTTTTGTTGAGAAACTTTACTTTACTCTTGGTGATATCAAGTTAGTAGTCCTCCTGGTAGAGTAAAATTAATCAGTTTGAACAGAACGAAAAAGTATATTATGTTGCCAAATGATCCATTCTGTATGTTCTGTACACATTTTGCAGTATATGTTGCCAAATGATAACCAAATGATCCCTTCTTATTATGAGTATTCTAACAGAATAGTGTATTGTGCATTCCAGGGAACTGTTGCTGCTGGTCTTACACAATATAGAGCATACTCTACAGATGAAGTAATGAGCTCTTCCTTAGTTACTACTCCCTCCATCCCATAATATAAGAGCATTTTTGACACTAGCGCGGTAACACTCTTATATTATGGGACGGAGGGAGTATTGCTTTGCAGTTGGCAATAAAAATGATAATAACATTCTTGACATTGTTCATCACAGGTTATGAAATTACTTCAGCAAGGCAACCAGAATAGAACAACTGAACCAACTCGAGTTAATGAGACCTCATCACGCTCCCATGCAATACTACAGGTGAATGTCAATCATGCACTTTCACTAGTACTGAAAAACACGGTCCCACGAACTGCATAAATATAAACTATTGCAAATTTTGCAGGTTGTCGTGGAATATAGATACATGGATGGAACTAGTGTTGTAACACGAGTTGGAAAGCTCTCACTCATTGATCTTGCTGGATCAGAGAGGGCTATAGCAACTGACCAACGCTCACAGAGGTCGCTCAAGGAGCTAACATAAATCGGTCTCTCCTCGCACTCAGCAGTTGCATCAATGCTCTTGTGGAGGGGAAGAGGCATGTGCCATATCGCAATTCCAAGCTGACCCAGCTCCTCAAAGATTCACTTGGGGGATCCTGCAACACTGTCATGATTGCAAACATCAGCCCTTGAATCTTTCCTTTGGTGAGACACAGAACACTCTTCATTGGGCTGATCGTGCCAAGGAGATAAAAACAAAGGTCTGAAAATATGATTTTATGAACATTAATCTTGTAACATTGTACTGAACAGAACTCGTGACAAAATGAATAATCTTGTGATTTTTCAGCCATTGACCGCTGGGAATGAGGAAGTTTTCAAGGCACCAGATTCGGATACTGATCAGGCCAAGCTAGTACTGGAGCTTCAGAAGGAGAACAGTGAGCTGAGGCAGCAGGTGGTGAAGCAGCAACAGAAGCTGCTGACTGTTCAGGCTCAGTCACTTGCTCCCAACGGCTCGCCACAACAATGTGCTGCCCCCTCACCTCACATTACCACCACGCCATGCTCGACACAAAGAAAGGTGAAGCGGTCTATTTTAGACGGGAGCTGTTTCAGCACACCAAATTCTAAGAGGCCAGCAGACAATGCAATGGTCCGGGATCTGCAGAGGAAAGTGAAGACCCTGGAGTCCGAGATGGAGAAGATGAAGAAGGAACACTTTCTGCAGCTCAAGCAGAGGGACGAGTTCATCCGTGGATTGATCAACAGGAAGAACTCAAATGACCCTGAACCAGCAACAGCTGAGAGAAGAGTGATCACAAGGGCAAGCCTACGTAAGGCCGAGAAAGATGCAGGTGAGCTGAAGAGCCCGAGCCACAGGTTCACGTCACCTGTGCCTACGGCTAAGAAGCGTACCTTCTGGGACTTTGGAGGCGAAAGCCCTTCAGTTCTTGCTGGAAATGGGCGGAAGACTCGGAGCCATGTAGCTGCTGAAACTCCAACCAGGGCCCCTTCAATGCTACTTCAGGTATAGTCCTTCAGCTCACATCATTCCCAAGAGTTTATTATAGTAGTTCTATATGGGCAGCATATAAATTACGTTTCTATTGCTGCCGGGGCCTCACCCTGCATTACACTTTGTTTCAGCCGGGATTCACACGCCAAAGAGCCTAGCAGCACTGAACCCTCAGGAGACGAATGAATGCAGAGGATAGACATGTTCATATCTTACTATTTGTTTTGTCAGCTATGCTAATTGGAGTTTATCATATCCGTTTATTCTGTTGATTAAATTCAGTTTGCCTGGGCTAACTGAACCAGCATAGAGTTTTATTTATTAGCTTCTATGTCCATTTAAATTATGGAAACTGTACAATATTTGGTCAGGGGAGAGAACATTTATATTTGGTAACTGGAGCAGCTGTTACACATTTTCCATCTGAATGTTGCTCAAATTTGGCAAAACAAAATGACAGGCATATAAAGTTAAGGGTAGTTCTCTCACTTTTGTTGTTTGTATTGCCCTGCAAGAAGAAGAAGCAGAACCAGGTCCATATGCATCTGAGTATAAACTTGTACAAATGAACCACAATAAATAACAATCATTGTACAAATGAACCACAATTACCATCGACAATCAAGCAAGCTAAATCTTCATCTAATTCGTTGAGTTACATATCAGTTTGTTGAGGACAGACTTCGCCTCCTCTTCAGCCACATTCTCTTGGTTGGTGCAAGATCGTGCCGCATGGTCTCCATCGGAAATTCTTCCCTCTGCGACGGTGATTTGCTACTGCTTTCTCCTTGCACATACAACGGATTCATAAATGCCTGATACGATGATGCGATTTCTACTGCCAATTTTTCTTGAGCTTCCTTGGCAATATCGTCTGAAGGTCCAGCCTCTTCTGCTGACTTGGATCTTGTGTCCAGTTCCATTTCTTCAAAGCTACTACCACTGCTGCAGCTCCCACTGTCACTTGAGTAGCTACTGCTTGTTCTATCCTCCGAAGTAGAGCTCTCGCTGAGCGTATTAAAGACCGTAATGCTTTCTCTCTGTGCGCCGTGATATGAGTGACTCTTGTGCTTTCCATTGTAAAGAGGCAATATGGAAGAGCCTTGTCTCAAGCCCAGGACATCCCTGCCAAGACTGTATGATGTGTACAGCTTCCTCTCAACACCATCCTTGGCTTTCACCATTTCACCCAATTGTTCTAAAGTTTCGTTTGAAGAGGCGTCTTCAACGTCTTTGACCGCCTTCTGCTCTAACTCGGAGATAATCTTGCCTAAGACTCTCCTCTTGCTGTGAAGAGAACGCTGCGTTTCAGAAGGTAGATGTCAGACTCAGACCATAGTTCAGTGGAGAAGTCACCCTAAACTATGTTTCTAGTACATATACCCTCTTTTCCAGGAACTTTTGCAAGCCATTGTTTTGAAGCTTTTTCTTCCTCCAGAAGATGCAGCAAAACCGCACAATTACCGCTTGCACCACAATGACAATGAGTTGGAAAAAGAACAACAGAAGGACATGGTTGTGGTCACCTGATGGATATACATTACTTAGTCGGTAATTATGCATTTCTAACTAAACAACAGCAACGAAAGCAGAAACTTGAATGTCACCTGGATCACCATGAACAAACTTTGGTTTTGCTTTTCTGCAAGTCCAAGCAATCTTTTGCCCTTGCAGAACAAAGAGGTGAAGTACTCGGTAAGACAATACAACTTTAGGATGGAAAATCAACTAGATACATGAGAAAAGAAAGCATACTTCTCGTGTAGCATTGCACGGCGTTGCCGATTCCTGTGACAAGAAATTTCAGGAGCTCAAAGCTTTGCAAATTAGTTGATATCAGGTACTCCCTCCATCCCAAAATAAGTATTAAATCAGGGACACTTATTTTGGGGCCGAGGGAGTATAACTTTACCAATTACCCTTATATTGTTTCTCTCTTCAGTTAACTTGAAGCATAATAATTGCTTAATCAAGGATTCAAGAGCTAAACAAGACTTACTTGCAGAAGATAGAGCAGTGAGAAGAATGGTCTCATCTAGTGTAAAGTAGTCCAGGTCACTACTGGACAACAAATTCGATAATTCTCCTGGTAAGGAACACATAAAAAAAAATTAGCTTTACGCCACCATTTTGGAGGAACAAGAATGACACATTCATATAAAGAACGAAACGAACCAGGATACTTTTCAGTCCAGTAGACCGTTCCAGTTGCTGGAGCCAACAGAGTAAACAAGATGCTTGATGGCTTCATCGCCGATACATAGGCGTAATCGCCGATAGTTTGACTTGATTTTGCCTCCATTATGATCTGGCTGATGTAGACTGAAAACCCTGAGCAGTCCAGGACTGGACTTGACTGGATGACTGAGTTAGGTGCTGTCCTTTGAAGAAACTTTCTGATATCACCATCAGGAGAAATTGAATACAAGATCCCATCTAACGAGCCAATTGATATCCAACCTGTTACAACAGTTGAACAAAGTAGCATGAAGGGTGATATATGATACAAATTATCATGCAAATAGATGTTGGTATACGAATGTTGAAGAGAATGCAGTTAAACAAAACAATTAAAGTCCCATGAGAATTAAACAGCTGCAGATGTGAATGAATTAGCGAAGGAACAAACATGTTTCAAAATCTAGATGGATGATTTACCATTGGAATCCACAGCTGGCAAGATTTTCTCATTACTAAGTGGACCAACATTCAGCTGCCATGAAATGTTTCCTGACAGTACATCGAGCCCCATCACAGTTGACTTTCTCGGAAGGACAATGTATAGGCGGCCATTATTTCCCGGTGCAACTGTCACGACTTTGTCGATCGAGCTCAAGTCTTGGACCCATCTATACTGACGGCTATGAATGTACATGGAATAGAGCTGGCCTTCGGTATTTGATATCTGCTCAGTCATATGAAATTAAAACGGCAGGGTGAAAAAGATGAGAAGACTAAACCATTTTGGAGTTAAAGAAAAAACAGTACCCAGTGAAATAAGGCCTTACATAAAGAGTGCCCTCGCATTGATCAACAATTGGAGATGAATTGAAATAGCAGGCTGAGATGTTGTTGCCCTTGCAGCCTAGACGGTAACCGAAGCGATCCACCACAGGCCCGGCACTCCACTGCAGCTTCCCGTCACGCAGTGAGAAAGAGAAAAGGCCACGGTTCCTAATGGTGATGAAAAGAGATGCATAGCTGCTGCTGGTCGATAGGCCGATGATCTCCTCAGACCTCCCTGGTGGTGAACCGTGACTGAAAAACACTTGTGATGTTGGGGCACTAGTGTGTAAGTTTTGTGGAGTTACTTTTATGACCTTATCTTCTGCCACCAGATATATCTGCACAATCGATTCACCTTATTTTCTGCCACAAAGTACAAGTATAAAAGCGTGTTCATAGTGCAGCAGCGATGCGATTTGGACTTACCTTGTCCCTCTCGGCAACCAAGCTGATATCTTGTTTACAGTTGTATCCAAGGGGAATGATCCACGCGAAGGTTCCGTTTGGCTCGAAAGCGAGTAGGTTCTTCCCGGAGCAAGCGACGAGGCGGCCGCCGTGGCCGATGAGAGGGGCCGAGAGGGCACGGCCAACACCCGGTGGTATATGGGCTGCAAGCAACGCAAAACCCATCCAGCCTAGTCAGGAGGCGCAACCGTGCGTGCGTGGGCAAGGAAACTGCAGACGGTAGTAGAAACCAAAGCAAGGGGATCGGTCGTACGGTTTTCAGCGGCGCTTGCATTGAGCCTCTGAAGCGCCGGGGACGACGACGAGCGCGCGGCGCCGACGAGAGAACACAGGAGCAGGCATAGGCGCGGCAACAACCTCATCGCCATGGCTGCGCGGTTGCAGAGAGGAAGAGTTTTGGAGTAAGTGGAAGGACGGGGTGGTTACATTACACCCTGGCGGCGGTTCGTCCAGCGGCAGCAACTCGCCCTCGGAATCGGAAGGAAACTGAGCGGGGGGCAGGGATAGGGATGGTCACCACTCGCCCTCGGAAGGAAACTGACAAATGCAGGAATTTCTCGCAATCGTGGTGGACTCGCTGCATCTCAGCGTGTACGTGCCTACTACCGAGCCTATTTATCCGTTCATACATCTACCCTTCCATTTTCTTTCTCATATATTGGTCATTTGCACGTGATTAATGGAGATAAAGAAAGAGAAACAAAAGAATGAATAAAAAAAAGGTGGTTCGGGGTGGGCCGTGTCCTACGTGACTGACTCATTGGGCGCGTCTGGGCACATCCGCAAGCTTTTTTTATCCTTCCTATATTTATCCTCAATACAAGGGTTCGCGGACAGCCCGGATGTATAAAGGATACGAAGGCTGGGTCAATTTTTTCCTTCTCTTGTCCGATCACTCATAAGGCGCATCTGTGAATTTTTGATGAGGATTTAAAAAGTTCGATTGTACATACTCTAATACCCTACCTAATAGTTGAGCGATTAAGGTTCCTACTTCCCAGCCCATAGGCTACACACGACTTGGTGGGGCCTCCCTGGACCTTGGGGGCCCGGGGCGGTCATGGAGAATGGAACCTGGTCGCCCGTCGCCGGCTCCACAGCTTGACGTCCCATCATCGCATTGTCGTCACCGTCACTTGCTTCCCGCTTCCTCTCGTAACTATATCAATTTATTTTTCTTTAGGCAAACTGCGTCATAACTGCACCTTGGTTTGAAAACCAAACACAAACATGAAAAAGGGAAGCAACTAGTTGACGAGCGCTCCTTCATGAAAAGCATGGTTGTGCTGCCTCGAGAGGCATGACCGTACCTCTTGAAAATAAAAAAATAATTATTTTTTCCTTTCCGCGAGAGACACAGTTTTACTTCCACGAGAGGCACTATTGTGCTTTTACTAGAAGCACGGCCGTGCCTCTGTCGGAAAGGGAAAAAACCGTGCTTCCGTTTTTTTTCCTCCGGTTTTTTCGTGAAAAAAAGTTCGTGAAAACCTATCAACATAAGATCTAGTTTTGAAGATCTCGATGCGAGGAATCCAATGATGAAAAACGGTTCGAGATTTGGACACACAGTTCAAGAGATAAAACATTTTGAATAAGCGGATGTACGAAAAAAGGGAAAACTCATAGATTGCGACAAGTAATGCATATACAACGCGCCACTTGTCACAACCTGAGAAGGTGAAAGTGGTCTTTACAATGAGTACTTTTCAATTAGTGATTTCGACAAAAAAGATATGCGACAATACGAATTGTGTGGGGCTGTGGACTGAACTGTGGCCTGATGGGCTACTGAACTGAACGACGTATCAAGGTTTGGAGCAGAAATCCAATTCCAGAGCATATGCTCCTGCGCACTAAAAATGTATCTTGTATTCATCTAAAACAATGTATCTTATAAATGCCAAATAAATCTTTAAAAAATATATTGATTCATTGTAACACTCAAATATTACCTATAAATTTAGGCGGAAAATTTAAGCATTTTGACTTGTGCAAACAAAATTGAACCTCAAATGTTACCTTCAAATATTACACTTAATTTTATTGTTTCACCGACGAACTATTGCTATCCGGTTTCGCATGAAAATTGTCAAGCATGCTAGTTACTCTAAGCAGAACATCTATATAAAAAAGTTCAGAATTTTAAAATTTAATTTACTACTTCTTCCATCTGAAAATACTTGTGAAAGAAATGAATAAAAATAAATATATCTAGAACTAAAATATGTCTAAATACATTCATTTGTCCGACAAAAATTTCCAGACAAAGGGACTATTTTTTTTAATTTACGAGCATATGCACCCCAAAGCGAAAACGGCCATCTGTTGGAGCCCCTGCTCTGTCATTCTTGTTGATTGCTTTACAACAGTACACTCGGGAAGCAAATTATGCGGCGCACATTGACTAGACATGCTTTTATTTCAAACTCTACTGTTTTTTGAATGATGATCATTCTAGATTTATTGTTTTAGATGTAACAAACAAATCCTTTTTGAAATAAAGTGTTCAATGAAGACTTTCCTTCAAAAATGAGGGGTGCCTGTTGGATGGGCCTCTCAGCGGTCATGCGCGAGGGGCAGCCTTGTTGAAAGGATCGATATAGTTGACTAGAGGAATGGGGTGAATAGGCAATTAACAATTTTTAGCTTTTCTTTACCAATTTAAACTTTGCATCAAAGTAGGTTGTCTAGATATGCAATTAGGTGAGCAACCTATATGATGCAACAACAACAAGCACACAAGCAAGCAAGGGAATTAACACAAGTAAGCTTGCAAAAGTAAAGGGATGAGATAACCAAGAGTGGAGCCGGTGAAGACGAGGATGTGTTACCGAAGTTCCTTCCTTTTGAGGGTAAGTACGTCTCTGTTGGAGCGGAGTGGAAGCACAATGCTCCTCAAGAAGCCACTAGGACCACCGTATTATCCTCACGCCCTCACATAATGCGAGATGTCGTGATTCCACTATTGGTGCCCTTGAAGGCGGCGACTGGACCTTTACAAACAAGGTTGGGGCAATCTCCACAACTCAATTGGAGGCTTCCAACAACACCACGAAGCTTCACCACGATGGACTATGGCTCATGGTGACCTCAACCGCCTAGGGTGCTCAAGCACCCAAGAGTAACAAGATCCGCTAGGGATTAGTGGGGAATCAAATTTCTCTTGGTGGAAGTGTAGATCGGGCCTTCTCAGCCAATCCCGAGCAAATCAACAAGTTTGATTGGCTAGGAGAGAGATCGGCGAAAATGAAGCTTTGAGCAACAATGGAGCTTTTGGGGAAGAGGTGAGTCAACTTTGGGGAAGAAGACCCCTTATATAGTGGGGGAACAATCCAACCGTTACCCCCAAAACAGCCTCGCATGAGGGCAAGATTATCAGCGGGAGGCAGCGGTACTCATCATTGGGCTCGAGTACTACCGCTCCCAGTGATCTTGCCGTGCAGTTTGGAGGGCAGGGGAGAAAGACCAGGAGAGGGACCCAGTGCGGTACTGCCGCGGTGGTAGGGCGGTAATACCGCTCATGAGTGGCACTACCGCTCTACTACCGCTGCTTAGTGCCGCATAATCCGACACAAGAAGCGGCCCCCTCGAATCGACGCGGTAGGGGCCTGGTACCGCAGCGGTACTAAGGCTGAGGACCCACCGGCGGTACTACCGCTGAGGAGCGGCACTGCCGCCTGTGACTCCTAAGCGGTACTACCGCTGGGTACCGCGGTACTACCGTTGGGACCAGACAAAGCCCAAAGAAAGGGGGAAGAACCCACCATAGAAGCGGAAAGGCTCAGAGGGTGTGAAAAGGATGTGCACGTGTTGATTCCACCCTAGCCTTACCAAAGCGGGCCCCCTCTTGATAGTACGGTGACCCCTACAGAACTAGTCCACCAAAATAGAAGCGAAAGAGCTACACCGTCTTGAATAACACACCGAGGGGAAAGAAATCGTCTCGTGCCAAAGGATGAATCTCCGAAATGCTCAAAACACACGATTAGTCCGCAAACATGTTGTCATCAATCACCAAAACTACATCTAGAAGGATATGCCTTAACAATCTCCCAATTTTTGGTGGATTGATGACAACCAGGGATTTGCACAAGGATATATCATGAAAGTAAAGATACTTAGGAATACAAAATATAGACGGGCTCCCCCTAAATGTGTGCACCTAGTTAGTAGTGCCTTCGGAATGCAAGACACACACATTAGGATCAACACTCCCCCTATATTTTATAGTCCGACAACCTAAGCATAGGATACATGAGAGCAGGCTATATAACAGGATAAACAAGCAACTCATAAGATACCAAAGTACCAGATAGACATAGATAAAGATAAGGTAGCATATGTCTCACACCATATGTCTGGAACTTAGGTCTCACTGGCACAAAACCAAACAAAGCAAACGGCGAGAAAACACAATGACACTACAAAGAAACGACGAGGAACAACGACACCACAAAGCACAAATCCCTAAACTCTCTCCCCCTTTGGCATCGAGACACCAAAAGGGCAAAGAGCGACGCTACGGCTCCAGGTGAAAGCAACCTGAGGAGCTCTCTCATCACATCCTGGCAGGGTCATCTGCACTGCCATCCTCAGTCAGAAACTGCTCGGTGTCGGAATCGGTCCACGGACAGTGCTGCTGAATCCACTCCTCTTCCTCAGTGATCTAGCCCTCAGACCCACTGACAACGGTCGCACCCAGCTGAGCATGAGCTCCTTGTGACGCCCCCTGGCCTTCTTCTCCGCCACATGAGTCATGTACTGACCATGAGACTCCATGCAGAAGAGCTTCTTCATCTTGCGCTTGAGCTTCTTTGCCCAAGAGGGCTCTGTCCCAGAAGGCTCATAGTCCTCATCGTCATCATCGGCCTCAGCCCCGCCCTCTGTCTCCATGTCAGCAACAGTAGATGGACCCCCGGATTTAGGAGTTGGGGTGCCCCAATTGTCCTTCTTCCTCAGACGCTTGATCTCATGAGAAACCAATTCTCCAGTTTCCAGCACAACCTTGGGATAGACACGTGCCCAAGCCTTCTCAATGAGCAGCATGATGAACGGACCATAGATCGGGCACTTGCGCTCAGAAATGGCAGTAAGAAGTTCAGACCACATAACATGAGAAATGTCCAGGGACTCGCCAGTGTTTGCTTCCTTCTCATGCTGGCAGAAGAGAAGCATGTCCACGAGATAGGAGTGGACCATATCCAGATTCCCGATGCGAGGGAAGAGGGTCTCTCGAAAGACACGATGAAGGATGTCCAGAAAGGTAGACAACTCATAGGTTTCCTTCTGAGTCACAGGGTTAACCTTCACAGAACAGTAGGGCCAGAGGGCTTGCTTGTGAGTGGAGTTTGCATTGTGGTGAGGGCGGAAGCCGACAGGAGTCTCAAGCCCGTGATCTTCCACCTCAAGCAACTCCGTGAAGGCCTTCCACTTGACAGAGAGCAACTTGCCATTTGTCATCCAAGTCAGAGTCCTTTCTGCATCAGTCCCAAGATGGACAGTGGCATAGAATTGAGCCACCAAATCTGCATCAAAATCCTTGTTGAACTGCATGATCCTGAGAATGTTCAGCTGAGAACACATCTGAAGAGCTTCACCAAAGTACTCAGGATCCTTTTCCATGGCATCCGTGTCGATGGAGCGAACATCAACATAGAGATTCTTCTTGGCCTTGATCACATTAAAGTAGATGTCAAACTGAAAGCGGTTCCAGAACGGGCGGTTGACCAAATTGGGTTCTTGGGCTTCCGCATAGGGGTTACGGCGACGCCTTTCCCAAAACTCCTTGGTAGTCATCTCAGTCACAGTCTTGCCCCTTGGCTTCGGCCTGTTGGCAAGTTTCTTCTGGAGTTGAGGCGGAGGTGGCGCACTGGAGGAAGCACCTGCTGACTCGGAGGTGCGGTAGCGCTTGGAGGTTGCACGTCCGGGGTTGACACAGCGGACTTGCTGCTCAAGATGTTCATCACCTGGAACCAAACACACGAGCAGAAGAAACAACACGAAAGAAACGAGCATAAGCCACCAAACAAAACAAAATGGATCAAGGTGTGGTAGAAAATTATGGAACTGGGCATCCGGCGGTAGTACCGCGACCCAACGGCGGTAGTACCGCTCAGCATGGGCGGTAGTACCGCTCAAGATGGGGAACGGCGGTTCCCTACTGCCGTGGACAGATCCGGCACTACCGGGGATGCCAAATTCAAAAATAATCCTACCAAACATCAATCCAAGGGGCCTAGAAGCCATCTCCATCCTACTCATGCCTCTACAAAGCCAAACAACGAGAAAAACAATGTCTATTGCCCCTAAGAACTAGATGCAAGATCTAGGCAAAGAGAGAACGGGAACGGGGGCAATACCGGCATCCATGGCTAGAGGACGAGGTGGGGAACGAATCCACCGAAGGAAATGGAGAGGGACGACACGAAAATGGCGGTCGGCCGAAGCCCTCCTGCGGCGAGACGTCGCTGGAGCGACGAGGAAGACGAGCGCGTGGGGGCGAATGGGTATGGGGGAGAAAACAACTCCCCACCTTTAACATAACCCCCATCACTCGCCTGCAGGTAGTACCGCTGGGGTGGGCAGTAGTACCGCTTGACGCTCATAAGCGGTAGTACGCACACCAGCCGGTAGTACCGCTTAGTCGCAAAAAAGGACCGCCCAAAAGGCTTAACTCAAGAAAAAAGGAAACCGAGACAAAACAAGAACAGACACACACACAAAGCCAACAAATGAGAGCGAGAAACACACACCTCTCCAAGAGAGGGCGGTGGCCGAGGCCACCTATGTTTGAGTCAATTGGTATGGCACTGCGAAGAATTATCCTTGGGCCCATGACCAAAACTCGTCTTTGAAGCACAAGTACCATAAAAATGGCTAATGTGAAAGAGTTGATCAATTTATGCTTAATGGGGGAGGGAGAGTTCATTGAGAGAACACCACTCCCCCTATGTCCATGCCTACACCTAAACAAGATAACAAGTTGAGTATGGTGGGGTGTGCAAGGGTTCAAGCAACATTGCTCGAATCAATGATATTTAGCTCATGCCTTAACTTCATGAAATCTTGCTTCATCCAAAGGCTTCGTGAAGATATTTGCAAGGTTATCATGAGTGTTGACATAGTTGAGCTCGATCTCCCTCGCCTAATATGATCCGGATGAAGTGATACCGAATCTCAATATGCTTCGTCTTGAAGTGTTGCACCAGGTTGAGAGAAATCTTGATGGCACTTTCATTGTCACACCAAAGAGGCACTTTGTCACAAATGACACCGTAATCCTTTAAAGTTTGCCTCATCCATAAGAGTTGTGCACAAAAACTACCGGCCGCCACATACTCCGCTTCGGTGGACGAGAGAGACACACAATTTTGCTTCTTGGAAGACCAACTCACCAAAGAGCAACCAAGGAATTGGCACCCTCCAGAAGTGGACTTCCTATCCACTTTGTCTCCCGCCCAATTGGAGTCCGAATATCCTACAAGCTTGAAGTTTGCTCCTCTTGGGTACCATAAGCCAAAGTTTGGGGTATGAGCCAAATATCGAAAGATTCGCTTGACCGCCACAAAGTGGCTTTCCTTAGGTCTTGACTTGAAACCGTGAACAAATTCCCACACTCAACATGATATCCGATCTAGATGCACAAAGGTAAAGCAAGGATCCAATCATAGAGCGATATACCTTTTGATCCACCGCTTTACCATTGGGATCGATGTCAAGTTGGCACTTGGTGGGCATTGGAGTGGAAGCCGGCTTGACGTCACTTAGCTTGAATCTCTTGAGCATGTCTTGAGTGTATTTGGCTTGGTTGATGAAGGTTCCTTCTCTTCTTTGTTTTACTTCGAACCCTAGAAAGAACTTCAACTCTCCCATGGAAGACATCTTGAACTTTGAGGTCATGAGAGCGGCAAATTCCTCATTGAAAGCTTTGTTAGGGGAACCAAAGATAATATCATCAACATATAGTTGGCACACAAACAACTCCCCTTTGACCTTCTTAGTAAAAAGAGTGGGGTCGATTAGCCCAACTTCAAATCCATGATCTTGTAACAACTCGGTAAGGTGATCATACCACGCACGTGGGGCTTGTTTAAGGCCATAGAGTGCCTTATTGAGTTGATACACATGATCGGGAAAGTAGGGATCCTCGAACCCGGGGGGTTGCTTGACATACACCAACTCATTAATAGGACCATTAAGAAAAGCACTCTTCACATCCATTTGTTGCAACTTAAAGTTGTGATGAGAAGTATAAGCAATCAACAAACGAATGGATTCAAGGCGAGCAATGGGAGCAAAGGTTTCACCGTAGTCGATACCCTCGACTTGGGAGTAGCCTTGTGCCACCAATCTTGCCTTGTTGCGAACGATGGTCCCGTAAGCATCTTGCTTGTTCTTGAATATCCACTTGGTTCCAATGACATTGTGGTTCTCGGTTGGCCCTGGCACCAATCTCCACACCTTGTTGTACTCGAAGTTGTTGAGTTCTTCGTGCATGGCATTAAGCCAATCCGGATCTTTGAGTGCTTCATATAACTTTTGGGGTTCAACACAAGAGACAAATGCGTGATGTTCACAATAGTTTGCCAATTGTCTATGAGTGCTTACCCCCTTTTGAATGCTTCCAAGCACATTCTTCATGAGATGACCCTTGGTGGAGAGCTTGGAAGCAATCTTGGCGGCACGGCGCTCCAATTCCTCCTCGGTGCTGAGTTGAGGAGCGGTCACTTGATTATCTTGATTACCGTCTTGAGCTTGTTCTTGATCTTGAACTTTCTCGGTGGAGAGAACTTGACCTTGGGCATCGTGTGGTGGTTCATCACCATCTTGAGGATGATCTTGCCCTTGATCTTGTTCACTAGGTTGAGGGCCTTCACTATGTTCTTCGGAAGCGTGTGGGCCTTGGGTTGGTGATGGCTCCACTTGAATGGAGAATTGTCCTTCTCCTTCGCCCACAAGGGGTTCCTCAATGGGTAGGATAAAACCAACTCCCATTCTTCTTATGGCTTGAGGAGGAATTTCATCACCTACATCACAAGTGCCACTTTGCTCCACTTGGGAGCCATTATTCTCATCAAACTCCACGTTACACGCCTCCTCAATAAGTCCCGTGGATTTATTGAGGACACGGTAAGCATGAGAGTTTGTAGCATAACCAACAAATATGCGCTCATAAGCTCTAGCCTCAAATTTAGACAACCGAACACCTTTCTTGAGAATGAAACACTTACACCCGAACACCCGAAAGTACTTGAGGTTGGGCTTGTTACAGGTGAGTATCTCATATGGAGTCTTGTTCAAGCCCTTGCGAAGGTGGAGCCGATTGGATGCATGACACGCGGTGTTGATGGCTTCGGCCAAAAGTTGTATGGAGACTTGAACTCCGCCATCATGGTCCTTGCTGCATCCATCAACGTCCGGTTCTTCCTCTCCGCAACACCGTTTTGTTGAGGGGTGTAAGGTGCGGAATATTGATGCTTGATCCCCTCATCACTAAGAAACTCATCCAAGGTGTAGTTCTTGAACACGGTGCCATTGTCACTTCTTATTGTCAAGACCTTTGCATTGTGTTGACGTTGGGCTTCATTTGCAAAGTCAATGACGGTTTGTTGGGTCTCGCTCTTCCTCTTGAAGAAATACACCCAAGTGTATCTTGAATAGTCATCCACAATCACCAAGCAATACTTCCTACCCCCAAGACTATCAAAGGATGGAGGCCCAAAGAGATCCAAATGAAGGAGCTCCAAAGGCCTCTTTGAATAAATGATAGTCATGGGAGGGTGAGCCTTCTCATGTAGCTTTCCTTCGATACAAGCACTGCAAGCACGATCTTTAGCAAAACTAACATTCGTTAGTCCACGGACATGGTCCCCCTTGAGAAGACTTTGCAAAGATCTCATATTGACATGGGCTAAACGGCGGTGCCAAAGCCATCCCACGTCAACTTTAGCCATTAGGCATGTCGCGCTCTTAGTGGGTCGCTCCGAAAAGTTAATCACATATAGACCATTCTCGACATGCCCAACAAAGGCTACTTTAAGAGTCTTGCTCCACAAGAGGGCCACGATATCAATATCAAAGAAAGTGGAAAAGCCCATGATTGCAAGTTGACGAACGGAAAGTAAATTGTATGCAAGGGACTCAACAAGCATGACCTTCTCGATCGTGAGATCATGAGAAATGACAACCTTGCTGAGTCCCAATACCTTAGAAGACGAGGCATCACCCCACTAGACATTGGTGGGCATAGATGGAATCTTGTGCACGTCCACCACCAAGTCCTTGCTTCCGGTCATATGATTTGTAGCTCCACTATCGAGCAACCATGATCCCCACCCAAGCAAACACATAAAAGAGATCAATGCTTGGTTTTAGGTACCCATTTTGTAATGGGTCCTTTGATGTTAGTAACAAGGGTCTTAGGAACCCAAATAGACCATTCAATATACTCATGAGGAGAACCAACAAATTTGGCATAAACATGCCCATCACTAGCACGGCATAACACATAAGAAGGGTTAAAGTCATCGGCTTTGTTGGGAGGAGTGGCATTGCCCTTCTTGACACCGCCACCCTTCACATTGTTCTTCTTCTACTTGTACGCACCCTCTCCCTCCTTCACAAAAGTTTGCTCTAGAGGAGGAGGTCGTTTGGTCTTGTCATTCTTCTTCTTGTTCTTGGGCTTGGGTGCGAACCCAATCCCCTCCTTGGCTACAACTTCCTTTTGATTGCTCAAAAGGTCGTTGAGGTTCTTCTCACCTTGTATGCATGACACAAGGCCTTTCTCAAGTTGCTCCTTCAACTTAGCATTCTCCTCAACAAGATGCACATGCTCACAACAAGGATTAGTAGCATTTGCATTATCAATTAACACCATATGAGGAAAGGTGGATTTCTACTTGGTTAGCTTCACTTGGAGTTGATCATGAGACTCCTTGAGGCTAGCATGAACACCCTTAAAGACTTTGTGAGCCTTGTCGAGAATGGCAAACTCCTCTTTGAGTCTAGCAAGATCAACACCAAGCTTTGCCTTCTCGGAGTTTAGCACACGAGAGACAACAAGAGCATGATCAAGATCTTTCTTTAACTTAGCATGATCATCGTTGTGTGTGTTGGGGAACGTAGTAATTTCGAAAATTTTCCTACGATCACGCAAGACCATGGTGATGGCATAGCAACGAGAGGGAAGAGTGTCCGTCCACGTACCCTCGTAGACCGAAAGCGGAAGCGTTATAACAACGCGGTTGATGTAGTCGTACGTCTTCACGATCCGACCGATCCAAGCACCGAACGTCACGGCACCTCCGAGTTACGCACACGCTCAGCTCGATGGCGATCCCGGACTCGATCCAGCAAAGTGTCGGGGATGAGTTCCACAAGACGACGACGGCGTGGTGACGATGTTGATGCTCCACCGACGCAGGGCTTCGCCTAAGCTCATGACGATATGACTTCTCCGTGCAGAGGCTTCGCCTAAGCTCTCTGACGATATGACCGAAGTGGAATATGGTGGAAGGGGCACCGCACACGGCTAAGGAAAGATCCGTAGATCAACTTGTGTGTCTTGGGGTGCCCCTGCCTCAGATATAAAGGAGCCAAGGGGAGGTGGCGGCCCTAGAGGAGGCGCGCAAGGAGGAGTCCTACTCCCAGGGAGTAGGACTCCCCCTGTCCTAGTTGGACTAGGATTGGAGGAGGGGAAGAGGAAGGCGCCGCCCTTCCTGTCCTATTCGGACTAGAGGGGAGGGGCGCAGCCCACCTTGGCCTGCCCTTCCTCTTCTCCTATGGCCCATTAAGGCCCATGGACCTCCCGGGGTTCCGGTAACCTCCGTTACTAAGTAAAATCGATTTCACCGGAACACTTCCGATGTCCAAATGTAGGCTTCCAATATATCAATCTTTATGTCTCGACCATTTCGAGACTCCTCGTCATGTCCGTGATCACATCCGGGACTCGAACAACCTTCGGTGCATCAATACTTATAAACTCATTATGAACTGTCATTGAAGCGTTAAGCGTGCGGACCCTACGGGTTCGAGAACTATGTAGACATGACCTAGAACCATTCTCGGTCAATAACCAATAGCGGAACCTGGATGCCCATATTGGTTCCTACATATTCTCTGAAGATCTTTATCGGTCAAACCGCATAACGACATACGTTGATCCCTTTGTCATCGGTATGTTACTTACCCGAGATTCGATCGTCGGTATCCAATACCTAGTTCAATCTCGTTATCGGTAAGTCTCTTTACTCGTTCCGTAATACATCATCTCACAACTAACTCATTAGTTGTAATGCTTGCAAGGCTTAAGTGATGTGCATTACCGAGAAGGCCTAGAGATACCTCTCCGACAATCGGAGTGACAAAACCCAATCTCGAAATCGCCAACCCAACAAGTACCTTTGGAGACACCTGTAGTACTCCTTTATAATCACCCGATTCACGTTGTGACGTTTGGTAGTACCAAAGTGTTCCTCCAGTAAACGGAGTTGCATAATCTCATAGTTATAGGAACATGTATGGGTCATGAAGAAAGCATTAACATACCAAGCGATCAAGTGTTAAGCTAACGGAATGGGTCATGTCAATCAGATCATTCAACTAATGATGTGACCTTGTTAATCAAATAACAACTCCTTGTTCATGGTTAGGAAACATAACCATCTTTGATTAACAAGCTAGTCAAGTAGAGGCATACTAGTGACATACTGTTTGTCTATATATTCACACATGTATTATGTTTCCGGTTAATACAATTCTAGCATGAATAATAAACCTTTATCATGATATAAGGAAAATAAATAATAACTTTATTATTGCCTCTAGGGCATATTTCCTTCAGTGTGACTCCTCAAGAGCCAAACGAAGACCACGCTCTTCCTCAAGGGCATTGTAAAGATCTGAAATGTCATCGGCATAGTCATGACTATGCCCCTCCATCTTAGAGATGGTATCTTCGTGAGCCTCGATCATGTCATTGGCTTCACCAAGTTGTTCCAAGAGAGCAACGTAGTGCTTCTTTGATTTACCCTTGAGTTTACCCATAAAGGTCTCAAACTCATTCTCCTCCACATTTGTCCCCTCATGTTCATCAATGCAATCCGAAGAAGGATGATCAATGATGGTAGTTTTGATGTTGGGGGTTACCTTGTTGGTGGCTTTAGCCATGAGGCACTTGGCGATGACGCTCTCATTGGGTGAGTTGAAGAGAGACACCCGTGGAGTCGTCGCGATGGCAATGGAGGCCATGGCAACCGACTCACCATCTTCATCATCGTCATCATCCTCATTGTACTCTTCTTGTACCACCAATGCCTTGGGAGGAGTCTTCTTGGTGAAGTTGCTCTTGTTGGGGAACGACTTGGCCTTGTCCTTTTCGGATGAGCTTGCCACCATTGTCTTCCCTCTTCTCATAAGGGCACTCCGCAACAAAGTGGCTCACATTGCCACAATTGAAGCAAGTCCTCACTCGTTGCTTGCCCTTTGCGCCACTTGAATTGTTCTTGTTGTAGTTGGGCCTTGAGTTCTTCTTGCTCCAAAATTGCCTTGAAGCAAGGGTCATGTGTTCATGATAGGCATACTTCGTATCTTCGAGGTTGCTCTCCTCTTCTTCCTCTTCATACTCTTCCTCCATACTAACCTTGGCCTTTAGAGCAAGGTTGGGCTTCTTTACTCTTTGAGAGCGAAGAACCGCATTGTCGGCGGTCTTGTCCAAGATGCTCATAGCAACGAACTCATCCAACACTTCACTTGAGGACAAGGTGTGGAAGTCCGGCCTTTGACGAATGACGGAGGACATGGCTTTGTGGTAGGGCATCATTGCCTTGAGGAATTGGCGCTTGATCCAATTGTCATCCGTGTCCTTACTTCCATGATCTCGGAGAGAGACCGCGAGTTTGGTTACTCTCCGATAAAGCTCACGAGGTTCTTCATCTTCTTTCATTGCAAACTCATCGGCTTCATCCTGCACCACTTCATAGTTGGAGCGTTGAATGCTTGCGCTTCCCCGTTAGAGGGAAACCACTTGGTTCCAAGCATCTTTGGCCATGGAGTAGGGCCGGAGATGCGGAAGATCTTCGGGTGGGATTGCTTCTTGGATGATGAAGAGAGCATTCTCATTGAATTGATCATCCACAGCTTCTCTAGGAGTGAAGTTACTTCGGTCATGCGGATAGAAACCTTCTTCAATGATTCTCCAAAGTTTAGTGTTCACATGATTTAAATGACGCTTAAAACGATAGACCCAAGAATCAAATTCCACATTCTTCTCAATCTTAGGGGCCGGGCCGACATGATTCAAATGAGTGGAAGGAAGCGGTCCACCATAAACAAGTGGAGGTTCCACATGGGCAAAGATGTCGGTGCCATTTTTACCACTAGAAGGAGGACCTTTCTCGCTAGTAGCTTCCCCCTTGTCGGAGGTAGCATCCTTCACCTTGTTAGCGAGATCACCCATTTTCAACGGTGCGGTGGAAATTTTAAGCCCTTCTAGAAATTTATTAACATGCTTTCGACCTCGGTCGTCATGGAGGTTTTCAATGTATCCAACGCCACATTGAATTCCTCATGAGAGATTGCGGTACCCCCATCTCCCGTAGACGATACCGGATTCGCACCGGAGTGCTCCTCCACACCATCTACGACGTCAACCATACTCTTCGGACGGTAAAGTCCTTAATAAAGAGACGAGGCTCTGATACCAATTGAAAGGATCGATATAGTTGACTAGAGGGGGGGGGGAGGGTGAATAGGCAACTAATAATTTTTAGCTTTTCTTTACCAATTTAAACTTTGCATCAAAGTAGGTTGTCTAGATATGCGACTAGGTGAGCAACCTATATGATGCAACAACAACAAGCACACAAGCAAGCAAGGGAATTAACACAAGTAAGCTTGCAAAAGTAAAGGGATGAGATAACCAAGAGTGGAGCCGGTGAAGACGAGGATGTGTTACCGAAGTTCCTTCCTTTTGAGGGTAAGTACGTCTCCGTTGGAGCGGTGTGGAGGCACAATGCTCCCCAAGAAGCCACTAGGGACACCGTATTCTCCTCACGCCCTCACACAATGCGAGATGCCGTGATTCCACTATTGGTGCCCTTGAAGGCGGCGACCGGACCTTTACAAACAAGGTTGGGGCAATCTCCACAACTCAATTGGAGGCTTCCAACAACACCACGAAGCTTCACCACGATGGACTATGGCTCCGCGGTGACCTCAACCGTCTAGGGTGCTCAAGCACCCAAGAGTAACAAGATCCGCTAGGGATTAGTGGGGGGAATCAAATTTCTCTTGGTGGAAGTGTAGATCGGGGCCTTCTCAACCAATCCCGAGCAAATCAACAAGTTTGATTGGCTAGGGAGAGAGATCGGGCGAAAATGGAGCTTGGAGCAACAATGGAGCTTTTGGGGGAAGAGGCGAGTCAATGTTGGGGAAGAAGACCCCCTTATATAGTGGGGGAACAATCCAACCGTTACCCCCCAAAACAGCCTCGCAGAGGGCGGTACTACCGCTGGGCTCAGCGGTACACACAAGAAATCCTGCACTCGCAGGGAATTCAAATGGATGTGCTGAAGATCATCGTAATGTCAGCATACAAAAGGCATTTTTTAAGCAGGGGTGATTTTGATTTAGCAATAGGAAGTAGTCCGCATTTTAGCTTTGTCATAAGTTCAAGTTTGTAAATTTTGACCAAGTTTATAAAAAAAAGTATTAACATCTGCAACAATCAATACCAGAAGATTCACAATGAATATATTTTCAAATAACCGCTCCCCCAGGCGGTACTGTCGTGCAGTCTGGAGGGCAGGGGAGAAAGACCATGAGAGGGACCCGGTGCGGTACTGCCGTGGTGGTAGGGCAGTACTATCGCTCATGAGCGGCACTACCGCTCTACTGCCGCTGCTTACTGCCGCATAATCCGACACGAGAAGCGGCCCTCTCGAATCGACGCGGTAGGGGCCTGGTACCGCAGCGGTACTACGGCTGAGGACCCATCGGCGGTACTGCCGCCTGTGACTCCTAAGCGGTACTACCCATTTGGGTACTGATACTACCGGGGACCAGACAAAGCCCAAAGAAAGGGGGAAGAGCCCACCATAGAAGCGGAAAGGCTCAGAGGGTGTGAAAAGGATGTATACGTGTTGATTCCACCCTAGCCTTACCAAAGCGGACCCCCTCTTGATAGTACGTGACACCTACGGAACTAGTCCACCAAAATAGAAGCGAAAGAGCTACACCGTCTTGAATAACACACTGAGGAGAAAGAAATTGTCTCATGCCAAAGGATGAATCTCTGAAATGCTCAAAGCACACGATTAGTCCGCAAACATGTTGTCATCAATCACCAAAACTACATCTAGAGAGATATGCCTTAACATTTGTGCTGCGCCCCGCCGCCGCCATACGTCAAGTGTCGGGCGTACCCCGTAAAAACATGTTTTTTCACCCATTTTGGGGTTTTAAGGTCTTTTTTGGGTTTTAATTTTTTTCTTTGATTTTTAGGTTTTCTAAAAGTAATCCTTACGTGAAGCACGCGGTATGAAAAACATAATTGTGTTTTATGGTAAAACACAGTTGTGCTTTCGCATGAAGCGCAACTGCATTCGAAGGACAACACAAGGAAATAGATGAGAATTAAGTTCAACATTCGGTGTTCCCCTATAACTTGTTGGTCCTAGTTGTCAGCATAAGAATTAAGTTCGAAGGAAAAATAGCGACACATGGTTGATAAACCGCATGCGAAACTATTTTCGCTTCTAATTTCATTCTCTTTATTGAAAACTTAGACCTGTAGGTTATGTTATATTGAGTTGTAGTGGAAACACCTACAAGTAGGGTTAAGATATTTTGGTCTGCACCCTGGTGAATGACATTTGACCGGATGATAACGGTGTCGAGTGACATTTTTTAGCACATGCTTCATGAAAAGATGTCAATTTTGAGTAGTTGAGATTTTCAGTGGCAAAATTGACTAATGCGACACAACTAATGACAAAACTGATAAAACCCCTTAATTTCTCTATCTCTACATATACAATTTAAAAAGAACGTAAGGTTCCATGTTCTTTTTGTTTCTAGTCACCTCTTCGTCAAACTCCCCCCTATATGGTAATCAATCACCTTACTTATTTGATGAACCAATTTTACTTTAATTTACTTACCAAACTTCTTATCAAAGTATAACATTCATGTGCAAGATTTGATAAATATTTATTTATACAATCGCATTTATATCCCATTGCAACGCACGGGCATTGTCCTAGTAAAATACTCCCTTCATTTCAGAATATAAGGTGTATTAGTTTTCGTGCAAGTACAAAGCTGTCAAGGTACTATTCACCCAAAGCTGTCACCATTCACATTTGAATTTGTCTTTTATGAATCGCTAAATGTACGTCGAATTTTGAGCTGATTTTTTTCTCGGAGTTGTAGACATACTCCACATGTATGTTGTCAAATAATTTCAGATTTTTTTTAAATGTCTAAATATAATTTTTTAGGGTTGATCTCATGATATCACCTAAATGTGAGGTCTCATTCAAATCTTCCATTAAACCCATTAAGCTACGGGTGAAGGGCGGCCAACCAGCTATGCCACGTGGCGCAAGCTGGTTGACCGCGGTGTGAAATCTTTTAGAATTTTTTAGATGAAGGTGTGAATTATTTTTAAAATGTATGTTTTTCTTTTTAAATGGAGGATAGGACCTCTGGTATTTTTTGAATGAAGGGTTGCAAAGTGGCACTCACTAGTAGGTTGTGGTGATACATTTTTTTCTTTTTTAGTTTTTTTAGATGAAGATGAGGATTTTTTCCTGAGATATTTTTTTAGAAGGAGGCGAGGACTTTATGTATTTTTTAAAATAAAACGTGCGCACAGCTTCATCTTAAGCGGCGCCACAGGGTGACGCCCCAATCACTAGTCTCTTCTACAGAGAGCCCGATGGAAAACTTGCCTGAAGCATCTATAGTGACAGGCTGGCCCATTATCGCATACCTAAAGAACTTACATCGAGTTTTGAATTAATTTTTCTCGAAGTTGTAGACATACCCCACATGGATGTTGTCAAATAGTTTTAGATTTTTTTGAAATGTCTAAATATGATCCTTTTAGGGTTGATCTCATGATCTCACCTAAATATGAGATCTCATACAAATCCCAATGGAAGACTCGCCTGAAGCATCTATAGTGACGGGCCGGTCCATTATGGCATACCTAAAAGAAAAAAAGTAGATAAATAGGGGCACAAGGAATTGACCATAGGATGGATCAGTTGTAGTGCACTGATGCTACACACTGTGGCATCGTCTGGTTCGCGTTAACCTAGTTTGTTGCGACGCAGTTGAAGAAAAAGAGTTGGTCTTCCATGGATTTTTGGTTTTTTTTTTGTTTTCTCACCATTTTTTCTTCGTTTATTTGTCTGTTTTTACTACTTTTTTTTCTTTCCTTTTTCATTGTTTTCCTTAGGGTTTCTTTATTTCTTTTCCGTTTTACTAGCTTTTTTCTTTTCTTTTTTTCTTCATTTTCTTCGGTTTTGTTTGTTTCTTTTCACGTTTTTCATTGGTTTATTTTGTTTTCTCTTGGGTTTTCATTTTTATACACATTATATATATTAATAATTTTAAAAAATATTAACATTTATTGAATACATGATCAACATTTTTTGTACACATTTAACATTTTTCAAATGCTTGATTAATATTTTTTAAATACCAGATTAATATTTTTTAAATACACGATCACCATTTTTCTATTCATATTTAATAATTTCTAAATTTTTGATTAAAAAATTTCAAATACAAGTTTAACTTTTTCAAATGCATGATTAACATTCAGGCGAGTCTTCTTCCATCGGACTCGCTTGAAGCGAGGTATAGCCACACCCGCGGAAATGCGGGCGAGGATAAACTTAAGTGGGCCGCGTGCCCATACATAATCGGGCCTCCTTTGTACAGCCTTCCAGTCACTCCGTCGGATGGCTCCATTGCACAGCAGGAGGAGGAACGGAAGAGGAGAGGATTCCTCAACCCAGTAGCCACCAGCCGATGGCGACGACGGCCACGGGGTACGGCTGCTCGGCGGCGCTGTCGTTCCCGGGGAGGGGGAGCTCCTTCGCCGGTCGCTCACCCCCGTCCCGCACTTGCCTCACCTCCTCCAATCCCAAGCTCAGGACTCCCGCTCCTAGGTACGCTCCGCTTCTCCTTGTGTCGGATTCAGCTCAGCGATGCCTAAGCTAATAAGGTTGTGTGCTCTCTTTGCAGCCTGAGGGTTTCATTGTTGACACCGCCTCCTCGCAGCTCCGCTTCTTCTTCTTCCACCTCTCACTTGTCTCACACAACTCTCTCATCTTCTCTGGTCGCTTCTTTCAAGAACACATAAGAAGGAGAAACCCACACATACACACATCTCACTGTGGAGAAAGCCAACTTTGCTATGTTTCTTCCAGTGAGCACACCTCACTGCCGCAACTCGCCGGTGAGCCGCCTCCATGTTGCCGACGATGACGCACCTTGTCGCCGACTCGGACATGGATGATGAACTCCTCATGGCAATGGCCTCCGCTCCATGGCCATCACCTCCTTACTGCCGGTGCCGCAACTTACCGGTCAACATACCACTCTCCATCGCTCGTGACGCAACTCGACGATGATGGAGACATGCACCGACCGCCAGCAGCATCGCACCACCAATGGCGTCCACCTTGCACCGCCAGTATCCACCTCACATGAAGTCCGCCGCGCCGTTGCCGTTGCATCGGATCGTCAAGGCTCTGATGCCAATTGTTGACGCCGCCTCCTCGCAGCGCCGCTTCTTCTTCTTTCACCTCTCACTTGTCTCACACAACTCTCTCATCTTCTCTGGTTGCTTCTCTCAAGAACACAGAAGAAGGAGAAACCCACACATACACACACCTCACCGTGGAGAAAGCCAACTTTGCTATGTTTCTCTCGGTGAGCACACGCACGCTACATTGTTTTCTCTAGCCCTCTCGGCCTTAACTTTTCTCATTCATCAAACCAACTTAAATACCCAGTACAATAGCTCACGTACCCACAAGCTGGACGCCGGCCACTAACACCATGACCTACACACTAACTAATTCCAAGCTACATGATTGCCCACACCCAGCACTTGCGCAACCTCCAACGGACACAAATCTGGTCATGCACTCAACTACCACTAATACTTATCTCTAGGCCACTAACTAACTCCACGACTTGGCCAATCTTGCATGCACTAACCAACACTACTAGCTTTCCATGTAAAGGTGATCACATATATACTGGTACACAACCGCAACTTTTAGGGTCATACATACCTCAACCACATGCATGCATGATCTAATGAGTACTAATAACAAGATTAGTCCAACATTCATATCATCGTAGGCGACTCTATGTCTGTGCGTGCTCCGGCAACGTTGATCCGGATGCCTCGGAGGTGAGACACCCCCACCCCCCACCCCCGGGCCAGGGATGAACTGGTTTCCGCCTGCCTTTTGTGCTCGTGGTGGTCAATGAAAATTGGACTAGTTAACGGTAGTTAGCGATTCTGCAACTGTGGATTTGACAGCAATATGAACTACAGTTAGCTGCTTCAAATACCTAGTACTCCCTAAAGAAAGAAGTGTAAGATCGTTTAGATCACTACTTATATTTATTTACAGAGGGAGTAGTTAACCAATTACTAGGAATTTGGATCTGAAATAAAGTTTACCACATAACGCAGGGATATATATAACATCATCCATGTGTCAACCTGGTGTCAACTCACTGGTCACGAGAGGCAGCAGCGTACAATACCTTGCAAACCACTACTCTGAATGATGCACAGTGTTCAATATGGCCGTCGTTATCAACCTTAAGCTTGTCAGATTATTAGAATGAGGCGTGGCTTGCGAGCAGCTCCTTTTATGCACCGGTTGACATCACTAGTTGAATACGCTTGTGCAATCCTATTCCAGTTCAAATTGAAAAGCTAACATATCATAGATAATGTACCTTTTGCATTCTTTCAGTTTTGTACTTTAGGCATTTTAAAATGGCGGATTTTGCCAGCCCCCACATAAGTTGGCACAAACCATAGCTGATGAATTGGGTAGACTGAAAGCTGAATGATGTAAATATCCATCCTTATATCATACTCCCTCCGTTCCAAAATAGATGATCCATCTTTGTACTAAAATTAATACAAAGTTGAGTCATCTATTTTGGAAACAGAAAGAAATATCTACTCCCACCTTCCCAAAATATAAGACGAAATTGACTTTACACAGTCTTTGATGCAAGACTTTGACAACTAATATATAATAAACTACATGGATTGAACATGTATAAATGGCATCGTCGTATTTGTCTTGCCAAATAATTTTATTTCAGATGTCAGTCTACTAATTCTATAGACATATAATACGTGAAAATCATAGTCAAAGTTCTATAACGAAGACTGGAAAAGTCAACTGACGCCTTATATTTTGGGAAGGAGGGAGTAACAGAGTGAATTGTATTGTATGAAAACACACTTGTTGCCACACTGGTGGGAATAACTGAACAGAACTCTTGTTCTCAATGGTGGTTGAGTCACTTTGAAATGGTGATACTTTTGATTGAATCTTATTTCTGTATTTTTTACATCATTTACCTATTATCCCTGAAATTGAAGCATCATACCGCGGATTAACCGGTTGGCTGGAATGGCTTTAAAACAACATACGTTTCTTATGTGATATTGCAGGAAGCTAGTTTTGATATAAAGCTTCCTAGAAGAAGCTTGCTTGTTCAGTTTACATGTAATAAATGTGATGCAAGGACAAAACGTTTGATAAACAGGGTGGGCTATGAAAGAGGAACAGTTTTTCTTCAGGTAAATTGTTCAGTGTGTTTATTTACTTAATTTGTACAGCCAACAGCTTTGCTTATATTAGTACGGACCTTATCTGCCTACCGCTCTCTTTTTTAGTATTAAAACAAGACCATGTCTATGCTCATTTATTTTCGGAGATATGCTGTTCATTATTTTCTAACATGCACTGCACACACAGTGTGCAGGGTGCCAGGTGTATCACAAGTTTGTTGACAATCTTGGTCTAATTGTCGAGTATGACCTACGAGAAGAAAATGGTGTGAACACTTGTAGAAGTGTTATGAGAAGCCAGACATGCTAAGTTTCCTCTAAAAACATTAGGTTTGAGTCTTGATAAAATTGATTATTTCAACCTTGTTGACTGCTTATATTGAACAGTATTTCTGCATTGAAATAACTACCAATACTGAGTTCATAACTGGGTTTATATGCACTCAAATAGTATAACTGTTCACAATTCCAGATTATTTTATTGTTACCAAAATTGATCTCCTATTATAGCAAAATGATACATTGTTGCTCGAAGTTCCTGGCACTAATTGTATGATATTCACACCGTATACACATCATTCTTTGCTCCCATCTTGCTGGTCTTCATTGTCTGGGACATCACTTTTCGTCATCATCTCCTTCTCTTGTTCTTCCTCCTTCGCCACCTGGTCCACATTTTCCGGTTTGCCAGCGCCATCTTTCTTTCTCTTGAGGAACTGGATAAGACCTTTGAGTGCGACGTCCGTCTCTTCATTCCTCATGAGCACCTCTGCGACCTCTGCTGGAGTCACCATGACCTCCTTGATCAATTCTTCTATCTCCGGGTATGTGGCATGGTGATCTATAGAGTGGTAGTTGGAGGCCAAGATTCGGAACGACTCTGGGCAGCAGTACCCCATGTGAATGTGCATGTCCATCCTGCCAGGGCGCAGAAGCGCAGGATCGAGCCTTTCTTTGTAGTTTGTTGTGAAGATAATTATCCTCTCCTCCCCACTTGTTGACCAAAGCCCATCAACGAAGTTGAGTAGCCCGGATAGTGTCACCTGTTGGAGATAGCACATAGGACATCAGAATGGAAAGAAAACTAAGGAACTAAGCAATGCAAGGGAAATATCATTCCAAGTATCTATCTAACCTTGTCCTCTGAAGGGTTGGATTTGGTGCCCTCCTGATCTTCCTCCCGCTGTTGCAGCTCGACAGTGCAGTCGATGTCCTCAATGACAAGAATTGACCGGTTGGTCATCCCGATGAGCAACCTCCGAAGTGTTGAGTTCCAGTTGACCTCAGTGAGCTCAAGATCATATACATCAAATTTGAGGTAATTGGCCATTGCTGCAATCATGCTTGACTTGCCAGTCCCAGGTGGGCCATACAGCAGGTACCCTCGTTTCCATGCCTTGCCGATCTTCTTGTAGTATTCCTTTCTCTTGACAAACCTCTCGAGATCATCCATGACTGACTGCTTGAGCTTGTGATCCATGGCAAGCGTGCTGAAGGTTGATGGGTGGTGGAGATCAATGGCAAACCATGACTCACCTTCGTTCATGTAGATCTTGAGCGTCCTGTTCTGCTCTTTGATTTTCTTGGCCACGGCGAGGATGTGAGGGAGGTAGGAGGTAAGTGCTTTGTCCTTGTGCTTCCTGTGGAAGCTCATCTCGAAGGACCGGACCTCAAGCTTGAAATTGCCGCTGCCGCCACGGCCGTTGGTGTTGCTGCTGCTGGCGCTGGAGTTGTCCCGGCAGACAAGGCGCCACTTGAACTCGGTGCCCTCATGGACATCGGCCATCTCTTCGCCCTCCTCCATGCTGAACATCATGCTCTTGGTCTCGTCGACGCGGCTGACCCGGAGGCGCTGCATGTCGGTGTTGATCCGCGTCGCCAGGTACGCCCGCGCGGCGTCGTAGAGCTGGTTGTTGGCCCACCCCTCGGTCTCCTCTATGATGATGGTGTGCTGGGAGGACATGTGCGAGCGAAGGTAGCCCATGCCGGAGAAGAGCAGGTCACGCACCTCGTAGGGCACCAGCTCGTTGACGACGCCCCGCACCAGCATCGCGGACGCCGCGAGGGAGGCCGCCGTGGTGACGGCCTTCTTGTACGACTCCATGGCCTTGTCGTAGGAGGCCATGGCCGGCGGCGGGCTACGGGCAAAGCCACTCCTCTGCTTTTGCCTCTCACTTTCCTTCAAGACTAAGTGGTGCTGGGAGATTTGAACCTTCCAAGCAGTTGTGGTGCTGGTCGGTGTTGAATGGGGGCGTTTAGCTGGCGCGCGGTTTTATAGCTGGCTTGGTTTGCGTGGAAGTGGTTGGGTGACGGGTGAGTCAGTCAAGCTAAATAATAGTATTGGTCTGAGTGGTGCGTTGTCCAGAAAGGAGGCCTTGGCCAAAGTAGAAAATGATAGACCTTAGATCGGAGTGGGCTAGGAGATCCGGTAACCTACCTTCTCCTGGTGCGGATGAACTCGATCCAACGCCGGCCATGGTGGTGTCGAGACGGCGGCGATGTGGACTGAGATGGCGGCAGTGGTGTGCTTTCCATGAGCACCGCGCTTACCCTAGATCGGTAGGGATTGTAGGTGGGGATTGTGGCAGCGATTAACCTCGTAAGTCGTGCCCCCCCACCTCTGTTATATAAGCGCTGGTCACAGGGCCCACCAACCATGGTTTGGTTAGGCGCCCCGATCGGCCTTGAGTCGAGGCCCGTTCGACCCGTTGGGTTCAAACGGGAGAGAGATCAACCTAACATTCTCCCCCTTGATCTCAACTTTACTTTTAACCTTATACTTCCTAGTTTATTTGTTTCATCACATATTGGTACACAGAGCATGTTTTATCGTCACAGCTCAATTGCCGATAGAATCATTCAGCTACAACATACGTTTTGTTCAGAAACAAATTACATTCCTTTTGGGCCTATCCAGGAATCATAAGGCTTTCCCTTAAACCCATGCCGGCTAAGTGTTCCTTGAACACATTGGGTGGTAAGCCTTTCGTTAAGCGGATCCGCAAGCATATCTTTTGTCTTTATATGCTCGAGACTTATAGTTTGATCCTGGATTTTATCTTTCACAACATAATACTTTATCTCTATTGTTTTGGCAGCATTACTCGACTTGTTGTTGTGAGCGTAAAATACATGGGCTGATTGTCGCATGATACATCTTTAGTGGGTTGTGAATACAATCTACCACTTTCAAGTCGGGTACAAATTTCTTTAGCCATATCGCTTTGTCCATGGCTTCAAGCATGCTATGAATTCTTCATACATCGTGGATGATGCAATCTGTCATCGCTTTGGAGCTTTTCCACGAAATAGCTCCCCCAGCGAGGGTGAATACGTATCCTGACGTGGATTTTCTATCATCTTTGTCCCTCGCAAAATCTGCGTCTGAATACCCTTTTATCTCTAGGGAATCAGATCTCCTGTATGTTAGCATGTAGTCCTTCGTGCCTTGCGCATAACACAATGCTTTTTTTACCATCTTCCAGTGTTCTATGCCTGGATTCTCTTGATATCTACCGAGTACCCCGGTGATAAAGGCTAAGTCGTATGAAAGTGCACACTTGTGCATACTGCAAGCTGCCAACTGCCGAAGCATATGGTACTCCTTTCATTTGATCGATCTCATACTGGTTTTTGAGACATTGGAATTTCCCAAAACTATCGCCCTTAACTATAGGAGCAGGTGTGGCTTTACTCGCATGCATATTATACTTTCTAAGAACCTTTTCTAAATATGCTTTCTGTGATAGTCCTAAGACTCCATTGTTTCTATCTCGGTGAATTCCTATGCCCAAAACATATGATGCTTCACCAAGATCTGTTATGTCAAAATTCGAGGATAAGAACTTCTTTGTTTCTTGTAGTAGACTAACATCACTGCTAGCAAGCAGAATGTCATCCACATACAAGATTAGGAAAATATATTTCACATTTTAAACTTTGCATAAATGCAGTTATCCTCAATATTTTCTTTAAATCCAAAGCTTTTAATCGTTTGATTAAACTTTAAATACCAACGCCTAGAGGCTTGCTTTAATCCATAAATGGATTTCTTGAGGCGGCATCCCATATTTTCCTTGCCTTCCATGATAAAACCCTTGGGCTGTTTCATGTAGACATTTTCTTTTAAATCTCCGTTGAGAAATGTCGTCTTTACATCCATTTGATGTAACTCTAAATCAAAATGAGCAACTAATGCCATTATGATTCTGAAGGAATCCTTACATGAGACCGGAGAAAATGTCTCTTTGTAATCTATCCCTTCTCTTTGTGTAACTTCTTTTGCCACGAGTCGTGCTTTATATTTTTCTATATTCCCTTTAGAGTCATACTTAATTTTATAGACCCATTTGTAGCCTACTGATTTGGCTCCTTTAGGAATTTCCTCTAAGTCCCAAACATCTTTGGAACTCATTGATTTCATCTCGTCTTCCATTGCCTTCATCCACATCGATGAATGAGGGCTTCTCATGGCTTCTTCGTATGAGGTGGGATCTTTTTCCATATGAACCATTTACGTATTTATAAACTTTAAAGTCGGTAGAAATAGCTGACTTTCTTGGTCTTAGACCTTCTAAGGGCCTCATTTTACGGCACATTCTGTGCCTCCACTACAGCACTTCTTCTAAAATTTCTTGTTGCACCTCCCTTTCATGCTCAACAACGGGTTGATCGGCTCTGACGGATGTGTTCCGGGTCTGCCCCCATAGTTATCATGGGTGGAGTTGCAACTGGTAGTGAGAAAAATGGCTCCCGGATCATCGGATTAGGTGCATGCACCCTCTTCTCCTCAAGATCAATTTTCCGAGCTACCAAGCTCCCCCTCATCATTTCGTCCTCTAAGAAGACTGCATGTCTCGTTATCTGTCTGGGCAGTAGAAACGAAAACCTTTTGATCTGTCTGGATAGCCAATGAAGTGGCAACTCACTGTTTTGGGATCTAACTTTCCAATGTTTGGATTAAACATTTTGGCCTCGGCAGGCACCCCACACCTTGAAGTGTTGTAGGGATGGCACCCTTCTGTCCATAGCTCGTCACGGTGTTTTGGGCACCGACTTGCTTGGTACTCTATTGAGAATGTGAATGGCGGTTTTAAGCGCCTCCATCCATAATCCCAATGGCAAGTTGGAATAACTCATCATCTTTGCGCACCATATCCATAAGTGTATGGTTGCGCCTTTCATTCTCCATTTCTTTGAGGTTCGCCCGCATTGAATCTTGGGCAACTATGCCGGTCTCCTGCAAGAACTTTGCAAAAGGTCCAGGACTTGGCCATATGGAGTGTGCCGACCGTAGTACTCTCCCCACGGTCGGACCTAACTATCTTTATTCTTTTATCATGCTGATTTTCAACTTGACTTTGAATATTTTAAATTTATCCAACGCTTGAGATCTTTCTTTGATTGATAAATATATCCATAGCGAGAGTAATCATCTGTGAATGTTATGAGCAGGTCATATCCATCCACACTTTTCACCGGAAATGGTCCACAAATATCAGTGTGGATGATTTCGAGTGTGCCTGTGCTATGGATTGCACCTTTTTTGATTTGTTTTACGTACTTTCCTTTAACGCAATCTATGCAATGTTCTAAGTCTGAAAATTCTAACGGAGGAAGAATTTCACTTTTGACTAATCTTTCTATTCTCCCCTTTGAAATATGGCCCAAGCGACGATTGCCATAATTTCGATGAGTCGAATATTCTTTTTCTTTTCTTTTGCTTTTTATTCGACGCTTGAAACATTTTCTTTCACGTTGCAAACGGAATAAACTTTTTCACGAAGTGATAACAAATAAAGCTCATCATGTAGTAAAGCATCACCCACATAAGCATTATTATACCGAATGGCACACTTGCCATGTCCAAAATGACATTCATAACTATCTTTGTCCAAACAAGAAACACTAATTAAGTTTCTATGACATGATGGAACAAATAAAACATCTCTAAGTAGAAGATTGAATCCATGACTAACTCCAAGGAGATGTCACCGACAGCTTCAACTTCGCTTCAACTCCGTTTGCCACTTCAATACGTCTTTCGCTTCTTAGCGTAGTTCGCGTCGAATGGAATCCTCAGAAAGAATTTGCAACATGAGCAGTTGCTCTGAATCAATCCACCAAGTGGATTTTGAAAACTGTATACAAGGATTCATTTACAAATGAAACTATATTGTTACCTCTTTTTGCCATGGTGACTTCACCAAGCAACAGCGATCTTTCTTGTAATGCCCTTTTCGCTTGCGGTGGAGACAAGTGTCTTTGTCCACCGAGAAAGGTCATTAGCGATCTTGATCTTGATAGGGGATTTTACATTCTTTGAAGGAGAACTTTTGTTGTTTTGATTGTAGTTCTTTTTCTTGTAATCCTTCACATAGTTGAGTGAACCACCATGTGCGGCTTTGAGTCCGTCCTCTTCTTGGACACACATTGCTATTGTCTTTTCAATGTCCCATGTTCCGGTGACATATTATAGTTTACAACAAAAGTTTCAAACTCCTTTGGCGGTGAAGCCATGACCAGTGGACCAGGAGCTTTGGTTTGATCTCAGATCCTCATCCATGGGCTTTAGCTTTGCTGCCATATTGCTCATCTTCGGGATGTGCTCTCTTATTCCATGACTACCACCCGTGTAGCGTTGTGTCACCGATTGCTCTAACACTTGGGTGGCATATATCTTTGAAGAGCCGTGAGGCGGCTCTTTATCTTTGTAAGCAACTCCCCTGCGGAAGTGCACTCTGCAGTGGAGCCCATAATGGTGCTCTCGATTGTATTCTTTATAAATGCCATGCACTTTCTGTTTGCATTGACCCACTTTTGGTTATCTATGAGGTAGGATTACTCCAAAGGAGCATAGTCCCCCTTCTTTTTAGCCCATGCAGCATCATCATCAGTGGCCTCTCTTCATCGGCTCTGTGGGTGCGACCGGCCGTGGTTTCTCCACAACCCAGTCAAGATCGGCACAAACAAATGCCAGTTCAACTTTCTTCCTCCACTCGGTGTGGTTGTCACCTCTGAGTGCTCGGAACTTCTTTAGGCAACTCATCAAGTGAAAGCCTCCTGAAATCACAATTTAAGTGACATCAATAAAACAATCATATGCAATAATCTAACTTTGGTCAAATTAAAACATACAATTGTCTATGCAATTAAATCTATATTACCGTTGGGCAAAAAATTAGAAATAAATGCACCTTTAAATTTCAATAATAAAACATGATCATGTTGTTAACAACGTTGGTCATAAAAATAACATAATCATATTCATTTTAATAATCACTTTAACATGCTCTTTAAAACTTAATACTATGTAAACTTTTATTTTCTTTTAAAGAGCACTAATAATTATTTACGCAACGGAAAAACGTGAATAAAAAATTCACGAACTTTTTAGTTCTCTGAAACTTTTACTTTGACCGAATAAAAACATGAACTTTTTAATTTTCGTATAAAATTCATGAGCATTTCTTTTCTGAAAATTTTACTGTTTGCATTTTCAGAAACTTTTTCTGTCACTTTTCTATTTTCTAAACAAAAAATTTTCGTTGGAAAAAATTGTATAGAAAATCTATTAGAAACGCCGGAAAAAAAAACTGGGCGAAACTATTAAAAGCGAAAAGAAAACAGCAGCTCCGGCCTACTGGCGCTGGAGGCCAGAATGCCCACGGCCTGCTTCCCCAGGCTCACGCAAAACCGAGCCTGGCCTCGGCACGGGCAGCCTTGGCCCAAAGACGGCCTCCTCTTTTGGCCCAAAAAGCCTGCTCAGCTCGCTAGGGTTCCGATCTGGGCCGTTCGTGGAGATCCGACGGTCGACCGTGCGCATCGCTGGATCAAAACCAGCAAGCGCCGTCGTGGGGGGGGGGGGGGGACCCTAGCTCATTTCTCCTCGCGACGCCGCTCGCGTCGTTCCAGACCGAGCCATGGCGCTCGGCGGACCGCCTGATCACCGTAGCGAGCGCCCGGCCGGCGGCAGCGTCGGCCCGCGCCACCGCGCCCGCCTCTCCCTTCCTTTTCCCTTCTCCGTTTAGCGGCGCGCCTCTCCTGTTCATCATTTGTCTCGTGGCAGCGTGAGCTAGAAGCGTGACGACGGCCAGCGGCGGCAAAAACCACCACACCGCGCGAGCCCCGTCACTTTTCCTTTCTTCTTTCCTCCGTCCAGCTCTCCCTCCGATTCCAACAACAGAGAGAGAAACGGACAAGCGGTAAAAAACCTCCTCTGCTCCCCTTCGCGCCCGAGGGCAGTGGAGCGGACGGCTGCGGCGCCGTGGCCTTCCCCCTCGCCGGCTGTGCGTCCACCTTGCGGTGAGCGCGCCGCCGTCGAGCGGTTTGGTCACGGTGCCCTTTGCCCCGTGGGGTGGTTCTTCTTCCCGAATCCTCGGCTTGCCGATGCGATTCGGGATCGAGAGGAACGGCGCGGCCATGTGCAACGGCGCAACTTTTCTTTGAGGTTTCTTTGCCCTGTCTAGGGTTCATGGGAAAAGGGGATTTCTTTCTGTTTCTTTGATGTATGCTTTTACCGAAAATCTTCTAGCCCGATCTGGCTACCTGATACCATTGATAGACCTTAGATCGGAGTGGGCTAGGAGATCCGGTAACCTACCTTCTCCTGGTGCGGATGAACTCCATCCAGCGCCGGCCATGGTTGTGTCGAGACGGCGGCGATGTGGACTGAGATGGCGGCGGTGGTGTGCTTCCCGTGAGCACCGCGCTTACCCTAGATCGGTAGGGATTGTAGGTGGGGATTGTGGCAGCGATTAACCTCATAAGTCGTGCCCCGGCCCCCACCTCTATTTATATAGCGCGGGTCACAGGGGCCCACCAACCATGGTTTGGTTGGGCGCCCCCGATCAGGGCGCGAGTCAGGTGCCCGTTCGACCCGTTGGGTTCGAACGGGAGAGAGATCAACCTAACAGAAAAATGGCATCACACTACTTGGTGGGGTTTTTTCTAATGGCACGGCCATGTTCCTTGGGTGGCTCACGGCCGGGCGACTTCGAGGCGTGGCTAGGGTTCCCGGCGCCGCCTCCCCACCCCTTCTCTCCTCCTCGTCGCCACCGAGGTGGTCGCCGGCAAGCCTGCCAGCGGCCGCCGATGGACGGTGGCGGCGAGGCCTTCGTCGTTCCTGCAACGGAGGATCTGGATCCCAGGGGCAGCGGCCCCTGCCGGCGTGGCGTCGCCGTTCTTGCCCTGAACGGCGCTTCGCGGAGGCTTCGGCCGGCGTCTTCGATCGAAGGCGGTGGGGCGTCGGCGGCGGTGGCTTCTGGCGTGGAGGCCTCCTCTTCCTCGCCAGATCTGGAGGTTTGCCGCCCCAATTCGCTCCCTCCCCTCTGCGCTTGGTTTCCCGGGTGGTATTTGGATCCGGTGGAGTTTGGGGCTGGTGTTGCAGATCGGGACCGGAAACCTGGTCATTGGTTCGGCCCGGCATCGGCGTCGGCCTTGGGCGACGTTCTTTCTTGGAGGCGATGTCGTGGTCTCCTTCTCCCACCTCCGTTCCTCTCCCGGTGAAAACCCAAAATCTGGCGAGATTGGGCGGCGGCGCCGTGTGTGTCGTTCCCTCCATGGAGGCGTTATGCAGGGAGTGTAGTTTGGGCGTAGGGTTCTTTGAAGGTGGGGTTTTTGGCGGCAGCAGTGCAGGTGCCTCTCGTTGTCCCGTTGTCCGCCTCTCTGTTGTTGCTCGACGGCTTTCCTGCAGCCTTCAGACGTTCTTGGCGCGTGATGGTGTGGCCGGCTTGGTGTTTGTCCCAACGGCATTCCTCCTGTCTTTGGCGCCTGAGGGTTGCGGTCATCGGTTTATGCTAGTAGTGTCCTTTCTTAGTACCTCTTGTAACTAGCTCTCCGATGTGTTGTAAGTTCAGAGTGCCCCTTGTATTTTTTGGGCTTTCCTTGTTTTCTTGTTTGCTTGGAGTTGTTCTAGCATAGGTGGTGGTCGTCATTTGGGGTCATGGTGGCGTTGATGGCGGAGGAGCCTGCCAAGGTTGGCACCTCAATCTGCTTGGAGATGGGCCAGTGGAAGATGGTGGAGACGACACCTGTGAGTGCGTCAGACCGGTTTATGCCCTGCACCGGTATGTGGCTAGGTGGGGATTACGGCTTTCGATGTTAGGATTAGGTGAGTGGTGCAGGTAGTGGCCTTTAGCACCCCTTCATCATATGGATAGGAGTAGCGGCATATGTTGCCTAGATGGTGGATTTAGGCTTATTGTTGTAACACTTTGTAAGGTCCTCGAGAATAATCAATAAAGTGGCCGTATGCATCTACCAGATGCAGAGGCCGGGGGTCATCCTTCTTTTCTAAAAAAATGTTCCTTGGGTGGCCATGCTAAACAAACGCCAGAAATGGCCTTGAAGCCGAACCGACTATCTGCTGGACCCCTACTTTGAGTTTGAGGAGATGGTTGTCTCTTCATGCCTGCTGTTGAGTAGGAGTACTAGTACTAGTATTCCTGTTGATACTCGAATGCGTTGTCGATAAACCAATGATGTAGTATGTGCTTGAGAATCATGAGCATATTTGTTTCCAAGGCCCCTGGTAGTGAAAGCACATGCTTTTGTTTTGCTGCTGTCAGGTGCTGTAAAAGAATGTATACTCAAACGGGTGAATTTCCTGTTCGAATTTACTTTTTATTATTGGGCACTCTGTTCAAATTTGTTGAAGTTGCACCACACGAGGAGCACGTATGCACGATTTACATGCTGCCTGATAGACACAGATGGGATGGTTTGCAAATGCACACGCATAATGACGTTTTTTGATGCTTTTTTGGAGCCTTGTGCAGGGTAAAGCAAGTTTACAACTGTCTGCATAGACTTGGCGGCCAAGTTTGCGTGATGAATAGTCTGCCACTTGTAGCTGTCGGCAGTTGGCTGCGAGTTTCCATAGGAATTTTCTGCAGCTCTCACTACCGTCTACTACGGTGCTGTTTGGTTTGTGACTAACTTCCCAAAGGTTGCCACACCTAAGAGCTCTTTGGTTTGTGACTAACTTTCCAAAGGTTGCCACACCTAAGGTTAGGCTAGTTTGATTAACTTAGGTGAGTGTTTGGTTTAAGCCACACCTTAGTCAAGCCAAATTTGAGCCCCACATGACATGCACGCAAAATGTATGGCAAGATTTTCTTAGGCTTGCCAACTTATGGCTCTCATTAAGCTTAGGCAAGGTTGGCAAAAACGTGTGGCAAAATATGGCAATGCTATGCCTAGAACCAAACAGCCCCTAGTCTTTCCTTTTGGTCTCGTTTCCCCGTCACGTTTCCATGCCGAGCATACGCGAGAGTCCGGCTGCTGCTGACTAACAACGGTTGACGCCCGAGTAGCATTGATGTTTTAGGTAATCGTACAGGGGAAGGAAGGGATTTTTCATTTCATTTTCGTGTGTGTTGCCACCCTCAGAAAAGAAAAGGAAAAGAAAGAACGTGCGTGTGTTGCCAGTTGCCAAAGTTTCCCTCCGTTGGGGGATGCAAGTAGATCGATGCATTTGCTTTTGGGTCACCATGACATGACAGTCTCAAGGGGTTGTTAGAAGGGACAGCGGGATTTGATGGAATAGTTTGTTGTATTGCTTGAACCTCGTGGGCATATATATAGGAGTACAATCATTTATTTGGAGTACAAGACAAGTCAGAATAAATTCTAGTCTATCTCGTCTTTCCTAATAAACATTATACTCAACATTCCCCTACAGTCACAACGGTAGCGACGCAGACGGTGAGACTAGAGAAGAATCCGAAGGCAAGCTGACGGACACCCTCCCACAGTCGTAACGGTCGACGCATCACGGAAGTCGTGGCTGGAGTAGAAACCGACGAGGTTGCTCAAGCAAGGCGGTAGCTCTTTGTGCTGTTTGTCGAGGTAGCCGAGAGCGTGGGTGGTGAAGTCGTGGTCGAGGTAGCCGTGCGAAGAATGTCGTGGTCGATGTCGAGTCGGGGTGGCCGGTGTCGAGGAAGTCGCCATGGAGCCGCGGGCGCAAGGGGGCACCGAGTTAGCATAGGCGCAGTGGTGTCGAAGTAGTGGTGCGTCGGGAAGAAGATGTGGTTGACGACGCGTTGCAGCGGGTTTGCCAAGCTCGGGGACACATCGTGGATGAAGGCATGCATCGGTGTTGCCAGCATTGGGCATGCATAGACGGACGAAGACGAAATTGACGAAGCGCCGACTAGGCTTGCCAGGCCCGGGGACACGTCGTGGATGAAGGCACACATCAGTGTTGCCAGCACCGGGCATGCATAGATGAGGGACTTGCACGAGCTGTACGCCATGTCGAAGAAGTCGGAGGGGCCAGCAGAGAAGAACTCGATGACGATTGCGGCGTCTATCGGCGCAGGGCCGATGTCACCAACGGTGGTCGGAGTAGACGAAGTGGTCGGGGTAGATGACGTCGACGCTTGCGATGGGCTGGTGCTGGACGAAGACGAACGGGGTGGACGGGCGGCGGCGACAGCTACGGAGGTAGCCGCGGCGGTGGCCAAAGAAGAGCGGCGGCGGCGGCCTGACGCGGCGTCGACGGCTAGGTTAGAAGTGCGGCGACGATGCTCGAAGTAGGCGAAGAACCCTGACAGCGTGACGAAGACCGGCGCGGACGGTGGCGTTCCCGCGCCAAGGAAGATGGCGCGGCGCATACCACGGGAGGTCGACGCGCGGTGACGACGAAGTGAGCGGCCGCGGCGCTACTGAAGAAGCGGCACGGCGGCAATGGCGGGTTGGGGTGTGGCGGGGACGCGGCGACGCTGCGACGAAGAAGCGGCGCGGCGGTGCGGTCGGTGCAACAAGGACGGCCTCGGGCGGCGGCGGGGACCGCGTGTCGGCACTACGGCCCTAAGGGCGGCAGCGGCGACACACGAGTCGATGCAGCATGAGTAGAACCACGGGCGGCGGCGCCAGAGCCCGACGGGCGACGCAGCGGCAGCCCGATGCTCGATCGGCGGAGAGGCGCGGTACTCGGGACGATCTTCACGAGACATGCGGAGGCGCGCGTAACCGATAGGCCAGGTCGGTCGCGCAGTGTAGATGAGGCGGATCGCGGCGACGAGCGGGTGATCAAGTCGATCGGGCGTGAGGTCGGGGACGCCGCTCGGTGGAGGTGGGGTGGCGGCGGAGTCCGCGATGAGGCCGGCGACGATGGACGGCGTGAGACGTCGTGCGGACGAGCTTGTCAGCACCGGCATCCGGGCTGCCAAAGCAGCGCCGACGCCCGGGCAGTGAGGCCCGAGCGACCAATGGAGCAGCGGCGTCCGAGTTGAGGCAGCCGACAAGCCTGACGTAGCCGTCCCGACGCAGCCGAGGACGAGGTAGACTGCCGGGCCGCCGTGCAGACGCGGCGGAGGAAGGTGACATGGATCGATGGGCGGGCCGGCGCGCGAGCGACGACTATGATGGCTGTCCCATGGCGCGAGGCCGCCGGTTCGAGGCGATGCAGGTGTCCCGGTCGGAGCAGGGCGGCGGACGGACCGGCGTCGCAGACGGCGGTAGCCTGACGGCCGCCTCGTAGCGTGGCCGCCAGATCGGAGGAGAGGCGGCTAGTCGCTGGCCGGTCGAGTAGAGCGCGACGGGGTCGACGGCGGCGGCGGCGAGAACGCAAACCGATCAAGATTAGATCGAAAATAAAAACGCCGATCAAAACGGCCGCGAGAGAGCGAAAAACCCGAGCAAGGGCTCGGAAAAAGACTCTCTAGGGCAGCCGGCCAACACGGCCCGTGACGAACCCTAGGGCGGCGGCGCTGCCTCGGGCGGCGGTCATGGAGGCCGACCGCCCCGGAGGCGGCGCGCGGGTGCGGAAGTGGTGGCGGCTAGGATTTAGGATCGACTTGTGACTGATACCATGTTAAAAGGAGAGAGGGATTTGGTGGAATAGTTTATTGTATTGCTTGAGCCTTGTGGGCATATATATAGAAGTACAATCATCTACTTGGATTACAAGACAAGTCAGAACAAATTCTAGTCTATCTCATCTTTCCTAATAAATATTATACTCAACAGGGGTAGCTCAGTTTATGAATCACTTTTTACACAAATATTGTGATCTTTGGAAGAGAATGTAGTAGGCTGGGCCAGTGGATCGGCTGCATCCCTGCGCACTCCATTCTGCAAATCTGCATCACATAATTCTCTTTTTCTGAACATAATAAATCTATGCGTACAGCAGCCTTATGGTTATTATTGCAGAAGAATAGGCTTGACAGCCCCGACTTTTCATTTAATAATAATATGGTTATAAGCAGCATAAGTCCACTGCTTGATTTCCCTGACTATTAAGACATACATAGTGATTTCGTCAATCTCAACATGTTGTGCCGGTTCAATATCTCAGCGTGCATGTGTGTATATTTAAGCATCTACTGTCTGTACCGTGTTAAAAAAGTTTTTCAGTAATATGGTTATAAGTGTGAGGAAGGATGGATGGGGTTGCTGGTCAGCGTAAAAAGCACTTTGATCGCGTGCATCCAACTTTTTGATTAAACAGGAGGGACCAGGGGTACTACTTTTGGTCGAGTCGACTAGGCGGCGTAGAACGATGAGTCATGAGACTTGACGTGTCCTCGGTGCCGTGGTCTGGTTGGGTTGGGAGAGGAAAGCGAGAGATCGGGCGGGGAGCGAAAACATCAGTTCAGTTAGGCACGGCGTACGACTGAAAGTGCGTCGCGTACGTGCTTGGAGGAACTGGCACTTTCCACTTGCCACAGAAATGTATCTGACGTGCAGTTTGCGCTAGTGCGCCAAGCAGGCAGCGTATCGTGCGGAGCTTTGCCCAAACAGGATGTTCCGTCCCATCCAATCGATCGCTGAAAGCGAAGGACCTAGGCCGAGGCGCGGTGCTCTCCACGCCGCTCTCGGAGTCGGAGTGGATGCGTCCAACCAGCCAACCGCGTACCGCTGGATCGCGCCAGCCGTTATTTACTTGCTTTGTTTTTCTTTTGATGAAACACTTTGTTTTTGTTTCTGCGAGGAAGAAACGCTTTGTTTTCGGCTTGTTGGTACAACGGAAAGCTTCTTCCACTCCCCGATACCAAAAGAAAGAAGCATTGATCGGAATGGAGGCTGCCACGGGGATTTCGGGGTAGCGCAAGAGGATGATTTAGGTATGGGATTTACACGAGAAAATTGTACACAGGGTTGGGCTCTTTATCGAATAGGTAACACCCTATTCATGTTCTGTGTTTATCGGATCTCTTTCTTTTTGCGAAAATAGAAACTCTCGTTCATCAATCAGGGTTGTCACATTCAAGGTTACACAAAGGGGTAATTTACACAGGTGCATGTGCACGGCGGAGCCAAACGGTTGTGCGTGACGCCCCTACCCATCTGAGCAAGCTCATGGCTCACCTGATTCCCATCTCTCCTAACATGTGCTATCCCATGCGTTTCTTTCTGCGAAGAAACACTTAGTTTTCGGTTTGTTGGTACAATGGAAAGCTTCTTCCACTCCCCGATACCAAAAGAACATTAGGTTCAGAAAAGAAAGAAAGAAACATTATTTGGAATGGAGGCTGTCACGGGGATTTCGGGGTAGTGCAAGAGAATGATTTAGGTATGGAATTCACACGAGAAAATTATACACAGGGTTTGGCTCTTTATCGAAGAGGTAACACCCTACTCCTGTTCTGTGCTGGGCTCCTTATTGAAGAGGTAACACCCTACTTTTGTTCTGTGTTTATCAGACATTGTATAAAAATTGTCACACTACAAATGTGTATGCATGTGTTTTCTTATTTATGTATCTGTAGGCCTCTGTCTAGGCATACCCACACAAGGGCGCCCTAGCCTTCCCTTATTTAGGGCTGCCAAGGCTGGGAATTACAATGGCCAAGTCGGCCACGTGGTGATAAAAACACATTGATGATGCATCGTTGCCCCTCGTTAACTGTGTTGTCATAATACCCCACACAAAAATGTGTTATCTTTTTTAGTCTAAATACACTTTAGTAATGATCAAAAGCCCAAAACATTTGGATATAATTTAGGTTCGGAGTATCTAGGTGTGGATACATAAACAAATACCGTGTCCCTAGTGAGCCTCTACTAGACTAGCTCGTTGATCAAAGATGGTTAACGTTTTCTAACCATGGACATGTATTGTCACTTGATGACGAGATCACATCATTAGGAGAATATGTGATGGACAAGACCCATCCGTTAGCTTAGCATATGATCGTTCAGTTTATTGCTACTGCTTTCTTAATGTCAAATACATGTTCCTTCGACCATGAGATCATGCAACTCCCGGATACCAAATGAATACCTTGTGTGCTATCAAACGTCACAACGTAACTGGGTGATCATAAAGATGCTCTACAGGCATCTCCGAAGGTGTTTGTTGAGTTGACATGGATCAAGATTGGGATTTGTCACTCCGTGTATCGGAGAGGTATCTCTAGGCCCTCTCGGTAATACACATCACAAGAAGTTTGCAAGCAAAGTGACTAAGGAGTTAGTTACGAGATGATGTATTACAGAACGAGTAAAGAGACTTGCCGGTAACGAGATTGAACTAAGTACGAAGATACCGACGATTGAATTTCAGGCAAGTAACATACCGACAGACAAAGGGAATTACGTACGTTGTCATAAAGGTTCAACCGATAAAGATCTTCGTATAATATGTAGGAACCAATATGGTTATCCAGGTTCCGCTATTGGTTATTGACCGGAGAGGCGTCTCAGTCATGTCTACACCATTCTCGAACTCGTAGGGTCCGCACGCTTAACGTTCGTTGATGATATAATATTGTATGAGTTATGTGAGTTGATGACTGAATGTTGTTCGGAATCCCAGATGAGATCACAGACATGACGAGGAGCTCCGGAATGGTCCGGAGGTAAAGACTGATATATAGGACGATGCTTTTTGGTCACGGGAAAGGTTTCGGGATATACCGGGTATTCATCGGGTCACCAAAAGGGGTTCCGGGAGACCTACGGGGAGTATATGGGCCTAATGGGCCAAGGGAAGGCACACACCAGCTCACAAGGGGCTCGCGCGCCCTCTCCCTTGGTGCCGGCCCTAGGGAAGGAAAGGAGGGAGGGCTAGCCCCTCCCGCCTTCCCCCCTGCACGCCTAAGAAGGCAGGGGGGGGGGGCTAGGGCAAGGACCAAGGGTGGCTGTCGGCCCCCTTTGGGGAACCCTAGGCTGCCTCCCCTCCTCCCCCACCTATATATATGCGTGGAAGGAGCGGGGCAACACACACCACGATTCCCAAGTCATGTGCGGCGCCCCTCTCCCTCTAGTTCATCCTCGGTCATATTTTCGTAGTGCTTGGCGAATCCCTGCGGAGGTAGTTGCATCACCACCGTCACCACGCTGTCGTGCTGCCGGAACTCATATGCTACTTTGCCCGTCTTGCTGGATCAAGAAGGCGAGGACGTCATCGAGCTGAACGCGGAGGTGCCATACGTTCGGTACTTGATCGGGCGGCTCGTGAAGGTGTACGACTACATCTACCTCGTTGATAAACGCTTCTGCTTAATGGTCTACGAGGGTACACAGACACACTCTTCCCTCTCGTAGCTATGCATCTCCATGAATAGATCTTGCGTGTGCATATAATCTTTTTTTGTTTTCCATGCAACGTTCCCCAACAGTGGCATCCGAGCCAGGTCTATGCGTAGATGATATGCACGAGTAGAACACATGGTTGTGGGTGGTGATGGGCATACTGCTTACCACCAACGTCTTATTTTGATTCGGCGGTATTATGGGATGAAGCGGTCTGGACCAACCTTACATGTGCACACACATGAGACCGGTTCCACCGACTGACATTCAACTTGTTTTGCATAAAGGTGGCTGGCAGGTGTCCTATTTTAGTTTGAATCTGATTTGACTACGGCCGGTCCTTGAAGAAGGTTAAAACAACAAACTTGATAATCATCGTTGTTGTTTTGCATAGGTAAGAACCGTTCTTGCTAGTTGCCCGTAGCAGCCACGTAAAAATTGCAACAACAAAGCAGAGGACGTCAAACTTGTTTTTGCAGGGTATGTTGTGATGTGATATGGTCAAGACATGATGTGATATACGTTGTTGTATGAGATGATCATGTTTTGTAATATCGACAACCGGCAGGAGCCTTAGGGCTTTCGCTTAATTTTATATAAAATGCAAGCGCCATGTAATTGCTTTACTTTATCGCTATGCGTTAACAATAGTTGTAGAAGCAATAGTGGGTGAGACGACCCCGACGCAACGATGGAGATCAAGGTGTCGAGCCGGTGACGATGGAGATCATGACGATGCTTTGAAGATGGAGATCAAAAGCACAAGATGATGATGGCCATATCATGTCACATATTTTGATTGCATGTGATGTTTATCCTTTATGCATCTTATTTTGCTTAGAACGATGGTAGCATTATAAGATGATCCCTTCACTAAATTTCAGGATAAAAGTGTTCTCCCTGAGTATGCACCGTTGCCAAAGTTCGTCGTTCCAAAGCACCTCGTGATGATCGAGTGCGATAGACTCTACGTTCACATACAATGGGTGTAAAACAGTTTTGCACATGCAGAATATTTGGGTTAAACTTGACGAGCCTAGCATGTACAGACATGGTCTCGGAACACTTGAGACCGAAAAGTCGAACATGAGTCATATAGTAGATATGATCAACATAGAGATGTTCACCATGATGGCTGATACATCCCCAACGTACCTATAATTTTTTATTGTTCCATGCTATTATATTATCTATCTTGGATATTTTATATGCATTTATATGCTATTTTATATGATTTTTGGGACTAACCTATTAACCTAGAACCCAGTGCCAGTTTCTGTTTTTTTCTTGTTTTTGAGTTTTACAAAAAAAGTATATCAAACGGAGTCCAAACGAGCTGAAAATTTACGGTGATTTTTTATGGACCAGAAGAAGCCCCTGAAGCATAAGAGTTGGGCCAGAAGAGTCTCAAGCCAACCACAAGGTTAGAGGGTGCACCCTACCCCCCGGGCGCGTCCTCCGTCCTTGTCGTTGACTCGTGGACCCCCCTAACTTGTTCTCGACGCCAAAAAATCCTATAAATATAGAAACCCCCACAAATAAACCTAGATCGGGAGTTCTGCCACCGCAAGCCTCTGTAGCCACCAAAAACAAAATCGGGACCCTGTTCTGGCACCCTACCGGTCACCGTTGGCCATCTTCATCATCCCGGCGCTCTCCATGATGAGGGGGCCGGGGAGTAGTTCACCCTCGGGGCTGAGGGTATGTACCAGTAGTTATGTGTTTGATCCCTCTCTCTCTCTCTCATGTTCTTGATTTGGCACGATCTTGATGTACCGCGAGCTTTGCTATTATAGTTGGATCTTATGATGTTTCTCCCCCTCTACCTTCTTGTAATGGATTGAGTTTTCCCTTTGAAGTTATCTTATCGGATTGAGTCTTTAAGGATTTGAGAACACTTGATGTATGTATTGCATGTGCTTATCTGTGGTGACAATGGGATATTCACGTGATCCACTTGATGTATGTGTTGGTGATCAACTTGCGGGTTCTGTGACCTTGTGAACTCATGCATAGGGGTTGGCACACGTTTTCGTCTTGACTCTCCGGTACAAACTTTGGGGCACTCTTTGAAGTTCTTTGTGTTGGTTTGAATAGATGAATATGAGATTGTGTGATGCATATCGTATAATGAAACCTGCGGATAATTGTGGTGACATTGGAGTATCTAGGTGACATTAGGGTTTTGGTTGATGTGTATCTTAAGGTGTTATTTTAGTACGAACTCTAGGCTGTTTGTGACACTTATAGGAATAGCCCAATAGATCGATTAGAAAGAATAACTTTGAGGTGGTTTCATACCCTACAATAATCTCTTTGTTTGTTCTCCGCTATCAGTGACTTTGGAGTGACTCTTTGTTGCACGTTGAGGGATTGTTATATGATCTAATTATGTTATCATTGTTGAGAGAACTTGCACTAGTGAAAGTATGAACCCTAGGCCTTGTTTCTAAGCATTGCAATACCGTTTTCGCTCACTTTTGTTACTAGTTACCTTACTGTTTTTATATTTTCAGATTACAAAAACCTATATCTACCATCCATATTGCACTTGTATCACTATCTCTTCGCCGAACTAGTGCACCTATACAATTTACCGTTGTATTGGGTGTGTTGGGGACACAAGAGACTCTTTGTTATTTGGTTGCAGGGTTGCTTGAGAGAGACCATCTTCATCCTACGCCTCCCAGGGATTGATAAACCTTAGGTCATTCACTTGAGGGAAATTTGCTACTGTCCTACAAAACTCTGCGCTTGGAGGCCCAACACGAGTCTACAAGAAGAAGGTTGCTTAGTAGACATCAAGCTCTTTTCTGGCGCTGTTGCCGGGGATGTTAGTGCTTGAAGGTATATCTTTAGATCTTGTAATCGAATCTTTTAGTTTCTTGTTTTATCACTAGTTTAGTCTATAATAGAAAACTACAAAAATATGGAATTGAGGATGCCTCATATGCTTCATATTTTCAATGTCTTTCGTGAAAATGATAGAAAGGAAAATTGTGCTCAAGTGTTAGAAGAAGAAGTCTATAAAATGTTTGGCACTAAATATTTGTATGATGAGCATGATTGCAATGTTGTTAGTATGAATTTTTTGAATATCCATGATGCTAATGATATGCAAAGCCACAAGCTTGGGGATGCTATGTTTGATGAATATGCTATTTTTAATCCCCCAAGTTTTGATGAGAATATTTATTGTGATGAAAGCATGCCTCCTATTTATGATGATTATATTGATGAAAGTGGGTTTGGAAGAGTGTCAACTTTAGGGAGTAATGATCCCACTTTTTTGGAGGGTGTTGAATCTTATTGTGATAATTATGAAAGTGGATTTGGAGAGGTCATGACTTTATTTAGTAATGATTCCACTATATTGGAAGAGGTTTCAATTGATTATGATGGGAACAAAGTTGCTACTTATGATGATTATTGTGATGACACTTATGTTGTAAAAAGTAGTGATGATTATATTTATAAAGCTTGTCATAATTATGATTACCCTTTTTCTGAACATTATTCTTTTAATATGCAAACAATTTATAGTATTCGAGTCTCTTATGATACTCCCACTATTCTGGATGAGAAGAGTTTTGCTTATGTGGAGAGTAGTAAAATTTCTATGTTTATGGATCATGAAAGTAACACTTTATGTGGTGGTTATATTGTTGAATTCATTCATGATGCTACTGAAAATTACTATGAGGGAGGAATATATGCTTTTACATATTGCAATAATATCAATTTTCCTCTCTATGTGTTGAAAGTTTTGAAGTTTTGCTTGTTTTACCTTCCTATGCTAGTTGATTCTTGTTCACACGAATTATTTGATCATAAAATCCCTATGCATAAGAAGTGGGCTAGACTTAAATGTGTTTTTCATATGCTTCATGATGCTCTCTTTGTGTTTCAATTCTTATTCTTTTATGTGAGCATCATTAAAATCATCATGCCTAACTAGAAAGGCATTAAAAAAGTGCTTGTTGGGAGACAACCCAATATTTACCCCTACTGTTTTTGCATGTTCACATGATTAAGCTACTGTATTAATCATTTGGGATAGTATGGATGATAGTTGACTCAATTCTGTCCAAAAACAGAAACTTTTGCGTCCAGTCACAGAATTGTTAAAAATCACTGGAGTGTTGAAAACTTCTGATTTTTTTACAGTATATTGATATACAAATTTCCCAGGTTTTCCTAATTTTTCATAAGTTTTGGAGTTACAGAAGTATGATCTCAATTCAGATCTTTACAGATTCAGTTTTTGACAGATTCTGTTTTCGATGCATAGTTTGCTTGTTTTTTTATGGCTTATATTGCTTAATATAAATTGTAGAAATGATAGGGTACAGTATGCATCATGTGAGAAAAATTATGAATCTTTTCTTGACAGTACCAGAGTAAATGATTTGTTTTATTATACTAACGGAGCTCACGAGTTTTCTGTTAAGTTTTGTGTTGTGAAGTTTTCAAGTTTTGGGTAAAGTTTTGATGGACTACGGAATAAAGAGTGGCAAGAGCCTAAGCTTGGGGATGCCCAAGGCACCCCAAGGTAATATTCAAGGACAACCATGAGCCTAAGCTTGGGGATGCCCCGGATGGCATCCCCTCTTTCGTCTTCGTTCACCGGTAACCTTACTTGGAGCTATATTTTTATTCACCACATGATATGAGTTTTGCTTAGAGCGTCATTTTCTTTTATTAGGATTTGCTTGCTGTTATTTAGATTAATGTTTTGAATCTCTTAGTTTAATAAAAAAGGTCAAGTATAGCCTTTACCATGCTTATTTTGCAAGTCCATATGTTGCCGTTTTAAAAATAGAAAGTTTGCTGTTATGTTTTGAATATTTGTGAATAGTCAGAACATGATAAAATCTTGAAAATTGTACACAATGAGTAACAACACATTTTATACAGTGTGGTAATTTTTCAGAATTTTTGGAGTTAGGGAAGTATGAAAAGGTCAAGTATAGCCTTTACCATGCTTATTTTGCAAGTCCATATGTTGCTGTTTTAAAAACAGAAAGTTTGCTGTTATGTTTTGAATATTTGAGAATAGTCCGAACATTATAAATCTTGACAATTTTACACAATGAGTAACACAAATTTCTACACTGTGGTAATTTTTCAGAATTTTTGGAGTTAGGGAAGTATGATTCCTCTTGCATTCTTTATAGACTGTTCCATTTAGACATATTGCTGTTATGTTTGCATTGTTTGCATATGTTTGCTTGTTTAATGATTCTATTTGAGGATATGACTATTAAATATGCAGAGGCATTTAGTATGCAATGTCAAATTATAATTTGAGTGATTTTCTACAGTATAGAATGATAAGGTTTTGCATTGATTTATACTAACTTATCTCACAAGTTCTTGTTGAGTTTTGTGTGGATGAAGTTTTTAAGATTTAGGGAAACCGCGATATGAAAGGAATTAAGGAGACACAAAAGCTCAAGCTTGGGGATGCCCAAGGCATCCCTAATTAATATTTCAAGAAGTCTCAAGCATCTAAGCTTGGGGATGCCCCGGTTGGCATCCCACCTTTCTTCTTCAACAATGATCGGTCAGTTTTGGTTGAGCCTAAGTTTTTGCTTCTTCACATGATATGTGCTATCCTTGCAATGCCATTTTATTTTGTTTTGCTTGCTGTTTGAATAAAATATTCAGATATGAAATTCTCAAATGTTAGAGAGTCTTCACATAGTTGCACAATTATTCAACTACTCATTGATTTTCAGTTATATCTTTTGGAGTAGTTTGTCATTTGCTCTAGTGCTTCACTTATATATTTTAGAGCATGACGGTAGTTTTATTTTGAAGAAATTTTTGAACTCTCATGCTTCAATTATATCATTTCGAGAGTCTCTAAACAACGTGGTAATTCGCTTTGGTTATGAACTTAGTCCTAATATGATAGGCATCCAAGAGGGATATAATAAAAACTTTCATATAAAGTGCATTGAATAATATGAGCAATTTGATTCCTTATGATTGTTTTGAGATATGAAGATGGTGATAAAAGAGTCATGCTAGTGAGCAATTGTGAATTTGATAAATACTTGTGTTAAGGTTTGTGAGTCCCGTAGCATGCACGTATGGTGAATCGTTATGTAACGAAGTTGGAGCATGAGATATTTTTTTGATTGTCTTCCTTATGAGTGGCGGTCGGGGACAAGTGATGGTCTTTTCCTACCAATCTATCCCCCTAGGAGCATGCGCATAGTACTTTGTTTTGATGACTAATATATTTTTGCAATAAGTATGTGAGTTCTTTATGACTAATGTTGAGTCCATGGATTATACGCACTCTCACCCTTCCACCATTGCTAGCCTCTCTTGTGCCGCGCAACTTTCGCCGGTACCATACACCCACCATATACCTTCCTCAAAACAGCCACCATACCTACCTATTATGGCATTTCCATAGCCATTCCGACATATATTGCCATGCAACTTTCCACCATTTCGTTTATTATGACACATCATCATTATCATATTCCTTCGCATGATCATGTAGTTGACATCGCATTTGTGGCAAAGCCACCATTCATCATTTTTTATACATGTCGCTCTTGATTCATTGCACATCCCGGTACACCACCAGAGGCATTCATATAGAGTCATATCTTGTTCTAGTGTCCAGTTGTAATTTTTGAGTTGTAAGTAAATAGAAGTATGATGATATTCCTTTTTAGAGCATTGTCCCATGTGAGGAAATAAAAGAAATAAAAATAAGAGAAAAAAAGAGGAGAAAGAAAAAAGAAAAAAGAAAAAAGAAAAAAAGGGAAAGAAAAAAATGAGAGAAAAAGAGAAAAGGGGCAATGTTACTATCCTTTTCCATACTTGCGTTTCAAAGTATCACCATGATCTTCATGATAGAGAGTCTCCTATGTTGTCACTTTCATATACTAGCGGGAATTTTTCATTATAGAACTTGGCTTGTATATTCAAACGATGGGCTTCCTCAAAATGCCCTAGGTCTTCATGAGCAAGCAAGTTGGATGCACACTCACTTAGTTTTCTTTTTGAGCTTTCATAAACTTATAGCTCTAGTGCATCTGTTGCATTATAATCCCTACTCACTCACATTGATATCTATTGATGGGCATCTCCATAGCCCGTTAATACGCCTAGTTGATGTTAGACTATCTCCTTCCTTTTGTCTTCTCCACAACCACCTTCTATTCCACCTATAATGTTATGTCCATGGCTCACGCTCATGTATTGCGTGAAAGTTGAAAAGGTTTGAGAACATCGAAAGTATGAAACAATTGCTTGGCTTGTCATCGGGGTTGTGCATGATTTGAATATTTTCTGTGATGAAGATGGAGCATAGCCAGACTATATGATTTTGTAGGGGTAAACTTTCTTTGGCCATGTTATTTTGAGAAGACATAATTGCCTTGTTACTATGCTTGAAGTATTATTATTTTTATGTCAATATGAAACTTTTGTTTTGAATCTTATGGATCTGAACATTCATGCCACAATAAAGAAGATTACATGGATAAATATGTTAGGTAGCATTGCACATCAAAAATTCTGTTTTTATCATTTACCTACTCGAGGACGAGCAGGAATTAAGCTTGGGGATGCTTGATACGTCTTCAATGTATCTATAGTTTTTTATTGTTCCATGCTATTATATTATCTATCTTGGATGTTTTATATGAATTTTATATGCTAGTTTATATGATTTTTGGGACTAACCTATTAGCCTAGAGCCCAGTGCTAGTTTCTATTTTTTCCTTGTTTTTGAGTTTTACAGAAAAAGAATATCAAACGGAGTCCAAATGAGCTGAAAATGTACGGTGATTTTTTATGGACCAGAAGAAGCCCCTGAAGCAAAAGAGTTGGGAAAGAAGAGTCCCGCGCCAACCACAAGGTTGGAGGGCGCGCCCTACCCCCCGGATGCGTCCTTCGTCCTTGTCGTTATCTCGTGGACCCTCCTGACTTGTTCTCGACGCCAAAAATTCCTATAAATATAGAAACCCCCATAAATAAACCTATATCGGGAGTTCCGCCGCCGCAAGCCTCTGTAGCCACCAAAAACCAATCGGGACCCTGTTCCGGCACCTTGTCGGAGGGGGAAATCATCACCGGTGGCCATCTTCATCATCCCGGAGCTCTCCATGATGAGGGGGGAGTAGTTCACCCTCGGAGTTGAGGGTATGTACCAGTAGCTATGTGTTTGATCCCTCTCTCTCGTGTTCTTGATTTGGCACGATCTTGATGTACCGCGAGCTTTGCTATTATAATTGGATCTTATGATGTTTCTCCCCCTCTACCTTCTTGTAATGGATTGAGTTATCCCTTTGAAGTTATCTTATCAGATTGAGTCTTTAAGGATTTGAGAACACTTGATGTATGTCTTGCATGTGCTTATCTGGTGACAATGGGATATTCACGTGATCCACTTGATGTATGTTTTGGTGATCAACTTGCGGGTTCTGTGACCTTGTGAACTTATGCATAGGGGTTGGCACACGTTTTCGTCTTGACTCTCCGGTAGAAACTTTGGGGCACCCTTTGATGTTCTTTGTGTTGGTTTGAATAGATGAATCTGAGATTGTGTGATGCATATCGTATAATCAAACCCGTGGATACTTGTGGTGACATTGGAGTATCTAGGTGACATTAGGGTTTTGGTTGATGTGTATCTTAAGGTGTTATTTTAGTACGAACTCTAGGGCTGTTTGTGACACTTATAGGAATAGCCCAATAAATCGATCATAAAGAATAACTTTGAGGTGGTTTCGTACCCTACAATAGTCTCTTCGTTTGTTCTCCGCTATCAATGACTTTGGAGTGACTCTTTGTTGCATGTTGAGGGATTGTTATATGATCTAATTATGTTATCATTGTTGAGGTAACTTGCACTAGTGAAAGTATGAAACCTAGGCCTTGTTTCTAAGCATTGCAATACCGTTTTCGCTCACTTTTGTTACTATTTACCTTGCTGTTTTTATATTTTCAGATTACGAAAACCTATATCTACCATCCATATTGCACTTGTATCACTATCTCTTTGCCGAACCAGTGCACCTATACAGTTTACCGTTGTATTGGGTGTGTTGGGGACACAAGAGACTCTTTGTTATTTAGTTGCAGGGTTGTTTGAGAGAGACCATCTTCATCCTACGCCTCCCACGGATTGATAAATCTTAGGTCATCCACTTGAGGGAAATTTGCTACCGTCCTACAAAACTCTGCTCTTGGAGGCCCAACACGAGTCTACAAGAAGAAGGTTGCATAGTAGACATCAATGGCTACCCCATCTCACGTGATGATTGTACAATGGTTAGTTGATTTGGATCATATATCACTTAGATAACTTGTCGGATGTTAATTAAGTGGGAGTTCATTAATAATTTGATTAATTGAACTTAATTTACCATGAACTTAGTCTTAATAGTTTTTGCATATCTATGTTGTAGATCAATGGCCCGTGCTACCGCTCCCCTGAATTATAATGCGTTCCTAGATCAATGGCTCCATTGAAAGATGATGGTAGCAACTACACGGACTGGGTCGTCACTTGAGGATTATCCTCATTGCTGCATAGAAGAATTATGCCCTTGATGCACCCGCTAGGTGACAGACCTGCTGCAGGAGCTAATGCAGATGTTATGAACATCTTACATGCTCGATCTGATGACTACTCAATAGTTCAATGTGCCATGCTTTATGGCTTAGAACCGGGACTTCAGAGACGTTTTGAACGCCACGGAGCATATGAGATGTTCCAAGAGCTGAAGTTAATATTTCAAGCTAATGCCCAGGTTGAGAGATATGAAGTCTCCAACAAGTTCTTGAGCTGCAAGATGGAGGAGAATAATTCTGTCAGTGCACACATACTCAAAATGTGTGGGTATCATAACCAGTTGACTCAGTTGGGAATTGATCATCCAGTTGAGAGTGTTATTGATAGAGTTTTTCAGTCACTGCCACCAAGCTATAAAGGCTTCGTGATGAACTATAATATGCAAGGGATGACGACCCGAGCTCTTCGCAATGCTTAAAGCTGCAGAGGTAGAAATCAAGAAGGAGCATCAAGTGTTGATGGTTAACAAGACCACTAATTTCAAGAAAAAGGGCAAGGTAAAGAAAGGGAACTTTAAGAAGAATGTCAAGCAAGTTGCCGCTCCCATGAAGAAGCCCAAAGCTAGACCCGAGCCTGAAACTGAGTGCTTCTACTGCAAAGGGAATGGTCACTGGAAGCGGAACTGCCCCAAATACTTGGCGGATAAGAAGGATGGCAAAGTGAACAAAGCTATATTTGATATACATGTTATTGACGTGTACCTTACAAATGCTCGTAGTAGCGTCCGGGTATTTGATACTGGTTCGGTTGCTCATATTTGTAACTCGAAACAGGAGCTACGAATAAACGAAGATTGGCTAAGGACGAGGCGACGATGCGCATTGGGAATGGTTCCAAGGTCGATGTGATCGCCGTCGGCATGCTACCTCCGCATCTACCTTGGGGATTAGTTTTAGACCTCAATAATTGTTATTTGGTGCCAGCGTTGAGCATGAACATTATATCTGGATATTGTTTATTGCGAGACGGTTATTCATTTAAGTTAGAGAATAATGGTTATTCTATTTATATGAGTAATTTCTTTTATGGTCACGCACCTTTGATTGAATGGTCTATTCTTGTTAAATCTCGATCGTAGTGCTACACATATTCATAATATCGATGCCAAAAGATGCAAAGTTGATAATGATAGTGCAACATACTTGTGGCACTGTCGTTTAGGTCATATTGGTGTAAAGCGCATGAAGAAACTCCATGCGGATGGACTTTTGGAATCACTTGATTATGAATCATTTGATACTCGTGAACCATGCCTCACGGGAAAGATGACTAAAACTCCGTTCTCCAGAACAATGGAGCGAGCTAATGACTTATTAGAAATAATTCATACCGATGTATGCAGTCCGATGAGTGTTGAGGCACACGACTGGTATCGCTATTTTCTAACCTTTACAGATGGTTTGAGTAGGTATGGGTATATCTACTTAATGAAACACGAATCTCAAACATTTGAAAAGCTCAAAGAATTTCAGAGTGAAGTAGAGAATCATCGTAACAAGAAAATAAATTTTCTACGATCTGATCATGGAGGTGAATATTTGAGTTACGAGTTTGGCCTTCGTTTAAAACAATTTGGAATTGTTTCACAAGTCACACCACTTGGAAGACCACAACGTAATGGTGTGTCTGAACGTCGTAACCATACTTTATTAGATATGGTGCAATCTATGATGTCTCTTACCGATTTGCCTTTATCATTTTGGGGTTATGCATTAGAGACAACCGCATTCATGTTAAATAGAGCACCATCTAAATCTGTTGAGACGACATCGTATGAATTGTGGTTTGGCAAGAAACCTAAGTTGTTGTTTCTTAAAGTTTGGGGATGCAACACTTATGTCAAAAGGCTTCAGCCTGATAAGCTCAAACCCAAATCGGAGAAGTGCGTCTTCATAGGATACCCTAAGGAAACTATTGAGTACACCTTCTACCACATATCCGAAGGCAAGATCTTTGTTGCCAAGAATGGATCCTTTCTAAAGAAGGACTTTCTCTCGAAAGAAGTGAGTGGGAGGAAAGTAGAACTTGATGAGGTAATTGTACCTTCTCTCGAATTGGAAAAGTGGCGCATCAGAGAAAACCGTTCTCATGATGCCTACACCAACTAGAGAGGAAGCTAATGATGATGATCATGAAACTTCGGATCAAGTTACTACTGGATCTCGTAGGTTGACCAGAACACATTCCATGCCAGAGTGGTATGGTAATCCTGTCCTGGAAGTCATGTTAATAGACCACGACGAACCTATGAACTATGAAGAAGCTATGACGAGCACAAATTCCGTTAAATGGCTTGAGGCCATGAAATTTGAGATAGGATCCATGTATGAGAACAAAGTGTGGACTATGGTGGACTTGCCCAATGATGGGAAAGCCATTGAGAATAAATGGATCTTCAAGAATAAGGTGGACGCTGATGGTAATGTCACTATCTACAAAGCTTGACTTGTCGCAAAGGTTTTCGACAAATTCAAGGGGTTGACTACGATGAGACTTTCTCACTCGTAGTGATGCTTAAGTCTGTCTGAATCATGTTAGCAACAGCCGCATTTTATGATTATGAAATCTAGCAAATGGACGTCAAAACAACATTCCTTAATGGATTTCTTAAAGAAGAGTTGTATATGATGCAACCAGAAGGTTTTGTCGATCGTAAACGTGCTAACAAAGTGTGCAAGCTCCAGCAATCCATCTATGGACTGGTGCAAGCATCTCGGAGTTGGAATATATACTTTGATGATGTGATCAAAGCATATAGTTTTATACAGACTTGTGGTGAAGCCTGTATTTACAAGAAAGTGAGTGGGAGCTCTGTAGCATTTCTGATATTATATGTGAATGACATATTGTTGATCAGAAATGATATAGAATTTCTGGATAGCATAAAAGGATACCTGAATAAGAATTTTTCAATGAGAGACCTTGGTGAAGCTGCTTATATATTGGGTATCAAGATCTATAGGGATAGATCGAGACGCTTAATAGGACTTTCACAAAACACTTACCTTGACAAAGTTCTGAAGAAGTTCAAAATGGACCAGTCAAAGCAAGGATTCTTGCCTGTGTTGCAAGGAGTGAAATTGAGTTAGACTCAAAGTCCGACCACGGCAGAAGATAGAGAGAAAATGAAAGTCATTCTCTATGCCTCAACCATAGGTTCTATCATGTATGCTATGCTACGTACCAGACCTAATGTGTGCCTTGCCATAAGTTTGGCAGGGAGATACCAAAGTAATGCAGGAGTGGACACTGGACAACGGTCAAGAACTCCCTGAAGTACCTGAAAAGGACCAAGGCTATGTTTCTCGTTTATGGAGGTGACAAGAGCTTGTCGTAAAAGGTTACGTTGATGGTAGCTCCGACACTGATCTGGATGACTCTAAGTCACAAACCGGATACATATTTATATTGAATGGTGGAGCTGTCAGTTGGTGCAGTTCCAAGCAGAGCGTCATGGTGGGATCTACGTGTGAAGCGGAGTACCTAGCTGCTTCGGAAGCAGCGCATGAAGGAGTATGGATGAAGGAGTTCATATCCGATCTTGGTGTAATACTCAGTGCATCGGGTCCAATGAAAATCTTTTGTGACAACACTGGAGCAATTGCCTTAGCGAAGGAATCCAGGTTTCACAAGAGAACCAAACACATCAAGAGACGCTTCAACTCCATTCATGAAATGGTCAAGGATGGAGACATAGAAATTTGCAAAGTACATACAGATCTGAATGTAGCGCATCTGCTGAATAAACCCCTTCATGAAAGCAAAACATGATCAACACCAAGACTCCATGGGTGTTAGATTCAATACTATCACTACAAAAAAAGGACACATCCGTGAAATTTTGGGCTGAACAAATTTTTTCTGTCATACTTATGACACTTCTATGACGATAACTGTGACAAAACCCGGTATCATCATAGATGTGGTGGGGTCCTACTTCTATGACAAAAATCATGACAAAAAATGGGCTTTTCGTCCTGGGCGGGCCAGAGACGCAGCTTCATGACATTCTTTCGGCCGTCCATGACGGAAAAAACCATGATAGAAGCGAGGGCGAGGAAAATATCGGGGTGTTCGATTCACGGTGGGTGGTCGGGGCCGAGCGATGCGCATTGCTCTCGTACACGCACGCGCGTGGGTGCGAGGTGTTGGGCTCTAACTGAACCCGAGCGAGGCGTTGGGCTCTAACTGAACCCGAGCAATTTCACTGTAGGCTACGCATTACTGAACCCGAGCAAGCGATCGATGGTTGTTAACTGAACCTGATCGAGCGATTCCTTCACTACTGCTGCTAACTGAAGCCGATCGATGCTGCCTCTGGATGAACAGTGAGCGTTGCTGGGGGGTTTGGATGAACAGTTCCCAATGGGGGTGGATGAACAGGACCCCGTGGTGTTGCCTCTGGATGAACAGGACCCTGATCGATCAAGCCGGTTGGGGCTGGATGAACAGGACCCCGTGGAGGGCTGGATGAACAGTAGACGGTGGAGGGCTGGATGAAGAGTAGCCCGTGGAGGGGTGGTTGAACAGGAGCCCGTGGAGAGGGCTGGTTGAACAGTAGCCGGTGGAGTAGTGCGCCGTGGAGGCTGGATGAATAGGAGCCCGTGGATGAACAGTCGCAGGTGGAGGCTGGAGGAGGTCGACGGTGGATGAACAGTAGCACGTGGAGGCTGGAGGGGTCGATAGTGGAGATGAACAATATCCCGTGGAGTCCCGTTTTGCGGTACGCCACACCCCTCCCGATGAACAGGACCCCCGTTTCGACCGTAGCGCTCCAACACAAGTCTGTTTCCTCCGTTTTGCGGTACACCACACCCCTCCCAATCAACAGGACCCCGTTTCGACCGTAGGAGGTCCGTTTCCTCCGTTTTGCGATACGCCAGACCCCTCCCAATGAACAGGATCCTGTTTTGAACGTGGCCGGTCGAACACAAGGCCGTTTCCTCCGTTCTGCGGTACGCCAGGCCTCATTTCCATCGGCTATTCCATCCAAGCCCTCCCGATGAACACGACGACGCATTCCGTTCCGACCCAGCTGGTTGGCTCCCCATGAACACAACGACGATGCTGTTTCTCCGTTCCGAGCCCTGGCCGTACGTATGCGCAAGTAGGCGTTCGAGACCCTGCCCATATGTACGTACGTGGCCGTATTTCTTTCTTGCACACTGGCCGTTGTACGTACGTGTACATGCTACGTGCACGCCTCTACTACGACACGTGCGCGCCTCTACACCGACCAGTATGTACGTGCACGTTCGCGACCAGAATGACAATGCTACATATGCTTCGACCAGGTGGGTCCCGACTGTCACGCACTTCCTTGCATGCGAAGATGTAGCGGGCGGGTCCCAGCAGTCAGGGGGGCGAATCGTTTTTTTTTGTTTTTTTGCCCGGACGCACTTCCTTGCGTGCAAAGATGTAGCTGGTGGGTCCTAGCAGTCAGGGGGAAACGTTTTTTTTTGCGAAATATGGTGGCACGTCCGGTGGGTCCCCGCTGTCAGGTGGAGGAATAATTATTTTGCGCGTAATAAGGAGGCACTTCCTTGCTGCGGCTATGGACCCAAATTGTCGACCTCTCCACGTCTGATACTCTTCCGATGGAAGTTGTTCCTTGACCACGTTGACCACGCCGCGCCGAGAGCACCAGGGCGGTGGACAACGGCGATGCCTAGGAAGGGGATGACGCGGAGCCGGGGAAGACGCGGCAGTGGAAGCCCGCGTGGAGAGGAGTATGAGGGTTCACTGGTTCGGCTGCGGTGTGAGGCTGCCGTCACCGCAGGGCCTGGCCAACGATGGGAATAGTCGGGGGCGGTGAGGCCTCTGCGGCAGCACAGCCGGCCACGGGAGGCAAGAGCATGCAGCACGACCGGCGCTGCTTTGGGCGGCTGGAGCAAGAAGACCAAAGGTTGAAGAAGAACTACGACCGTTGGATGGACATCGTACGGTCACTGGAGCTAGAATCATTCATATTGACTAAGTTGACAAAGCACTCCGTCCCCGTCAACTTAGTAGGCCCACAAGTCAGCCTCCCACCAAGGTAGGTCCCAACTAGCGGGAGGAGTATTCATTTTTTTGTGCGTAATAAGGAGGCACCTCCGGTGGGTCCGTGCTGACAGCATGGGGAACGTTTTTTTTGCAAAATACGTTGGCCCGTCCGGTGGGTCCCAGCAGTCAGGGGGAAACGTTATTTTCGCCAAATACGGTGGCCCGTCCGGTGGGTCCCTGCTGTCAGGTGGAGGAATAATTGTTTTCCGCGTAATAAGGAGGCACTTCCTTGCGGCTGCAGTGGACCCAGCTATCAGCCTCTCCACGTACAGTACTCTTCCGATGGAAGTCGTTCCTTGACCATGTTGACCATGCCGCAGCGAGAGCACCAGGGCGGTGGAAGACGGTGAGGCCTAGGAAGGGGACGGCGTGGAGCCGGGGAAGACGCGGAAGTGGATGCCCACGCGGAGAGGAGTACGAGGGTTCACTGGTTCGGCTGCGGTGTGAGGTTGCCGTCGCCGCAGAATAACATGGGGTGTGGGTGAGTGGAGGGATGGCCTGGCCAGTGGTGGGAGTAGTAGGGGGCGGTGAGGCCTCCGCGGCAGCACAGCCGGCCACGGGAGGCAGGAGCAGGCGGCACGACCAGCGCTGCTTTGAGCGGCTGGAGCAAGAAGACCAGAGGTTGAAGAAGCACGACAGCTGTTGGATGGACATCGTACGATCACTGCAGCTAGAATCATTCATATTGACTAAGTTGACAAAGCCCTTGGTACGCGTCAACTTAGTAGGCCCACAGGTCAGCTTCCGAAATGGTGCGCCCCAGATGTCAGGGGGAGGAATCATTTTTGGGCGGGTGAAGCTAGAATATCCGAGATTGAAGAAGAAGCACGACATCTGTTGGATGGACATCCAATGGCCACTGCTGCTAGAACCGTGTGTTGACTATAATAAGTTGACAAAGCCTTGCATACGCATCAACTTGTTTTTTAGGGGACACGTCAACTTAGTAGGCCCACAAGTGTGTGGTAGAGAACTTATAGCCCATTTGCGATTTGTAAGAATGTACAACCCATTTTTGAATTCTAATGGAATTTACTACAGCCCATTTATAGTTTGTTAAAAGTACAACCCATGTTCTAGCTAGGACAACGATTAATAATTTCAACCAACCGTTCAAGACAGAATTCAATAAAATTTCCCACATTTTGATGGGATCCGAAATATTTTTACCCCAAAATTTCTAGTCAGATTAAATATAAATTTGTATTACGTGAAAATCTAACGAAACATTGCGCGCGCAACAATTAAAAATTAAGATTTTCAAAATCCATAAATAATATTTTATAAACTAATTTCGTGCTTGGCGCATTTTTTTATAGTTACTGCCCATTTTTTATAATTACATCCCATTTATTATTTTTTAAAGCCCATTTTCCTGTTAAGCCTAATGCATCCCTCCTAGGAATGATTTGCAGCCCAGCGGGGCGGAGAATAACAAGTTGACCTTGCCTGGGTATTCCTCAAAAAAACGTATAGCTGGGTGATACGTCTCCAACGTATCTATAATTTTTGATTGCTCCATGCTATATTATCCACTGTTTTGGATATTATTGGGCTTTATTATCCACTTTTATATTATTTCTGGGACTAACCTATTAACCGGAGGCCCAGCCCAGAATTGCTATTTTTTGCCTATTTCAGAGTTCCGCAGAAAATGAATATCGAACGGAGTCCAAACGGAATGAAACCTTCAGGAACGTGATTTTTAGGAAGATTATGATCCGGGAGACTTGGACCCTACGTCAAGAAAGAAAGGAGGAGGCCACGAGGTAGGGGGGCGCGCCCACCCCCAGGGCGCGCCCTCCACCCTCGTGGCCCCCCTGTTGCTCCACCGACGTACTCCTTCCTCCTATATATATGTAAGTACCCCCAGATACAGAGCCAAAAACCTAATTCCACCGCCGCAACTTTCTGTACCCACGAGATCCCATCTTGGGGCCTGTTCCGGAGCTCCGCCGGAGGGGGCATCCATCACGGAGGCCTTATACATCAACACCATAGCCTCTCCAATGAAGTATGAGTAGTTTACCTCAGACCTTCGGGTCCATAGTTAGTAGCTAGATGGCTTCTTCTCTCTTTTTGGATCTCAATACAATGTTCTCCCCTCTCTCGTGGAGATCTATTCGATGTAATCTTCTTTTTGCGGTGTGTTTGTTGAGACCGATGAATTGTGGGTTTATGATCAAGATTATCTATGAACAATATTTGAATCTTATCTGAATTCTTTTATATATGATTGGTTATCTTTGCAAGTCTCTTCAAATTATCAGTTTGGTTTTGCCTACTAGATTGATCTTTCTTGCAATGGGAGAAGTGCTTAGCTTTGGGTTCAATCTTGCGGTGTCCTTTCCCAAAGTGATGAGGGGCAGCAAGTCATGTATTGTATTGTTGCCATCGAGGATAACAAGATGGGTTTTTATCATATTGCATGAATTTATCCCTCTACATCATGTCATCTTGCTTAAGGTGTTACTCTGTTTTCATGAACTTAATACTCTAGATGCATGCTTTGGATAGCGGTCGATGAGTGGAGTAATAGTAGTAGATGTAGGCAGAGTCGGTGTACTTGTCTCGGACGTGATGCCTATATACATGATCATACCTAGATATTCTCATAACTATGCTCAATTTCGTCAGCTTGCTCAACAAGAATTGCTCAATTCACCGTAAAATACTTATGCTCTTGAGAGAAGCCACTAGTGAAATCTATGGCCCCCGGGTCTATCTTCATCATATTAATCTTCCAACACTTTGCTATTTCCTTTGCTTTTTTACTTTGCTTTTAGTTTTACTTTGCATCTTTATCAAAAAAATACCAAAAATATTATCCTATCATATCTATCAGATCTCACTCTCGTAAGTGACCGTGAAGGGATTGACAACCCCTTATCGCGTTGGTTGCGATGAGTTATTTGTTTTTGTGCAAGTATGAGGGACTCGCGCGTAGCCTCCTACTGGATTGATACCTTGGTTCTCAAAAACTGAGGGAAATACTTACGCTACTTTGTTGCATCATCCTTTCTTCTTCAAGGAAATCCAACGCAGTGCTCAAGAGGTAGCAAGAAGAATTTCTGGCGCCGTTGGCGGGGAGTCTATGCAAAAGTCAACATACCAAGTACCCATCACAATCCCTTATCTCCCGCGTTACATTATTTGCCATTTGCCTCTCGTTTTCCTCTCCCCCACTTCACCCTTGCCGTTTTATTCGCCCTCTCTTTTCCGTTTGCCTTTTTTTCGCTTGCTTTTTGTTTGCTCGTGTGTTGGATTGCTTGTTTGTCACGATGGCTCAAGATAATACCAAATTGTGTGACTTTACCAATACCAACAATAATGATTTCCTTAGCACTCCGATTGCTCCTCTTACCAATACTGAATCTTGTGAAATCAATACTGCTTTGTTGAATCTTATCATGAAAGATCAATTCGCCGGCCTTCCTAGTGAAGATGGCGCTACTCATCTAAATAGCTTCGTTGATTTGTGTGATATGCAAAAGAAGAAATATGTTGATAATGATATTGTCAAATTTAAGCTATTCCTTTTTTCTCTTAGAGATCATGCTAAAGCTTGGTTTTCATCTTTGCCTAAAAATAGTATTGATTCTTGGAACAAGTGCAAAGATGCTTTTATCTCTAAGTATTTTCTTCCCGCTAAGATCATCTCTCTTAGAAACGATATTATGAATTTTAAGCAACTTGATCATGAACATGTTGCACAAGCTTGGGAGAGGATGAAATTAATGATACGTAATTGCCCTACTCATGGTTTGAATTTGTGGATGATTATACAAAACTTTTATGCCGGATTGAATTTTGCTTCTAGAAATCTTTTAGATTCAGCCACGGGAGGCACTTTTATGGAAATCACTTTAGGAGAAGCTACTAAACTCCTAGATAATATTATGGTTAATTATTCTCAATGGCACACTGAAAAATCTACTAATAAAAAGTGCATGCGATAGAAGAAATTAATATTTTGAGTGGAAAGATGGATGAACTTATGAAATTATTTTCTACTAAGAGTGTTTCTTCTGATCCTAATGATATGCCTTTATCTACTTTGATTGAGAATAATAATGAATCTATGGATGTGAATTTTGTTGGTAGAAATAATTTTGGTAACAACGCGTATAGAGGAAACTTTAATCCTAGGCCTTATCATAGTAATTCCTCTAATAATTATGAAAATTCCTACAACAACTCATATGGAAATTTTAATAAGATGCCCTCTGAATTTGAGACTAGTGTTAAAGAGTTTATGAATTCACAAAAGAATTTTAATGCTTTGCTTGAAGAGAAATTGCTTAAAGTTGATGAATTGGCTAGGAATGTTGATAGAATTTCTCTTGATGTTGATTCTTTAAAGCTTAGATCTATTCCTCCTAAGCATGATATCAATTAGTCTCTCAAAGCCATGAGAATTTCCATTGAGGAGTGCAAGGAAAGAACCGCTAGGATGCGTGCTAAGAAAGATTGCTTTATAAAAGCGTGTTCTTCCAATTTCTATGAAAATAAAGATGAAGATCTAAAAGTTATTGATGTGTCCCCTATTAAATCTTTGTTTTGCAATATGAATCTTGATAATGATGGGACCGAATATGATCCACATTTACCTAGAAGGTGTTCCAAAAATTCAGAGTTTTTAGATCTTGATGCTAAATTTGATGAAAGTGGGATTGAAGAAATCAAAACCCTAGATGTTGCTAAACCCACTATTTTGGATTTCAAGGAATTTAATTATGAAAATTTCTCTTTGATTGACTGTATTTCCTTGTTGCAATCCGTGCTAAATTCTCCTCATGCTTATAGTCAAAATAAAGCGTTTACTAAACATATCATTGATGCCTTAATGCAATCTTATGAAGAAAAGTTTGAGTTGGAAGTTTCTATCCCTAGAAAACTTTATGATGAGTGGGAACCAACTATTAAAATTAACATTAAGGATCATGAATTTTATGCTTTATGTGATTTGGGTGCTAGTGTTTCCACTATTCCCAAAACTTTGTGCGATTTGCTAGATTTCCGTGATTTTGATATTGCTCTCTAAACTTGCACCTTGCGGATGCCACTATTTAGAAACCTGTGGGAAGAATTAATGATGTTCTTATTGTTGCAAATAGGAATTATGTGCCCATAGATTTTATCGTTCTTGATATAGATTGCAATCCTTCATGTCCTATTATTCTTGGTAGACCTTTTCTTAGAACGATTGGTGCAATTATTGATATGAAGGAAGGGAATATTAGATTCCAATTTCCATTTAAGAAGGGCATGGAACACTTTCCTAGGAAGAAAATAAAATTACCATATGAATCTATCATGAGAGGCACTTATGGATTGCCTACCAAAGATGGCGATACCTAGATCTATCCTTACTTTTATGCCTAGCTAGGGGCGTTAAGCGATAGCGCTTGTTGGGAGGCAACCCAATTTTATTTTTAGTTTTTTTTTGCTTTTGCTTATGTTTAGGAATAAATATTTGTTCTAGCCTCTGGTTAGATGTGTTTTTATGTTTTAATTAGTGTTTGTGCCAAGTTAAACCTATAGGATCTTCTTGGATGATAGTTATTTGATCTTGCTGTAATTTCCAGAAACTTTCTGTTCATGAAAACAATTGTTAAAAATCACCATAACGTGATAAAATAGTGATTCCAATTGCTTCTGATCAATAAAAAAATTGCCAAGGTCTCCCTATTTTGTCTGATTTTTTGTAGTTCCATAAGTTTGCGTTAGTTACAGATTACTACAGACTGTTCTGTTTTTGACAGATTCTGTTTTTCGTGTGTTGTTTGCTTATTTTGATGAATCTATGGCTAGTAAAATAGTTTATAAACCATAGAGAAGTTGGAATACAGTAGGTTTAACACCAATATAAATAAATAATGAGTTCATTACAGTACCTTGAAGTGGTCTTTTGTTTTCTTTCGCTAACAGAGCTCACGAGATTTATGTTGAGTTTTGTGTTGTGAAGTTTTCAAGTTTTGGGTGAAAGCTTTTGATGGATTATGGAACAAGGAGTGGCAAGAGCCTAAGATTGGGGATGCCCATGGAACCCCAAGATAATCTAAGGACACCAAAAAGCCAAAGCTTGGGGATGCCCCGGAAGGCATCCCCTCTTTCGTCTACTTCCATCGGTAACTTTACTTGGAGCTATATTTTTATTCACCACATTATATGTGTTTTGCTTGGAGCGTCTTGTATGATTTGAGTCTTCGCTTTTTAGTTTACCACAATCATCCTTTCTGTACACACCTTTTGATAGATCCATACATGTTTTGGATTTTGTTAGAATACTCTATGTGCTTCACTTATACCTTTTGAGTTATATAGTTTTGCTCTAGTGCTTCACTTATATCTTTTAGAGCACGGTGGTGGACTTGTTTTATAGAAACTATCGATCTATCATGCTTCACTTAGATTATTTTGAGAGTCTTAAATAGCATATAATTTTCTTAATCAATCCTAATAAGCTTGGTATTCAAGAATAGTAAAAACTTTCTTATGAGTGTGTTGAATACTATGAGAAGTTTGATGCTTGATAATTGTTTTGAGATATGAAGATGGTGATATTAGAGTCATGCTAGTTGAGTAGTTGTGAATTTGAGAAATACTTGTCTTAAAGTTTGTGATTTCTTTAGCATGCACGTATGGTGAACCGTTATGTGATGAAGTCGGAGCATGATTTATTTATTGATTGTCTTTCTTATGAGTGGCGGTCGGGGACGAGCGATGGTCTTTTCCTACCAATCTATCCCCCTAGGAGCATGCGCGTAATACTTTGCTTTGATAACTTGTAGATTTTTGCAATAGGTATATGAGTTCTTTATGACTAATGTTGAGTCCATGGATTATACACACTTTTCTTCCTTCCACCATTGCTAGCCTCTCTAATACCGCACACTTTTCGCCGGTATCATACACCCACCATATACCTTCCTCAAAATAGCCACCATACCTACCTATCATGGCATTTCCATAGCAATTCCGAGATATATTGCCATGCAACTTTCCACTGTTCCGTTTATTATGACACGCTCCATCATTGTCATATTGCTTAGCATGATCATGTAGTTGACATCGAATTTGTGGCAAAGCCACCGTTCATAATTCTTTCATACATGTCACTAATACGTCTCCAACGTATCTATAATTTTTGATTGCTCCATGCTATATTATCTACTGTTTAGGGCATTATTGGGCTTTATTATCCACTTTTATATTATTTTTGGGACTAACCTATTAACCGGAGGCCCAGCCAATTCTTTGTTTTTGCCTATTTCGGTGTTTCAAGAAAAGGAATATCAAACGGAGTCGAAACGAAACGAAATCAACTGGAGAAGTTATTTTTGGAAGGAAAGCTACCGGATGGACTTGGACCCTACGTCAGGAGATACGGGAGATGCTCACGAGGGTGGGGGGGTGCGCCCCTCCAAGGGCGCGCCCCCTGCTTCGTGGGCCCCCGTAGCTCCCCCGACGTACTCCCTGCACCCATATATACTCTCGTACCCTAAAACTTCCAGAAGGGAGATTAGATCGGGAGTTCGGCCGCCGCAAGCCTCTGTAGCCACGAGAAATCAATCTAGGCCCTCTCCGGCACCCTGCCGGAGGGGGCCATCATCACCGGTGGCCATGGAGGAGTATCCCGGAGGGGCCATCATCATCATGAAGGCCAAGGACCAGAGGGTGGAGGCCATGGAGGAGGAAGCACAAGGGGGAGAACCTCTCCTCCTCTCTTCCGGTGGCGCCGGAGTGCCATCGGGAGGGCAATCATCGCCACAGTGATCGTCTTCATCAACATCACCATCCTCATCTCTTTTACGCGGTCCACTCTCCCGCACCCCGCTGTAATCTCTACTTGAACATGGTGCTTTATGCCACATATTATGATCCAATGATGTGTTGCCATCCTATCATGTTTTGAGTAGATATCTTTTGTCTTTGGGTTGATTGATGATCTAGATTGGTATGAGTTGTATGTTTTACTTTGGTGCTGTCCTATGGTGCCCTCCGTGTCGCGCAAGCGTGAGGGATTCCCGCTGTAGGGTGTTGCAATATGTTCATGATTCGCTTATAGTGGGTTGCTAGAGTGACAGAAGCTTAAACCCGAGTAAGAAAGATTGTTGCGTATGGGAATAAAGAGGACTTGATGCTTTAATTCTATGGTTGGGTTTTACCTTAATGATCTTTAGTAGTTGCGGATGCTTGCTAGAGTTCCAATCATAAGTGCATATGATCCAAGTAGAGAAAGTATGTTAGCTTATGCCTCTCCCTCATATGAAACTGCAATAGTGATTACCGGTCTTGTTAACAATTGCCTAGGACAATTCCGCACACCGATCCACCATTATTCCACACTCGCTATCTATATTATTTAGTATTATATCCTAACTTTATGATAACAGCACCTACTTTTATGTTTTAGCTCTCCGATACCATACAAAGTTATCCTCTTCATACCCACAACGTAGTTTTATTTCCCGTCTCTAGTTGGAAGTAAACGTTCGGTGCACGTAGAGTCGTATCAGTGGCAGATAGGGCTTGAGAGAATATTGATCTTACCTTTAGCTCCTTGTGGGTTAGACACTCCATACTTATCAATTCCACCTTTGGAAAGTGCTACGATGATTCCTTGCACTTGGGGATTATCAAGCTCTTTTAAAGCGGCGTTCTTGGGGAGCAATAGCGTGGGGTTGATATTCTCGTGTGTGCTTGTTTGCTTTCTTCACTAAGTAGATTTTGTTTTTACTTTTTGTTTCTTTTTAGTTGTGGGTGAAACATACAAAAAAATTTAAAAATGAAAATACAAAAAAAATATTACTTGCCTTTCATGCCTAAAAAGTTTTTCAAAAAGAGAAGTGATTGGAAGGTTTTGCATTGAAGAAGTGAGGGTCGACCTTGAGCACTTGTGTTCATGCTCACGGAAACAATGTAGAATTTTTTATGGAAGTTTATCTGTAAATAATTATTCCCTTGTATATATTCATTGTATTATAAAAATAAATGTGTCAAGCTTTGGTTTTAGGATGATTAGATTGCTTGTTTGCTATGTGCAAAACAAAAACAGAAACTTTGGCTGTAGTGCATGAATTTACATTTTTTACTGGAAAGTCAAATGGGTCTGAAACGTTTTGGAAATTAATTCTTTAAATTTTTTTCAAATTTTAAAATTTAGTTCATAATTTTAGGAGTTACAGAAGTTTGCCAAACTTCCAGATTACTACATTCTGTTCTGTTCTTAACAGATTCTGTTTTGCGTGTGTTGTTTGCTTATTTTGATGAATCTATGGCTAGTAAAATAGTTTATGAACCATAGAGAAGTTGGAATACAGTAGGTTTAACACCAATACAAATAAAGAATTAGTTCATTATGGTACCTAAAGGTAGTGATTTGCTTTATTACACTAACGGATCTCACAAGTTTTTGTTAAAGTTTTGTGTGGATGAAGTGTCCGAAGGTCGAGGAGCTATCAATATTAGAAGAATAAAGAGAGGCAAGAGTTCAAGCTTGGGGATGCCCAAGGCACCCCAAGTAAATATTTGAAAGTATACTCAAGCATCTAAGCTTGGGGATGCCCCGGTTGGCATCCCATCTTTCTTCTTCAACAAATATTGGTATACCTCGGTTTTTGTTTTGTTCACATGCTTTGTGTCCTTTGTGTTTTTGTTTTTCTTTTAAGAACGATGCTAGCATGAGTCATCCCTTCATTTATTTATAGAATAATTCATGTGCTTCACTTAAATCTTTTAAGTATGATCTTATAGAATTGCTCTTTATGCTTCACTTAAATCTTTTGAGTATGGTTTTATAGAATGCTTCATGTGCTTCACTTATACATTTTGACCTTGGATATTGGTTAGTCTATATTAATTGTAGAATGCTCCATGAACTTCATTTATATCTTTTGGAGTATGAATAGTACTATAATTTAAAGTGGGTTTGGAAGAGTGTCAACTTTAGGAATTAGTGATCCCACTATTTTGGAGGATGTTGAATCTTAGTGTGATATTTATGAAAGTGGATTTGGAAGAGTGTCAACTTTAGCTAGTAATGATTCCACTATTTCATAAGAGGTTCCAATTGAGTATGAGAACAAAGTTGCTATCCATGATGCGTCTGAAAATTATTATGAGGGAGGAATACATGCTTGTAGGAGTTGTATTAATATCAAGTTTGCTCCCTATGTGCTTAAAGTTTGAAGTTATACTTATTTTGCCTTCCTATGCTAGTTGATTCTTGTTCCCATAAGTGTGTACTCACAAAATCCCTAGGCATAGGAAGTGTGTTAGATTTAAATGTGCTAGTCATATTCTTCAAGATGCTCTCTTTGTGCTTAAATTCCTATCTTTTATGTGAGCATCATTGAAATCATCATGCCTAGCTAAAAGGCATTAAAGAAAAGCGCTTGTTGGGAGACAACCCAATATTTACCCTTACTGTTCTTGTGTGTCTACATGATTAAGCTACTGTAGTAATCATGTTTTATAGCTTTTGTTTCAATAAAGTGCTAAGTAAGACCTTTGGGAAGACCCGGGTGAAAGTTAATGTGATCTTGCTGTAAAAAACAGAAACTTTGCGCTCACGAGAATAGATGTCATTTTTTACAGAAGAGTTCTTTTGAGTTGATTATTTTTGCAGAAGATTTCTAGATAAATTAATCACGTCCACCAATTTATTTCATAATTTTTGGAGTAGCAGAAGTATGGTTATTGTTCAGATCATTACAGACTGTTCTGTTTCTGACAGATTCTGTTTTCGTTGCATAGTTTGCTTGTTTTCTAGTTTTTATGGCTTATATTTCTCAATATAAATTGTAGAAATGAGATGTTACAGTAGGCATTGTGTGAGAACAATTATGAACCTTGTCTTTGACTGTACCAAAGTGAATGATTTGCTTTCTATCATACTAACCTATCTCACGAAGTTTGGTTAAGTTTTGTGTGATTGAAGTTTTCAAGTTTTGGGTGAGATATCGATATGAGGAGAATAAGGAGTGGAAAGACCCTAAGCTTGGGGATGACCAAGGCACCCCAAGGTAATATTCAAGGAAGACTCAAGCGCCTAAGCTTGGGGATGCCCCGGAAGGCATCCCCTCTTTCGTCTTCAAAGCTATCGGTATACTTTACTCGGAGCTATATTTTTATTCGTCACATGATATGTGTTTTGCTTGGAGCGTGTTTCAATTTTACTTGCTGTTTGAATAAAATAATTGGATCTGAAATATTGAATGAAAAGAATCCTCCCATGGCTAGTTAATTATTTGACTACTCAGTGTTCTTCACTCATATCTTTCGGAGTAGTTTGTCAATTGCTCATGTGCTTCATGTATATCCTATGAGTAAATGGTTGAATAAATTGAATGTCATAAATCTGAATTTATATATGTTTCATATGCTTATAACATGGGGAGTAATGACTTCACACATAATAAGTATAGGTAGTAAACTTATTGAAAGTTAGCAAACTTAGAATTGGTCACTTGAACAATTCATGAAAGAATATTGAAGGAAGAGAGGTTTCACATATAAATATACTATCTTGGACATCTTTTATGATTGGGAGCACTCATTAAAATATGACATGCTAAAGAGTTGATGTTGGACAAGGAAGAAACGTAATGAGTTATGTTTTCTTATATCTGAGATGAAGTATGTTGTCATGGATCCTCTAACATGTTGAGCTTGCCTTTCCCGCTCATGTTAGCCAAAATTCTCAGCACCAAGTAGAGATACTACTTGTGCTTCCGAAATCCTTAAACCAGTTTTGCCATGAGAGTCCACCATATCTACCTATGGATTGAGTAAGATCCTTCAAGTAAGTTGTCATCGGTGCAAAGCAATAAAAATTGCTCTAAATATGTATGATTGATTGGTGTGGGAGAAATAAGCTTTATACGATCTTGTGATGTGGAAGTAATAAAAGCGACTGCATAATAAAGGTTCATATCACAAGGGGCAATATAAAGTGACATTCTTTCGCATTGAGATTTTGTGCATCCAACCATAAAAGCGCATGGCAACCTCTGCTTCCCTCTGCGAAGGGCCTATCTTTTATTATTATCTTCTACCTTATGCAAGAGTCACGGTGATCTTCACCTTTCCTTTTTCATTTTATCCTTTGGCAAGCCCAGCATGTTGGAAAGAACCTGATATATATATCTAATTGGATGTAGGGGAGCATGAGTTATTATTGTTGACATTACCCTTGAGGTAAAAGGTTGGGAGGCGAAACTATAAGCCCCTATCTTTCTCTGTGTCCGATTAAAACTCCATAACCACAAGTATTGCGTGAGTGTTAGCAATTGTGAAAGACTAAATGATAGTTGAGTATGTGAAGTTTGCTAAATCAAAGCTCTGACATAGACTCTTCCTGAAAATAGGATGAATTGCAATTGTTTGATGACTGAGAATATTGTTTGTTAGTTTTCAAGAAAGTTTATGATCCATACTTTAAACTTGTGACTTGCTTGTTACTTGATCATGAAAAGTTTTATGAGGTGAGCTATTGTTACGATATGTAATGATGCTAGAAAAAGTGATTGGAATTATCATTGATCAAACTTAAACCACTTACTAGCATTCCACATCAAAAATTATCTTTTTGATCATTTACCTACTCGAGGACGAGCAGGAATTAAGCTTGGGGATGCCTGATACGTCTCCAACGTATCTATAATTTTTGATTGCTCCATGCTATATGATCTACTGTTTAGGGCATTATTGGGCTTTATTATCCACTTTTATATTATATTTGGGACTAACCTATTAACCGGAGGCCCAGCCCAGATTTGCTGTTTTTTCGCCTATTTCAGTGTTTCGAAGAAAAGGAATATCCAACGGAGTCGAAACGGAACGAAATCAACTGGAGAAGTTATTTTTGGAAGGAAAGCTACCGGATGGACTTGGACCCTATGTCAGGAGATACGGGAGATGCTCACGAGGGTGGGGGTGCACCCCCCTAGGGCGCGCCCCTGCCTCGTGGGCCCCCGTAGCTCCCCCGACGTACTCCCTGCACCCATATATACTCTCGTACTCTAAAACTTCTAGAAGGGAGATTAGATTGGGAGTTCAGCCGCCGCAAGCCTCTGTAGCCACAAGAAATCAATCTAGGCCCTATCCGGCACCCTGCCGGAGGGGGCCATCATCACCGGTGGCCATGGAGGAGTATCCCGGAGGGGCCATCATCATCATGAAGGCCAAGGACCAGATGGTGGAGGCCATGGAGGAGGAAGCACAAGGGGGAGAACCTCTCCTCCTCTCTTCCGGTGGCCGGAGTGCCATCGGGAGGAATCATCGCCACGGTGATCGTCTTCATCAACATCACCATCCTCATCTCTTTTACGCGGTCCACTCTCCCGCACCCCGCTGTAATCCCTACTTGAACATGGTGCTTTATGCCACATATTATGATCCAATGATGTGTTGCCATCCTATGATGTTTTGAGTAGATATCTTTTGTCTTTGGGTTGATTGATGATCTAGATTGGTATGAGTTGTATGTTTTACTTTGGTGCTGTCCTATGGTGCCCTCCGTGTCGGCGCAAGCATGAGGGATTCAGCTGTAGGGTGTTGCAATACGTTCATGATTCGCTTATAGTGGGTTGCTAGAGTGACAGAAGCTTAAACCCGAGTAAGAAGGATTGTTGCGTATGGGAATAAAGAGGACTTGATGCTTTAATGCTATGGTTGGGTTTTACCTTAATGATCTTTAGTAGTTGCGGATGCTTGCTAGAGTTCCAGTCATAAGTGCATATGATCCAAGTAGAGAAAGTATGTTAGCTTATGCCTCTCCCTCATATGAAACTGCAATAGTGATTACCGGTCTTGTTAACAATTGCCTAGGACAATTCCGCACACCGATCCACCATTATTCCACACTCGCTATCTATATTATTTAGTATTATATTCTAACTTTATGATAACAACACCTACTTTTATGTTTTAGCTCTCCGATATCATACAAAGTTATCCTCTTCATACCCACAACGTAGTTTTATTTCCCGTCTCTAGTTGGAAGTAAGCGTTGATTGCACGTGAGAGTCGTATCAATGGCGAGATAGGGCTTGAGAGAATATTGATCGTACCTTTAGCTCCTTGTGGGTTCGACACTCCATACTTATCACTTCCACCTTTGGACAGTGCTACGATGATTCCTTGCACTTGGGGATTATCAGTCACTCTTGATTCATTGCATATCCCGGTACACCGCCGGAGGCATTCATATAGAGTCATATTTTGTGCTAAGTATCGAGTTGTAATTGTTGAGTTGTAAGAAAATAAAAGTGTGATGATCTTCATTTTTAGAGCATTGTCCCAAGTGAGGAAAGGATGATGGAGACTATGATGCCCCCACAAGTAGGGATGAGATTCCGGATGAAAAAAAAGAAAAAGAAAAAAGAGGCCATAAAAAAAGAGAAAAGGCCCAAATAAAAAAAATGAGAGAAAAAGGGAGAAGGGACAATGTTACTATCCTTTTACCACACTTGTGCTTCAAAGTAGCACCATGATCTTCATGATAGAGAGTCTCTCATTTTGTCACTTTCATATACTAGTGGGAATTTTTCATTATAGAACTTGGCTTGTATATTCCAATGATAGGCTTCCTCAAAATGCCCTAGGTCTTCATGAGCAAGCGAGTTGGATGCACACCCACTTAGTTTATTTTGTTGAGCTTTCATATACTTATAGCTCTAGTGCATCCGTTGCATGGCAATCCCTACTCACTCACATTGATATCTATTGATGGGCATCTCCATAGCCCGTTGATATTCCTAGTTGATGTGAGACTATCTTCTCCCTTTTTGTCTTCTCCACAACCACCATTCTATTCCACATATAGTGCTATATCCATGGCTCACGCTCATGTATTGCGTGAAGAATGAATTTTTTTGAAAATGTCAAAAGTATGAAACAATTTCTTGGCTTGTCATCGGGGTTGTGCATGATTTAAATACTTTGTGTGATGAAGATAGAGCATAGCCACACTATATGATTTTGTAGGGATAACTTTCTTTGGCCATGTAATTTTGAGAAGACATGATTGCTTTGTTAGTATGCTTGAAGTATTATTATTTTTATGTCAAAATTAAACTTTTGTCTTGAATCTTTCGGATCTGAATATTTATACCATAATTAAGAAGAATTACATTAAAATTATGCCAAGTAGCACTCCGCATCAAAAATTATCTTTTTTTATCATTTACCTACTCAAGGATGAGCAGGAATTAAGCTTGGGGATGCCTGATACGTCTCCAAGGTATCTATAATTTTTGATTGCTCCATGCTATATTATCTACTGTTTTGGATATTATTGGGCTTCATTATCCACTTTTATATTATTTTTGGGACTAACCTATTAACCGGAGGCCCATCCTAGAATTGCTGTTTTTTTTGCCTATTTTAGAGTTTCGCAGAAAAGGAATATCAAACGGAGTCCAAACGGTATGAAACCTTCGGGAACGTGATTTTTAGGAAGATTATGATCCAGGAGACTTGGACCCTACATCAAGAAATAAAGGATGAGGCCATGTGGTAGGGGGCGCGCCCTCCACCCTCGTGGGCCCCCCCGTTGGTCCACCGGCGTACTCCTTCCTCCTATATATACCTACGTACCCCAAACGATCAGATACGGAGCCAAAAACCTAATTCCACCGCCGCAACCTTCTGTACCCACGAGATCCCATCTTAGGGCCTGTTAGGAGCTCATGGGAGGGCATCCATCACGCAGGGCTTCTACATCAACACCATAGCCTCTCCAATGAAGTGTGAGTAGTTTACCTCGGACCTTCGGGTCCATAGTTAGTAGCTAGATGGCTTCTTCTCTCTTTTTGGATCTCAATACAATGTTCTCCCCCTCTCTCGTGGAGATCTATTCGATGTAATCTTCTTTTTGTGGTGTGTTTGTAGACCGATAAATTGTGGGTTTATGATCAAGATTATCTATGAACAATATTTGAATCTTCTCTGAATTCTTTTATATATGATTGGTTTTATATATGATTGGTTATCTTTGCAAGTCTCTTCGAATTATCAGTTTGGTTTGGCCTACTAGATTGATCTTTCTTGCAATGGGAGAAGTGCTTAGCTTTGGGTTCAATCTTGCGGTGTCCTTTCCCAGTGTGATGGGGCAGCAAAGGCACGTATTGTATTGTTGCCATCGAGGATAACAAGATGGGGTGTTTATCATATTGCATGAATTTATCCCTCTACATCATGTCATCTTGCTTAAAGCGTTACTTTGTTTTCATGAACTTAATACTCTAGATGCATCTTTGGATAGCGGTCGATGAGTGGAGTAATAGTAGTAGATGCAGGTGAGTCGGTCTACTTGTCTCGGACGTGATGCCTATATACATGATCATACCTAGATATTCTCATAACTATGCTCAATTACATCAATTGCTCAACGATGAATTAGATTACTTGCGTAGTAAAATACTTATGCTCTTGAGAGAAGCCACTAGTGAAATATATGGCCCCCGGGTCTATCTTCATCATATTAATCTTCCAACACTTTGCTATTTCCTTTGATTTTTTACTTTGCTTTTATTTTTACTTTGCATCTTTATCACAAAAATACCAAAAATATTATCCTATCATATCTATCAGATCTCACTCTCGTAAGTGACCGTGAAGGGATTGACAACCCCTTATCTCGTTGGTTGCGAGGAGTTATTTGTTTTGTGCAGGTATGAGGGACTCGCGCGTAGCCTCCTACTGGATTGATACCTTGGTTCTCAAAAACTGAGGGAAATGCTTACACTACTTTGCTGTATCATCCTTTCCTCTTCAAGGAAATCCAACGCAGTGCTCAAGAGGTAGCACTGGGCTAGCCATTTTCATCTTTAAAAAAATTAATATCTGGGCTGGATATCTGTCCTGGGCTAGACGGGCCATAGCCCGCCCAGTTAATATCCTGCTCTCCTCTGAACAACAACGAAAACATCGCCAAGAAAAACTCTGTAGTGCTCACGCCTCAAAAACACAAATACTGCTTGAGCTGCTTGGTCCCAGCTGTCGGCCGCACCTTGTGCAATTCTCTCGTTTATATTGACTACATAGGTTGACAATGGTGTGGGACCGTGATGTCGAGGAAACCAGGAGGAAGCAAAAAATATAGTTATACATAATAAGGAGGCACTTGCGTGCGTGCGGCTATGGCCCTAGTGGGTCCCTCATCAACCAGTCAAAATAAAGTCATCTCACGAATCCTCATGTTCATTGACCATGTTAACAATGCTCGGCGCCACGGCGGCGCAACAACTTGAAGGGCGACGGAGAGGGCCTCGCGGCCCTACGGATGGTGCGTCTGACACCATTGCTCATTCAGAAGCCAGGATCATCGGACACCTATGAGCACCTTCGAGAGACTGAGACGGTATGAAACGGTAAGGCCACGCTTGGGAGCTCTGGTTTATTTCACACCTGTATTAAGATACAAGTGTAATTTACTCGTCATCGGAAACAACGCGTAAAATACATGCGTAATGAAACCGAGGGCCCTAGGTCTGTAAGTAAAACCGCGGAGTTCTGGCGTGTAATTTGAGAGACCGGTGTATATTTTACTAGTCGAAGTCGACCAAGCAAGCGCTTCGCCCGAGACCATCTGCTTTTATTTACAAGCGTTAGTTTTACAAGAGGTTTTGGTTGGAAAACGACGATCCAATCATGGCCTAAGATGACGAGTTGGTCGGAAGATCATATGGTTTCACGTCTAACCTACCCGACTTGTCGTATAGGCTATGAATGAAACATAAGATGATGAACTTCTTAAGCACGGAAACAACAGAAGATGATGATCTTCCTAACAGGCAAATCACTGACATTAGATCGACATGCAAAACAATACGAAGCATTATTCTCAGGAGGCACGATGAACAGCTCGTGATGCCGCATGCCACAACATTCCAAGGCCTGGCATTACATAGACAATATTCAGAACAAACTCTTAAAATATCTTACATAAGTCAACATTCATGTGACTATGCATCTCAGCAGAGTAAATATTTACTTCTGAAGTGAAGACAGGAATAGGAAAAAACGATCGACGTTGCTCCACGACAAAGGCGTCCCACTCAAAAATATCAAATGCATGTCTTCTGGCTAACATCAATGAGCAAAAATTGACAAGGTTTTCCAATTCCAATATAATAAACTAATGTCAACTTTGACAAGCTTTTCCCATTCAAAATATGTAATGCGTATGATTGTGGAACGGGCAGGGTTAGTCATCAGTTTGTCATCTGATAGTCCGATGGCTCAAGGTGGCGATGAATGATTAGAGAACCATTCGATGTATTATGCATGATGACGAATTATTATGGAGGACACGAACCATCTAAACATTTTGTGCAGTTCCACTAAAATCAAGCTGAGCATCCCTGTGGATTTCGTATTTATATGCTGCCAGAAAACAAAGAAACATCAGCACACACATGAATATTGGCCCTAGTGTCAACCCACCAATCAGTGGACTAACAAACTGAAAGTACGGTAAACAGATTACCATACCCAGATGCCCCATCATTGCTGCTTAGAGTGACATTGACAAACTTGGAGTCCTGTCCTGGCTTCTTGGTACTTGTTTGGGTACTTGTTTGCCCAGTGTTCCTCCAAACCACAAGTAAAGCAGCCATCTCTCTTTTTGTCTTTCTTCTTACCCTTCTTAATGGCCGACGCTGGCAGCACCATTCAAACATATAGTCCGGTGGCTCAAGGTGACAACGAATGATTAGAGAACCATTCGATGTATTGTGCATGATGAAGTATTATGGAGGACACAAACTGAGGGAGTCCTGGATTAGGGGGTGTCCGGATAGCCGAACTATCACCGTTGGCCGGACTCCTAGACCATGAAGATACAAGATTGAAGACTTCGTCCCGTGTCCGGATGGGACTTTCCTTGGCGTGGAAGTCAAGCTTGGCGTCTGGATATGTAGATCTCCTACCATTGTAACCGACTACGTGTAACCCTAACCCTATCCAAAGTGTCTATATAAACCGGAGGGTTTTAGTCCGTAGGACACAAAAACAATCATACCATAGGCTAGCTTCTAGGGTTTAGCCTCTACGAACTCGTGGTAGATCTACTCTAGTACTATTCATATCATCAATATTAAACAATCAGGAGAAGGGTATTACCTCCATCGAGAGGGCCCGAACACAGGTAAAAACATCGTGTCCCTTGTCTCCTGTTACCATCCGCCTAGACGCACGATTCGGGACCCCTACCGAGATCCGCGGTTTTGACACCGACATTGGTGCTTTCATTGAGAGTTCCTACGTGCCGTCGCCCGTCGGGAAGGATGCCTCATCCCGTCTTTAAAGACGATACTATCGCCAAAGGAGCCTTGGCCACTGGTCAGACTCTTCGGCTAGGTGGTTTTCTTATGACCGCTAGTTCGGCCACCGCACCGACGATGACTTCTCGGGTCATCAAAACCAATCTTCACGTTAACTCGGAACTTGCCGAGCAGTTAGATCCGATCGAGCTCTCCTCCGTCAACGAGCTCTTGGATCGCATCGCCGCCCTGGGAGTCGCCACAGACTACGACCAGATCGGGCCTAAAACCGATCTAAGAGAGATCAACTCTCCCCAGGCTACCCATCATGTTGCTGTGATAGAGGAGCAATACGACAATTCTTCTTCTATCTTAAGGACTAGCTACATCCGGATTCCCGATCCCTCCATGCCGGATTCCTGCAGAGGGACGGATGTCGATCAAGCCCTGAACTTAAAGTCAGGCAACGGGTTGGATTCATTGGATAGCATTCAAAAATCCAAACTTCCAAGTTCGGAAACTCCTCGGCCCCTGATTCTTAAATTGGACGGGGTTCCGGATCTAGTTCCACCCGCCCACACAAACATTAGCGATCTATCCCGAATTCGGCAAGAGCCCGCTGAAACAGTACATCATTACTGGGCCAGATTCCTCCTAGTTATGGACATGATAAAGGACTGTCGAGAGGAGGACGCAATCTCACTTTTCTGCAATAATTGCACGGACAAGGGAATCCTAAACGCCACAAGTCGTCCGCGAAATTACACGCTTTGATGACTTGGTGACCATAGTACAAAAATCTTGTGCGATGGAGAGTGCTTGGAAAACCGAAAGTAAATTTTGGAATAATCCATTGAATACATCCCTAGTCCGAAATAAATGGGTGCATCATCACCAAGCACACAGGTTAAACACCAAAAACCAAAACCCCTAAAAGTGCGGAACCGTCTTTGGAGGGTTGGCTAAAAGGACCCTGCAAAATTCATAGCACAGAGGGCGCCACTCCAACTCATAGCCTTCGAGCATGTTGGATACTACGGCAGGTGGCTAAAAGTGGCGAAGTGCTTCTAGCCTTAGAATCCCAGCCCAGCAACACCAGTATGGTGTTAACAGTCTTCGAGACTTTCGCATCAAATAACATGCGGAAACGAACACTCCGCAACCTTGCAGAAGTCTACCAAGTAGCAACGATAAATCCATGGAGTGACACGGCTATTACCTTTAATGCTAGTGACGAACCCAAATTCCGAACAGCCCGAGCACCAGCCGCATTGGTCCTCAGTCCGATAGTGGACGACTTTCGCCTTTCTAAGGTACTCATGGATGGCGGCAACGGACTGAACCTCATCTACGAGGAAACCCTCCGAAAAATGGAAATAGACTGGAACCATATTGAGCGAAGCAGCACAACCTTTAGAGGAATAATCCCGGTAGGAAGCATGCTGCACAGGAAAAATCACATCGGGCGCAGTGTTATTTCGCCAAACAATTATAGGTCCGAGGAGGTCACATTTCAAGTGGCCCCGTTCAGCAGCGGATATCATGCTTTATTAGGGCGAGAGGCATTCACAATTTTTCAAGCTATACCCCATTATGGGTGCATGAAGCTTAAAATGCCCGGACCTAACGGAATCATCACTCTTGCTAGTGATCCGAACATAGCACTCCACGCCGAAAACAAGACAGCCGCACTAGCCCTCGAGGCACTATCCGAAGCCCTAGCGGCCAAGGAACTCACTGCGATGCGCTCCACGGTGAAACGAGGGGCGATGTGATACTTGATAAAAGATCCAAGTCCACCTCTTTTAAACCAGCAGATGAAATAGTCAAATTCCAAGTCCACCCAAGCGAGCTGCAAAGGCGACCGCCATTGGGGCCTGATTAAACCACGATGTAGACGCCACACTATGAGAATTTCTCTGAGAAAACTGGGTCATTTTGCTGGCACCCTTGAGACATGCCGGGAATCCCACGTCGGCTGGCGAGCACAGCCTAAATATCCTAAAAGGATTCAAGCGATCAAACAGGCTCTTGGCGCTTTTCAGAACCCAAGAGGCAGGCCATGGGAGAGGAGCTAGCCAAACTTTTGGAAGCCGGATTCATCGGAGATATAAAACATCCGGACTGGCTAGCAAACCTGGTGATGGTACCAAAGAAGGATAAATCCTGGCGCCTATGTGTTGATTTCAAAGACCTTAATAAGGCTTGCCCAAAGGATCCCTTCCCCTTCCCTCGAATTGATCAAATTATCGACGCTACAGCAGGACATGACTCATTGTGCTTCCTCGACGCGTACTCCGGCTACCACCAAATCAAGATGGCGGAGCCAGACCAAGCTGCAACAACATTCATCACTCCATACAGCCCATTCTTCTTCAACACAATGCCCTTTGGGCTCAAAAACGCCGTGCAACATATCAGCGCATGATTCAGACATGTCTGGCAAACCAGATTGGCAAAACAGTGGAAGCATATGTAGATGACGTGGTCGTCAAATCCAAGCATGTCGAAACTCTAGTAGACGACTTGAGGCTCACATTCGACAATCTTGAAAATATGACATCAAGCTCAATCCGGAAAAATGCGTCTTGGCGTTCGGTAGGAAAGCTCTGGGCTTCATTGCGTCCGGTAGAGGAATTGAAGCAAACCTAGCCAAGATCCGAGCTCTGTCACAATTGGATATTCCAAAAGACCTCAAACAAATACAAAAATTATTTGGATGCGTGGCGGCTCTAAGCCGCTTTATTTCCCGTTTGGGAGAAAAGGCGTTACCCTTTATCGCCTCCTCGGCGCAAGACCGAACACTTCGAGTGGACGGATGCTGCCACGGCCGGACTCGAAGAAATAAAAGCCATATTGGCAACAAATCCTGTCTGGCAGCGTAACGTGGGCGAACCAATGCAATTATATATCGCCGCAACACATCAAGTTGTCGGTAGCGGTGCTCGTCGCCGAACGAAGCAGACGGACACGGTTCCCTCTTCAAAGACCGGTTTATTATGTGTCCACTGTCCTCACTCCATGCAAGTCCCGGTACCCACATTATCAAAAGATAGCATACACGGTGTTCATGGCATCCCGGAAGCCGCGACACTACTTTCAAGAGTGTTCGATAACGGTAGCCTCCGAAGTACCTCTTAACGACATTATAAATAACCGCGACGCGACGGTCCGGATTGCTAAATGGGCCTTAGAGCTCCTTCCATTCGACATAAACTATAAGCCACGACGAGCTATTAAGTCGCAGGTTTTGGCCGACTTCGTGGCCGAATGGACCGAAGCCGAACTCCCTAAAGAGTACGGCGCATACTCCAATTGGATCATGCACTTTGACGGCTCCAAAATGTTGGCCGGCCCGGGGGCTGGCGTCGTCCTGACGTCCCCAACCGAGGACACAGTCCAATACGTCCTTCAGATAATGTATACGGACTCCAACAACGCAGCCGAATATGAGGCCCTTCTGCACGGCCTCCGGATGGCAGTCTCTATGGGCATTAAACGCCTAGAGGTGCGCGGGGATTCGAACCTTGCGATATCTCAAATAAACGGATACTTCGATGCCAAAGATCCGGAAATGGCAGCGTACTGCAATGCGGTCCTAAAAATGTCAGCACGGTTCGAAGGGCTCGAATTTCATCATATAGCCCGGGATAACAACCAGGCGGCAGACGTATTGGCACGCATCGGCGCAAAACGCGATGCCGTGCCGCCCAACATCTTCCTGGAACGGCTGTTCAAGCCATCCGTACTATGGGAAGGGGAGTCCAGAAATAACAATCCGGACCCAACCGCCTTTGCGACACCGAACACTCGACACAATCGGAGGCTCTGCCAATGAGATAACGTCCTCCGCCCATGAAATAATGGCGGTTATCGCCCCGTGGACGGAACCATTCCTAGCCTACCTAACTAGGCAGGAACTCCCCGAAGACCAAAATGAGGCTCGCTGCATAGTACGGCGATCCAAAGCCTATAAAGTCCATGAGGGAGAGCTATATAAGAAAAGCACAATAGGAGTCCTTCAAAGGTGTATCTCCGAAGAGGAAGGGCGAAACCTCCTGGCTGAAATTCATGCCAGACTGGGTGGGCACCACGCCGCAGCCCGGGCCCTCGTAGGCAAGGCCTTCCGTCTGAGATTTTATTGACCAAGCGGCCGGGAAGATGCGAGGATTTAGTCCAACGATGCGTCGGTTGCCAATTTTTGCTAACCAAAGCCACATGCCACCCACCGCCCTCAAAACTATACCCATCACCTGGCCGTTCATGGTGCAGGGCTTGACATGGTTGGACCCCTTAAGGGAGGAACCCACAAGCAAAAATACCTATTGGTCATGTTGGATAAATTCACCAAATGGATAGAGGCCAAGCCTGTTAAAGCAGACGAATCCGGGCGATGATAGACTTTATATCGGGGTAGTGCACCATTACGGTGTCCCCACAGTATCATCAGCGATAACGGCACCAACTTCACGGCCGATGAGGTCAAATTATGGTGCAAAAACATGGGCATCAAGCTCGATTACGCCTCAGTCTATCACCCTCAAACCAACGGCCAAGTCGGCGAGCAAGCGGTCTAATCATGAGCGGCATTAAACCCGGACTAGTGCGGTCCCTCAAGGAATCTAACACGCCTTTGGGTTGAGAGCTCGACTCCGTACTACGGGGCTGCAGACCACGCCCGAATCGTACTACGGATTCACACCATTTTTATGGTGTACGATGCGCGAGGCAGTCTTGCCTGCGACATAATTCATGACTCACCTCGCGTGCGCATGTATGAAGAAAGAGAAGCCGAGCTCGATCAGCAGGACAGTTTGGGCGCATTGGAGGAGGAGCGACGTGGCAAAAGCTTCGTTCGCATTTTATCAACAGCAGGCTCGAAGATTTCAAAGCGGAAATGCGTGCCAAAGCTTACAACGTTGGCGAACTAGTTCTACGCCCGCGGACAAGAAAAAGGACAAACTCAAGCCCAAATGGGAAGGTCCCTTCATCATCGACCAGGTCGACCGGCGGAGCATACCGTCTGCGAAACGCATCGGATAACCGACTCGAGCGAACCCATGGAACGCAGCCCGTCTACGAAGATTCTACGCCTAAGCGCCGGACTCCAAGTTCGTCTCCTTCCTCCGTCCACATTTTCTATTTTTGCTGTCTTTTATTTCTCTCCTTCCTCCTCCTTCTTCTTGAAGCCTTTAGAGGCTCGTTTGCGCTTTGTTCGCACATATTTGACGCGCTATCCGCGCTCATTATACCTGGGGGCTTCTTTATGAAGCTTATTTATCTGGGCTTCATGCCCAACACATGCGTCAAACTTCCGCATGTACCTTTTATTCACCATTATATGCATCGATATGACTTAAGTTTTGGCCAAGCTGGGTTGCTGGCTCTGTGCTTACCCCTCGTTCCCGATTGTTCGGCTAGGTGGTAAAGGGAGCACCTCTGCGATTATTCTTGCCGGGTCGGCCGGATGTGTACCTCAGTGGTGAAGCCGAAAGCTAGCGTTCTTAAGGGAATATTCGGTCGGTGAACTGAAAGATGATTTTTAACTATTTACCCATCTGCCCCCAGATGATTTTCTGCTTTCCTAGCAGTTTTGACATGCACTTTAGGGCATGTATCCCAGTGAAAGGAACCCTTAACGGAACTATTCTCCCTGGGAGATGTTTCTTTCTATCCATGTAATATAACATAACTAGTTGGGCACTTGTCTGATACAACAATAATGACCCCTATGCCTTGTCTCCATGCATGCCCTGGTTCTTATATAACCGCGAAGGTATTCGGACACACTCCGGTCTATTGGGTCCTGAGGTCGAAGCGAAAAGGTCCGCTATGACAAACGATCTACAATCCGGCTAGAAGACATTTTTCATGTCATATTTAATTACATAGTCAACTCGACTCATTGTATTCCTCCTCAATGCCATCTAATAGGCTATCTAATTTACAATCTTGCTGGGAATACTTGGCGGCCAATTCTACTTGGCCGTACACTAAGCTTTCTGAGGATCTCCTTCCCATCGTGCCCCACAGGTCCGACCTCGGCCATGTGGTTTGGGTCGACAACCGTGTACTGGCGTCTTTACCATGGCCCGAGCCTCCTGGCGCCTTGACGGCGAGCCGATATCTTCCACGGTCGGAGCGCCGCCGTGCTCCTTGAAGCCGCTCTGCCAGCTCCCCAATGCCTTGAGGCGGGAAGATAGATGGCCACAAGGCACGGCCGGCGCTTTTCATCACTGCCGAACTTCGTTAAATGCGGTAGCAGATTTGGGAAGAAGATCACCAAGAACTGGGCATCTCCTCTTGAGACGACACTGTGAGCAAACCTACATACATGTTTATGTTAGTCGCCTTCCTCGCCGAACTCTTTCAAAGTTCGCTCAAGCACTCTTGAAAATGCCGCGGCCAAGCCGTCGATTCTCCTTCTGGTCGGACAACTGGGCACGAACATCCTTTAGTTGCTCACCCAGTTGGGTGTTGGCATCTTGGAGGTTATTTTTCTCCTGCCGCACCCTCGTAAGCACGCTCTCGCTGGCCTTTAGCTGGCGCATGAGCTGTTGCTTGTCCGGATCTAGTCCGGCGCCATCTGCAATATTATTGTCAGATTTACACACACGCCGCACTTCATAACCTATTTATCTTTTGAAGCATATATTACCGGAGGGGTCTCTGTGGCTCCCCACATGGCGGCTAGTGCGGCCTCAAGTTGGGCCTTGCATTCTTCAAGCTCACAGGGACAGTCGGGCATTCTTTTGGTAAGAACTGCATTCCAAATGATCCTTAAATCAGTTATCCTAACTATTTTAAGTCTCGGGAGCTCTTGGCATATATAATCATCAAATTTCCTCACCCGTATGTCCTTTACATATTGCTCCGTGGCTCTGGCTAGACCATCTTGAGCGGCACGGAGGTGCGCATCTCCTGAATTGAAGGCATCCAAGGCCTCTTGGGAGAAACATGCGTCACGAAGAACTGTCCGGCGGCCTTTGTGATTCATGGCGCTCTCCACCTCGGAGTTGGTGGCGGACAATCTGTCGGCATCCTCCGTTGGAGGAGCATCCGACACACGCCTCGTGCTCGCCTCGCTCGGACCCGGCTTTGGAGCTGGTGGCGGAGGTTCGATAGGCAACCTCTCGGACTCGGTCCGTGGCGCTCTTTTCTGAAAAGAGCACCAGCGTTAGTACACCTCCCGGAATCAATCACGGGAATATGGTGACGCGCCATACCGTTCTGTGGAGTTTCGATCCGGACCACACTTCTTTTTAGCTGCAGCCGTCTTTGCCTTGTTGGCGGCCGCCACGGGCTCGGCCTCTTGCCTCGAAGGCACCCACTGCGAAACACCATTGATATACATGGTGATCAAAAAATAAGCACGGATGGGTCATTATCAGAGTATTGGGACCTCGGTCTTAGTTACCTGTGAGGCTGGAAGTATTCCGGGGTAATCGGCCGTAATGGCAACCAAAGCATTGTCGATGCTAAGTTGGTGGAACACCCCGTCGATCAACTCCACCTTTATATCTGGATCCTCTTCGGAGGTTGGATCGAGGGACCGTTCCGGATCCTCGGGTTGTGGGGTGGGCTGTGTATCTTCTCCACGGCCCGGTAGCGATTCTGCGTAGAAACCATAAAATGAGCTATTTAACCATGGGAACATGGATCGGACAGGCCACTAAGGTATTAGCTTACCCAACTTCGAGGATTATTCGAAGAAAACCCGTTCAGTGGATTGACGCGGAGAAAATCCTCCTCTTCCCCTTTGTACATGGCGGACAAGGTCTTCACCAGTTCGGTAACCGATCCCGGCCCTTTGCGGCCATGACGGGTGGCATCGTCCTCCCCGTTGAAGTCCCACATGGGGTGGCCCCTATATTGGAGCGGCTGCACTCCCCTCATAATGCAGACTGCCATGACTCCAGTCATGGTCAATCCGGCATGAGCCAGTAATCTTATTCGGCTCATCAAGTAAAGGACGTCCCGGTCATTTTCCCTCTGGGGGCTCCGCGGGCGCCAGCTTAGGCGCTTCTTCAGAGGAGCATTGCTAAACTCCGGAAGGCCGATCCGAACAGGATCCGACAGCGGGACGTCCTCCATGTAAAACCATTCCGAAGGCCAGTCTTCGGACGCCTTCTTCGGGGTTCCAGATAGATATCCGGTCCCGGCGATGCGCCACAGCTCGGCTCCGCCCACTTGATATATCGACCCCTCATGAGAACGGGGTACAAGGCAGAATAATGTCTTCCACCGTGCAAAATGATCCTCGATGCCCAAGAACAGTTCGCAAAGGGCCACGAAGCCCGCGATGTGCAAAATGGAGGCAGGCGTAAGGTGGTGCAACTGGAGGCCGTAGAACTCCAAGAGCCCCGAGAAACGGATGAATTGGAAATCTGAGTCCTCTTACTAGATAAGAGATAAAGCACACCCGCTCTCCTTTAGAGGGATCGGGGACGCTCTCCGCTTGCTTTCCGCCCTTGTAGGTGGCAAGTCTGGCTCGAACCGGAACCATGAAGGCCGGGGGAAGAAATCACTTGGTTTGGAGTATCACTAGCTCGCTATGCGGGACTGAGCATCTCTCCCAATTTCAGTGAGGGCTGGGAGCGCGAGAGGAGGAGCCGCGTCGACCGTCCATGGTGGAATGGGTTTTTGTCAAGGCGCTCGATGAAAGCTTCGCGGAGGGAGGATGGTGTGACTCAGATCTAGATCCTCGTCCCTTTATAGACAGCTCATTTGCACAGCTAGGGGGATAAGTGTAAAAATACCCTGGCTTTTCGCATTCATTCGAACACGTGGAAGATGGCCGTTATTGGGCGTGGAAGCCAAGGAGCGCGGCATTTATCAGAAGCCGGACACTATTCGACAAGTATATGGAATTTGGAGAAGAACCCGCCTTGCAATGCCGAAAGGCAGGTCTACGGCGAACTCATCGCCATTTGAAGCTTGGTTCGGGGGCTACTGAGGGAGTCCTGGATTAGGGGGTATCCGGATAGCCGAACTATCACCGTTGGCCGAACTCCTAGACCATGAAGATACAAGATTGAAGACTTCGTCCCGTGTCCGGATGGGACTTTCCTTGGCGTGGAAGGCAAGCTTGGCGATACGGATATGTAGATCTCCTACCATTGTAACCGACTACGTGTAACCCTAACCTATCCGGTGTCTATATAAACCGGGGGGTTTTAGTCCATAGGACGAAAAACAATCATACCATAGGCTAGCTTCTAGGGTTTAGCCTCTACGATCTCGTGGTAGATCTACTCTTGTACTACCCATATCATCAATATTAATCAAGCAGAGTAGGGTATTACCTCCATCGAGAGGGCCCGAACCTGGGTAAAAACATCGTGTCCCTTGTCTCCTGTTACCATCCGCCTAGACGCACAGTTCGGGACCCCCTACCCGAGATCCGCCGGTTCTGACACCGACACAAACCATCTGGACATTTTGTGCAGTTCCACTAAAATCAAGCTGAGCATCCCTGTGGATATCGTATTTATATGCTGCAAGAAAACAAAGACATAGCAGCACACACATGAATATTGGCCCTAGTGTCAACCCACTGATTAGTGGACTAACAAACTAAAAGTATGGTAAACAGATTACCATACCCAGATGCCCCATCATTGTTGCTTCGAATGACATTGACATATTTGGAGTCCTGTCCTGGCTTCCTGTACTCGTTGAGCACTTTTTGCCCAGTGCACTCCACGTGTTGTAGAGTTTCCTATGCTCTCTGCAGACTAGTCATATCACCAACGTTTACTAATACTCTGTAAAGTTTCTCGATCATTCCTTGTGTAATGTAGCACAAACAGTGACGACTTCTTTCTGCAAAGTGGTAAGACCAACTGGACCCACTAATGCAGCAGTTTTCCTTAGACACATTGGCTCCTTTTGTGCAGTTCAACTAAAATCAAAGTCGGAATAAAGCCGAGCTTTAATTTTGATATCCCTATAAGCAACAAAAGGTATAAGGGAAACAATTACTGAGAAATAACGGTTGATGACTTGTACTCCCAGAAGAAAAACATCTACTGATCTACCTTATCTTAATGGGAAACAAAAGCGGAGAGTAGAAATTCTCAATCGGTGTGATTCATTCATATTAATCGAGACATTATCTTAACAATGCCTTGTTTCAACATGTATAAAGAACGACAAAGCAGAAAAGTATCATTCCTAAAACAATGCGACTGATTCATTTTAACAGAGACGTTATCTTAACAATACCTTGGTTAAACATGTAGAAAGAACTACAAAGCAGGATAGTACCATTTGTAAAACACTCCAACTGATATATAATAACAGAGAGATTATCTGAACAATACATTTCTTAAGTACTCCGGCCGATCCCTAACAGAAATGGTACTCCCGCCGATCCCTAACAAGTGTTGTAGTTTTGAACTAAGATTCAGTAGTTAATTCTGAGGAAAGTCGGTACTGACCTTTCAAGACCAAGATTTGAAATAACTCGTGAGGAAGACCTCAGAGAGATCTCAACACATATATGGAAATCCGGTCTCATTTTGTGCAGTTCCACCAAAATTAAGCGTAGCAAAATGTCGCAATAGCAACAAGTTGAATAGATATCCCTGTTTTAACAGTGGCAAAAAGGAATCAATTTCTGGCCAATAAACGAGAAGGAAACATGCGGCCACAAAATTGGTAATCCCAACAATCCCTAACAAGTGTTGCAGTTTTGAAATAAGATTGATGAGTTAATTACGAGAGTGGCATTGCTTAATTTTACCAAATGGAATTAGATTAACAAAAGCATAAACAGTTCTAGGGGACGATGGGCAACAACAACATGTGCTTCCATCTACTTATAAAGGGGGTGATGCAGAGTTTGTTGTAACAAAGCAACAAGCATAATGTCTCGGTTGGTCCCATTTTTGTTCACTACTTAATGGGAAAAGACAACAATACAATAGCTTCAATTCAATATTTATTTAAAACAGTACCAATACAAGTAGCACATCATCTCAAAACACACTACACGATCATGTGGATGAAGGCAAGTACCAACCTGTCATGACGCTCACAAGATCACACACAAATCTGCCAACACGAATAGGAAATCCAATCTCGTTTTGTGCAGTTACTCTGAAATCAAGTAAAGTCGCCGGTGTGACATTTAAGTTTGCTATAGCAACAAGTTGAATATATATCCCTGATTTAACAGAGGCAAAAAAGGAAACAATTACTGCCAATAAAGGAGGATGAAACATGCAGCCACAAAAAGAAGCATCTACCTTATCTTGATAGAAAAGAAAGTATAGGACAGTAGCATTTCTAAAACGGTTGCATTGATTCATATTAACAGAGAAGTTCTCATAAAATAGTTCAATAGTTAATTCTGAGAGTGGCATTGCTTAAAATACAATAGCTTCAATTCAACATTTATTTAAAACAATACCAATACAAGTAGCACAACATCTCAAAACACACTGCACGATCATGTGGATGGGACATGGGACATGCCAGCACCATGTGCGTCCACACGTATAAATGGGTGATGCAGAGTATGTAGCCAAGCAGCATATCCGCGTTGGTCCCATATTTGTTCTCTTTGAAACTTTTTCCGATGTGAGGGCAGCAAATCTAGTCCTGCACAAACTGCCTGACCCCCCAGTTTCTTTCCCTTCTCAACAAAGAGTTTGGTTCCTTACAGATGTGTGTACTGGGTTACCCCCTTTTCCCTTTTCGACCAACAAAGCGGCCGGATAGCTAGTCTATACTACTTTCCCTCCCTCCTTTCCTCATTGAACCACGTCCTAGATTCATGCTCCACCCCACCGCACCCTTCTTTCCTCTTTGAACCAAGACCTAGATTCGGCTACAGAATCGAAAAAGATCAGCATGCAACTAGATCAATGACGGTTTCAAAGAAACTTATACCTTATGGTCGTCGGGATGTGGCAAGGCGTGCGGTGGGAGGTCGGATCTGCCCACACTATGTACGTCAGCGAGGAAGAAGGGGTCGGTGGCCCTCTCGCACAAGCGCCGGGTGAAAGAGAAAAGTGCAGCCGGCAGTGGATTGCCTCCCTCGCCGAAGGCGATAGAGTGAACGCTGCACCTCCTCCCCTTCCCGGTGCGACGGGATCCGGACGCCTCCTTCGCTAGCTGTGAGGGGGGTGAGAGAGACAGAGGCCACAACGCAGTCTTGTTTAGATCTGGTGAAGAGGGTGAGAGACAGTGAATATAGCAAACCCTAACAAAGGAACACTGAGCCTCCAACGTGTATATATATATATATATATGTAGTGCGGCGAGAGTGTGGAGAGTGCAAACCCTAGCGAACAAGTTACCGAGGCTCCAGCTTATATATATATCGTAGTACGGACTGAGCTCCGGTGCCTTAACTGCACCTGCTTTTGGCTGTATGATAGGTGGGCCAGCCACATTTTGGGTCCACCTGTCATAAACCCAAAGGCAGGTGCACTAAAGTCAATGAAGCTGCGTCCATATAGTACTCGTGTATACGACTAATATATAGTGGAGTGGCTTTCTTATTCTCTCCATAACAACCGGTTTAAATTGTTTAAGTACGAAACGAAACTCTTTATTTAACGTACCAGTGAAGAAAACTACTACTCCCTCTGTTCCTAAATATTTTTCTTTCTAGAGATTTCAACAAATGACTACATACGGAGCACAATGAGTAAATCTACACTGAAAAATGTCTATACATCCGTATGAGGTAGTCCATTGCAAACCACTTAAAAGACAAATATTGAGGAACAGAGGGAGTACTTCCGATGAACTAACGATCCACGCGTCCTGGTTGCACTTCCTGTCCTTCACGTGCGGTACACTACCCTCCCTTAAGTGAACAACCACACATGCGCCAAATTATCGGAAACGTGTGAGAGTGTGTACAAATAAATAATTTTAATTTCAATTATCGGAAAGGTTTGAGAGTATGTATATTTTGCCCTCTCTAATAATTATGGTTTGTTGTGTTCGGCCTAAACTTGGTCAAACGTTACAAAGTTTGACTTCAGTCAAATCTAATATGCGGAGTAAATAAAAATGGAGGGCTACTACGTCCATCCGAGTTTTTAGCCCACACCATTTTTTTAATCAAAGTTAATAGCTGGACAAATAAAATTACAGGGGAGCTGGAGACAAAGTTGTGAGAAGGCTTAGAAATCAATACAAAACTTATGCTCTTAGTACCAACGTTGATCCTTCTTCGAGGAAACATTTGGTTCATAGCCAGTTGTGTGATAAAATTGCACCAACGTGAAAGGCATCGCGTCTCCAACGCAACGAAGGTGAACCGACGAAGGATATCATCTTTGTGGGTAACAAGCAAAGCGCATAGCGATGGAAGACAACTTGTTTTTCATTGAAAATCGATCAGCTTCACCACCGACGCAACCATGAGGCGCAACCATGAGCATTGATAGGTCATCGTGGTGATGCATCATCCATTTGGCATCAAGTTTGGGTGAGGCACTGTGAAGTTCGACAAATCCTCACCGTGGTCTGTTTTCTTCTCGAGTCAAGCTCGAGGAAGGAAGAACCATGTGGCAGAGAACAGTGAGGCGGAACAACAATGGCCATCCAATTTTGTGCAGTTCCACTAAAATTGAGGAAGACATGCCCGTGTATGGAGATACACATCTCTATTTCCAAAAATATAAAAAAGGTAAATAGTGTTGTTACTTTGTTTTACAAGATTAACAACGACATCTCAAATGTCAATAAGAATTATGAAAAGTACACCAACAAACAGAAGCATCATGATTATCTTCATGGGAAAAACCAGGATACCCGAGAAAAAAAGCATTTCTTCATTTAACCAGTGATAGTATTAGATTAGCAGCAGCAATAGGAGCATATGGACAATGACCGCACAACCACCATGTACTTTTGTCGAAACAACATGTATACCTCCACCGAGGCATAAATCAGGACAACTTTTCGAGTGGCATTTCCTCTATAATAGTAGGTGATGTTGGACCAGCCGACGAACCCTAGCTACTATACATGGGGAGCTGGGGAGTAGTCGCATAGAAGAAAACCCGCATGCAGCGACCTCGGGAGCTGGACCAGTACAAGAAGTTATACCTCAGGCGGGAGAGATGTCGCTTAGGCGGGCGGGTGGGATCTGCCCACACAACGGCAGCGAACAAGGCCGCGGAGGACCTTCGTCCGTGCCAGCGCCGGCTCCGAGAGGATGGTGCACATCGGCTTCCTCCATCGCCGACGGCGACAACGTCAACGCTGCACCTCCTCACCTCCCGCTGCGGGCGGGATTTGGCCGGATCTGCGACCACCGGTGTGGAGAGAGATAGTGTGGACACTGTCATCTTATTTTGATATGGAGAGGGTGAGAGAGCGAGACGCGAGAAACTCTATCAAACAAGAGGCTATAATGGAGTAAAACAATCTCTCCATAGCAGTGGTTTTAAATAGAATACGCGCGTTCCCAGAAAAAAGAAACGAAAACTGGCGGACAATTTTTTAACGTACCAAGAAAGAAAACTCGATCAAAAACACGCCCCCGCTTCCAGGTCGCGAGAGTCGTCGTGCACACACACATAGACACAGACATGTATATCCGTGTTTACGTAAAATTCCATTTCCATCTCCATCTCCAATCATATTTTTCCAACTGGCACATTATTTATGTTGTTAATTATATACGCGGCAATATTAACGTACATCATCTCTTGTTTGCGGGCGTCCGGACCACTGCCACGGCCGCTCCTGACCAACCCGAACCCTCTTCATCACCCGCGCATGCTTCCCGCCCGAAATGGTCAGTGCCGCATTCATGCCCGGCCAGAGCAGACGCGACCTCTCACTGGCGCCGGCATTGAAGCGGCGCGCCGGCTGAGAGAGCGTCGCCCGCACCGCTTCTTGGTGCACGCGACTGCTCCGTGTTCAAAGGTCACAATAGCCGGCCACAACATGCATGTAAAAAGTTCTTGGGGGTCCGTGCTACAGCTAGCTGTCCTCCCCCAACTCGTCAAACTCTTCCAGCAGAACTAGTACTTCATGGCACGATCCATCGACAAGCAGGCGGGACAGACGTGATTTAAACGTTGGTTTTGCTTGATGGCGCGATCCAACAAAATGAAACGTTGGTTTCTCTCCGTTTCCATTTTTTTCTCCGGAAAAACAGAAACTTTCCACTCTATTTTCATTCCTACTCCAAGGTTTCCCCGTTACAACATTCCATCAAATACAAAGGAAAACTAGCACGCATGCTGATGCATCTAAATGATTCACAGATCATAGCCAATATTTACTTCACAATTAAAGACAAAAGTTGTGAGAGCGTGTACAAAAGAAAAACTACTGATGGGGCACTACGACTTAAACCCTAAACCCTAAACAGGATTTAATTTCCTGGCCAGGTAGAACCTGTCGAAGGAAACACGGCTGGCACCCTCGAATCATACGATGCTTTTGTGCAGTTCCACTAAAATCGAGTGAGCATCCACGATGGCAAATATATTGAAGAAGTGTGATTAGAATAATAATCTTGGCACTAGTTCATGAGATATAAACTCATCACAAGTAGAAGCCGGTAGAAGTAGAGAAAGATCGACATGGAGATGGAGCTACGTGGGGAGCTGCGGCAGTGGAGCAAGCCGGCTCCAAAAGGAAGATGGACTACCTGGGACGTCGGGTTGCAGCTAGAAGGGCGGTTGGGACGCGGCATCGGCCCATACCACGGTGACCCCTGATTGGGACGCACCGACTGTGGATTTTCTCCCTCGCCGATGTCGACCATGTCTACGCAGAACATTGTTCCCTTCCCCCAGCTGCGGGATCAGGCCGGATATGTGACCAGCGGTGTGGCCACCGTCGTTCTATGCTTGTGAAGAGAGCAACCCAAGCAAGCAGGCTTGTAGCTTAGGCTCCTGCTAGTGTATATATAGTGGTTTTCTTTTTCTCTCCATATCAACCATTTTATATTGTGTACATCTCATTGAAGAGTGAAATGATGGTTGCTTCTTCCGACTAACTTACTATGTGATTTGACTGCTCCTTTAGTGGCCCCTACATGTACTCCCCCTACGTGTATGCAACAGTCACACATACACATGGACGCAAAAACGCGCGCGACGCCCTAATGCATGCATGTCCGAGCACACGACGGAACACACACGGTCACGCTCAAGTGCTCAACCTACACGTGCATGCACACACATACTCAGCCAGGGTGAGCTAGTGACCGTATAAACACCGGAAAATGTATATATTGAGCGCAGTGAGCATATTATGAAGTCCACTGACCGTATTTTTACAAATATACAGTGAAGACAGTGTATTTATCTCGTTTGAAATTAAGCCATATTAACCGGAGAGGAGGCAGTATGGACTAGCATTACTTTGCTGTGTCCCGTCAACTTGCCGAACGAGGAGAAGCTTGAAGGATGGGAGAAGCTTGCGCGCGGTGGCTCGCAGGACAAGGAGAAACTTTGACTAATGCAAGATGTCCTTCGCTCGGGCGGTGGACGTGTAACAGTTAATTCGGTGTCAGATTGCCATAAGCATACACTATACTAGTAGTACTATTATTGTTGCACTTCCCGAAGAGGCGAACAACCAAGACTCATCTGCACTCTTATTATATTCTTAAAATGTGATAAAGCAATCTTAAACACATTTGGTTCTCTTCGAGGGTTCTCGCATGTGATAATGGAAGTTGATTGCATGGAACACTTGCCACAATTCTCGCTTAATTCTGGCTCATATGCTGTTACAAATAGGAGTGCTCGGTAATATTTCCTCTTTTTTTGTTATTCGGCATGTAAACAGGTCAGCAAACCTTGCAGCGCATCTTTGTGCGAACCGTGCTTGCTGCAGTTTCAAAGTGGCCGAGAGCTGGCTTGATGAAACACCTCGCTTCGTACTTCTCTTTTTGCGGGGTACCTCGCTTCCTAGTGACCAGTGTCTTGGCTGATCGTCCTAAGAATGCTTATATATGAATAAAGCTCTCTCATTTACCCGCAAAAAAAGATTAAGCCGTATTAACCGGAAAGGAGGGAGTGTGGACTAGCACTACTTGTTGGTGTGTCCTGTCAACTCGCAGAACGAGGGGAAGCTTGCAGGACAAGATGAAGCTCGCTTACGCCTTTTGACTAAATGCAACGTACCCTCGCCCAGGCGGTGGACATGCATCAGTTCATTCGGTGTTAGATTGCCAGAGGCATACACTGTAGTACCGAACATGCGGAGTACCATCACTGCTCGACTTCACAAAGAGGCGAAGAGCCAAGCAAAAGGTTTAGTAGTACGAGTAGTACTACTACTAGAACCGCATGGTGGAGCCTGTGTACTCTTATTTTTCTTAATCTCTGATAAAGTACACATTTATTTCGGAGAAGGGCGGAAAACAACAGCCCAACATGTAATGATGATAGCGATCAATCATGCTCGAATATATCTTGGCCTCCGTGCGAGCCCGTCTGTGTGTTCTCGCTCCTCGTCTTTCTCAAGGAACGACGGGTTGGCCAATTTTGCCATCAATTGAGATCGGTTTGCTCACACTCCGGTCCCACATGTTAGTGATATGCCAAGAGGAGGTGCATTGTCCGACTGGCCGTACGCGTACTTGGTTTTGCACCTTCATACCACTCCTCCCTCCGTCACAGTTTACAGGGCGCGCTTCATTATGATGCATTTCTCTCAATGCATTTCCACCACCACAGAGACTTTAGACGCGTTTGGTTTAATGCTCAATTAATTAGGGCGTGGTAACCGCAATTTTCTCTCGATGTAATACTACGGAGTGGAGTAAGTGCATGCATGTGTGTACCCGGGGTGGAAGCACTACATGCATGTGTGTATGCATTATTTCCTCTAGTAATAGACGCCGTGCTATAACTACCAATGCTATTTTTCAGGCCGATCGCTAGTCGCCTTGGTCCCAGAGATTTTCTCTTTTTCTGAAGCGCGCTCTATAAACAGTGACGGATGGAGTAGTATGAGCGGATTCAAAGAAGAGTGTATTGATGGTTGCTTCTTCCGAGCAACTTACAGTGGGAAAGGTGGCGCTTATGATTTGACTGCTCATTACTCAATATTAATGCGGCGAAACGACCGGTCTGAGTCTCCGATGCGGCTGTGCACTACCCCCTCGGTTCTTAAATATACTTCGGAGTATTTGTCTTTCTAGAGATTTCAACGAGTGACTACTCAAATATTTGTCTTTTTAGAGATTCGAATGGACTACTACATACGGATGTATATAGACATATTTTAGAGTGTAGATTCTCTCATTGCTCCGTATGTAGTCACTTGTTGAAATCTCTAGAAAGACAAATATTTAGGAACGGAGGGAGTACACATACGAAGCAAAATGAGTGAATCCACACTCTAAAATATGCCCATTTGAAATTTGTAAAAAGACAAATATTTAGGAACGAAGGAGTATAATTTTGTGCATGGCACATGGACCCGGATGTCAAGAGGCTTACGGCAATGCTATCAAGCTTCTAGCATTTGTTTACGTAATTGACGTACTATACAAATAATTTTCCAAATGACATGAAATTGTACAATGGTGTGAGCTTTCAGCTTTTGTTTCGTGTGTCTTGCCATTGATGCTCTTTCGGAAAAAATAAAAAACTAACTTCCTTGCTAATCAGAGCTAATATTTACATCACAATTGAAGACAAAGTTGTGAGAAGGTGTTAAGTTAAAATTGATCCATGCTTTCATTGGCAGCAATGTCCCCCAGCTCTGTCTAAATCAGCAAGGCATGTTGGGAAAAAAGTAGCTGGAGCATGCAACATTCCGATCATTTTGTACAGTTCCACTAAAGTAGAGCTGAGTGTCCCTGTTCCAAAGATATTAAGTGCGATTACGATAATAGAGGACTGCTGATGAAACAATAAACACACAAATAGAAGCCGGTCACCTTTGCAGTCTCTCTTTAGACTAACTAGTTGGAGAATATTAGGCTCGGGGTTGGATGAGGAGGATAGAGAAAAACCAATCTCCCTTTGTGCAGTCCCACTGAAATGTAGAAACATTGCCCATGTGACATTTTGGTAGAACTGCACAAAACAAAGTGATTTGTGCAATTCACCAAAAGGTCGCAATAGCAACGAGGTGAAATGGATAGCCCTGTTTGCAAAAAAGAGGTAGAAAGGAAACAATTACTGGCCAATAACAGTTGATTGCGACGACATAAAAGAAGCATATTCCTTGCCCTAAGGGAAGATAACAACATGGTTGTGTTTGTCTAAAATGGTGTGAGGACGAGATTGCAATATGGAAAGTACGTCGAACGAGCTACGTTTTGCGCAAAGAACAATGGAAGATCCACATGCAGCGACGTGGGAAGACGGGCAGTGGAGCAAGGCCGGAGGGGATACCTGGAGGTCATCGGGATGTAACTAGGTGAGCGGCGGCGGGCGGAATCTTCCCATACTGTGGCAGCGAGCAGGTGACGTAGGCCCTACCACGCCGGAGCTTGGTCAGAGAGAATGGCGTGTACCGCAGATCGGGACGTGCTGCCTCGGTACCGTCGAAAGGAGAAACGATGCACGTCCTCCCTTTGTGCCGGCGGACGAGATGCGGCCGGATCAATGACCAACGGCGAGAGAGAGAGAGAGAGGCCACCGCAGCCTTGTGTGAGATACTCTGAAGAGACAAACCAGGCAGGCAGGCTCCATTGTATATAGTGGAGCGGACTACCTTTTTCTCCATAAAAATCGTTTTATATTCTGTGTACGTGCCATTAAGCGATATAACTCGCGCCAATGCATGAAGCCGAACTTTGTTTCGTGCACGCGTGGTACACGACCTCCGTAGGTAAACAACCGCTACACGCGTTCAAATTAGCACGTGGGCTGCCATTCCGTACAGAAATGAGTTCCACCGTGTACCCGCGCGGGTGTGGCTGGGCACGAAGCGTGAGTACGTGCACGGTGCACCTATTCTCTTCTTGTATACGTACACCACCTACGTGGGGTTGTGTGAGAGAGATACAAACGTAGAGAGATATAGTGTGTGGTTTGTGAGAGTGTCTTTTTGGGGGGGGGCGGGTGTCGGTGTCAAAACCGGCGGATCTCGGGTAGGGGGTCCCGAACTGTGCGTCTAGGCGGATGGTAACATGAGACAAGGGACACGATGTTTTTACCCAGGTTCGGGCCCTCTCGATGGAGGTAAACCCTACTCCTGCTTGATTAATATCGATGATATGGGTAGTACAAGAGTAGATCTACCACGAGATCAGAGAGGCTAAACCCTAGAAGCTAGCCTATGGTATGATTGTTGTTCGTCCTACGGACTAAAACCCTCCGGTTTATATAGGCAACGAAGAGGGTTAGGGTTACACAGAGTCGGTTACAATGGTAGGAAATCTACATATCCGTATCGCCAAGCTTGCCTTCCACGCCAAGGAAAGTCCCATCCGGACACGGGACGAAGTCTTTAATCTTGTATCTTGAAAGTCCAGGAGTCCCGCCAAAGGCTATAGTCCGGCTATCCGGACACCCCCTAATCCAGGACTCCCTCAGTAGCCCCCGAACCAGGCTTCAATGACGATGAGTCCGCCGCGTAGATTGTCTTCGGTATTGCAAGGCGGGTTCTTCTCCAAATCCTGTGTACTTGTTGAATAGTGTCCGGCCTCTTGTAAATATCGCGCTCCTTGGCTTCCACGCCCAATAATGGCCATCTTCCACGTGTTGAACGAATGCGAAAAGCCAGGGTATTTTTACATTTACCCCCCTAGCTGCGCAAATGGGCTGCCTATATAAGAGACGAGGATCTAGATCCGAATCACACCATCTTCCCTTCGCGAGCTTTCATCGGAGCGCATCTGACAGAAACCCATTCCATCATGGACAGTCGACGCGGCTCCTCTTCTCGCCCTCCCAGTCCTCAGCCTGGAGATTGGGAGAGATGCTCCGTCCCGCACAGCAAGCTAGTGACGCTCCAAACCAAGGGATTTCTTCCCCCAGCCTTCATGGTTCCGGTTCAAGCCGGACTCGCCACCTATAAGGGCAGAAAACAAGCAGAGAGCGTCCCCAGTCCCTCCCAAGGAGAGCGGGTATGCCTTGTCCCTTATTTGATAAGAGGGCTCGGATTTCCAGTTCATCCGTTTCTCCGGGGGCTCCTGGAGTTCTATGGCTTCCAGTTGCACAACCTTACGCTGGCCTCCATTCTGCATATTGCGGGCTTCATGGCCCTTTGCGAGCTGTTTTTGGGCGTCGAGGCTCATTTCGCGCTGTGGAAGAGGTTGTTACGCCTCGCACCCTATTCTCGGGAGGGTCGATATATCAAGTGGGCGGAGCCGAACTATGGCGCATCGCTGGGACCGGATATCTATCCGGAACCCCGAAGAAGGCGTCCGAAGACTGGCCTTCGGAATGGTTTTATATAGAAGATGTCCCCCTGCCGGACCCTGTTCGGATCGGCCTCCCGGAGTTCAGTAATGCTCCTTTGAAGAAACGCCTAAGCTGGCGTCCACGGAGCCCTCAGAGGGAAAATGACAGGGACGTCCTTTACATGAGCGAATAAGGTTGTTAGCTCATTCGGGTGACCATGATCGGGTCATGGCCACATGCATTATCTTGGGTGCATCCACTCAAGATAGAGGCCACCCCATGTGGGATTTCAACGGGAGGATGATGCCACCCGCCATGGCCGTGAGGGGCGGGATCGATCGCCCGATCGGCGAAGATCTTGTCCGTATTGTACAAGGGAGAAGAGGAGGAATTTCTTCGTCAATCCACGGGACATATTTTCTATGAACAATCCTCCAAGCTGGGTAAGCGGACATTTCTTTTGCCCATCCGATCCATATTCCCATAGTCAAGTATCTCATTTTGTGATTTCGACGCAGGAACTGCGCCAGCCGTAAGGACATAAACAACCTGCCTCCACAACCCGAAGATCCGGAACGGTTCCTCGATCCGGCCTCCCAAGAGGATCCGGACATATCGATGGAGCTGATTGATGGGGTATTTCACCAGCTGAGCATTGATAATGCCCTGGTTGCCATTACGGCCGATTACCCCGGAATACTTCCAGCCTTGCAGGTAACTGAGACCGAAGCCCCAATACTTTGAGAATGATTCATCCGTGCTTATTTTTTTATCACCGTATACCAACGGTGTTTTGCAGGGGGAGCCCTTGAGGCGGAAGGCCGAGCCTGCGGCGGCTGGCCAACAAGGGGCAGCACGGCCCAGCAGGCTAAAAAGAAGTGCGGTCCGGGTTGAAACACCGGCGCAACGGTATGCCGTGTCACCTTATTCCCAGGTTTTATTCCGGAAGGCGTACTAACACTCGTGCTCTCTTCAGGAAAAAGAGCGCTCGCCGGACTATATCCGGAGAGGTTGCCAATAGAGCCCCCGCCAGCCAGGCTTGAAAGCCAGGCCCAGAAGCGGAGGCGAACACGAGGCGTGCGTCGGATGCTCCTCCGACAAAGGATGCCGACAGATTGTCCGCCACCAACTCTGAGGTGGAGAGTGCCATGAATCACAGGAACCGCCAAACAATTCTTCGTGACACATGTTTCTCCCAAGAGGCATTGAACGCCTTCAATTCGGGAGATGCGCACCTCCGTGCCGCTCAAGATGGTCTAGCCAGAGCCACGGAGCAGTATGTAAAAGACATACGGTGAGGAAATTTATCGATTATATATGCCAAGAGCCCCGAGACTTGAAATAGTTAGAATAAATGATTTAAGGATCATCTATTGTGCAGGATCTTACAGAAAAGAATACCCAACTGTCCCAGGAGTTTGAAGAGTGCAAAGCCCAACTTGAGGCCGCACAAGCCGCGGCAGGGGGAGCCAAAGAGACCCCCTCTGGTAATATATTCTTTTAAAAGATAAGTATGTTGTGAAGTGCGGCGTGTGTATAAATCTGACAATAACATTGCAGATGGCGCCGAGGTAGAACCGGACAAGCAACAACTCTTGCGCCGGTTAAAGGCCGGTGAGAACATGCTTACGAGGGTGATGCAGGAGAAAAATAATCTCCAAGATGCCAACACCCAGCTGGGTGAGGAACTAAAAGATGTTCGTGCCCGGTATCGACTCCATTAAGGAGAATCGACGGCTTCGACGGCATTTTTAGTAAGTGCTTAAACGAACTTTGAAAAAAGAGTTCGGCGAGGAAGTCGACTAACAGAGTTATGTCTGTAGGTATGCTCACAGGCCGTCCTGCAGAGGAAATGCCCGGTTCTACGGGTGACCTTCTTCCTGAGCTCTTACAACTGCACGAACGAGTTCGGCAGGTGATGAAAGGCGTCGCGGAGGCCTCGTGGCCATCTTTCTCCCTGCCCGAAGGCCTTGGGGAGCTTGCAGAGAGGCTCTAGGGAGCGCGGCGGCGCTTCCGATTATGGAAGATATCGGCCTGCCGTCAAGGTGCTGTGGAGGCCTGGGCCATGGTGAAGACGCTGCACACGGTTGTCGACCCAAACCACATGGCCGAGGTCGGACCTGTGGGGCCTGATGGGAAGGAGATCCCTGTGAGCTTAATGTACGGCCAGGTAGAATTGGCCGCAAAGTATTCCTAGCAGGACTGTAAACTAGACAACCTGTTAGATGGCATTGAGGAGGAATACAATCAGTCAAATTGACTATGTAATTCAAGGTGACATGTAAAATGCCTTCTAGCCGGATTGTAGATCGTTTGTCATGGCGGACCTTTTCGCTTCAACCTCGGGACCCAATAGTCCGGAGTGTGTCTGAATACCCTCGTGGTTAAAAAAACCAGGGCATGCGTGGAAACCAGGCGCAGGGGTCATTATTGCTTTATGAGACAAGTTCCCAACTAGTTATGTTATATTACATGGTTAGTAAGAAACATCTTCCAGGGAGAATAGTTCTGTTAGGGGTTCCTTTCCCTGGGAGGCATGCCCTAAAGTGCATGTCCGGACTGAAAAAGCGTAAAAAAACATCTGGGGCAGATAAATAAATAGATAAGAAATCTTCTTTTAGTTCACCAACCGAATATTCTCTTAAGAACGCTTAGCTTTCGGCTTCACCCAGTCTGAGGTACACATCCGGTGACCGGCAGTAATAATCGCAGAGGTGCTCCCTTTACCGCCTAGCCGAACAATCGAGAACGTAGGGGTAAGCACATGAGCCAGGCAACCCAGCTTGGCCAAAACTTAAGTCATATCGATGCATATAATGGTGAATAAAAGGTACATGCGGAAGTGTGACACATGTATTGGGCATGAAGCCCTTATAAATAAGCTTACGTGAAGGAAGCCCCAGGTACAATGAGCGCGGGTAGCGCGTCAAGTGTGTGCGAACAATGCGCTAACAAGCCTTCGAAGGCTGGGGAAAAAAAGGAGGGAGAAGGAGAAAAATAGAAGACAACTAAAGTGTAAAATATGGACAGAGGAAGGAGACGAACTCAGAATCCGGCGCTAGGCGTAGAATCTTTGGAGACGGGCTGCGTTCCATGGGTTCGGATCGAGTCGGTTGTCTGATGCATCTCGCAGACGGTACGCTCCACCGGTCATGACTTGGTCGATGATAAAGGGACCTTCCCATTTGGGCTTGAGTTTTTCGTTTTTCTTGTCCGGCAGGCGTAGAACTAGCTCGCCAACATTGTAATTTTTGGCCCGTACTTCTCTGCTTTGATATCTTCGAGCTTGTTGTTGATAGAATGCGGAACGGGATTTTGCCACGCCACGCTCCTCCTCCAAGGCGTCCAAACTGTCCTGCCGATCGAGCTCGGCTTCTCTTTCTTCGTACATGCGCACGCGAGGTGAGTCATGAATTATGTCGCAGGGCAGAACTGCCTCTGCGCCGTATACCATAAAGAATGGTGTGAATCCGGTTGTGTGATTCGGAGTGGTCTGCAGCCCCCAGAGTACGGAGTCGAGATCCTCTACCCAGTGCATGTTGGATTCCTTGAGGGACCGCACTAATCTGGGTTTGATGCCGCTCATAATTAGACCATTTGCTCGCTCGACTTGACCGTTAGTTTGCGGGTGATAGACTGAAGCGTAGTCGAGCTTAATGCCCATGTTTTTGCACCAGAGTTTGACCTCGTCGGCCGTAAAGTTTGTGCCATTATCAGTGATGATGTTGTGGGGGACACCGTAACGGTGTACGACCCCTGATATGAAGGCTATCACCGATCCGGATTCGGCCGTCTTAACAGGCTTGGCCTCTATCCATTTGGTGAATTTATCCACCATGACCAGTAGGTATTTTTGCTTGTGGGTTCCCCCTTTAAGGGGTCCAACCATGTCAAGCCCCTGCATGAAGGGCCAGGTGATGGGTATAGTTTTGAGGGGGGTGGGTGGCATGTGGCTTTGATTAGCAAAGAACTGGCATCCGACGCATCGTTGGACTAAGTCCTGAGCATCTGCCCGGGCCGTCGGCCAATAAAATCCTGTACGGAAGGCCTTGCCTACAAGGGCCCGGGCTGCGGCGTGGTGCCCGCTGAGTTCGGCATGAATTTTAGGTAGAAGATTCTGCCCTTCCTCTTCGGAGATACACCTTTGAAGGACTCCGGTTGTGCTTTTCTTATAAAGCTCTCCCTCGTGGACCTTATAGGCTTTAGATCGCCGCACTATGCAGCGGGCCTCGTTTTGGTCCTCGGGAAGTTCCTGCCTGGCTAGGTAGGCTAGGAATGGTTCTATCCATGGGGCAATGACTGCCATTATTACGTGGGCTGAGGGTGTTATTTCGTTGGCAGGACCACCAACTGTGTCAGAATGTTCGGTGTGGGGCAGTGCGGTTGGGTCCGGGATGTTATTTCCGGACTCTCCCTCCCATAATACTGATGGCTTGAACAGCCTCTCTAGGAAGATGTTGGGGGGGGGGGGGGACGACATCACAGTATGCACCGATGCGTGCCAACACGTCTGCTGCCTGGTTGTTATCCCGGGCTATATGGTGAAATTCGAGCCCTTCAAACCGAGCTGCCATTTTTAGGACGGCGTTGCGATAAGCTGCCATTTTCGGATCCTTGGCATCAAAGTCTCCATTTATTTGGGATATCGCGAGGTTCGAGTCCCCGCGCACCTCTAGGCGTTGAATGCCCGTGGATACTGCCATCCGGAGACCATGTAGAAGGGCCTCGTATTCGCTGCGTTGTTGGAGTCCGTATACATTATCTCGGAGTATGTATTGAATTGTATCTCTGTTGGGGACGTCGAACGACGCCTTTCTGTGCCAGCCAACATTTTGGAGCCGTCGAAGTGCATTATCCAGTTGGAATATGCGCCGTACTCTTTAGGGAGTTCGGCTTCCGTCCATTTGGCGACGAAGTCGGCCAAAACTTGCGACTTAATAGCTTGCCGTGGCTTATAGGTTATATCAAATGGGAGGAGCTCAATGGCCCATTTGGCAATCCGGCCCGTCGCGTCGCGGTTGTTTATAATGTCGTTAAGAGGTACATCGGAGGCTACTATTATCGAACACTCTTGAAAGTAGTGTCGCAGCTCCGGGATGCCATAAACACCACGTACGCTATGTTTTGATAATGCGGGTACCGTGACTTGCATGGAGTTAGGACAATGGACACGTAGTAAACTGGTTTTTAAAGGGGGAACTTGTGTCCGTCCGTCTCTCGTTCGACAACGAGCACCGCGCTTACAACTTGATGAGTTGCTGCCATATATAATAGCATTGGTTCACCCATGTTGGGTGCGGCCAGGACCGGGTTTGTTGCCAATATGGCTTTTATTTCTTCGAGTCCGGCCGTGGCGGCATTCGTCCACTCGAAGTGTTCGGTGCGTCGGAGGAGGCGATAAAGGGGTAATGCCTTTTCTCCCAAACGGGAGATAAAGTAGCTTAGAGCCGCCACGCATCCAGTCAATTTTTGTATTTGTCTGAGGTCTTTTGGAATATCCAATTGTGACAGAGCTCGGATATTGGCTGGGTTTGCTTCAATTCCTCTACCGGATACAATGAAGCCCAAGAGCTTTCCGGCTGATACGCCGAAAACGCATTTTTCCGGGTTGAGCTTGATGTCATATGTTCGGAGATTATCGAATGTGAGCCTCAAGTCGTCTACTAGAGTTTCGACATGCTTGCTTTTGACGACCACATCGTCTACGTATGCATCCACTGTTTTGCCGATCTGGTTTGCCAGACATGTTTGAATCATGCGCTGATATGTTGCGCCGGCGTTTTTGAGCCCGAATGGCATTGTGTTGAAGCAGAATGGGCCGTATGGAGTGATGAATACTATTGCGGCTTGGTCAGGCTCTGCCATCTTAATTTGGTGGTAGCCGGAGTATGCGTCGGGGAAGCACAATGAATCGTGTCCTGCGGTGGCGTCGATAATTTGATCAATGCGGGGGAGGGGGAGGGATCCTTTGGGCAAGCCTTGTTGAGGTCCTTGAAATCGACGCATAGGTGCCAGGATTTGTCCTTCTTTGGTACCATCACCAAGTTTGCTAGCCAGTCCGGATGTTTTATATCTCTGATGAATCCGGCCTCCAATAGTTTGGCTAGCTCCTCTCCCATGGCCTGTTTCTTGGGTTCGGAGAAACGCCGAAGAGCCTGTTTGACTGGCTTGAATCCTTTTAGGATGTTTAGGCTGTGCTCGGCCAGCCGGCGTGGGATTCCTGGCATGTCTGAAGGGTGCGAGGCAAAAATGTCCCAATTTTCGCGTAGGAATTCTCTTAGTGCGGCGTCTACATCGGGATTTAACTGTGCCCCGATGGAGGCCGTTTTTGTAGGGTCCGTTGGATGGACTTGGAATTTGACTATTTAAATCGCTGGTTTAAAGGAGGTGGACTTGGATCTCTTATCGAGTATCACATCGTCCCTATTCACCGTGGGCCTTGGCGTGATGAGTTCCTCGGCCGCTAGGGCTTCGGATAGTGCATCAAGGGCGGTCTGGCTGTCTTATTTTCGGCAGTGCTATGTATGTCCGGTCCTTGGCAAGAGTGATAATTCCGTTGGGCGGGCATTTTGAGCTTCATGTACCCATAATGGGGTATAGCTTGAAAAATTGTGAATGCCTCTCGCCCTAATAGGCGTGGTATCCGGCTGCGAGCAGGGCCACTTGGGCGTGACCTCCTCGGACCTGTAATTATCCGGTGTGCGAAAACCACATCCCATGTGATTTTTCCTGTCTGACGTGCTTCGGCCGGGATTATTCCTCTAAAGGTTGTGCTGCTTCGCTCAATGCGGCTCCAGTCTATTTCCATTTTTCGGGGGGTTTCCTCGTAAATGAGGTTCAATCCGCTGCCGCTGTCCATGAGTACCTTGGTAAAGCGAAACCCATCCACTATCGGACTGAGGACCAATACGGCTGGTGCTCGGGCTGTTCGGAATTTAGGTTCGTCACTGGCATTAAAGGTAATAGCCGTGTCACTCCATGGGTTTATTGTTGCTACTTAGTAGACTTCGGCAAGGCTACGGAGTGTTCGTTTCCGCATATTATTTGATGCGAAAGTCTTGAAGACTGTTAATACCGTACTGGTATCGCTGGGCTAGTGCTCTAGAGCTAGAAGCTCTTCGCCACTTTTGGCCACCTGCCGTAGTATCCAACATGCTCTAAGGCTATGAGTTGGAGTGGCGCCCTCTGTACTATGAATTTCTGAGGTCCATTGAGCCATCCCTCCAGTACGGTTCCATGCCCTATAGAGGGGTTTTACTTTTTGGTATTTAACCCAGGTGCCTGGCGATGATGCACCCTTTTATTTCGGACTGGGGTTGTGTTCAAGGCCGGATTGTCCCAAAATCTTGCTTCGGTTTTCCAGGCGCTTTCCATCGCACAGTACTTTCGTACTATGGTCGCCAAGTCGGCGAAGCGTGTAATGTCACGACGACTTATAGCGTTGAGGATCCCGTTGTCCGTGCAATTATTGCAGAAGAATGAGATTGCGTCCTCCTCGCGGTAGTCCTTTATCCTGTCCATAACCAGGAGGAATCTGGCCCAGTAATGGTGTACTGTTTCTGCGGGCTATTGCAGAATTTGAGATAGGTCGCTTATGTTTGGGTGGGCAGGTGGAATTAAATCCGGAACCTCGCCCGATCTGAGTCTTAAGGGCCAAGGAGCTTCCGACCTTGGAAGCTTGGATTCTTGGATGTTGTCCAATGGATCTAGCCCGCTGCCTGACTTTAGGTTCAGGGCTTGAGTGACGTCCTCGCCTCCGCGGGAATCCGGCATGGAGGGATCGGGAATCCGGACGTAGCTAGTCCTTAAGATAGAAGAAGTGTCGCCGTATTGTTCCTCTACCACAGCAACGTGGTGGGTAACCTGGGGAGAGTTAATCTCTCTCAGATCGGGTTTAGGCCCAATCTGATCATAGTCTGTAGCGACTTGAGGCGGAGATGCGATCCAAGAGCTCGTTTAAGGAAGAGAGCTCCATCGGATCTAACTGCTCGGCGAGTTTCGAGTTAACGTGAAGATTGCTTTCGATGACCCGAGAATTCATCGTCGGTGCGGCGGCCGAACATGCGGTCATAAGAAAACCACCTAGCCGGAGAGTTTGGCCGACAACCAGAGCTTCTTTAGCAACAGTGCCGTCTTTAAAGACGGGATGAGGCATCCTTCCTGACGGCGACGACACAGAGGAACTCTCAATGTAAGCACTAATGTCGGTGTTAAAATCGGCGGATCTCGGGTAGGGGGTCCCGAACTGTGCGTCTAGGCGGATGGTAACGGGAGACAAGGGACACGATGTTTTTACCCAGGTTCGGTCCCTCTCGATGGAGGTAAAACCCTACTCCTGCTTGATTAATATTGATGATATGAGTAGTACAAGAGTAGATCTACCACGATATCAGAGCGGCTAAACCCTAGAAGCTAGCCTATGGTATGATTGTTGTTCGTCCTACGGACTAAAACCCTCCGGTTTATATAGGCACCGAAGAGGGTTAGGGTTACACAGAGTCGGTTACAATGGTAGGAAATCTACATATCCATATCGCCAAGCTTGCCTTCCACGCCAAGGGAAGTCCCATCCAGACACGGGACGAAGTCTTCAATCTTGTATCTTCAAAGTCCAGGAGTCCGGCCAAAGGCTATAGTCCGGCTATCCGGACACCCCCTAATCCAGGACTCCCTCAGCGGGTCAATCAAAAAATGTAACATATGCAATGTGTGTGAAATAGAGTCCTGGATATATCATATATATAGAGGGGACGATCCACGAGAAGATAGTGGAGGTATCATCGGCTTGAGGTGTCCATAGAATTGAAGAGAGGGATGATGTGTGTGTGTGTGCGCGCGATCGATAAAGAGTGCCATCGAATTTTGTGTGCCCACGTCAAAGATATAGAGTGGATGGCCTACTGGAACGTGAGAGGGGACAGGTGCAGTTTGTCTCTGTGGCATGGATACCTACCTACAGCGCTCGACTATCGGTGTGTGGTGGGGGGGGGGGAGGGAGGCCTAATTAACTATAGAGGTACAATGGCTGGTATATGTGTGGAGGAGGAGAGAGGCCTACCTCATGTATTAAGGGAGATCAATCTACCTCATGTATTAAGGGAGATCGATCGGCATCCATGCATATGTGTAGGAGAGGAATAAGGTTGGGAGAGAGACAGAGCTAGAGTGTTGGAGGGGGTGGTAGTGGAGTTGCTTCTAACAAATGGTGGGATAGGCTTGCTAGACAACCGGAGGGCACGCCTGCAATATCAATAAGAGAGGGATGGCTGCTGTCTGCATGCGTGCGTGTGAGAGACGGGTCAGGAGGCATGCATGAATGATGAGGGGGGGGCGATATGGCAGTGGTAAGTAGACATAACTACATAGGAAGATCAATCGTCCTTTGTCAGAGAAATGAGATACATAACTTGGGAGGTACGTCGATCGATGGGGGGGGGGAGAATAGTTAAAGTCAACCTAGGTATATGTTGGGAGATCAATCGGTATACATGCATGTGTGTGTTAGAAGCAAATGAGGCACGGGGAGAAGGATAGAGAGAGAGGGATGCATCTAGGAGGTGGTGCGAGAGTCATACTATATCGAGGGGGAGGAGTGTGTGAGTAAGAGATCAATGAAAAGAGTGGTGGGAGGGAGGCATGGACGGTGATAAGGGAAGAGGGGAAGCTTGTGTTTTGTGCTAGGCACACCTGGCTAGAGAGGCATATCGATCGATGTGTGCCGTAAAGAAGGAGCTGGGGGGCCTACACACACCGTGGGTGAATGACCTAAAGTGAAAAGGCAATTTCTTGTGAGGGAGGTAGAGAATGCTGAGGGAGGGTGAGAGGGATGAGGGCGTCTGCATGCACGAGAGAAAGTTAGCGCTAGCTAGCTACAAAGATAAGAGGATTGTGTGGGTGTAAAAGACGAATAGAGATCATACTTCATTATAAAAAGCGAATTCGGATATTTGAAGAATTTACCAGTGTTTTAAACCGACGCATGTGTGAATATATATAACGGTGATACACATGGTGTGGTTATGAACATGTTATACTACATATAATATATTTTATCTCTACTCTTTGAGGGAGTCCTGGATTAGGGGGTCCTCGGACAGCCGGACTATATCCTTTGGCCGGACTGTTGGACTATGAAGATACAAGATTGAAGACTTCGTCCCGTGTCCGGATGGGACTCTCCTTGGCGTGAAAGGCAAGCTTAGCAATACAGATATGTAGATCTCCTCCCTTATGGCGACTCTGTGTAACCCTAGCCCCTCCGATGTCAATATAAACCGGAGGGTTTAGTCCGAATGACAACAACAATCATACCATAGGCTAGCTTCTAGGGTTTAGCCTCTACGATCTCGTGGTAGATCAACTCTTGTAATACTCATATCATCAAGATCAATCAAGCAGGAAGTAGGGTATTACCTCCATCGAGAGGGCCCGAACACAGGTAAACATTGTGTCCCCCGCCTCCTGTTACCATCCTCCTTAGGCCTTGATTCGGGACCCCCTACCCGAGATCCGCCGGTTTTGACACCGACATTGGTGCTTTCATTGAGAGTTCCACTGTGCCGTCACCATAAGGCTTGATGGCCCCTTCGTTCATCGGTAATGATGCGATCCAGGGTGAGGTTTTCCTCCCAGACAGATCTTCGTATTCGGCGGCTTCGTACTGCGGGCCAACTCGCTTGGCCATCTGGAGCAGATCGAAAGCTACGCCCCTGGCCATCAGGTCAGGTTCGGAAACTTGAACTATACTGCCGACATCCGCGGAGACTTGATCTTCGACGGATTCGAGCCCATGTCAGGTGCGCCGCACAATCACGACGGGCATGACTTAGCTCTGCCATCGGACAGTGTTCGGGAGATCACACCTGCAACTACTCCGGCCCTCTATCCGGAACAAACTGCGCCATCCGAGGACGGGTGGATGGACCCCGCCACGGAGGCCGCACACTCGGTGGCGATAGAGCCGAATACCGACTTCACCTCCTACGAGAGACCCGTGCTGCCGAACCATTGGATTCGTCCCCGGCCATGGGCTCCGAGCTGCCTGCGTCTGTGCCTATCGAATCTGATTGGGCGCTGATCATGGAGTTTACCTCCGCGGATATCTTTCAGCACTCGCCTTTTGGCAATGTGCTAAATTCATTAAGGTCTCTCTCCTTGTCAGGAGAACCTTGGCCGAACTATATCCGGCTAGAATGGGATGCGGACGACGAAGAAATTCGCTCCCCACCCACCACCCACTTAGTAGCCATTGTCGACGATTTAACCGACATGCTCGATTTCGACTCCGAAGACATCGACGGCATGGACGACGATGCGAGAGGAAGGCGAGAACCATCGCCCACAGGCACTGGACAGCCACTTCATCACATGACATATACATGGTGGATACACCCAAAGAAAACAATGACGAGGAACGGAAGGATGCAGCGAAGGATAGCTCCCTCGAGAAGCAACCAAAGCGACGGCGTAGGCGCCGTTCCAAATCCCGCCTCGGCAAAAACAACGATAACATCGCAAGAAAAAATAACACCCCGATCGACTCTTGAGGAAACGACGACCACACGGACCCAGCGACAGAGCAGGAAGAACCAGCGAACAGCGAACATAGTACGAAGCTGCTGTCCGATTAGGGCGACGCCAAGGATAAAGCTAATCCACCTCTATCCGTAGAGGAAAACAGTCCGGACGACGATGCACACATCATCCCGGAAGGGCACTTGGAACAAGAGAACCTCCGCAGAAGGCTTATTGCCACCGCGAGGTGTCTGAAGAAGCAGAAGCAAAGGCTTAAGGCCGCGCAGAATACGCCGCACAGTAGATGGAACAAAGTGCTCGCCACTGAAGAAAAGTATGGTGGTAGTTACCACACAAAGAGCTATCCAAAGCGCAAGCTATTGCCTGAATTCGATGATGAGGCCTTAGAGCCCACACAGCCGAAAAACAAAATGGCCGACCGGTCGGATCAACCACCTCGTGGCCGCTATAAAGTGGCTAACAAGGCCGCACATAAGTCAGCACACGATTCACGTGAGGACTTGCATCAGAAGGCCGGCGTGACCAGATCCATCTACGGATCTAGGAAGCGCGCTCCAGCGTACAACCAAAACCGACACTACAACCATCAGAACGCCATGACACATCCAAATACAGGGGTGCCGCACACCCCCTATGTTTCACCGATGAGGTGCTGGACCACGAATTTCCAGAAGGATTCAAACCCGTGAACATAGAGGCGTACGACGGAACGACAGACCCTGGGGTCTGGATTGAAGACTTTATCCTCCATATCCATATGGCTCGCAGAGACGGTCTCCACGCCATCAAGTACTTGCCCCTCAAGCTGAAAGGACCAGCTTGGCACTGGCTGAAGAGCCTCCCCAAAAATTCAATTGGAAGTTGGGAGGAGCTTGAGGATGCTTTTAGGGCTAATTTTCAGGGGACCTATGTCCGACCTCCGGATGCAGATGATTTAAGTCATATAATTTAACAGCCCGGAGAGTCAGCCCGAAAGCTTTGGAACATATTTTTCACTAAGAAGAACCAAATCATCGACTGCCCGGACGCCGAAGCCTTAGCAGCTTTCAAACACAGCGTCCGAGACAAATGGCTTGCCAGACACCTCGGCCAAGAAAAACCGAGAACAATGGCAGCCCTAACAAGCCTCATGACCTGCTTTTGCGCGGGCGAAGATAGCTGGCTAGCCCGTAGTAGCACCAGCGACCCAGGCACATCTGAAGTCAGGGATGGCAATGGAAAACCATGACGCAGTAAAAGCAAGCGTCGAAATAACGAAGACAGCCCAGACAACACGGCGGTAAACGCCGGATTCAGGGGCTCTCGACCCGGTCAGCAAAAAAATCCTTTCAAAGGCAGCAGAGATGGACCGTCCAGCCTAAACAAAATTCTAGACAAATTATGTCAGATTCATGGCACCCCAATAAAACTGCGAATCACACCCACAGAGAATGCTGGGTCTTCAAGCAGGCCAGTAAGCTAAACGCCGAACACAAGGGGAGGGAGACACCAAGTGAAGACGAGGACGAGCCTCGCCAGCAAAGCACTGGGGGACAGAAAAAATTCCCACCAGAGGTCAAAACAGTGAACATGATTCACGTGACGAAGAGGAGAAGCAAACATGCACTCCGAGACACACGCGTCGTAGAGCCCGTCACCCCTAAGTTCAACCCCTGGTCGGCCTGCCCGGTTACTTTCGATCGCAGGGATCACCTAACAAGTATCCGGCACGGAGGATTGGCTGCCTTGGTGTTAGACCCAATAATCAACGGATACCATCTCACACGAGTCCTTATGGAGGGCGGCAGTAGTCTTAATCTGATATATTAGGACACAATCCGGAAAATAGGGATAGACCCGACAAGAATCAGCCACAGTAATACTACCTTTAAGGGAGTAATACCAAGCCCAGAGGCCCACTGTACGGGCTCTCTAGTACTAGATGTTGTATTCGGTTCTCCCGACAACTTCCGAAGCGAAAAGTTAACCTTCGACATCGCTCCATTCCGAAGTGGCTATCAAGCACTACTCGGAAGAGCAGCTTTTGCTCGTTTTAATGCAGTACGGCATTACGCTTCTCTTAAGCTTAAGATGCCCGGTCCACGTGGCATCATCACAATTAGCGGAAACATCGAGCGTTCCTTACGCGCAGAAGAACGTGTGGCGGCTTTAGCAGCCGAACACTAAACGGCTTCTCCAACCAGAATAAATGATCGGCCGTCAAGACCGCGGACACGGCTAGATGAGTCCGGCGCATCACTAGCTGTAACAACTTAGATCTACCTAAAAGTGGTTCGATGGATTTATCCTCATAGGCGGTACCAGGGGCTTCCCGCATGTAAAAGGACTATAGTTCGGCTCGACCTTACTTATCTTGATTTTTAATGGTTTATTGAGAATAACCAATTTTTTGCACGACAACTTTCACCTAAGTTCTTCTCTTTTACAGATGGTAATCGTGCTACACCCTTCCAGAATACGGCACAACGGAGACACAGGCGCAGACGTGTAGCAGGGCCCTGCTCAAAGGTTTCTTTTTGGATTAAGACCCTGCGTAAACCTTTTTTACCATCTCTTGTTGCTTCACATCCTCCGGATACTCAGCATAACCGAGAGCGATGCTGACGTTATTGGCATTTCGCCACGTCAGAATGATGCACGTACCTGTACACTCAGGGATCATTATCAAGGGCGTTATTCAACCCGTTATATGTTGTAAAGACCCAATACCTTAGGGAGTGTTCGGCGTCGCGAGTTTGGCCTTATATGCATCAGCTCCGAATCATGTCTTTGGTCAAATGTTGGGTTTGCCTGGCTCCTGCGTTTTGCTACCTTACGTTCCGCTCTATCCTCTAAGGTGGCACCGAGAGAACTACTGCGATTGTGCCCTGGTTCATCCGGACTAGCACCTCAGTAGAGAAAGCCGAAACCGATCATCATGATAAAGCGCGAGACTGGTCAACCACTCGATGACTTAGCGGAATCTTCGGGATTCCTCCGCATTAACGAAGGGAAGTTTCCCGGTCATGTATGTACGCGCCCCATATTCGGATGAGCGTGGAGGTACCAGGGGCTATATAGTAGTCCCACCGTCAAACTCCTATGGCTAAGTGAAAGTGTTAAAGCAGTATAGTCCGGTTGCCTCGTTCGCTGTGCTATCACCTCCTTAATGGACCAAGACGTTGGATCAAGTGTGAATACGCATTTTTGCGAACACCCCCGCATTATATGCGTGGGTGCTGAAGCCGACGACTGCAAACTTTCAGGTTATATACATATATACATAAATGGCCGCACAGGGGGCATCATAATACTTTCAGGCAAAAGTATAAACACAGCCTTTATAATTTAATAGCATTGTTTTTACAATCGGGATACATGTCACTTGAACATGATACTCTTCGAGCACTGAGCCTCTATTACACGAGCGCCTTCTAGGACTCCTTCAAAATAGTGCTCGGCCGGGACACAACTGCGGCGGGCCTCGGGTTGTAATAGCGGTGGCCTCCATCTCCGCCCAATATGTCTTAACACGGGCAAGAGCCATCCGTGCACCCTCTATGCACGCGGACCTCTTTATAGCGTCAATTTGCGGCACAACGCCAAGGAATCGTTGCACTAGACCAAAATAACTATTCGGCCTCGGTCCCTCTGGCCAAAGGTGATCCACGACTGACCTCATAGCAAGTCCGGACAACCTATGGAGCTCGGCCACTCGGACATTTGTTCATTTAACAACAGCAGACGCATTGGAGTGCTGAACTGTGACCAGAACAACCTTTCCACTACATGATCTTTCTGATCTATGAAAAACTTGGTCGCATCAGCAGCACTCGCTGCCAAATCCAAGTACGCGTCTGCAGAACTCCATAATTTATCCAGAAGGGCATACTTCGGGTCTCCAAACCTCGTCCGCAACAAAAAGGTCTTCCCAGCCGTGATATCTCCGGCTTGATGGAGTTCCTCCTTCGCCGCTCTGATTTGCGAGCGGGTTTCCTTGGCCACTTCCATGGCCTCCTTCAGGTCCGCCGCCTTCGCTTGGCTTTCCTTTTCAAGAAGCTCATACCGGCCAACGGCATCTTTCAGCTCAACAGCCATCTTGGCTATTTTCTCTTTACTCCGGCAATGGGCAGCCTGTTCGGCTCTTAGCTCTTCGACCGCCTTTAGGGCGGCCGCATCACTCCTCCTGGCTTGTTCCTTGGCTCGGGCAAGTTCCGCCTGAAGGGTCTCCACGGCGACAGCTCCATCTGCAGTCACAACATATTATAGATACTAGCATCATGCTCCTCTTAATATGTGTTGATCATAGGAGAATACATACCCTGTGCCTCATCAAGCCGCTTGTTTACAAGCACAATGTCGGCATCTGCCGCATCAAGTTGCCGCTTCAGTTCGGCAAATTCACCAGTCCGGCTAACCACCCGACCCTCGGCAGCCTGCACGCAAAGGCAGCATGGTTATTACCTGGGACTATGATCCTCTAGTTGCCGTCTTGTTCGACAAAGAACCGTGAGTCTCGTGGGTTACTATCTGCATAGGGCACACCTAGCGTGTGCGGTACCGTCAAAATATATATTGCTTTGCGTACCTCAAAGCTTCTCAGCAGGCTCATAAAAGCTTCATGCAACCCGCTTTCGGTGGATAAAATCCTCTCAACCACCGTACCCATTAGCATACGATGCACTTCTGAGATAGCCGCTCGCTCCAGAAGATTCATCAGTGCGTCTGGTCGCGCACCGGACGGTCCCGGACTCTTTCTGTTGCTCTCCTTAGGAACCGGATACTCCGGACTTCGGGTGGCTGAAGGGTTACCTTCTGGTATTGGCGGATCAGGAGAAACCCTCCGTGACGACACCTCAAGGTCGTCCGCTTCATGAGGCGGTAGGCATGGGGAGGCGTTTCGCTCTCCATCATCTCCAGAAGAAGATTCCCCTAAGACGAACTCTATCGGGAAGGGCTACGATCTGGACGGCAAGACATATGTCTCGGTTATCATTCTCAGAAATCAAGCAGGATATATTTATCGAAAGTACTTTTGTTTACTCACAGCTCGGTGGAGGGCTGGTCCCCTTGCGGGTACTGTACGATAAGGATGCCCTCCGGGGTAGGACCCTCTGACAAATGTTTCTTCCCTCGCTTGGAGACCATTACTTCCAAGTCTTCGGAGGCGGTCCTCTTCCTTCCCTGGGGAGAGGGAATTTTAGATTCTTCCCCGGTTATCCTCCTTCGCGGAGGCACTAATTCCCCCGGTTTGGATGAATAGTGAGTGAGGCTCGCTCTCGGCTTCTTTGTTCCTCCCTTTATCTTCCCCTGATGGCGCTTGATAAGGCGCAAGCTCAAGCATCCTGGCTAGTATAGGATCCAGTGAGCCTTCGGGAAGGGGGGACGGACACCTGATCATCTTCGCCTTTTTTATCCAGTCCTGGTCAAAACGCCACTTTTCAGAATGACGTTGTGATAAATTAAAAGACAATGTGTTCGGCCGCAGAATTACTTACTTGAGTGTCTGGACGATTGCAGTCCAGACCCGCATCCTCGGAGGTGTCCGGACACTCTATTTGTGATCTGAAGAACGATATGTACATCTCTTCGAGCGTCACGCCGAAGAAGTGCTGAATAGTTCACGATCCTTCCGGTTTGAACTCCCACATACGGAGAGGTCGATGTTTGCAAGGCAGGGCTCGACGAACTAGCATGACTTGCATTACATTAACAAGGCTGACATCTCTCTCAAGGAGATCTTGGATGCGACTCTGCAATGTCGGCACATCATTTACTGGCCCCCAGTCCAGCCCCTTGTTGACCCATGACGCCAGTTGTGGCGGGGGGCTCGAGCGGAAGGCAGGGGAGGCTACCCACTTAGTACCCCGGGGAGCTGTGATATAAAACCACTCCCGTTGCCATAAACTGGACACCTCCGGGAAGGAACCCTTTGGCCATGGAACATCGGCGCCTTTGCTTATTACGGCACCTCCGCACTCTGTGTCGCCCCTCAATCATCTTCAGCTCCACATTGAAGGTCTTGAGCCATAAGCCGAAGTGTGGGGTAATGCGGAGTAAGGCTTCACACACGACGATGAACGACGAGATGTGAAGGATGGCATCCGGAGCCAGATCATGGAAATCGAGCCCGTAGTAGAACATGAGCCCTCTGACAAAGGGATCTAGACTAAAACCTAGCCCTCGGAGGAAGTGGGAGGCGAATACGACACTCTCACCAGGTTCGGGAGCGGGAACCTGCCCTCGAGCAGGCAGCCTGTGCGAGATTTCGCCGGTCAAATACCTAGCTTCTCTTAGCTTCTTGATGTCCTCCTCTGTGACAGAGGAGGGTGTCGTGGATTTGTCACGGCAGATGTCCTAGTGTGATGACTTAGTCATGAGGCCAACGCATCTTTGTAGTAGCTTGAGAGGGGTTGAGCGGAATCGAGAGACGCAACACAAGACAAGGATTTAGATAGCTTCGGGCCCCGGGAAACATCATCCTGTAATAACCCTACATGCTGTTTGTGGCTAGGTCTCATTATGATCATGAGGGAGTCGCCGGTAAGCCGGCTCTTTGTGTCTAGCCCTAGAGATTGTTTCTTATTCCTTGCCCCCCTCTTGGGGAACCCTGCCCCTCCTTATATAAGTTAGAGGGGCGGGTTACATGTGGAGTCCTAGTAGGACTAGGACTAGTCTATCTTCTCTTACAAGTTGATTACAAGTCCGGGTATTGCTTCCTCGTAAAGGAAATATTCGTCATCCCTTTCCTCTTAATCCGGCCCATCATAACGTGAGCCGGCTTTACGGGCTTTGGGCCTTGTTGTCCATCGACCCGCCGGGGTTACTAATGAGTCGCCAAGATCTGGCAGCTTATCTATGAATCGTCAAGCTCCGGGCGGGTCACCAGTGAGTCGCCAATTCCGGCTGGGTCATACTGCGGGGTATATCCCCGACATTAGCCCCCAGTTTAATTTGGATTTATCCATGTTAAACTGATCATGTAAAATAAACACAAGAACAAACTTGATAGGTTGTGCTCCGGGTTACATATTCTTGTAAGCCGGCACTGGTATCTTTAAGTCCTTGTCATTTCCTTCTTGATACATGCCCATGAACTCATAGCAAATCTCCTTTAGTAGATATGTTCAAACTTTGTGAATGCAAAAATTCCAGATACTTCTTTTGAGAAATCCGGGTCAATAGGCCAGCTTCAGAGTCAATTTGCTGGCATTGGTCTCTTGTAGAGAAATATTGTAAGAAATAATCCACTTGAACCGGCTTCCAAAGCACCGACTTAAAAAATATAGGTCTTGAAATACTCATCTGATTTTCCACCGGCTTAAAGATGTAGATCTTGCCGAGTTATAATTTTCAAAATCTCCGGGTTATAAAAGACTGATGATGCCGAGTCATAATTGTTGTTGACACTGGGTCATGTAATTGATCTTCCTGATTTGCTCAAAACTGACAATTTTGAAGTTATTCCTCCCTTATATGCATATCACCTGTAGCCCCCAAGTGTCGGGATGTCATGCTTGCAGCCACCTGGGACTTGTGATTGCCTTATGCTCATAAAGATTTCAACCAGTGTAGCCCCCAAGGGCCGGGTCATTATGCAATAATGAGCAGGGACTTTGTAAATATGATCATGTAAACTTGATCAACAACGTGTAGCCCCAAAGGGCCGGCTCAATAAAATATTACTGAGCTAGGACTTTGTATATGATTCATTGATAATACCATCAAATGATGTAATCTCCACCATGGGGCTTGAACCCACGTCCACAAGGTTAAGAGCTTTGTACTCTATCAACTGAATAATGGATCTTTCAATATAATGGATTAAGGCTTGTGTACCTTGAATTTCCTACAAGAGCAATTGGTAGCCCCCAAGGGCCGGCTCATTTAAAATGTGATGAGTCGGGTCTTCAATAAGTTGAGCAAAAAATGACTTTGCATTTGCCCCCAAGTGCCAGGTCGTAAGCCTGCAGCGACTCGGGACTATTTCCTCCATTGTAAAATAAATCACGCCCATTGATAAAAATAATAGCCGTTGCGCTAAAGCGACTTTGAAAACCTCAATCATAACACTAGTTATTGATAATCATAATAGAAATCCAGCCATGTTGGATATTCAAGATTTGAATAATATAATCCGGTATGAAAACCTCAATCATTCAATATCATCATGAAAATCGAGCCAGTTTTGGCTATTAAAGATTTGAATACCTCATCAGTTGACAAGTAAATCCGGAGTTTAAATACGTGGCGGCTCTTGGCCGATGACGATTTAATGCGCATTCATTGTAAGCCGGAATTTTTGTAACCCGATGCCTATAGCCCTTGAGATAATCAATAATTGATAACCCTTTTGAGACACCAATTTCAGTAATGAGCTTGGACTGAAGCATTTATATAAGTCATAGTTTTGCAAAACCTGCACAGAGTTTAAACAACATATGCCCTGGCAACTTAACGTCAAGAGCCAGGGCGGGTAACCACCCAAATGTAATCTTACCCTGCACACAAGTAGATCACAAGAACCCTTGGCGGTTTGCCTGTATGGGTCATAATACCTCACATATAACCCTTTGTGATATTGAATTTGTCTTGCCGGTTTACATGACCTGTGCGAAGGGTGATAACCCAATCCTTAGAAGCCAATGCTTCCACATAGATGATGATTGTCATAAGCTGGCGACTTATAGTCAAAAGTCAAGCCGGGTTAAGCATAAAACACTTATATACATTTGAGATATAATTCAAAAAAGGTATTAAGTCAAACCCAAAATTGTTCGCAAAAAAGACTTCAAAAATTTAAGGCTTCTGATTCGTATACGATCAGAAAACCGTTCCAAAGGGGTTGCGCTAAGATTCGAATACGATCATATAGCCCCCAGTGGATTTGGCGTTGCCGATCAAGAGGGTACCGACAACTATCTTCTCTTTGGTTCAAATACGACCTATGTTTGAACAGGAAGCCCCCAAATGACCTTGAGAGTTGTTTAGCGACGTTGATTCGAATATGATCCACGTCGGACCCAAAAGAGGTTAAGCTATGATTCGGTTACGATCAAGAAGCCCCCTAGTGAGTTTGGTGGTGTGCCGATCAAAAGGGCTTCGACAGCTATGTTCTCTTTGGTTCGAATACGACCTATGTTTGAACAGGAAGCCCCCAAGTGACCATATATTAGCATTGCACCGATCAAGAGGGTACCGACATCTATGCTCGATGAGCAGGAAGCCCCCAAGTGACCATAATAAGATAAGTCGTAAGGCAGGATACCTATGTTTGAACCGTGCATCATGGAAGCAAGTTCTTTTTGGCAACCTTTAATTTTTCTTAGAACTCGAACTTGCGAGAGATTAATTCTTTTTAAACCGGAACTTTAAACCGGATTTGAAAGCTTCAAAAATTTGTGAGAGATAAATTTACCTTGAGCCGGATTTGAACTGGATTTGAGAGTTTCAAAGCTTTGTGGTAAACAAATTTCCCTTGAACCGGTTTTTAAACCGGATATTAAGAGCTTCAGTGCTTTGTGGGAGAGAGATCTCTCTTGAACCGGATTTTAAACCGGAATCCTTCTTTCTAAGCCGGAAATTTTCTGACGGCCTTTAAATTTTTCACCAATATAACGGTAGTATCCTCCGGGACCGGGTTATCTTCCCCTCCAACGTCCTGAGGTTGTTGACTTCACTGAAAACCGACAACATTTTGCTGAGTCATATCATTGTAGCCCCCGAGTCTCATGGCGACTCGAGGAGTTGTCTTTAGATTCTCCATATTTGACCGTGATATAAACCGGCATAAGTTGTATATCATTGGTGTTGATAGTATGATGTGAATCCACAGAAGGTTGAGGCGACCGCGACAGGTTATAAATGATCCCGTATGAACCATGTCAGCAACTCGGCCAATGGTTCCTTCCAACTGGCGATTTGAAGTTAACCAAACTGTAGTGGCGGCGACTTGTGCGCCTGCCCATTGAGCCACCTAGTGCAGACGGCGGTTGATAGTATGTGATAATTTGCCTCCATTTTGTTTGAAAGAGAACCGGGCTTCCCAAGCAGTGACTTGCTCATACTCAATAAACAGCTCATGCAGACAGGTGCGGCCCGGTGTGTTGATGTAGACCAGGCCGTGAGAGACGGACGGTGAAGACGACCGCTAGGGGTGGGCGTTCGGTATAAACCGAAAATTCGGTTTCTACCGTTCGGTTTTTTCACAATTTCGGTTTTCAAATTTACTAACCGAAAATGTCAACGAAAAGGGCTAACTGAAACTTGATTAACCGACTAGTTCGGTTCGGTTTGCGGTTTACACCAAAAAGCATTTCTTTAAGCAATTTGTGCTCACCGCGGCTGCTGCAACCTCTTATATAGCCAAAGCTATGTGCCCCATTCGCTTCGTTCAAGCGAGGTGGGACTAAAAGAACGTCATGTCCAGACTTGTCTGGCCGCACACTCGCACACGGGCTGATTTCCATGCATGTGGTCGGCCCACAACCCACAAAATGGACGCCCGTGGTCTCTCTTTGCTAGTTGTACACGGGCTGGGTTGTCAAGCTCTATTTAGTAGAACGTCCAGGCCTAGTTAGCTTAGAGTTTTCTCGGAAAAAAAACAAATACTTTAGCATACAGAAGTGGGTGCCTGCGTGTGTATGGGAAAACGAGAAATGCTCTTTGTCCATATCGCGGAGAATAGCAGAGAGTTCGATACTAATACGTACGCGGTCTGACAGGTCCAGTTCGGTGTTATTTCGGTCAACCGAGATACGAACCGACTCAACTGAAGTTAGTTCGGTTATTGCAAGTAGAAACCGAAATTGTCTGTACTGAAATGAAAAACCGAAAATTCGGTTTTTTCGGTTTTGGCTTTGGTCCGGTGTTCTATGCCCACCCCTAACGACCGCAACATCTGAGGCAGCACAGACAGATGAACTAGCCGTGGCGTTGTAAGCCGGTGCAGACTGGCAAGTTGTCCTCCTTGTTGTAAGCCGGCGTGGTCGCGAGAGACGGCCACGACGTTGTAAGCCGGTGCGGGAGTCCGCTTAGTAACGACGACCTCCCGTGCCAAAAGATGTTGGCGTGCCTCCATCTCTTCGTTATAATATCACTTTTTGTCATAAATAATTGCCCTGCATAAACAGTATTGCAGACCAAAGCAAAGATAAACTTGTTCTTTTGACAAAAACAACATGTGCTAATAAAACAAACTTGGATGGATATCACCTGATTTGTTTGGACGACGGACTGCGAGTCAATCACAGGCATGGCAAGCCGCGCGGACAGCGAGTCAATCGCAGGCGTGGTAAGCCGTGCGGGCTGGCAAGTTGATGTAGAACGGGACACAGGAGCGGCGACTTATGCACGTCCGTTCATCGGGTAGTGTGGCACGAACGAAACACTGGGCCAGAACGTTTGCCAGTGTGCGCTCCGTACCCGCACTATGATGCCTCACTTGTAATGAACAATTGTCTGATGTGCTTTGACGATAGATGATTTGCATGCAGACTACTAACACCAATTAATTCATCTGCTGCATGATCTCCCATACTTTTGTCTTTTCCTTTTGTTGACTCTGGTCATCATGTGGTTAGTAATCCACTTTTTCCACCGCGGCCTCAAAGACGTAAGGTAACATGCAGGCGCTTGATAGGATGTATCCTTTTTCCCTCGCCCTCTTCTCACCCACAGTAGCACAGAATTGTAGAGAGCCCGTTCAGAGGTGGAAGGCGGCTGAAGCAAACATGGCCGAGGCGGCGGCATCCAACACGAGGACGGGCCCGAGGCCGTGGCAGCTTATGCGGCGACTCAACCAACAATTAATGCAGCCCTAATCCTCTCGATCTTGCTTCTCCGATCAATTGACCCAGATTGGTTGCTATGGTTTTTTCGCTGTCACTTTGGGCTCCGGGTCAAAACAACAGCTTGACTTATAGTAAGAACACTAGCTCCCTCGGAGTTTCAGAATCCTTCGGCTTCAAGCGACCCGAAATCCACTGAACAAATCACAGGATGGCGGCAGCTTAACCAGCCGTAACCCTAATTTTTCCTTGAACTTTAAACCTTGTAGACTATAAATCCAAACTGATGAACCCAAAGTTGATGCAAATCTTTCCAAGCGGCTTTTCTTTATCCGGAATTTACAAACCTTTCGATTCCTGTGAAAGATCCCTGGCAGGGCCGGCTTTTGAGGCCGTGGGGGCACAGACCAGCAGAACGGCCGATAGAGGCAAGGCGCTGTGGCTGCTCGTTGGTGCAGGCATGTGGAAAATCGTAGATGCTGATTAATCTCTATCTGATCTGATGTGGCCCTTATCTCACGTAGCCTTCTCTTGGTTTTCTTTTCCTTGATCTCTGCATGGGTAAAGGAATCCCTTGCATGCAGGTTTTCTTTCCTACTTGGACCCAAAGTTCCTAGGCAGCAGATGTTGACCGCTTCTACGCGGATAAGCTGCCCAAGGTTCTCCAAGCGATTTTTTTCACGACTCAGACTGGAACTTGTACTCTGATTTTTGTCTGAACATGTTATGTGCACGGATAACGACAACAGAAACCAGACCAATCTCAAGTAATTTAATGGACGTTTGGAGGTTTGTGCTGCTGATGATCTTCACGTGGAGTAGAAAAAGTAGTGTATAGGACTAGTACTCCAGTACATAGCAAGTAGTAGTGCTTGATTTCCTCGGGGCTTGAGCCGGCAACAGAAATTTTGTGGAACTAGACGGATCGGACAGCAGCAGAAATTTTTGTCGGTCTTGATAGAACCTAGGATTTGACCGCTTGCAGGACTTGGCGTCCAAACGAAATTAATCTGCCGTTGGTTTTGACGGATCGTGTCGCGTCGGCGGCGGCGCACAGAACATCAAACCCTAATTATTTTTCATCTCAATCTGGTCTCTGCTATTCCAACCGCTTGTTGTGTAGATGATGTGGATCCTTCTGTACAGGTTTTGTTAATCCGGCACATCACGAGCTTCTCAATCCTCAGAAAAGATCCCTCCAAGAACTCAACACCACCGTGCGCAGGCCCCACGGTGGGCGCCAACTGTCGTGGATTTGTCACGGCAGATGTCCTAGTGTGAGGACTTAGTCATGAGGCCAACGCATCTTTGTAGTAGCTTGAGAGGGGTTGAGCGGAATCGAGAGACGCAACACAAGACAAGGATTTAGACAGCTTCGGGCCCCGGGAAACATCATCCTGTAATAACCCTCGTAAAGCAAATATTCTTCATCCCTTTCCTCTTAATCCGGCCCATCATAACGTGAGCCGGCTTTCTGGGCTTTGGGCCTTGTTGTCCATCTGACCCGCCCGCTGGGTTACTAATGAGTCGCCAAGATCGAGCAGGTTATCTGTGAATCGCCAAGCTCCGGGCGGATCACCAGTGAGTCGCCAATTCTGGCCGGGTCATATCGCGGGGTATATCCCCGACATAGGGCATCCACCGACCTTGAAGGTTGGATCCGGACATGATTGTAGGTCCGAAGCGCCTAGCCCGAGCCTTGGGTGCTGGAACTCGAGGTGGGGGAAGGATTCGATTGAGCGCGAGAAGAAGGGACAGGCCTAGACCCCTTTATAAAGAGGATGAATATCAAGCGTCCTCCGCGTGGCCGTTTGGGACTTGCCTAAAATCGAGGAGTCATACCAACAGGCACGATTGGGTTAACCATACTCGTATTGATGAGAATCCCATGAAGAAAGGGACACGATCTCTGCTTCGACAGGACATGCCAATAAAAACCGCCTCGCAACACGTGCAGTGGCACGCTCGGAAAAACGGTTCGTCATGACCAGACCACGGCAGTACGTCATGTTATGAAAAGCTATCAGCAGATTAGATTTGTGGAAATATTATTCTCTCTACGGTGGTATGCGGAATTTGTTTTGCTGAGCCGGACACTATCCTTGTGTTCAAAAACTTCTGTGGAGTATTCGGAGGAGGAACCCGCCTTGCAATGCCGAAGACAATCTGCGCGCCGGACTCATCATCATTGAAGCCTGGTTCAGGGGCTACTAAGGGAGTCCTGGATTAGGGGGTCCTCGGACAGCCAGACTATATCCTTTGGCCGGACTTTTGGACTATGAAGATACAAGATTGAAGACTTCGTCCCGTGTCCGGATGGGACTCTCCTTGGCGTGAAAGGCAAGCTTAGCAATACGGATATGTAGATCTCCTCCCTTGTAACCGACTCTGTGCAACCCTAGCCCCCTCCGGTGTCTATATAAACTGTAGGGTTTAGTCCGAAGGACAATAACCATCATACCATAGGCTAGCTTCTAGGGTTTAGCCTCTATGATCTCGTGGTAGATCAACTCTTGTAATACTCAAATCATCAAGGTCAATCAAGCAGGAAGTAGGGTATTACCTCCATCGAGAGGGCCCGAACCTGGGTAAACATTGTTTCCCCCGCCTCCTGTTACCATCCGCCTTAGACGCACAGTTCGGGACCCCCTACCCGAGATCCGCCGGTTTTGACACCGACACTCTTATAAAAAAACGGAGTTGTTAATGATGGTGCCATCCTGCAATATAGGCCGTCCGATTTATATCTGACGGATAGGAAGGAAACTATGGCAATTTTGAAAAAGATACCCACACCCCTATCCATATTTGCAAATTAGGCCTCCCCTTGATCATGTTGATGTTCTGTGGAATGCATGGGCATCTTGCTAGTACTACGTATAACATATAGAACATTGATCATAATTTGGGCTAATGTGTGGCTTTTGCAGCTCAGGTCTAAATACTTGTCATAATGTAGAGGGCGGGGCACTATACTATGTGTGATAAACATGGTGTACACGTATGGAACATGGTTTAGATTATGAATATATAGTTAGTACATCAAATGTACTATTATTTGGAATCAACATCCAGTTTATTCAAAAAATCGAATGTGATTTCATGTAGTACACATAGTTCATATCTATCTCTATAGTAATCTTGTGGTGTGTTATTAAGGTAATACACGAATGATGGTTGAAGTTGGCAACAATCATGATTATAGATTCTTATTGTAATAGAGAAACGAATTCAAATTCAGTTCGAATTGCAGTGGTAGTATAGACATTTGGAATGCACTAAAATGTTGGTATGAGTAGGTTACATGCATTATCTGACAAGCAAAAAAAATTTAATTGGACATAACATGGATTCATACTACCGAATAGCATTTAATTGCACTAAATTGTTGGTATGAGTAGCTTTAAATAGCATTTTTATAGTAAAACGGGGCAAGACTCTCTCTTTGTGTGGTGTGAATAGTTTTATTTTTTTCGTTTTCTTTTTGGTTGAGGGAAGTGCGAATTTATTTGGTATGTACAAGTACAATATTACACGTTAGGCTTGTCCCTAAAATTCAACCCGCGCCTTGTTATATCCCGAAAATTCAGATATCATGCTCCCAAAAATGGCGCCTTCACAACCCGCTACTTTGCTATCCCGAAATTACAACGCGAGCGAAAACTCCCTCCATTGCCAAATCCCGACACGAAATCCCCCTTATAACCCTGAGCCGAAAGGGCCGCTAGTTCAAATCGGTGGGGGGTACTTTTGTAACACACCCTACATTTTGGACAAGCGCGTCCCTAAGTCATGGTTCACCCCCTCCCATCGCCTCCTTTTCGCCATTTGAAATCCCAGGCCGCCATAACCACTCCGCTCCAGACGCGAAACCCCACCCTCCTCCGACTGCCACCTCACCGCTGCCCAGCCGGAGCCTGTTCCCCGACGACGTCGTGCACCGGAACAGCTCGACGTCCCTCGTCCACCTCCCCAGATGAGGATCCGTTGTCCATCTCGTCGTCCCGCCGGTTCAGCCGCCCCGTCCTCCACCTCCAAGGAGCTGCTCCGACGATCGCCTCGTCTATCGCGGCTGCTCCATCCCCGCAGCACCGCCTTAACCTGCTCCACCGGAACTGCAACATCCTCACCGACTCCTCGGACGAAGCCGAGTCCTACTTGGCGCCACCAAAGAGGTTGTACACTCATCGCATCGCACCTTCTCCTTAGCTCGACCTCTCGGCACCGACGATGCTCCATCCCGCACCCCCATGGAGCGGCTGCCTTGAAGCCGGCGCCGCGGGCGACATCTCCACGGCGGCTCTCCCCCAGTGCGAGGCCCCTTCGGCGGCGGCGTCCATACCAGCCGGATCTGCTACTGCTGCTCCGACTCTCGCTCGATCGCTCGCTCGCCCAGCTGCTGCTGCTCCAGCTCTCGCTCGCTCGCTCGCGCTGCTGCTGCTCCGGCTTTCGCTCGATCGCTCACTCTCCCAGCTGCTGCTACTCCGGCTCTCGCTCACTCGCTCGCGTTGCTGCTGCTGCTGCTCTCCCCCTAGCTCGTGCTCTGCTGCCTTGATTGCTTCTACACTTGATCGTGAATCAATTTTGGGTCGATCGATTTTGAAGTGGGGCTCATGGAGTTAAGGAAGAACCACCCAACCGGGGACGGGGGCTCGCTTGAGAGGTATCCCACTATCTATCTTAGGGTTCAGGGTGGGGGCGGGGGGCCTATAGGGCTGGCCGGGGCGGCGGCGGACCGGTGGTGTGGAGTTGTTTTGGGGCGGCGAGGCGGCGTTGGGGCTGGTGGTGGTTGGCGGCTCAGGGGGGTGCAGGTTGAAGAAGAACTGCATGCCCTCCCTAAACTACATGTCAAGTGCCTCTCTGCTACCATTGCGTTCAGTTTCGACAGTAACATTCAGATTCCACAGTAAATTTCAGTTTTGTGATTAAGTTCAGAGTCAACAGTTTTTACCTCATCTGTTGTAGTCAGGTGGATTTTGGTGATGTAAATTTTACATCTATTTTACATCATCTATTGGAGATGCTATTAGAATCCCACTTGAGATTGACGATATCTGTCTTGTGCTGCTTCAGCCTTGAAGTCTTATGGCTCACCGGGGTTGCTCCAACGACAGAACGATCCATCACAACAGAGTAGTGCCCTGGACGCCGTCTAGAGATTCCTCAGATCTTCCTCCACACCTCCGACAGCCACGTCTGCCTCAACTGCTTCAGCGACCAACCTAATGATCTTTGAGAGGTCGACACGCTACTAAGAAAGAGGTTGTACACTTGTTGCATCACTTATTACTATACATTCATGTCGATCCATTAGGGCTATTTCGGTTTGACGGAAAAACATACCAATAGGGAATTTTCCAATGGCACTCTACTATTCAATTATTCATGCATTTTGTTGAAAGGAATGAAGCAAAACATCCACCTGGACCTAATTTTCAAAATCCTATGCATGAAAACAAGACCAAGTGCATTAGTGGCAGAATAACATTCTAACTGTACATGCTTTCATATGGTTTCACTTCATTTTGGCCATGTTTCTTTGAATTCCTCTGCTCTTCCAATTCCTGTAAACCAAACACCCAAGTTGACAGAAATCCTGTGTTTACAAATGCTTTGTTTACCATGTGCATTCCTATCCTATTCCGGTGTTTTTCCTATCCCTGCGTTTTTAGAATCATGCAAGCCAAATGAGCCCTTATAGAATTACTTCAGTTATAGGTAGGTGTCGAAGGGAACTTTGTGTGGTTTGTCCTGCTCCTTCCGCGACGTTGTCCACCTCACCTGAGGTGCTCCATCGACAAAAAAATCCACCAAACCAGACATCACGACTCCTGACCATCCTTCGCCGCCTCAGATCTCCTTCCTGCCGGGCACCCACATAGCAGCATCACCATCATCGACTCAGCAGATGAACACGAGGAGTACACGGGTCCACAAGAGAGGTCGCACTCTTTTGATTACGCTTATGTTATGCATCGCTTAAAATTACCTCGCTACTTTATCGTCCTGTTCACCTCTTGGAGTCCAAGTCAGGTCCAAATTAATGTTCAAACTTGAGTTCTAAATTAGTTGTGGGGCACATATCGAGGAAGCCTTTGAATAGTATCTTTGTCTAATATCTGGTTCACCTAGGGTATGCCTATGTTGTTCATCTTGGGTGGGAAACAAATAGTAAAGCAATCATCATCTGTCTTTTTATTAAATTAAAGCAATCATCAGCCTGCTATCATTATTTTTGGATCCATCCACTGTTTGTTACCATCACTCTAAATTTTTGCATGCTCTCCTTACATAATCTCACCATATTTTTTTCGTATGCATGTAAGATATTGTACACAGTCATGCTGAACATGTAGAGAAAAAGAGAAGAGTTTTGTGTGGCAATACAATGTCATGCAGGCATCGCTCCATGGTGGGTTCAATGGCAAGCCCTCCCCACCCCTCTCCAGATTGTAATCCAGAGGAAGATATCTGTTCTGAGGCGGATTCAGACGCCGTTGACCACTCCTATTTACCCCCAAGGTGTTTGCTCTACCTTGGCATGATGATGTTAGTCATATCATGCATATGTTGCCTTGCAGTGCCTACTTTTGACATCATATATGTCATCTTCTTAGTTTAGACATGTTACAGCCACCTGTTTAGTTTCTATATCATATATGGGAATTATGCAGTCTCATGTCTTTTAGCCAGCCATAATATATGTGAAATGTGCAATGCCATCCTGTTTAACCAGGCATCATATATTTGAATGATATCTTGCCCATCCTTTTCTTCATTACATTTCCATTTGTCGACAATGTTCGTACATTATACTACTCTTCCTGTGAATCAGCCATTTGGGTGGGAGATTGAAAAATCTGGAGTGAAAACAAGGCCTTTAGAGTAGACAGTGCTACCTATCGAAGCAGATCTCTTGTTGGGTCCTGATAGCTCCTCAGAGATGGATTTAGAGACAGATGACCAGTCCTATTCCCCCACCGAGGTGTATGCTCTAACTTGGCACGACGTTTTAGTTATTCATCATATCTTTGAATTATGTTATGCTATGCTATCCAGTTTAGATAGACATCATATATGTGAAATTATGTCATGCTATCTGTTTTAGTTAAACAATATACATGTCAACTATTTCATGTCCTGTTTTTTCCACACTATCTATTGCATCTGTCTCTCATACAATGTCTGTACATCCAACTATGTTTCCTGTTTATCAGCCATTTGAATTGGAGCGGGTGATGCCATAATCTAGCGGACTAAAAACACGGTCTTCAAATAAAACAGTGCTACCTCTTGGTGGAGATAGCACCCTGGTTGTACATGCACGAGAACCAGCCCTACCACACATAACCCCAACTCTCGCATGATTGTACCCCTCATGCGATGGGTGAGAACCAGCTTCACCCAATCTAATCCCAACCCCAGCAGATAGTAACCCAGTTCCTTTTGACACAACACCATCTCCACCACAGAGCTCCCAAACAAGAGCAGTTAGTAAGGCAGATCCAGTGCCCAAAGGGCCAGTACTACCACGGCGAACCCCAACTCCACCAGTTAGTACGCCTATTCCTGTGGAGGAAGCACAACCAGCTAGTCATACTTTAGCATCTATCGCATTGGATGTTGTTAAATCGTATGTGCGTATCTTCTCATCTTGGAAATATTATACTGAAGATGAAGGAAAATGCCAGTTGCAGGTGTTTGTCCAGGAGTTATGTGTAAGTAATGTTACTCATGGCAATTACTTTGCTTTGTCCCATACATCCTACCTCCATGATGGTTATAATACAACAAAATTTCCCATTTTTCTGTATAGAGAAGGACCAATTTGGAAACTCAGGATGAGGTAACCTGTGCTAATACCTCTGCTATCTTCAAGAATGCTTGGTGGCAGTATAGGAATTACCTGAAGAAAACGTACTTCACCGGCAAAGAAAATCATCAAATTCCCTTACGTTCTCCTGAGATACATTTACTGGACGATGACTGGGAACGCCTTGTTCTGTACTGGTCCTGAACCAAGAATGTGGTAAGGTCTATGAGCTCATTTTCTATTTTTAAGTACTATATTCTTGTGTCTTACTGTACTCTGTTCATGTAGAACAAGTGCCTAAACCTGAAGAACAACTGTTCTAATTTAAGATTCCATTGCTATCATAGTTCCAAAAAGCGCTAGGCGTTAATTGTGCGTTTTGCCACCGCCTTGCGCTTTACTGACCAAAGCGCATGCTTATGCGCAGTTATGCATAGATTTAGCGTAGTTATGTGCAATGTGTTTCGCCAACGCCTAGAGCCTAGGCGCGCTTAAGCGCTCGCTTAGGCACGCCTTTTTTTAACTATGATTTCTATCTTGCATACTGCTTTGCTCTTATATCACTGTATTTACTCATACAAACTTATTTTTAAATTGAAGGATCCAATCGAAACTCCAATGGAACAGCAGGTATGCTCACACATGTTTCTTTAACATGCTTGCTCTTATCAATAGCTCTGTTGATTTCAATTTCAATTGTGTATACAGTTGACTTCTCATATCATGCACATTACTAGCATCACAACAAAGAAAATAGTGTTGTTGTACATGTAGACCCGTGGTACCCATTTGAAATCTTGTTGTGCCGTGTAGTTTCCCACGCTTTGTATTCCTTCACTGTTGCTTTGTCTTGAACTGATATGATTTGAACCGTGTCTCTATTTTGATTTGGCAAGACAATGTAGTGACCATAGGACATAGATATATGTTTGTTTGATGCTTTTATTATGTACTAGTACTTGGCAATAGAAGACTTGGTAGTTTAATCATGTCCACCTTACTAATGAATTGGTTCACCGAAATGAGTTTCATATACTAGTACATGCTAAACTGTTATGTATGCCTTGTTTCTTCTTTTAGAATCTTTGGCGAATATTTGGGAAGAGTGCCTTATTAAGCAATGGTAAAGGAAGTAATGCAGATAAGGTTCAGGATAGTGACACATCCTTGTTGGTCTCCAACAAAGCTGATAAAACAGCTAAGGAAGACTATCTCGAAGACAGTGAGACAACCCCAAAGTCTTGTCTTAGTTTAGTGTTGGAGTTACTGGCCACTACCGCTTGCACAAGCTGTTCAAACTCACTGTCTAAATCAGTTCGGTTTCTTGAGTCTCAACTACAAGCTGAAAGACATCGATCAGCTGTGCTGCGACAAGAAGCGGAAGGACTGCGGAAGTCCCTCGAGCATTCAGATGCATACTTTCTGGTGCAAGAGCAAGTGTTGGAGGATTTTAGCGCCAAACAGGACAATGCTAATAAGCTTGCTAAGCTTATTGCCAGCATGGTGGATACCATGTTTCTTGAGCTCTTCTGAAGTTGTTTCAGTTATGCTCTTGTTTTCTTTGCCGCGTTTATTTACCTTTGGTGGCCAATTTTTACGGCTAGTGCATGTAATATGCTGCTTTGTTCCCTATATTTGCACTGGTGGCAAACTTTGATGCCCAGTGGATGTAATATGTGTAATAGCGGTAATAGGCTAGCGTTAATTGCTTGCTTATTTATTTCCTTATTGTCTTGTTTAGTTGTTTGCTTGTAGTCATTGCAGTTATTTTTCTGTGTTTTTCTAGTGGCCACAATAACCTATCTTTGGAAACTAGGCCAAAATAATCATGGCAACACACGGACTGTTGTAACCTGCGGGCCATATGATCTATGGGCCTTCTACGGGCCGTAGGATCCATTGGCCTTCTATACGGGCCGTAGGATCCATGGGCCTTCTACGGGTCGTACGATTCATGGGCCTTTTACGGGCCGTAGGATCCATGGGCCTTCTACGGGGCGTATCATCATTTCGCCAATCATGGGCCGTACTATTCATGGACAATAATGGGCCGTTAATAGGCCGTATTTGATAACTCTATGAAAACAGCCCAACGGTTTTTTTGACATGAACACGGCCCAACTATTATCGGGCCACAAACGGGCCGACTGTAACCACGGGCTGAATTTGGCCCACAAGCAGAAAATGACAGTAACGGGCCGTAAGTAAACGAATGTGGAAATGAGCCCAAGAATAAATGGGCCCCGAGAAGGCCGAAAGATAACATGGGCTGGAAGCATTAGCGGAATAATGGGCCGTTAATGGGTATAAAGTGATACACTGTTCATTACGGCCCAGTTTCACCATGTGCCGTTAATGGGTATAAAGTGATACACTGTTCATTACGGGCCAGTTTTACCACGGCCCGTTAATGGGCCGAGAGTAATAAGGGCCTCATATGGGCCGAAAGACGTCATGGGCCATACATGGGCCAGAAGTTAAAATGGGCTGGAATTATATTGGACGGCCTAGATGACGCTACTGGGCCTAATTCAGATAGGTCGTAAACGGGCCCTGGTTTAGTGGGTTGTAAATGGGCTATATGCAAACAGGTCATTCACAGGATTGTTGTGGGCCGGCCTGCCACCTTTTGACCAAGTCAAACGGGCCGGCCTTTTCACAGGAATGGTCCTCTGTTGGGCCGTGCCACATGTTGACGCATCATAGGCGCTTTGGGTCCAATGAGTGGATGACATCTGTCCCAACGGTGAGCCGACATGTGTTTCCTCCAGCCAATGATGATTTTACACGTGGAAAATCCCCATTGGTCGGGGCTGTTAACGGGTTATCGGATCAAAAACCAGACCCGATAGCTTAACGACGTTCTGTTACGGTGGATGCCACGTGTCGGTCACCCTTGACGAAAGCACTTCTGTGACGCGCGATTTATCGTCATGGAAGTGGACACTTCCGTGATGATAATTTTGGTAATGTCATGGAACACTTCTACGACAGCACAAGCATGACTACCTTGATTCTGTCATAAATTTGTCATGGATGTACATGCATGACAGAAAACGTGACCTACTGTGACAAACACGTATCATCACGGAAGTGTATTTTTTTGTAGTGTATGTAATCTAGATTATTGACTCTAGTGCAAGTGGGAGACTGATGGAAATATGCCCTAGAGGCAATAATAAAGTTGTTATTATTATATTTCCTTATTCATGATAAAGGTTTATTATTCATGCTAGAATTGTATTGGACGGAAACTTAAATACATGTGTGGATACATAAAGAAATATCATTTCCCTACTGAGACTATACTAGACTAGCTCGTTGATCAAAGATGGTCAAGGTTTCCTAACCATGGACATGTGTTGTCACTTGATGATGGGATCACATCATTAGGAGAATGATGTGATGGACAAGACCCATCCGTTAGCTTAGCATATGATCATTCAGTTTATTGCTATTGCTTTCTTAATGTCAAATACATATTCCTTCGACCATGCGATCATGCAACTCCCGGATACTGAAGGAATACCTTGTGTGCTATCAAACGTTACAACGTAACTGGGTGATCATAAAGATGCTCTACAGGTATCTCGGAAGGTGTCGGTTGAGTTGGCATGGATCAAGATTGGGATTTGTCACTCCGTGTATCGGAGAGGTATCTCTGGGCCCTCTCGGTAATACACATCACAAGGAGCATGCAAGCAAAGTGACTAACGAGTTAGTTACAAGATGATTTAGTACGGAATGAGTAAAGAGACTTGCCGGTAATGAGATTGACTAAGTATGAAGATATCGATGATCGAATCTCGGGCAAGTAACATACCGACAGACAAAGGGAATTACGTATGTTGTCATAAAGGTTTGACCGATAAAGATCTCCGTTTAATATGTAGGAACCAATATGGGAATCCAGGTCCCTCTATTGGTTATTGACCGGATAGGCTTCTCAGTCATGTCTACATCATTCTCGAACCCGTAGGGTCCGCACGCTTAACATTCGTTGACGATATAGTATTGTATGAGTTACGTGAGTTGATCACCGAATGTTGTTTGGAGTCCCGGATGAGATCATGGACATGACGAGGAGCTCCGGAATGGTCCGGAGGTAAAGACTGATATATAGAACGATGCTTTTTGGTCACCGGAAAGGTTTCGGGATATACCGGGTATTCATCGGGTCACCGAAAGGGGTTCCGGGAGACCTACGGGGAGTATATGGGCCTAATGGGCCAAGGGGAGGCACACACCAGCCCACAAAGGGCTGGCGCGCCCTCTCTCTGGCTGTCGGCCTTATGGAAGGAAAGGGGGAGGGCTAGCCCCTCCTGCCTTCCTCCCGCGCGCCTAAGAAGGCAAGGGGGGGGGGGGGGGGCTAGGGCAGGGGCCAAGGGTGGCCGTCGGCCCCCTTTGAGGAACCCTAGGCTGCCTCCCCTCCTCCCCCACCTATATATATGTGTGGAGGGAGAGGGCAACACACACCACGATCCCCAAGCCGTGTGCGGCATCCCTCTCCCTCTAGTTCATCCTCAGTCATACTTTTGTAGTGCTCGACGAAGCCCTGCGGAGATAGTTGCATCACCATCGTCACCACGCTGTCCTGCTGCCGGAACTCATCTACTACTTCGCCCATCTTTCTAGATCAAGAAGGCAAGGACGTCATCATGTTGAACGTGTGATGAACACGGAGGTGCCGTACCCTCTAGACCGAAAGCGGAAGCGTTAGTTTAACGCGGTTGATGTAGTCGAACGTCTTCATGATCCAACCGATCTTAGTACCAAACGTACGGCACCTCCGAGTTCAGCACACGTTCAGCTCAATGACGTACCTTGAACTCTTGATCCAGCAGAGGGTCGAGGGAGAGTTCCGTCAGTACGACAGCATGGTGACGGTGATGGTGATGAGATCCGCGCAGGGCTTCGCCTAAGCACAACGTGAATATGTCCGGAGGAGTAAACCTTCCAGAGAGACGCCACACACGGCTTGGAACAATTGGTGTGTCTCCAAGGGGTGCCCTACCCATGTATATAAAGGAGGGAGAGGGAGGAGGCCGGCCCTAGGGGGCGCACCATAAGGGGGCCCCTAGTAGGATTCACCCTATTCTTTTCCTTCTCATGGAGGTGGAAAGGGGGAAGGAGAGGGAGTAGAAGAAGGAAAGGGGGAGTGACGCCCCCTTCCCTAAACCAATTCAACTTCCTCCCTTGTGGGGGGCGCACCAGCCCATTGTGGGCTGGTTAGCCTCCCTCCTACGGCCCATATGGCCCATATCTTTCCCTGGGGGGGGGGAGGGGGGGTCCGGTAACCCCTCCGGTACTCCGGTATGTACCAGATACACTCCGGAACCCTTCAGGTGTCTGAATACTACCTTCCAATATATCAATCTTTACCTCTTGACTATTTCGAGACTCCTCGTCATGTCCATGATCTCATCCGGGACTTTGAACAAACTTCGTTCACTGTCATGGTTTTGTCACGGCAGATGTCCTAAGGAAAGGACTTAGTCGTGGAGCCATCATGCGGGTTAGCTTAAAGGGGTTAAAGCGGACAAGGGACACATAGAGTTTATACTGGTTCGGCCCCTTGAGATGAAGGTAAAAGCCTAATCCAGTTGTTGTGGAATTGCTAGGGTTTCGATGACCAGGGAGCGAATACGCTTTGCCTGAGTCTCGAGTTGTTGTCTGTTCTCCTAAACCGCCGCCAGGTCGTCCCCTTATATACATGGGTTGACGCCTGTCGGTTTACAGAATCCTGAGGACGGCTCATAAACGTGTCCGGCTCGGTATCTTCTCTTTATCTTACAACACAAGTTTACATACCCATACCGGTTTATGTCTACAAGCCTTGAACCGGCTTTGGGCCCTGGGCCTTCATAAAGTGTCACCGTCTTGTCTTCATGGGCTTCAGGCATAGTGAACTACTATGGGGTTAACCCGGCCTCTCCTGGCCGGTTTACGCCCAGTAGTAATATCCCCAACATTAGGCCCCAGATTGATTTGAACTGGTTCATGTCAACCCTCAATACTTAAGAAGAATCTTCTTCAGCACCTTCACATAGTCTTGTAAACCGCCGTGACGTCACCTTCCAGGACCATGATAAATCGCCATGACGTCATCTTTTATTAAAAACTACATATAACCCACCTTCATTAATGGGCCTCCGACAATCGAGGCAACAGAGCTGTCACATATCCCATTTTTTCGGGCTCCTCGATTCTCGCGCCTACCTTTTATCCATTCACCTTATAAATAAGGCCGAGGGGTCCCTTTCACTTTTCCCCCTCGTGCGTCTTCACGTCATCTTCTTCCTCGCACCGACCGACCCTCAAGCTCTGCCGCCGCCGTCGTCCTTCGCCTCTGCCTCAATGACGACCACTGCATCAACCTGACCGTACCAGAGAAACACGGCGCTCCTCCGCTGCTTCCTCAACACCAGTAAGTTCCTTCTTTCCTCACTCCAGATCCATCATTAGGGTTCGGTGTTCTTCATAGCTCTTCAAAGTTCTTGAAGCTGTTCTTCCTTGTTCCTCTTCAGTAATACCAATGGCTAGTTAGATCTGATTTCTCTAGCGCCCTTGTAGTTTAAACTCCTTTTCTCTTTGTTAGGGCTTAAAACTCATCTGAACTTGCTAAACTCTTCAAACGCTTGAACTAGGTCAGAATATATTTTGATTTTCCAACGCACGATAGATCTGAAATTACCATGTCTCGCCATGAAACTTGTTTTTCCTTCACTTATGCACCTTTAGACATATATCTTCAATACCAGATTAGGCGGTTTAACCTCATAGAAAAATGATGACCCAGTAGATAACATTAGTCCCCTGTTGAACCGCCAATGCATTCGTCATTGTACTGTCTCAATTGTCAAACTCCGGTTTACCGATAACAAACCCTGGTTTAACAATATGCTTACATCCTTGTACCGCTTTATAGCTGTTCAATGTGTATCTTAAACCGGCAATAATCATGTTTCAGCTTCTCACTGCAATGGCCAAGCAAGTCTATGAATGCAACTGGGTTCCTTCCCGGGTCAGGGAAGATCAGTTAAACAGATGCGTCACAAAGGGTGCTTTGGCCAAGAAAGATGTCATCCACTGGAGGGCTCCTGGCCCGAAAAATCCTCCTACACCAAGGACAGAAAGGTAGTCATTTTTGCTGACCATCTGGGCCGAGGCTTTAGCCCTCCCGGTTCAAAATTCTTCCGAGATGTGCTGGCTAGTTTTCAACTTCGCCCAGAAGACATCGGTCCAAATTCTATGACCAACATATGCCACTTCCAAGTCTTTTGTGAAGCTTATCTGCAAGAGGAACCTACAGTTGAACTGTTTAGGGATTTCTTTCACTTAAACCATCGCACAGAGTTCACAGATGGACCCAATACTGAATTGGGCAGAATGGAAGTTCAGAAAAGGAAGGAAGTCACTTTCCCTCATCCCAAGCTCCACAGTTACCCCAAAGAATGGAACCAGACCTGGTTTTATTGCAAGGATACATCTCCAACTGATGAAAACCCCCTGTCGGATTACCGCCCTGAACGCCTTAGCAATACGCATCCTTTTCCATTGATGTTCACAACAAAGGAAAGGGCCATCTATGCCCCACAGTTGTCGAAGCTTAGAACCTTTATGGCAAACGGTTTAACAGGTGTTGATTTTGCTCGTTGCTGGATCGGCTGGAGCATCCTACCCTTAAGCCGGCGCCCCGACTTGATGTGTGAATATACAGGGAGTTTGACCGACCCCCAACGGCACATTAATATCCAACTGACATAGGCTGAAATTACTGAGGCTGTCAAGAAAATGTTGAATGAACCGGAGGCTGTCTGCAGCCAAATCGAACTAAGTCCTTTCTGTACCTTCAACAAACCGCCTTCTGTAAGAATTATCTAACTTCCTTACTGTAAGTTACCTCTTTTCAACATATTTCCTGAGAGTTTGTCTGATTTTGACAGGGTGATGATCCGTTCTGGAATAAAAAGCCACAGGACAAAGCAGCAAAACCGCAAGACAAATCGGCTAAGCCAGTTCGCCCAAAGACCAAGGTTGTTAAAAAATCTACCAAGAAAAGGACCACTGCATCCTCCGAGCCAAATGCTGATGACGATGTGGGTAACCCGGAATCAGAGGTAGAACTTGACTCTCTTGGTTCATTTTTCGTACACCTCATTGACAATGATTATTATCAGGACGACGTTGAAGGAAGTCACGCTGATGATGTAGATGTAATCATTCTTTCCTCCGATTCAGATCCTCTACCAACATCAAAAATCCGTCGAGCAAACCGGAATGTAAAATTTTCTCACCCCCTTGCTTACTTGGACCCAAACTTTCTTTTGAAGATGCAACAGCAAGAAACTCTCCGCACAACCCGGCACAACGGCCAGGTAGTTACCTTCGCCGATTTACCAAACACTCTGGTTCGGAAACGCCGATCAGAGGTCTCTTCTACCCTTGACACTTCATTCCCCAAAGCGGGTTGTTTCTGTCAGCCTCTTAACATGTCTGATTCAAATTATCAGGGTACTTCCCACTCATCTTCTGGCGAGTCATCAGCCACAAAGCTTCCACCCCTCAAAACAGTTCTTGGGTGAGCTATACACTTGTTTTTATCCCTGATGTGTTATTTTTATAGACTGTATCGATCCTCATATTTATGTTTCTCAGCGCCAAGCCAGACCCAAAGAAGAAGGCTCGGTTGAATAAACCGGCTGATGATAACGTGGCTGTTGAACCGAAAAGGACTCCAGATCCTGAAGAGACCGATGCTGACGCCATGCTTATGACCCACCGCCTCAAGACCATGACATCTTTGCTGAACATGTGGAAGTTGACACCACAAGCCGTGCTGACCAGCCAACCAGCCCTGTCCGAACTGATGACAAACCGGTCAGTCCAGTTAAAGATACTGACAAACCGCCAACTCCAGTAAAGGCTGCTGATGACAAAGATGATGATATTATGATTACTGGCACCGGCCACACCACTCCTGGCAATCCTGTCGCTTTGTCAAAGCATACTGCCAAAGATGAGCTCTCTGCTATCGGCAAAGGAAAATGGAATGCCGATTTATCAAGCTACGCTCATCTCAATGCTCAAGACATTCACTATGGCTTCTTGAACCGTCTGTATACCAGCCGTGACTATGAAGCTCGTTTGGTAAACTTGATGAAGGAGCGATATGAGGTAACTACATAACTGTTTCTCTCTTACGTCCAATTGCAACTTATCAACTCTAGTAGCCCCCAAGTGACGGTTTATGATACCAATCTTAACCGGGACTTAGTAATCACTTTATGTTTGCAACACTGCATCTTTTTTCACTGGTGTAGCCCCCAAGGGCCGGTTTAAATTTATAAAGATGAACCGGGACTTCTAAAAGATTGCCCAGATCAAAACTTGGAGCAAACATACATTAGCCCCCAAGTGCCAAGAGTAATACTTGTATTATGCTTGGGACTTTGTAGAAATTTCCGAGAACAAGCAAATATGCATTAGCCCCCAAGTATCAAGTGCATAACTTGTTATGTGCTTGGTACTTCAATCATGTAGCATCAACTCATTATACGTCTATCTGTTATAGGCTGAACTGAGCAAAAAGGAAGCTCAAACCGCTGATCTGCAAGAGAACATCAAATCCCAGCAAGCTGAAACCTCCAAGGCAAAGGATGAACTGACTAGCGCTTTAACCGCTATGGAAAAGCTAAAGGAGGATTTCAAAAAAGAGCATGCAGATTGGAACACGGAAAAATCCGCTTTGCAGAAAAGAGCCGAGGATGCAGAAGCAACTCTTAAACCAATGGTAGATGAACTGACTAGCGTAAAGCGGCAGATACATGCCATGACTGCTGCTGTGTTCGGTAAGCATCCTTGCTTTATACTTTCTACATATCTTCCCATGTGTTGCCGGTTTACTGACATTTGTAATGATGCAGGAACTCGCATTAGTCATCTGGGCTCTGATGTACAGAAGAAGCTGAAGGCCGCCTACACGCTGATAGAGCAATTGTATACCGGCACGCAATGAATCATCTGCACCGCTTCTCACAATAAGCCGCCCCCGACGTTAATCAAAGATACCTTAGCCAGGCTATCTATGTTGTCTGCCCGGGTAGAAGAGCTAAAGAGATCTACTGCAAGGGCTGGCGCTGTGACTGCACTAACCCGGGCAAAAGCATGGGTGCCTGATCTTGATCCGCAGACGTCATTAAAGGCTACCCAAGCTTAAAAGAAGACGGATCCGAATTTTGTACTGATGATCTCCGTGCCATAAACCGGGAAGTTCGTCCACTGGCTTGTTAACTTGCTGAAAAAGCTGATTTGTCATTTTACCAGGCGAGTTATGACACCAATAACAAACGGGTTGCTACACCGACTCCTGAGGCTCAAAACCTGATCCCTCCAATCCGTAAGCACACTTATGCCCCTGATATTGAACCATCCACCCTTATAAGCGATGAAGCTATGTTCCAAGCGTTAACTGGGATCGACTGGACAACTATTGACTTCCATCCGCTGGGTAGAGACGAAGAGTATGAACCGGTGCAAGATGATCCGCAACCGTCAGGTCAAGCTGGTGACCAATCATAATCCGGAGGCCGGTTTAGTCTTCCACGTGCTGCTACACGTATTTGAGAAAACAATTATCCTTTTGGGCACTGAAACACCTTGTAATAGGCTAGTTAAAACACTTGGTCTGTTATGCCTTCGTGCATATTTATCTGAAACTGATGCTTGCTAATCCGCCATGCTTAAGATATGATGTTCATAATCCATAGCAATTTACTCAAGCTATCCCTGCAGATAAAAGCTTAAAGCGTCCTAGCGGTTTACCACCGGGCGGGTCATAATGCCCATATATATATATATATATATATATATATATATATATATATATATATATATATATAACCAAGGTTTATAGCCAAAGTTATAAAAATATAACCAAATATGGAAATACATGATACCTGTGACCTTGACTCATAATGTTGGCTGACCAACTTTGTAGTGAGGGTAACAACCCTAATCCGGAGCATCAGTAACTCCTGTTATATGATGTCGGTTTACAATAAAACCGTTCCGGGTTGTGATAAACACCGGTTTATTCAATACTGGTGACTTTTAGTCGAAACCAGACCGGGCTGATAGTCTCCGGATTATAATTTGATCATGTACTGACTACTTGGAGTTGACAGCCTAACCGGGTTGATGAACACCGGTTTAAAAACATCACAAATCTTGTCAAAAGAGAGAAAAACTTAGCAAAAAGCAAATAAAAACCCTTGTACTCGAGGCTTTTCACGGTACATCGGGGCCCCAAATTCGAGGATTTTCATGGGCTGCTGTGCCACCGAAGTTAAACCATTTTCGCAAAGCCTTTTAAGATGGTCCTCAATCCTTAACCAAACATCATTTTAACTTGACAAGTTCAGGGTCTTATTAGAGTAACTTGTTAAAGTTCGATGGGTCGTACCAGCTTTACCTGGGCGGAGTGACTTACTTAAAGAGGCAGGCTAACCCGGGGTTTTAGGTGTATACACTGGGCTTCCAAGCCATGGCTTGATAGCCTATTACAAGTGTAGATTCTTTGTTCATTTCGACAAAGAAAGAATCCCCAAGTAACATTTTGAGCTGTGCTCAGTGGGTGCCCATGTTTGAGTTGTTGTTTTATAACACTCTCTTTGGCCCCGGATTGATTTGGCTTTGAACCGATCAAGAGGTGTGACTATGGTTCAGATACGACCAAGCCACCAAGTGATGTTGTGGCATTGCGCCGATCAAGAGGTGTAGCTATGGTTCGGATACGACCAAGCCCCCAAGTGATATTGTATAAAACTTTGATAAGCTGAATCAAGGGGTAAACCGGACACCGCGTTATAAACAGAAGCTCCATGTAACCACGCATGATGTAAGAAAAACAACATGTAGCCAGCTCAAGTATAGTAGGGCCAAAGACGAGCAATATTCCACGGCCGGTTGGTCTCCTCCTCCGATTTACGTGAGTCTTTACGCTCTCGAACATCGATTAGGTAGTATGACCCATTGTGCAGATTCTTGTTGACCACAAAGGGTCCTTCCCAAGGGGGTGATAGCTTGTGCATATCCGTCTGATCCTGGATGAATCGAAGCACCAAATCGCCTTCTTGAAAGGTTCTGGTTCTAACCCGGCGGCTGTGATAACGAGGCACATCTTGCTGATAAATCACCGAACGGGCTGCTACCATGTCACGCTCCTCATCTAACAGGTCAAGAGCTTCCTGTCGTGCCTTCTCATTGTCAGCTTCGACATATGCCGCTACACGGGGTGAGTCATGACGGATGTCACTAGGAAGAACCGCTTCCGCTCCATAAACTATGAAGAACAGTGTGTACCCTCGATCTGTTGGGTGTGGTATTGTTGCTCCATAACACAGAAGGTAACTCCTCAACCCAACAACCCGACGTCCGTTGCAAAGGAACCATAAGCCGGGGTTTGATGCCTCTCAAGATCTCTTGATTGGCCCTCTCCGCTTGACCATTGGACTGGGGGTGAGCCACTGATGATACGCTGTCGATGTGCTCACGTTGATGTAACTCCTTCATGTCACCCTTTGATAAATTGGTACCATTGTCTGTTATAATGCTATGTGGAAAGCCAAACCGGAAGATCACCTTTTTGATGAATTGAACCGCCGTAGCTGCATCACACTTACTGACTGGCTCTGCCTCCACCCACTTCGTGAACTTATCAACCGCCACCAAAAGGTGGGTCTTCTTGTCCTTGGATCTCTTGAAGGGCCCAACCATATCCAGCCCCCACGTTGCAAATGACCAAGTGATTGGAATCATCCGCAATTCTTGAGCCGGTACATGAGCACGTCGTGAGAATTTTTGACATCCATCACACCTTCTGACCAAGTCCTCGGCATCAGCATGAGCTGTTAACCAATAAAAATCGTGACGGAACGCCTTGGCCACCAGAGACTTTGAACCAGCGTGGTGACCACAATCTCCTTCATGGATCTCACGCAAAATTTCACGGCCTTCTTTAGGAGACACACAGCGTTGAAACGCCCCTGTCACACTGCAATGATGTAACTCTCCATTGATAATAGTCATGGACTTGGACCGTCGGATTATCTACCTGGCCAAAGTTTCATCCTCTGGTAACTCGCCCCGGTTCATATACACCAAATATGGAACCGTCCAATCCGGAATAACATGAAGAGCCGCCACCAACTGAGCTTCTGGATCAGGAATAGCCAAATCCTCTTCACCAGTGAGCTTGACGGACGGATTATGCAACACATCCAGGAAGACATTAGGTGGAACCGGTTTACGTTGGGAACCCAAGCGGCTTAAAGCGTCCGCCGCTTCGTTCTTTCGCCGGTCTACATGATCCACCTGATAACCTTTGAAGTGACCTGCAACAATATCCACGTCACGACGATATGCCTCCATGAGTGGGTCCTTGGAGTCCCAAGTGCCGGACACTTGTTGAGCCACCAGGTCCGAGTCACAGAAGCACTTAACTCGGCTTAGGTTCATCTCCTTAGCCATCCGAAGACCATGGAGTAAGGCCTCATATTCAGCTGCATTGTTAGTGCAAGGGAACATTAAATGGAGAACATAACAAAACTTTTCACCTCGTGGGCAAGTTAATACGACTCCAGCCCCCGAGCCCTCCAATTGCCTGGACACATCAAAATGAATAGTCCAATAAGTATGATCCGGCTTCTCTTCTGGTGCTTGTAGTTCTGTCCAATCATTGATGAAGTCCACAAGTGCCTGAGATTTGATCGCCGTTCGGGGTATGTATTTCAACCCGTGAGGCCCGAGCTCGATAGCCCACTTAGCAATCCGGCCAGGTTCTTCCTGATACGAATTATATCCCCACAGGAGCAGAGCTGACCACCGTGATGGGATGACCTTGGAAATATTGCTTAAGCTTCCGGCTTGCCATGAAAACTCCATACACCAGCTTCTGCCAATGCGGGTACCTCTGCTTGGACTCAGTAAGTACCTCACTGATATAGTAAACCGGCCGTTGAACCGGATATTCCTTTCCGGCCTCCTTGCGCTCCACCACAATAGCCACGCTAACAGCCCGGGCGTTAGATGCCACATATAGCAACAATGGCTCTTTGTCAACCGGAGCAGCGAGAACCGGCGGATTAGCCAGCTGCCGCTTTAAATCCTCAAATGCTTCATTAGCGGCGTCACTCCAAACAAAGTTATCCGTTTTCATCAGCATCTGACACAAAGGGATGGCCTTCTCGCCAAGGCGACTGATAAACCAGCTCAACGCGGCAATCCGGCCTGTCGGGCGTTGAACATCATTGATACACTTCGGTTTGGCCAAAGAAGTAATGGCTTTGATATTTTCCGGATTAGCTTCAATGCCCCTGTTAGACACCAAAAAACCCAAGAGCTTGCCTGCTGGTACACCAGAAATGCACTTGGCCGGATTAAGCATCATTTTATAAACCCACAGGTTATCAAAGGTCTCCTTCAAGTCATCAATCAATGTCTCCTTCTTCCTTGATTTCCCCACAATATCATCTAGATATTCATGAACATTGCAGCCGATCTGATCATGAAGACAATTCTGCACACACCGCTGATAGTTCGCATGGGCACTCTTGAGCCCAAAGGCATAGACACATAACAGAAGGCTCCAAAAGGTGTTATGAAGGTTGTCTTCTCCTGGTCCTTAACTGCCATTTTGATCTGATGGTAACCAGAATACGCATCTAGAAAGCTCAAACGCCGCGAACCCGGCCAGTAGCATCAATGATTTGATCAATACGAGGGAGGGCAAAAGGATATGCTGGACAGGCTTTGTTGAGATCTGTGTAGTCCACACACATATGCTAAGTGCCGTTCTTCTTGAGCACCAGCACCGGATTAGCCAGCCACTCAGGATGAAATACTTCGATGATAAACCCAGCCACCAAGAGCCTGGCAACTTCTTCTCCAATAGCCTTGTGTCTTTCTTCATTGAACCGGCGAAGAAATTGCTTGACCGGTTTATACTTGGGATCAACATTGAGAGTGTGCTCAGCGAGTTCTCTCGGTATGCCTGGCATGTCAGAAGGCTTCCACGCAAAGATGTCCCAATTCTCACAGATGAACTCGATGAGCGCGCTTTCCTATTTCGGATCCAAGTTAAGCGATGTCGAATCGCTTGAACGAATCGCCAGCACGAAATCAACAAGCTTAGTCTCATCAGCCGATTTAAACTTCAGGGCCGGATCATGCTCTGTAGTTGGTTTCTTCAATGAAGTCATATCTGCCGGATCAACATTATATTTGTAAAACTTCAACTCTTCAGTTGCACAAATCGACTCAGCATAAGCCGCATCACCTTCTTCACACTCCAAAGCGATCTTGGGGCTCCCATGCACTGTTATAGTTCCCTTGTGACCCGGCATCTTGAGTTGCAGATAGACATAACAAGGCCGTGCCATAAACTTAGCATAAGCTGGCCGTCCAAGCAGGGCATGATACGGGCTTTTGATTTTCACCACTTCAAAGGTCAATGTTTCTGATCTCGAGTCATGCTCATCTCCGAAAGCCACCTCAAGAGCTATTTTACCAACATGATATGCTGATTTACCAGGCACCACACCATGGAACACCGTATTGGACGGTTTAAGATTTTTATCTGTTAACCCCGTGCGACGGATAGTTTTGTAATAAAGGATATTGATACTACTCCCCCATCCATGAGTACCTTAGTGAACTTATAACCTCCCACCTGAGGCGCCACCACCAATGCCAGATGACCCGGATTGTCAACCCAGGGTGGATGATCCTCTCTACTCCACACGATCGGCTGCTCAGACCAGTGCAAGTAACGGGGCACCGCCGGTTCAACGGAGTTCACTACCCTCTTATGAAGCTTCTGATCGCGCTTGCACAAACTAGTGGTGAAGACATGATACTGCCCACTATTCAACTGCTTTGGGTTGCTCTGATAACCCGACTGTTGCTGTTGCTGCTGATTGCCCTGATGATTATAACCACTTTGGTTGCCCTGATTGCCTTGATTGTTATGTCCACCCTGATTACCATGGAAGCCTGAACTGGAATTGCCTCCACCATAACCCGACCCATGAGATCCGGGGCCCGAACCGCCACCCGGTCCGTGATCATACTGAAATAGATCAGAATTTTTGAACTCCTGCATGATATAACAATCCTTCCAGAGGTGCGTGGACGGTGTCTCCTTCGTTCCATGTTTTGGGCAAGGCTGGTTCAATAGATAAGAAAGGCGGTCCGGGTTAGGACTTGGACCTCCACCACGCTGGGGAGGTTTGCCCTTACGCCACTGACCCTTATCCTGTGCATTGGTATTAGCCACTAAATCCAGGCTGGCATCCGCTTTACACTTACCATTATTTCCATGACCCGCCGGGTTATGCTGCTGCCCCTTGGTATTGCCGTTCTTCTTTCCCTTCCCTGTCTTGTCATCGTCGGACTCGGGATCCTTGGTACTATCAGAGTCAGCATACTTCACCCGAGCAGCCATGAGAGTCCCCATGTCATTGCAGTGACGCTTGAGCCGTCCCAATTTCAACTTCAGTAGTGTAAACCGGCAATTGCCTTCCAATGTCAAAACTGTTGTATCAGCGTTGATGCGGTCTGATGAATGCAAGATTTGTGAAACCCGACGTACCCAATGGGTTGTTGATTCTCCTTCCTCCTGTACACAGGCAGCCAAGTTCACAATCAACATAGGATGCTTGCACGTGTCTTTGAAATTTTGAATAAACCGGGCTCTCAGCTCGGCCCATGACCCAATGGAGTTAGCTGGCAAGTTTTTCAACCAACTGCGAGCCGTTCCTTCCAACATCATGGTAAAGTATTTAGCACACGCTGCATCGTCCACATCCAGCATCTCCATTGCCATCTCATAGCTTTCGACCCATGTCTCGGGGGATAAATCGGTGGTGTAATTCGGCAGCGTGGGCCTTTGAAATCCTTGGGCAGGAACATGTTACGCAGCGCTGGGATGAGACACGGTAATCCCAAAGAGCTGGAAGTAACTCCTGGATCCACCGATGTGGTTGGACAAACCGGAGTAAGTTGACGGGCCTCGTGTTGTGCTGCTAACTCGGCCTCTCGACGAGGTCGAGCGCGATCCACCACATCCTGAGCATCACCTCCACCACCCGTCGGGTTATGGCCACGGGGCGGATCACGTTTTCGCGCATTGCTTGACACGGCCGGTTCATCCATAAGCCTATTGTAGCTCCGGCTTGGGCGGGAGTAGAATGGATCCTCTCGCGACTATATGAATAAGCGTCCTACTGAACCAAAGCTGTCTGAAGAAGCTCCCTAACCCGTCGCGTCTCGACTGCCACCGGAGACTCGCCTTCGATCGGGAGGGCCGCCAGCCGTGAAGCAACAACGACAATAGTGTCCATCATGTTAGAGTAATGACTCGGTGGTGTTGGGACATGCTGTGTCACAATGTTGTTCTGGTGAGGCGGATCCACCAAACGTGGCTGAACCGGCGCCCCCGCTCCAGGTGCCTCCGCCCGGTTTACCACCGGTGGATTACTGGTCCCTGCTCCTGGGGTATTAAAGAGGTTCCTAGCTTCATAAACCGGCGGTAGGCGAGATCGGTACCTCCTCTTCAGGACATCGTTCGCCGCACTCCGATCCAGCATAAGCCGGTAAGCCTGTGCATCCAATGCGGCCTGTTCCGCAGCCATCCTGGTATCCTCAGCTGCCAAGTCGGCTTTGGCCTGGGTGATCTGATCCTTCACCTTCGCAATTTCCGCATTATGTGCATCTTGATCCGCCGGGTTAACCTCCGCCATCAGTGTTGCCAAAGCGTTAAATAAATCAGATAGAACCTGAGTCGGCGGTCGCACAGGGCCCCTGCCCCGGCCGCTGTCGCTGTTGTTGATCCGGAAATCATCGCCGCTGCGGTCGAAGAGTGGAGCGCTGGTTGTGTACCGGCCATGAAGATCGCAACCCGGTTTGGCAGATCAAAGGGGTCCGGAATACTGTCGCCATCGGAACAGCCCCCAATCCGGCCATCTTGCAACTGATACAACAACTCGGTCTCTCCAGTCGATGATTCGTCGCCGGAATAAACGACGGTTTCACCACCAGATTCCGATCTATCCTCAGATTCCCCTCCGTGGATGACTCCTACGAAGGAACGCTTCATGACAGACTTAACCCGGGCAGATCTCGCACGCTGAGCCGTTTCGACGAGGTCGGTGCAGATGTCCGGGTCAGGGCCCGGTTCATCGATCTTGCCAATGAAAATGTGTATGCCACCGAAGGGGACCCGGTACCCGTACTCGATTGAGCCGGCCTCAGGGCCGCAGCCTGCATCGTCGATGTAGAGCTTGCCACGACGACTCTTGGTCATCCGGCCCACAGCGTAGCCCTTGAGTCCTTCGAAGCTGCCCTCTAAGAACTCGAAACCATCACGCGATAGCCCCACGGTGGGCGCCAACTGTCGTGGTTTTGTCACGGCAGATGTTCTAAGGAAAGGACTTAGTCGTGGAGCCATCGCGCGGGTTAGCTTAAAGGGGTTAAAGCATACAAGGGACGCAGAGAGTTTATACTTGTTCGGCCCCTTGCGGTGAAGGTAAAAGCCTAATCCAGTTGTTGTGGAATTGCTAGGGTTTCGATGACCAGGGAGCGAATACACTTTGCCTGAGTCTCGAGTTGTTGTCTGTTCTCCTAAACCGCCGTCAGGTCGTCCCCTTATATACATGGGTTGACGCCCTTCGGTTTATAGAAACCCGAGGCCGGCTCATAAACATGTCTGGCTCGGTATCTGCTCTTTATATCTTACAACACAAGTTTACATACCCATACCAGTTTATGTCTACAAGCCTTGAACCGGCTTTGGGCCCTGGGCCTTCATAAAGTGTCATCGTCTTGTCTTCATGGGCTTCAGGCATAGTGAACTACTATGGAGTTAACCCGGCCTCTCCTGGCTGGTTTACGCCTAGTAGTAATATCCCCAACAGTCACCAAAACACATAACTCATAGTACAAATCGTCATCGAATATTAAGCGTGCGAACCCTACGGGTTCGAGAACTATGTAGACATGACCGAGACACATCTCCGGTCAATAACCAATAGCGGAACCTGGATGCTCATATTGGTTCCTACATATTCTACGAAGATCTTTATCGGTAAAAACCATAATGACGACATACGTTATTCCCTTTGTCATCGGTATGTTACTTGCCTGAGATTCGACCGTCGATATCTTCATACCTAGTTCAATCTTGTTACTGGCAAGTCCCTTTACTCGTTTTGTAATGCATCATCCCGCAACTAACTCATTAGTAACATTGCTTGCAAGGCTTATAGTGATGTGCATTACCGAGAGGGCCCAGAGATACCTCTCCGATACTCGGAGTGACAAATCCTAATCTCGATCTATGCCAACCCAACAAACACCTTCAGAGACACCTGTAGAGCATCTTTATAATCACCTAGTTACGTTGTGACATTTGATAGCACACAAGGTGTTCCCCTGGTATTTGGGAGTTGCATAATCTCATAGTCAGAGGAATATGTATAAGTCGTGAAGAAAGCAATAGCAATAAAACTTACCTATCATTATGCTAAGCTAACGGATGGGTCTTGTCCATCACATCATTCTCTAATGATGTGATCCCGTTCATCAAATGACAACACATGTCTATGGTCAGGAGACTTAACCATCTTTGATTAACGAGCTAGTCAAGTAGAGGCATACTAGGGACACTCTGTTTTGTCTATGTATTCACACATGTTCTAAGTTTCCGGTTAATACAATTCTAGCATGAATAATAAACATTCATCATGATATAAGGAAATATAAATAACAACTTTATTATTGCCTCTAGGGCATATTTTCTTCGGTCTCCCACTTGCACTAGAGTCAATAATCTAGTTCACATCGCCATGTGATTTAACACCAACAGTTCACATCTTTATGTGATTAACACCCATAGTTCACATCGCCATGTGATCAACACCCAAAGGGTTTACTAGAGTCAATAATCTAGTTCACATCGCTATGTGATTAACACCCAAAGAGTACTAAGGTGTGATCATGGTTTGCTTGTGATAGAAGTTTAGTCAATGGGTCTGTCACATTCAGAGCCGTATGCATTTTGCAAATATTTTATGTCTACAATGCTCTGCATGGAGCTACTCTACCTAATTGCTCCCACTTTAAATATGTATTCGGATTGGCACTCAGAGTCATCCGGATCGGTGTAAAAGCTTGCATCGACGTAACTCTTTATGACGAACTCTTTATTACCTCATAAACCGAGAAATATTTCCTTAGTCCTCTTAGGTAACTAAGGATAACTTTGACCACTGTCTAGTGATCCACTCCTGGATCACTATCGTACCCCCTTGCCAAACTCATGTCAAGGTACACAATAGGTCTGGTACACAGCATAGCATACTTTATAGAGCCTATGGCTGAGGCATAGGGAGTGACTTTCATTCTCTTTCTATTTTCTGCCGTGGTCGGGTTTTGAGTCTTACTCAACTTTACACCTTGTAATACAGTCAAGGTCTCCTTCTTTGGCTGTTCCTTTTTGAACTACTTCAAAATCTTGTCAAGGTATCTACTCATTGAAAAAACTTATCAAGCGTCTTGGTCTGTCTCTATAGATCTTGATGCCCAATATGTAAGCAGCTTCACCGAGGTCTTTCTTTGAAAAATTCCTTTCAAACACTCCTTTATTTTTTCCAGAAAATTCTACATCATTTCCGATCAACAATATGTCAATCACATATACCTATCAGAAAGGCTTTAGTGCTCCCACTCACTTTCTTGTAAATACAAGCTTCACCGCAAGTCTGTATAAAACTATATGCTTTGATCAACTCATCAAAGCGTATATTCCAACTCCGAGATGCTTGCACCAGTCTATAGATGGATCGCTGGAGCTTGCATATTTTGTTAGGACCTTTAGGATTGACAAAACCTTCTGGTTGCATCATATACAACTCTTCTTTAATAAATCCATTAGGGAATGCATTTTTGACATCCATTTGCCAGATTTCATAAAATCTGGCAATTACTAACATGATTCGGACAGACTTTAAGCATCGATACGAGTGAGAAAATCTCATCGTAGTCAACACCTTGAATTTGTCAAAAACCTTTTCCGACAAGTCAAGCTTTGTAGATAGTAACTGTCTTCCTCTTGAAGATCCATTTATTCTCAATGGCTTGCCAATCATCGGGAAAGTCCACCAGAGTCCACACTTTGTTCTTGTATATGGATCCTATCTCAGATTTCATGGCCTCAAGCCATTTATCGGAATCTGGGCTCATCATCACTTCCTCATAGTTTGTAGGTCATGGAGTCTTGGTGTTTTTTTTTGTAGTGATAGTATTGAATCTAACACCCATGGAGTCTTGGTGTTGATCATGTTTTGCTCGCGGAAGGGGTTTATTCAACGGGTCTGCTACATTCAGATCTGTATGTACTTTGCAAATTTGTATGTATCCATCCTTGACCTTTTCATGAATGGAGTTGAAGTGTATCTTGATGTGTTTGGTTCTCTTGTGAAACCTGGATTCCTTCGCTAAGGCAATTGCTCCAGTGTTGTCACAAAAGATTTTCATTGGACCCGATGCACTGGGTATTACACCAAGATCGGATATGAACTCCTTCATCCAGACTCCTTCATGCGCTGCTTCCGAAGCAGCTAGGTACTCCGCTTCGCACGTAGATCCCGCCATGACGCTCTGCTTGGAACTGCACCAACTGACAACTCCACCATTCAATATAAATATGTATCCGGTTTGTGACTTAGAGTCATCCGGATTAGTGTCGGAGCTACCATCAACGTAACCTTTTACGACACGCTCTTGTCACCTCCATAAATGAGAAACATAGCCATAGTCCTTTTCAGGTACTTCATGAAGTTCTTGACCGCTGTCCAGTGACCCACTCCTGCATTACTTTGTTACCTCCCTGCCAAACTTATGGCAAGGCACACATTAGGTCTGGTACATAACATAGCATACATGATAGAACCTATAGTTGATGCATAGAGAATGACTTTCATTTTCTCTCTATCTTCTGCCATGGTTGGACTTTGAGTCTAACTCATTTCACTCCTTGCAACACAGGCAAGAACCCTTTCTTTGACTGGTCCATTTTGAACTTGTTCAGAACTTTGTCAAGGTAAGTGCTTTGTGAAAGTCCTATTAAGCGTCTCGATCTATCCCTATAGATCTTGATACCCAATATATAAGCAGCTTCACCCAGGTCTTTCATTGAAAAATTCTTATTCAGGTATCCTTTTATGCTATCCAGAAATTCTATATCATTTCTGATCAACAATATGTCATTCACATATAATATCAGAAATGCTACAGAGCTCCCACTCACTTTCTTGTAAATACAGGCTTCACCACAAGTATGTATAAAACTATATGCTTTGATCACATCATCAAAGTATATCTTCCAACTCCGAGATGCTTGCACCAGTCCATAGATGGATTGTTGGAGCTTGCACGCCTTGTTAGCATGTTTACGATCGACAAAACCTTCTGGTTGTATCATATACAACTCTTCTTTAAGAAATCAATTAAGGAATGCCGTTTTGACGTCCATTTGCCAGCTTTCATAATTATAAAATGCGGCAATTGCTAACATGATTCAGACAGACTTAAGCATCACTACGAGTGAGAAAGTCTCATCGTAGTCAACCCCTTGAATTTGTCGAAATCCTTTTGCTACAAGTCAAGCTTTGTAGATAGTGACATTACCACCAGCGCCCGCCTTCTTCTTGAAGATTTATTTATTCTCAATGGCTTTCCCATCATTGGGCAAGGCCACCAAAGTCCACACTTTGTTCTCATACATGGATCATATCTCAAATTTCATGGCCTCAAGCCATTTATCGGAATTTGGGCTCGTCATAGCTTCTTCATAGTTCATAGGTTCGTCATGGTCTAGTAACATGACTTCCAGAACAGGATTACCGTACCACTCTGGTGCAGATTGTACTCTGGTTGACCAATGAGGTTCAGTAGTAACTTGATCTGAAGTTTCATGATCGTCATCATTAGCTTCCTCACTAATTGGTGTAGGCATCACTAGAACTAATTTCTGTGGTGAACTATTTTCCAATTCGAGAGAAGGTATAACTACCTCATCAAGTTCTACTTTCCTCCCACTCACTTCTTTCGAGAGAAATTCCTTCTCTAGAAAGGATCCATTCTTAGCAACAAATATCTTGCCTTCGGATCTGTGATAGAAGGTGTACCCAATAGTTTCTTTTGGGTATCCTATGAAGACACACTTCTCCGATTTGGGTTCGAGCTTTATCAGGCTAAAACTTTTTCACATAAGCATCGCAACCCCAAACTTTAAGAAGTGACAGCCTAGGTTTCTTGCGAAACCACAGTTCATACGATGTCGTCTCAACAGATTTAGATGGTGCCCTATTTAACGTGAATGCAGCTGTCTCTAATGCGTAACCCCAAAACATTAGTGGTAAATAGGTAAGAGACATCATAGATTGCACCATATCTAATAAAGTACGGTTATGATGTTCGGACACACCATTACACTATGGTGTTCTAGGTGGCGTGAGTTGCGAAACTATTCCACATTTGTTTTAAATGAAGACCAAACTCGTAACTCAAATATTCGCCTCCGCAATCAGATCGTAGAAACTTTATTTTCTTGTTACGATAATTTTCCACTTCACTCTGAAATTCTTTGAACTTTTAAAATGTTTCAGACTTATGTTTCATTAAGTAGATATACCCATATCTACTCAGATCATCTATGAAGGTTAGAAAATAGCGATACCCGCCGCGAGCCTCAACACTCATCGGACTGCTGATGTCTACTATGCAACTTTATTCTTGTAGACACGTGTTGGGCCTCCAAGCGTAGAGTTTTGTAGGACAGTAGCAATTTTCCCTCAAGTGGATAACCTAAGGTTTACCAATCCGTGAGAGGTGTAGGATGAAGATGGTCTCTCTCAAACGACCCTGTAACCAAATACAAGAAATCTCTTGTGTCCCCAACACACCCAATACAATGGCAAATTGTATAGGTGCACTAGTTCGACAAAGAGATGGTGATAAAAATGTAATATGGATGGTAGAAATATATTTTTATAATCTGAATAAATAAAAACAGCAAGGTAGCAAATAGTAAACAGGCACAAAAACGGTATTGTAATGCTTGAAAATGAGGCCTAGGGCCCGTACTTTCGCTAGTGCAATCTCCCAACAATGCTAATATAATTGGATCATATAACCATCCCTCAACGTGCAACGAAGAATCACTCCAAAGTTCCTATCTAGCAGAGAACATAAGAATAAATTGTTTGTAGGGTATGGAACATCCTCAAAGCTATTCTTTCCGTTTGATCTATTCAAGAGTTTGTACTAAAATAACACAAAGCTATTCTTTCTGTTCGATCTATCCTAGAGTTCGTACTAAAATAACATCAAAGCAAATTCATATTCATAATACTCAATCCAACACAAAGAACTCCAAAGAGTGCCCTAAGATTTCTACCGGAGAAACAAAGACAAGAACGTGCCTCAACCCCTATGCATAGATTACCCCAATGTCACCTCGGGAATCCGCGAGTTGAGTGCCAAAACATATATCAAGTGAATCAATACAATACCCCATTGTCACCACGAGTATTCAATTGCAAGACATATATCAAGTGTTCTCAAATCAATAAAATTATTCAATCCGATAACAACGAAATCTCAAAGGGAAGAACTCAATTCATCACAACAAGATAGAGAGGGGAAAACACCATATGATCCGACTATATTAACAAAGCCCACGATACATCAAGATCATGACATCTCAAGAACACGAGAGAGAGAGAGAGAGAGAGAGAGAGAGAGATTAAACACATAGCTACTGGTACAAACCCTCAGCCCCGAGGGTGGACTACTCCCTCCTAATCATGGTGGCCGCCGGGATGATGAAGATGGCCACCGGAGATGATTCCCCCCTCCGGCAGGGTGTCGGAAAAGGGTCTAGATTGGTTTTCAGTGGCTACAGAGCCTTGTGGCGGTGAAACTTCTGATCTAGGGTAACCCCGAAGGGTTCTGGAATATTTGCAAATTTATAGGGTAAAGAGGGGGTGCGGGAGGCCACCGAGGTGGGCACAACCCACTGGCGGCGCTGGGCCTCAGCACGCATACAGTGGGTTGTGCCCCCTCGGCACCCCAGTGCTTCTTTGGCCCGTTGTTGGTCTTCTGGTCCATAAAAAATCTTCGTGAAGTTCCGTTGCATTTGGACTCCGTTTGGTATTGAATTCCTACGATGGAAAAAACAAGCAAAAAACAGCAACTGGCACTGGGCACTAGATCAATAGGTTAGTCCCAAAAAATGATATAAAGTTTCTATAAAATGATTGTAGAACATCCAAGAGTGATAAAATAATAGCATGAATACTTCATAAATTATAGATACGTTGGAGACGTATCAGCATCCCCAAGCTTAATTCCTACTCATCCTCGAGTAGGTAAATGATAAAAGAAATAATTTATGAAGTGTGAATGCTAGCAAAGTGCATAAGTTTGATCAATGATAATTTCAATCACTTTTCCTAGCATCATAACAACAATTCTTTCTTATAAAACTTCTCATGTTATAGTGGCAACCAATTCACATGTTAATGTTCAAACAATGAACTCTCTTGAAACTCAACAACTTATGTTCTTAGTCACCAAGCAATTGCAATTCAACTTATTCAACAGAGTTTAAGTAGGAGCTCCACATTCTCAACCATCATATAGTCCTCTATGATTTCTAACACTCACCGCATACACAAGAGCATAACGTTTCAACAAGACACATAGAAAGATAGGGGCTTATTGTTTTGCCTCCCAACGTATTCACCTCAAGGGTGATGTCAACAATAATAACTCATGCTACCCATATTCAGCTGGACATATGTGCCTAGATCTTTCCTCACCACATGATGCTTGCCAAAGGAGAAAAATAAAAAGGAATAGAGAGAAAAACTTTGACTCTTTGCATAAAAGTAAATACATAAAAGTAAAAGACAGGCCCTTCGCAGAGGGAAGCAGAGGTTTTCATGCGCTTATTTGTTTGTATGCTCAACCCCTTAGTGCAAATGAACGTCACGTTATATTGCCCCTTATGATAGCAACCTTTATTATGCAGTTTGTCGCTTTTATTCTTTACCATCACAAGTTCGTACAACGCTCAATTTTCTCTTACACTAAATGATCTCACACTTTTAGAAGCAATTTTTATTGCCTTATTGCACCGATGAAAACTTACTTGAAGAATATTATTCAATCCTTAGGTAGGTATGGTGGACTCTTGAAAATAAGATTTGGGTTTAAGGGTTTTTGGATGCACAAGTAGTATCTCTACTTGGTGCGGAATTTTTGGCTAGAAAATATGGGGGGCAAGCACCACATGTTGAACGATCTATGAAATTATATCTTCTTTGTGAATATGAACAAACATAAATCATTACATTGTCTGCCTTGTCCAACATCAACAATTTTGGCATATAATATTTTGATGGGGGCTCACAATCACAAAAGATTTCTGTAGCGACCCGACCTCAAAGGGTCAAGTCTCTGTGCTTCAGTGTCATCCCTGGATCGGTAATGCTGACACACACAGTACTCGACGGATTTATAACAGAATAGCAATCACACACTTATTACATCGAATGTCTCAAAAGAGAACTTATTACAATAAATAAGGCTTAAGGCCATCTAACACGATAACAACGGAAGGCTTGGAAGATAAAGTGAGTCCATCAACTCCAACGGCATAGCTGAGTTCATGACAACGACCTATCGCACCTTTAATCATCGTCTGAAAAGTCTGCAACATAATAATTGCAGCCCGAAAACGGGTCAGCACATGGAATATGCTGGCAAAATAACACGGTAGAGCAAAGAACAGATAAATGTTATCACTATATGCATATATGGCTGGTGAAGGCTCTATGGTTATATGATTTTGCGAAAAAGCCAATATTTCCCTACAACAAAGGAATAAGTTTTATTTAACTATCATGGTGGTTGAAACATCATTGAGGAGGTACCTCCAACTCAGTCCCAATTAAAGGTAATTATCAACCCAACAAATTAAATTAGAGTGATGAGATGCAATAGGATAATCCAAGTACTAGATATTCAAGATGTCCATAACTGAGGACACGCCTAACCATGATTAGTTTGTACACTCTGTGTCGGGGCAGGCTGATCTGGCCCACGAACACCTATGGGACCAGCGGACCGAGCCCCTTTCGGTTCGGCGGGGGGCGGAGGTCGCATGAAGAGCAGATCGAGGCGAAGCACACGAGCGGTTTACCCAGCTTCGGAGCTCTCCGGAGAGATAACACTCCTACTGCTGCATGTCTGAGTGTATTGAGTTCTTGCTCGGGGTGCGCTGAGTGCTACAGTACACACAAGCTGCTAACGAGACCGAGCGTGAGTGTTCTATGGCTTCCAACCTTCTGAACCCCCCTCTACGTTGCGCATGGGCCTCCTTTTATATGCTAAAGGGGTCTCTGACAGGTGGCAAGATAGACAAGGGTAAAAATGGAAAAGGAGTGGTTGGTACAGCTACTTGTACAGTGTATCATACCTAAACCTGACGGCAGGGGACAAAGGCATTAAATGCCCGTCTACGTCGCCCTAATAGTGCAGAAAGTGACTGTCAGGGGCACCACCGCTTGCCAGATGGCAATCTTGTCAGCGTCGCTTGCCACGCGCTCACCGCTGGTCAAGACCTCTTGCCACGCTGCTACCGGAAAGGTCCTGAGGCGACACGTTAGTGGATGTCTTGGAGCGCAGTCTGAGTGGTGGCTGCGCGGCAAGCGCCTTGTCGCGGTCGTTGTCTTGTTGCGCCCGGAAGCTTGTCACTCACCGGGCCTTCCCGGCAAGCTCCTCTTGCCGGGGCCTTGTCTCCTAGGTGCCATGGGTGGCCTTCCCGGCAAGCTCCTCTTGCCGGGGCCTTGTCTCCTAGGTGCCTTGGGTGGCCTTCCCGGCAAGCTCCTTTTGCCGGGGCCTTGTCTCCTTGGCTTGAATACTTTGTTCTTGAATGGTTCCAAAGGAACCACGGAGGACCTTGGCGGTCACCCGGCAAGCCTTGCCACGGAGGGCTGCAACTGCCCGTGCACAAGTTCGGGATACTAGGGTACCCCTACTCTAGTACACCGACAGGAGCCCCCGGGCCTGGGCCACACACGGTGCCGAGCGCTGTTGGGCCAGGCCCAAAACAGGCTGAACTGCAGCACGCAGCGGCCTGGGTCACGCCGCAACTCACCTGGACCCACCACGCCCTCCACGAACAGACGCAGCGTCGAATGCGGCGTCGTGTCGAGAGATCGTGGGTGAGATCGTGGGTGGTTTCTTTATTCGAACGACGGAACGTCCGCCTCCCTCTTTATAAGCGGGAAGCAGGGGCAGTCCGCCCATCTCGCGATTCTTTGTCCAATCTCGAAAAACCCCGCTACTTCCCCCTTCTTCCCAAGGCTGAAGAGAGAGCAGCGCTCACTTCCCCATCGCCACCAGCATCACCAACGCCGTCGATCTCCCTCACCACCTCCGCCATGGCTCCGAAAGCCGACAAGGGGAAGGCCATGAAGTCGGCCGACGCGCAGCGGCTTGTGGCACTGCGGAAGGAGCGGGCAATCTTCCCCCCCAGCTCGCCGCGAGGGAGCTGAGGGAGTACTACTACCTCTTCTGGTTGACGGAGACGCGAGCGCATCCGCGCACGAAGGTACTCCTAGCCGCTGCTTCGGAACAAGCTCCGAATGGGTACCCTTTCTTCGCGCTGTTCTTCTACTGCGGGCTCTGCTCGCCTTTCTCTGAATTTTTCTGCGATATCATGAACACCTACGGGTTCCGCCTCCTTGACTTCACCCACAATGCTGTTCTGACCATGGCAGTTTTCGCACATCTCTGCAAAAACTTTGTCGGAGTCCATCCAAACGTAGCCCTTTTCCGCCACTTCTTTATGCCCCGAGTTGAGAGAGGGGAGCCTCTTTCCGGTGGGATCGCCTGGATCTCGAGGACCGGCAAGAAGGAAGCTTATCTGGAGGGAGAGCTCCGCAGCAAATGGGATGAGTGGAGAGCTGACTGGTGCTGGATTGTCGAGGAGAACCCGCAGCCGCCATCGCCCAAATACTAAAAACCTCGATGTCGCGGCAACGATTGGAAGCGGTCGGCCCCGGATGACACTAGGCTGAAGATTGCCGTTATCCGGATCCTACGCTGAGGCTTGCCGGACTCATCGAGGCGCCGTTGGCGCAGATTTCCTTCGTCGCTGCATCGCCCCCCTGCAGGAGAGGAGGAGGCCCGCCTGGGAGTTCCGGAACGCGGCGGATATCATGAGGCTGCGCCCGGGCCTCAACTTCAATTTCACTGTCCTGGAACTGGACGTGATGCTCTTGGAGCTATTCAAGCACGATCCTGAGCATCCCGGAGCGTTCAGGTTACCGAAGAATGTCGTCCTGCTGTGCAACAATTCCTCACTCGACCGCATCCGTGCAATGATGCCGTTGTGCGACTCGCATGGAATCGTTCCAACCTGGCAAGAGCCTGCAGATGACATCGTGCGAGTGTTCTTTGTGACAGCTGGTAGAAGTGCCGGTCCGCCCGATGAATGTAAGAGCCTCACCCGCGACACCGCGATGATGAGATGCAGCGACGCCACCAAGCTGGAAGAGGCGGCGGCCAGCTGCCATGGCAGTTCGGATTCACCGTGGAGGAGGCAGAGCAGCAGAGGCGGCAAGCCTTGTCGGCGAGGAGTTTGCGGCGAGGAAGAGCTTGTCGGGAACTGAAGCTGAGTTGAGCGAGCGCCGAGGGCGCCTCCTCCCTCCTTCAAACAGCTTGCCGCGAGCGGAGCCCCAGCTCCACCAAGAAGGCGTCTCCGCAAGGCGGAGACGAAGCGGGCGGTAGACGGGTCAAGCGGCCGCACAGGCGACGGCGACAGCTCCACCGCGGCAAGCACCGCAGCTGGGAGCACCTCACGCCGCGAAACCGGAGCGGGCCCTCGCAGACCACCGCTTCGCTCCCGCCAAGCGGCCAAGGAACCTACTCCTCCGCCTCGTCATCCGGAGGCGGGCCAGAATTTGATCTCTCCGCGCCAGCTCCGGCGAGGAAGAAGAAGAGTAAGATTCTTTGCAGCATTTGTAGTTCTTGACATTGTTGCTTTGTCTTGTATCTCGATTTGCTTCACTCTGAACCCATTCCTTTTCGTGACGCTGGCCCGGAAGAGCGTCGAAGAGATCCAAGGCCCCGGTGATTGTCATCGAGGGCGAACCCACCATGACAATGAGGCGCGTCTGAGACCACCTTGCCGGACGCGGCAACTCTTCCTCAAAGCAGCCCCTCAGCCGTAAGTATATGGTTTACTTCCTGCTGTTAGGCGTGCATGGGTGCCCTTTCTTTGCTGATATCTCGATCGCTGATTTGTGTAGGAGCAGAGCAGCCTTACCAGAGTGCCTCAAGCCGCTCCTGACATGCCTTCTGCTTCGACTAGACCGCCAAGGGAGGATTCCCCGGCAAGGGAGCGTTCTCCGGCAAGGGAAACTTCTCCGGCAATGGGCAGTTCTCCGGCAAGGGACAACACCGGCGATCCCCTGGCGGCGGAGACCATGACTGGAGAAGGTAATCCTCTTGCTTGAAAACTTTCCTTGTGTTCTTCTTCTTCTGATTTTATTTTTGAATATTTGCTTGACTTTTCTTCATTTTCCGGTCGTCTGATCCATCCGCCACAGAGCCAATGGAGATCGAGGTCGCCGGTGAGGAGGACGCGCGCGGCAATACTGACGACGCCGCTGCCATCGGAGAATAAGCTGGCACCGATGAGCCCGCCGGCGAAGAGGCCGCCAAAGCTGCCGCCAGAGCCGGGCGAGGGGTCCGCGATCGTGACCGACGGCCCCGAGGCCACAGGAGCGCCAGCGCTTACGCCGACCGCCGATCCCTCCGCCACGTGGCAGCGCGGGCTCAAGAGCCCCAGCCCGGCGCCTATTTGAAGGTCGGCGATGGCGTCTTCATCAAGCTCCCATGGGCGTCGAGCTCCAGCGCCCGGCGAAGGAGAAAGTTTTGATGAAGAGCTGCTCGCCCTGGATCGACGCTGGTCGACGCACCAAACAGCAAAGAAGGCGGTAGCTCGAGGAGGAGCAGCCGCACAGAAGCTCTGCCGCTCTACCGCGCCCGACAAGCCAAGCTGGAATCCCGGGAAGCGCTTATCGCGAAGGCGGAGCAGACATCGAGAAGCGCGGAGGAGCTCGGGGTCTCAACCAGGAAGCTCTCCGGTCCTTGGCAGAGGAGCGGGAGGCGACTTCGCCGAGGAGCGCAAAGCCTTCCTCCTCGAGAAGGCTGAAGTCGAGGAGCAACAGCGGACTTGCCGCCGAGAAGCTATCTGCAAGGAAGGCGAGTTGGCGCAGAGGAAGGTTGGTCTTGACAGCCATGAGGAGGATCTAGCTGCATGAAAGCAAACATTTGGCGGGGCTCTCAAGGAAGCAAAGGATGCTGCCGCAGCTGCCGAGGCCGCCAAGAAGGAGCTGGAGACGAAGGTGATGCAGCTGGAGGCCAATCTCAAGGAGAACGGCGAGGAGCTTGCTGCACTCAAGCATGAGCGCGAGAAGGACGCCTACACTCTTGGCGAGCTGCAGGGCCGTCTCGCCGAGAGGAGCAAGGAGGTCAGCGCCGCCAAGGACTCCCACGCAGATCTTGAGTTGAAGCTGACCACCTTGACTCAGGCGCTGGACGGCGCCAGGGAGCAGGAGGCGGCCTTGAAGGAGAAGATCAAGGCCGACGAGGCGCTGCTGGCGAGTGCTGCCGCCGCCAAGAATACCTTTAGGGAGAATGTGGAGCACTGGACCGAGGGTCTCGTGGATGTTGCTTTGCAGCCATCGGCTGTGGAGGCGGAGCTGGGGATGGTGGATCTTGGATATTCCTCCGATGAGCACCTCCAACCCAGCGCTAAGCTCAGCTTGTTCTTCAAGGGCGTGGTGACGGCCCTCCAGCGACTCCGGGAAGAAGTCCCAAAGCAGCTGGCCGAGGAGTCGCACCAGATCTGCACGGGAGCTCTTCAAAAGGTGCTGATGAAGGTGGCCTTCCGCAACCCAGACCTCAACCTCACCAACGTCCTCAAGTCCTTGCCGCCGGATGCTGATGTGGAAGCGCTCAAGACCCTTGTCGCACCCATCGTGGACAGGGTGAGCGGGATCAAGAGGGTTGAGGGCGATCGCGTAGATTAGGCCGCCCGCTTTCTCTTTTTCTTGCTGCTGCTGGTCATGTTATGAGAACAATCTATTAGAGCTGCGACAAGCTATCTTGTAATATAACTCTATTTCGGGTAGCAATTGCTATGTTATTTCCTTTACTTGGTTCCTTCCTTTGTATGTTTTTGCCCTCGCTTTTAGGGAACTTGTCGGGCGCAGTAGGCACCGAGTCATGAGCGCCGAGTGCGGGATGTCAAGACCTTCTTTGGCGATGCCGCTACCGACAAGAAACCTTGTCGCAACTAGTCGCAGCTCACTTAAGTTGTTGAGTGGACTCGAAACAAAGTAAGGCGCCAACTAGCTACGAGTTGGTTCCTCCGCACAGGTTTTCCATACAAAGTACGATCGTTCGAGGAAGATAACTTAAAAATTTAAAACTGATTGCTCAAACTTTAGCAACTTAGCTTTTCGTCGTTTGCTTCCGGTAAGGCTAGACTTCCTCGAGCGACGCTTGGTCCACACCATTATCTTCTCCTTTCCCCGGCAAACTTGTGGGCGAGGGAACCTTCCTTTCTTTGAGAAAGAGAAAAAGAAAATAAAGATATGGAGCCTTATGGCTCGTTATTGCTTACCGGGGGTAGGTGCTGCACAAAGTGTCAGATAACGCATGCAAAATAGAAGTATAAAGCATGAAATCGACAAGATGTGCGAAGCACATTAGCTTATGCACGGGGTCTGCGCCCGGCTTTGTAGAAAGGATTACATGCAACATCGGCAAGACTTGTACAAAAGGTGGTTGCCGGAACAGGTTCCGCAACCGCGCTTCTGAGTAAAACTTACGAAGATGCTCAATGTTCCAGGAGTTGCTCATCGAGTGCCATCTTCGGTCTCAAGGCGGACAGCGCCAGCCTAGTGACTCGTTTCACCCGGTAAGGGCCTTCCCACTTCGGGCGTCAACTTGTTGGAATTCTTGGCGGACTGAATGCGCCGAAGAACAAGGTCGCCTTCCTCGAGACTTCTGGCATTAACTTTGCGGCTATGGTAGCGGCGCAAAGCTTGCTGGTATCGAGCAGCTCGTACAGCAGCCTGAATACGATGCCCCCAAGGAGCAGCGCGTCTAGTTGTCGCAGCTGCTCTTGCTCAAGCTCATCATAAGCGAGCACTCGAGGTGATCCGTATACGAGTTCCGTGGGGATAACTGCCTCTGCTCCATAGACTAGAGCGAAAGGTGTCTGGCCAGTGGCTCGATTTGGCGTCATCCTGATCGACCAAAGAACCACCGACACATCTGCTGCTGCGGGAACATCTGCTTCCATGGCGAGAACCTGCGGCTCAGCCGGAGCTTGACGTTCCCCGGCAAGTTTGCCGGAGCAAAACTTGTCGGGAGCGTCTGCTTCAACGGAACAAACCCTAGGGCTTGCCGGAGCAGACTGCTCCTCAGCACTTGCCGGTGGAGCTCGATGGTGCGTCCTCGACGGTAGCGCAGCACTCCGAAGAGGTGCGCTTGCCGGAGTGGGCATCAGAGCTCTTGCCGGACTTGGAGCGTCTGCTTCAACGGAACAAAACCTAGGGCTTGCCGGAGCAGACTGCTCCTCAGCACTTGCCGGTGGAGCTCGATGGTGCGTCCTCGACGGCAGCGGAGCACTCCGAAGAGGTGCGCTTGCCGGAGTGGGCACCAGAGCTCTTGCCGGACTTGGAGCGTCTGCTTAAACGGAACAAACCCTAGGGCTTGCCGGAGCAGACCGCTCCTCAGACTTGCCGGTGGAGCTCGATGGTGCGTCCTCGACGGCAGCGCAACACTCCGAAGAGGTGCGCTTGCCGGAGTGGGCACCAGAGCTCTTGCCGGACTTGGTCTTGATCTTGAGGACCTTCTTGACGGCGACTTCGGGAAGCTCTGCGTAGATCCATCCTTGTCGGGACCGGAGCTTGCCGGTGAAGCCCCCTGCTCGTCGCTGGATGCCTCTGCCATGGTTGCTAGCTCATCATCTGCCTCCCTTCCTCAGCACGCGCACACTTGTCGGCCATGGCATATAGCTCACTGACGTCTCTGATCTTGCACATTGCCATCTCCTCCCGCATCCTGCGGTTTCGCACGTTCTGATGGAACGCGCTGATTACCGCGGCAGGGTGGACATCTGGGATGTTGTGCTGTATGCGGCTGAATCTCCGAATGTACTTGCGCAGGGGCTCTCCTTCCTTCTGGGCGAGCAAATGAAGGTCGCTTTCTTGACCATGGGGCTTGTGGCCGCCTGTAAAGGCGCCGACAAACTGATGGCATAGATCTGCCCAAGAGGATATGGAGTTGTTCGGCAAGTGCATGAGCCAGGATCGACATTGGGCTTGAGCACCGGTGAAGTAGTTGGCGAGGATCTTGTCGTCTCGCCCCCGACAGCTTGCACCGCGATGGTGTAGATCTGAGGAACTCCGACGGATGCGTCTTGCCGTCGCATACTTCTCTCGGTATGTCGGCTTGAAATTCTTCTTGCCGGGCCCTTTGGACTTGCCGCAGCTCACGAGTGAACGCAGGGCAACCTACCGCGTACGGCAAGTCGCCTAGTTCCCCTGGCGCATGCATGTCGACAGAGGGCCCAGCGCGCTGGTCGGATTGACGCCGCGCTTCTCTTCGGCGCTCGATGCGAGTTCGAGCGTCTTCTTGTTGTCGTTCGTGAAGAACTTGGCGCTGATCGCGACGAGCTCGTGGATCCGACGACGCGGTGGAGTCACTGCGAGGTGGATCCGGCGAGTCGGCGATCTTGGCCTTCGGGGCGGAGAGTGCATGGTGGTTGCACCCCCACCGGTTTCGTCGCCACCGGCTCGTGTTTGGCAGTCCTGCCGCGGCAGCGATGCACTCGGCTGCCGCGGAGCGTCGCCGTTGGCAAAGCCAATGAGACTCTGAATGGTGGCCCTCCATTCATCGACCTTGTCGGCTGTTGGAGGTAATCCAGAGCGATTGAGCTCTCGGCAAAGCTTCTGCTGGAGTGGTGGGTGGCGATGGCGAGCGGCGCGAGGAGCGGGATATGCTCGGACTTGTAACTATGTTAGAAGGAGCGATATCCCGCCCAGCGACCGATGCCTCGCTTCAGCGCCAAAGATGTTGGCGATGCATGCTGGTCTTGAGCATCCCGAGATCCACCAGCTCGATCTTGGTCCAACGAGCGTATGGCGTTGTGAATACCATGATTTGTCGGTCCCACGCCTCCTGGGACGGGCGCGGTGCATGTACGGACGCCGAGGTCTGCGCAGCCTTGTCCTTGGACTTGGCAGCACCGTGGGCTCCCCCGTCGACGTCCATTCTTCCGCCGGCGTTTACCCCACCACCCGTTTGCTCCGGTGGTGGTGGGCTCGACGCGGACGGAACATCTGCCGCCGAAGCCTTCTTCTTCGGTGGCATGTCGATGAAGATGATGAAGATCTAGCTCGTGTGGACGCCGGATCAGGTTCACGCAATCTCGACGCCCCCTACCGCGCGCCAAAGATGTCGGGGAGGCTGATTCGCCCACGAACACCTATGGGACCGGGCGGACCAAGCCCCTTTCGGTTCGGCGGGGGCGGAGGTCGACGAAGAGCAGATCGAGGCGGCACACGAGCGGTTTACCCAGCTTCGGAGCTCTCCGGAGAGATAACACTCCTACTGCTGCATGTCTGAGTGTATTGAGTTCTTGCTCGGGGTGCGCTGAGTGCTACAGTACACACAAGCTGCTAACGAGACTGAGCGTGAGTGTTCTATGGCTTCCAACCTTCCGAACCCCAACCCCCCTACCTGGCGCGCCAAAGATGTCGGGGCAGGCTGATCTGGCCCACGAACACCTATGGGACTGGCGGACCGAGCCCCTTTCGGTTCGGCGGGGGGCGGAGGTCGCACGAAGAGCAGATCGAGGCGAAGCACACGAGCGGTTTACCCAGCTTCGGAGCTCTCCGGAGAGATAACACTCCTACTACTGCATGTCTGAGTGTATTGAGTTCTTGCTCGGGGTGCGCTGAGTGCTACAGTACACACAAGCTGCTAACGAGAACGAGCGTGAGTGTTCTATGGCTTCCAACCTTCGGAACCCCCCTCTACGTTGCGCATGGGCCTCCTTTTATATGCTAAAGGGGTCTCCGACAGGTACAAGGGTAAAAATGGAAAAGGAGTGGTTGGTACAGCTACTTGTACAGTGTATCATACCTAAACCTGACGGCAGGGGACAAAGGCATTAAATGCCCATCTACGTCGCCCTAACAAAGGTAGAAAGGACCGGGGGGTGCCACCGCTTGCAGATGGCAATCTTGTCAGCCGCTTGCCAGCTCCGGCGCCGTCAAGACGGCCTCTTGCCACGCCGCTGGAAAGGTCGAGGCGACACGTTAGTGGATGTGCTGGAGCGCAGTACAGAGTGGTGGTTTGTCAGCGGCAAGCGCCTTTGCCATGTCGTTGTCTTGTCGCGCCCGGAAGCTTGTCGCTCATCGGGCCTTCCGGCAAGCTCCTCTTGCCGGGCCTTGTCTCCTAGGTGCCTTGGGTAGCCTTCCGGCAAGCTCCTCTTGCCGGGCCTTGTCTCCTAGGTGCCTTGGGTGGCCTTCCGGCAAGCTCCTTTTGCCGGGCCTTGTCTCCTTGGCTTGAATACTTTGTTCTTGAATGGCTCCAAAGGAACCACGGAGGACCTTGGCGGTCACCCGGTAAGCCTTGCCGCGGAGGGCTGCAACTGCCCGTGCACAAGTTCGGGATACTAGGGTACCCCTACTCTAGTACACCGACACAATGCAAAGGTTTGCGCACTTTTCCCCACAAGACTCGATCTCCTCCGTTGGATTTCTCGCACTACATGGTGTTTGAGAAACGGATGACCGAGACACAGTCTTTCAGAAGCATTAACTCTTGACTCCGGGTGGACAGTTACACCTACTTCCCTCTACATCTGCTAGCCCACCACTAAAAGAGATCACACAACATACACAACTATGCCAGAGCCCATAATGTCTTGTGGCTACACATGGAAGTTTCTAGCATGAATAATCTTATGATCCCTTTGAGCCTGGGTGGCGGACCGTAGGAGGATCACACGGTATATCCCCGGGTGCCCAAACAAGCAATCCACCCAGATGTGTATTAAAGTTGCCACCTTAAGTTGAACCATTAATTAACAATCTCACATCTGTCATGGATTCACTCACCCAAACCACTCTACGAGCATAGCAGTAAAAGCATAACGTAGAAGTAACTCGCAAGGGTTTGATATTAAAACAGGTAATAGGTTCTACCTCATCATCTACTTCCCAATACCCACAAGTTAATCACATCCTAATCATGCAGTGTTTGAGGATTGTAACTAATGCATAAAAACTGGGTATAAAAAAAGTATGATCAATGTGTTACTTGCCTTGCTGACGATCCGCAAAACCTAGAGACTCGTAGTAGCACGCTTCGCACTCCAGGAATTCTATCGCAAACAAACAATAACATACATAAGCAATCAAGCAAACATGCACGGGTAAAACTCAAATAAGAAGATCTAACCAGAAAGTTCAACTTAAGAACTCCGGTTTGCAAAAAGAATCAAATCAAACGGAGCAACGAAACTCAAACCGCGAAAGAAACAAGATCCGATTACTAATCTGGACTATAGTCAAATTTTACAGTACCAAAATCTTGTTCAAGTTGTTTAAACAGAAAGAGGGCTACGAGACAAAGATCTGGACGCTTGAATCACCTGATTCCGATAAACGAGCGAAAAGATAAACTAAAACGAAAATCGAGTCATAAATCACGATCGAAAATAATCGCGAAAAACACTGGAGAAACAAAAACTGACGAACAGGCTAACGAACGAACGTTCGCTGTCTGTGAAAAACGGGTGAACGGCGTTCGTTAAACAAACATACGGACGAACGTCCGCTACTTAACTAAACCACGGAAAACCGGAATAAAACTGATCTAAAAAATAAACTGATCTTAGGGTTTCTAAAAAAACCGACCGGTCAACGGCGGCATGACTCGGCGAAGTCCGGCTGACGGCAATGGCGGCGGCGCGGCGGCGACTAGGGTTAGGGTGGGGCGCGGGCACGGGGCGGGCTGGGGCCGCCTCAGCGGCTTATAAGGCCGGCCGGTGGAGGAGTCCGGGTCAAAACCGGCCCGTTAAGTCGGTTGCCTTTTTTTAAATAAGTCATGACGCCGAAAAACAAAGAAAAGAAATACTAAACGGACTCCAAAAATCCCAAAATAAATTGTCCTCTAAAAATATGCCGGACAAGGTGAACATTTATTTGGGCCTATAATGCAATTTCAAAAAACGCGTATTTTTAATAATTCAAATAAAATTGCAATAAAATCATTTATTTGATTTTAATATTTTCCTCCAATATTTCATTTATTTTGGAGAAGTCATATTATCTCCTCTCATATTATTTTGATATGAAATATTTTCGAAGGGAAAAATAAATTAAAATCAAAGTGATCCTTGTTTCAATATTTGATAAAATCTAAATATGACAAACGTGAAATCCCCAACTCTCTCTGTGGGTCCTTGAGTTGCTTAGAATTTCGAGGATAGCAAAACAATATGCAATAAAATATGATATGCATGAATGACCTATGTATAACATTCCAAATTGAAAATTTGGGATGTTACAAACCTACCCCCCTTAAGATGAATCTCGCCCTCGAGATTCGGGTTGGCTAGAAAATAGGTGTGGGTGGTCTTTGCGTAGATCATCCTCTCGTTCCCAAGTGGCTTCATCCTCGGTATGGTGGCTCCACTGAACTTTACAAAACTTGATAACCTTGCTGCGAGTAACTCGACTGGCAAACTCAAGAATCTTAACAGGTTTCTCCTCATATGTCAAATCACTGTCCAACTGAATCGCTTCCAGGGGCACTGTATCTCTCAGAAGAATATCGGCCATCTTTGCATGGCACTTCTTCAACTGGGAAACGTGAAACACATCATGTACTCCTAACAGTCCTTCGGGTAACTCCAACTTGTAGGCAACCTCTACCATACGTTCCAAAACACGGTACGGTCCTACAAATCTCAGGGCTAACTTTCCCTTAGCTCCAAAACGTTTAACTCCTCAAAGAGGTGACACTCGCAGATATGCCCTGTCTCCGATTTCATAGACTAACTCCTTGCATTTTGAATCTGCATAGCTCTTCTGTCGGGACTGAGCTACCTTCAGTCTATCTCGAATCAGCTTAACCTTCTCTTCAGATTCCTTAATCAAATCCGGTCCAAACAACTGGCGGTCTCCAACTTCATCCCACATCAATGGTGTTCGGCATCTTCTTCCATACAGGGCTTCGAAAGGTGACGTCTTCAAACTGGCTTGGTAGCTGTTGTTGTACGAGAACTCCGCATAGGGCAAGTTGTCATCCCAACTAGATCCATAATCTAGCGCACAATCTCTCAACATGTCCTCCAGAATCTGATTGACTCTCTCAGTCTGTCCATCTGTATGCGGGTGAAAAGCTGTGCTGAACTCTAGCCTGTTTCCCAAAGTCTGGTGCAGCTGGTGCCAAAACTTTGAAGTAAACTGTGTTCCTCTATACGTCTGATGGTCCTCGGAACTCCGTGCAGACATACGAGATCCTGGTCATATATATCTTGGCCAACTTCGCACTGGTATAAGTGGTTTTCACTGGGATAAAGTGGGCTACTTTGGTCAAGCGATCCACTACTACCTAGATAGAATCATACCCCGATCGGGTCCTGGGCAATCCGGTGATAAAATCCATGCCAAGCTTATCCCACTTCCATTCGGGTATCAGCATAGGCTGCAGTAGTCCTGCAGGCTTCTGATGTTCTGCCTTCACTCTCTGACATACATCACATACAGCTACATACTCGGCAATATCCTTCTTCATACCAGTCCACCAGAAACACTCCTTCAAATCCAAATACATCTTAGTGTTTCCGGGGTGTATCGAGCATGGCGAGTCATGAGCTTCCTGTAGTATCAACTTCCTGAGCTCCGCATTATTGGGCACATATACACGGTCCTCAAACCATAAGGTGTCATGCTCATCCTCACAAAAACCGTTGGCTTTTCCCTCGCTCATCTTCTCCTTTATCTCAGCAATCTCTTTGTCATCTTTCTGAGCTTCTCGAATCTTTCCCAACAATGTGGACTGAACTTCCATTGCTGCAACAAAACCTCTAGGAACAATATCCAAACGTAGCTCCCTGAGATCCTTGGCTAACTCTTTTGGCATCCCTTCGCTTGCGAGGGTGTTAACATAACCCTTACGGCTCAAAGCGTCTGCTACGACATTGGCATTTCTTGGATGATAGTGAACCTTCATGTCATAATCCTTTATGAGCTCCAACCATCTCCTCTGCCTGAGGTTTAGCTCCTTCTGGGTAAAGATGTACATCAAACTCTTGTGATCCGTGTATACATCGCAAAGGTTTCCAGTGAGAGGATGTCTCCAGGTCTTGAGCGCATGCACCACAGCTGCTAACTCCAAATCATGCGTGGCATAATTCAATTCGTGCGGTTTAAGTTCTCGTGAGGCATAAGAAACAACTCTCCCGTCTTGCATAAGTACTCCTGCAAGTCCTAAGCGAGAGGCGTCTCAATACACTTGGAAATCCTTGCGTATATCCGGCAGAATCAGCACTGGGGCTGTAGTCAAACGTTTCTTCAACTCCTGGAAACTTGTTTCACATTCATCAGTCCAATGGAACTTAGTGTCCTTCTTCAACAATGCCGTCATAGGCTTCATAATCTTAGAAAAAATTTCAATGAATCTCCGATAGTATCCCGCGAGTCCAAGAAAACTGCGGATCTCTCCAACTGAGGTGGGTGCCAACCACTCAGTGACTGACTGAACCTTGGTGGGATCTACTGCTATACCTTCTCCTGATATAACATGTCCAAGAAATCCAACTTCCTTCAACCAAAACTCACATTTGCTGAACTTGGCATATAACTGATGTTCCCTGAGCTTCTCGAGAACTAAACGCAAATGCTCCTTGTGTTCCTCTTCCCTCTTCGAGTATACCAAGATATCATCAATAAAAACCACAACAAACTTATCCAAGAACTCCATGAACACCTTGTTCATCATACTCATGAAATAGGCAGGGGAGTTAGTCAGTCCAAATGACATAAACGTATACTCATATAGCCCGTACCTTGTGGTGAAGGCTGTCTTAGGTATATCCTTTTCCCTAATCTTCAGCTGGTGATATCCTGATCATAGATCGATCTTCGAAAACACCTTAGCTCCTTGCAACTAGTCAAACAAATCATTGATCATCGGCAGTGGAAACTTATTCTTGATTGTTACTCCATTCAACGCACGATAATCAACAACCATCCCTGAGATCCATCCTTCTTCTCAACCAAGAGCACTGGGGCTCCCCATGGTGATGAACTTCTTCGAATGTAACCTTTTTCCAATAACTCCTTAATCTTCTTCTTAATCTCCTATAGATCGTTTGTGGGCATCCGGTATGGTCTCTTTGATATGGGCCCGGTGCCTGGCAACGGCTCTATCAAAAACTCAATATCTCGATCTGGTGGCATGCCTGGTAACTCCTCCAGAAATACATCCGAGTAATCCTTCACTACCGACACTTCCTCCTGAACAACTCCCATGAGGGAATTTACTTGGGTCCTCCTTCGCGCATGCCTGGAAACATACTTGATCCTTTTTCCCTCCGAGGTGGTGAGTAAAATTGACTTACTCGCGCAATCGATCTCTCCCCCATACATCGATAGCCAATCCATTCCCAGTATCACATCCAAACCTTGTGACTCCAAAATTATCAGGTCTGAGGGGAAAACATGGCTTCCAATGGTCAATGGCATCTGAAAACATCCTTGTCTTGCCATATATTCCGCTCTTGGTGAACTTACTAACATGGGTGTCCTAAGTACCTTAGTGGGAAACTTATACTTATCCACGAATCCCATTGATATGTATGAATGCGATGCACCAGTATCAAAAAGAACAATTGCAGTAAAGGACTTAACCAAAAACTTGTCGATAGCTGCATCAGACTGCTCCTCAACCTCCTCCACATTCACGTGGTTCACTTGTCCTCTGTTGAAAGGGTTGGGCTTCTTCCCAGCGCTTCCATTGCCATTGCCGTTCTTCAATTCTGGACAATCATTGGTGCAGTGCCCAGTCTTCCCGCACTTGAAATAGGTAATGTGACTTTGATCCTTGTTGGCGGGTGTGGCTGGGTTAGAACGGTTCTGATTGCTGCCTGCTCCATTCCCATTTCCATTTTTGGAGCTATTGTGATTATGGAAAGTTCCTCCATTGTGAGTGTGGCTTCCATGGTTATGGATAAGTCCTCCCGAGTTCGGGGTGAAACGAGGCTTCTGCTGAGCTCCAGAATTGTACTTTCCTTGTCCATATTTCCTCTTGCGGCTCTCAATCTGCTGCCGCTTCCCTTCAATCATAAGAGCCTTGTCTACCAACTCCTGGTAGTTGTTAAATGTTGCCACCATCAGCTGCATGCTCATCTCATCATTTAGCCCTTCCATAAACTTCACCTGCTTTGCGGCATCTGTGGCCATATCATCAGGGGCATAACGAGATAGCTTACTAAACTCATCTACGTACTGAGCCACAGTATGATTTCCCTGACGTAAGTGCGAAACTCACGCTTCTTCATGCTCATAGCTCCAGTTGAGACGTGTGCTGTGCGGAATGCTTGCTGAAACTGATTCCAAGTGACATTGGCTATGGGAAAAGTGGCTGTGTAATTCTCCCACCATGAGGCTACTGGTCCATCCAACTGATGTGCGGTAAAATGCACTTTCTCTGCATCCGTGCAACCTGCGGTGGTCAACTCCCTTCCAATCTTGCGTAGCCAGTCATCCGCAACTATTGGCTTGTTGTTGTTGTTATTGTTGTTGTTGTTGTTGTTGTTGTTGTTGTTGTTGTTGTTGTTGTTGCTGTTGTTGTTGCTGTTGTTGTTGCTGTTGTTGTTGCTGCTGTTGTTGCTGCTGTTGTTGTTGCTATTGTTGTTGTTGCCTTGGTTCTAGACTAATATCTGCATCAAGGCATTCTGCTGCTGGATCAACTAGGTGATCTCCGGTGGGAAGACAAATCCGGTGTCATGTCTCGAAGGCATCTGATGGGTTTAGAGGGAAGAGAGTAGAATAGAAATTAGGTCTAGTGAGAAGACACTACCCATATGCACATGAGACAAACACAATCATATCACTCAATCAATCAAGCAAGGGCATACAATCGGTCTTAAACTATTGTTAAAAGTGCTCAGACTACTACTATGTACATGGAAAAAATACTACTAGTCATATGGTGGTCATCTAGAAATATTGATCGGTGGAAGACTCCATAATATCTGCTCCAGCTTCGTCTTCATAATCATCATCACTATCATCAGGGTCGGAGTCGGTGTCATTGATGATGATATAATCTTCGGAACGAATCTCCTTGGGTTCGTCGTCTCCTCCTCCTGGTGCAGGATCTCCCATAAAAACTCCTAGTTTCCTTGTCAGGTTGTCATTCTTCTCCACTAGTACGACGATTTCCTCCTCATAATCATCGCGAGTAGCCTTGAGTTCCTCTTCTAGCTAGGTGATCCTAGTCATCGCCTTCTTCAAATCTATCACGCCTGCGCACATATGGTTCTCCTGGCGTCGAAAGTGCTGGTTTAGCTCCTGGATGAATGCTGCAATGGACCTGTCCCTCCTGGTGCTGACTATCTCCCACTGCTCATCTCGGCGCCCACATATCTGGTAGATAGTATCCTTGAGATCCTTGTGGTAAACTTCGCTAATGCGCCCCATGGCGATGTGAGCTGCCATGCTCTTAACTAGACTCCAGGTGGGTGCGTCAAAGGAAAACTCTATGGGCTCAGTGACTAGCGTGAATGTCCTTCCTGGAACTTGAACTTGAATCATCCAGCGCTCCTCTTCGGGTAAAGTGGCATTGTAGGTCCCGGTGAAGCTTGGTATTCCAATATTCAGGTATCTAGTGACTTCCTTCAGGTGTCGTCCAAAGGGGGTGTCTTCATCCGGTTTTGCAAACTTGTTCCTCGAGTCCGCCATTGATACGTCTCCAACGTATCTATAATTTTTGATTGCTCCATGCTATATTATCTTCTGTTTTAGGAAATATTGGACTTTATTTTACACTTTTATATTACTTTTGGGACTAACCTATTAACCGGAGGCCCAGCCAGATTCTTTGTTTTATGCCTATTTCAGTGTTTCGAGGAAAAGGAATATCAGACGGAGTCAAAACGGAATGAAATCAACTGGAGAAGTTATTTTTGGAAAGAAAGCCACCCGATGGACTTGGAGTGCATGCCAGGGAAGAAGGGAGGTGCTCACGAGGGTGGGGGCGCGCCCACCCCCCTGGGGCGCGCCCCCTGCCTCGTGGCCCCCCTTCGGTCCACCGACGTACTCCTTTCACCCATATATACCGTCGTACCCTAAAACTTCCAAAACAGAAGATAGATCGGGAGTTCCGCCACCACAAGCCTCTGTAGCCACCAAAAACCTCTCGGGAGCCCATTCTGGCGCCCTGCCGGAGGGGGAACCCATCACCGGTGGCCATCTTCATCATCCCGGCGCTATCCATGACGAGGAGGGAGTAGTTCACCCTCAGGCTGAGGGTATGTACCAGTAGCTATGTGTTTGATCTCTCTCTCTCGTGTTCCCTCTATGGCATGATCTTGATGTATCCCGAGCTTTGCTATTGTAGTTGTATCTTATGACGTTTCTCCCCCTCTACTCTCTTGTCATGAATTGAGTTTCCCCTTTGAAGTTATCTTATCGGATTGAGTCTTTTATGAACACTTGATGTATGTCTTGTCGTGCTTATCTGTGGTGACAATGGGATATCATGTGCCTCTTGACGTATGTTTTGGTGACCAACTTGTGGGTTCTGCCCATGAACCTATGCATAGGGGTTGGCACACATTCTTGACTCTCCGGTAGAAACTTTGGGGCACTCTTTGAAGTACTTTGTATTGGTTGGATGAATTTGAGATTGTGTGATGCATATTGTATAATCATGCCCACGGATACTTGAGGTGACAATGGAGTATCTAGGTGACATTAGGGTTTTGGTTGATTTGTGTCTTAAGGTGTTATTCTAGTATGAACTCTTTTATAGATTGATCCGAAAGAATAACTTTGAGGTGGTTTCGTACCCTACCATAATCTCTACGTTTGTTCTCCGCTATTAGTGGCTTCAGAGTGACTCTTTGTTGCATGTTGAGGGATCGTTATATGATCTATCTATGTTATTATTGTTGAGAGAACTTGCACTACTGAAAGTATGAACCCTAGGCCTTGTTTCCTATCATTGCAATACCGTTTACGCTCACTTTTATCCTTAGTTACCTTGCTGTTTTTATTATTTCAGATTACAAAAACCTTTATCTACCATCCATTTTGCACTTGTATCGCCATCTCTTCGCCGAACTAGTGCACCTATCCAATTTACCATTGTATTAGGTTTGTTGGGGACACAAGAGACTCTTTGTTATTTGGTTGCAGGGTTGTTTGAGAGAGACCATCTTCATCCTACGCCTCCTACGGATTGATAAACCTTAGGTCATCCACTTGAGGGAAATTTGCTACTGTCCTACAAACCTGTGCACTTGCAGGCCCAACAACGTCTACAATAAGAAGGTTGTGTAGTAGACATCAAGCTCTTTTCTCGCGCCGCTGCCGGGGAGGCTAGGTAAGTTAAGGTATATCTTTAGATCTTGCAATCGAATCTTTTTGTTTCTTGTTTTAGCACTAGTCTAGTTTATAAAAGAATACTACAAAAAATGGAATTGAGAGTGCCTCATATGCTTCATCTTTTTAATGTCTTTCGTGAAAATGATGGGAAGGAAAATTGTGCTCAAGTGCTAGAAGAAGAATTACATAGAATTCTTGGCATAAAATATGTGAATGATGAGCATGATTGCAATGTTGTTAGTATGAATTCCTTGAATATCCATGATGCTAATGATATACAAAGCCACAAGCTTGGGGAAGCTATGTTTGATGGAGGTGATATTTTTTGTCCCCCAAGCTTTGATGAGCAAATTTAAGCATGCCTCCTATCTATGATGATTATTTTGATGACACGTATGCTTTAAAGAATAATGATAACCATGAAACTTGTCATCTTGATCTTAATTTTCAATCATATGATAGTTATTTTGTTGAGTTTGCTCCCACTACTATTCCGAATGAGAAGAATTTTGCTTATGTGGAGAGTAGTAAATTTTCTATGCTAGTAGATCATGAAAAGACTGCTTTAGGTGCTGGTTATATTGTTGAATTCATTCATGATGCTACTGAAAATTATTATGAGGGACGAACATATGCTTGTAGGAGTTGCAATAATATCAAGTTTCCTCTCTATGTGCTTAAATTTTTGAAGTTATGCTTGTTTGGCCTTCCTATGCAAGTTGATTATTATTCCCATAAGTTGTTTGCTCACAAAATCCCTACGCATATGAAGTGGGTTAGACTTAAATGTGCTAGTCATATTCTTCATGATGCTCTCTTTATGTTTCAATTCTTATCTCTTATGTGAGCATCATTGAAATCATCATGCCTAGCTAGGGGCTTTAAACGTTAGCGCTTGTTGGGAGGCAACCCAGTTTTATTTTAGTTTCTTGATTTTTGGTTCTGCTTAGGAACAGATAATCCATCTAGCTTCTGTTTAGACGTGGTTTTATGTTTTAATTAGTGTTTGTGCCAAGTAGAACCTTTGGGAAGACTTGGGTGAAGTCTTTATGATCATGCTGTAAAAAACAGAAACTTTAGCGCTCACGAGATTAGCTAAAAACTTTTTACTGGAGAGTGCTATTTAGTTGATTCTTTTTGCATATGATTACTATACAAATTCCTCAAGTCCAACAATTTATTTTAGAATTTTTGGAGTTCCAGAAGTTTGCGTTAGTTGCAGCTTACTACAGACTGTTCTGTTTTTGACAGATTCTGTTTTCATTGTGTTGTTTGCTTATTTTGATGAATCTATGGCTAGTAAAATAATTTATAAACCATATAGAAGTTGGAATACAGTAGGTTTAACACCAATATAAATAAAGAATGAGTTCATTACAGTACCTTGAAGTGGTGTTTTGTTTTCTTTCGCTAACGGAGACTCACGAAGTTTTCATTAAGTTTTGTGTTGTGAAATTTTCAAGTTTTGGGTAAAGATTCGATGGACTATGGAATAAGGAGTTGAAAGAGCCTAAGCTCGGGGATGCCCAAGGCACCCCAAGGTAATATTCAAGGACAACAAAGAGCCTAAGCTTGGGGATGCCCCGGAAGGCATCCCCTCTTTCGTCTTCGTTCATCGGTAACTTTACTTGGAGCTATATTTTTATTCACCACATGATATGTGTTTTGCTTGGAGCGTCATTTTATATTGTTAGTTTTTTCTTTCTGTTAGTTAGAATAATGTTTTGCATCTTTAGTTTCAATAAAAAAGTCAAGGATAGCCTTTGCCATGCTTATTTTGCTACTATACATATTGCTGTTTGAAAACAGAAAGTTTACCGCTGTTGCAAAAATTCCCTAGAAAAGTCAGAGAGTGGTATAATGTTGAATCTTTTTTCATATTGAGCTCTGATAAATTTATTACAGTTGGAATTTTAGTTCATAATTTTTGGAGTTAGGGAAGTATTGATACTCTTGCATTCTTCATAGACTGTACTGTTTTGGCAGATTGCTGTTATGTTTGCATTGTTTGTGTTTGTTTGCTTGTTTAATGATTCCATTTAAGGATATGAGTATTAAATATGCAGAGGCATTTAGTATGCAATGTTGAATAATAATTTTAGTGATTTGTTACAGTAGAAAATGATAATGTTTTGCATTGGTTTATACTAACCTACCTCATGAGTTCTTGTTGAGTTTGTTGTGAATGAAGCTTTTGATAAAAAGAGAAACCATGATATGAGGGGAATTAAGGAGACACAAAAGTTCAAGCTTGGGGATGCCCAAGGCACCCCAAGATAATATTTCAAGAAGTCTCAAGCATCTAAGCTTGGGGATGCCCAGTAGGCATCCCACCTTTCTTCTTCAACAACTATCGGTTAGTATCGGTTGAGCCTAAGTTTTTGCTTCTTCACATGAGTTGTGCTATCCTTGCAATGTAGTTTTCTTTAGCTTTGCCTGCTGTTTGAATAAAGTATCAAGATCTGAAATTATTAAATGGGAGAGTCTTCACACAGTTGCATAATTATTCGACTACTCATTGATCTTCACTCATATCATTTGGAGTAGTTTGTTGTTTGCTCTAGTGCTTCACTTATATCTTTTAGAGCATGGTGGTAGTTTTATTTTGAATAAATAGATGATCTCTCATGCTTATATTAGATTATTTTGAGAGTCTTAAATAGCGTGGTAATTTGCTTAAATAATCCTAATATGCTAAGCATAAAAGATTTGTAGGAATTCTTATGAGTGTGTTGAATACTAAGAAAAGTTTGATACTTGATAATTGTTTTGAGATATGGAGGTAGTGATATTAAAGTCATGCTAGTTGGGTGATTATGAATTTAAAGAATGCTTGTGTTGAAGTTAGCAAATATTGTATCATGCACGTATGGTTGAAGTTGTGTAACACATTTGAAACATGAAGTGTACCTGGCTTGTGCATCCTTATGAGTGGCGGTCGGGGACGAGCGATGGTATTTTCTACCAATCTATCCCCCTAGGAGCATGTGCGCAGTACTTGATTTTTGATGACTTCTAAATTTTTGCAATAAGTATATGAGTTCTTTTGACTAATGTTGAGTCCATGGATTATACGCACTCTCACCCTTCCATCATTGCTAGCCTCTTCGGTATCGTGCATTGCCCTTTCTCACATTGAGAGTTGGTGCAAACTTCACGGTGCATCCAAACCCCGTGATATGATACGCTCTATCACACATAAACCTCCCTATATCTTCCTCAAAACAGCCACCATACCTACCTATTATGGTATTTCCATAGCCATTCCGAGATATATTGCCATGCAACTTTCCACCGTTCCGTTCATCATCATGACATACCTTACTTTTGTCATATTGCCATTGCATGATCATGTAGTTGACATCGTATTTGTGGAAAAGCCACCATGCATTATTTTTCATACATGTCACTCTTGACTCATCGCACCATCCCGGTACACCACCGGAGGCATTCATATAGAGTCATATCTTATTCTAGTTTCGAGTTGTAATCCTTAGGTTGTAATCAATAGAAGTGTGATGATCATCATTATTAGAGCATTGCCCAAAAAAAAGAGAAAGGCCAAAAATAAAAAAAGGAAGGCCCAAAAAAAAAGAAAATAAATTAAAAGGGCAATGCTACTATCTCTTTTTCCACTCTTGTGCTTCAAAGTAGCACCTTGTTCTTCATGTAGTGAGTCTCATATATTGTGCTTCAAAGTAGCACCTTGTTCTTCATGTAGTGAGTCTCATAAGTTGTCTTTTTATACTAGTGGGAATTTTTCATTATAGAACTTGGCTTGTATATTCCTACGATGGGCTTCCACAAATGCCCTAGGTCTTCATGAGCAAGCGAGTTGGATGCACACCCACTAGTTTTCTTTTGTTGAGCATTCATAGCTCTAGTGCATCCGTTGCATGGCAACCCCTACTCCTCATGTTGACATCAATTGATGGGCATCTCCATAGCCCGTTGATTATCCTCGTCAATGTGAGACTTTCTCCTTTTGTCTTCTCCACACAATCCCCATCATCATATTCTATTCCACCCATAGTGCTATATCCATGGCTCACGCTCATGTATTGCGTGAAGGTTGAAAAAGTTTGAGATTATTTAAGTATGAAACAATTGCTTGGCTTGTCATCGGGGGTACAGAAGTTGGGAACATCTTTGTGTGAGGAAAATGAAGCATAGCCTAACTATATGATTTTGTAGGGACGAAATTTCTTTTGCCATGCTATTTTGAGAAGACATGATTACTTTGATTAGTATGCTTGAAGTATTACTATTTCTTTTATCAATATGAACTTTTATTTTGTATTCATTCGAATCTGAATATTCATATCACAAGTAAGAATAATTACATTGAAATTATGCCAACTAGCATTCCACATCAAAAATTATCTTTTTTATCATTTACCTACTCGAGGACGAGCAGGAATTAAGCTTGGGGATGCTTGATACGTCTCCAACGTATCTATAATTTTTGATTGCTCCATGCTATATTATCTACTGTTTTAGGCAATATTGGGCTTTATTTTACACTTTTATATTACTTTTTGGACTAACCTATTAACCGGAGGCCCAACCTGTTCTTTGTTTTATGCCTATTTCAGTGTTTCGAGGAAAAGGAATATCAGACGGAGTCAAAACGGAACGAAATTAACTGGAGAAGTTATTTTTGGAAGGAAAGCCACCCGATGGACTTGGAGTGCACGTCATGGAAGAAGGGAGGTGCTCACGAGGGTGGGGGGCGCGCCCCCTGCCTCGTGCCCCCCCCTTCACCAATCGACATACTCCTTTCACCCATATATACCGTCGTACCCTAAAATTTCCGTAATGTAAGATAGATCGGGAGTTCCGCCGCCGCAAGCCTCTCAGAGCCACCAAAACCTCTCGGGAGCCTGCTCCGCGCCTCACGGAGGGGGAACCCATCACCGGTGGCCATCTTCATCATCCCGGCGCTATCCATGACGAGGAGGGAGTAGTTCACCCTCGGGGCTGAGGGTATCTACCAGTAGCTATGTGTTTGACATCTCTCTCTCGTGTTCCCTCTATGGCACGATCTTGATGTATCCCGAGCTTTGCTATTGTAGTGGGATCTTATGACGTTTCTCCCCCTCTACTCTCTTGTGATGAATTGAGTTTCCCATTTGAAGTTATCTTATCGGATTGAGTCTTTTATGAACACTTGATGTATGTCTTGCCGTGCTTATTTGTGGTGACAATGGGATATCATGTGCCTCTTGATGTATGTTTTGGTGACCAACTTGCGGGTTCCGCCCATGAACCTATGCATAGGGGTTGGCACACGTTCTTGACTCTCCGGTAGAAACTTTGGGGCACTCTTTGAAGTACTTTGTGTTGGTTGGATGAATCTGAGATTGTGTGATGCATATCGTATAATCATGCCCACGGATACTTGAGGTGACAATGGAGTATCTAGGTGACATTAGGGTTTTGGTTGATTTGTGTCTTAAGGTGTTATTCTAGTACGAACTCTTTTATAGATTGATCCGAAAGAATAACTTTGAGGTGGTTTCGTACCCTACCATAATCTCTACGTTTGTTCTCCGCTATTAGTGGCTTCTGAGTGACACTTTGTTGCATGTTGAGGGATTGTTATATGATCTATCTATGTTATTATTGTTGAGAGAACTTGCACTAGTGAAAGTATGAACCCTAGGCCTTGTTTCCTATCATTGCAATACCGTTTACGCTCACTTTTATCCTTAGTTACCTTGCTGTTTTTATTATTTCAGATTACAAAAACCTTTATCTACCATCCATTTTTCACTTGTATCACCATCTCTTCGCCGAACTAGTGCACCTATAAAATTTACCATTGTATTAGGTGTATTGGGGACACAAGAGACTCTTTGTTATTTGGTTGCAGGGTTGTTTGAGAGAGACCATCTTCATCCTACGCCTCCTACGGATTGATAAACCTTAGGACATCCACTTGAGGGAAATTTTCTACTATCCTACAAACCTGTGCACTTGCAGGCCCAACAACGTCTACAAGAAGAAGGTCGTGTAGTAGACATCAGCCACCCTAAAGAGTAGAAAATGGAGAGGAGTCAGAAATGAGTAGAGAAGGGTGACCTATGGCTTTTCTTAGGGGTCGTGTCCTACATTCAGCATGTGCTCCGATACCATCTTATAGCGACCCGACCTCAAACGGTCAAGTCTCTGTGCTTCAGTGTCATCCCTGGATCGGTAATGCTGACACACACAGTACTCGAAGGATTTATAACAGAGTAGCAATCACACACTTATTACATTGAATGACTCAAAAGAGAACTTATTACAATAAATAAGGCTTAAGGCCATCTAACACGATAACAACGGAAGGCTTGGAAGATAAAGTGAGTCCATCAACTCCAACGGCATAGCTGAGTGCATGACAAAAACCTATCGCACCTTTACCCGTCGTCTGAAAAGTCTACAACATAATACGTTGCAGCCCGAAAACGGGCCAGCACATGGAATATGCTGGCAAAATAACATGGTAGAGCAAAGAACAGATAAATGCTATCACTATATGCATATATGGCTGGTGGAGGCTCTATGTATATATGATTTTGCGAAAAGCCAATTTTTTCCTACAACAAAGGAATACGTTTTATTTAACTATCATGGTAGTTGAAACATCATTGAGAAGGTACCTCCAACTCAATCCCAATTAAAGGTAATTATCAACCCAACAAATTAAATTAGAGTGATGAGATGCAATAGGATAATCCAAGTACTAGATACTCAAGATGTCCATAAACGGGGACACGGCTAACCATGATTAGTTTGTACACTCTGCAGAGGTTTGCGCACTTTTCCCCACAAGACTCGATCTCCTCCGTTGGACTTCTCGCACTACCTGGTGTTTGAGAAACAGATGACCGAGACACAGTCTTTCAGAAGCATTAACTCTTTACTCCGAGTGGACAGTTACACCTACTTCCCTCTACATCTGCTAGCCCACCATTGAAAGAGATCACACAACATACACAACTATGCCAGAGCCCATAATGGCTTTTGGCTGCACACGGAAGTTTCTAGCATGAATAATCTTATGATCCCTTTGAGCCTGGGTGGCGGACCGTAGGAGGATCACACGGTATATCCCCGGGATCTCCTAGGACAACACTGGATTCCCCAGGGGCCCAAACAAGTAATCCACCCAGATGTGTATTAAAGTTGCCACCTTAAGTTGAACCATTAATTAACAATCTCACATCTGTCATGGATTCACTCACCCAAACCACGTCTACGAGCATAGCAGTAAAAGCATAACGTAGAAGTAACTCCCAAGGGTTTGATATTAAAACAGGTAATAGGTTCTACCTCATCTTCTACTTCCCAATACCCACAAGTTAATCACATCCTAATCATGCAATGTTTGAGGATTGTAACTAATGCATAAAAACTGGGTATGAAAACAAAGTATGATCAATGTGTTACTTGCCTTGCTGACGATCCGCAAAACCTAGAGACTCGTAGTAGCACGCTTCGCACTCTGGGAATTCTGTCACAAACACACAATAACATACATAAGCAATCAAGCAAACATGCATGGGTAAAACTCAAATAAGAAGATCTAACCAGAAAGTTCAACTTAAGAACTCTGGTTTGCAAAAAGAAGCAAATCAAACGAAGCAACGAAACTCAAACTGCGAAAGAAACAAGATCCGATAACTAATCTATACTAAAGTCAAATTTTACAGTACCAAAATCTTGTTCAAGTTGTTTAAAGAGAAAGAGGGCTTCGAGACGAAGATCTAGGCGCTTGAATCACCTGATTCTGATAAATGAGCGAAAAGATAAACTAAAACGAAAATTGAGTCGGAAATCTCTATCGAAAATAATCGCGAAAAACTCTGGAAAAAGAAGAACTGACGAACAGGCTAACGAACGAACGCTCGCTGTCTGTGAAAAACGGGTGAACGACGTTCGTTAAAACAAACGTACGGACGTACGTCCGCTACTTAACTAAACCGCGGAATACCGGAATAAAACCGATCTAAAAAAATAAACCGATCTTAGGGTTTCTAAAAAAACCGACCGGTCAACGGTCAACGGCGGAGGCTCGGTGAAGTCCGGCGATGGCAGCGGCGGCTAGGGTTAGGGCGGGGCGCGGGCACGCGGCGGGCTGGGGCGGCCTTGGCGGCTTATAAGGTCGGCCGGGGGAGGAGTCCGGGTCGAAACCGGCCCGTTAAGTCGGTTGCCTTTTTTTTAAATAAGTCCTGACGCAGAAAAACAAAGAAAACAAATACTAAATGGACATCAAAAATCCCGAAATAAATTTTCCCCATCCTATAAAAATATGCCGGACAAGGCGAACATTTATTTGGGCTTATAATGCAATTTTGGAAAACGCGTATTTCTTCTAATTCAAATAAAATTGCAATAAAATCCAAATAAAATCATTTATTTGATTTTAATATTCTTCCTCCAATATTTCATTTATTTTGGAGAAGTTATATTATCTCCTCTCATATTCTTTTGATGTGAAATATTTTCGAAGGGAAAAATAAATTAAAATCAAAGTGATCCTTGTTTCAATATTTGATAAAATCCAAATATGACAAACGTGAAATCCCCAACTCTCTCCGTGGGTCCTTGAGGTTCTTAGAATTTCGAGGATCGCAAAACAATATGCAATAAAATATGATATGCATGAATGACCTATGTATAACATTCCAAATTGAAAATTTGGGATGTTACAATTTCCAGGATAGTGTATTTGCATGTGAAAGTTCTCTTCCTTATACTAATTATTCGTGAACTGCTTGTATGACCAATATTGTGATTGTCAAGCCACAAAATATTTCACTTTCTAAACCCAATGTGAAGCTACCACTAGGCATGATATAATTTCAAATTCATGACACTACAAAAAATACACTTCCGTGATGATACGTGTTTGTCACAGTAGGTCACGTTTTCTGTCATGCATGTACATCCATGACAAATTTATGACAGAATCAAGATAGTCATACATGTGCTGTTGTAGAAGTGTCCCATGACATTACCAAAATTATCATCATGGAAGTGTCCACTTCCATGACGATAAATCGCGTGTCACAGAAGTGCTTTCGTCAAGGGTGACCGACACGTGGCATCCACCGTAACGGAACGCCGTTAAGCTATCGGGTCCGATTTTGGATCCAATAACCTGTTAACAGCCTGGACCAATGCGGATTTTCCACGTGTAAAATCATCATTGGCCGGAGGAAACATGTGTTGCCTCACCATTGGGACAGATGTCATCCACTCATTGAACAGGAGGCGCCTATGATAGGTAATAATGCGGCACAGCCCAACAAAGGACCCATTCCAAAGGAAAAAGGCCGCCCAAGAAAAATAGCAGGCCGGCCCATATAAGGCCTACTTGTGTCAGGTCCATTTAAGCCCACGGCCCATACAAGATGTGCCAATTCGGCCCGTCAACGACCCGTTAAAGATTTGACACCATTGCAGCCCATCGTCAGTTCGAGCCCCTTAACAGCCCACTATATATTTGGTCTCAATATCGGCCCAATGAGACTTCGGCTTGTTAACGGCCCATTCAGTGGATTGGCCAATTTTCACGACGTACATCTTTCGGCCTTTTAGCGACCCATTTAAATATTGGGCTAATTCCTGGCCTGGTGTGTCTTTCAGCTTGTTGACGGCCCATAAATCAGTTGGGCCATTTGTAGTCGGACCTGAGTTTCGGCCTTTTAGCGACCCATTTAAGTGTTGGGCCAATTTCCGGTGTCGGTGTCAAAACCGGCGAATGTCGGGTAGGGGGTCCCGATCTGTGCGTCAAGGCTGATGGTAACAGGAAGCAAGGGACACAGATGTTTACCCAGGTTCGGGCCCTCTCGATGGAGGTAAAACCCTACTTCCTGCTTGATTAATATTGATGATATGGGTAGTACAAGAGTAGATCCACCATGGGATCGTAGAGGCTAAACCCTAAGAGCTATCTATGATGGTATGATTGTAATTGTGATCGGCCTTCTAAGGACCAACCTCTCCGGTTTATATAGACACCGGAGAGGGCTAGGGTTTACATGGAGTCGGTTACAAGGAAGGAAATATAATATCCGGATCGCCAAGCTTGCCTTCCATGCCAAGGGAAGTCCCATCCGGACGCGGGCCGAAGTCTTGAGTCTTGTATCTTCACGCTTCAATAGTCCGAACGTTGTACACAGTCCGGCTGTCTGAATACCCCTTAATCCAGGACTCCCTCAGTAGCCCCTGAACAAGGCTTCAATGACGATGAGTCCGGCGCGCAGTCTTGTCTTCGGCATTGCAGGGCGGGTTCCTCCTCCGAATACTCCAAGGTAATTATCGAACACTTAAACCGTGTCCGGATCCACAAGATGATCTTCGCATGCCACCGTAGAGAGAACGATGTTTCACAAATGCAATCTGCTGACAACTTTTTTAGGCAAGGCGACGTGTCACTACGGTCAAGTTATTATTCTAACCGTCTTTCCACAACCAGCCACAACGCATATTGCGAGGCGGTTTCCTTGACACGCCTTGTCAAAGCAGAGATCGTGCCCCCCTTATTACGAGATTCTCATCAATACGGGTATGGGTAATCCCACTGCATTATCAATCGTGGCGCTTGGGAAGCAAGCGATTCCCAACGGACAAGTGGGGAGGCGCACCGCTTTCATCGCCTCTATAAAGGGATAAGATTTCCTCATTTTTTACCCACGCCCCCTTCCTTCTCTGCCCATTCTTGCCCCCTCGAGCTCCAGCGCCCAAGGCCAAGTCTCCCCCGCACAGCTAAACATGTCCGGAGCAGGAGGCAAGTGGGTGGCTTCCACTGTCGAGGAGAAGCACATCATAAATCTTCGGGCGGCCGGATACTTGGCCGCAAACATAGCGCACCGGCTACCGGACGCTGGGCAGGTCATTCCGACCCCAAGACCCCACGAGAGAGTCGTGTTCGTCGCCCACTTCGTCCGTGGACTGGGATTTCCACTCCATCCCTTCGTCCGCGGGCTCATGTTCTACTATGGGCTAGATTTCCATGATCTAGCCCCGAATTTCGTCCTCAACATCTCGGCGTTCATCGTCGTATACGAGGCCTTTCTCCGCATCCGGCCTCATTTCAGCCTATGGCTGCAAACCTTCTGCGTGAAGCCGAAGGTGGTAAGCTGCCAGCAAGCGGAGTGCGGAGGAGCCATGGTGGGCAAGATGCCTAACGTCACCTGGCTGGACGGTTCCTTCGCAGAAACCGTGAAAGGATGGCAATTAGGGTGGTTCTACATCACCGAGCCAAGACGGGCGCCGGGCAATGGCGGCCCCGAGTTCAGATCCGGAACCCCTATGCGGCTGACCTCCTGGGAAAAGAAGGGCCTGTCCTGGGGCGACTCCACGGAGCTGGCCGGACTCCAGACGTGCATCAAAAGCATGAAGGACAAGAACATCAAGCTTGTCAACGTGATCCAGGTCATGCTCGTTCGCCGGATCCTGCCCTGCCAAATGCGGGCAGTCAATCTGTGGGAGTTCGTCCCGGCTGAACACCAGACGCCCGGAGTTTCACGGCATGATGCACGAGGGCGCATGGAAAGTGTTGTTCAAGGCCTCCGAAGTACCTCCTCCCACATCCGAGGACCGCGGGCTTCATGCCGCGCGGGCTCCTAGCCGGGTGAGTTCTCAGACTACCACCGGACCCAGTTTTTCCCAATATATTCAAGGGAGTCCCCTAAGTAATCATGCATACTTGCTTCAGGACTATGTGGAGACAGCAGAGCAGGTTCATCGTCTCGGCTCCGCTGCCAGAGACCAGCGGATGCTCTCCTCGACGGAGATGCTGGTCCCGACACCGCATAAGGTGCCGGAGAAGAAGGCCGAGAAGAAGGCCTCATGGACCCGAAAGGGTCTCCGCGAAAGAAGCTGTAAGCCTCGTCCGAGGATGACGAGGCAGAATCCTCCCACAAAGGGGAGGAGGAAGAAGAAGAAGCTCCATCCGGAAAGGATGAGGAGCCCGGCGAAGCGGGCCGGGGGGCCGGAAAAGGCCCTCGGCGCAAGGCCGTTATACCCCTGTCATCCGATGACGACGAGACAGATTCCTCCCGCGGAGGCGGGGGGAATCAGGAAGAAATTCCGCCTCCCTGCACCAGGGGAGAGAAGAAGAGGAAAGCCGCCCAGAGGGGGAGGCTAGGACGTCCAAGAAGGGGAAAACATCCCTTCCGGACTACTCCACTATGGCCGCTCACATCGATGATGGGTGGCTGCCCCGGGGGAAGCCCCTGACGCGATCGTAAGTGTCCGCACTCTATCGTGGTTTTCACTTCATAATTGTTTAATAACGCCGAATATTGACGCAGTCCGGCCCGGACTCATCCGGCAGTGTCGTCTTCGGATGGCTCTCTGAGTTCTTCGGAGATGAACTCGCTCCCGGCGGCCACCACTCCTCAGCCTGCGGATGACACGGAGGTGTTGTCCCGCAGGCTCCCTGAACAGGGGGAGGTGACCCTGGAAACGCCCCAAGGCGGACCCCCGAACGTCGGACATGCTGGGTTCAAGATTCCCGCAAATCGCGTCGATGAGAGCCGCAACAAGGCGGACTCTCGACCGAACACTGCTCCGGAACCTCCGACGGTTCCGGACTTAGGCGGGCAGCCCCTCGTTAGGGAGGGCGAGCCGCCCGTGCCGAGGACTTCCGTCGCATCAACGGCGCCGGATAGCCTGGTGGAAGCGCTTCGAGGCGCTTCCATGGAAGAAGAGCACCGTACTCTTATGAGTGCGGTGATTCAAAAGGTTCTGTCCGCTAAAAGCGGACTGACTGAAGCCTGCACAAGCCTCCTGGCGGGCTTTGAGGTAAGTAAAAGATGTATGAGATTATCACCTGATAGGTCGTAGCCCCTGATACTCTGTTTGGCGTTCGAAAGGAAAAGCCAAACGGAGGGTCGATTATAATCCGCAGGAGTCTAATAATAAGCATTGTTGTGAATAAGCAGGCTGTGCTACTTGCTGCTGCTACCCGTACTGCCGAGGTTGCCGAACTAAAGCGGGACTCGGAGCAGGCGCATGGACAGCTCAGCCTCACGAACAGGCAGCTCGAGGAGAATAAAGGTAAGTGATTCTCTGTTTATATGTGTATTTAAAGATAAGAAAAGTTGGTCAATCTAACGCCAAAGCGTTGTGACTATGTAACAGGGACCGCCGCCGAAGTGGCGTCCCTGAAGAAAGTGATGTCCGAGGCCGAAGACAAAGCGGCCTCGGAATGCAAGGAGCGCGAGAACCAAGGTGCTAGAGTGGGTGAGGTACAACAGGAGCTCCAGGACCTCGCCCAGAAGTTCGAGTCCAGGGAGCATGATCTGAAGGCGAAAGAGGCCGAGCTTGCGAAGGCCCTTGAGTGTGTAAGAGACGCCGAGGCCGAGGCCGAGAAGCCAGAGCGGGAAATCCAGGAGGCCAACAAGATAGCAGCGGGTAAGAAGTTCTTTATGCAAAGCAAACATGTGGAGGAGGCGTTTATTTTACTTACTCGGATTTGGAGCTCTCCAGGGGCGTTCGCAGATCTGCCACGCAGCGTATCTGACGCCGCGGAGTTCTACCGTGCCCAGGAGGGGAGCTAAATGGAGAAGCTGTTCTGGTCCCAGTATGCTGGGGCTGTACACCCAACGCCTCTGAGTGACCAACTGAACCAGTTGGTCGAACTCCACAGGGCGGCCGAAGTGGCTATGAAAGATTTCATAGTCCGGATGTGGCCTGGTGAGATCCTGCCCATTAGCTACTTCAGCCTGATCAAGCGGATGGTGGATGCGTGTCCGCGGCTTGAGGTGATCAAGCGATCCGTTTGCATTGAAGGTGCCCGCCGGGCCCTTGCCCGCGTCAAGGTGCATTGGGGTAAGCTGGATGCGGAGAAGCTGGTCAAGGAGGGGCCGCCGGAGGGCAAGGCGCATCGCCATCCTGAAATGTACTATGATGGCGTGATGAAGGGTGCTTGTCTCGTCGCCGATGAGTGTACCAAGGACGCCATATTTGAATAAATTCACTTCTGTCGTGTTTGTAATTAAAGACGAAGTTACTTGCGCTATGTAGCAATTTTGTTATTTAAAATATTACCTTCTGTGCCGATGTTTATAAAATCCTGAAAGTAGGCTACCGCCGCTTCCGCCAGCGTGACTAGCACTTTGGGTGTTCGTGGAAAACCCGGACACTCTTTACCCAAATGTTTGGTCCCTTAAGGAGGTGTCGCGGCGAACCGTGCAATCGGACTATGCGGCTTTATAACTTTCACTTAGCCATAGAAGTCTACAATTTTAAATTTCGGCGAAACCCCTAGAATCCGGAAGACCGAATCGGGGCGCTATACACGCCTAGATCGGACGAAGCCGATTTATCGCCTAAAGTGGAAAATCTTTAAGGATTTTAGAACAACTCGAACAACGACCAGCTCTCGCCACATCATGCCGGTCAGTTTTCGGCTTTCTCTACTGAGGTGCTCGTCCGGAAGAACCGGGACACAATCACAGTAGTTCTCCTTGCGCTACCTTAGCCGATATAACGGAACGTAAGGCACCAAAACAAGGGAGCCGGGCTATCCCAACTGTAGACCCAAGACACGATTCAGAGCTGATGCATATAGTGCTGCAAGTTCGGGGTGCCACACTGTTGAAAGTGTTCGGACTTTAGTTTCCATATAGCGGGGCGCCATAAGAAGCCCTGGCAAACCGGCCGTACCAAGGTGTACGGATGCAATATCAAATAAACATTTATAAGAGAAAAATGCTCAAATAAGAATAATAAGCTGACGCTATGTATAATCTCACATTGACGAAAAATACATTTAAGCGTACATTTACAATGGATGCGTTAAGCAGAGATAAAATAGGACTATTTGACATGTCAGGTATAATGATCGTAAATAGATTCCACCTGTGTATTTCCTTCTATGCACAACGCTTGTTGCCTCCGTGGATGTCTCTTCCCTATAAGTCCGGCAATTCGGCTTTTTGAGGATGCTGCACCAACGCGGTGTCCTGAAAGGTAAGAGGGAAAGAGTATCAAAGTATTTGGCGGTTACCCGCACTGTTGACTGAGTCGTTGATGCGCCTCCTCCTATGTCCATGGTATTTTAAGTGCGTAATTGTGTGCACGTTGCATGGATGCTGCTTTGATGGGGCTTAAGCGGAGGCCGAACTGCTAGTCGCGCTCTTGGCGTGCCTGGTGATCCTGTTGCGGGGTGCTCCGGACTCGCTTGACTGTGCTTGAAGTTGTCGCCGTATTTGTTTGTCGGAGAAGGCCGCATTGTACTTCCGCCGCCAGGGCTGCAATATGTTCTTCTGTTCGTAGAGAGTGGTCCATATTCCTGTTCACCGTTATGACCCCGCGTGGTCCTAACATCTTGAGCTTGAGGTATGCGTAGTGTGGTACCGCATTGAATCTGGCGAATGCAGTTCGTCCGAGCAGAGCATGGTAACCACTGCGGAAAGGGACGATATCATAGATTAACTCTTCGCTTCGGAAGTTATCCGGAGATCCGAAGACCACCTCCAATGTTATAGAGCCCGTACAGCGGGCCTCTACTCCGGGAATTACACCTTTAAAGGTGGTTTTGGTGGGCTTGATCCTTGAAGGGTCGATGCCCATTTTATGACCGTGTCCCGGGTAAAGCAGGTTCAGGATACTGCCACCGTCCATAAGGACGCGCGTGAGGTGGAATCCGTCAATGATTGGGTCTAGGACCAATGCGGCCGAGCCGCCGTGACGGATGCTAGTAGGGTGATCCCTACGATCAAAAGTGATCGGGCAAGCTGACCAAGGGTTGAATTTGGGGGCGACTGGCTCCATCGCATAGACGTCCCTTAGTGCCCACTTCCATTCCCTCTTGGGGATGTGCGTGGCGTAGATCATGTTGACCGTTTTCACCTGGGGGGGAAATTTCTTCTGTCCTCCCGTGTTTGGACGTCGGGGCTCTTCGTCATCGTCGTCGTGCAGCCCCTTGTCCTTGTCTTCGGCGTTTATCTTGCCGGCCTGTTTGAATACCCAGCAATCTCTATTGGTGTGGTTGGCTGGCTTGTCCGGTGTGCCATGAATTTGGCATGAGTGCTCCAGTATGTGGTCCAGACTGGACGGTCCCTGATTATTTCTTTTGAACGGCTTCTTCTTTTGACCGGGCTTGGATCCACTGAATCCGGCATTGACTGCCGTGTCTTCAGTGCTATCGCCATTGTTCCGTCGCTTATGTCTGTTATGCCGTGGCTTGCCATTATTGTCACGACCATCCGAATTGCCAGACTGTGGCGTAGTGCTGCTGCGGGCCAACCAACTATCCTCGCCCGTACAAAAGCGGGTCATTAGTGTTGTGAGAGCTGCCATGGACTTGGGTTTTTCCTGGCCGAGGTGTCGAGCGAGCCATTCATCAAGTTATTATGCTTGAAAGCCGCCAGGGCTTCGGCGTCCGGACAGTCAACTATTTGGTTCTTCTTAGTTAGGAACCGAGTCCAGAATTTCCTGGATGACTCTCCAGGCTGTTGAGTAATGTGGCTCAAGTCGTCGGCATCGGGTGGTCGCACATATGTGCCCTGGAAGTTATCAAGGAATGCGTCTTCCAGGTTTTCCCAGCTGTCAATGGAATTTGCTGGCAGGTTGTGTAGCCAGTGCCGGGCTGGTCGTTTGAGCTTAAGGGGAAGATACTTGATGGCATGTAGATCGTCACCGTGGGCCATGTGGATGTGGAGAAGAAATTTTTTGATCCATACTGCGGGGTCTGTTGTGCCATCGTATGATTCGATGTTTACGGGTTTGAACCCTTCTGGGAATTCATGATCCATTACTTCACCAGTGAAGCAGAGGGGGTGCACGGCGCCTCTGTGCCGGGCTATGTGGCTACGCAGATTGAATTGATCTGGGTGGCTATATTCGGCCCTGCCGGACTTGTTGAAGGTGTGTCCGGCGCGACGATCCTCGTCGCGTGTCGAGGCGCGCCCCCGCGATCCGTAGATCGATCTTGGCTGTCCTGATTTGTTGCCCCGGGCCGTAGTATGTTGGCGCGGGGGTGTTGGCTGGTATGCGGACTGGTATGCCGCTTTATCCTGGACACGAGGTGGCCGGTCAGCCGTGTGGTGCTCGAGTCCATATTCCTCGACTGCCAGGACTTCAGTCCATCTGTCTATGAGCAGGTCTTGATCAGCTTGCAGTTGCTGCTGCTTCTTTTTTAGGCTCCTCGCAGTGGCTATAAGCCGACGCTTGAAGCGTTCCTGCTCCACGGGATCCTCAGGCACGCCGAACTCGTCGTCGCCGAGGCTAATCTCATCTTCAGAGGGGGGCATGTAGCCGTCCTCCGGGTATTCGCCTGTCGCCTGTTCATCTGGGCTGACCTGCTCATCCTCATGTTCGGCCTGCTCGAAGGCGGGCTGTTCAAGGTTGTATTCTTCTTCGGCACCATTCGTATTGTTTTCGTCTCCTGGGCCGGTATTGGTGTGGCGGGGCTTGGAGTGGCGCCGACGACGCCCATTCTTTGCTTTTTTCCTTGAGGTTTTATCCTCCGTTGCCTCATCGCCATTTGTTTCCTTCAGGGTGTCCACCATATATATGTCATAAGAGGAGGTGGCTTTCCACCGCCCAGTGAGCGGTGGTTCATGTTCTTCTCCTGCATCGTCGTCCATACCGTCGATGTCTTCGGAGTCGAAGTTTAATACCTAGGTCAAATCGTCAACCATGGCAATAAAGTGGGTGGTGGGTGGGCAACGAATTTCCTCATCGCCTGCCTCCCACTCGAGCCGGACATAGTTCGGCGAAGAGCCTCCTGACAAAGAGAGAGACTTTAATGAGTCCAGCATGTCGCCAAAGGGCGAGTGCTGGAAGATATCTGCAGCGGTGAACTCCATTATAGAAGCCCATCCTTGCCCGAAGGGCAAGGGAGTGAGCGGACGGGAACCAACGTCCGGATACGAATCCGGGGGTTCGGAGTCACAAGCCACCGCAGAGGTGAGACCCGTGTTCGGCTCCACCGCCGATGAGTGTGTGACCTGGGGGGCGGGGTCCATCCCTCCGTCCTTAGGCAACGCAGTCTGCTCCGGATCTAGATCCGGGGACAGTACAGGGATGATGCCCTGAGCTTCGTCCAACGGCAGGTTTAAGCCAAGCTCGTCGTGACTGTCCGATGCTCCTGGCATAGGGCCAAATCCATCGAAGATCAAGTCTCCGCGGATGTCCGTCGTGTAGTTCAGGTTTCCGAACCTGACCTGGTGGCCAGGGGCATAGCTATCGATCTGCTCCAGATGGCCAAGCGAGTTGGCCCGCAGTGCGAAGCCGCCGAACACGAAGATCTAAGGACCAACCTCTTCGATTTATATAGACACCAGAGAGGGCTAGGGTTTACATGGAGTCGGTTACAAGGAAGGAAATATAATATCTGGATCGACAAGCTTGCCTTCCACGCCAAGGGAAGTCCCATCCGGACACGGGCCGAAGTCTTGAGTCTTGTATCTTCACGCTTCAATAGTCCGGACGTTGTACATAGTCCGGCTGTCCGAATACCCCCTAATCCAGGACTCCCTCATCCGGCCCGGTGTGTCTTTCAGCCTGGTGGCCATATATCTGTTGGGCCTTTTGTAGTCGGACCTGAGTTTTGGCCTTTTAGCGACCCATTTAAGTGTTGGGCCAATTCCCGGCCCTGTATGCCTTTCAGCCTATTAATAGACCATAAATGAGTTGTGCCATTTGTAGTCGGACCTGAGTTTTGGCCTTTTAACGGCCCATGCCCTTCATGGTCCAATACCAGCCCGGTTTCTCTTTCGGCCTGCTAAAGTCCCACAACACAGTTAGGCCATTTACAATACGACCTGACTTTCCGCCTCTTAGTGGCCCATGCTCTTCATGGTCCAGTACAAGCCCGCTGTCTCTTTCGGCCTGCTAAAGGCCCACAGTATAGTTGGGCCATATGTAGCGAACTTAGTAATGACCGTTAACGGCCCATGAAATCAATTGGGCCCACCTGTTGCCCGCTTCGATGTCAGCCTGTTAACGACCCGGAAGTTAAGAGGGCCGACCATTAACTTTCGGCCTGGTAACATCCCATTAACTTAATGGGCCCACTAAAGTTCGTACATGTCTTTAGGCCAAATTAGATAATTTGAGCCCATTACGACGAGCAATTATGCACAAGACCAAAACCCGATCAAGCAAAGGTACAGCATACAGGGAAAACGTTGCACATCCAGCATATATTACAGGAAAATACATCGCTGGACAATCAAAGATTGATGCCAGTGCAAATAAATGAACAGAACCTAACGATCTACAACGTCACAATCTGCAACCTCAACATGGATGACGCCCATAAGCATGTGGGTAAGTTCTTGCTGCTTTGCTACACTGTCTCTGAAAACATTGATCAGTTGTTGTGTCGCACGACTCTGCACCTCTGATTCCTCCACCATTTCCATCATTCCTTCAGCCATTAATTGGTTCACAAACATACATTTTTCCGTTGCATTCGAGGCGGAGGATACGTAATGATTCAGATGGCGATTTTGGCAGGCTTGTATTATTGATAGTGGAGATTGTCTCGACCACTGCATCATAACATAAATTAGGAGGGGAACCAACAGAGTAATCATGAATTATTGGCATATTACCTGGCCTAGATTTATTGGAAAGAAACAATGGGGTTGCCTTGCTGTTTTCAGAGTTTGTCTTCTTATCTTCAGCAGCCTGCACCAAATTAAGACAATAGCATTGCTATCATTGGCCAAGTCAGATAATAGGAAAGCAACATTGGCACAACGAACGTTTGGGCAACTAGCCAACACCAAATTAACACAATATGGCACAGCTATCATTAGCCAGGTAAGGTTATACGAAAGTAACATTGACACAATGAATGAATGGGCAACCAGAGCAGCACTACAATTCAGTAATGTGCATGATATGAGATAGTACACTCATGCAGCTCAGTATGCAAAACTACCAGGCAGTTTTCTTTACAAAAATCAACATTGGCGCCTTTAACGTTTTGCTACAACTAGTTTTAGATCAGACAAAGGTTGGATTCACGCCGATTAACAAAATACACGCTGATGTAAAAATATAGTGATATACAACAGGTACTTACGTCAACATTGGAGCACAGAGAATTCCCTCAAGATATTTTCCTCGAATACAATCCCAATGAAGGAAATCTTCTATCATTTAACCTTATTTTCCAAAAGAGAGATGTGTAAGAAACATGTAGAAAATATGATCAGAATGCTATAAAATTTCATGATGCGAGGATACGCACACGCTTCTTAGAATGGAGTTGATATTCTTTTGCTGGACTGGAGTGGACTAGTTCTTTGGCCACTGGAATCTGCTTATTATCGGTGGGAGTTGGGTTTCTACGTCTTTGGAGCAGTATCTATGAAAAATGGAGTTGGTTTATTATCTCCTGGCGTTTGGATCTTTTGCAAAGACCTGGTTTGTAACCCTTCAGATTCTAACATAGCCGTCTTGCCCCTGCATGCCTTATATAAAAGAATGGTGCTTCAATTATAAAACATGCTACAGCAGAGATGGAATAGGTACTGAAGAATAGAAAGACATGACATATTGACATGTATTCCCTCCATCCGGAAATAAATGGACGGGTCTAGACGTATTTCAGTTCTAGATACATCCAGTTTTATCAATTTCTGCGACATGTAATCCAGACGGAGGGAGTATGATGTAAGAGCTAGGGATACGACAGGACAACACAAAGAAAACACCGAAAACCCAACGCATAACCAAAGTAATCAAACCCACCGATATGAGATAGTACACTCATGCATTTCGGGATGCAAAACTACTGTGCAGTTTTCCTTACAAAAATGAACATTGTGGCCTTTAATCATACATTGTGCTACAACTAAATTTAGATCAGATAAAGGTTGGATTCATGCCGATTAACAAAATACATGCTGATGTAAAAATATAGTGATATACAATGTGTACTTACATATGCATTGGAGCATGAGAGAATTCCTGCAAGAATCTTTCCTCACAGACGATACCAAAGGCAGAAATTCTTCTATCTGTTAAGCTTATTTTCTAAAGAGAGATGGGTAAGAAACATGTAGAAAATATGATCAGCATGCTATAAAATTTCATGATGCAAGGATACGCACACGCTTCTTAGAATGGAGTTGACATATTTTTGGTGGACTGGAGCGGACTAGTTCTTTGGCCACTGGAATCTTCTTATTATCAGTAGGAGTTGGGCTTCTCTGTGCTGGAGCAGTATCTATAAAAACTCGAGTTGGTTTATTATATCCTAGCATTTGGATCTTTTGCAAAGACCTGGTTTGTAACCCTTCAGATTCTAACATAGCCGTCTTCCCCTTGCATGCCTTGTATAGAAGAATGGTGCTTCAGTTATAAAACATGCTACATCAGAGAGATGGAATAGGTACTGAAGAATAGAAAGGCATGACATATTGACATGTATTCCCTCTGTTCGGAAAAAAATGGATGGGTCTAGGCATATTTCAATTCTAGATACATCCTTTTTATCCATTTCGGCAACATGTAATCTGGACGGAGGGAGTATGGTGTAAGAGCTAGGGATACCACAGGACAACACAGTTAAAAGACACTAGTTGAATGTAAAACTGTATGCTAGCAGAATACATATAGAAAAAACTAAGGCAACATACACGTGTATGATTGGGAAACTAAGATGGCATTGCAAGAGAGCACTAGAACAACACTTCAATGTAAAAAAACATTGTATGGTAGACAGATGAAGTACATACTGATGAATAACAATGCATAAGATATTCGGAAGCATGATGTCCAAATTAAGTAGATGGCATTATGATAGAGTAGAATGACAGTACTTGAATTTGAAAACATGTTATCATGAATGGAATAGGTACTGAAAAACAGGAAGGCATGACATATATACATGCATGATCAGCATGCTAAGCACATGGCATTGCAAGAGAGTAGATACACTCCAGGACATTATATGCATGTTGTACCCATATCACGGGCCAAGTTAGAGCAAGGACCTTGTGGGGTGAAGAGGATTCAACATCTTTCTGCAAGTCTTATGAAGAACTGCCTTTACATGTTCCATCATATTGGGTATCATTGACATCAAGTTTATTGGCCTTTACATTGCTCCGTGAGGTTCTTGTGGATATATCAGTGTGTGCAATTATATCTGACATGCATGGAAGACAACTAGTAGTTAGATTTATGTAATGAGTGCCTGTAGGAGATGACATAAATAGTAGGACTGGGGTTAACTAGCAGCAACATGTCTCAAAAACTAAAAGGGAGAACACAGCTGAAAGCTACAGAATATGTATCGCTTGTACTCGAGATTAACTAGGTGGCACACAAAAGTATTAAAGAACAACATATGTAATACTAGAAGTGATATAATACTATAATCACCAGCCTGTGGGATAGCATTGGCCGATGGATGATAACTATGGAACAACGTTACCTAAAGAACAAGTATCTTAGCTGAACTATGGAACAGCATTAACTCCTGAACAAGACCCGTAAGAGATCAACATGAATATACAGTGAAATGTGATAATCTATTTTCCATGCTTAGATGAATAACAAAGCCATAAATGTTGCACACAAGTAAGATGAGGGTACAACCTATCTGGCCGCCATCCATAGGAGTGAGCATCATGTGCTAACTTGTCGATGGCCCTGCAGTTGTTGTGGCTGTCCATGTCGGGTATGCGCATTTGGTGCATGTAACTGTTGAGTGGGGACTATAGCTCCCTTCTGATGTATGCTTCCCTTGTTGGAGGAGCTGCGGTGAGTCGGAAGATGGTGTGGCTGAAGATGCAGATAATGCATAATGTTAAGAACGACACATCTCTTTGATCTGAAGAAATACACTAAGAGATCAATAGCAAGGTATGAGAGTGGTCACACGTCTGTTGACTGAGACTAAATTGGGGTCACACGATTTTATTTTATTTTGGTACTGTCCGATCTACGCCGGATGGCTTGACGGCCGTCTTGTGCCTCCCGACTGACACTGTTAGGAATCTTCCCCGAAGAGCCAGCGACCAACGGCAGAGCACCTTGCCTGCGCCGTTCGTGGCCCCGGCCAAAACCCCGCTCCCCGCCCCACCGCACTGCCGTGGTTGTGCCACCCCCGGGCCAATCCACAAAGACTCCCCGTCATCCAGATCCGGCGACAGCAATACCTTGAACCCACGTAACTCTAAGATAGCCATCTAAGCTCTGCTTCCACGGCGAACTCGCGGCCCCACACCCTTACGTTAGACACCAGCCAACCGGCAGCCTAGGAGCTCCGCCACCTCGAGGGGTGCTGCTTCCCATTGGGAATCGATTGGCCCAGAATAAAAATTCAGACAACTGACGCCTAAATAAAGTGATTTGAGATGAGGGTGCGACCTATCTGGCGGCATGGTGAAGTAGGCAGGTCCAGCTGCCGAGTCGGTGAGGCCGTCGCGGTTGCGGTGGCCACCGGAGGCAGGGAAACATCGATGTTGCGACGGTCGACGGCTATGGGGAAGCAGTGCCGGGACTCTAGACGGATCCGAAGTTGGAGCCGCTCCGGCGCTGTGAACAATGGCGTGGGTGAATCGGCTCCGGTGCGGTTCACGCGGCCGTCGTCGAGGCAGCTCCAGTAGCACAGAGTAAGAGGCACACGACCTAGTGCACGACGGCAAATGGACATCGTCTCCGACATTAGGGAGGAGGGCGGCTGTGAAATTGGTGCAGTGGGGGGCGCCACGGAGGAGGGGCTGATGTTTTGCGGCTTGGGAGAAGGGAGCTTCCGGGGAGAAGGTGATTTCGCACCCATGAGGTATGAATGGGGGGGGGGGCATTGGGAGGGGAGTGGTACCATGTTTTACGGATGCATTTGTCTGAAATGTGAGGGGGAGTTACAGTTCTACCCCTGCCTTTAGGCTTCACGGCTTGGGTCTGTGTACTGAGGGTCGGGGATAGTAGAGTAACTTTGCTTCTCCCGAAATAGTGGGCGGGAGCGATTTCGGGCGAGGAGGGCGTGTTTTAAAATATAGTGGGCGTGAGCGATTTCGGGCGAGGAGAGCGTGTTTTGAAAAAGTGGGCGCGAGCTATTTCGGGCGAGGAGAGCGTGTTTTGCCAACCATGGTTTATGAATTATTCAGCACATGTCATTTCGGCCGAGGAGAAGGCGCGCTTGGATGAAGTTACAAACCTACCCTCGATGCACAACGGTCCAATTAATGCGTCTCCCACATAGGACGGTAATTTCGTGTCTCCCATTTATTTGCTCGGGCGAATTCCACCGAGTAGAGGATGTTTAACGGTTCGTTAAAAATTTGGGAGAACGAGCATCCACGTCTACCTTACCAAGTCGATTCAAATCAAATTTAGAAATATTAGCTTGCCACTTCTTTTTTAGATGGAGAGATGATGCTCGGGAGTAATGTGTTTTTACATGCTCGTTGCTAGCGATTTACTATATGACAAATAGTTGACCCACTCAAAACGGGAATCAAACCCAAAATGAAATATCTCGATTCAATGAAATAGCTTGTTCACCAGGTCAAAAATAGTGAACTAAATCCAAAATTGAACAGCTCAATCGAATAGCATGTTGTACAGTATTATAGTACTCCATGAACATGTTGAAAGTCAAATTAATGAACTTGTTTGATATACGCATATATCCGTTCATGTGTGGATTGCAGACAACATGTTCTCCAATTTGAATATTTGAATGCAAGTTTATACCGAAACATGGTTCATATCAGTCTTTGATGCATAAAATGCAACGCCCTCCTCTCCCGTACTCCTGCTCTCTCTCTCTCTCTCTCTCTCTCTCTCTCTCTCTCTCTCTCGCTCGCCGACAATCTTCAATTCTGTCGCATGCATCCAACACACCAACCTTGTTGGCCCTCTCTCTTTCTCTCCATTTCTATCTCTTTCTCTTTGTGTGTGTGTGTGGGGGGGGGGGGTCTTTCTAGTTCGCATGCATATATACTCCATCTATAGGTCTCTCTCGCACACTATGTATGATTCTCTAGTCCAATCTAGATATCTTGGGTGCACTCATCATACGCACACAAATTCCTTGGCTCGTTGCCCGTAACTCTCTCACGCACACTCTCTCATCTCGGAGCTCTTCCCCCTCTGTCTCAAACTCTCCATCTACCTGGGTCACACATACACATGCATATCTCACTCGCACTTGATAGGCCCATCTAAAACTCTATCTCTCTCCCTCGTTCTCTCTCCATCTCACACACACACACACACAATCTCATGCCTAGCTAGCCAAGTATGATGGTCCCTCACTCAACTGTAGGCACACGCAGTCCCCCCTATATGTATATGACTAGCTAATCTTAGTCTCCATCACAAACATGTGCATGGTCTATCTCGATTTCTCTCGGGGCATCTTTTTATCACAAGACGCACCTCCCTCGATCTCCCACCCATATATTCCCCTCACGATCTCGAGGGGGTCTCTCTATCACAAACACACCCTCTCGCCCTCCCCATGTGTCCATGTTCTCCATGTGTCCCTCTCGACCTTTGTTCCTTGTTGGCCAGACCTATATTGGACATGTGCTATAGGGGTGTTGCAAACAATCACACACTAGCTATCTTCGTGTATCTCCTCGCCTCGCTTTTCTATCTCGGAGATGCATGCGTGATATGTTCGCCTAAGAAACGAAAAAACACACACTCTCTCTAATTTATCGTTTGTTGTCACTTTATCTTTCACACACATACTCTTTTTGCACACTTACTCATTCTCCTTCACACACACTTGATCCCTCTCGACTTAGGCACTCTCCTCGGTCCATAGCATATTGATTTATTGAAAAGTCAAACATCACAAAGTTTGACCATGTACGTGGAGAAAAAAAATTACATCTGGAACGACAAACATATACCATTAGATTCACCATGAGATGTACTTCGGTATTGAAGATATAAATAACATTTGTGTAAACCTGATCAAAGTTTCCAAAGTTTGACTTCTAAAAAAATTACATGCACTGCATTATCGAGCGGATGGAATATCTCTTTCCCCCTCTCAGCTATCTGACGCACCACTCAGCCTTATCGGGGCTCCTCAATCTCTCTCAAACTTTATATCTCCCTGGTTCACACATACACATGTCTCGCTCGCTCTATACATATAGACCCATCCAACACTCTCCGCCCTTGTTCTCTCTCTATGTGACACGCACCCCCTAATAAGTACCATAATCCCTCACTCCATCATAGGCGCAAGCACTCCCCCCCCTAAGTATGGTTATCTCTCACTAGCCATCAGGAACACGCGTATTGTCTCCTTCCATCCATGCGTCTATCTTGATATCTCTCGGGGTATCTTCTATCGCGGACACACCTTGTCACTCGATCTCCCACCCATGTAGTCCCATCACGATCTCCAGGGGATCTCTCTATGACAAACATACACTCTCTCCTCCCCATGTCTGCATTTTCTCCGTACGTTTCTCTCGACCTCTCTCCCTTGTTTGTCAGACCCCTCTTGGCCACGTGCTAGGGGTCTTGCTCTCTCGGTTGCAAACAACCACACACTATCTCCTCACCTTGCTTTCATTGTCGAAGATGCATGTGTGATATGTTTGCATAATACACACATGTTTTTTCTTGACTTTTCTCGAGTGTTGTCCATGTCTCTTTCACACACGCACACACACTTTTTTGACTCACTCTTTCTATTTCTCTCTCTCTCTCTCTATCTCTCTCTCTCTAGTTAGGGACTCTCTCATGTCCGTAAGCATATGGATGTTTTGAAAAGTCAAACCTCCAAAAAGTTTGACCAGGTATATGTGGAGAAAAACATTTACATCTGGAAAGATCATTAGATTCATCACAACATGTACTTACTTCATACTATCATTTATCTTTGGTATTGTAGATATAAGTAATTTCTTTATAAACTTGGTCAAAGTTTCAAAAGTTTGACTAAAAAAATGTTGGAACTACATTATCGAACGGAGGGAGTAGCTCTTTCTCTCTCTCTCTGCTATCTCTCACGGGCCTCCCCTCTCACACGAACACTCTATACCGACGGATTATACGCTCACTGTGTCAGCGTATAGCTCTGTATATTGTTTAGTTGACCGGTCAACCAGTCCACATGCTGCTTTGTCAGCTCGTGTTCTGTATCTTCGTGTGCTGGCCCATGTGGCAGTGGGTGAAAATAAGTAAACTAGAGGCCCATCTGACACGCGGTGAAGTAAACAAAGTTGAAACCACTCGGGGTAGCACCCCACACGCTAGTAAATTGAGGGCGCATTGAGGACACACTTCTTCCGTGTGGAGGACGCACTCGCGCACAATTCACCACTGCGCGGCGGCATGCACAAAAGGACGCACTCGCACACACCCAGCACACAACACACACCAACACACGTGTACACGGGTGTCGCCGCCGGTTGAGATGGACGGCGAGGCAGCCAACAAGCGAAGGTGGCTTGAGCCAAAACCGCATCCGGCAAGCCTGGACTTCATCAGTAGCCTCCCTGACGACATGCTGCTCATCATCATCGGCCTCCTCCCCACCAAATCTACCATGCGGACCGCCCTGCTCTCTCGGCGGTGGCGCCCCCTCTGGCGCCGCGCCCCCCTCAACCTCATTATCGATAGCTGCCTCTGCGACGGGGATTGCAAACGCATGGCCGCAGTCTCCAAGATCCTTTCATCGCACCCAGGGCCAGCCAGACGCCTTGACATCCGCATGTTCAGTAACAATTGCAAGGTCCAACCCAAGTTCGACGAGTGGTTCTTATCCCCCGCCCTAGATCAGCTCGAGGAGCTCAACTTTGAAGCTGGACGATGTCGCTCTCGCCGCCGTCCGGCGCTCCGCCTCGCGCCAATCTTTGCGTCGCGCCCGACTTCAGCTCCTGCTATCTTCCCCAGATTAATGCCGTGCCCGCCCTTCTTCTCCCTCAACTCAAGCAGCTCGACCTCTTCGACGTTGTCATCTCGAAGAAGGCTATGGAGCACCTACTCCGCAGCTGTACTGCCCTCGAGTACCTTCGTCGTGAGCAGATCCACGGGTTCATTAGCCTCCACATCGCCTCGACGAATCTTCGATGGATTTATGTGTCTTGCTGGCCCCGCAACAAGACATCAATTGGAAGAGATCACTCCAGCTGTTCCACATTATGGTCATTGAGAATGCGCCTTTCCTTGAGAGATTGCTCGTATCGGATCTAGAAGGTCCAACAGAAATCAGGGTCATTGACGCACCGAAATTGACAGCATTGGTGCACTCGTCTGCCAAATTCTCCGAACTCTTTATTAGATCCGTAATCGTTCAGGCACAACACTCATCTTCTTCTCCGTCTTCTTGAAATTCACATTTATAAATTTCTTCTTGATGTATTTACGACCGTCCTCCAGAAAATGATTCCCACAAGCTTGACCCAGTCTATTTGCACAGTGAAGATCTTGGCAATAAAATCTATCGGCCCCAATCTGGATCAAGTTGTTGGATTCCTTACATGCTTTCCGTGCATGGAGAAGCTACTCATTGAGGTGAAACTTCTTTCCTATTAGTAAACGGTAATCACAACGTAGCTCAAATTTTTCGTAATTTTCCCAAATTACGATGACAAGTGTAGTGTTCAAAACTGCATCTACGCACTACACCGAAAGAAATGTTTTTAGTATTTTTTCTCACGTGATCACCTGCATCGTTTTGTTGTTGTACTACTATAGTAGCCTAGGCTACTCATAGTGGAAAGTAACTAGACTACTCCAGTAACTCTATGGTTACCCTAAGAGCAATTACTACCTCCGTCCTTGTTTACTCTTCCTATTTTGTAGTATCAAGATTTGACCATAGATTTAACTGATAAAATGTTAATGCATGTCACTAAGAACTATATCGTTGGATTCGTATTTGAACATAATTTCAAATGGTGTAATTTTTAGTGACATGCATTGGCATTTCTTACATAAATATATGGTCAAAATTTTATACTAAATAAGAGGTAGTAAAAAGTGGGCTATAACGGCCCTCCACTATGTAGGCCAAAACACGTGCGAAATTCACTTGTGATGCATTTGGCATCGATGCCCCTCCATTGCTCACCTGGTGCCCCAATCTGGATCACCTACTTTGCTCCGGTGCCAAATTAACTCACGCAATGAAAAAACACTTGCGTGGGAGAGAGAGAGGACTGAGGCAATAAAAAACACTTGTTTGGGAGAGTGAGACGCTGGTGTAGTTGGTTTGATTGATTTGTTTATACATGTGGGTCTGTGTGCATAGCGGTGCCAACTCTCTCACATCGCGAGAGCGGTGCCAAAATCTTCTGATTTGACATCGATGCGTATTATGGCATCGACCACATAGTGGAAGGAAACAAATGCCCAAGCTCTTCACGTACTCCTAGGTAAATGAGAGGAAAGAGAAAGAGAGAGAGAGAGAGAGAGAGAGAGAGAGAGAGTGAAAAAATATCACTAGCCAGCCAACCTTATCATATGAGCGAATGATATTGGTACCTCTTGATGACACGGCAATCTTATACAGCCAGCTGCTCTAATATGTTCTCTTCTTTTGCAGATAAAAAAAGACCCGAAAGTGAAAAATGTGCTGCACTATAACAATCTCATCGAATGCCTTGATCTCCATCTTACAGAAATTGATTTGATCGACTACCGAGGCAACACATCTGAGATTAAATTGGCCAGGTTCTTTGTTCTGGAGGAAAGTGTGCTCAAGGTAATGAGGTTTGGCGTCTCTGGTGCAACAATGAATGGCGTGCTGATCGCCGCAAGCGTCTAAGCCTAAATGACAAAGTCTCCACAGAAGCTGAATTTGTTTTTGAAACATCAAGTGGCCAGAGACTCGAAAACTTATTTGCCCATTAGTGACTTGTCAGGGCGGTGGATTTTAGTTTGTACGATAATGCTGCATCCACCTAAAGTAACGAAAGTAATTACGTCAACTTCCTAGTAATTCCCTCTTCGTAGGTGCATCATTACTCCTAATATTTGTAATATTAGTTTGAAACTTGTAATATTGCCGTGTCCTATTCCTGCGTTTTCAAAATCCTGCGAATCAAACAGGTCCTGAGTTGGTGATGATGTTATGCCTGCCATCTTTCACCAATAGCCGTTGGATCTAGATCTGGCGCATACAAACCAAACTTCTCCAGTTTTGCAAAAGATGCCTGCACTTGTTCCCTATTTACAAACAACTCCTTGTCTCTCACAATCAGCCTTATCTCCTCCCCACCACATCTAGAAGGCCATGGAAAAAATCTGGTAGCGATGGCGCTGCGGCAAATCCACCCCCAATCTTGGTGTTCCGTGCAATGCACGGGCATCTACGCACGGGAAATTATGTCGAACACGGCTAGTTGTAAGCAGGCTAGGTCTACAGCCATGATGATAGTGACTGCAGATGGTGAGGCTGACTATGGTATGCCGAACACGGCGCCTATACTCAGGTGTCGTCTCCGGCGTAGGGTCTTGTCACTTCACTGTGAGGAGCAACACGTAATAATTTGACCAACAGGTAGTACAGTGCTACTACATTGGTACTACTACTACTACTAGTAATAGCACCACCGTCTAGATTTAGTAGTACTACCACGTCCATATGGATTTAGTATTTGAATAGAAATATCTAGTAATGCATGTCACAAAAAATGTACTACTCCCTCTGTAAATAAATACATGGTGTATTGTTTTATTCCTATCGGCGAGATAACTTAATGTCTTTTTGCTACTTAATAGGATTACATGCAATGAACTAACCACTGCATGTGATGTTTGGTAGTCTCAAGTCATTGAAAGCATGCACGGGCACGGAGGGGGACGCAGCTTCATTGACTTACTGCACCTGCCTTTGGGTGTATGACACATGGGCCCAACGGGTGGCTGGCCAACCTGTCATACAGCCAAAGGCAGGTGCAGTAGAGGGGCGAGGAGTAGATGGCCAACACGCACGTGAATTCAACGCAGTCTGCACTTCTCATATAAAGGCTCCCGCCAGTCCAATCTACGAAATCCTACGCACCTACGCACCCAAGGGCAAGAGTGATCACTCCAATCGCAAGATAAGTTGACTAGAAGCTAGACCCATGGAGGCGATGAGCACGAGCATCAGCCGGCCGTGCCAGATGGTCCACGACGCCGGCCTGCTGCCCGGCACCGAGGAACTTCTCCAGGTAGTGCTTGAGGCCGCGAGGGCGAGGGGCCGCTCGGACAACAGCTTTGTCTCCCTATTCGACGAGGTTCTCGTCGGCTTCCTCGACAAGTTCACTGTCGTCAAGAAGCTCGTGGACGACCTTGATGTACGCCTCCAGCCCATGCGCCCAGGCTCTGCGATGCCTGCCACCCTCAACGGCCTCTATGGTGACAACCTCTTCGACGCACTGGTGGCCCTGTGACTGCCCACCATCACACCGGAGAATGTCCACCTCGAGGTCACGCTCGCCGTGCAGCGCCTGGCGCAGCAAGACACCATCGACATAATCACCCACGTCTACGCGCAAATCATACACAAGGACTACTACATGCAAGATGAGGACGATAGGACGCTGGCCTTCTTGGACCGCAGGACAACCTTGGATGGCATTGTTCAGAAGCACATTGAGCTTGCCGCCAACGCAGCTGCTCCTCACACGTCGGTTGGTGACCCGGTGCACTAGGGCGTGAGGATGTCGTTGATGGATCCGTATGTATCTTTATCTTTCTGTCAAATCCATGTAGTAGTATATGGTACTACTAGTAATTATCTTACCTTTCGCATCAACTTCATAATTTTCCTACGTACGCCATGCATGAACCGCGCCAGAACCAAGATCGTTATTTCTATCTATCGGTGTCGCCATGGAGCAGAACCAAATTTTACAAGTTACAAGTTCAAAAGGAAAAGTCTGCCGTGTTTGCGTCGCACCCCCACACGGTTGGCCCCGCACGCCGCTCGAGGGGGAATGCATGCTGTGTTGCATTTTCACTTTCAAGTGGGACCATAGTTGAGCAAACCGACTATCGGCAAACCCCCACCCCACTCACCGCGCGATGGCTGAGAAAACAAGAGGGAGAAGAGATGGTCGTAGCACGGACTCCAAGAAAATTGGTGTCGTATGGGACTCGTGTGGGTGGCGTGTGCCGTACTGCTAGATGAATGCTAGTTATGGCCCATGCCACCCCACTATATCAATGTGCTGGTTACGTAGAACAAATTTCCTAGAGTCCGTGCTCAGCCCTCCTCTATCTCTCTTCTCAGCCAGCCAGCAGACGCACGGAGCCCATCGTCTGTTTGCTCATATGCGGTCCCACATGTCAGTGAAAATGCAAGAGGACCCACTGAACCTGCACATCTTTCACCTCGATGTGCTGTTGATGAAAAACAAATCCAATAAAGATATTTGGTGGCCGCTTTTGGAGTTACTCAAGAGTAGTAAGATTCTATTCTGATTTAACCCAAGATGCACATCACGTGGCTTCAACTACCACTCTATTTTCTTGCATGGCATGACCTGGATGTTGGATGTCCCACGTGTTGGCAAAAGGAGGAAGAACTCGACCAAATCTTTAGTTGTGCTCTTGGATTAGACTAGTTGTGCTAACTTAAAATTTTATTGTGTAGAATGGATGCAAGTTTTGGTATTGGGAAGAAGAGTACAACGATATATTGATAGAGCGCAATTTAGTAGATGTTCTAGCACTTTTAGCTAGCATAGAGGCTAGAGATGAGACTAGTGCACTTGTTGATAGAATAGAGGATAGACACGTCTACTTCTTTACACTCGAAGAAGAAAGAAGCACGCAAGATTGATCCTCCGCAGATCAACAATGAATGCATCGAGAAGGCACTAATCCAACTTACAGGAGCAGTTATGGAAGTTGTATATCTTCTAAAATGTATTCTTGTCGTTCTTGTTTCCTTTGGTCTTGCTTTTATAGTCAAAATTTTGGTGATGTATTTCCATGTACCAAAAAATCAATGATTAAAAAAAGAAATGTGTTTGCAAAGAAAAATGTACTCGGCCGGGATGCGGTCGCGCGTTCAGCGCACGACCACCGCATCTGAGAAATGGCCCGGACACGACCCCATTGCCCTACCCAAACAGATAGAATCCGGGCAAAATGAAGGTCCATTTGGGGTCGTGCGTTGGAGTTGGCCTTACAAGTGGGACCGTAGTTGAGGAAACCGACTATCGGCAAACCCGCACCTTGCTCGCCGCGTTATGGCTGAGTAAGAGAAACGGCGAGGTTGAAGAGATTGTTGTAGCACGGACTCCAAGAAATATGGTGTCAGATGGAAGTCGTGCTGGTGGCGTGTGCCGTACTCCTGGACGTGAATGCTTGTTCTGGCCCATGCCACCCTACTACTCCTACTACTTATAGTAGTAGTATCGAGGATTCGAGGTGCTGGTTACGTACATCGAACACATTAACATATGGCCCACCTCACACTGTGGCCAAATTTCCTGGAGTCTGTGCTAGGTTAAAAAGTGTTCTTTGTGAGGATGGGTGGCTGGTCTCAAGTTTAAAACTTTTTGTATTACGTACATAGACGTAGAGATAGTGCAGCATGTGAAGCTAGTACAATTATGTATTCGGAAAATATTTTTTTGCCTCGTCGCAGCACCCACTTAGAGAAGCGACTAGATAGCCATTCATAAATTTAGTATGTTTATCACAGGCATATCATTTTATTACATACAACAGGTCATCAACCCACAACGACAACGAGGATACAGTATAAATACTAAAGTTTTCATCACACAACAAATAACAAGCAATGAAATGAACTCCAACTCAACCAATCCTCGGCGTTGGAAATGCTTTCTTTGAACCACAAGCGATTCTCTCGGAAGAGCCAGCTACTGTCAATCTTGAGACCAACGCAGGACTGATCATCCAGGCTGAAGCGGCCTACTATATCACGACCAGGGTAGGGAACCACCGCAATGTCCGACGTATAGATCTGATTGCTTCTCATAAATGGTAGTAACATTGTGTCAACAGCGGTGGATCGCCTTTAACCATCATTGGATAGTTTGGTCCAAGGAAGAGCGAGTTTGCTCCAAGACTATCAATACTGTACCAGGGAGAAGGTGTTGGCGCTAGCACACTAGTATCCATCCCGAATACCATGTAAGGAATGTTGGAATAGGTCCGGAGAGTGCGACCATGGGAGAAAACACCTGCTCCCTCAGTAGTAACATCAGAAGTGGGCTGTATACAGACAAGAAGGGGCGATCCACGGAAATTGCTAGGGGCCACTAAGTATATGGGCCCTCCTCGTCCTCATGCTCGTGATCATCACTATCTTCATCTCCCCCTTGGTTATAAAATTTTTCAAGTATAGGCGGTGGAATGTTCACAGGACCTTCGAAACACAAGAAGAAGGTTAATTAATAGAGAAGGGAAACTTGCTAACTCGCACGCATGTGGATGAAACAATTATAATTGCGGTGGAAGACAAACGTACCGAAACTATGAGGATCCCATGCAAAAATAGTGCCACGAGTGGTGGCAGCAAACACAAGACCCTCGTATTCAATTGCATCACAGTACACATCCATGTATAGACACTGATTTTTGAGCAATATCCATCTAGTCGAACCACGAAGGACGGCAACAAGCTTGTCGAAGATAGCAACAACTTGATAGTTCTTGTAATTCCAAGAGCGGTCGGGAACTCGAGAAATTGCTATCTTCCATAGACGACAGTCACCATGATCATATTTGAACATATGTAGATCATCTGCGTGCTCAACCTCAGGGCACTCGGATATTTTTGGAAGTGGAATCCACTAACGGGTGTACACATTCACAAGTTCCCACTCGCAATTGTACCATAAATAACCCAGTCTCCATTTGCGCCTGCCCAAGCCTTGCCCTCAAGCGATGGCATCTTAACATCATACGTATCATTATCAAGCGGCATCAACTTGCACAAGGCGAGGCTTCCCTCGTCCCCGCGCCAGTCAGCAGGGTCACGACGAAGAAGATAGGGGAGATCAAACCGCTCCTCGACCCTTGGGTTCCTTGTAATGATGTTATTAGTTGAGTCAAGAATGTTCTTGAACGAACCTACCATGCTAGCTGAGGTGATGACGTCGCATCGATCAATGAGTTCCCCCACCACGTCATCTTTCAGATTGGGGCAAGAGTAACGGAGTCGTTTCCGGCTTGTTCCCTCCATGGAGAAGACGCTCGAACAAGGGCAGAAGGAAGGGTGAAGGAAAATGGAGGAGGGAGGAAGAGCGTGCGACAACATCTCCAAATCAAGAGGGAAAGGCGAAGAGTCGGTGGACGGTTGCCAGTTTTCCACGGTACAGGAAGAGGCGCCCCGGCCTACACATCCTTTCGGAACTTGTACAAAAGGACTCGCCGTCGTCTCACTGACATGTTGGAACGGGACCACATGCCAACGAAACATGGTGTGTAATTTCTCGTGCAAAATGTGATCTGGCCGCGTTGGCCCGAAGTGCCGCATTATTTCTCGACTTTATTTTTTTATTGGCGTGCCGTTCAGTTTTGAAGCACGACTAACTGGTACTGTTTGCAGAGAAAATATAAACTACTCTACCACTACTCCACCTCTAGTACTAGTAGTATAAAAAAGATATATAGGCTGGAGCTTCAGAGCCTTCTTGATAAGAGCTCTCCAGATCTAAAAAAGACGGCCTCTCTCTCCCTCCTCACCGGTGGTCACAGATCTGCCGAGGAAGAAAAGACGTGCAACATTGACACACTCGTCGTCGGCGAGCGAGGTCACGCACTGACGACAAGGCCGTCCTCTCAGACCTAGCGCCCGCGCGGGATGGCATCCGTCCCCAAGCTCGCTGCCATAGTGCATGCGGAGGACGACGACCACGAGCGAAGCCAGTTCCCGCCGACCCTCAGGTATGCTACCTCTTTTCGAACCATACCCTTGTTCTATTGCCCCATCTGCCACGTCGCTGCATGTGGATCTTTTTCCACTCCACCATCTTCCCAATTTCCTGTCCTCTGCTCTGCTGGTCACGCTGACGAAAACCTTAATTTCCACTATTAAAGGAAACCCTACTTCATGTAGACTAATCCATGTCTGGGTTGAATAAGGAAAGGAAGGGAGACTATACTGTCCAAGAGAGTAGGCATCGAACCCGCATCTAGGTTGAAAAGGGGAAAAATCAGTTGCTATGGAACAAGTCTCGTGTCTCTTGGTTGAAGAAGGGTAGAAAGGCATGACAACGCAATAGAGAATTACCAGGTTGATCGGTTTGTTGTCCTCACATAGGAAAAAGGTGGCTAAAGGGAACAAAAATGGGACGTAATCCACATATGATGCCTGGATATTTGTTGCTCTGGGCAACCATACCTCCCTCACCACTCTATGCGTCCGTGGAGGTACATCGTACTGGTGCGCCCACTGTCCGAATGGGCCTAGCATGTCCCTTAAACCAAACACATCCTTATTGTCACTTTTTTGCTGTTAGTATAACGCCAGCATTCAAGTCAAGCAATGCTACTACTAAAGTGATGACACATTTAACTAATGCCGCACTCATATAAACTACCCTACCACTTTTATAGTAATCACACTTTCAATATCTATGCAAACAGGGATGCTCGGTTTTAATGGAACTGCACAAAATTTTCAACTGGTTCAACATTAGGAGCATGTTTTCTTCCAAACCTTTATATCCAATTGGTGGCACTATGAGCTGTTCATTAAGAAGGTACATGGTTTGCTACTATCTTGCTACTCTTTTTGTACTGCAATTAGATAGTAATACTAGTGGTTTGCATGTGAACTTATTGGCAGGGTGGACCTACATTGGAGGTGCACGACATGATTCAATGATTGGATGCTCAATTTCGGTTGTATAGATTTCACCTCTTCCATCACTGCGAACATGGATATCCTTGGTCTGATGAAGAATAGGTGCTATATTTCTGCTCTGAACAAGAAAATAAATTCAGTATTAAATTTTCCAGGGCAAAACATGACTATATCAAATTGTCCAGTGCAAAACATGACAGATGCTAAGCGGAAGAGACATGTTTAAACCGAAAATACAAGGTGTGGTATATGTTTACTAGCTGCTTGATATTTGTGCAGACAGAGATGTCTGCCCGTTGCTATTTGGCAAACACACAAAGTGACCGCAATTTTGGTTGAACTGCACAAGAGAATAGTATAGTCACTGCATGCAGTGCCATTTGAAAATAGACACAAAAAGATTGGATAGTCACTTCATGGACTGTAGAAAAGTAGTACTGTACTATTTATTGGCCAACACTAGGTGCTTCATTGCTTTAGTCTGATTATACAATGGGCATCATTTTGCCTAAGTTAAAGTTTGTATTCCGAATATAGTCTCGCCGTGTGATCGAGAGAAGACCAAATCATATTGCAGTGGATGTTCCTTCATCATGTGTGGTTCATTCTCATGGTTCCAGCTGTTGGTGAAACCACTTACGTTTGCAAGAGGAATTGTAGACTTCACAAAAAAATTTGTCTTTCAGTCTGTACTAAATGTTGCCCAAGAGAAGCATCCATGTTAGTAGGAAGAACATATGTTTTTTTCTAGATCTTTGCTTTTGGAGCTACATATTTGTATATGATATGTGAATCATTGAGATGCATTAACATGTTGATCTTATGTATGGGAATCGTACTAGTTGGTTTTAGTTGTGGCTGGTCTTTGTTTTTGGAGCTACATATTTGTATATGATCTGTGAATCATTGAGATGCATTAACAGTTCCTTATATCTGTTCGCTCAATGTTTACAAGTTACTGACCGGTCACTAGCTAGCCTACTAATGCGCTCCTGGCAGTTTTAGTTGCGATGCAAGATCCAAAGTGGCAGTTTTTTGAATAAAAATGCCTACCTCTGAAGAAACTGACAAGCTACTCTGAAGAAAATGCCACGCGAATCTGAAGAAACTGCCAGTGAAAACGTTCGCAAATGCCTTATCTCCCAGCTAAAGTTCATCAACTAATGCCCTCGGCTGCGACTCGTTGCATGCTACTCCACGTACTGGCTGAGAGCGATTTTGAGTGCCTGCATGCAGCCGGCCGTAATTAAGGCAGCTAACTGATGCGAAAAAAGATACGCTTTACTTACCGTGGGCCTTTTAAATCCATTGAATCATTATTGACAAGGAGGGAGATGATTCGAGGGCACTCGTTTGACCGTCATGCCGGCATGCGACCCAGCACGGATGGGACGTGATGGCACAGTCAGAATTTCAGTTTCTCTAGTTTTCCACGGCAAGCTGGCGCGCTAAGCCATGCCTGCTTAATTATGCATTGAATTCTGATGACCGTCGCGCTACCTTCCGCCTATAAGTACTGTTTCCCGGCCTTCTATGGTGGCACCGTGACCCAACTCGTCCTATCCTCATAAGCCCCCACCGGCCCGACATCGCTCGCCACTTATCCTCGCTCTCGCAACGTCCGACATGCCCCCGCCCGTCCGTGATAGGTGAGGCCGGAGGCGGTCACCACCGGAACTAGTGTTCGGTTTTTCACGGAAGGCAGACGGAGGGAGGAGGCATTCTATCGGTCTTTAGATGGAAATGCGGAGATCGAGGACTTATTGGAGCGCGACCGCCTGGCGGAGGAGCAAGAGTTGTTGGAGCGCGACCGCTTGGCGGAGGAGCAGCCTATCGCCGTTTTGCACCGCCAGCGGGACATGGAGCAGTAGCGCACCGACATTCTGTGTCGCAAGCAGAGCGCCCGCAACTGGACCAACTACGTGGAGGCCGGCGCCCGGAAAATAGCCCTGGAAGCTGTCGGGCACGCATGTGTTCGTGACGCCGATTTTTACTACCAGCTCGTCAAGTGGGATTCCCGCTTAGAAGCCGAAGCTTCGGTGGACCACTGTCGGATTTCGGGTTCCGGCAGACCCTTAAGGTTTGAACTCTGGGGTGCGCACGAAGATCTTTCCCCTACCAACTCGCGTTTCGATGGCTCGCAAGGAATCTAGGACAGAAAGAAGAACACTCAAGGGACACGAGATTTATACTGGTTCGGGCCACCGTTGTGGTGTAATACCCTACTCCAGTGTGTGGTGTGGTGGATTGCCTCAGGGGCTGATGATGAACAATACAGGGGAAGAACGGCCTCGCGAGAGGTGTTCTTGAGCTGGTGCGGTGTGTTCTACTTGGCCTGGATCTCTCTCCCCCTCTTTTTTTGGATCCCTATGGTGGCTAGTCCTATTTATAGAGGCCCTGGTCCTCTTCCCAAATAATGAGCGGGAAGGGTGCCAACAATTGGCCATTTTGAAGGGGAACATCCAGTACAAGTTATCCTGACTAAAGGTGGTCTTCGGCTGCCAAAAGCACTGGCGATGACGCCGTCTTGGGCTCCACGGTGACCTCCGTCCTGTCGCTCTGCTTGTCTTGGTCTCGTTGCACCGGAGTGGTAACCTTTGCCTGATGCCTTGGCCTGTGCTTGCCCCCTTTGCACCGAAGGGGAAACAAGCACACTGCGCAGGCCGGCGCCCGCCTGATCTCGATCGTCACGGCTTGCGTCATGGGCTGCTCGCGAGTTGCCCTTGCCTTGATCTCTCCGCCTCCTCGCGAGCCTGCCTGATGAGGCTGCTCCTGAGGAAGCTTCCTATCGTCCGCCCCGCGAGGCTTGGCCCCTCGCGGGGGTCTTGAGCTTGAGCTAATGAAGCTAGGACGCACTGGGCCCCCACTTGAGCCACGCCGCAGGCCGCAGGCAGGCAAGTCTGGGGACCCCCGTTCCCAGAACGCTGACAGTAGCCCCCGGGCCCAAGGCGCGCCCGGGCTTGGCTTAGCAGAGAAGCGAAGGGGCAAGCGCGAAGTGCCGCGGGCCCCAATAGCCTGCGGCCTTGGGCGACGCGTGGCGATTGATTGGACGTGTGCGGCTACGCTTCCCCACGATGCCTCGGCAACCGTCCATCTAACAAAAAAAGGTGCCCGGGCCAGACTTACTTGCTTTGTTCTTGTTCTCCTTGCTCCAGATCCCCTTTCATGTTCTTCTCCTTCCTGGTCCGTGCGCTTGAAGATGTCGCAGACGACCTCGGTCCCTCGGCCGAGGCCGAGACGCGTGCCCTGTCTTCTGCAGCACTGACGCATGTCCTCAGCCACGTCTACCTGCGCGACCCCAACGTCGACTTTGACAACCTGCTGGAACCCGTGAGCGGCGACCTTGCCGCCGCCACTGCTGAGGCCGTGAAAGGCCGAGCCGAGGCTTTGCTGGGGAGGTTCCGCGCCTTCAGCACCTTGCCTGGGCGCGGTGCCGCCAGCTCCGCGGCCTCAGGAGGCGGAGTCGCCCAGCGTGACTTCACCACAGGCGGCGGTGCCACCGGAAAGTGATCCCTTCGCGGCTTCTGTCCTGTTTTTACTCCTGCAACATGCACCATGCCTCGTGAGGCATTTAAACTTGTGTTTGGCGTTGTGAAACAATCTATGGCTTGTAATATTTTCTTTGAATTCCCTGGAATTTTGCATTTTCCCTCCTATTTGCTTATGTTCTACGTTGGCAGGGGCCGGCCCCGCGTATACCTCAACCGTCGTTAGCCCCGACCGGAAACCAGGACGGGACTAAGGAGTGAGGGGCTACGTGGCAAGTTAGGCTCCTGAGTCGCTGTCGGAGTAAATGACCATGGGTAGCCTAGCCGGCTCCCCCTGGCTCTTCAGAAAAATTACAGGCCGATCAAGCCTTCAAGCACCTTAGGCGTAGGGCCGCCTTCCCCTGGCCGGCTGCCTCTCAGGCCGACTACCAAGAGGCGGCCCGACCCTAAACCCTCATGGAGAAAGCCACGAGAGGGCCGACTCCAAGAAGCCAGCCACGAGAAGGCCGACTCCAAGAAGCCGGCCCCCAGCAGGCGGCCAATCTCGTACCCTCAAACTCTACACCCACATAACGGTGATGAGACGGGGCGTGGCTACAGTGAAGCCTGCCACCCCCGAATCCCGAAGCACGCATGGCCACAGTGCGCCATACGGGGCGGCCATCACCCGTCCGGCGCGGCACTGTTGCCATGTTGACCGTGAAGTCACCCACGACAAGCTGTCAGTGCGGCCCGTAGGCGGTGGGCCCCTTCAGTCAGAGAGACGCCCGAAGGCGGCCAGGCCTCCCCCAGTCGGCCTGGGATGCGGCCGGCTCCCAATAGCCGGCTTGCTCCCTCCCTCGAAGGAGGCGCCTCATTAAGGAGACAAGACGAGGTAAGGCTACAGTGATAGCCTGCCAAGCGGCGGCACTGTAGCCATGCTTACCTCGACAAAGTCCTCGTCATCAAGAGTGAGGCAACAGTAACCAGCCCCCGAAAAGGCCACCAAGCGGTGGGGCCAGCTTGTCGACCAGGAGGCCGGCAGCCGGCAGGACCCACCAGTCGGCGGGCCCCAACGGCCAGCGGAGAAGTCGGCGAACATAGACACTGACGGCTAGGGCCCATGCTCAGCCAGATTACAATTGTACCCCTGGGGGGTAGGCCTATATAAACCCCCCAGGGCACCCATGCAAAGGGTTGATCTCTTTAGAGTTTTAGACACCACGTTGAGGGGAGAAGAGAGCTAGCCTTGCCCTTCTTCTTCCGCTCACCGAACAGCTCAAGGAGCCTCTTGTAGCTACTCGTTGATCTAGTGACCATGCGGAGACCCATAAGCAGCGATGAGGAGTGTTATCTCCACGGAGAGCTCCGAAGCTGGGTAAGATCCGCCGGCATGCATGTCTTCGCCTTTTCCCGTTTCCAGGCACCGGCGATGTCTTATTGGCTTCCACAATGATAAGCCACCCGTTGGCATATGTCGCACCTACCACCCAAAATTTGGCGCCCACCGTGGGGCCAGGTGCATCGCCGTCCGAAGACCTGCTCTGGATGGGAACCCTTTTCCTTCCCAGCGAGCGCAGCCAGCCCGGCACGCCCGATGGCGCTTCCCCTGCCGTGCTACAAGGCGTCGCCGACGCCTGCGCGGCGAGCTGCCTCGCCGATCTTCTTAGCGAGGCTCACATCTCTGACAAGCCCGCATCCGACGCGGGCACAGGCTGCCCCGAGAGCCACCTCGCCAGCCTCCTCGACCAACTCCACATCTCCAGCGAGCCTGCTGCGGACTTGGAGTCGGTTGGCTCCACCGACCCGATGCTTGTCGACTCCGAGACGGCGTCACTTGACGCTTTCCCCACCAACATAGTGATCTTCAACGACCCTCTTTCTCGAGCCGACGGCTGTGGCAGCGCCATCACTGAGGTACTGGTCATCAGCCACGGCATCGCTTCGGGCGAGAACGCCCACGACGCCCTGCAAGCAGCGCTGCACGACTTGTCCGTCCCCCTTCCGGCCGACGCCGACACCAAGACACTGGAGGCACGCCGCCTCACCCTCATTGCGGAGGGCCAGAAGATAGCCTCCATGAGACGCCTCACTAAGGCTCACCAGCGCGAAGTCGACCGCACCGCCTTTGGCACGCCGCCCACTGACGGGCCGAGCCGAGTCGGCATCGTCAAGAAGTGCAGCGCGGCCATCGCCAACATGCTGGGAGCAGACCGCCCAGGTTATGGTACGCCCCTCGAGAACCTACGCGCCGCCCAGTTGGCCGTGGACGAGTTGAATGGACTGGGGGCTGACGAGCTCGCCTACATGACCAGACACATCCAGCAGTTGATCGACGCGGCCGCAGAGCGGCATGAAGCCGGCGTCCGCGCTGAAAGTCCCCCTCCCCCCATGCCGAGAGCATGGTGCGACGTCATGGACGCCGGCTGCGGGCAACACCCGCGCAAAGCAAGAAAAGGAACCGGCTGCTAGCCGCAACCGGACTCGAATCTCCATCGAGCGCGACGCAGAAGGCCACCCTCGAGCTATGGAACGACGAGGCAACCCACCTCCTCCTCCGCCTCGTGGGGAGAGATATCCCACCCCGCCGCCTGTCACGCATCCGACTCTCAGTGGCCGACTAGGCCGCCGTGAAGGAGTCGGCGAGAATGACGCCCTCCATCGGATCGACCGCCTAGCGCGATCCCTGGCACTAGAAGAAGAAGACGATGTCGGCCCTCCTTGCTTTGGCCCCCGCATCCGCGACGAGCCCTTCCCCAAAGGGTTCTCGCTCCCAAGAGATACGCCCAAGTACAACGGCTCCGTGAAGCCGGAAGATTGGCTGATCGATTACTCCACCGCAGTTCGCATAGCAAACGGCAACAGACGTGTTGCCGTGAAATACGTCCCCCTCATGCTCCAAGGCACGGCGCGCACCTGGCTCAACAGCCTCAAGCCTTACAGCGTCAACAGCTGGCTAGACTTCACGGAAGCTTGCATCCGCGACTTCACCAGCACCTACAAACGAGCTCCCAAGCCCCGACAGCTCTCCTTGTGTGTTCAAGGGCCTAATGAATCAACTCGCGACTACCTCACGCGTTGGGCCGAGCTCCGCAACTCCTGCGAAGGGGTGCACGAGGTTCAAGCCATAGCATACTTCACTGTCGGATGCTGAGAAGGCACCCTCCTCAAGCACCGACTCCTCTGCAACGAGCCAACTACCCTCGACGAGCTGCTAGTCATAGCAGACAAGTATGCCACGGCCGACTCTTCGATGAAGACCGAGCTCCGAGTAGACGCTTCCGGGAAGGTGCTCGCTCCGGCTCCCAAGACGCCGGCTGGAGACTCCAGCCGACGCATGTACCAGAACAACAACAAGCGCAAGGCCCCTATGCGGCCTTCCACCAGTCGGCAGGTGGCCACAGTCGAAGACGAACAACCCGAAGGGCGGCCGGCGCCTGCTATGTCTTGAGCTTGCGTTGGTTTTCCCCGAAGAGGAGAGGATGATGCAGCACAGTAGCGTAAGTATTTCCCTCAGTTTTTGAGAACCAAGGTATCAATCCAGTAGGAGGCCACGCGCAAGTCCCTCGTACTGCAAAAAATGATAGCTACTCGCAACCAACGCGATTAGGGGTTGTCAATCCCTTCACGGTCACTTACGAGAGTGAGATCTGATAGAGATAATATTTTTGGTATTGTTGGTATAAATATGCAAAGTGAAAAGTAAAAGGCAAAGTAAAACAAAGCAAGTATAAAAGTGATGGAGATTGATATGATGAGAATAGACCCGGGGCCATAGGTTTCACTAGTGGCTTCTCTCAAGAGCATAAATATTCTACGGTGGGTGAACAAATTACTGTTGAGCAATTGATAGAATTGAGCATAGTTATGAGGTTATCTAGGTATGATCATGTATATAGGCAGCACGTCCGAGACAAGTAGATCGAAATGATTCTGCATCTACTACTATTACTCCACTCATCGACCGCTATCCAGCATGCATCTAGAGTATTAAGTTAAAAACTGAGTAACGCCTTAGGCAAGATGACATGATGTAGAGGAATAAATTCATGCAATATGATAAATACCCCATCTTGTTATCCTCGATGGAAACAGTACAATACGTGCCTTGCAAGATTGAACCCAAAGCCATGCACTTCTCCCATTGCAAGAACTACCAATCTAGTTGGCCAAAGACTTGCAAAGATAACTCAATCATACATAAAAGAATTCAGAGAAGATTCAAATATTATTCATAGATAAGCTGGATCATAAACCCACATTTCATCGGTCTCAACAAACACACCGTAAAAAGAAGATTACATCGAATAGATCTCCACGAGAGAGGGGGAGAACATTGTATTGAGATCCAAAAAGAGAGAAGAAGCCATCTAGCTACTAGCTATGGACCCGAAGGTCTGAAGTAAACTACTCACACTTCATCGGAGAGGCTATGGTGTTGATGTAGAAGACCTCCGTGGTGGATGCCCCCTCCGGAGGAGCTCCGGAACAGGCCCCAAGATGGGATCTCGTGGATACAGGAAGGTACGGCGGTGGAATTAGGTTTTGGGCTCCTGTTCTAATCGTTTAGGGGTACGTAGGTATATATAGGAGGAAGGAGTACGTCGGTGGAGCTTCGAGGGGCCCACGAGGCAGGGGGCACGCCCTAGGGAGGGGGCGCCCTCCACCCTCGTGACTGCCTCGTGGCTTTCTTGACGGAGGGTCCAAGTCTCCTGGGTCTTATCTGATGAGAAAATCACATTTCCGAAGATTTCATTCCGCTTGGACTCCGTTTGATATTCTGTTTCTTTGAAATACTAAAAAAGGCAAAAAACAACAATTCTGGGCTGGGCCTCCGGTTAATAGGTTAGTCCCAAAAATAATATAAAAATGGAAAATAAAGCCCATTATAGTCCAATACAATAGATAAAGTAACATGGAGCAATCAAAAATTATAGATACGTTGGAGACATATCAGCTCCCAAGAAGCAGAAGGGCGGCAGGCCGGCTTTCTCCTACGAGCAAGCCCTTGATGCCCCCTGCAAATTCCACAGCGGTGCGAAGCCGTCCAACCACACGACTCGGAAATGCCACTGGCTCACACGAATCTCCAAAGGCGAAGGGCTGGTGCCGCCTCCGCCTGCTGGTCAGCCGCCTCCGGCCCCTCAGCAGCCGGCCTCTCGACCAACAGTCGGGGCTGTTCAAGACGAGTTCCCCGACGAGCATGCCGCCTACGTCATCTTTACAAGCCACCCCGAAGACCAGCGCAGCTGGCGTCGACAACGCCAAGAAGTCAACGCGGTCGCCTCCAACAACCCCGAGTTCATGCACTGGTCGGAAAGGCCTATCAGCTGGAGCCGGGCTGACCACCTAGAGGTGATGCCATCTCCCGGCTCTTACACATTGGTTTTGAATGCCACCCTCGCAACAGAATGGCGAGCTGCCCGTTTCTCCCGCGTGCTGATAGATGGTGGGAGCAGCATCAACATACTGTACCGTGACACCGTGGAGAAGCTGAACATCAAGACGAAGCAGCTCATGCCCAGTCGGACTGTGTTCCATGGCATCGTACCCGGCCTGTCCTGCTCACCAATCGGCAAGATCAAGATAGATGTTCTCTTTGGGGACAAGGATCATTTCCGCCGAGAAGCAATATGGTTTGAAGTAGTGGATCCGCAGAGCCCTTACCATGCATTGCTTGGCCGACCTGCTCTAGCCAAGTTCATGGCTGTGCCCCACTACACCTACTTCAAGATGAAGATGCCGAGTTCCAAGGGCATCATCACAGTAGCGGAGATTACAAGAAATCCTCTAAGTGTGCAACAGCTAGCAGCCGGCTGGCCGAGTCCCTCATGATCGCTTAAGAGAAGAAGATGCTGGATCGAGTCGTGGCCATGGCTGGCAAGCAGCCGGCCCTGTCCCCTGACCCCAAGGAATATGATGCCCAAGGTTCCTTCCAGCCGGCCAAAGAAACAAAGAAGATACCTCTGGACCCAGAGAACCCAGAAAGGTTTGCCGTCATTGGGGCGAACCTGGACAGCAAATAGGAAGGCGAGCTCGTCGATTTCCTCCGTGAGAATCGGGACATCTTTGCATGGTCCCCCAAGGACATGCCGGGTGTTCTGAAGGAATTCCCGAGCACAAGTTACACGTCCGAGCAGACACAAAACTAGTCAAGCAGCCCCTCCGCCGACTGTCGGAGGAAAAGAGAAGGATTGTAGGAGAAGAGATAGCCCGGCTTCTGGCAGCTGGCTTCATTATGGAGGTGTTCTTTCCGGAGTGGCTTGCCAACCCGGTCCTCGTGTTGAAGAAGAATAACAAGTGGCGCATGTGCATAGATTACACCAGCCTCAACAAAGCCTGCCCCAAGGATCCATTTGCCTTACCTCGAATCGATCAAGTGATAGACTCCACAGCCGGATGCGAGCTGTTGAGTTTCTTGGATGCTTATTCGGGCTACCACCAGATAAAGTTGGATCTAGCTGACCGCCTGAAGACCACCTTCATCACACCATTCAGAGCGTTCTGCTACTTGACTATGACATTCGGCTTGAGAAATGCCGGTGCCGCTTTTCAGCGTTGCATGCAGAAATGCCTCCTCAAGCAGCTCGGCAGAAATGCCAACGTCTATGTAGACGGCATTGTGGTGAAGACGGAGAAGCGCGGCACCTTGCTGGAAGACCTCAGAGAGACATTTGAAAACTTGCGCCGGTTTCAGATCAAGCTCAACCCCGAGAAATGCGTGTTCGGAGTACCAGCCGACCAGCTTCTAGGCTTCCTGGTCTCTGAACGCGGCACCGAATGCAACCCGGTGAAGATCAAGGCCATAGAGAGAATGGAGATTGCTACCAAACTACGAGACGTCCAGAAGTTTACCGGATGCCTGGCCTCCCTGAACCGCTTCATCAGCCGGCTGGGAGAGAAAGCTCTCCCCCTCTACCAACTCATGAAGAAGTCCACTCACTTCGAGTGGAACGACCAAGCAGACCAAGCTTTCCACGAGCTAAAGAAGATGCTGGCCAATCCGCCTGTCTTGGCGGCACCGACTGAGAAAGAGCCCATGCTCCTTTACATTGCCGCCACTAGCCGGGTGGTCAGCACCGTTATCCTGGTTCAGCGCCCAGAAGAAGGCCGAGCTCAGCTAGTCCAGAGGCCGGTGTATTATTTGAGCGGCAATCATCCACCTCGAAGCGAAATTACCCGCACTACCGTAAGATGTGCTATGGTGTGTGCCGCTGCCAAGAAGCTCAAGCCCTACTTTCAAGAGCACCCCATCACGGTCGTATGTACTTGCCCGCCGCCGAGATCATAGGCAGCCGGGATGCATCCGGCCGGGTGGCAAAATGGGCCATTGCACTGGCTCCTTACACAATCTTCTACCAGCCTCGCACCGCCATCAAGTCCCAGGCTTTGGCCGACTTCCTTGTCGACTGGGCCGAGACCAAGTACCTGCCGCCATCCCCCAACTCCTCTCATTGGCGGATGCACTTCGATGGATCCAAGATGCACACCGGCTTGGGAGCCGGCATCGTCCTCACCTCTCCCAAGGGCGAGAAGCTCAGATACACATTGCAATATCATTTTGCCGCCTCCAACAACGTGGTCGAGTACGAGGCGCTCATACACGGGCTCCGACTAGCCAAAGAACTCGGCATCCACCGGATCTTGTGCTATGGCGACTCGGATTTTGTAGTCCAACAATCATCTGGCGACTGGGACGCCAAGGACACAAACATGGCGAGCTACCGCTTCCTCGTTCAGCAAATCAGTGGATATTTCGAAGGGTGAGAGTTCCTCCACGTGCCATGGGCCGACAACGAGCAAGCAGATGCCCTGGCACGAATAGGCTCCACCCGACAAGCTATACCAACCGGCGTCTCTCTTCAATGCCTCCTCAAGCCGTGTGTCAAGCCGTCTCCAGAATCTGATTCCATCTTTGTACCGCCTGACCCCGACGCAGTCGGATCCGACTTGGGGAACCGAGCAGGCGGCTCGGGGACTTCGACAAGCGGCTCGGGGACTTCAACAGGCGGCCCGGGGACTGCCATAGTCGCACCCGGCTCGGGGACTTCAGAACCCGGCCCGGGGACTACGGTAGTCGGACCGAGGACTGCATCGACACAACAGGCGGTGGCCGACTCCAACTCTTCACCACCCAGCCCACCCACCCTGGTCGCAGTAGCCATATTGGCAGTAGAAGAAGCCACAGATCCATCATGGGCCCAGCCCATCCTCAACTTTCTGGTAAACAGAGAGCTGCCGACTGACGAGATCTCAGCAAGGGAAGTCCAACGCCGAGCCGGAGCATACACGATAGTCAACCAAGAGCTCGTTAGGCGCAGCGTCACTGGAGTTTTCCAGCGCTGCGTCGAGCCAGAGAAGGGCATAGCAATCCTCAAGGACATTCACCAAGGCGAATGCAGCCACCACGCGGCCTCAAGATCACTCGTCGCCAAAGCTTTCCGCCATGGTTTCTTCTGGCTGACTGCTTTGGATGACGCCAAGGAGTTGGTCAAATACTGCAAAGGGTGCCAAGTCTTCAGCTCCAAGCAACACCTGCTGGCTTCTGTACTCAAGACCATTCCCCTCATCTGGCCTTTTGCCGTCTGGGGACTAGACATGGTGGGCCCATTCAAGATGGCGCGCGGCGGCATGACATATCGGCTCGTTGCCGTGGACAAATTTACCAAGTGGATTGAAGCGAAGCCGATCAAGAAACTGAATGGGCCGACTGCCATGACATTCATCGTAGATATCACAACCCGGTACGGCGTACCACACAGCATCATCACCGACAACGGCATGAATTTTGCCAAGGGAGCACTGGCACGTTTCTGCGCGACACAGGGCATCCGACTGGACCTAGCGTCCGTTGCCCACCCACAGTCAAACGGCCAAGTCGAGCAAGCAAACGGCCTCATCCTCTCCGGCATCAAGCCCCGATTGGTCGTGCCACTGGAGCGTTCGGCCGGCTGTTGGCTCGACGAGCTGCCGGCCGTCCTCTGGAGTCTGCGCACCACCCCGAGCAAGTCAACCGGCTTCACGCCTTTCTTCCTTGTATATGGTGCCGAGGCTGTCATCCCAACTGACATTGAGTTCGACTCACCTCGGGTCACCATGTACACGGAGGCGGAGGCCAAGGAAGCACGAGAAGACGGTGTTGACCTGCTGGAAGAAAGCCGACTGTTAGCCCTCAGCTGGTCTGCCATCTACCAGCAGGGTTTACGCTGCTACCACAACCGGAAGGTCAAGCCAAGATCCTTCCAAGAGGGTGATCTTGTGCTCCGGCTGATCCAGCGAACAGCCGGCCAGCACAAGCTCTCGGCCCCTTGGGAAGGCCCCTTCGTCATCAGCAGAGCCTTAGGCAACGACTCCTACTACCTGATCGACGCGTAGAAGCCGAAGGCACGCAAGAGAGATGATTCCGGCAAGGAGTCGGAACAACCATGGAACGCCAATCTCCTCCAAAGATTTTACAGTTAAAATGCAGTATGTACCACGCTACCTTTTGTATTAAGTACGAGACAACGGGCCCCCCGAGGAACACTCGGGGACTACCCTCTTTTTTCTATGAATGATGAGTATCATGCCTATGATTATGTCACTACATTTTGTTTTCTCGTCCGGCACCGGGTTCGACCAGTGGGCCCGGGGACTTGCCGCCTTGAGTTATATCCAAGTTCGACCTGCAGTTAGACAAGTAGTGTGCTGGCACCCAAGCCCTCTGTTGTCGAAAGTCGCAGCTCGAAGAATCGACTGACCGGCTGGCAAGAGCTAAAGGCAGGAAAGGATGCCCACATGAAAAACGACTAAGGACTAATGAACTTATATAACACAAGCCGGCTTCCTACCCCGCCGACCAGCTGTAAGAGAAGCTGGCTGGCCGGCTTCCCGTTCACCTTGCTATAGTCTAAGGAAGCTCGAGTACTTGCCTTCCCAAAACGGCCAAGCTCTTCCCCAGCCACAGACTGTAGAGCAGCTGTCCGGCTGGGAAGGCGGCGACCAAGGGAAGGCGGCAAAGGAAACAACCAAAAGGATGAAAAGCAAATACGAACGGAAGCCAAGCACATGCATGATTATATTACACAAAAGGCCTCCGAAAGGCCAGCATTCAACATAGTTTGAATACACCCCCAGTGGGTGGAACTGCGCAAATTTAATAAAAGTTGTTCAAAGAGTAATGAACAGGAAAGCAACGACGACGGATCAGGCCAAGGGAGCAACAGGCGAGTCGGGCAGGTTGGTGGAGACGACAGTGCTGGTTGGAGGAGTGGTCGGCTGGCGAGTCTCGGCATGATCGTCACCTCTTGAAAACGGCGCGCTTGCACGCGCCTCGTTGCTGGAGGCGCGATCAGGCCGAGGCTGGCTGGTTGCTTTGCCGTATGGCGCGACGTCTTCACCATCCTCCCCCTCTTCCTCTTCGCCCTCGTCGCTGGAAGCGATCTCCTCCGCCGAATCTTCACCGTCTGCCGGGTTCATCCCGAAGCACTCCTCCGGCTGAGTGACGCTGTCATCATTTACCTCAGGGGCAAAGGCACTGGTGTCGGTGTAATCGGCGATCGCCGAGGCGCGCTGGATGATAGCCGGCCGCACCGCCTCCAGCTCCTCGTCGGCCTCCTGCCGCCAGTTGCTCAGCTGGGCCAAGTTCAGCCCAGGATACCAAGCTCAGACGAACTCCAGCGCTCGCCTAGCGCCGGACCGAGCTGCAGAAGCCTTCCAGGCCTCGAAGCGGCCGACTGCTACCTCCAGCCAGTCGGCAGTCCGACTGGGGGTGTGGGGAGTCGCCTCACCGGGCCAGAGGGCGGCCAGCACCTGCGCCCCGGCATGCTGAAGACGGCGGATCATGCGGTGTGCCGGCTGCAGACGGGCCTGAATCGCCTGAATCTCGACCCCCGCTTGTCGTCGTGCATTGCGATGGGCCTCAATGGCTTGGCTGGCGGCAACAAGTAACCAGGAAAGTAATCTGCACAAAGAAGAAAGGAGTAGCACAATGTCAGAAGACAAATCAAATGACAAGGGGCAAGCAAAGGGACGAAGAAGAAGAAGGCCTACCGTCAATTAAATCCTCAATCCGTCCATAGCCTTCACTCAGCGCTTGCTTCGCCTCAGCCCAGCTCGCCGCCTCGGTCTCATATTCGGATTTGAGGGCGGCCTCGCTGTCCTGCGCCGTCTTCAGGGCCGCCTTGTGGCTCTCCTCCTGGTCGGCCAGTTTCTTGGCCAAGCGATCACGCTCCTAGGCCAAGGCATTGCACTCGGTTTCTTTGGCGTGAAGGGAGGTCTGGACTCCGCCTAGCTGCTCCCTCAAGTTGGCATTGGCTCCTGCAGATATGAAGAAGAAGAAAAAAGCAATGAGGAAGAAGTCGTTAGGAAAGATCTGACCCGACTACACAGCAGTCGGCCCGAATCTCGGGGACTACACCCAGTGGGTGCCCTGACACGCCCCCACATGAGCTAAAAAATGAAGCATTTACTCCGGCTCCCAGTCAGGTCAGCGGTCTTCTGGCTCATCTCCTGGGCCAGGGAGTTGAAAGCAGCCGCGCGGAGATTGTGATACTCCTGCAAATAGGACGGAGGTGCGAATAAGAACAAGACAACAATCGAAGTCTACTAAGAAGTTCCATGCCCCCTGCTCAGCAGCTGACTCGGAACTCGGGGACTACACCCAGTGGGTGCGCTGACGCGCCCCCACGGAAGAAATCAAGAGCAATCGACGAAAAGCGGGAGGACTCACCCGAATGACCGTCCGCGTCGTGAGGAACTCTTGAGTATACTGCTTCAGCGCGGCGGCCTAGCCTGAAGCTGGCTCCGGACCTCCTGCGCCGCCACATTCAGCTCGGCCGTCCCACCGCCAGGCGTCCACCCAGACGAGCTGGCGCTGGCCGCCTCCAGATCCTGGGCAGACGAGCTGGTGCCCGCCGCTTTCGGCGGCTCCGGCGCCGAAGTTGCCTCCCCCGCGCGCCGACGAGACGGCGACAGAACCACAAGATCCGCCCTCACAGTCGGCTCGCCTCCAGCCGGCTGCTCAGGCGGCACGTCAGGCCGGCCCCCTTGGCCTATTCCAGTCGGCGATGGCGGTACCGCCTCCTCCTCCAGGACGACTACGTCACCCTCTTCCCTCTCCATCTCCGGCCGGCTTCCTCCGGCGGAGGCGCTGGCAGATCATATGAGGTCGGCCTTGGAGAGGGAGTACCCGGCGCTCCACGAAGGCGGCTACCAGGTCGGCCCCGATCAGGCCTTCCGATTGGACCATCACCCGGAGCCGTGCGACGGCGGCGGCCCCAGCCGGAGACAGCGTCCTGGCTCAGAAGGACCATGAAGGCTGCCTCCCAGCGGGCGGGCCAGCTATGTAAGCCGGCAGATTGACGAAGTCGCCTTGCGGCGCGACGCTATTCACGTAGAAGTAAGATGTTTGCTAGAGCTTCACCGACTGGATCAACGCGATGGGCAGAAACGGATTGTCGCCCGATCTCCGCATGGCGATGAAGGCACCACATGGGGCGGGCACGCCCGCGATGACAGTGCCAAGCTTGCACTGGAAGAATTCCCCCCAGAGTTCGAGGGTGGGGAGGACGCCAAGAAAGCCTTCGCATAGAGTGACGAAGGCCGACAGCAGCATCACCGTGTTTGGAGTAAGGTGGTGCGACTGGAGATGATAAAACTCGAGAAAGGCGCGGAAGAATCCGCTCGCCGGCAGGCCGACGCCGCGTAGGAAGTGCGAGCGAAAGATCACCCGCTCGTCCTCCTCCGGCGCCGGCGAGATCTCCTTCTCCGGTGCGAGACGGACCCGCACATAGTCCGTGCCCGGCAACCGCCGCGTCTTGCGGAGGAAATCGACATGGTCCTCATGGACGGTGGAGCCGTCCCAGGAGCTGGACAGCGCCATGAGGATGAAGAGGCGACGGGAAAGGCGCGGCGGCGAAGGCGCGCAACCCAGCTGCGGCAGAGCTACGGTGCGCCAAGAAGATTGGCGGAAAGATGGAGCGGCGGCGAGGAGCTGCGGCGACGGAGAGAAGGGAGAAGAAGAAGAAATGGCGGAGCGAGGGTGAGCATGCGATCGTCTGCCGCTCCCCCTCCTCCCCCTACTTATAGCCTCGTGCGGCGAAGCCGAGGAGGCGAGGCGTGGGGGACGTGGGATTAACTGCACCCACTTCCTCACGTCCCGCAATTATTACGACCTAACGGCGTGCGGAAACTACCGTTAGAAGGCGAGCGGCCCGTTCGGGCCACAGAAGATCCACCCTTGGGCCGAGACCTGGAAGTGGTGGGCCCCGGTCAGCAGAGACGTCCCATCGCGCGCGTGGGCTGGCAGGCCCTTCTAGCCGAAGGGTGCCATGTGGCGCGCAGGCGGCGAGTGGCCTGCTTGCAGCCTGGCACGCGCGCCACCTGGTTCCTGCCTTCAAGCTCCAAAACCTCCCCAAGACGGCGCACCTAATCGAAGCCGGCTCCTCAAGATAGGAAGCTGATTGAGCTTCTCGTCCTCTCTTCAGCCTTGAAGCCCAACCAACTTTGGGGACTATTGTCAGAGTAAATGACCACGGGTAGCCTAGCCGGCTCCTCCTGGCTCTTCAAAAAAATTACAGGCCGATCAAGCCTTCAAGCACCTTAGGCGTAGGGCCGCCTTCCCCTGGCCGGCTGCCTCTCAGGCCGACTACCAGGAGGCGGCCCGGCCTTAAACCCTCATGGAGAAAGCCACGAGAGGGCCGACTCTAAGAAGCCGACCACGAGAAGGCCGACTCCAAGAAACCGGCCCCCAGCAGGCGGCCAAGCTCGTACCCTCAAACTCTGCACCCACATAACGGCGATGAGACATGGCGTGGCTATAGTGAAGCCTGCCACCCCCGAATCTCGGAGCACGCATGGCCATAGTGCGCCGTACGGGGCGGCCATCACTCGTCCGGCGCGGCACTGTTGCCATGTTGACCGTGACGTTGCCCACGACAAGCTGTCAGTGCGGCCCGCAGGTGGCGGACCCTTGGCCGAGAGACGCTCAAGGCGGCCAGGCTTCCCTGGCCGTTCGGGATGCGGCCCGGCTCCCAATAGCCGGCTTGCTCCCTCCCTCGAAGGAGGCGCCTCATTAAGGAGACAAGACGAGGTAAGGCTACAGTGATAGCCCGCCAGGCGGCGGCACTGTAGCCATGCTTACCTCGACAAAGCCCTCGTCATCAAGAGTGAGGCAACAGTAACCAATCCCGACAAGGCCACCAAGCGATGGGGCCAGCTTGTCGACCAGGAGGCCGGTAGCCGACAGGACCCACCAGTCGGCGGGCCCCAGTGGCCGGCGGAGAAGTCGGCGAACATAGACACTGACGGTTAGGGACCACGTTCAGCCAGATTACCATTGTACCCATGGGGGGTTGGCCTATATAAACCCCCCAGGGCACCCATGCAAAGGGTGATCTCTTTAGAGTTTTAGACACCATGTTGAGGGGAGAAGAGAGCTAGCCTTGCCCTTCTTCTTCCTCTCACCGAACAACTCAAGGAGCCTCTTGTAGCTACTCGTTGATCTAGTGACCATGCGGAGACCCCGCAGAGCAGCAGCAGGAGTGTTATCTCCACGGAGAGCTCCGAAGCTGGGTAAGATCCGCCGGCTTGCATGTCTTCGCCGTATCCCGTTTCCAGGCACCGGCGATGTCTTATTGGCTCCCACAGTGATAAGCCACCCGTTGGCATATGTCGCACCTACTACCCGACAGTCGCGATGCTCAGGAGTCCCCCTTGACGCGCGAACAACAAGTAGGGAAGGGGGGCATAGGAGTGGCTTTGTCGTTCTACGTCGGCAGGGCCCGGCCCCGCGCATGCCTCAACCGCCGTTAGCCCTGACCGGAAACCAGGACGAGACTAAGGAGTGAGGGGCTACGTGACCAGTTAGGCTCCTGAGTCACGATGCTCAAGACTCCCCCTTGATGTTCAAACGAGTTTTCATACCATGGCTCCGCTCGGGGAGGGGCGCGCGACGACCAGGTCCGAGGGACCTGGCTGGGTGGCGTGCGCTCGGGCGTGGCCCAGGCATAGCCCCCGTGTCCAGCCCCCTCGCGAGGCACTCCCGAGGGGAGGCATTGCGATGGTGCCAGACACTGAGCTCTGGGCTCCCTGAGGTTGGTACGGCCATAGGCCGCCCTCAGTTGTTTATCACCAGCGCGGAGCATAGTGCTTCCGTATGTGTACGGGCATAGCCGCTCCTCGGCAGTGTCGTCAGCCAGCGCGGAGCATGGTGCTTCCACTGGTGCGTGGGAGGGGGGCTCCCCTCCGGGAGGAGCCCCCGGGGCGTGTACAGCCCCGCCCTGACACGTGGCCGGCACGGTAGGGCTAGGAGAGGTGTATCTGGGCACCCGTGAGCCAGCGTGGGACTCATGAGGCCCTACCTCGAGGCGGGTTGCGCCTGGCTCTGGGCCTTTATCAATGGTGTGTTCCTGCAAGGTAGTTAGAATGCAAATGCTCTACGTCCTTAGGTCCCAGCCCTCGAGCGAGCTCAGCCGCCGCTGGTATGACAGGTCGCGATGCCGTGGGTCAAGGCCAAGGGGTGAGGGCTGGAGAGCCAGTAGGAGCCCATGAGTCGCGATGCTCAGGTACCCCCCTTTTAACGTACAAGCGCTTTGCATGAGAGTGGAGAAGTCCGTGATAAGCAGCAGATGACGACCATGGAAATCAGGTTAAGCGCGAAGGAGCAAATCCAGTTCAGATATTTGCGGAAAAAGCAAACGCCACTGGGCCAGGCCCGAGCAGCTTGGGGATGATGCAGCCCGGGGGCGCCCCCAATAAGGTAGGTAAAGTGCATAAGCAAAACGGATACATGCCGCAGGGATGGACCCACGCGACCTGAGAATGATGGGGCCCTGTGGGCACTCCCAGCTAAGAATGGAACTTTTAAAGATGTCACCTGATGCCGTTGGAGATGAAGTGATGCTGAAGAAGCGGGTGACGCGTGGTGAGGACGTCGACCCTCACGAGCCCCCAGGCCCAGGAGCCTCGGGAGGCTCCGGGGGCACAGGTGGGTCTTCGAGGGCCATCTCCATCTACGCATGGACCGCACAATGCCTGACCTCCTGAGCCTCCAGAATGCTCCTCAGCAGGCGCTAATGAGCGGCGACCACGTTCAGCAGGCCGAAAGGCATGCAAACGTAGCTGTGAGGTGGACCCTCGCAACGCCCCACGCGTGAAGGCCAGAGGCGCTCCTGAGACGCGGCTCGGTTGAGCCCTGGCACATCGATGCAAATGCGCAGCCCACCATACTCGCCTAGATGTGGGGCTACGACGAGCAAGCGGCGGCTGCCGCGCATGACTCTCGACTCCTGTAGCTCCTGGCTGTTTCTTGCGATGAACTCCTGAGGGTTTGGCCCTCCTTGCATCATACCTTCCCGAGGGAAACTTGCCTTGAAGCACGCCTCCAAGTGGTGCCCGAGCGCCTCCCTCGTGACCTCGGCAAAGTCGGTGGATCTCCAAGAAAGAGCCCCGAGCCCTGCCCGAGGAGGGCGCCGGGCGCGCCTTCCTATGTGACAGAGGGGTGGCGCTCCCTGAACGGGCGTGAATCCTGACGCAACGCCTCCGGAGGCGCCTGCCTCCTAATGGCTTGGGCCAGGCGAAGCCTTCTTCTTCTTAGGGTTCGCCTCGGGAAGTCTTCCTCTCCTGTGATCTGGGTCTTCGATTGCTGCGGCTTGGAAGGCACGCTCAAGAGAACACACTGCATCCCTTTCCTCATGTGGTAATCGCGTGATGACTCCACCGCTTCCTGGCATCTTGAGGACATTGTAGCCATGGTGAGTCACTGCCATGAACTTGGCCAGGGCTGGGTACCCGAGGATGGCATTGTATGGCAGGCGAATGTGGGCGACGTCGAAGTCGATGAGCTCGGTGCGGTAGTTGTCCCGCTGCCCAAAGGTGACTGGAAGGCGAACCTGCCCTATCGGAACAGTGGAACCATCAGTGACTCCTGAGAAAGTCTTGGTCGGATGAAGCTGATCATATGGCACTTGGATATTGTCGAACGTCTCGACGGACAGGACGCTGAGTCCTGCTCCGCCATCGATGAGGGTCCTGGTGACTTGCACATTGCTGATGACTGGGGAGCAAAGCATCGGGAGGACTCCGGCCGTTGCTGCGCACTTGAGCTGATCCGCTGAGCTGAACGTGATAGCGCACGCAGACCACCTGAGAGGGCGCGTGGCCTCAAGCTTGGGGAGGACTGCATTCACCTCGCGAGCAAACTGCTTGAAGATGCGCTGTGAGGCTGGGGCCTGGGCGCCGCCCAGGATGCAAGCGATCGCGCGCGGCTCCTGGAAGCCCCCAGCCCCCTCGTCCTGATGCTGGTCTTCATTCCTCCTTGGCGGTGGCGGTAAAGGAGGGAGGCCTGCATTGCCGTGCGGGCAATCCTCACGAGGCTGAGCCCTCCAGCCTCCCTCGCGAGGATGGTCCTGCCAGCGATCCTTGCGAGGTCGGTCACGCCACCCTTGGCGAGGGCCACGGTCTTCCCATCGTTCTCCACCTCTTCCTCCTCCTCGGTCATAGCCCTTGTCGTTGCGCTCGGGGCGTCGGCCAATACGCCAATCTCGCACGGCCCAGAGCTCTTGGAATTCGTTGGTGTTGTGGGTGTGAAGGTCGTGGTACACGCAGTATCGGCTGCCCTTGGATGACTCAGGCTGATCCCTGCCTCGCTTGGTGTCTGGTTCCGCTGCGAGCACAACAGCTCCCTTACGCTTCACGTCCTTGACCTTGGGCTTCCGTTGGGGAACGTTGTAGAAAATAAAAAATTTCCTATGGTTTCACCAAGATCCATCTATGAGTTCATCTAGCAACGAGTGATAGGACGCATCTACATACCCTTGTAGAACGCGTGCTGAAGCGTTCAATAGAACGGGGTTGAGGGAGTCGTTCTCGTCGTGATCCAAATCACCGGAGATCCTAGCGCCGAACGGACGGCACCTCCGTGTTCAACACATGTACGGTCAGCGTAACGTCTCCTCCGTCTTGATCCAGCAAGGGGGAATGAGAGGTTGATGAAGATCCAAAGAAGACGACAAGGCGTGGTGGTGGATGCAGCAGGTTCCCAGGCTTCGCCAAGCAACTACGGGAGGAGGAGGAGGTGTAGCAGGGGGAGGGAGGCGCCAAGAATTCGGGTGCGGCTGCCCTCCCTCCCCCCTCCTTCATATAGGCCCCCTGGGGGGGGGTGGCGCCGGCCCTGGAGATGCTAATCTCCCAAGGGGGCGGCGACCAGGGGGGTGGAGTGCCCCCCAAGGCAAGTGGGGTGCGCTTCACCCTAGGGTTTTTCAACCCTAGGCGTTAGGGGCCCAAAGAGCGCACCAGCCCACTAGGGGCTGGTTCCTCCCACTTCAGCCCACGGGCCCTCCGGATAGGTGGCCCCACCGGTGGACCCCGGGACCCTTCCGGTGGTCCCAAAGTACAATACCGGTGACCCCAAACTCTCCCGATGGCGAAATAGCACTTCCTATATATAATTCTTTACCTCTGACCATTCCGAACTCCTCGTGACGTCCGGGATCTCAGCGGGACTCAACAACATTCGGTTTGCTGCATACTCATATTCATACAACCCTAGCGTCCACCAACCTTAAGTGTGTAGACCCTACGGGTTCGGGAGACACGTAGACATGACCGAGACGGCTCTCCGGTCAATAACCAACAATGGGATCTGGATACCCATGTTGGTCTTTACATGCTCCTCGATGATCTCATCGGATGAACCACGATGTCGAGGATTCAAGCAACCCCGTATACAATTTCCTTTGTCAATGGGTATATTTACTTGCCCGAGATTCGATCGTCGGTATCCCAATACCTCGCTCAATCTCAAGCATCGGCAAGTCACTTTACTCGCACCGTAATGCATGATCCCGTGACCAAACACTTGGTCACTCTGAGCTCATTATGATGATGCATTACCGAGTGGGCCTAGTGATACCTCTCCGTAATACGGAGTGACAAATCGATCTCAATCCGTGTCAATCCAATGGACACTTTCGGAGGTACCGTAGTGCACCTTTATAGTCACCCGATTACGTTGTGACATTTGGTACACCCAAAGCACTCCCTACGGTATCCGGGAGTTACACGATCTCATGGTCTAAGGAAAATATACTTGACATTGGAAAAGCTCTAGCAAAACGAACTACACGATCTTGTGCTATGCTTAGGATTGGGTCTTGTCCATCACATCATTCTCCTAATGATGTGATCCCGTTATCAATGACATCCAGTGTCCATAGTCGAGGAAACCATGACTATCTATTGATCAACGAGCTAGTCAACTAGAGGCTCACTAGGGACATGTTGTGGTCTATGTATTCACACGTGTATTACGATTTCCGGATAATACAATTATAGCATGAATAAAAGACAATTATCACGAACAAGGAAATATAATAATAATCCTTTTATTATTGCCTCTAGGGCATATTTCCAACAGTCTCCCACTTGCACTAGAGTCAATAATCTAGTTACATTGTGATGAATCGAACACCCATAGAGTTCTGGTGTTTATCATGTTTGGCTCGCGGAAGAGGTTTAGTCAACGGATGTGCGATATTCAGATCCGTATGCACTTTGCAAATTTCTGTGTCTCCATCTTGAACATTTTCACGAATGGAGTTAAAGCGACGCTTGATGTGCCTGGTCTTCTTGTGAAACCTGGGCTCCTTGGCAAGAGCAATAGCTCCAGTGTTGATACAGAAGAGTTTGATTGGCCCCGACGCATTGGGTATGACTCCTAGGTCAGTGGTGAACTCTTTCACCCAAATTGCTTCATGCGCTGCCTCCGAGGCTGCCATGTACTCCGCTTCACATGTAGATCCCGCCACGACGCTCTGCTTGCAGCTGCACCAGCTTATTGCTCCACCATTCAACATATACACGTATCCGGTTTATGACTTAGAGTCATCCAGATCTGTGTCGAACCTAGCATCGACGTAACCCTTTACGACGAGCTCTTCGTCACCTCCATAAACGAGAAACATGTCCTTAGTCCTTTTCAGGTACTTCAGGATATTCTTGACCGCTGTCCAGTTGTCCTTGCCGGGATTACTTTGGTACCTTCCTACCAAACTTACGGCAAGGTTTACATCAGTCCGGTACACAAAGCATGGCATACATAATAGACCCTATGGCTGATGCATAGGGGATGACACTCATCTCTTCTATATCTTACGCCGTGGTGGGACATTGAGCCGAGCTCAATTTCACACCTTGTAATGTCTGTGCAAGAACCCTTTCTTGGACTGATCAATTTTGAACTTCTTCAATATCTTATCAAGGTATGTGCTTTGTGAAAGACCTATGAGGCGTCTCGATCTATCTCTATAGATCTTGATGCCTAATATATAAGCAGCTTCTCCAAGGTCCTTCATTGAAAAACTCTTATTCAAGTAGGCCTTAATGCTGTCCAAAAGTTCTATATCATTTCCCATCAAAGGTAACATTACCATCCGCGTCCGTCTTCTTCTTAAAGATCCATTTGTTTTCTATTGCTCGCCGATCATCGGGCAAGTCTGTCAAAGTCCATACTTTGTTTTCATACATGGATCCTATCTCGGATAGCATGGCTTCAAGCCATTTGTTGGAATCTGGGCCCGCCATCGCTTCTTCATAGTTTGAAGGTTCACCGTTGTCTAACAACATGATTTCCAGGACAGGGTTGCCATACCACTCTGGTGTGGAACGTGTCCTTGTGGACCCACGGTTCAAGAGCAACTTGATCCGAAGTACCTTGATCATCATCATTAATTTCCTCTCCGATCGGTGTAGGCACCACAGGAACATTTTCTGAGCTGCACTACTTTACGGTTCAAGAGGTAGTACTTCATCAAGTTCTACTTTCCTCCCACTTACTCCTTTCGAGAGAAATTCTTTTTCCGTAAAGGATCCGTTCTTGGCAACAAAGATCTTGCCTTCGGATCTAAGGTAGAAGGTATACCCAATGGTTTCCTTAGGGTATCCTATGAAGACGCATTTTTCCGACTTGGGTTCGAGCTTTTCAGGTTGAAGTTTCTTGACATAAGCATCGCATCCCCAAACTTTTAGAAACGACAGCTTAGGTTTCTTCCCAAACCATAATTCATACGGTGTCGTCTCAACGGATTTAGACGGTGCCCTATTTAAAGTGAATGTAGCTGTCTCTAGAGCGTATCCCCAAAATGATAGCGATAAATCAAGAAGAGACATCATAGATCGCACCATATCCAATAGAGTGCGACATTTACATTCGACACACCGTTACACCGAGGTGTTCCAGCGGCGTGAGTTGTGAAAGCGATTCCACATTTCTGAAGTGTGTACCAAATTCGTGACTTAAATATTCTCCTCCACGATCCGATCAGAAGAAATTTATTTTTTCGGTCACGTTGATTCTCTACCTCATTCTGAAATTCCTTGAACTTTTCAAAGGTCTCAGACTTGTGTTTCATCAAGTAGACATACCCATATCTACTCAAGTCATCAGTGAGAGTGAGAACATAACGATATCCTCCACGAGCCTCAACGCTCATTGGATTGCACACATTGGTATGTATGATTTCCAATAAGTTGGTTGCTCGCTCCATTGTTCCGGAGAACGGAGTCTTGGTCATTTTGCCCATGAGGCATGGTTCGAATGTGTCAAATGATTCATAATCGAGAGACTCTAAAAGTGCATCAGAATGGAGCTTCTTCATGCGCTTGACACCAATGTGACCAAGGCGGCAGTGCCACAAGTATGTGGGACTATCGTTATCAACTTTACATCTTTTGTTATTCACACTATGAATATGTGTAACATCACGTTAAAGAGATTCATTAAGAATAAACCATTGACCATCGGAGCATGACCATAAAACATATCTCTCATATAAATAGAACAACCATTATTCTCGGATTTAAATGAGTAGCCATCTCGTATTAAACGAGATCCTGATACAATGTTCATGCTTAAACTTGGCACTAAATAACAATTATTGAGGTTTAAAACTAATCCCGTAGGTAAATGTAGAGGTAGCGTGCCGACGGCGATCACATCGACCTTGGAACCATTCCCGACGCGCATGGTCACCTCGTCCTTCGCCAGTCTCCGTTTATTCCGCAGCTCCTGTTGTGAGTTAAAAATATGAGCAACGGCACCGGTATCAAATACCCAGGAGTTACTACGAGTACTGGTAAGGTACACATCAATTACATGTATATCAAATATACCGTTAGTGTTGCCGGCCTTCTTGTCTGCTAAGTATTTGGGGCAGTTCCGCTTCCAGTGAACCTTCCCTTTGCAATAAAAGCACTGATCTCGTGCTTGGGTCCATTCTTTGACTTCTTGGCGTAAGCTGGCTTACGGGCGCGGCGCAACATCCTTGCCGTCCTTCTTGAAGTTCTTCTTACCCTTGCCCTTCTTGAACTTAGTGGTTTTATTTACCATCAACACTTGATGTTCTTTCTTGATTTCTACCTCTGCTGACTTCAGCATTGAAAATACTTCAGGAATAGTTTTCACCATCCCCGCATATTGTAGTTCATCACAAAGCTCTTGTAGCTCGGTGGGAGCGATCAAGGATTCTGTCAATGACCGCCTCGTCTGGGAGGTTAATGTCCAGTGGGACAGGGGTTGTGCAACCCAGACATTTTGAGTATGTGCTCACTGACAGAACTATTTTCCTCCATCTTACAACTGTAGAACTTGTCGGAGACTTCATATCTCTCGACCCGGGCATGAGCTTGGAAAACCATTTTCAACTCCTCGAACATCTCATATGCTCCGTGTTGCTCAAAACGCTTTTGGAGCCCCGGTTCTAAGCTGTAAAGCATGCCGCACTAAACGAGGGAGTAATCATCAGCACGAGACTGCCAAGCGTTCATAACGTCTTGGTTCTCTGGGATGGGTGCTTCACCTAGCGGTGCTTCTAGGACATATTGTTTCTTGGAAGCTATGAGGATGATCCTCAGGTTCCGGACCCGGTCCGAATAGTTGCTGCCATCATCTTTCAGCTTGGTTTTCTCTAGGAGCAGCGTTGAAGTTCATGGTGACATGAGCGTTGGCCATTTGATCTACAAGACATTTTGCAAAGATTTTAGACTAATGTTCATGATAATTAAGTTCATCTAATCAAATTATATAATGAACTCCCACTCAGATTTGGCATCCCTCTAGTCATCTAAGTGTTACATGATCTGAGTCGACTAGGCCGTGTCCGATCATCACGTGAGACGGACTAGTCATCGTCGTTGAACATCTCCATGTTGATCGTATCTTCCATACGACTGATGTTCGACCTTTCGGTCTCTTGTGTTCGAGGCCATGTATGCGTACATGCTAGGCTCGTCAAGTTAACCTAAGTGTTTTGCATGTGTAAAACTGCCTTACACCCATTGTATGTGAACGTAAGAATCTATCACACCCGATCATCACGTGGTGCTTCAAACGCATTTAACTTTAGCAACGGCGCACAGTTAGGGAGAACACTTTCTTGAAATTATTATAAGGGATCATCTTATTTACTACCGTCGTTCTAAGTAAACAAGATGCATAATCATAATAAACATCACATGCAATTATATAGTAGTGACATGATATGCCCAATATCACATAGCTCCTTTGATCTTCATCTTCGGGGCTCCATGATCATCTTGTCACCGGCATGACACCATGATCTCCATCATCTCCATCATCGTGTCTCCATGAAGTTGCTCGCCAACTATTACTTCTACTACTATGGCTAACACGTTTAGCAATAAAGTAAAGTAATTTACATGGCGTTTCTCAATGACACGCAGGTCATACAAAAAATAAAGACAACTCCTATGGCTCCTGCCGGTTGTCATACTCATCGACATGCAAGTAGTGATTCCTATTACAAGAACATGATCTCATACATCACATATATATCATTCATCATTCATCACAACTTTGGCCATATCACATCACAAAACACTTGCTGCAAAAACAAGTTAGACGTCCTCTAATTGTTGTTGCAAGTTTTTACGTGGCTGCAATAGGGTTCTAGCAAGAATGTTTTCTTACCTCACGTGAAAGCCACAACATGATTTGTCAACTTCTATTTACCCTTCATAAGGACCCTTTTGTCGAATCCGCTCCAACTAAAGTGGAGAGACAGACACCCGCTAGCCACCTTATGCAACTAGTGCATGTCGATCGGTGGAACTTTGTCTCACGTAAGCGTACGTGTAAGGTCGGTCCGGGCCGCTTCATCCCACAATACCGCTGAAGCAAAATAAGACTAGTAGCGGCAAGAAAGTTGACAACATCTACACCCACAACAAATTGTGTTCAACTCGTGCAATAGAGAACTACACATAGACCTAGCTCATGATGCCACTGTTGGGGAACGTTGTAGAAAATAAAAAATTTCTTACGGTTTCACCAAGATCCATCTATGAGTTCATCTAGCAACGAGTGATAGGATGCATCTACATACCCTTGTAGATCGCGTTCGGAAGCGTTCAATAGAACGGGGTTGAGGGAGTCGTTCTCGCCGTGATCCAAATCACCGGAGGTCCTAGCGCCGAACGGACGGCACCTCCGCGTTCAACACACGTACAGTCAGGGTGACGTTTCCTCCGTCTTGATCCAGCAAGGGGGAAGGAGAGGTTGATGAAGATCCAGCAGCACGACGGCGTGGTGGTGGATGCAGCAGGGCTCCGGGAGGGCTTCGCCAAGCAACTACGGGAGGAGGAGGAGGTGTAGCAGGGGGAGGGAGGCGTCAAGACTTCGGGTGCGGCTGCCCTCCCTCCCCCCTCCTTTATATAGGCCCCCTAGGGGGCGCCGGCCCTGGAGATGGGAATCTCCCAAGGGGGCGGAGGCCAGGGGGGTGGAGTGCCCCCCAAGGCAAGTGGCGTCCGCCCCCCCACCCTTGGGTTTTCAACCCTAGGCGCAGGGGGGCCCAAGGGGGGCGCACCAGCCCACTAGGGGCTGGTTCCCCTCCCATTTCAGCCCACGGGGCCCTCCGGGATAGGTGGCCCCACCCGGTGGACCCGCGGGACCCTTCCGGTGGTCCCGGTACAATACCGGTGACCCCCGAAACTCTCCCGATGGCCGAAATAGCACTTCCTATATATAATTCTTTACCTCCGGACCATTTGGAACTCCTCGTGACGTCCGGGATCTCATCCGGGACTCCGAACAACATTCAGTTTGCTGCATACTCATATTCATACAACCCTAGCGTCACCAAACCTTAAGTGTGTAGACCCTACGGGTTCGGGAGACACGTAGACATGGCCGAGACGGCTCTCCGGTCAATAACCAACAGCGGGATATGGATACCCATGTTGGCTCCTACATGCTCCTTGATGATCTCATCGGATGAACCATGATGTCGAGGATTCAAGCAACCCCGTATACAATTCCCTTTGTCAATCGGTATGTTACTTGCCCGAGATTCGATCGTCGGTATCCCAATACCTCGTTCAATCTCGTTACCGGCAAGTCACTTTACTCGTACCGTAATGCATGATCCCGTGACCAAACACTTGGTCACTCTGAGCTCATTATGATGATGCATTATCGAGTGGGCCCAGTGATACCTCTCCGTAATACGGAGTGACAAATCCCAGTCTCGATCTGCGTCAACCAAACAGACACTTTCGGAGATACCTGTAGTGCACCTTTATAGTCACCCAGTTACGTTGTGACGTTTGGTACACCCAAAGCACTCCTACGGTATCCGGGAGTTACACGATCTCATGGTCTAAGGAAAAGACACTTGACATTGGAAAAGCTCTAGCAAAACGAACTACACGATCTTTTGCTCTTCTTAGGATTGGGTCTTGTCCATCACATCATTCTCCTAATGATGTGATCCCGTTATCAATGACATCCAATGTCCATAGTCAGGAAACCATGACTATCTATTGATCAACGAGCTAGTCAACTAGAGGCTCACTAGGGACATGTTGTGGTCTATGTATTCACACGTGTATTACGATTTCCGGATAATACAATTATAGCATGAATAGAAGACAATTATCACGATCAAGGAAATATAATAATAATCCTTTTATTATTGCCTCTAGGGCATATTTCCAACAGCTTCTTCTCTTCCGGGTCGGCAGCCGGGAGCTCGAGGAGGGAGAGGCTCCCTTCCTCAGCCCTGGCGCACTTGGTCGCCAAGTTGAACAGCTCCAGGGATGTGCACATGTCTTCATGGATTGCTAGCTCCTCTTTCATCTTGATGTCGCGCACGCCATCGGAGAAGGCTGAGATAATGGCTTCCTCAGTCACCCTGGGGATCTTGAGGCGAGCGTTGTTGAAGCGCTGGATGTATTTCTGCAAGGTTTCCACTGGCTGTTGCTTGATGCGGCGCATGTCGCTCATGGCCTGGGGCCGGTCGCGAGTGCCCTGAAAGTTGGTGATGAAGCGAGTACGCATCTCGTCCCAGGAGGAGATCGTGCTAGGAGCCAGGTGCGGGCGCCGTCCTTGAGCACCATGGGAAACCAGTTCGCCATGACCTTTTCGTCTCTGTTTGCGGCTCCGATGCCCAGCTCGTAGAGCTGTAGGAATTCCGCGGGGTCCGCCGTGCCATCGTAGCGAGGTGCAGATCAGGCTTGAACTTGCCTGGCCATGCGACACCGCGTAGCTCGGGGGTGAAGGCGCGACAACCTTCTGTGGCCACCGACGCCCTTTGATGGTGCTGGGCTTGCTCCTGGGAATTACCACGCGCCGCCGCTTGGAGCAGCGCGGGGTCTTGGCGTGGTGGCGCAGGGATGCGATCTTGGCGCACCGGTCTTTGAGGCCTTGAGCACCTTATTGGGGACGAGGGATTTCTTGGCAGCTCCTTTCTTGCCGCGCAGGCACCAGACGTGGAGGGTCTCGTCCTGGGGCTGCGCGCCTTGGAGCCAGGGCGCCTTCTTGGGGAGGAGGTGGCGGAGGCACCTCCTGATCCTCGCCTCCTACCCGGAATGCAGGGCGAGGCAACAGGAGGGATGGCAAAGGAGAGCCCCCTGCGGCGCTGATGAGCTCGATGATGCTGGCGAGCCATTCCTCGTAGAGGTCGTCGACGGGATGGTAATGCAGGAGCTCTCTCGCCAGGAGCAGCGCGCGGCGTCTTGGCGTCCGTGAAAGCTGACAGGCGTTGGACGACGAACCGGCTGGAGTCAGCGACAGGGTGGCGGTGCGGCCTTCCCGCCACACCGAAGGATGCCGGGACGAGGCCTGCTGCTCGTTCCCTGTCGGGCCGGTGGCGGCGTTGGCGGCAGGCGACGGGGAACGACAGGGGCGACCGCCGACGGGCGCCGTCTGGGAGACGCGGGTGGCGATAGAAGCCTGGCGCTCGGCGCGAGCCCGACGAGCGTCAGTCATGGACACGACAGAAGATCACACGCGAACAGCGAAAGAAAGATTCCAGTGCACCCCTACCTGGTGCGCCAAATGTCGGATTTCGGGTTCCGGCAGACCCTTAAGGTTCGAACTCTGGGGTGCGCACGAAGATCTTTCCCCTACCGACTCGCGTTTCGATGGCTCGCAACGAATCTAGGCTAGAAAGAAGAACACTCAAGGGACACGAGATTTATACTGGTTCGGGCCACCGTTGTGGTGTAATACCCTACTCCAGTGTGTGGTGTGGTGGATTGCCTCAGGGGTTGATGATGAACAATACAGGGGAAGAACGGCCTCGCGAGAGGTGTTCTTGAGCTGGTGCGGTGTGTTCTACTTGGCCCGGATCTCTCTCCCCCTCTTTTTTTGGATCCCTATGGTGGCTAGTCCTATTTATAGAGGCCCTGGTCCTCTTCCCAAATAATGAGCGGGGAGGGCGCCAACAATTGGCCATTTTGAAGGGGAACATCCAGTACAAGTTATCCTGACTAAAGGTGGTCTTCGGCTGCCAAAAGCACTGGCGATGACGCCGTCTTGGGCTCCACGGTGACCTTCGTCCTGCCGCTCTGCTGGTCTTGGTCTCGTTGCACCGGAGTGGTAACCTTTGCCTGATGCCTTGGCCTGTGCTTGCCCCCTTTGCACCGAAGGGGAAACAAGGACACTGCGCAGGCCGGCGCCCGCCTGATCTCGATCATCACGACTTGCGTCACGAGCTCCTCGTGAGGTGCCCTTGCCTTGATCTCTCCGCCTCCTCGCGAGCCTGCCTCATGAGGCTGCTCCTGAGGAAGCTTCCTGTCATCCGCCCCGCGAGGCTTGGCCCCTCGCGGGGGTCTTGAGCTTGAGCTGATGAAGCTGGGCTGCACTGGGCCCCCACTTGAGCCACGCCGCAGGCCGCAGGCAGGCAAGTCTGGGGACCCCCGTTCCCAGAACGCCGACAGTAGCCCACGGGCCCAAGGCGCGCCCGGGCTTGGCTTAGCAGGGAAGTGAAGGGGCAAGCGTGAAGCGCCGCGGGACCCAATAGCCGGCGGCCTTGGGCGCCGCGTGGCGATTGATTGGACGTGGGCGTCTGCGCTTCCCCATGACGCCTCGGCAACCGTCCATCTAACAAAAAGAGGTGCCCGGGCCAGACTTACTTGCTTTGTTCTTGTTCGCCTTGCTCCAGATCCCCTTTCTTGCTCTTCTCCTACCTGGTTCGTGCTCTTGAAGATATCGCAGACGGCCTCGGTCCCACGGCCGAGGCCGAGGCGCGTGCCCTGTCTTCTGTAGCGCTGATGCATGTCCTTAGCCACGTCTACCTGCGTGACCCCAACGTTGACTTTGACAACCTGTTGGAACCCGTAAGCGGCAACCTTGCCGCCGCCGCTGCTGAGGCCGTGAAAGGCTGAGTCGAGGCTTTGCTGGGGAGGTTCCGCGCCTTCAACACCTTGCCCGGGCGCGGTGCCGCCATCTCCGCGGCCTCAGGAGGCGGAGTCGCCCAGCGTGACTCCACCACAGGCGGCGGCGCCACTGGAAAGTGATCCCTTCGTGGCTTCTGTCCTGTTTTTACTCCTACAACATGCACCATGCCTCATGGAGGCATTTAAACTTGTGTTTGGCGTTGTGAAACAATCTATGGCTTGTAATATTTGCTTTGAATTCCCTGGAATTTTGCATTTTCCCTCCTATTTGCTTATGTTCTACGTCGGCAGGGCCCGGCCCCGCGCATACCTCAACCGCCGTTAGCCCCGACTAGAAACCAGGACGGGACTAAGGAGTGAGGGGCTACGTGGCAAGTTAGGCTCCTGAGTCGCGATGCTCAGGAGTCCCCCTTGACGCGCGAATAGCAAGTCGGGAAGGGGGCATAGGAGTGGATTTGTCGTTCTACGTTGGCAGGGCCCGGCCCCGCGCATACCTCAACCGCTGTTAGCCCTGACCGGAAACCTGGACGGGACTAAGGAGTGAGGGGCTACGTGACCAGTTAGGCTCCTGAGTCGCGATGCTCAGGAGTCCCACTTGACGTTCAAACGAGTTTTCATACCTTGGCTCCGCTAGGGGAGGGGCGCGCGACGACCAGGTCCGAGGGACCTGGCTGGGTGGCATGCGCTCGGGCGTGTCCCGGGCGTAGCCCCCATGTCCAGCCCCCTCGCGCGGCACTCCCGAGGGGAGGCGCTGTGACGGTGCCGGACACTGAGCTCTGGGCTCCCTGAGGTTGGTACGGCCGTGGGCCGCCCTCAGTTGTTTATCACCAGCACGGAGCATAGCGCTTCCGTATGTGTACGGGCATAGCCGCTCCTCGGCAGTGTCGTCAGCCAGCGCGGAGCACGGTGCTTCCATTGGTACGTGGGAGGGGGGCTCCCCTCCGGGAGGAGCCCCCGGGGCATGAACAGCCCCGCCCTGACACGTGGCCGGCACGGTAGGGCTAGGAGAGGTGTATCTGGGCACCCGTGAGCCAGCGTGGGACTCACGAGGCCCTACCTCGAGGCGGGTTGCGCCTGGCTCTGGGCCTTTATCAATGGTGTGTTCCTGCAAGGTGGTTAGAATGCAAATGCTCTACGTCCTTAGGTCCCGGCCCTCGAGCGAGCTCAGCCACCGCTGGTATGACAGGTCGCGATGTCGTGGGTCAAGGCCAGGGGGTGAGGGCTGGAGAGCCAGTAAGAACCCATGAGTCGCGATGCTCAGGTACCCCCCTTTTAACGCGCTTTGCATGAGAGTGGAGAAGTCCGCGGTAAGCAGCAGATGACGACCATGGAAATCAGGTTAAGCGCGAAGGAGCAAATCCATTTCAGATAGATGCAGAAAAAGCAAACGCCACTGGGCCAGGCCCGAGCAGCTTGGGGATGATGCAGCGCGGGGGGCGCCCCCAACAAGGTAGGTAAAGAGCATAAGCAAAACGGATACATTCCGCAGGGACGGACCCACGCGACCTGGGAATGATGCGGCCCTGTGGGCGCTCCCAGCTAAGAATGGAACTTTGAAAGATGTCACCTGATGCCGTTGGAGATGAAGTGATGCTGAAGAAGCGGGCGACGCGCGGTGAGGACGTCGACCCTCACAAGCCCCCAGGCCCAGGAGCCTCGGGAGGCGCCGGGGGCACATGTGGTTCTTCGAGGGCCATCTCCATCTCCGCCAGGACCGCACAATGCCTGACCTCCTGAGCCTCCAGAATGCTCCTCAGCAGGCGCTGATGAGCGGCGACCACGTTCGGCAGGCCGAATGGGCTGTACATTTTTAAAACACATCAAACCGGCAATTAGTTTCAAATTTCTTTGTTTCATTTCAAGATTTTAAATTGCATTAATTTTTATGTGTGGACAATTTGTTGGATTTTATATTGATATACATTTATTTTTAAATTCAGTTTGAATGTGACTCGAAATATCGGGATTAAAAACAGTTCGGACCACACCGAAATATGCAAAATTTCATATAATTTTTTAACCGCGGCCACAATATGGGCTTTAATGCTAACAAAAAGAATATGGGTGTAACGCCCCGGATCCGATGCGCCAGGTGTCCGCCAGTTATTCGCCGTCGTTGCCATGTCATTTGCTTGCGTGTTGCACTTTGCCATGTCATCATGTGCATTTCATTTTGCATACGTGTTCGTCTCATGCATCCGAGCATTTTCCCCGTTGTCCGTTTTGCAATCCGGCACTCCTATGTCCCCCGGCGCCCTCTTTTACCTCTTTTCATGTGCGGGTGTTAAACTTTCTCGGAATGGCCCGAGGTTTGTCAAGTGGCCTTGGTATAGCACCGGTAGACCGCCTGTCAAGTTTCGGATCATTTGGAGGTCGTTTGGTACTCCAACGGTTAACCGGGTAACCGTAAAGCCTACTTCTCTTTGCAGCCCAACACCCCTTTCAAAGTGGCCCAAAACCCAGCAAACTCCCCTCCATGCTCTCAGTCATTCGATCACGACCGTGTGGGCGAAAACCGCACCTCATTTGGAGTCTCCTAGCTCCATCTACCTATAAATATGTGCTCTCCCCGAAATCCCGCAGTCCAAACCCTAGCCTCTTCCCCTCTGCGCCACCGGACATGTCCGCCCGCCGCCGGACGCGTCCACCGCCGCCAGCTACGTCCGCCGTCGCCCTTCCCGTCGGCGCCCAGCGCCAAGGCTCGCCAGCCATCCTGCCCCGAAGCTCACTGGCGCCGAGTTGCGCGTGCCCGCCGTCCCCGGCCGGATCCGCCTCCGCCGAGCCCCCTCGGCCCCTCCTCGACCTCGGCCGCCCTTCCCCGAGCTCGGCCGCCATCTCCCTCCTTTCCGGCGATCTTCCCCGGCCATCCTCGGAATCCGTGCCGAGAGGTTGACTTTCCATGCATTTTCATCGCATCATAACTTTGCATCCGTAGCTCCGTTTCGTGCGTATAATATGTCAAATTGGTCGCCTCGACTAGTAGATCATTTCATCTCATTGCATCATTTATATTTCAGCTCATCTTGATTCCCGAAATGCTGTTAGAAGAGGGCTATGTGATGTTAGTTTCAGATTCTTATCAGTACATGCACTTTTGTCATTTTTTCCATGATTGATGTGTGCACCCTATGAACTTGAGTCCTACATGTGTTTTGTAATATGCCATGCCATATTTACAGGGGTGTATGCCATGTATTTTTGTGATCTTTGTGGTGACTAGCACAAGCATGCAAACTAGGCTTCATGATGTTGCTGATTTCAGCCCCTGTTCTGCTGATATTTTTATGCCATGTAAACTTGATGCTACCGAGAGATCCATGCTTATTTTGAGATACTTCAGTAAGGATGTTTTAAACATATGGTTATGCTCTATCCATCCATGCCCTTTTTTGCAATTATGGAGTGCCATAACTTGAGTGAATCGAGCTCTACTTTTGCTATAAAATGTTTCCTGGCAGGTAGTTTACATGTTATTCAATTTTGCCAAGGTTGTTGTAGTTGATCCGTGTATGCTATGATGTTGTTCTTGCCATTCTTAGCTTCATAAATATGTCTTTTTACTGTGAGTTGCCTTGTCATGCCATGTATTGCTCTGTGGTGAGTGCTTCAAGCTCACCAACATGCCTACTTATTGTTGTTCCTGCCATGTATGGATCTGTAATATAACTTGCCATGTTTACATGGGTGCCATCATATTTTCTGATCCCTTTTGGCTCATGGTCAGTAAGGGACTTTTGTTCTATGAAATTATTAGATTCATGCCATGCCTTTTTTTTCCATGATAAGTTCCTGTAAAATGTCGTTTGATAGCTCTAAAGGTTGCAACCTGATGTTATTTCCTGATAATTCTGAAACTGTTATTATTTGCAATCTTGCCATGTCATTTTGAGCATGTTCTAGTGATTTCTGGAGATATCTCAGTGTTCATCTTTTGTCATGCTTTACCTGTACATCATGCCCATGTCTTTTGTTTTCATATTGAGGTGCTGTAGCATATTGTTTTGATGCTTGCAATATGCCTAGTTGCTGTTTTGGACAGATTGTTGCTATAACTTGTATAGGGTGTATGTGTTGAACCGTTGCTCCGTTTTGAGTGTGCTCTATATCAAACTTGCTTGATTTTTCATGTGGCTTCATATTATCATGTTGAATCCTTGTTTTGGGAGTGTTTTCTTGATGTTTGCATGCATTTTGCATCAATGCCATGCTTATCTTGTTTTGCTCATATCTTCTAGGCCGTAGCTCCGAATCTAATGAACTTTATATGTAACTTGATTAGAATTTCGCGTGGATAATAGTGTTGCATCTTAACTTGCTGTTTAACAACTTGAACATAAGGTTTATTCAGATCTGGACCAATTTCGAAATTTGCATATGAGGACTTACCGGAATTATTATATGTTGTTTCCGGCCTCATTTAAACTTGCCTTGATGTGTTGTTCTTGTTTGCATCATCTCTTGCCATGAGTAGCCTCATATAGCTTTGTCATGCATCATGCTTGGCTGTGCATCATGTCTTGTCTATGTGTGGTGTGTTTACCTATGTTGTGTGCTTCTTCTCGATAGTTCCCGTTTCGTTGCGATCGTGAGGATTCGTTCGTCTACGCTTGGTTCGTCTTCGTGGCTTCATCTTCTTCATGGACTCGTTCTTCTTCCTAGCGGAATTTCAGGCAAGATGACCGTCACCTTGGATCTCATTACTATCATTGCTATGCTAATTGCTTCGTTCTATCGCTATGCTGCCTTACCTACCATTTGCTGCTCAAGCCTCCCAATTGCCATGAACCTCTAACCTTTGACACCTTTCCTAGCAAACCATTGTTTGGCTATGTTACCGCTTTGCTCAGCCCCTCTTATAGCGTTGCTAGTTGCAGGTGAAGATGAAGATTGCTCCATGTTGGATTATGTTTATGTTGGGATATCACAATATCTCTTATATTATTAATGCATCTATATACTTGGTAAAGGGTGGAAGGCTCGGCCTTATGCCCGGTGTTTTGTTCCACTCTTGCCGCCCTAGTTTCCGTCAGATCGGTATTATGTTCCTGGATTTTGCGTCCCTAACGCGGTTGGGTGATTTATGGGACCCCCTTGACAGTTCGCTTTGAATAAGACTCCTCCAAAGAAGGCCCAACATTGGTTTTACCATTTGCCTCACCTAGCCCTTTTTCCCTTGGGTTTCCAGAGCCGAGGGTCATCTTTATTTTACCCCGGGCGGTGCTCCTCGAGTGTTGGTCCAAACTAGAGCACCGTCGGGACCATTCCTCGGCAACTTGGGTTACGTCGGTTCCTGTACGCTTCGCTCATCCGGTGTGCCCTGAGAACGAGATATGTGCAGCTCCTATCGGGATTTGTCGGCACATCCGGGCGGCTTTGCTGGTCTTGTTTTATTACTGTCGAAATGTCTTGTAGCCGGGATTCCGAGACTGATCGGGTCTTCCCGGGGAGAAGGAATATCCTTCGTTGATCGCGAGAGCTTATCATGGGCTAAGTTGGGACACCCCTGCAGGGTATAAACTTTCGAGAGCCGTGCCCGCGGTTATGTGGCAGATGAGAATTTGTTAATATCCGGTTGTAGTAAACTTGAAGTAAACTCTTCTAAAATACACCAACCGTGTGCGTAACCGTGAGTGTCTCTTTTCGGGGTTGATCGAGAGGAGAACACGGTGTCTGGGTTATGTCTGACGTAAGTAGGAGTTCAGGATCACTTCTTGATCATTACTAGTTGGCGACCGTTCCTTTGTTTCTCTTCTCGCTCTCATTTGCGTATGTTAGCCACCATATATGCTTAGCCGCTGCTGCCACCTCACCACTTTACCCCTTCCTTTCCCATTAAGCTTTGCTAGTCTTGATACCCATGGTAATGGGATTGCATGAGTCCTCGTGGCTCATGATTACTACACCATCGATTGCCAGGTGTACAGGTTATGCGATGATCATGACGCGAGAGCGATGTTTATTTGTGTTGGAGTTCTTCATCTGCTTCTTCGATCAGGGGATAGGTTCCAGGTCGGCAGCCTGGGCTAGCAGGGTGGACTTTGTTTGAGTTTCTGTTTATGTTTCATCCGTAGTCGGATATTGATCTCTTGTATATGATGTTGATGTATTCTTGTGGCATTTGTCCCTTATGTATGTATCCCCATCTATTATGTAATGTTGATGTAATGATATCCACCTTGCAAAAGCGTTTCAATATGCGGGTCTATCCTTGGTGGGACCTTCGAGTTCCTTTTGGATAGGGTCGCATATTGGGCGTGACAATGGGCTCCAAATAAAACCCTTAAGAATTAGCAAATGGGCTGTAAATTATTAGAAATAGTGGCAGATGGGTTGTATGCTGTTTTCCACAGATTTGAGGCTTTCCTAAAAAAAAGGTTGACGACAAGCAAAGGATCGTTGGATGTCCATCCAATGGCCGTCGTGCTTCTTCAATCTCTCGCTTCTTCCTGCTTCCACTGGCCAAACAAGCGCCAGCTGGATTGCTCGCCTCCTTCCTCCCAGCGGCTGTCTTTGCCGCCAAGCAGGCCTCACCACCCTCCATACTCCCATCACTCGCCTAGCCATCCCTCTACTCACCCACACCGCCGTTATTCTCCGTGACGGTAGATTTAACCAAGAAACCCTCAGACAACAGATTCTCCCTCTGCGTGGGGAACAACTGCCGAGTCTTCCCTGCCTCCGTGTCGTTCCCTTCCTAGGCCTCGCCGTCGTCCACCGCCCTGATGCTCTCTGCACGGCCTGGTCAACGTGCTCAATGACCGACATGCATCTGAAGTGGACTATACGTGGAGAGGCTGGCAGCTGGGTCCACGGCCGCACGCAAGGAAATGCCTCCTTATTACGCGCAAAATAATGATTCCTCCACCTTAAATCTGGGACCCACCGAAAGGGCCTTTGTATTTCGCGAAAAAAACATTACCGCCGCTGACAACTCGGACCCACCAGCTATATCTTCGCACGCAAGGAAGTGCGTCCTTATTATGCACACAAAAATGAATACTCCCCCTGCTAGCTGGGACCCAGTATAGTGGCAGGCTGACTTGTGGGCCTACTAAGTTGACGGGGACGGAGGGCTTTTTCAACTTAGTCAATATGCACGATTGTAGCTCCAGTGACCGTACGATGTCCATCCAACGGCCGTACATAGTGCTTCTTCAACCTCTGGTCTTCTTGCTCTAGCCGCCCAAACCAGCGTCGGTCGTGCCTCGTGCTCCTGCCTCCCATGGCTGGCTGCGATGCGGCGGAGGCCTCACCGCCCCCTACTACTCCCACCGCTGGCCAGGCCATCCCTCTACTCGCCCACACCCCCTGTTATTCTGCGGCGACGGCATCCTCACACCGCAGCGAACCAATGAACCCTCATACTCCTCTACACGCGGGTATCCACTGCCGCGTCTTCCCCGGCTCCGTGTCGTCCCCTTCCTAGGCCTCGCCGTCGTCCACCGCCCTGGTGCTCTCGGCACGGCATGGTCAACGAGGACAAGGAACGACTTCCATCGGAAGAGTACTGTACGTGGAGAGGCTGACAGCTGGGTCCACGGCAGCCGCAAGGAAGTGCCTCCTTATTACGCGGAAAATAATTATTCCTCCACCTGACAGCAGGGACCCACCGGACGGGCCACCATATTTGGCGAAAAAAACATTTCCCCCTGACTGCTGGGACCCACCGGATGGGCCACCATATTTCGCGAAAAAAACGTTCCCCCCGCTGTCAGCTCGGACCCACCGGAATTGCCGCCTTATTACGCACAAAAAAATGAATACTCCCCCTACTAGTTGGGACCCACCTTGGTGGGTGGCTGACTTGTGGGCCTACTAAGTTGACAGGGATGGAATGCTTTGTCAACTTTGTCAATATGAACGATTCTAGCTCCAGTGACCGTACGATGTCCATCCAACGGCGGTAGTGCTTCTTCAACCTATGATATTCTTGCTCCTGCCCCCCAAAGCAGCGCCGGTCGTGCCGCATGCTCCTGCCTCCCGTGGCCGGCTGTGCTGCCGCGGAGGCCTCACCGCCCCCTACTATTCCCACCGCTGGCCAGTCCATCCCTCTACTCACCCACAACCCCTTTTATTCTGCGGCAGACGGCAGCCTCACAAAGACAAATGAACGGTGAACCCTCGTACTCCTCTGGCGTGGGCATCCACTGCCGCGTCTTCCCCGGCTCCGCGTCGTCCCCTTCCTAGGCCTCGCCGTCGTCCACCGCCCTGGTGCTCTCGGCGTGGCGTGGTCAATGTGGTCAAGGAACGGCTTCCATCAGACGTGGACTGTACGTGGAGAGGCTGACAACTGGGTCCACGGCCGCAGCAAGGAAGTGCCTCCTTATTACGCGCAAAATATTTATTCCTCCACCTGACAGCGGGGACCCACCGGACGGGCCACCGTATTTTGTGAAAAAAACATTTCCCCCTGACTGCTGGGACCCACCAGCTACATCTTCGCACGCAAGGAAGTGCGTCCGGGCAAAAAAAAACACGATTCGCCCCCCTGACTGCTGGGACTCACCAGCTACATCTTCGCACGCACGGAAGTGCCTGACAGTCGGGACCCACCTGGTCGAAGCGTACGTAGCATTGTCATTATGGTTGCGAACATGTACGTACATACTGGTCGATGTAGAGGCGCGCACGTGTCGTAGTAGAGGCGCGCACGTAGCATGTACACGTACGTACAGCGACCAGGGTGCAAGAAAGTAAATACGGCCACGTACATACATACGAGCGGGGTCTCGAACGCCTACCACGCTGCACGCATTTACCGTGGCTCGTGTACATGGCTCGGTCGAACGGAGAAACAGCTTCGGCTGCCGTGTTCATCGGGAGGGCTTGGACGGAACAACCGATGGAAACGAGGCTGGCGCATCGCAGAGCAGGAGAAGCGGCCTTGTGTTCTACCGCCACGCTCAAACGGGATCCTGTTCATCGGGAGGGGTCCGCGCATCGCAAAACGGAGGAAATGGACCTCTACGGTCGAAACGGGGGTCCTGTTGATCGGGAGGGGTGTGGCGTACCACAAAACGAAGGAAACGGACTTGTGTTGGAGCGCTACAGTCGAAACGGGGGTCCTGTTCTTCGGGAGGGGTGTGGCGTACCGCAAAACGGGACTCCACGGGATATTGTTCATCCTCACCGTCGACCCCCTCCAGCCTCCACGGGCTACTGTTCATCCACCATCGACCTCCTCTAGTCTCCACCTGCGACTGTTCATCCACGGGCTCCTGTTCATCCAGCCTCCACCGCGCGCTACTCCACCGACTACTATTCAACCAGCCCTCTCCACGGGCTCCTATTCAATCACCCCTCCACGGGCTGTTGTTCATCCAGCCCTCCACCGTCTACTGTTCATCCTGCCCTCCACGGGGTGGTCCTGGTCATCCAGTCCTCCACGGGGTCCTGTTCATCCAGGCCCAACCGGCTCGATCGATCGAGGTACTGTTCATCCCCCCCCCCCGGGAACTATTCACCCAACCCCCCCCCCCCCCCCGCAATGCTCACTGTTCATCTAGAGGCAGCATCGATCAGCTTCAGTTAGCAGCAGTAGCGAAGGAGTCGCTCGATCGGGTTCAATTAACAGCCATCGATAGATCGCTCGGGTTCAGTAACGCGTAGCCTGCAGTGCAATTGCTCGGGTTCAGTTAGATCCCAACGCCTCGCTCGGGTTTAGTTAGCTCCCAATGCCTCGCACCCACGCGCGTGCGTGTACGAGAGAAACGCGCATCGCTCGGCCCCGACCACCCACCGTAACCAGGAACACCCCGACATTTTCCTCGCCCTCGCTTCTACCACGTTTTTTCCGTCATGGACGGCCCAAAGAATGTCATGCGATTCGCCTCCGCCCGCCCAGAAGAAAATCCCATTTTACGTCATGATTTTTGTCATAGAAGTAGGACCCCACCACATCTATGATGATACCGGGTTTTGTCAAAATTATCGTCATAGAAGTGTCATAAGTATGATGGAAAAAAATTCGTTCGGCCCAAAATGTCATGGATGTGTATTTTTTTTTGTAGTGTGATATTCAATTCATTCAACAATTTACTCATAGGATATAAGTGAAGCACAAGAGTAAATGTCGCTTACTTAGCCTCCCTGGCAATTATTTGAGGACTCTATTTTATTTTAAAAATTCAGATCTAAGTAATTTATTGAAGAAAGCAAAACAAAATAAAATGACATTCCAAGGATAACACACATCATGTGAAGAAGCAAAAACTTAGGCTCAATCGATACTAACCGATAATTGTTGAAGAAGAAAGGTGGGATGCCTACCGGGGCATCCCCAAGCTTAAATTCTTGAGACTTCTTGAAATATTATCTTGGGATGCCTTGGGCATCCCCAAGCTTGAGCTTTTGTGTCTCCTTAATTCATCTCATATCACGGTTTTTCCTAAATCTCAAAAGCTTCATCCACACAAAACTCAACAAGAACTCGTGAGATAAGTTAGTATAAACCAATGCAAAAACCTTATCATTCTCTACTGTAGAAAATCACTAAAATTATTATTCAACATTTCATACTAAATGCCTCTGCATATTTAATACTCCTATCCTCAAATAGAATCATTAAACAAGCAAACATATGCAAACATAACAGCAATCTGCCAAAACAGTAAAGTCTATAAAGAATGCAAGAGTACCAATACTTATTCAACTCCAAACATTATGAAATTCTACCACACTGTAGAAAATTTATCATAGCTTATTTTTCAAAAAGTTTCAACAATTTATCACATTCTGACCTTTCTAGGGAATTTTGGCAACAACGATAAACTCTCTGCTTTGAAATAGCAACATGTAGACTTGCAAAATAAGCATGGCAAAGGTTGTACTTGATATTTTTATTGAAAGGAAAGATGCAAAACATTATTATAAATAAAATCAAGCAAATCCTAAAAAAATAAATTGACGCTCCAGGGCAAAACTCATATCATGTGACGAATGAAAACATAGCTCCAAGTGAGGTTACTGATATGTTGGAGCCGAAAGAGGGGATGCCTTCCGGGGTATCCCCAAGCTTAGTTGCTTGGATCTTCCTTGAATATTACCTTGGGCTGCCTTGGGCATCCCCAAGCTTAGGGTATTATCACTCCTTATTCTCGTCATATCGACATCTCACCCAAAACTTGAAAACTTCAATCACACAAAACTTAACGGAACTTTGTGAGATAGGTTAGTATGATAAAGAGCAAACCATTTCACTTTGGTACTGAAAAAGACAAGATTCATAATTTTTTCCACACGATGCCTACTGTAGCGTATCATTTCCACAATTTATATTGAGCAATATAAGCTATAGAAACTAGAAAACAAGCAAACTATGCATTGAAAATAGAATTTGTCAAAAACAGAACAGTCTGTAACGATCTGGATAACTACCATACTTCTGCTACTCCAAAAATTATGAAAAAATTAGGATCACATGAGAGATTTGTATATTAAACTTCTGAAAAAATAAACAACCCAAAAGCACTCTTCTGTTAAAAATAAGAATTAGTTTTGTGAGCGCAAAAGTTTCTGTTTTTCAGCAAGATCAAATCAACTATCACCCAACATGACCCCAAAGGCTTTACTTGGCACTTTATTGAAACAAAAGCAATAAAACATGATCAATACTATAGCACAATCATGTGAACACACAAAAACAGTAGGTAAAAGTGTTGGGTTATCTCCCAACAAGCGCTTTTTCTTTAATGCCTTTTAGCTAGGCATGATGATTTCAATGATGATCGCATAAAAGATAAGAATTGAAACATAAAGAGAGCATCATGAAGCACATGGCAAGCACATTTAAGTCTAACCCACTTCCTATGCATAAGGATTTTGTGATCAAACAATTTATGGGAACAAGAATCAACTAGCATAGGAAAGCAAAACAAGCTTAACTTCAAATCTTTCAACACATAGAGAGGAAACTTGATATTATTGCAATTCCTACAAGCATAAGTTACTTCCTCATAAAAAAGTTCAGTAGCATCAAGAAGAAATTTAACAATATAACCATCACATAAAGCATTCTTTTCCTGATACATAAGCATAGATTTTATGTTACTTTCCACATAAGCAAATTTATTCTCATCAATAGTAGTGGGAGCAAACTCAACAAAATAACTATCATGTGATTGAAAATTAAAATCATGATGACAATTTTTATGATTATCATTATTCTTTATAGCATACATGTCATCACCATAATCATCATAAATAGCAACTTTGTTGTCATATTCAATTGCAACCTCTTCCAAAATAGTGGATTCATCACTAAATAAAGTCATGACCTCTCCAAATCCACTTTCATCACTATAATCATCATAAATAGGTGGCATTTAATCATTAAAACAAATTTGCACATCAAATCTTGGGGGACTAAAAATATCATCTTCATCAAACATAGCATCCCCAAGCTTATGGCTTTGCATATCATTAGCATCATGGATATTCAAAGAATTCATACTAACAACATTGCAATCATGCTCATCCTTTATATCAAACATTCTATTGAATTCTTCTTCTATCAATTGAGCACAATTTTCCTTTCCATCATTTTTACGAAAGACATTATAAAGATGATCAATAATATGATGCAACCCCAATTCCATTTTTATGTAGTTTTTGTTTTATAAACCAAACTAGTGATAAAACAAGAAACTAAAAGATTCAATTGCAAGATCTAAAGATATACCTTCACACACTCACTTCCCCGGCAACGACGCCAGAAAAGAGCTTGATGTCTACTACGCAACTTTATTCTTTTAGACACGTGTTGGGCCTCCAAGCACAGAGTTTTGTAGGATAGTAGCAATTTTCCCTCAAGTGGATGACCTAAGGTTTATCATTCTGTGAGAGGTGTAGGATGAAGATGGTCTCTCTTAAATGACCCTGCAACCAAATACAAGAAATATTTTGTGTCCCCAACACACCCAATACAATGGCAAATTGTATAGGTGCACTAGTTCGGCGAAGAGATGGTGATAAAAATGTAATATGGATGGTAGAAATATATTTTATAATCTGAATAAATAAAAACAACAAGGTAGAAAATAGTAAACGGGCACAAAAATGGTATTGCAATGCTTGAAAATGAGGCCTAGGGTCCGTACTATCGCTAGTGCAATCTCCCAACAATGCTAATATAATGGGATCATATAACCATCCCTCAATGTGCAACGAAGAATCACACCAAAGTTCCTATCTAGCAGAAAACATAAGAATAAATTGTTTGTAGGGTATGAAACCACCTCAAAGCTATTCTTTCCGTTCGACCTATTCAAGAGTCTGTACTAAAATAACATAGAGCTATTCTTTCCGTTCGATCTATCCTAGAGTTCGAACTAAAATAACACCAAAGCGAATTCATATTCATAATACTCAATCCAACACAAAGAACTTCAAAGAGTACCCCAAGATTTCTACCGGAGAAACAAACACAAGAACGTGCATCAACCCCTATGCATAGATTACCCCAATGTCACCTCGGGAAACCGCTAGTTGAGTGCCAAAACATATATCAAGTGAATCAATACGATACCCCATTGTCACCATGAGTATTCAATTGCAAGACATATATCAAGTGTTCTCAAATCCATAAAAGTATTCAATCCGATAACAACGAAATCTCAAAGGGAAGAACTCAATTCATCACAACAAGATAAATAGGGGAAAACACCATATGATCTGACTATATTAACAAAGCCCGCGATACATCAAGATCGTGACATCTCAAGAACACGAGAGAGAGAGAGAGATTAAACACATAGCTACTGGTACAAAACCCTCAGCCCCAAGGGTGGACTAGTCCCTCCTCATCGTGGTGGCCGCCGGGATTATGAGGATGGCCACCGGAGATGATCCCCCCTCCGGCACGGTGCCAGAAAGGGTCTAGATTGGTTTTTTGGTGGCTACAGAGCCTTGCGGCGGCGGAACTTCTGATCTAGGGTAACCCGAAGGGTTTTGGAATATTTGGGAATTTATAGGGTAGAGAGGGGGAGCAGGAGGCCACCAAGGTGGGCACAACCCACCTGGGCGCGCCCTGGTGGGTTGTGCCCCCTCGGGGCACCCCCAGGTGCTTCTTTGGCCCGCTACTGGTCTTCTGGTCCATAAAAAAATCTCTATGAAGTTTTGTTGCATTTGGACTCCGTTTGGTATTGATTTCCTGCGATGTAAAAAATAAGCAAAAAACAGCAACTAGCACTGGGCACTGGGTCAATAGGTTTGTTGGATCTAGGGTTCCGGCAAAACCCTTAAGGTTCAAACTCTGGGGTGTGCGCGAAGTTCTTTCCCTCCTGCCGATCTACGCCCTAGCTCGCTAAGATCTTGTGGACGAACTCGACGAACTAGCAACACAAAGACACAAGATTTATACTGGTTCGGGCCACCGTTGTGGTGTAATACCCTACTCCAGTGTGTGGTGGTGGTTTGCCTCTTGGGATGATGAAGAACAGTACAAGCGCAAGAATAGCCTCCTAAGGTTGAGGTGTTCAGGTGTTCGGAGTGGCTAAGGGTTGGCTCTCGATCAGATGAGATCCCCCTCCCCTCCTTTGGTGGTGGCTAGTTCTACTTATAGAGGCCCTGGTCATCTTCCCAAATATTGAGCGGGAAGGGAGCCAATAACGGCGGCCAATTTGAAAGGGGACAACTAGTACAAGCTATCATGACAGAAGCGGTCTTCGCCTGCGAAAGGGCTCTGGTGATGACGCCGTCTTGGGCTCCACGGTGACCACCGTCCTGCTGGCCTGCTGATCTTGGTCTCGTTGCACTGATATGGAAACCTTTGCCTGATTCCTCGGTACTCCGCGCCTGCGCTTGCCCCCTTGGCACCAAAGAGGAAACAAGGACACTGCATGCGCTGGCGCCCGCCTGGTGTCGATCGTCACGGCTCATGTCATGAGAGCCTCGCGAGGTTTGCCCCGCCTTGATATCTCCGCTCCTCGCGAGGCAGCCTGGTGAGGCCGCTCCTGAGGAGGTCTTGCGTCGTCCGCCTCGCGAGGCTTGGCCCCTCACGAGGGTCTTGAATGCTTTGTTGATGAAGATGGGCTGTACAGGCCTGCTAGCGCAGCCATGCCGTGGGCCGCAGGCATGCAATTCTGGGGACCCCCGTTCCCAGAACACCGACAGTAGCCCCCGGGCCCAAGGTGCGCTCAGGCTTGGCTTCACGGCGAATACAAAGGTCAAGCGCGGAGCACCGCGGGCCCCAAAAGCCTGCGGCCTTGGTCGACGCGTGGCGGTTGATTGGACTTGGGCGTCTCCACTTCCCCACGCTGCCTCGGCAACTACTCGATTTGACAAGTCCCTGTGACATGGAAGGAAAATCATCATTACCTGTGATCGTGGGAGGCGCCGGTTGGCCTTCTTCCGCTATAAATGGGGAGGGGGCGGAGCCCCCGTTGCCCATCTCTTCTTGGTTCACTTGCTTCTTCCTCCTTGCTCCCCCGCTAGCAGCAATGGCGACGTTGAAGAGGTTCTTCGCCGCGGAGAAAGGCAAGGCCCTCGGGAGGGACCCGGCTCCCCGGCGCCCAAGCGAGGACGTGGCCATCCCCGCAAGCATGCCGCGGCCCCCGCCGTGCCCTCCGGCTCTCGGCGTGGCAGAGCAGTGTGCGACAGGAGTCGCTCTGGTCGCGGCAGTCCTGTCAACGAGAGGAGACGTGTCATGGTTGTGCGACCTCCCCGACCGCGGTTCCATGCGTCAGAGGTGCTGCCGGAGTTCGTTGTTTGGTCGGAGGATCCGGCCGGCAGCTGGCTCCAGCTTCCCCGCTTCTTTGCCGACGAGCTGCCGACCTCCAGTCCAGGCGGGCTCTGGCTGCAGGCAGACAGTTGCTGTAGTCGGGCTTCTTGGGTCGCGGTCGAGGTTTCCGTCACGGGCAACATAGCTCTGGCCCACGGTTGGCAGATGTTCGCCCGCGCGCGTGGCCTGGGCAGGCGGTGCACCCTCCACTTCAAGTTCGACGGTGGCACGACCCTCTTCGTGAGGGTGTTCGGGGAAGATGGTCGCCGCGTCGGATGCTGCCCCGAGGTGAACGACGGCGAGGAGGTGCTCGGCCTTGGCGATGGTCGGGACGAGGAGGAGGACGAACCCGCCGGCCGCGCCTCGTCTGGCTATGGTGGCTCCTCCCTTGGCGACAGTTCCAGCAGCGGCGGCCTTGATCAGCCGCCACGCCGCCGCGCCCGCTTCGAAGGTGGTAGCGGGTCGTCTCGTCGCCGCGCATCGGTGAAGCGCGAGGAGGGGTCCGACTAGACCCAGGACGTCGCCAAGACCCTGCCCCCGTCAACTGCTGCAGGGGCGATCGCCGCTTTTATTATGTTCCCCTTTTCCTTCCTGCATCTAAATGAAACCAGCATGGGCCCGGAGGGGCGTGTATCGAACCATAACTTATTAACCATTATGCTATGCTTGTTGTTTCAGTGTTGTGTGCCTACTTTGCGCAAAGATAACTTAGCCTGGTGTATTCGGGGCGCCCTCCTCCTTACGAGGTGTTCATTTCCTTGTGTCCATCTTGACCTTGTGGTCTGCGATTGCTCAGGAACTGCAAAAAATTCGTTAGGGAGTTTGCAAGGAGATTTGTTGTTCACCCAAGCCTTGACCCAACGCTTTGTATCGCGGTACCCGTGGGGCACGGATTAGGAGAGATGCGCCAGCTTTCGGGCTCGAACGAGGGTGGCTCGCGAGAAGGCAGAGAGAAGAAAAACGCTCGCGAGGGCACCTGCCCAGCCTCCCTCGCGTGGTATGCGAGAGAGAGAACACGACCGAACCAGGGCCGGAAAATGTGGTAAGAGGCGAGGGAATCGAATCAGCAAGGAACACCAAAAGCAAATTTCGATTAAGGAAAAGCAAGCCAACTACGGAAAGCAAATGAAAAGCCGCGTCCGGCACCTAATCTAGTCTTCAAGTCTTCTCACCAGCGTGGAGCTAAGTGCTGCCACTAAGCGTGGGAGAGAGCCCCTGGGCCTAAGGCCGGCGCTCCTGAGACTCCGGGGCGTGTACAGCCCCACTCATTATTACGTGAGAGTGTCACGGGCGGCGATTCTTCATAGGCACCGGGCCTTCTTCACAGGCTCTGGGCCTTTCTTCATAAGCTCTCGGCCTTGATTCATGGATAGAACTTACGGAGGTGCTGGATGTTCCAGGCGTTCTGGATAGGTATCCCGTCCTGCGTCTCCAGGAGCGCGGCGCCAGGCCTGGAGACATGGACGACCCTGAACGGGCCCTCCCACATGGGTGAAAGCTTGTGCAGCCCTTCCCTGGAGAGGACCCGCCTCAGGACGAGGTCGCCCACCTCGAGCGTCCTGGAGCAGATGCTGCAACAGTGGTATCACCGCAGCGCCTGCTGGTACCTTGCCGCCCTCAGTGCAGCTTCGTGACGACGCTCCTCCCCCAGCATGAGGTCCATCCCCCGTGTGGCGTCCTGCTGCGTTTCCTCAAACGCCAGGACCCGTGCGGAGCGATGCTTAACCTCGTGAGGAAGGACTGCTTTAGCTCCGTAGACAAGGAAGAATGGGGTCTCGCCCGTTGGTTTGGTGGGGGTGGTGCGGATAGACAACAACACGGACTGGAGCTCGTCGTGCCAGCCCCTGCCACAGCCCTCGAGCTTCTTCTTGAAGTTCCTGGTCTTGAGGCCCCTCAGGACCTCCGCGTTGGCGCGTTCGGCCTGACCATTGCTCCTGGAGTGCGCCACTGAAGCGTAGCAGATCTACGTTCCAAGGTTAGCACAGTAGGTTTTGAAGAGGTTACTAGTGAACTGCGATTCGTTATCTATGATTATGCGGTTGGGGACCCCGAAGCGGCTCACGAGGCCCTTGATGAACTTGATAGCAGAGCCAGCTGGGATGGTGCGGACGGCTTCCACTTCCGCCCTCTTGGTGAACTTGTCGATGGCGACGTAGAGGTAGTGGTAGACCCCAGGCGCTCGATGGAACGGACCCAAGATGTCCAGCCCCCAGACCACGAACGGCCACGTGAGTGGAATGGTCTGGAGGCCCTGAGCCGGCTGATGAATTTGCTTGGCGTGGGCGGCAGCCGCGGAGACTTCACCAGCTCAGCTGCGTCGTTAGCGCAGTGGGCCAGTAGAACCCACCGAGGAATACTTTGCCGACGAGGGTCCGTGATGACGAGTGGTGCCCGCAATCCCCACCGTGTATGTCAGTTAGCAGCTCCTTCCCCTGGTCCTTGGAAATGCAGCGCAGGGAAACGTCGTTTGGCCGCTTCCTGTACAACTCACCATCCTGGATGTAGTACGCCGTGGCTTGCCGAACCACACGCTCTGCATCCTCCTCTTTCTCTAGCAGCGCCCCTTGCATCAGATATTCCTTGAATTTCTTGGTCCAGCATCCCTCCTGATGTTCGAGCGCCAAGAGCAAGCGAGCTCCTGAGGTTGGGCCACATGCTGGGGCTCCTATGGTAGGAGGCTGTGGGAGCTCCTCCCGAGGTTGAGCTGTGCTTGAAAGTGGTGGTGTCGCTGATGGCTTGAAGAGCCGTTCCTCAAAGACACCGGGCTCTTGTGGCTGCCACTTGGATGCTCTCCTGGCGATGTCGTCAGCTTCCTTGTTGGTGCCCCGGGGCACGGGTTGCAGCTCCAGGCCCAAGAACTGCTTCTCCATCTTGCGCACTTCCGTGAGGTATGCCTCCATATGCTCATTCTTTGGCTCGTATACTTTGTTGGAGAAGTTGATGAGGAGCTGCGAGTTGCCTCTAACGGTAAGGCGCTTCACCCCCAGAGCTGTCGCGGCCTTCAGGCCAGCTATGAGGCCTTTGCATTCTGTGATGTTGTTGGAGGCCTTCTTGCCCTGCTGGAAGCAGAGCTGCATGGTGTAGTAGAGCTTATCCTGGGTGGGCGAGATGAGTACTGCCCCAGCCCCTGCGCCTTGGTGCGCGAAGGCGCCATCGAAGTACATGACCCAACCATCTGGCGCCTCACTTCCTGGCGAGGTGGACCGGTCTTCGCCTACTTCAAGTGTTGGGACGTCCGTCCATTCTGCCACAAAATCAGCGAGCGCGGCTCCCTTGATGACCCTGGTAGTGCTGAACTCTAACTGGAATGCTTGCAGCTCGATGTTCCACTCGGCGACCCTTCCGGCACAATTGGGGCTCCTGAGCACCCTCTCCAATGGGTAGGCCGAGACAACCTTGATGGGGTGCCCCTGGAACTAGTGCCGCAGCTTGCGCGATGCCACCAAGAGTGCGAGCAGAAGCTTCTGAGGCATGGGATATCGCGCCCTCGCATCTCGCAACACGGTGCTGACAAAATACACCGGGTGTTCGACGAGTGCTGGTGTGGTGTCTGGGCTCGTGTCTTACGGAAGTTGAGACACCTCGTGAGGTGAGGGGCTCCTGACGCCTGATTGTTTGCGGGAATTTTGGCGGCGTTGTCCTGTTGAGCTTGGTCTTCTGTCGGTGTTGTCAAGGCTCTTGCGGCGCCTTCTTGATCTTGCATTGCTTCAGTTGTAGCCCGGCCTTGATCGCCCTCGGCAGTGATCCTCGAACTGCCACCAGTCTTTGTCGGGCGTAATCTGGGGTTGCAGCGAGGTAGAATACTAGGGGCTCAAGGGGTCGTGGCGTTACCATCACCGGAGGGCTGGTCATGTATCTCTTGAGGTCTTGAAAAGCTCGGTCGGCCTCCTGGGTCCACTCGAATGGGCCCTTCTTCGCCATCAGCTTGAAGAAGGGTAGGGCGCATTCCCCTAGCTTGGAGATGAAGCGTCCCAACCCAGTTACTCGGCCAGCCAGCTTTTGCATCTCCCTAAGGGTTTGCAGCGGGCTCATGTCCTCGATGGCCTTGATCTTCTATGGATTCGCCTCGATCCCTCTGTGGGACACAAGGAAGCCCAGCAACTTGCCGGAAGGGACGCTGAGGGAGTCCTGGATTAGGGGGTATCTGGACAGCCGGACTATATCCTTTGGCCGTACTGTTGGACTATGAAGATCCAAGATTGAAGACTTCGTCCCGTGTCCGGATGGGACTCTCCTTGGCGTGGAAGGCAAGCTTGGCAATACGGATATGTAGATCTCCTTCCTTGTAACCAACTCTGTGTAACCCTAGCCCCCTCCGGTGTCTATATAAACCGGAGGGTTTAGTCCGTAGGACCAAGAACAACAATCATACCATAGGCTAGCTTCTAGGGTTTAGCCTCTCCGATCTCGTGGTAGATCAAATCTTGTCATACTCATATCATCAAGATCAATCAAGCAGGAGTAGGGTTTTACCTCCATCGAGAGGGCCCGAACATGGGTAAAAACATCATGTCCCCCGTCTCCTGTTACCATCCCCCTAGACGCATAGTTCGGGACCCCCTACCCGAGATCCACCGGTTTTGACACCGACATTCGTGCTTTAATTGAGAGTTCCTCTGTGTCGTCATCGTTAGGCTTGATGGCTCCTTCGATCATCGATAGCGATGCAGTCCAGGGTGAGGCTTTTCTCCCCAGACAGATCTTTGTATTCGGCGGCTTCGCCCTGCGGGCCAACTCGCTTGGTCATCTGGAGCAGATCGATAGTTACGCCTCTGACCACCGGGTCAGGTTTGGAAGCTCAAACTACACGGCCGACATCCGCATAGACTTGATCTCCGACGGATTCGAGCCCTTGCCGAGTGCGCCGCACGGTCACGGTGGGCATGATTTAGCTCTACCATCGGACAGTGTTCGGAAGATCGCATCGGCGACCGCTCCGACCCTCAATTCGGAGCAAATTGCGCCATCCATGGACGGGTGGATAGACCCCGCCATGGAGGCCGCATTCTTAGCGGCGATCGAGCCGAGCATCGAACTTACCCGTCACGAGAGCCGTGATGCCAAACTGTCGGATTCTTCCCTATCCACGGACTCCGAACCACCTGCGCCCGTGCCTATCGAGTCCGACTAGGCGCCGATCATGGAGTTCACCTCCGCGGATATCTTTCAGCACTCGCCCTTCAGCGACATACTGAACTCATTAAGCTATCTCTCCTTATCGGGAGAGTCCTGGCCGAACCATGTCCGGCAGGATTGGGAGGCGGATGACGAAGAAATTCGCCGCCCACCCACCACCCACTTAGTAGCCACTGTCGATGATTTGACCAACATGCTCGACTTCGACTCCGAAGACATCGACGGTATGGACGACAATGCCGGAGACAAACAGGAACCATTGCCCACAGGGCACTGGACGCCCACTTCATTATATGATGTATACATGGTGGACACACCAAAATAAAACGACGACGAGGAACGGAAGGACGCAGCGAAGGATCGTTCCCTCAAAAAGCAGTCAAGGCAGTGGCGTAAGCACCGCTCCAAATCCCGCCTCCGCAGAAACAGTGATCATATAGACCCAGCGATAGAGCAGGCTGAGCCAGTGGACGATGAACACAACATTGAACAACCGTCCGACCAAGGCAACACGGAGTATCAAACCGAACAACCCGTCTCCGGCGGAGATAGCAGTCCGGATGATATCACACAGGACAAGCTCCTGGAGCAGAAGAATCTCCATCAAAGGCTTGTCGCCACTGCGCGGAGTCTGAAAAAGCAGAAGCGAAAGCTCAAGGCTGCGCAAGATACACTTAGAATTAGATGGAGTAAAGTACTCAACACCGCAAAAAAGTATGGCGGCAGCCGCCACACAAAGAGCAACCCGAAGCGAAAGCTACTACCTGAATTCGATGATGAGGCCTTAGAGCCCCCGCAATCAAAAAACAAATCAGCCATCCGGTCAGATAGACGACCTCGTGGCCAACATAGAGCGGCAAACGACGCTGCACACCAGCCAGTAAGCGATCCACGTGAGGACTCGCATCAAAAGGACGGCCCAACCAGATCCATCTACGGGCCAACAAAACGCGTTCCAGCACGCAATGCAACACAACAAAAATCCGAACACCACGGTACACCCAAATACAGGGGTGCCGCACACCCCCTATGTTTCACCGATGAGGTGCTGGACCATGAATTTCCAGAGGGATTCAAACCCGTAAACATAGAGGCATATGACGGAACGACAGACCCTGGGGTCTGGATTGAGGACTACATCCTCCATATACACATGGCTCGAGGAGAAGACCTCCATGCCATCAAGTACTTACCCCTCAAGCTCAAAGGGCCAGCCTGGCACTGGCTTAAAAGCCTCCCCAAAAACACCATTGGAAGTTGGGAAGAGCTCGACGATGCTTTTCGGGCAAATTTTCAAGGGACCTATGTCCGACCACCGAATGTAGACGATTTAAGTCATATAACTCAACAGCCCGGAGAGTCAGCCCGAAAGCTTTGGAACAGGTTTCTCACTAAAAAGAACCAAATAGTCGACTGTCCGGACGCCGAAGCCTTAGCAGCTTTCAAACACAGTGTTCGAGACGAATGGCTTGCCAGACACCTCGGCCAAGAAAAGCCGAGAACGATGGATGCATTAACAAGCCTCATGACCCCCTTTTGCGCGGGCAAGGACAGTTGGTTAGCCCGATGCAGCACCAACGACCCAAGCACATCCGAAGTCAGGGACGTAAACGGGAAGCCACGACGAAGCAAAAACAAGCGCCGGAATAAAGAAGACAGCCCGAAGAGCACGGTGATAAATGCCGGATTCAGAAGCTCTCAGCCAAGTCAGCAAAAGCCGCCCCCCAAAGGCAACAGAGACGAACTATCCAGCCTAAACAAGATTCTGGACAAACTATGTCAGATCCACAGCACCCCCGATAAACCTGCAAATCATACCCATAGAGAATGTTGGGTCTTCAAGCAGTCCGGCAAACTCAACGCCGAACACAAGGGGCTGGATACACCAAGTGAAGACGAGGACGAGACTCGCAAACAAAGTGGGGAACAGAAGAAATTCCCACCAGAAGTCAAAACAGTAAACGTGTTACACGTGATGAAGGGGAGAAACAAAGCGGCGCTCCTAGATACACATGCCCCAGGGCCCGTTACCGCGGAGTTCTGCCACTGGTCCTCCCAACCGATCACCTTCGACCATCAGGATTACTCGGCCAGTATCCGGCAGGCAGGATGGGCTGCCTTGGTGTTAGACCCAATAATTGATGGATACCACTTTACACGAGTCCTGATGGACGGTGGCAGTAGTTTAAACCTGATATATCAGGACACAGTCCGCAAAATGGGGATGGACCCAACAAAAATTAGCCAGAGAAATACTACCTTTAAAGGAGAAACTTCCGATAACTTCCGAAGCAAAAAGTTAACCTTTCACATCGCTCCGTTCCAAAGTGGCTATCAAGCACTACTCGGACGCGAAGCTTTCGCTCGCTTTAACGCAATACCGCATTATGCTTCTCTCACGCTTAAGATGCCCGGTCCACGTGGCATCATTACAGTAAATGGAAGTATTGAGCGCTCCTTGCGCGCGGAAGACCGTGCGGCTGCCTTGGCAGCCGCACACTAGACGGCCTCACTAAATAGAGCATCCCACAGATCGTTAAGACCACGGACACGGTTAGACGAGTCTGGTGTAGCTATATATAATTGATACAGGTTTGATGGCTATACCCCTATAATAATACAAGGGGCTCAACGCGTGTAAACAAGCGACAATTAGACTCAACTTTACTCATCTTGAATTGTATATGGTTTATTTAGTATAACCTACCTTTTTGCACAACAACTTCTCAGCTAAGTCCATCTCTTTTACAGATGACCATCGTGCTAAACCCGTCCAGGATTCGGTAGAACGGAGACACAGGCGCAGACGTTTAGCAGGGACCCGTTCTAAGGATTCTTTTCAGATTAAGACCCTGCGTAAACCTTTTTTACTGTCTCTTGTTGATACACATCCCCCGGATTCTCAGTACAACTGAGAAGGATGCTGACGTATTGGCATGTGGCCACGTCAGAATATTGCACGTACCTGGACACCAGGGGCTTATTACAAAGGGCACTGTTTAGCCCGGTTTACATCATAAAGACCGAATACCTTAGGGAGTGTTCGGCGTCGCGAGTTTGGCCTTATATGCATCAGCTCCGAATCATGTCTTTGGTCAAATGTTGGGTTTGCCCGGCTCCTGTGTTTTGCTGCCTTACGTTCCGCTCTATCAGCTAATGCGGCACCAGGAGAACTACTGCGATTGTGCCCCGGGTCATCCGGACGAGCACCTCAGTAGAGAAAGCCGAAAACTGACTGTCATGATATAGCGTGAGACTGTTTAACCACTCGATAACCTAGCGGAATCTTCGGGATTCCTCCGCCTTAACGAAGGGTCGTTTCCCGGCCAGGCATGTACGCGCCCGGAATTCGGATGAGCGCGGAGCCACCAGGGGCTATATAGTAGCCCCACTGTCAAACTCCTCTGGCTAAGTGAAAGTGTTAAAGCATTATAGTCTGATTGCCTAGTTAATGGACCAAGACGTTGGATCAAGTGTGAACATGCGCCTTCTGTGAGAACCCCGCATTATATGCGTGGGGGCTGAAGCCGACGACTGCCATCTTTCAGGTTATATACATATATACATAAACGGCCGCACAGGAGGTATTATAATTCTTTTAGGAAAAAGTATAAAATAGCCTTTACAATTCAGTAAAACATTGTTTTTCAATGGGAATACATGTCATTAGAACATAATATTCTTTGAGCACTGCGCTTCTATTGAACGAGCACCCTCGAGAACTTCTCGAAAGTAGTGCTCGGCAGGTACTCGGCTCTCGTCCGAATCATGGGCTGCAATGGTGGTGGCCTCCATCTCCGCTCGGTATGTCTTCACACGGGCAAGGGCCATCCACGCACCCTCTACGCACGCCGACCTCTTCACCGCGTTGATATGCGGCACTGCACCAAGGAAATGCTGCACCAAACTAAAATAAATGTTCGGCTTTGGCCTCCCCGGCCACAGATGATCCACAACAGACCTCATGGCAAGTCTGGACAATCTATTCAGCTCGGCCCATTCGGCCAACCGATCAGTCAATGAAAGTGGATGCTCTGGAACGTTAAATTGTGACCAGAATAGCTTTTCCACTTCGCGATCTTTTTGACCTCAGAAGTATTCGGCCGCATCGGCAGCACTCACCGCTAAGTCCAGATATGCATCCGCAGAACTCCACAGCCGGTCCAAAGGGGCGTACTTACGATCTTCGAACTTCATCCGCAGCATAAAGGGCTTCCCAGCCGCGATATCCCCGGCTTGACGCAGCTCCTCCTTCATCGCTCTCATTGCAGAGCTGGTGTCTTTGGCCGCCATCGTGGCCTTCTCCAGGTCTGTCCTCTTCGCTTGATCTTCCTTTTAAAGAAGCCTGCAACGGTCAGTGGCATTCTTCCATTCCACAACCATCCTAGCTATTTCCTCCTTGCTTTGGCAGTGAGCAGCCTGTTCGGCTTTCGGCTCCTCGATTGCCTTTAGGGCAGCCGCATCGCTTTTTCTGGCTTGTTCTTTGGCTCGGGCAAGTTCTGCCTAAAGGTTCTCCACGGCCGCAGCTCCGTATGCATTCACACACACGTTATAGATACTGGCATAATGCTCCTCTTCCCAGGTGTCACCGAAGGAATCACATACCTTGTGCCTCATCAAGCCGCTTGTTGACAAGTACGATGTCGGCATCTGCCACGTCAAGCTGCCGCTTTAACTCGGCAAACTCACCAGTCCGGCTGGCCATCGGACACTTTGCCACCTGCATATTAAGGCGGCAAGATTATTCCTGGGACTATGATCCTCTGTGCGCCGTCGTCTTCGACAGCACCCAGAGTCTCAGGGGCTACTATCTCCATAGGGCGCATCTAAAAATATGCGGCACTGTAAAAAAATGTGCATCCTTTCGCGTACCTCAAAACCCGTCAGTAGACTCGTAAAGGCTTCATGCAACCCGCTTTCGGCGGACGAAATCCTTTCAATCACCGTACCCATCAACATGCGGTGCTCTTCTGAGATAGCCGCTTGCTCTAACAGATCCTCAAGATGTCCGATCAAGACATCAGACGGTGCTGGACTCTTTCGATTGCACTCTTCAAGAGCCAGATACTGAGGACTTCGGGTGGCCATACGATTACCTTCTGGCCTTGCCGGATCAGGAGAAACCCTCTACGACGACACCTCAGGGTCGCCCGCATCATGAGGTGGTATGGCAGGGGGAGGCGTTTCGCTCTCCATCATCTCTGGAAGTAGATCCCCCGAAGACGAGCTCTGCTGAAAATCCGAACTGCAAAAAAAAGTCTTTGGTTATTTTCCTCAGAAGTAAAGCAAGATATTTTCATTATTAAGGTACCCTTTTACTTACAGCTCGGTGGAGGGCTGATCCCCTTGAGGGCATAGTGCGGCCGGGGTATCCCCCGGGGCAGGACCCTCCGGCGAAGATTTCTTCCCCCGTTTGGAGACCATTGTCTCCGGGTCCTCGGAGGCGGTTCTCTTTCTTCCCTGGGGAGAGGAAGTTTTAGGTCCTCCTCCTCGGCTAACCTCCTTCGCGGAGGCGCTAGCCTCCTTGTTCCCTCCTTTATCTTCTTCTAAAGGCGCTTGATAAGGCGCGATCTCCAGCATCCTGGTTAACACGGGATCTGGCGAGGTCTCAGGGAGGGGGGCGGACACCTGTCAACTTTGCCTTCGCTATCCAATCCTGGTCAAAGAGCGTCTTTTTTAGGGCGACGTTGCGATAAATAAACGGACAGTGTGTTCAGATGCGGGGCTACTTACTTGGGTATCTGGGCGATTGCATCTCAGACCTGCATCCTCAGTGGTGTCCGGACACATTATTTGTGGTCCGAAGAACAACTTGTACATCTCCTCGGGCGTCATGCCGAGGAAGTGTTGAAGAGTCCACGGTCCCTCCAGATTGAACTCCCACAGGCGGAGGGGACGACGTTTGCAGGGCAGGACTCGGCGAATTAACATGACTTGCATCACCATGACCAGACTGACATCTCTCTCAAGTAGATCTCGGATGCGGCTCTGCAATATGGGCACATCCTTTACTGGCCCCCAATTCAGCCCCTTGTTGACCCATGACGTTAGTCGTGGCGGGGAACCCGAGCGAAAGACAGGTGGGGCCACCCACTTGGTACCCCTGGGAGCTGTGATATAAAACCACCCTTGTTGCCATAAAATGGACACCTCCTGGAAAGGGCCCTCGGGCCATGGGGCGTTGGCGTTTTTGCTTATTATGGCGCCTCCGCACTCTGCATGCCGCCCCTCGATCATCTTCGGCTCCACTTTGAAGGTCTTGAGCCACAGTCCGAAGTGAGGGGTAATACGGAGGAAAGCTTCGCACACGACGATGAAAGATGAGATGTGGAGGATAGATTCCGGAGCTAAATTGTGGAAGTCCAACCCATAATAGAACACAAGCCCCCTCACGAAGGGATCTGGCATGAAGCCTAGCCCTCGGAGAAAGTGATATACGAACACGACGCTCTCACCGGGCTTGGGAGTGGGAATAACCTGCCCTTGAGCAGGCAGCTTATGCGGGATTTTTCCGGTCAGGTACCTGGCCTCCCTTAGCTTTGTTACGTCTTCCTCCATGACGGAGGAAGGCATCCACCAACCTGGAAGGTTGGATCCGGACATAATCAGAGGTACGAAGCGCCTAAACCTGAGCTTTGGGTGTTGGAACTCGAGGCGGGAGGTGGATTCGATTGAGATCGAAAGAAAAGAATAGGCCTTGGTCTCTTTATAAAGAGATGGAATACCAAGTGCCCTCCTCGTGACCGTTTGGGACTTACCTCCAATCGAGGGGTCATACCAATGGGCACGATTGGGTTACCCACGTCCGTGTTGATGAGAATCCCGTATTAAAGGGGACACGATCTCTGCTTGGACAAGACGTGACAAGGAAACCGCCTCGCGAAACACACTGAGATTGGTTATGGAAAACAATTTGAATAAAGACCTGGCTGTGGTGTGATGTCACACTACAGGGTACGTCAGCAGATTAGATTTGTGGAAATATTATTCTCTCTACGGTGGTATGTGGAACTTGTTTTGCAGAGCCGTACACGATCCTCATGTTCAAAATCTTCTATGAAGTATTCGGAGGAGGAACCCGCCTTGCAATGCCGAAGACGATCTACGCGCCGGACTAATCGTCATTGAAGCCTGGTTCAGGGGCTACTGAGGGAGTCCTGGATTAGGGGGTATCCGGACAGCCGGACTATATCTTTTGGCCAGACTGTTGGACTATGAAGATCCAAGATTGAAGACTTCGTCCCGTGTCCGGATGGGACTCTCCTTGGGGTGCAAGGCAAGCTTGGCAATACGGATATGTAGATCTCCTTCCTTGTAACCGACTCTGTGTAACCCTAGCCCCCTCTGGTGTCTATATAAACCGGAGGGTTTAGTCCGTAGGACCAAGAACAACAATCATACCATAGGCTAGCTTCTAGGGTTTAGCCTCTCCGATCTCGTGGTAGATCAACTCTTGCAATACTCATATCATCAAGATCAATGAAGCAGGAGTAGGGTTTTACCTCCATCGAGAGGGCCCAAACCTGGGTAAAAACATCGTGTCCCCCGTCTCTTGTTACCATCCGCCTAGACGCACAGTTCGGGACCCCCTACCCGAGATCCGCCGGTTTTGACACCAACAGACACCGAACACGCACTTCTCCGAGTTAAGACGCAAGTTCGCTTGGCGCAGGCTCGGGAAGGTCTCCTCCAGGTCTTGAATCAAGGTCCTTGCCTCCCGAGACTTCACCACAATGTCGTCGATGTAGGCCTCTGTGTTTCTCCCGAGCTGCCACCCCAGGGCGATGTGCATCAGTCGCTGAAAGGTTGCGCCCACGTTGGGCAGTCCAAAGGGCATGCAGGTGTAGCAGTACACCCCACACGGGGTCAGGAAGGCTGTCTTCTCCACATCTTCTACCGCCATCTTGATCTGGTGATATCCTAAGAACGCATCCAGGAAGCACAGCAGGTCACACTCGGCGGTGGAGTCGACGATCTGATCGATGCGTGGGAGCGGGAACGGATCTTGGGGGCAGGCTTTGTTAAGGTTGGTGGAGTCGATACACATCCGTTCCTTCCCGCCTTTCTTCGGCACTACGACGGGGTTCGCCAGCCATTCGGGATACCGAACCTCACGAATGGCACCCGCCGCCTCTAGCTTGCGGGTCTCTTGGATGATGAAGGCATGCTTCTCAGTGGACTGCTGTCTCGCCCACTGCTTCACGGGGCGTGCATTGGGGCATACCCTTAAATGATGCCGAATCACCTCTCTCAGAACTCCTACCAGCTGATTGGGCTCCCACGCGAATATATCCTTGTTTGCGCGCAAGAACTTCACCAAAGCTTCCTCTTGGCTTTGGTCGAGGCTGGCACCTATGGTAAAGGTGGCTCCCGAGGGCCCGTCCTCGTTGACTGGCACCTGCTTGGTTTCCGCCTTGTCTTGTGTGAATAACTGCTTCTTCTTGGTCGGTATGGCTCCCTTGGGCTCGGAGCCTGCGCTGCCGCGGTTTTGAGGGCGAGCTTGAGCGCCGCCAGGGCCTCCTTGGCGTCCCCTGTGAGCCTTGGTTGTTTGTTCTTTCTTAGGTTTACAATCTCCTAGCTCCCTTAGATAACTGCGGATGAAGTGGTGCGTTGCGTGAGGTGTCTGAAAGATCTCTTCATGAAGCACCTTCCTACGAGCATGCCAAATGGCCCAGAGCATAACAACCACTTTTACAAAGTCATATTGTGGTAAACCCTCAATGAGTGAGAATATCCATCTTTTGGCATCCGGTTCCTTGTTGATCTAGTTTGGATCCTTGAGGGCCCAAACACATCTCGCCATATTGCAATGGAAGAGCGAATGTTGCCAAGAGTCCTCAGAACCACAAAGACCACAAGAAGATCATGGTGAGATGTTGCGATGGCTCAATAAATCAGAAATGGGGAGGGACAGCTGAGCCAACCTCCATAAAAATTATATGAATTTTAGAAGGCACTTGGGTTTTCCATAAGGACGTCCATGCCGCCCCCCTTTAGAATACGAAGAATCCGCTCGACCCTGCAACCAGACTTCGTTTTGGTGTGCCGATCGCACAGGAAGACCCCGCTCTTCACATGTGTCCAAGACCATAAGTCATCGACTTGCTTCACGCATAAATGTATAGCAGCAATAGCTTGAGCATCTGTCGGCAGAAATGTCACAACCAGTTTCTCCATGTCCCACGTCGCATCTGGGCTAATCAGTTTGGCCAAAACTTGTGGCGGGTTAGGTGCCACTGACGATTGGGCGCATGTTAAAGTTTCTTGGGATCTAATTTTGATGTAAATGTGTATAGGTGTTCCATCGCCTACTCTTCTAATTAGCCCATGGTTCAAGGTGTCACGCCCCTCCAAGATGGTTGTCCATATTTGTGAAGGATTGTGACCAAGTTCGGCATTGAGGAAGTCACACTCTAGGAAATATTTGGCCTTCAAGGTTCTTGCGCTTAATGAGCTTGGTCCATCAACACTCGCAATGCTTGCCTTGCTAGAAGGGCTAGATTAAAGAGCTCTATATAAAAACTGTGTTGTTGTTCCATTTAAGTATTTTCAGCGAAACATCCCAACTTTATTACTGCATCAAGACATTGTTTACATAATTTGGGGGGTCCAAAAGCCACAATTGGCAACCAGGAGCTAGGTCTAAAGAGTTTTTACCTATGTTCTGGGCATCCACATTTGATTCTCTACTCTCAAACTTAAAAGAAAACTCGTTATTTGTTACAAGCATATTCCTAATCTGTGCAATGATCATGGCATTTGCTCCTTCCGTGCCTTCATAAATCCCCTTGACCACTATGGACGAATCACACGCAATGGTCGCCGGTTTAAGATTGAGATCATGTGCCAAGCATAAAGATTCTCTGCACGCAATCGCCTCAACACAAGCTGGATCAGAGATCCCTTCCATCACAAGGGCAGAACCGCCCCGATAGTTGCCTTCATGGTCTCTGAAGATCATCGCGGCTGAGCACCTACTGCGATTGGGGCATATAGCTCCATCTATGTTTCTTTTCATCATGCCCACAGGGGGTTTCGTCCACACCCGGCTGCACAGCACCTTCCCTTGCGATTGAGCACTCATAGACGGGTCTTCCAATTATATAAGCTCAAATATGTACCTTGTAATGAAACTGCACATTGCATATGGTGCCAGATATTTGTCCTCATGCATTACATCCCGCATAACTTTTCAGATAGCCCATAGAGTAACCATCACCTTCACATATTCCTCCTACGTAAGCATCTCCTCAAGCTGGAACAGGCAGTTTTTGGCCCTGGGCTCAGTGCAGGCTTTGATTATATCATGGAGATCCTCGTCTAATAGTACCCATACACACCTAGACATTTTTCATTCTAACAATGAATGTCTCCAAGAATCCTCCCTACACCCACAAATGCTGCAAATGTCAGTGGTGGACATGTTTCTGTGGTGAGAAACGTCTGTCATGGGTAAGCTATGGTGTGCGAGCCACCATGCAAAGATTATCAATTTTGACGCTATTTTATGCTTCCATAACCTGGTCCACAGCTTCTCCTCTTTTACTGGACCAGAACTCCATGGGCGACCCTCCAGCCATGCTTCGCGATGGGCCTTGGTGTGAACAATCAGTCTATGAGGAAACATAGTAGAAAACAAAAAAAATCACCCTACGATCACCCAGGAACAATATGAAGATGCATAAACAGTTTGTATCACGATCATTACCGACTCCGAGTAGCAGCGGAAGTAGATGAGTCGATGTAGATCGTACTTGGAGTTCCTCGAATCATATATGAATGATCCCGTGAGCCGCCCACGAATGATCCCTGAAGACTAAAATCACGACCTCTCTACTTGGTTACAAGCGTACGGTCTTCACGATCCGGCAACGCATCGCCATCTAGAGCTAATCATCACCAGAGAATTATAGGAAGGAGACTAGAACCAAACGGGCTTCTAATTATGAGGATTGGAGGATCTATGTCAAGCTCTAATTGATCAACTAGGACCAACTAGGACCAACTAGAACTAGAACTAGAGGAGGCTCCAAAACTTGTGTGTTCAAAAAGCACCAAAACCTCTAGTATATATAGGTTTGACGGAGAGGGAGGGGCACCAGATAAGGAGGGAAGGAGCTCCTCCTTGGTGCGCCGGCCTAGGGGAGGGAGGACTAGTCCAATTCGGCCTCCCCACTTGGAAAAGTGGGCGCCTCCACTACATGGGCCTATGTGGCCCAATTCTTCTTCCACCACTTGGACTTTTGAGGCCAGTTGATATTAAATTAAATATAAAAGCCTCATAAAGATTACTATAGACTTTTATTATTAATTTAACATCATCAGAAACATTTTCCACCTATATATTATTTATTGGGAATCCGGTATTGCCCGATAAACTCCGAAACCCTTCCAGTGACCCCGAAACACTTCCGGTTCCTCTCGAAACTATTCTGAAGATTAATGAAAGAATTCCACAAATAAGTCCTTGATACTCTCGTCCTACTAACACTCAGTAGATCGTGATTACTTTAAACCATGTAGGTTTGGTAAAACATAGACATGAATGAAACCCGTTCGTTCAATGGTCGATAATGGAACCGTGGACGTCCATATCGATCCCTACGATTACACGAATGGCATTCAAGTGATCCTTCAGTTATCATGCAATGTTCCCCATGCTTCACGATACTTACAAACATGAGGAGTGTTGGTATCCTTTTGAGTCATCCACATGCTCACTATACTGTTATCCTTGTTACCAGTTTTGTTCTTCTTTCTTGTTGATATGTTCTGGTATCCCCGTGACATAGTCACCTATGTCTGGCCAGACAATGATGGATGCCATCACAGTGAGAAGGCCCTATGAATATCTCTTCATCGTCGGAGGAGCAGACCCACTCTCGAGCTATCTAGTCCCTTGTTTAACTTTCCGATGAACCTATAAGTTGTCATTATGATCACCGTGTTATAGATGACGTTTGATCAACCCCAAATCCCACCATATGGTAAGAAGTGACTATGATACTATCATGGTCCAAGGAACTAAATCACATGTTAACACTCCATCTTATAATAATTGATTTCTCCCGATATTATCTCAAAGTATAACAAACAAGTTAGGGTCGATTCAATATGATCGTTCTTCTAACGCCATACTCTCAATGTTGTTTTAGGACTATCGTTACACTTAATCGTTTATCATGGCCTAAGTAACTAAGATCTGGAAAACATGATCACCAATAACACCTGATCCTGTCTTAGAGGCAAGACTAGGAACCTAATTTTACCGTTTATCATTCTACACATGCATATGAGTTTTCCACTGAATCGCATATTCCAGGATCATAGCAGTTATAGCATGGAATATAAACTACTAATTGTGAACATAGAAATATAATAATACAATATTATTGCCTGCAGGGCATATTTCCAACAGTCTCTCACTCGCACTAGAGTCAACAATCTAGTTAGCATGTTTTCTTTTACACCAATGGTAATTCGGTGTTTGTTCATGCTTTGCTTGTGGTATAGCCTTCGTCCTATCATATCTTGACAACTTCAGATCTGCATCATCATTTGCATTTATGTGCATCTATAATTTTTTCACAAGAATTCATAATATGTGTGAAACTGGCTTTGTATATATTTAATCATTGGTAGGACCTTTGATTCCTTAGACTGAGCTATGGAACCACACTATTGAGAACAGTGTTCCATTGGCACAATCATCCAGAAACCATGCCAAGCTCATAAATGAACAAGTGATTCACCATCCTCTATTGTTGCTTCTAAAGAGACAATATACTCAACTTTCTTGTTATAAAATTCACCACAATAACTCTCTTGGACCAATTTAAACTTACCGTGTCACCATAAATCATTTAATTCAAATCTAAAAATTGCTTGGAGCACCGATGAATATTTCATCGATGTACTACTTACAACGAGCCTTTATTTATATAACTCCTTACAACAATCTCTTCATTTTCTTCGTATGCGAGAAAAATGTCATTAGTACTTAACAACATTTTCATTATTATCCTATGATCAATAATTTGATCATTCTGGCAACTTTACCCACAACTTACTTGGAGTATTGGTCATATCTGGTTTTTACATACCATGGAATATATTTAACACAAGTGTGATTGAAATCATGTATTTTGCTTGTCAGTATTTTAGGATACAGATTCTTGCTTAGAAACTCCTTCCATGTGACTTTGACAAGAAACTCTTCTTGTGTATTTCCTTCCATGTGACTTTGACAAGAAACTCTTCTTGTGTATTTGCATACCAAACTGCTTTAGTATCTTGACAATATGTATTTTGGCTAAACACTACTATCTCCATAGATTATTATGTCTAATGCCAAGGCTATATCGCCGAAGTACTTTACTGAAAAAGCTAGTTTCAATAAAGTCTTAATTCATGTCAAGAATATGAATATATATATGTGTATATATATATATATATATATATTCCAATCGACAATGTGTCATGCACATACAGTGTTTGGCAATATTATCGTGCTCCCACTTACTTTCTTGTAAATACAAGCATCTTTGCTTCTATGATGGAATCATATTATAAGACCATTTCATCAAAACAAAGATTCCTACTCCATTATGCTCGCTTCAGTCCATTATATCATCTATGGAAGTTTGCACACTTACTAGCATCCTATGGATGACAAAATTACCTCAGGATGTATCATTGTAGCGATCCGACCTCAAACGGTCAAATCTCTGTGCATAAGTGTCATCCCTGGATCAGTAATGCTGACACTCACAGTACTTGAAGGATTTATAACAGAGTGCAATCACACACTTATTACATCGGATGTCTCAAAAGAGAACTTAGTACAATAATACGGCTTAAGACCATCTAAATAAGATAACTGCGGAAGCATCGAAGGTAAATGAGTCCATCAACTCCAATGACATAGCTGAGTGCACAACAACGACCTAGCGCATCTTACTCTTCGTCTGAAAAGTCTGCAACATAATACATTGCTGCCCGAAACGGGTCAGCACATGGAATATGCTGCAAAATAACACTGTAGAGCAATGGACATGAAATAGCTATAACTACATGCATATTTGGCCGGTGGAGGCTCTACGGTTATCATGTTTTTGCGAAAAGCCAGTTTTTTCGAATTGCAAAGGAATATATTTATTTAACTACAAAGTTGGTTGAAAACATTGTCCACAAATCCCTTTGATATGTATGAATGTGATGCACTAGTATCAAAAAGAACAAGAGCGGTAAACGACTTAACCCAAAACTTACCAATCACTATGTCAGACTGATCTTCAACCTCCTCCACGTTGATGTGGTTCACCTGACCTCTGGTCAAGGGATTGGGCTTCTTCCCAGAGCTTCCATTGCCATTGCCATTTTTCAACTCAGAACAATCGTTGGCGTAGTGCCCAGTCTTCCCGCACTTGTAACAGGTGACATGACTCAGATCCTTCTTAGCGGGTGTTGCTGGGTTGGAACGGTTCTGGTTGCTGCTTGCTCCATTCCCATTTCCATTCTTGGGACCACTGTGGTTATGTGAACTTCCTCGATTGTGAGTGTGGCCTCCATGGTTATGGGTGTATCCTCCCGAGTTCGGGGTAAAGCGAGGCTTCTGTTGAGGTCCAGAATTATACTTCCCTTGTCCATACTTCCTTTTGCGGCTCTCTATCTGCTGCTGCTTCCCTTCAATCATAAGAGCCCTGTCTACCAGCTCCTGGTAGTTAGCAAATGTTGCCACCATCAACTGCATATTCGGCTCATCATTCAGCCCTTCCATAAACTTCTCCTGCTTCGCGGCATCTGTGGCCACATAATCCGGGGCATAATGAGCTAACTTACTAAACTCATCCACGTACTACCCCACAGTACGATTTGCTTGGCGTAAGTTGCGAAACTCACGCTTCTTCATGCTCATAGCTCCAGTTGAGAGGGCTGTGTGGAACGCTTGCTGAAACTGATCCCATGTGACATTGGTTATGGGGAACGTGGTTGTGTAATTCTCCCACCATGAGGCTGCGGGTCCATCCAGTTGGTGTGCGGCAAAGCGCACCTTCTCAGCATCTGTGCAACCTGGGGTGGTCAAGTCCCTTCCAATCCTGCGTACCCAGCCATCAGCAACAATTTGCTCGGGGCTAATAGAAAACACCAGCGGATTCAACCTTAGAAAATGGGCTAAGTTGTCAACTTGAGGTGGTGGCGGCGGGTTGTTGTTATTGTTGTTGTTGTTGCCTTGGTTCTGAACTAGTAGCTGCATCAAGGCATTCTGTTGTTGGATCAACTGAGTGAGCTCCGGTGGGAAGACAAATCCGGGGTCACGTCTCGGAGGCATCTGATGGGTTTAGAGGGGAGAGATTAGAATAGAATGAGGTCTAAAGAGAAAGCACTACCCATATGCACATGAGACAAACACATTTATATCACACCACTCAATTCAAACAAGGGCATAATAACGATCTAGCTACCGTTACAAAATACTCGGATTACTACTATATACATGGGGGAATACTACTGATAATATGGTGGTCAACTAGAAATTTTGATCGGTGGAAGACTCCATGATATCCGCTCCAGCTTCGTCTTCGTAATCATCATCACTCTTTGTCGGGTCAAGTCGGTGTAAATCCGATGATGATGTAGTCCTCGGAATGGTCGTCATCTCCTCCTGGCGCGGGGTCTCCCATGAATACTCCTAGCTTCTTCTTCAGGTCTTCATTCTTCTCTAGTAGTACTACAATTTCCTCCTCATATCCATCGCGTGTAGACTTGAGTTCCTCTTCAAGCTCCATGTTCCTGGTCATCACCTTCTTCAGATCTATCATGTTGGCGCACATTTGGTTCTCCTGGCGGCGAATGTGCTGGTTTAACTCCTGGATAAAGGCTGCAATGGACTTGTCCCTCCTGGTGCTGATCATCTCCCATTGCTCATCTCGTCACCCACATATCTGGTAGATGGTGTCCTTAAGATCCTTGTGATAAACTTCGCCGATGCGTCCCATGGCGATGTGGGCTGACATGCTCTTTCCTAGACTACAGGTTGGTGCATCAAAGGAAAACTCTATGGGCTCCGTAACTGGCGTGAATGTCCTTCCTGGAACATGAACTCGAATCAACCACCGCTCCTCTTCTGGTAAAGTAGTGGTGTAAGTCCCGGTGAAGCTTCGTATTCCGATGTTCAGGTACCTAGTGACTTCCTTCAAGTGTCGTCCAAATGGTGTGTCTTCATCCGGTTGAGCAAACTTGTTCCTAGGGTCCGCCATCTATAGAGTGGAAAGTGGAGAGGAGTCAGAAATGAGTAGAGAAGAGTGACCTATGGCTTATCTTAGTGGTCATGTCCTACAGTCAGCGTGTGCTCTAATACCATCTTGTAGCGGTCCGACATCAAACGGTCAAATCTCTGTGCATAAGTGTCATCCCTAGATCGGTAATGCTGACACACACAGTACTTGAAGGATTTATAACAGAGTGCAATCACACACTTATTACATCGAATGTCTCCAAAGAGAACTTATTACAATAGTATGGCTTAAGGCAATCTAAATAAGATAACTGCGGAAGCATCGAAGGTAAATGAGTCCATCAACTCCAACGGCATAGCTGAGTGCACGACAATGACCTAGCACACCTTACTCTTAGTCTGAAAAGTCTGCAACATAATACGTTGCAGCCCGAAACGGGTCAGCACATGGAATATGATGGCAAAATAACACTGTAGAGCACTGAACAGGAAATAGCTATAACGACATGCATATTTGGCTGGTGGAGGCTCTACGGTTATCATGTTTTTGCGAAAAGCTAGTTTTTCCCTACTGCAAAGGAATATATTTATTTAACTACAAAGTTGGTTGAAAACATTGAGAATGGAAACCCCATCTCAATCCCAAATTAATAAATAATTAACAGCCCAACAAAATTAATTTAGAGTGATGAGATCATCATAAGAATTCAAGAACCAGATACTCAAAATGTCCATAGCCGGGGACACGGCTAACCATGATTAGTTTGTACACTCTGTAGAGGTTTGTGCACTTTTCCCCACAAGACTCGATCTCCTCCGTTGAGTTTCTCGCACTACATGATGTTTGAGAAATGGATGACCGAGACACAGTCCTTTAGAAGCATCAACTCTTTCGACGGGTAAACCGTACCACCTACATCCCCTACATCTGCTAGTTTACCACTGAAAGAGGTCACACAACATAATCAACTATGCCAGAGCCCGTAATGGCTTGTGGCTGCACATGGAAGTTTCTAGCATGAATAGTCTTATGATCCCTTTGAGACTGGGTGGCAAACCATAGGATGATCACACGGGTTCCCTGGGATCTCCTTGGACAACACTGGATTCCCAGGTGCCCACCAACAATCCACCCAGATGTGTATTAAAGTAGCCACCTTAAATAAACCCTTAGTTCATAATAATACTCACATCTATCATGAATCACTCAGACCCATCCACGTTTACGAGCATAGCATAGCAGTATACGCATAACGTAGTAGTAACTCCCAGGGTTTGAAATAAAGGGCAATAGGTACTACCTCATCATCTACTTCCCAATACCCACATGTTATCAATCCTACTCATGCAATGTTTGAGGGTTGAAACTAATGCATGAAAACTGGGTAATAAGGGATATGATCAAAGTGTTACTTGCCTTGTTGATGATCTGAAAATCCTAGAGACTCGTAGTAGCACGCTTCGCACTCCGGAAATTCTATCACAAACAAACAATAGCATAAATAAGCAATCAAGCATAGATGCAAGGGTAAAACTCAGACAAAAAGATCCAAACTGAAGGTTCAACTGAAGTGCTTCGATTTGCAAAAAGAATCAATCAAATCGGAGCTACGAAACTCAAACTACGACCAAAAGATGTTCGAAATTAAATATGCTTGCAATAAATATTTAATTTGTCAAAACCATGTTCAAGTTGATTAACTGGAAAGAGGGGTTCGAAACGAAGATTTTGGCGTTGGTTTCACTGGATTTGGACGAATGGTTAAAAAGTTGCGACCGTTTGAAGATCAGGGGCTAATCTGCGATAAAAATAATCGCGAATAGGTCCCTGGTCGAAAATAAAATAAAAAAGAAAGACTAAGGAATGAATGTTCGTTATCAAAGACGAACGAACGAACGCGTTCGCGAACAGAGCCGTTTGAGTGAACGTCCGCTAAATAGCGAAACCGAAAAAAAACCGATCTAACCGATCCAAACGAAAACCAGAAAAAAAACCGGGCGACGGCGGCGGTTTTTACCGTTTTGTCAAAAAAGACCGGCGGCTGCGATATCCGTGGACGAGGACTCTGGCGAGGCTGCGGCTCGGCGGAGGGGTCGACGGGTGGGCGGCGAGGCGGCGCTGGCGGGCCTGTGCCGTTCTTGCTGGGGCGGTGGCGGTGGCTGGCGATGGGGGGAGGAGAGGGGGCCGGGGCGGCTCCTTATAAAGAGGGGGGCGAGGCGGCGGCGGGGTGGCTTGGGCGAGGTGGCACCAGCCTCGGGAGGCGTGATCGAGCTGAGACACGGCTAGCGGTGGGCGGTTCCAGCAGGGGAGGACTGACTTTGGTCAAGGCCTGACCCGATTCGATCGGCCCGAAGAGATTTTTTTAAATAATTACCGCCGAAGAAAAGTCCTAATAAAAATATATAAAAAAATTCTAAAAATGCCAAAAACAATTTTCACCGTCTAAATAAAATATTTAGAACAAAGTGAACATTTTTCTGGCCCAAGATGCAATTTTTTTTAAAAATGCATATTTTTCTAATTCAAATAAAATCTCGAATAAAATCCAAATAAAATATTTATTTGATTTTAAAATTTTCTCCTCCAATATTCCTCTCTTTTTGGAGAAGTCATATTATCTCCTCTCATTTATTTTTAACATTGGAATTAATTGGAGAGAAAAATATTAAAACGAAATTGATCCTCTTTTCAAATTTGAGAAAATTCAAATATGAAAATAAATGAAATCCCCAACTCTCTCCTTGGGTCCTTGAGTTTCTTAAGATTTCTTGGATGACAACCAAAATGCAAATAAAATATGATATGCATATGATGACCTATGTATAACATCCAAACTGAAAATTGGGATGTTACAATCATATATACAACCTTGTTCTATTTCCATCTCATGAGAATCCTTTTTGACATCTATCTTGTATATCTCTAAATTTATATATTTAGTAATTGCTAGTCTAACCCGAACTGACTTTAAGGATTGCCAAAATGAGACAATCTCGTCATAGTCAACTCCTTAATCTTGTCATAAACTATTTGTAACAAGTCAAGCATTATAAAACATATTTATCTTTGTCATCAAGTTCTAAGCTTCATTTATGTGTATGGATAGTATCTCGGATAATGTTAGCATATAACAATTTCCGGAGTCAGGGCCCATCAACTCTTATTTGTGTATTATATGTTCATTGTTTGTTCAACAATATTCCGTCTACACACCACAAAGGTCTGCACGAATTTTGCTCAACCTATATAGTTCAGCTGCAAGTTCAACCGAAGTCTCTATATCTCATATAGAGGCTTTCGTATTAGTCACAGTAGGAAATTCTAGAATTACTTCCATTATTTCTTTTCTTTGACCTAATCATGAAGATTCTGCAATCATGTTGAGTTGCACTGTCCTCCCGCTCACTCTTTTGTAGAAAACATTTTCTTGAAAATTTCTGCACTCTATGGAAAAATACTTTGCCTCGGTGTCGTGATAGAGGAATGCCCAATCATTTGGGATAACCTACAAAGTATCACTTATTTGAACGAATTTGATGGAGCTCTTTTCATTGCAAAAGCCACGGTCTCTAAAGAATCACATTAAAAACTATATTGGTGAAATAATCAATGTCATCTTTGATCTCACCGTGTTATACATAGCTTGATTAGATCTACTCAAAACATTATATTCTTTGTAATGTTCTCGGAAGTGCAAGTAGTAAAAGGTAATCCAATTTTAGAAACATAATTTTTGTTGCAATCAGTTCTGCTTCATTCCAGAAAAACCTTTTGAAAAATTTCAAAAGATCCAGATTTATGTCTTAGAGAATATAAATATCTACTTGAGTCAGTCTTGAAGATAGATAAATCCACTGCTTGCAACAACACTTATTGAACTACACACATCAATATGCATGTTTCAGTTATTTCGTTGCTCGTTCTTTATGGCATGTGAATGTAATTTTAGTTTACTTCACTATTTGGACGAAAGTTGCAAGTGTCAGCTGATTCATAATCAGATGACTTCAAAATCCATCACTATGGAATTTCTCCATGCTGGTTTCTCCAATGTGACTAAATGCAGTGCCACACATATGTGGTATTCTTGTAGTCTTGCGACATTTATCGTCAGTGTTATTGATGTTCAATTTTATTATCAATATTCATAACATACATCCTATTCATAATAGGAGTATGACCTTTTGTTCATAATATCGAACAACTATTGTTCTGTCATGAACATCGCTTTGCAACTTCTATGCAATGGGCTAGAGTGTATAAAACTCTAGAATGAATTATGGCAATAAATACAAAAGTAATATGCCGATGAGAACTATCATAACTTTTATAAAGTTTCCAACACATATTTAAACCTCATTGTTTGTTGGTCATTTAGGCCGTTGTACTTTCTTGCAACGATTCGCATCAACAGGCGATCGAGTTGATACCCTTGTGATCAACTTTTAACCACAATTTTTAAGAACTAGTGATAAAAAATTTAATCATAATTCTAAAAAAATTACACTTTTCTTGACCAAACATTCCTACATCTTATAACTTATATGACATTCATACATCAGCTGGATATTCCAACCTTCTTTCTTTCTGCCTTTTACTTCTTATAGTTTTACTTCATTATTTCTCCTACTCACAGAGAAAGCATCCATATTTAAGAGAAGTATGAGCCCCGAACTTCCCTAGGCATATAAGTATCCTTGTATCTCAGTTTTATTTTTTCTCTTTAAGTTTTTACCATCAACTCATGACTGGTGTTCTTTAGGATCATATGCATTTCAGTCTTAAACATAGTTGAACGCTTCAGTAGAACTTGCAAACAAAACACTTCTTCAGATATCATATATCTTTGTTTCTGGAAAAAATAGGTCCAAGAATATCACATAACTATCCCAAACATTTTTTAATTTTGGGTTTCTTGGAAGCACGCAAACCATAATGTAATTCTAGCCTTTTGGATCGAAGGACGTGAGTCTCGTTCATCCATAGTGTCGGTGTCAAAACCGGCAGACCTCGGGGTAGGGGGTCTCGAGCTGTGGATCTCGGATCAACGGTAACATGAATGAAGGAGATGATGTTTTCCCAGGTTTGGGCCCTCTTGATGGAGGTAAAACCCTACGTCCTTCTCTTGTTTATATTGATGAAGATGTATCAAGTACAGAGTTGATCTACCTCGAGATCGTAATATGTGGGCTAGGTGAATGATTTTGCATTGATGTCCCCTCTACGGGCTAAACCCTATGGCTTATATACATGCCAGAGAGGGTATCTAGGGTTACAAGGTCGGTAGCTAGGAGCTATGCAGTGACAGAGATTATGGAGTATACGTCAAGTCTTTGGGGGAGGCAGTCTTGATCACACCTCCCGCATACAACCTCCAGAGTCCATCTTGACCAATAATGAGGGATCATCGTCCCAACCTGAGGAGAATGGGCCGGCTAGGTCAAGACCCCCTAATCCAGGACACCGTCAGTAGCCCCTGAACTGGTCTTCTATGCCTAAGACGATCTTCCTGATAACAACTTTGGATCCGGAGTCCTTGGCTCGACAGAGGAGTTCCTCCTTGTAATTTTTGGACCACCCCTTCAAATGAGCGACGCCAGCCAAAGCTCAACCGAAGTTGTTCCCTCTGCCTTAAGAGATTGGATAACTTAGCCTTGAAGGGCAAGCACCTCGATGTGAATGGTTCCACTCAGTCTGACAACTTTATCGACGAGGCTCATGATGTCTACTACACAACTTGTTCTTGTATACTCGTGTTGGGCCTCCAAGCGCAGAGTTTTGTAGAACAGTAGCAAATTTCCCTCAAGTGGAGGACCTAAGGTTTATCAATCCGTGGGAGGTATAGGATGAAGATGGTCTCTCTGCCCTGCAACCAAATAACAAAGAGTCTCTTGTGTCCCCAACACACCAAATATAATGGTAAATTGTATAGGTGCACTAGTTCGGCGAAGAATGGTGATACAAGTGTAGTAATGATAATAGATATTGATTTTGTAATAGGAACAATAAAAACAACAAGGTAGCAAGTAACAAAAGTGAGCACAAACGATATTGCAATGCTTGAAAATGAGGCCTAGGGTTCATACTTTTACTACTGCAATCTCTCAAGAATGCTAATATAATTGGATCACATAACAATTCCTCAACGTGCGGTGAAGAATCATTCCAAAATTCTTATCTAGTAGAGAACATAAGAAGAAATTGTTTGTAGGGTACGAAACCATCTCAAAGTTATCCTTTCCGATCGATCCATAGAACTATTCCTATAAGTGTCGCAAATATCCCAAGAGTTCATACTAAAATAACACCATATGATACACATCAACCAATTCTAATATCACCTTGATACTCCAATGTCACCACGAGTATCCGTGAGTTGATTATATGCTATGCATCAAACAATTCCAGATTCATAATACTCGACCCAACATAAAGAACTTCAAAGAGTGCCCCAAGATTTCTACCGAAAAAATAAGGACGAAAGCATGTATCAACCCCTATGCATAGATTACCCCAAAGTCACCTCGGGAATCCGCGAGTTGAGTGCTAAAACATATATCAAGTGAACCAATATGATACCCCATTGTCACCATGGGTATTCATTGCAAGAGGTACATCAAGTGCTCTCAAATCCTTAAAAGTATTCAATCCGGTAATAATGAAATTTCAAATGGAAAACCCAATTCATCACAACTAGATAGGGAGGGAGAAACACCATATGATCCAACTATATTAACAAAGTCGCGATACATCAAGATCGTGGCAAATCAAGAACACGAGAGAGAGATATTAAACACATAACTATTGGTACAAACCCTGAGCCCCGAGGGTGGACTACTCCCTCCTCATCATGGTGGCCGTCGGGATGATGAAGATGACCTGCGGTGATGATTTCCCCCTCCGGCCGAGTGCTAGAAAAGGGTCCAGATTGGTTTTTCGTGGCTACAGAGGCTTGCGGCGGTGAAACTTCTGATCTAGGGTTATTTTTGGGGGTTTATATATATATATATATATATATATATATATATATATATATATATATAGAGAGAGAGAGAGAGAGGATTTTTCAGTGTTGGAATCGCACGAAGATGGGCCACGAGGGGCCCACAAGGTACCAGGGCGAGCCAGCCCCACCTGGCGCACCCAGGTGCCTAGTGGGGCCCTTGTGGCTCTTCTGGCCCTCCCACGAAGCTTCTAGTGCCTCTTTTCTTCCAAGAAAACGTCATAAAGTTTCGCTACATTTGGAGAACTTTGATTTTTGCACAAAAAACAACACCACGGTAGTTCTGCTCAAAACAACGTCAGTCCAAGTTAGCTCCATTTAAATCATATAAAATTGCACCCAAACCATAGAAAATTGTTGTAAACATGGCATGAATACTTCATTAATTATAGACAACTCATGGCTAGCCGTATCCACGGGTGCCTTCCATACCAACACTTTCCAAGGAATTTATTATTGACAATATAAATGAAATTTCTTTTCATTTCGGGACTCGGCATCCTTATTACCTGACACACTCTCGTGCAATGACAAGTGAATAAACACTCATCTTGAGAATAACACGTCTAGCATGGAAAATATTGGCCACCCCTTGCCGCTTCATGAGCGGTACGGGCGCACAAAAAGGAAACTCATTTTGAAAACTAGAGTTGGCACATACAAATTTACTTGGAACGACATGGAAATACTGCATTTAGGTAGTTATGGTGGACTCATTGGCACACTTGGTTTAAGGAGTTTGGATGCACAAGTAGTATTCCCGCTTAGTACATATGAAGGCTTGCAAATATATTGAGAAGTGACCAACCATGAAACGAAAACGACAATAAACAAGCATTAAACATAACTAACATCGAATAATGCACCACAAGTAGGATATAACTTCATTGCACTTTCGTGGTTGCATAATGAATCACAAACCTTAACACGATATTCCTACTAAAGCACAATTACTCACCAACATGACTCACATATTATTATCTCCATATCGCAAAACTATTGCAAGGAATCAAACATATCATATCCAATGATCTACATGAAAGTTTTTATTATATCCTTCTTGAATATCCATAACTTTGGAACCAAATTCATAGCTTGTGCAAAATTTCATCACTATTATCAAATCTCAAAATAACATAAGTGAAGCATGAGAGTGTTCGACAAACTACTCCAAAAACATATAAGTGAAGATCAAATGAGTTGTTAAGTAAATAGGTAGATATGTGAGGACTCTCTCTTATTTAAAAACTTTCAGATCTAAGTATTTTATTAAAACAGCAAGCAAAACAAAACAAAATGACATTCGAAAAATAGCACACATCAAGTGAAGAAGCGAAAACTTAGGCTCAACCGAGGCTAACCGATAATTGTTGATGAAGAAAGGTGGGATGCCTATCGGGGCATCCCCAAGCTTAGATGATTGGGACTTCTTCAAATATTATCTTGGGATGCGTTGGTCATCCCCAATCTTGAGCTGTTGTATCTTCTTCATTCCTCTCATATCACGGTTTCCTAACTCTTGAAAATTTCGTCCACACAAAACTCAACAAGAGCTTGTGAGATAAGTTAGTATAAATCAATGCAAAACCTTATCATTCTCTACTATAGCAAATCACTAAAATTATAATTTAACATTGAATACAAATGCCTCTTCATATTTAATAGTCCTATCCTCAAATACAAACATTAAACAACCAAACATATGCAAACATAAGAGCAATCTATCGAAACAAGACAGTGTGTAAAGAATGCAAGAAGATTCATACTTCTTTAATTACAAAAATTCTGAATATTTACCACACTGTAGAAAATTTATCATAGCTTACTGTATGAAAATTTCAAGATTTTATCACGTCCTGACATTTTTTAAGAATTCAGACAATGATAGAAAACTTTCTGTTTTCAAAACAGCGACATATAGACTTGCATAATAAGCTTGGTAAAGGCTATCCTTGACATTTATACTGAAGTAAAAGATACAAAACATTGTTCTAAATAACAACAAGCAAATTCTCACTAAATAAAATGACGCTCCAAGCAAAACACATATCATGTGATGAATGAAAACATAGCTCCAAGTGAGGTTGCCGATAATGTTGGGGGGGATGCCTTCCGGGGCATCCCAAAGCTTAGTTGCTTGGATCTATCTTGAGTATTACCTTGGGTACCTTGGCAACCCCAAGCTTAGGATCTTGCCACTCCTTATTCTCCTTATATTGATATCTCACCCAAAACTTGAAAACTTCAATCGCACAAAACTTAACGGAACTTCATGAGATAGGTTAGTATGATAAAACAAACCATTCACTTTGGTACTGTCAAAGACAAGATTCATAATTATTCTCACACAATGCCTACTATACCTTATCATTTCCACAATTTATATTGGGCAATATAAGCCATAGAAACTAGAAAGCAAGCAAACTATGCATTGAAAACAGAATCTGTCAAAAACATAACAGTCTGTAATGATGTGGACAATGGCCATAGTTTTGTAAATCCAAAAATTCTGAAAACATAGGAAACATAGTGACAACATCATTGCTCCAGTCATATTGCAGCCTCTTTACCGAAGTCTTTGGAGTATTTCTTCGAGCAGAGATTGACGTCGTGAAGAAGGCGTTTTCAAGAGATTTCATTGTAATTCTTAGTCATAAGAGCCACTTTGTATTGTCTTGGATTTTAGGTCCAAATCAGTGTACCTATAATTGTTATGAGTATGAATAAAATTAGAGGTGTTAAAAAAACAATATCAGGGCCCACTGTGCGAGACAAAAAAAGAATATTCTTCCCTCTCGCAACCCATTTGGGTCGTACCAACAGAACAATTTTGATTTTGTCAAAGAAAAAACCAAAAAATCCTGCAGTCACCTCCCATCTTCGGTTCTTCCCGGATCACGAGTCTCCAAACCCAAACCCTTGAGGAGGCAAGAGGATCCAGGGCCGTGATGGGGGAGGTGGACGCAAGCTCCGGCGGCGGGGACACGCAGAAGCTGAAGCAGATCGCGGCGGGAGTGTACGAGTATGAGAACGACACACGGTGGGCGGGGTACTGGTCCAACGTCCTCGTCCCGCCCGACCTTGCCTCCTGCCCCGATGTCGTCGACCACTTCAAGAGCAAGTTCTACCAGAGATACATCATAAGACCCACCCATACGACGGCCTCCCCCTGTTTTTGGATGGGGCGAATAACTGCTAGTTCGATCTGTTTGACTTATCTCCGGTGTGTTGGTGTCGGAGAGAATTAATCGTAGCCAAATGGTCGACGGCTTGAATTTGATGTTGTTAGAGACTTTGAGTCCCATTGGCTGTTAATAAGGATGTAGGTTGCAGCAGCTGCACCGGTAGGGTTGTACTACCAATTGGGTATTATGGGGTTAAATGATATCAACATCATTGTGCTCAGGTGTCACATTTTGGAATTCACTACAAAAAAGACACATCTGCGACATTTTGGGCCAAACGAATTTTTTTCCTGTCATACATATGACACTTCTATGACGATAATTGTGACCAAACCCGGTATCATCATAGATGTGGTGGGCTCCTACTTCTATGAAACAAAATCATGACAGAAAATGGGCTTTTCGTCCTGGGCGGGCCGGAGACGCAGCTGCATGACATTCTTTGAGCCGTCCATGACGGAAAAAACCGTGGTAGAAGCGAGGGCGAGGAAAATTTCGGTGAGTTCCCGGTTACGGTGGGAGGTCGGGGGCCGAGCGATGCGCATTTCTCTTATACACGTACGCGCGTGTGTGCGAGGCGTTGGCTCTAACTGAACCCGAGCGAGGCGTGGGCTCTAATCGAACTCGAGTGATTGCACCTGCAGTTACGCGTTATCGAACCCGAGCGATCGATCGATGGTTGTTAATCGAACCCGATCGGCGATTCTTCGCTACTATCGCTAATCAAGTCAATCGATGATGCCTCTGGGATGAACAAAGGAGCGTTATGGGGCGGGGGGTGGATGAATAGTGAGCGGTGGCGTTGCCTCTGGATGAACAGGACCCGTGGTGTGGTGGAGGGCTGGATGAGCGATGAGACGGTGGAGGGGTGCTCGTGGAGGGGTGGTTGAACAGGACCCGTGGTGTGGAGAGCTGGATGAACAGTGGGCGGTGGAGGGGTGCCCGTGGAGGGGTGGTTGAACGATGGCAGGTGGAGTAGCGGCGGTGGAGGCTGGATGAACAGGAGCCCGTGGAGGCTGGAGGAGGTCGACGTAGCCCGTGGAGGCCGGAGGAGGTCGACGGTGGAGATGAACAGTATCCCGTGGAGTCCTGCTTTTGCACGCCACACCCCTCCCGATGAACAGACCACCATTTCGACCGTGGCGGCCCAACACAAGTCCGTTTGCCTGCTTTTGCGGTACGCCACACCCTCCCGATCAACAGGACCCCCATTTCGACCGTAGGAGGTCCGTTTAAATCCGTTTGCGGCACGCCACACCCTCCCGATCAACAGGACCCCCATTTCGACCGTAGGAGGTCCTTTTCCTCCGTTTTGCGGTACGCCAGACCCCTCCCGATCAACAGGATCCCGTTCTGAACGTAGCAGGTCTGTTTCCTCCGTTGTGCAGTATGCCAGGCCTCGTTTCCATCTCATGTTCCGTCCAAGCCCTCCCGATGAACACGACCACGCATTCCGTTCTGACCCAGCCGGTTGGCTCCCACGTGTTTTGTTGCCTCCCGATGAACACGACGCATTCCGTTGCCTCCCCATGAACACGACACATTCCGTTGCCTCCCCATGAACACGAGCGATCTTTGTTTCTCCGCTCGACCTAGCCATGTACACGAGCCTGGCCAGACGTATGCGCGAAAGTAGGCGTTCGAGACCCGCCCGTATGTACACATATGTGGTCAGATTTTCTTTCTTGCACCACGGCGTATGTATGCGTGTACATGCTACGTGTGTGCCTCTACTACGACACGTGCGCGCCTCTACATCCACCAGTATATATGTACGTACACGTTCGCGACCAGAATGACAACGCTACGTACGCTTCGACCAGGTGGGTCCCGACTGTCAGGCACTTCCTTGCCTGCGAAGATGTAGCTGGTGGGTCCCAGCAGCCAGGGGGGCGAATCATTTTTTGCCCGGACGCACTTCCTTGCGTGCGAAGATGTAGCTGGTGGGTCCCAGCAGTTAGGGGCACACATTTTTTTCGAGAAATACGGTGGCCCGTCCGGTGGGTCCCCGCTGTCAGGTGGAGGAATAATTATTTTGCACGTAATAAGGAGGCACTTCCTTGTCGCGCCATGGACCCGGCCGGCCTCTCCACGCATGATCCACGTCCGATGGAAGCTGTTCCTTGACCACGTTGACCACGCCGCGCCGAGAGCACCAGGGCGATGGACGACGGTGAGTCCTAGGAAGGGGACGATGCGGAGCCGGGGAAGACGCGGTAGTGGATGCCCACGCGTAGAGGAGTACGAGGGTTCACTGGTTCACTGCGGTGTGAGGTTGCCGTCGTCGCAGAATAACTGGAGGTGTGGGTGACTTGAGGATGGCTCGCCGCCATTTGGAAGTAGTAGGGGCGGTGAGGCCTCCGCCAAGATCGCAGCCGGCCATGGGAGGCAGGAGCACGAGGCACGATCGGGCGCTGGTTTGGGCGGCTAGTGCAAGAAGACCAGAGGTTGAAGAAGCACTACGGTCGTTGGATGGACATCGACGGTCCTTTGGAGCTAGAATCGTGCATATTGACTAAGTTGACAAAGCCCTCCGTCCCCGTCAACTTAGTAGGCCCACAAGTCAGCCTGCCACTATACTGGGTCCCAGCTAACAGGGGTAGTATTCATTTTTTTGTGCGTAATAAGGAGGCACTTCCTTGCGTGCGAAGATATAGCTGGTGGGTCCGAGCTGTCAGCGCGGTAACGTTTTTTTCGTGAAATACAGAGGCCCTTTCGGTGGGTCCTTGATGTCAGGTGGAGGAATCATTATTTTGCGCATAATAAGGAGGCATTTCCTTGTGTGCGGCCATGGACCCAGCTGTCGGCCTCTCCACGTACAGTCCACTTCGGATGCATGTCGGTCGTTGACCACGTTGACCAGGCCGCGCCGAGAGCACCAGGGCAGTGGACGACGGCGAGGCCTAGGAAGGGAACGACACGGAGGCAGGGAAGACTCGCCAGTTGTTTCCCACGCGGAGGGGAGTACGACTGTACGAGGGTTTACTGGTTCGTCTGCCATCGCTGGAGAATAACAGTAGGTGTGGGTGAGTAGAGGGATGGCTAGGCCAGCGATGGAAGTACGGTGGGGCGGTGAGGCGTGCGCGGCAGCAGAGCCGACCGCGGGGAGGAGGGAGCAGCCAGTCCCGCCGGCGCTTGTTTGAGCGGCTGGAGCAGGAAGAGCAGAGATTGAAGAAGCACGACGGACGTTGGATGGCCATCCAACAGTCATTGCTTGTGCGTCAACCTTTTTTTAGGAAAGCCTAAAATCTGTGGAAAACAGCATACAGCCCATCTTCCATTATTTCTAATAATTTACAGCACATTTGCTAATTATTAAGGTTTTTTTGAGCCCATATTCTTTTTGTTAGCATTACAACCCACATTGTGGCCACGGTTAAAAAATTATACGAAATTTTGCCTATTTCGGTGCGGTCTGAACTGTTTTTAATCCCGAAATTTCGACTCACATTCAAACTGATTTTAAAAATAAATGTATATCAATATAAAATCCAACAAATTCTCCACGCATAAAAATTAATGTAATTTAAAATCCCGAAATGAAAAAAAAGATATTTGAAACTAATTGCCGGTTTGATGTGTTTTAAAATGTACAACCCATTTCTCACATCGATGGGCAATTTTCTCGCCAAATTAATGAAAGCTCTCCTCGTCTTGAAAGATTTGTAGCCCAACAGGCCTGACAAAGCGACTTACTTGGAAAATCACAAAAAAACTGGGCTGTGGCCGTGGACCTAGCTGTCAGCCTCTCCACGTACAATACTCTTCCGATGGAAAACGGTCATTGACCACATTGACCACGCCGCGCCGAGAGCACCAGGGCGGTGGATGATGGCGAGGCCTAGGAAGGGGACGACTCGGAGCCGGGGAAGACACGACAGTGGATGCCCACGCGGAGAGGAGTACGAGGGTTCACTAGTTCGGCTGCGGCGTGAGGCTGCCGCCGCCGCAGAATAACAGGGGGTGTGGGTGAGTAGAGGGATACCCTGGGCCCGCGGTAGGAGTAGTAGGGGGCGGTGAGGCCTCCGCGGCATGTCACCCGACCCACGAGAGGCGTGAGCACGCTGCACGACCGGCAGCTTTGGGCGGCTGGAGCAAGAAGACCAGAGGTTGAAGAAGCACTATGGCCGTTGGATGGACATCGTACGGTCACTGGAGCTAGAATCGTTCATATTGACTAAGTTGACAAAGCCCTCCGTCCTCGTCAACTTAGTAGGCCCACAAGTCAGCCACCCATTATGGTGGGTCCCAGCTAGCAGGGGGTATTCAGTTTTTTGTGCGTAATGAGGAGGCACTTCCTTGCATGCGAAGATATAGCTGGTGGGTCCGACCTATCAGTGGGGGGAACATTTTTTCGCGAAATACAGAAGCCCTTCCCACGCACAATGCACGTACAGTGCGTAATAAGGAGGAACTTTCCTTGCGTCCGACCATGGACCTCATGGGTCCCAGCCGTCAGGCTCTCCATGTACAGTCCTCATCCCATGACTCTCGTATGTTGACCACGCCTCGTCGAGCGCACCGAGGCGATGGACGACGGTGAGGCCCCAGACTGAACGACTCGGAGATGGGGAAGACGCGGCAGCAGAGTCACGAACGGAGAGGAGTGGGAAACTTGACTGGTTCGGGTGCGGGGTAGGCCTACACTCGGCAGAGAATAACAGGAGGTGCAGAGTGGAGGGATGGCCTGGCCGTCTGCGGGGTAGCGTTTCGCTGAGGAGCGCAAAACAACACCGCTGGACTCCCAAGGCTGGAGCAGGCGGTTCCGGCAGCGCTGGGGGAAGAAGACGAGAGATTGAAGAAGAATGCCGGCCGTTGGATGTAAATCCAACGCCTTCTTAGGCTTCGACCTACTGGCCCACATGTCAGCCAGTCCATTTGTTTTTTTAGTCCACTTGGTGGGCTGGGTGAAATAATGATGTAGCATCTATGCAGCTCGTTTAAATCCCATTTGCATTTTTCTCGAAATCCGCGAACTTGCTGGGCTGGGTGAAAATATCATGTTGGGCTAGATGGAGAAATGTTATAAAAACATAAACACATGATTGCACGTCATAAAATCTTTGCAAGCTTATGTACGGAATCACTAGGAGTTAACTTGCCAAATTATATATAAACAATTATTATTATTATTTTGTAAGAACTTTCAACTTACAAAATAAAATATCATTTTAATTTGATGAGTTAATAGTACGTGGGGTATTATTAGTTTTTAGGCTAGACGTGGGACAGTTGAGTTGGTTCTAGGGGAAAGTACTGGGAGAAAACTCAGTTTACATCGAAAAAGAAAGTGGGAGAAAATTCAGAGACCTCCTGGGTCCACCTGAGGAGGGGAATATGTTGGGAGGAAGGAGATTCAAAGCACGGCAGCCGAGTGAACTATTTTTTTTACGGACAAGTGAACTAGTTTAGATATATAAGCAAATAGCCATTAAAAAAGCAATCAGGTTAATGGGTTCTTAAAAGAAATATTTTGGACAAAACAGATAATTACGACACATAGGCTAATGCATGAAACACTCAGATGATAAAGGTGCTTATAAACAGATAAAGTACAAAATCTAGACCTTCCTGGCACGCTTGATCATGACACTGCGGCTGTCCGTGTACTCGTCGGTTACGGGAAGCAGACACGCCCTCATGTCCAAGATCTGCCTGTACATGTCGTAGCAAGCGTATGCGTCCTTGGCCGTGTAGGTTATGTAGGCTAGATTCAGAGGTACCTCCCACGTGTTCAGGTCTTCTTCTTTCATGTTGGTGTATCAGGGGTCGATGATGGTCTCAGTGAGGTCAACCACGGAGTCCTTCTCCTGCCCGTTGCTGATGATCTTGTATTGCTTCTGGATGTCGACAAGCTTGTTGCACTAGAAGGCCGAATCGTCACGTTCTTCCTTCTCTCCACAGTAGCGAAGGTGCAGCCGGCCCTGCCGATGAAACGGGCGAATGCTCCAGAACTTGGTGCAGCCATAGGACTGAGGCGAGGCAGAGCTTCATCGAGTCCGTATCGTCGGTGTACATCACATTCAACTTGGTGCAGCCATAGGACTGAACGGCGAACTCAAAGGGGAACTCCTTGCTGAAGTCCATATCCGAGGGCTCACCCTCGGATCGCCATTGGAGTCTCTTCGAGTGAACGAGTGTGTAGGCGGCGGCGCAGTTCGCTTTTCAGCTCTCGTGGAACTGGATTCAACGATGAAGTTGAGTGTGTACAGGAGACAACAGATTACTACCCTCCTCGTCCGCTGCACGCCGGCAGAAGATGCACCCTTGGCCACACGCCGGTTCACGTATGGGTCTCAGACTTTGGTAATAACAGGAGTTAGTGGTCACTTTACTTAAATTTAATTAGCTTTAATAGAAATTTATACTTAAAACAAGCAATGCATTCGCTCGTTCTATCAGTGCCACAGGATCAACATGCACAACAATTAGAATTATTATTCTTAGCACGCACACGATCATCACATTTTTCGCACTTTCACAAAGATAATACTACCAAGTTTGAACTGTTTGTTATGGTTGTTGTCCTCTGCATCATCATGCCGTGTTTCCCAGCTTGCAAGATTCAGAACCAACAAATAAGATCGGAATAATAAGTACAACAAAGATGCCTACACATCTCATTGATTCCCAGCTTGCAAGATTCAGAACCAACAAATAAGATTCAAATGATAAGTACAACAAAGATGCCTACACATCTCACTGATTCCCGGCTTGCAAGATTCAGAACCAACCCATTAGAGCCTTTTGATAAAGTGAATATCGGGATTAAATCCATCTTGGCTAGCCATGTCATACAATCGAAGAACTTGGCGAATGCTCTTGACCATCACAAGATATGTAGTTGAGTATTCCTATTTGCACAACATGTTTGCACAACACAAACAAGGAGACAGGAGAGCATGATTTCGCTTTAATGGCGGCCTCCTTGAACTCAACCTCCAGCTCTACTTGGATGAGGTCTGCCTGGAGTTCCATGATTCAATTCATGCGCCTTTTTTCATAGCTTCAATTAAATGAAGCAAAGATTGCATCATTCAGCTAGCAAGAAGTACTTGCTCTTGTGAGTCAAGGTGTTCTTCTTTAGTAGTTGCACTAAAATTGAGGAACATTAAGGTTGGTTGTCCGGCTCATGTAAAGTGCAACTATAATTTTCTTATCCTTTTGTGCAGTTCCACTAAAATAAAGTGCCATTGTGGTGACAGTGACGGCTCCATCTTGCAAAGGCTAATAAAATGCTGCACGAGATTACCAGCAGAACTTGACGGAGATTTTGGAAACTCCAATCACCATTTTGTGCAGTTCCACCAAAATTGAGAGATGTTGCCCACGTGACATTTTAGTTGAACTGCACAAGACACTCATTCCAAAAAAAGTGTTTTGTGCAGTTCACCAAAAGGTCACAATAGCAACAAGGTGAAATGGATATCCCTATCTGCACAAAAAGATAGAAAGTAAACAATTGCTGGTCAATAAGAATATACGAAACATATACAAAATGAAAAGAAGCATCTTAATTATGTTCATGGAAATCACGCAAGGACAGTAGAAATTTTAAAACGTCAGCAATGCTTCATGTTACCAGAAGCATTACGATCAACAATGGGACTCCTCAAATATGGGATTACTTTAATGGTGGCATTGCTTGGTTACCAGACACAGTAAATCACAGCAGCTAAAGAGTTGGTTTAAGGGCATGGGACCGTGGGGACACCAAGACACTCAGCAGCGTAAAGGAGCAACTTACTTATCATACTGGGGAAAATAGCAGGAGTGCCATTTGTAACACAGTTTAATTGCATCTTATCATTGGAGGCATTAGACTAATAATAACACTGGTTAGACATGTCCCTAAGGTAACAGTGTGATCGCTTTATTTTACATGCGCCCTTACATTAACAACATCAAAAGGTTCGTATAAGGACATGCGACAGTGGACGCATCAGCACAATGTACCTACAAGGAGGCATAAAGTGGTGATGCCGAGTTTGTTCATGCTATGTGAGGGCAGCAAACCTAATCCTGGAGACCTTGTACTATGTGAGGGCAGCAAATCTAATCCTGGAGACCTTTTACTATGTGAGGGCAGCAAATCTAATCCTGGAGACCTTTTACTATGTGAGGGCAGCAAATCTAATCCTGGAGACCTTTTACTATGTGAGGGCAGCAAATCTAATCCTGAGACCTTTTACTATGTGAGGGTAGCAAATCTAATCCTGAGACCTTTTACTATGTGAGGTCAGCAAATCTAATCCTGAGACCTTTTACTATGTGAGGACAGCAAATCTAATCCTAGACATACTCTGTTGACTTGTCCACCAGCCGCCACTTTCTATCCTTTTTTCAACCAATAATAGATTTGTTCCTTATCCAGTTTGTACTGTGTTTTCCCATTATTTCCCTTTTCAACCAAGAGACTGGTTGGGTATCCGGTCTCTACTACTTTCACCATATTATTTCCTCTTTGAATCAAGTCCAAGATTCATGCTACAACTTTCAACTCTTTCTTCCTTGTTTGAACAAAGCCCTAGATTCGAATGCATGAAGTAGCTTTACCTCTAATAATACTAAAAATTTAGGTGGCTTTGGAAGAGCTGATGGGAGTAGAAAAAGATGCACATGCAGACACGTGGGGAGCTGGGGCAGTAGAGCAAGGCCGCTTTCGAAGAACTTATACCTGAGGGTCACCGAGATGTCGGCGGCGGCAGGTCAGATCTCCGGACAATACAGCAGGGAGGAAGGAGGGTCGGAGGACCTCCCGAGCCGGCGCTGTGTCGGAGAGAACGGCACGGGCAGAGGATCGGGCCCCTCCGGCAGCTGTGGGTTTCCTCCCTCGGCGGCGATGACCGCGTGAACGATGCACCTTTTAATCCTCTACACACACCGGCCGAAGGGATTCGGCCGGATCTGTGACCAGCAGTGAGCAGAGAGAAAATGTCGCTACCGTTGTCTTGTTTATATCTGGAGAGGATGAGAGAATGAAGAGAGGAACCCTAGTAAAGCAAGTGCTCAGGCCCCTGCGTCCATATAAAGTGGAGTGATTATCTTTTTTCTCTCCACAACAAGCGTTTCAATTTGTGTACGTGGCATTAAAGAAAAGAAACTCTCTATTTAAGGCGACTACTGTACGACTCCTACTTACTACTAGTAGTACTACAGTATTGTTCACTTGTGCTCCCCGCCCCTCCATTCATTGAACAACCCCACGAGTGAATAAACATACAGTAAGTATTGTATTTATATAGAACGAACAAGCTCGAACTATTTTCGCGTAGTTAAAAGTTGAGGGCGGGCTTTTCTGCAAGACGTCTGACCGTTTTCAGGTAGGCGGTTTGATAGAGAGGCGAGGAGGGTGAGCGAGTGGGGCTGTGTGATTTGATGGTGCGTTACTGCTGGAAAGACTTGTGATATGACCACTCACTATAGTCATGAATTACTGGCGCTCCGGCCGGGGTGATGCCCCCTTCCATTCCACGCTCTAATCTGGTGCATGACACATCAACCCGGATGTTGGCTCTCCCACATGCCGGAGTAGTAAGAAGGAGCAAAGAATGATGCGGTATATACTAGTACTATACTACTCCCTCTGTTCCTAAATATAAGTCTTTGGAGAGATTTCACTATGGACCACATACGGAGAAAAATGAGTGAATCTACACAAAAAATGCATCTATATACATCCGTATGTGGTCCACAGTGAAATATCTACGAAAACTTATATTTAGGAACAGAGGGAGTACTACTCAGTTCGGAGGAGTGCGAACCACAGCAGCCTAGTGAACCAGCAGTGCGAACCACGGTAGCCCAGTGAACCAGCAGTAGAAAACAATGTGGTGATATGGCCATAAAAACAATGTGCTATGGTCCACACTGTAGCATGTACAGTAACACTCCTCTTTGTTTGGATCCCTGAGTTAGAGCTAGTTTGGGTTGAAATAGCCTCAAATTATCTAAACAAGAGGGGTTAGTTTGAGCTAGTTTGCTCTAACGCAGCTAAAAAAACTAGCCCGGTGGAGAGGTTCTAATTGGGTTAGTTATCCTCGGGCCCACTAAAAGAGAACTAAAAAAATCTCCCCTGCCCGCACCAGATCACTCCCCTCCTCTCGCACGACTCCTCTCTGTTCCCCATAGGGCCGCTCGCCCTCTCTCTCCTCCAGCCGCCCTCTCCTTCCGGCCTCCGCCGCCCTACTCCGGCCGCCCTCTCCCTCCGGCCTTCGAAGGTCGCCCCGCTCCCCCTTCACCAGTCGTTTTTCTCCCTCTGTCGTGCATGGCGGTGGCGCATCTACTGTGGGTCGCGAGAGGGTGAGTTTGTTCGTTCCTTCTCGTCTCACGGCCATATCATTGATCTTGCTTGCTCTAGCGCTAATTCTGATTTGGAAAAGTAGATCTGATCAAACTTGGTATAGATTTGTGGTGCACGCATGGAATTGTTTGATGCTGCTTGAGGAGGTAATAAATCTTTCTAGAGGCCCAAAGATTCAGGTCACCTTTCTAGGTATTTCAATTTCAGGTTTGCATTATTTCTAGAGGCCCAAAGATTCAGTTCACCTTTCTAGGTATTTCAATTTCAGGCTTGCATTATTTCTAGAGGCCCGAAGATTTAGTTCACCTTTCTAGGTATTTCAGTTTCAGGCTTGCATTATTTCTAGAGGCCCAAAGATTCAGTTCACCTTTCTAGGTATTTCATTTTCAAGCTTGCATTATTTCTAGAGGCCCAAAGATTCAGTTCACCTTTCTAGGTATTTCAGTTTCAGGCTTGCATTATTTCTAGAGGCCCAAAGATTCAGTTCACCTTTCTAGGTATTTTAGTTCTGAGCTTGCATTATTTCTAGAGGCCCAAAGATTAAGTTCCCGATCGGCAAGCGGCCCTGCTACCCATGCCGGTCTCGACCTCAACTTCATAGCGGCCGGTGCTCGGAGGGTTTCGAGGCTTGGGCTCTACAGAGCCTTCCTCCAGAGCGATGATGGCGAGCTCCTCCATCGGTGCGTGAGGGGCTCCGGGCTCCCTCCCTATCGTGAATGACTTTCGTGATGAGTTAGCTCATTCTTTGTTTCATGAAGTGTTTTTTATTTTGTGAAGCTTGATTGACGACATGTATGTTTAAGTGGGATATCTCATTTGTATGGACAAAGTAAAAATTATCATGTTTTGCATGCTTGATTTGTATAGATGGTTCGTTTATGTCAATTGTGAGCGGGAGGAGACCACAGAAGAGCCGGCCACACCAAGAGGGTGCTTGGATCCAAGGGACTTATTTTAATCCGACTAAAAATAGTCTCTTTAAGAGGCTAAAGTTCCAAGCACCCCTGACTAAAGAGGGGCTAAAACTAGTCTTGAGACTAAAAAAAATTAGTCAGGGTTACCCCTACTAAAATGTGGATTAGTCCTCTCTCTCCTCATTTAACTCCTCTTCATTAACACAAAGTAGTTCGGATTGGAGGGTTTGGAGGATAATAAATGCTCATTAACTTGATTTTAGTCTCTTTAGTATTTGGATCCAAGCATGGGTGAGGCTAGCAAGTTTTAGTCCCACTACTTTTAGTCATGGAACTAAAATGTATCCAAGCACCCTCCAAATCCGGCAGGAAATAGGGTCCAAAGTAGTCAAATGATTAGATAGAGCATTTATTGTCAATCTAACCCTGCCATCCATACACCTCTTTGGTTTACAGTTAGTTCAGGGTTAGAATCTAACTCTAACCTCTAACTGAGTTAGAGTTCTCCTCGTCTCGGTTCATCGCCATCATACTTTCCCCATTCCTATGTTTTCAGTATCCTGCAAATCAAAGAGGCCCTTTTTTTGCGGGAAAAATCAAAGAGGCCCTTAGACTGGTTTCGGTCCGGTCATTTTTTATAAACGTGTTATGTCCAAAATTTAATGAACATGCTCCGGTTTCCGCGAAAATAATCCAGTTTCATGTAGTAATTCATTCATTTATTTATTCTTCTGCGGGGGGGTTTCATGTAATTCGTGAGGTCTGAAATGTAAAGTACGCCGGCATATGCTCCGAGTCGTGCATGCACTATGACCCAGATGCTCTATGTCCCACATGTCGGCGAATGGGAGCACGTGGAAATAGCCTCGGAGTACATATAGGAGGATAAATGCGTGAAATAATATGTACTGTGAAGCGTGGCATGGTTCAAAAAGGAGACCTAAAGTGATGACATCTATAGGTCGCACGCACCCAACTAGTGGTACTAGACATACGACTAATTTTTCCCTAAAAAAAAAGAGGCACGAGTTCTCAGTACTCCTATTCTATAAACAAGAGTCCCATATGACAACAGCGTCCGTGCTACAGCTAGCTCTCCTCCCTCGTTTCTCTCTTCTAATTCTAAACTCGACCGATGCCCGGTGGGCGGGGTGGGTTTGCTCAACTGCGGCCCCACCTCACAGTGAAAACGTTATGACTGGAATAAAAATGCCATATACTCCCTCCGTTCATAAATATAAGCATTTTTAGATACTATTTCAAATGGAATACAGCATACAGATGTATGTAGACATAGCTTAGAGTGTAGATTCACTCATTTTGCTCCGTATGTAGTAGTCACTTGCTGTAATCTTTAGAAAGACTTATATTTGGGAACGGAGGAAGTACTATACTAATAAAACATTAAGGCCACAAGGCGATGCAGTGCTGGTACAGGAGGCAAGAAGAAGAGATGCATCCATTGACGACGTCCACCTCCTCGACTCAGGGCGCCGGCCCACTTAACGGCGCCTAAGTAGCAGCGGCTTTCGTGGCCAGGTCGACGTGCTTCTGAACAATGGCGTCCAAAAGATTCCAGCCGCTGGAAGAAGGCCAACGTCTTTCTGTCCTCACTTGCCTTGTAGTGGCCTATGTAGACGATTTCCTCGTAGACGTGGATGTGCAGGTCGACGGTTTCTTGCATGTAGGCGGCGCAATGTGGCGCAGCCTCGAGGTGCACATTCTTCGTCGCGACCTCTGGCACCTGCAGGGCCACCAGGGCTTGAAAGAGTTCGTCACCATGGAGGAAGATGAGGGTGGCAGGCAATGAGGAGCCTGGGCGCGCGGGCTGGAGCAGTATGGTAATTGATTTGTTTTTTGGGAATTGATTTGTTTTTAGTTGTTGTTGAGGGAAGTGCGAATCGATTTGGTACTGTGCAGGGTAATCTTGTTCTCCTGATTTTTTTTACATTTTTCTTGTAGTTTTTTCAATGGCATCTATAGCAATATAGTAAAAGTGGACATGACTCTCTTGTGTCTTGTATGAATTGTTTTTTTACACGTTAAATTTGTTCTGCCGAACAAGGAATCCGCACCTTGTTATCCCGAAATTTTCAAGCTCGAGTATCTTTTGTCTCACCTGCTTTGAAACTCCCGCTTCTTCAACCTGCCGCGCCTTGTTATCCCGAAATTTGACGCCACAGAACTCCCTCCTCATCCAAATTGCTCCGCAGCCTGCATATCGAAATCCCCTTCTACCCCTCACCGAAAATGAAGCTCCAAGTCGCGGTGTCAAAACCGTGTGGGTACGCTTAGTAACTTACCCTACATTTCGGACAAGCGTCCCCTAAGCTTGGCTCCTCCCCTTCGCCCCCATTCGTACACCGAGGCCGCCAAAACCCGCGAAACCCCACGCTCCTCCGTCGGCCTCCCGACCGCCGCCTAGGAGACTCTTCCTCGACCACGTCGTCCCACCGCATAACTCGCCGTCCCTCATCCACCGCACCGGATGAGGATCCGTTGTCGATCTCGTCGTCCCGCCGGATCAGCCGCCCCGTCCTCCACCTCCAAGGAGCTGCCCCGATGTTCGCCTCGTCTATCGCGCCACCTCAATCCCCACAGCGCCGTCTTGACCTACCCCACCGGAACCGCAGCACCCTCACCAATTCCTCCGATGAAGCCGAGGCCAACTCGGTGCCACCAAGGAGGTTCTGCACTCACCGCAGCATCTTATCTTTTATTCGATCTCACGGGGCTGCCGGTGCTCGATACCGAGCAGACATGGCGTGTCTCCATTGATAGCGCCGTCGCCGACCACATCATCCACGGCGTCTCTCCCCCATGTCGTTGCTTCCTCGGCGGCGACTTCCACAATGGCACTAGCTGCAGCTGCTCCGGCTCTCGCTCACGCTGCGGCTTTGTTCTTGCTGTCGGTCGCGCTGCTGCACTGCTCCTGCTTTCGTTCGTGCTACTACTCTGGTCTTGCTTGCGCTGCTGCTGGATGACCTCCGGCAGCTACAGGAGTTGCTGCTTTAGCACTCGCTCACGGTGCTACTGCATGACTCGCTCTCTGCTAGTGCGTTCCCTGCTCGAGCGTCTGCTGATTTAGATCACTGCTTCTCTGCTACTAGTGCTCGAACGCCCTAAACATCTATTGCAATGCTCATTACTAGTTCAATCAGTTTCGCCAAGAAAATTCAGTTTCAATTGTGAAGTTCATTTTATTCAGTTAAGTTTAGAGTGAACAGTACTTACAGCATCTGTCGGAGTGGCCGTGGCGCGGCTGATGCATTTTACATCTAGCACTTTTTGGTGATGTATTTTACATCATCTATTGCAGATGATATTAGGGTCCCACTTCAGATTAACGTTGTCTGTCTTGTCATGCTTCAGCCTCGTCGCCGTACAACTTAGCGGAGCTGCTCCAACGACGGAACCGTCCATCACAGCGGAGCATTACCCTTGGCGCCATTTCCAGAGGCCTCGGATCTTCTTCCCCGCCTCCGACAGTCACACCAGCATCATCACCATCCTCCACGTCCAACCCAATGATGCTGAGGTCCACAAGTCTATGCCAAATAGGTTGTACACTCGTCGCATCACTTTGTTTCTCCATTCCTCTGTTCTTCTAATTCATGTGAGGCAAACACCCAGGTTGACTGAAATCCTATGTTTCCAAATGCTCTGTTTTGCACGTGCATTCCTATCCTATTCCTGTGTTTTTCCTGTCCCTGCGTTTATAGAATCCTCCAATTCTAAGGAGCCCTTACAGATTTACTTCATTTTCAGATAGGCGTCAAAGAAAACTCGGTGTGTTATGTCCTGCTCCTACCGTGCCGTCATCCACCCCACCAGAGGTGCACCATCGATGAAGCGTTCATCGCAGCAGAGATCCCCTGCAGACTTCCTTTCGCCGTCTCAGATCATCTTCCCCGTTGCCGGCAGCCACGCCAACTTCATTACCATCATCGACTGAGCAGATGAACCTTAGGACTACACAGTTCCGGAAGAGAGGTCGCAGTCTTTCGTGTTTGCTTACGTTATACATCAATTATTATTACCTGCTACTTTATCGTTCAATCTTGAGTTTTGAATTGCCCATGGGTCTCACATCGAGCCAAAGAACGAATAGTATCTGTCTACTATCCGGTTCATCCGGGGTCTTCTATGTGGTTCATGTTGGGTGGGCAACAAACAATAGATGATCCATTGTCTATCTTTTTAAACTGAAGTTATAATCTACCTGCTATCATTAGTTTTGGATCCAGCCACTCTTTGCTACCATCAGTCTTGATTTTTGCATGCACCCCTTAGGCCTTACAAAATCTAACTATTTTTTTATTATGCATGTCAGATATTGTACACAATCATACTGAACATGTAGAGAAAAAGAGAAGACCGTTGCATGCGGATATAATGTCATGCAGACGCCGCTCCATGGTGGGCGAAGTGCCCCCCTCCTGCATTTCCAGATTGTATTCCAGAGGAAGATAACTGTTCAGATGGAGATTCAGAAGGAGCCGACCACGCCTGTTTACCACCCGAGGTGTTTGCTCTAACTCGCATGCCGATGTTGGTCATATCATGCATATGGCGCCTTGCATTGCTTACATTATACATCTTATATGTCATCAGCTTAGTTTAGATTTTCTTTGTGTGAATGCCACCTGTTTGGTTTCTATATCATACTCCCACCATGTTGGGGATGTAACTACTGAATATAAACCGCCCAGAAGGGGCCGGTTTACCCTCGGCTATAATTGGGGCCCACGAAGACTCAGAAGGAGGCGACATCAGAGAGTTTAGAGGCCCGGAGCCTGTGGGCGAAGTTAGGGCCCATAATGGTAAAACCGCCATAACCATGTAACTTGTGTTGTAAGATAAGAGAAAGAAGAGACCGAGCGGACACTTGTATGAGCCGGCCTCGGGACTCTCAGAGACCGCCGGACGTCAACCCGTGTATATAAGGGGACGATCCGTGGCGGTTTAGGGACAGAACAACAACAATTCGAGGCTTAGGCGAAGCTATTGCTCCCTAGTCGTCAAATCACATCAATCCCATCACAACTAGACGTAGGCTTTTACCTTCATCGAAGGGGCGAACTAACTAGTATAAACTCGTGTCTTTGCGTCCGCTTTAACCCCTCTAAGTTAACCCGCACGATGGCCCCACGACTAAGTCCTTTCATGAGGACATCTGCCGTGACAATTCCACGACGGTTGGCGCCCACCGTGGGGCTATCGCACGATGGTTTGATGATCTTAGAGGGCAAGTTGAAGGACTCGAAGGCTATCTTTGTGGGCGGATGACCAAGAGTCGTCGCGTCAAGCTCTACATCGACGATGCAGTCGGGCCCCGAGGCCGCTCGATTGAGTACGGGTACCGGGTCCCCTTTGGTGGCATACACGTGTTCATCGGCAAGATCGGTGAGCCAGGGCTGGCCGGACATCCGCACCGACCTCGCCGAGACGGCTCAATGGGCGAAGAAGAATCCTGCCTGGATAAACCGGTTGTCGAGCGTGCTGTGGGAGTCATCCACGGAGGAGACTATGAGGGCGGATCAGCATCTGGTGGCGAAACCGTTGTCTACTCGATGACGAATCGTCGATCGGGAAACCGAGTCTCTGTATCACCGCAAGATGGCCAGATCGGGGGCTGTTCCTACGATGAGAGTATTCCGGACCCCTTTGATCTGCCCAACCGGGTTGGAATATTCATGGCCGGTACCCAAGCGACGCTTCACTCTTCGACCGCCGCGCCAATGGTCGCCGGTTCAACAGCGGCGATGGAAGCCGGGCAGAGGCCCCGCGCGTCGCCGCTCAAGTTTTATCGTAACTATTTGATGCATTGGCTGTGCTCATGGCGAGGCTAACCCGCAGATCAAGACCTGCATAATGCGGAGATTGCAAAGGTGAAGGAGCAGATCACTCGTGCTAAAGCGGATCTCGCAGCCGCAGACGTCAGATGATGGCGGCGGGCCGCTTTGGATGCGCAGCTTATAGGCTCATGCTTTGGATCGTAACGCCGCATGAAGTCATGAAAAGAAAGTACAGATCCCGTTTGCCCTCGGTTTCGAGGGAAGAGACCTCTTCAACACCTGTGAGCAGGGACCAGTAATCCACCGCCAGTGGTGAGCCGGGCGGAAGCACCTGGGACGGGCGCGCCGATTCAGCCCCGTGTGATAGATCTGCCTCGCCATCATGCCGGCGCGCCTCAAGCTGTGCTAACACCTCCAGGTCACTACTCCAACCCGATGGATAACCTTGTTGCAGCTGCGGCGCGGTTGGAGGCGATTCCAATCGAAGGCGATTCACCACAGGCGATGGAAACACGCAGGGTCAAAGAGCTCTGAGGACGGCCTCGCCCAACAGAAGCGATACTCATACACCGTGATCGGATCCACTCCACCCCCGCCCAAGCCGGAGTTATAGCCGCACATACGATGAACCGGCCGTGTCAAGTAATGCGAGCTTGAGGGCACCTCGCGGCAACAACCCGGCGGGTGGCTTCAAAACGCCAAGAGGTGGTGGACCGGGCCAGGCACGAGGGGAGGCCGAGTTAGCAAAGACAAAGATGAGGATCATCAGCTCGCACCGGTTCGACCGACCATCTTCGAGCCCGGGGTTACATCTGGCTCTTTGGGGGTGCCTTGCCTCGTCCCCGCTTTACGCAATGTACGCTTTCCCAAAGACTTCAAGGGGCCGCGCAAGGTGCCCAATTATACCGCCGATCTGGCTCCAGAAGCGTGGATAGAAAGCTATGAGATGGCCATGGAGATGCTGGATGTGGATGAAGCTGCATGTGCAAAGTATTTTACCATGATGCTTGAAGGCACGGCCTGCATTTCTGGCTGAAAACTTGCCACCCAATTCCATCAGTTCATGGACCCGATTGCGGACCCGGTTCATTCAGAATTTCAAAGACACTGTAAGCAGCCCATGTCTGTGGTGGACTTGGCGGCTTGTGTCGGTGCTGAGGAGAGTCCACAACCCACTGGGTGCGCCTGCGTTTGAAGTTCTACATTCTTGAGACCGGATCAACACCGATTCGCAATCTTAACCCTAGAGAGCAAGCCGGTTCGAACCTTTAAAATTGAAGCTGGGTCGCATGAAGCGTTTTGCAATGACATGGGCACTCTCATCGGCGCTTTTTAGTGAAGTACGCTGATTACGATAGTACCAAGGATCCCGAGTCCGAGGAGGAGGATGGAACAGGAAGGAAAACAGAATAGAAACTCCGTAAGCCGCCAAAGATCACTCGGCAGTAACGGAGGAAACAAGCGTAAGGCGAATGGTAACATGGGCTTCAGAGCCAACACCAATGTGTAGGACAAGGGTCAACGGCGCAAGGGAAAACATCCGAACCGAGGTGGTGCGCCTAATCACAATCCGGACCGTTGAATTATCTGCTGAACCAACCTCGTCCAAGCATGGGACGAAGGAGGCGCCAAAGAAACCACCTCTGGAAGGATTGTTACATTATGCAGGAGTTCAAAAGTTCTAATGCTTTCCGGTATGATCAAGGGCCCAAAGTAGCGGTGTGGTCCGCCCGGTTCTGATGGAGGAAATTCCGGTCCAGGGTTCAATGGTAATTCGGGCGGGCAGAACAATCAGAACAATCAGAACAATCAGAGCAACCAAGGTGGTTACAATCAGCAGCAGCAGCAGTCGGGTTATCAAAGCAATCCGAAGCAGTTGAATGGTGGACAGTCCCACGTCTTCACCACTAGTTTGGACAAGCGAGACCGGAAACTTCGAAGCGTGCAAATAACGTTGTTGAACCGGCCGTGCCGCATTACCTACGCTGGTCAGAGCAGCCTATTGTGTGGAGTAGAGAGGATCATCCTCCCTGGGTTGACAATCCGGGTCAACTAGCCCTAGTGGTGGTGCCTCAGGTGGGAGGATACAAGTTCACCAAGGTGCTTATGGACGGAGGGAGCAGCATCAACATCCTGTATTATGAGACTTTCCATCGTATGGGGTTAACGGATAAACATCTCAAGCCGTCCAATACAGTGTTTCATGGTGTGGTGCCTGGCAAGTCAAGATATCCGGTTGGTAAAATAGCTCGGAGGTGGCCTTTGGGGATGAACATGACTCAGATCGGAAACATTGACATTTGAAGTGGTGAAAATTCAAAGCCCTTACCACGCCTGTTTGGGCGGCCGCTTATGCCAAGTTTATGGCGCGACCTTGTTATGTTTATTTGCAGCTAAAAATGCCGGGTCACAAAGGGACGATAACGGTTCATGGGAGCCGCAAGATCGCTTTAGAGTCTGAGGAAGGTGATGCGGCTTACGCAGAGTCGGTTTGTGCCACCGAAGAGCTCAAGTACTATAAAGACAAGGTTCATCCGGCGGATATTACCCCGTTGAAGAAGCCAACTTCAGCGCGATCCGGATCTGAAGTTTAAGTCGGCAATGAGACTAAACTTGTTGACTTTGTGCCCGGTGATTCGTCCCAAGCAGTTCATCATCGATGCTAACTTGGATCCTAAATAGGAAAGCGCTCATCGAAGTTCATCCGTGAGAATCGGGACATTTTTGCATGGAAGCCTTCGACATGCTGTGTACCGAGGGAACTCGCCGAGCACACTCTTAATGTTGATCCCAAGTACAAACCGGTAAAACAGTTCCTTCGCCGGTTTAACGAGGAAAGGCGTAAGGCCATTGGAGAAGAGGTTGCTGTGCTCTTAGCAGCAGGTTTTATCGTTGAAGTTTTCCCAGAGTGGCTTGCTAATCCGGTGCTGGTCCTTAAGAAAAACGGCACTTGGCGCATGTGTGTGGATTACACAGATCTTAACAAGGCTTGTCCAGCAGATCCTTTCGCCCTCCCCCGCATTGACCAGATTATTGATGCTACGGCGGGTTGTGAGCGTTTGAGCTTTTTGATGCGTATTCTGGATATCATTAGATCAAAATGGCGGTTAAGGACCAGGAGAAGACATCGTTTATCACTCCCTTTGGAGCCTTCTGCTATGTGTCTATGCCTTTTGGGCTCAAGAGCGCCCAAGCAACTTATCAACGTTGTGTACAGAATTGCTTGCATGAACAGATCGGCCGCAATGTACATGCTTATGTGGATGATACTGTGGTTAAGTCAAGGAAGAAGGAAACACTGATTGAGGATTTGAAAGAAACCTTTGACAGCTTGCGGGTGTACAAGATGATGCTTAACCCGGCCAAATGTGTTTTCGGTGTTCCGCAGCAAATTATTGGGTTTCCTTGTGTCCAACAGGGGATTGAAGCTAATCCGGAGAAGATTACAGCTATCACCTCCTGGCTAAGCCAAAGTGTATCAATGATGTCCAGCGATTGGCAAGGCGGATTGTCACCGAGCCGGTTTATCGGCCGCCTCGGAGAGAAGGCCATTCCTTTGTACCAGATGTCAAGAAGACGGATCGCTTTGTTCCGAGTTCAGCCGCCGATGAAGCATTGGAGGATTTAAAGCAGCAATTGGCCAACCCGCCTGTTCTCGCCGCTCCCATTGACAAGCAGCCGCTTCTGCTATATGTTGCTGCTAATGCCAGGGAAGTTAGCGTAGCCATTGTGGTAGAGCGGAAGGAGGCAGGGAAGGAGTATCCGGTTCAACGTCCGGTTTATTACATCAGTGAGGTGCTCATTGAGTCCAAGCAGATATCCGCATTGGCGTAAGCCGGTGTATGGAGTTTTTATGGCAAGTCGGAAGCTGAAGTAGTATTTTCAAGGGCATCCCATCACGGTGGTCGATTCAGCTCCCTTGGGTGATATCATACGTAACCGGAAGCGATTGGCCGGATTGCTAAGTGGGCCATAGAGCTTGGGCCGCACGATTTAAGGTATGTGCCTCGGACGGCAGTAAAATCCCAGGCACTTGTGGATTTCATTAATGATTGGACGGAGTTACAAGCGCCTGAAGAAAAGCCGGATCATACCTATTGGACCATCCACTTTGACGGGTCCAGTCAGTTGGAGGGCTCGGGGGCTGGAGTCGTGTTAACTTCCCCACGAGGTGAAAAGTTTTGTTACGTCCTCCGCTTAATGTTCCATTGTACTAACAATGCAGCTGAGTATGAAGCCTTGCTCCATGGTCTTCGGATGGCTAAGGAGATGAATCTAAGCCGGGTTAAGTGCTTCGGTGACTCGGACTTGGTGGCCCAACAGGTGTCAGGCACTTGGGATTCCAAAGACCCACTCATGGCTGCATATCGTCGGGAGGTGGATGTTGTTGCAGGTCATTTTAAAGGCTATCAGGTGGACCATCTGGATCGTCGGAAGAACGAAGCGGCGGACGCTTTAAGCCGGTTGGGCTCTCAAGCAAACCGGTCCCGCCCAATGTCTTCCTTGATGTACTGCACAATCCGTCACCAAGCTTCCTGATGAAGTAGATTTGGCTATTCCTGATCCAGAGGCTCGATTGGTGGCAGCCCCGCATGTCATTCCGGATTGACGCTCCCTTATTTGGCGTACATGAGCGAGGCGATTTACCGAAGATGAGACGTTGGTCTGACAGATAGTTCGGGCGGTCTAAGTCTATGACCATTGTTAATGGCGAGTTGCATCATTGCGGTGTCGTAGGCGTTTCAGCGTTGTGTGTCCCCGAGGAAGGCTGTGAAATATTGCGTGAGATCCACGAAGGGGACTGTGGTCACCACGCCGTTCAAAATCCTTGGTGGCTATAGGCGTTCGCCATGGTTTTTATTGGTTGACTGCCCATGCCGATGCGGAAGATCCGGTCAGCGATGTGATGGTTGCCGTAAGTTTTCTAGGCGTGCTCATATACCGCCCAAGAATTGAGGATGATTCCAATTACTTGGCCATTTGCGACTTTGGGGTTGGATATGGTTGGACCTTTCAAAAGGTCCAAGGACAAGAAGACCCACCTGTTGGTGGCGGTTGACAAATTTACAAAGTGGGTAGAGGCAGAACACATTAGCAAGTGTGATGCGGCCACGGCGGTTCAGTTCATCAAAAAGGTGATTTTCCGGTTTGGGTTTCCACACAGTATCATCACAGATAATGGTACCAATTTGTCCAAAGGTGCCATGAAGGAGTTCTGCGAACGTGAGCACATCCGGTTTGATGTTTCTTCAGTAGCTCACCCACAGTCCAATGGTCAAGCGGAAAGTGCTAATCAGGAGATCCTGAGAGGTATCAAACCCCGGCTTATGGTCCCTTTACAGAGGACGCCGGGCTGTTGGGTAGAAGAGCTACCATCTGTGTTATGGAGTATCAATACTACCCCTAACAGATCCAATCGGATACACACCGCTCTTTATGGTCTATGGAGCGGAGGCGGTCCTCCCGGCGATATTCGTCATGACTCGCCTCGTGTGGCAGCCTATGTTGAGGCAGATAACGAGGCAGCACGGCAGGACGCTTTGGATCGACTGGATGAAGAACGAGATATAGCGGCTGCTCGCTCGGCGATTTACCAGCAGGATCTTCGTCGGTATCACAGTCGACGGGTCAGAACCAGAACCTTTCAAGAAGGAGACTTTGTACTTCGGCTCATTCAAGACCAGACAGATATGCACAAGCTATCCCCACCTTGAGAAGGGCCTTTTGTGGTCAGCAAGAATCTGCACAACGGGTCATACTATCTGATTGATATTCGAGAGCATAAAGACTCACGCACGTCAGAAGAGGAGACCAACAGGCCGTGGAACATAGCTCATCTTCAGCCTTATTATACGAGCCATCGGCTCTCCTTATGACAATGTATATATTATGAATAAAAGCAATAAACCGGAGCCTCGGCTAAAGCGGGGTATCCGTTCTGTAAAAGTCCGGCTTGGGTACATGGAGTTATTGTCTTAAAACGGCCTCCGGTTTACCCCTTGAGCTTGCTCGTCAGAAGCCTTTAGATATCACTTGGGGGCTTGGTCGTATCCGAACCAATGCCACACCTCTTGATAGGCGAAAGCCACCAGATCACTTGGGGACATGGTCAAGTCTGAACCCGATCCACGCTGTTGATCGGCCTAAGGCCATAGAGCCACTTGGGGGCTTGGTCGAACCCGAACCATTGCCACGCCACTTGATCGACATAATGCCACCGTTTCAGTTGGGGACCTGGCTGACTTGAACCATAGCTACACCTTATTGGGAGCTTGGTCATGTCCGACCATGGTAATACCATCTGATCGGCTCAGTAAAGCCTCTTTCTGCAAATTGCTATTTGATTTTTTTGTTGCGTTTTAGACCGATAACATTTTTTCAAACCGGTTCAGCCAGTCAATCGAGGGCTTTCAGTTTATGTTAACGCCCCATTATGGAGTAACAGGGGGGGCTTAACATGACCCGGCATGGTTTACATGGTAAACCGGCATTATAAATACAGGAGCTGTTTTCTCCTTTGACGGTAATGGTTTATGCAACCTCCGCTTCTGTGTTGGCTAAGCCAACTACATGCCCGACAATGGCGGTATTTTTGTATCACAAAATTTTGATCATATACCTCAATATTTCCTTACATATACATATGAGCGTCACAAACCGGCTGGCTACAAGCCGCCGTGGCGCTTTAAGAATTTGTGATTGCAGTATAAAAGTTATATTCAAAAACAAAGGTGCTGGCTATTCTATTACAAGGCCTTCCGCGACCCAACATTTCGAATGGAGTTATGACTAAGTAATTTATGATGCATCAACCGGCTTGACGGATTAAGCTTCCTCGCCGGGTTGACGTGAAGAAGATGGGTCGTCTGGCGTCGGTTCAGCTTCGTCCTCTTCATCACCCAATGGCGGAAGTCGGTGGTAGACCCGGTCAATCTGGTTTAAAGCACGAAGACAGCCTCTTCACTTATAAGCTCAGCCGGATCAACGTCGAGGGGCATAAGTGTGCTTACGGATTGGAGGAACAAGGTTACGCACTTCGGAATGACAAATTCCACCCGCTTGTTGTTTGCATCATAGAAAGAGCGGTAAACCGCCGGTTGGCTTCGCTGCCATTGACTCGCCAGAGGACGATCTCCTTTGTTATTCGTTTGAGGGCGTCATTATCAAAGGCTTCGCCGTTTTCTTGAGCGCTGGGGAAGCCCTTGGCTATGTCAGCCGGATCAAGGTCCGCTATCCACGCCTTGGCGCGCGTTAAAGCCAATAAAGTGCCAGCTCGGGCCGCGGATCGCTTCAACTCTCCAAGTTGTGCCGGAATCATGGATAGCCGGTCCAACAGATCTTTGATCAAGGACGGAGCTGTGTTATCATACGATGTAGCGCATATGACTCGCTGGTGCCGGTATACAGCTGCTCAATCAGCGTGTATGCAGCCTTGAGCTTCTTCCGCATATCAGAGCCCAGATGAGCAATACCCTTCCCTATATCGGGTTAAGACAGCTTAGGTTAAACTGGCGGAAATATCAAAATGGAATAGTAATCAGTGAAAAATCTCCTACCAAAGATCGCGGAGGTCATGGCATTAATCTGGCGCTTTAGTCCGTCGGCTCTTACATCACGGTTTAAGAGCCGCTTCAAAGATCTTCAAATTTCGCTTTCAACAGCCCGGCCTTCTCCGTCTCCCGCTTGGCTTGCTCGGATTTATACCACTCCTTGAGCTACTCCATAGTGGTCACGCCAGTTTTCAATTCGTCCGTGACCTTGGTGGTTTCTGCGTGTTGAGTCTTCAGATTGGCACGAAGGTCCTTGAGTTGTACGGTCTGCTGGTCTATCTCGGCCTCGATAACAAATGGATCACGTTAGTTGTTTCATTATGAAGTCCCAAGCTCAATACATGTATTCAACTTGGCACTTGGGGGCTAATGGCTAATTGATCTCATCTTGCTATGGTGATACATGCTAAAGTACCGGTTTAACTATGCTAAGTTGAACCGGCCCTTGGGGGCTACTACACAACAAAAGTACCAAGAAAGGCAGAACTCCTTACCTCATAGCGTTCCTTCATACGATTCACCAGGCCGGCTTCGAAGTCACGACTTGTGTAGAGTCGGTTCAGGAAGCCGGAGTGAAGTTCTTGGGCAGAGAAGGCGACCGGATTGCCAGGGGCGGTATAGGCGGTGCCCGTCACTACGACATCATCATCTTTGACCGGGCTAGCCGGATTGGCATTCTTCCTTGGGCTTGGTGTTTTCATACCCAGGCTCGGCGTTTCAGCAACTGTTACCTGTTCCGCTGCAGAACTCGGTGGAGCAGGATGTGATGTTTCCACTTGGGCGTCCGGTTCAGCCTCTGGCGGCTTAGCATTGTCGTCTTGATTCAACCCGGCAGAACGGTTTTTAGCAACTTCAAGCTTTTCGCCATAGTGCTCGGAGTCTTCTCCGGATCAGCATCCACAGTAGGGTCAAGGGTTTTCGCCTTCTTACTTAAGCGAGCCTTGGTGCTGCAATATTCAGAGTTAGAATGTGATGAACCGGCTAATGCGAAGAAAACAAAAAAGAGCATTATGCTTACCCCACAGCAACTTTCAGAGGAGGCAGTTGCGTGGTTGATGAACCGCCAGATGAGTTGGAAGAGGCACGATAATTCGGATCGACGGATTGAGAGGACATCGGAAGAAACCTTTCAAAGGATAACGCCAGAGAACAAATCACCTCCGACGACGCTTCCGGGTTGGGGTGTCAGTAAACCGGACGATGTAATTTGTTGACCGCTGCCGGGTCAGACGACGCTCTTCAGCCTGCTGTGTCTTGAAAGAAAGGTTCGATTCAAATGAGCACGGAGTGAGATTTTTTCACTTTCCGGATCAGGCGGCTAATTCTTTTAATCGGCACAAGATCAGATTCGGAAGAAAGAAGGATTACCTCAACAGGATCGGCATGATCGCTTCAAAGATCATCCCGGGAATTGAAACTGTCAATAGGATGAAGGATAAAAAGAGATAAAGTAAATCAAGCTTTACCTCAGCTTCTGATTCTTCTTCTTCCGGCGGATCAGAAGACTCGGCGGTTCTCCTGTTACCAGCCTTCTTGGTGGTCTTGGACTTTACACAAGGAACCCGAGCCGGTTTGGTTCGTTTCCAGAAGGAGCTGTTATCCTGAGAAGTAACATGGATTAATACATATCAATAAGGCATTAACATCAGAAGAGCGATGAGCAGAGCCTTACCACAGGCGGTTTGTTGGAAACACAGAATGGGGCCAACCCGGTTTGGCTGCAGACGGAGATCGGCTCATCGAGCATCTTCTTCACTGTCTCAGTGACTTCAAGCTCAGTTATTGCTAGCTCATGACGTCTTTGAGGGTCTTTGACGCTACCAGTATATTCATGCATCAATCCGGGGCGGCGGCTTAATGGCAAGATGCCCCAAGAAATCCAACATCAAACAAGGTCAATACCAGTTAATCCATTGGCCATTAGAGCCCGGAGTTTGATAATTTGAGGCGCAAAATTCTTCCGTTCTGCGGCGGTCAAGCGTAAAGGCAATGGGTGATGGTTGCTAAGCCGGTGAGGGCGGTAGCCCGGCAAGGGGTTCTCGCTGTCGAGCGGTATTCGCAATAAAACCAGGTTTGGTTCCAATCCTTCGGATGGCTATGGTGTTTTGGCGTGAGGAAAGTCTACTTCCTTCCTTTTACGGATTGAAATGCCACCCAGCCCGTGTTAGGACCATCAAAAACTCAGACGGCGGTTCAAATGAAAGAAATCCCGGAACAGCTCCACAGATGGTTCTTCTTGAAGATAGACTTCACAGAAAACTTGGAAGTTGCATATATTGGACACAGAGTTCGGACCAATATCTTGTGGATGGAGTTGGAAACTTGCGAGGACATCCGGAAGAATTTCGATCCGGTGGGCTGAATCCCGGTCTAAGTGCTGCATAAATACAATTACTTCGCCTTCTTGAGGTTCAGAGGGCATTCGGTATCCGGAACACGCCAATGGAGGACGTTTTGGAGGCTAAAGCGCCAGTGGTGACATATCCATTGAGTTGCGTCTCAGTGATCTTGGACCGAACCCAATTGCAAGCTGAGAATTGTTTGGCCATTCCGGAAAAAGAAACTGCGAAAGTAAAAGTAAAAACGGTTCAACGATTAACGGTTCAGACATATTATACAATGCTAAACCGGCAGTTTGGCGGTCGGTTCCAACCTCCGGTTTAGCGAGGACTAATGGAGTATGGCGGATTAGCTATCAAAAGTTAAACCGCCCTTAGGAGAAAGAGACAGAACTGGAAAATCTGCTAAGTGTGGATGAAACAGGTTTCACATATGAATAGAGTTAATTTGGATCTACCAAGATTGATGAAGGAAACATTTCTGCGACTCCATGCAAACCTTATAAAGGGCAGGGGAAGTTCGTATGCGTTCTAACAAGAGGGTCTGAATAAAAAGACAGATGTGCAATGTGCTAAGCGAAGGCGGAACAGTTACTACACAGGATATACGCTACGGTTGGATTAAGAAGCCATGGCAAAGCAGGTATGAAGAGATTAAGGATGAACACCTATGAACGACGACATGAACAGGAGCCTCAAGATGCAGATCTAGGGCATGAGGAGGAGCCTTACCCGATGCACAGAACAGCGGAGGAGCGCCGAGAGTCTCTGGTACAACCAGGTTGATGCAGCGCCTTGCAATCGACGCCGGGCGTCGAGGTCGGAGGCGACGGCGAGCTTCAGAGCTGGAGCGTCGCGAGGAAGAAGAAGCGGAAGGAGGAAGAAGAGAAAGGGCCTTCCGGTCTATTTATAATAAGACGGAATAATTAACGGGCGCGAGAATAGAGGCGTTGAAAGCGGTAGACGCAATGTGATCGCCTCGATTTCCGTGATGGTATTAAATGAAGGGAATCTTCTTGTTGGGCTTCGTTAATAGAGATGACGTGAAGATGCTCTGTTCTTTGTGGTCGAAGGATGACGTCACGGCGGTTTAAGCGAGATGGCGGTTTACGAAATATGAAGGAAGAGATTGAGCTTTAAGATGTTGAAGATTAACATGAACAGGTTCAAGTCAACTGGGGCCTAATGTTGGGGATGTAACTCATCGAATATAAACCGCCCGTAAGGGGCCGGTTTACCCTCGGCTATAATTGGGGCCCACAAAGACTCAGAAGGAGGCGATTACGGTAGAGTTTAGAGGCCCGGAGCCCAGGGGCGAGTTAGGGCCCATAATGGTAAAACCGCCATAACCATGTAACTTGTGTTGTAAGATAAGAGAAAGAAGAGACCGAGCGGACACTTGTATGAGCGGCCTCGGGACTCAGAGACCGGCCGGACTTCAACCCGTGTATATAAGGGGACGATCCGGTGGCGGTTTAGGGACAGACAACAACAATTCGAGGCTTAGGCGAAGCTATTGCTCCCTAGTCGTCGAAATCACATCAATCCCATCACAACTAGACGTAGGCTTTTACCTTCATCGAAGGGGCCGAACTAGTATAAACTCTGGTGTCTTTGCGTCCGCTTTAACCCCTCTAAGTTAACTCGTACGATGGCCCAGCGACTAAGTCCTTTCATGAGGACATCTGTCGTGAGAATTCCACGACACACCATTTCTATATATTTATCTTTTTAGAGATTTCAACAAGTGACTACATACGAAACAAAATGATTGAATCTACACTCTAAAATATGTCTATATACATCCGTATGTGGTAGTCCATTTGAAATCTCTAAAAAGACAAATATTTAGGAACGAAGGGAGTATATGGGAATTATGCAATGCCATCTTCTTTAGCCAGGCATCATATACGTGAATCATGCAATGCCGTCCTGTTTAGCCAGTCATCATATATGTGAATTGTATCGTGCCATATTTTTTTCCATAATGTATTCCATTTGTCAACAATGTTTATACATTCATCTACTCTTAATGTGCATCAACCATTTGAGTCGGTCATGGGAAAATCTGGAGTGAAAACAAGGTCTTCTGAGCAGTCAGTGCTACCTGTCGATGCAGATTTCTTGCTGGTTACAGATAGCTCCTCAGAGGAGGATTCAGAGAGAGATGACCAGCCGTATCTCCTCCAGGTGCATGCTCTAACTTGGATGGGTTATATTGCTCATATCATGCATATGGTGTCTTGCATTGCCATGCCATCTGCTTAGATTAGACATGCTTTGTGTGAATGCCTCCTGTTTGCTTTCTATATCAGATATGTGAATTATGCAATGCCATGTTTTTCAACCAGTTATCATATATGTGAATTATGCACCGCTGTCGGTGTACTAGAGTAGGGGTACCCTAGTATCCTGAACTTGTGCACGGGCAGTTGCAGCCCTCCGCGGCAAGGCTTACCAGGTGACCGCCAAGGTCCTCCGTGGTTCCTGTGGAGCCATTCAAGAACAAAGTATTCAAGCTAAGGAGACAAGGCCCCGGCAAGAGGATCTTGCCGGAAGGCCACCCAAGGCACCTAGGAGACAAGGCCCCGCAAGAGGAGCTTGTCGGAAGGCCCGATGAGCGACAAGCTTCCGGACGCGACAAGACAACAACATGGCAGACCACCACTCAAGACCCGCTGGCTCCAAAGACATCCACTAACGTGTCGCCTCGACCTTTCCAGCGCCACAGCGTGGCAAAGCCGTGGCGGCCTTGCCGGTGGCAAGCGGCGCGTGGCAAGATTGCCATCGTGGCAAGCGGTGACACCCCTGACAGTCCCTGTTTGCACTGTTAGGGCGACGTAGACGGGCATTTAATGCCTTTGTCCCCGCCGCCGTGGTTGGGTATGAAACATCAGACATCGCATGTGTAGCTGTACCAACCACTCCTTTTCCACTTTTACCCTTGTCTACGTTGCCACCTGTCGGAGACCCCTTTAGCATATAAAAGGAGGCCCATGCGCAACGTAGAGGGGGTTCAGAAGGTTCGAAGCCAGACACGCTCGGTCTCGTTAGCAGCTGGTGTGTAATGTAGCACTCAGCGCTCCCGAGCAAGAACTCAATACATCCAGACATGCAGCAGTAGGAGTGTTATCTCTCCGGAGAGCTCCGAAGCTGGGTAAACCTCTCGTGTGCTTCGCCTCGATCTGCTCTTCATGCGTTCGCTCCCCGCCGAACCGAAGGGGCTCGGTCCGCCGTCCCATAGGTGTTCGTGGGATAGATCAGCCTCCCGACATCTTTGGCGCGCCGTAGGGCGTCGAGATTGTGTGAACCTGATCCGGCCCCACACGAAGCTAGATCTTCATCATCTTCATCGACATGCCACCGAAGAAGAAGGCTTCGGCGGCAGATGTTCCGTCCGCGTTGAACCCACCACCACCGGAGCAAACGGGTGGTGGGGTAGACGCCGGCGGAAGAATGGACGTCGACGGGGGAGCCCACGGTGCTGCCAAGTCCAAGGACAAGGCTGCGCAGACCTCGGCGTCAGATACATGCACCGCGCCCGCCTCAGAGGCGCGGACCGACAGCGTCATGGTATTCACAACGCCATACGCCGTTGGACCAAGATCGAGCTGGTGGGTCTCGGGATGCTCAAGACCAGCATGCACGCCAACATCTTTGGGCGCGAAAGCGAGGAACGGTCGCCTGGACGGGATACTGCTCCTTCTAACATAGTTAGGAGTCCGAGCATATCCCGCTCCTCGCGCCGTTCGCCGCTACCACCCACCACTCCAGCAGAAGCTTTGGCGAGCTCAACTGCTCCTGGATTACCCTCCAACAGCCGACAAGGTCGATGAATGGAGGGCCACCATTCAGAGTCTCATCGGCTTTGCCAACGGCGACGCTCCGCGGCAACCGAGTGCATCGCTGCCGCGGCAGGACTGCCAAACACGAGCCGGTGGCGACGAAACTGGTGGGGGTGCAACCACCATGCACTCTCCGCCCCGAAGGCCAAGATCGCCGACTCGCCGGATCCACCTCGACAGCGACTCCACCGCATCATCGGATCCACGAGCTCGTCGCGATCAGCGCCAAGTTCTTCACGAACGACACCAAGAAGACGCCGAACTCGTGATCGAGCGCCAAGAGAAGCGGCCGCGTCAATCCGACCAGCGGCCGGGCCCTCTGTCGACATGCATGCGCCAGGGGAACCAGACGACTTGCCGTACGCGGTAGGTTGCCCTGCGTTCACTCGTGAGCTGCGGCAAGTCCAGTGGCCCAGCAAGAAGAATTTCAAGCCAGACGTACTAGAGAAGTACGACGGCAAGACGCATCCGTCGGAGTTCCTCAGCATCTACACCATCGCGGTGCAAGCTGCCGGGGGGCGAGACGACAAGATCCTGGCCAACTACTTCACCGGTGCTCAAGCCCAATGTCGATCCTGGCTCATGCACTTGCCGGACAACTCCATATCCTCTTGGGCAGATCTATGCCATCAGTTTGTCGGCGCTTTTACAGCGCCACAAGCCCCATGGCTGTGAAAGCGACCTTCATCTGCCGCCCGAGAAGGAAGGAGAGCCCCTACGCAAGTACATTCAGAGATTCAGCCACAGACAAAGACAACATCTCAGATGTCCACCTGCCGCGGTAATCAGCGCTGCTCCATCGGGCGTGCGCGAAACCGCAGGATGCGGAGGAGATGGCGATGTGCAAGATCGAGACGTCGATGAGCTATATGCCCCGGCCGACAAGTGTGCACGTCTTTGAGAGGAAGGGAGGAGACTCCCCGGAGAGAATACTGAAGCAGGAGGATCTGATAGTGAGGAGACCACCCCGGCAAAGAAAAACCGGCGGCGAAACAACAGGAAGAAGAAAAGCAAAGATGTGCTAGTTGTTGAGCAGTCCGGCAACGGAGGTGGCGCCAAGAAAGCCAAAGCTGGTAGCTCCGGCAAGGAGGTTGCCGCCGCACCAACTGCCATTTGTGGCGGTCGCCGACAAGCGTGACGGCTCCAACAAACAAGATCGCAAGATCCACCGCACTAAGGGCCATGACCTCCAGAGCTGCAAAAAGGTCGAGCAGCTTGTCGAGCAGCAGAAGGCTGAATACGAACGACGCGACAAGGAGAAGGCCCAGGAAGGTGCTGGAGGAGCTAGCAAGAAACGTCCCGGCCGAGGAGGACGCCGCGACAAGGCCAAGCAGCGGCAAGGAGACAGACCTCCCCGCGACCGCGACAAGGATGAAGACGACGACGACGATGAAGACATGGATGACGACGAGACCGATGAGCAGGAGTTCCAGAAAGCCAAGAGGTCCTGCGGCGTTGACGGCGCCGCTTCTGCGTGATACTTCACACCGCCCGGCTCAAGCGGTGGATGCGGGAAGTCAATGCGCGTAACCATCTGTCAAGTCACGCAAGCCTCACGAAATGGTCCAAGACGCCTATCATCTTTGATATTGAGGACCACCGATCGCAGAATCTGCGGTCGGGTGCTTGCCGATGTTGGTTTCACCAACTATCCGCAACCTCAAGGTCACTAAGATGCTAGTTGACGGCGGGGCCGGCTTGAACTGATCTCCTCGGCGGTGCTCCGAAACTCCAGATCCACGATGGCGAAGCTCGAAGAGACCGCACATTCCAAGGAATCAATCCGGAAGGAGCAAGCCGAAGGGAAAGATCACGCTGCGGTGACATTTGGCAGCGAGTTGAACTTCAGGATCGAGAGGGTCACTTTTGGCGTTCTTGACTTTCCATTGCCTTACAATGGGATACTTGGCCGTCGGCACTCGCCAAATTCATGGCAGCCTCTCACTATGCATACAACATCTTTGAAGATGCCAGGCCGATAAGTGTCATCTCTGTCCTGGCGACAAGAAGGATGCTCTTATCTGCGCCGACAAGATCTACCGGGAAGCAAAGAACAGCAGCAGATTGCAAAGCCACTTGCCGCCGAAGCTCCCGGCGAAGAAGAAGACCAAGTCCGGCAAGAGCTCGATGCCCACTCCGGCAAGCGCACCTCTTGAGTGCTGCGCTACCGTCGAGGACGCACCATCGAGCTCCACCGGCAAGTGTAAGAAGACGATGGCAGCTCCACCAGAGACCAAGAAGGTGTCCGCCAAGGAGGACGGCACTGGTGGTACCTTCACCATCAGTGCCACTCTCGACCCTAAATAGGAAGGCGCGCTCGTTGCTTTCCTGCGGGTGAACGTCGACGTGTTTGCGTGGCAACCGTCTGACATCCCCGGTGTTCCCAGGAAAGTAATTGAGCACTATCTTGCCGTTTGTCCTCATGCGCGGCCCGTCAAGCGAAAAGTCGAAGGAGCGGTGGAGCGCCAAGAATTCATCGCAGAAGAAATCAAGAAATTGGAAGCAAAGAGGCCTTGTCGGAGGAGTGCTCCATCCCACGTGGTTGGCCAATCCTCAGAAGTTGTATCGCAAGGCAAATGGGAAATGGAGGCTTTGTATCGACTTTACCTATGTCAATAAAGCTTGTCCCAAAGACCCATTTCCTTGCTGCGCATCGACCAGATTGTTGACTCCACGGCCGGATGTGATTTGCTTTCATTTACGGATGCATACTCAGGATATCATCGGATCTTCATGGCGAGAAGAAGATGAGGAGAAGACCGCATTCATCACCCCATGTGCCACATCTTGTTTTCGTACGGATGCCTTTCAGATTAAAGAATGCTGGTTCAACATTTGCAAGAGTAGTCCATTACGCTTTTGAGCCGCAAATGCACAGAAATGTGGAAGCCTACATGGATGACATAGTGGTCAAGAGCAAGGACAAGGCGAATCTGATTCAAGATTTAGACGAAACCTTTGCAAATCTGCGCAAGATCAACCTCAAGCTCAACCCTGAGAAGTGTGTGTTTAGAGTCCCTTCCGGCAAGCTTCTCGGGTTCTTCGTATCTCAGCGGGGAATTGAAGCCAATCCCGACAAGATCAAGGCCATTGAACAGATTGAAGCACCAAAGCGCGTCAAGGATGTACGAAGACTTGCGGTTGCGTAGGCTGCTCTCGAGGGTTTATCTCTAGGTTCTGCTGAGCACGCCTCGCCATTTTTAAAATTTTGAAAAAGGCAGGTCCGATGAAATGGACTCGAAGCGGAGGCTGCGCTTGAGACTTGAAGAGATACCTGTCCTCCACTCAAACACTTGTCGCACCTAAGCCACAAGAGAAGTTGCTGCTATATATAGCAGCAACCAATCAAGTGGTTAGTGCTGCGTTAGTAGTGGAGAGGGAGGCGGATGATGAGCTAGAAACCATGGCAGATGCATCCAAATGACGAAAGGGGGGCTTCACCGCAAGCTCTGGTCCCGACAAGGATGGATCTGTGCAGATGCATGAGAAGATGCGAAAAGAATGGTGCAGCACCCAGTTTACTTTTGTCGGTTCCCTTCTGCAGGGGCTAGGTCAAGGTACTACGGTGTGCAGAAATTGCTTTTCGGCCTCCTCATGGCCTCGAGAAAGCTGCGCCATTAATTCCGTGCACATGATATCACGATCGTCACTTTCGTTTTCGCTGAAGAGGATACTACAAAATCCAGAGGCAACAAAGGATTGTCGGTGGGCCTTTGGAACTTTCAAGCTTTGGGCTCAAGTTTGAAAGCACTTCAACTATCCAAAGCGAGCATTGGCGGAGTTCATAGCAGAATGGACGCTAACACAAGATGAAGAAATTCGAAACGAGCATCCCGTCAAGGAAGCAAGCAAAGAGTGGCTGATGTACTTCGATGGTGCCTTCTCGCTGCAAGGCGCCGGTGCGGGCGTACTACTTGTTGCACCCACCGGAGAGCACCTCAAGTACGTAGTCCAGATGCACTTTCCCAAGGAGCAAGCAACAAACAATACTGCAGAGTATGAAGGTTTGCTTGCCGGTCTCAGGATCGCAGTAGACCTTGGATCAAGAAGCTCATTGTCAGGGGTGACTCACAGCTTGTCATCCGCCAAGTGAACAAGAGTTATCAGAGTCCGTTGATGGAAGCTTATGTTGATGAAGTAAGAAAGCTAGAAGAGCACTTTGACGGCCTCATGATGGAATATATTCCAAGAGCTCGAACGACATTGTTGATGGCTCGTCGAAATGTGCTGCACTTAAGTTACCTGTGGAACCAGGGATTTTTGTGCTCAAGCTGACTCAACCGTCTGTAACGCCATCAACCGGACAGAGCAAGAAGAGGAAGTTGATTTCTGGTGACTATTTTCCGGCAGAGCTCCCCGAAGCCGCTGCCAAGAAGGTCCCCAAGATCAACACCAACGATCTTTGAGGAAGCGATGCTGCTCCGGCAAGCCCTAGGGTTTGTTCCGTTGAAGCGTGACGCTCCCGACAAGTTTTGCTCCGGCAAGCTTGCCGGGAACGTCAAGCTCGGCGAGCCGCAGGTTCTCGCCAGAGAAGCGGATGTTCCCAAGAGCAGCAGATGTGCCTTTAGTCCTTGTTGTCGAGCCGCAAGCTCCAAAGATGGGCACAGAGATTGTCCATTTCCTTCAGACAGAGAGAACTTCACGAAGATCAAGAAGAAGCGGAAAGAGTAGCTTTGGCGGTCAAGTATGTATCGGTTTGTTGACAACACACTGCATGTAAGAAGACTCAACGGTGTGAAATTGAAGTGTATTCACCGGGAAGACGGACAAAAGCTGTTGGCGAGATACATGGAGGCATATGTGGTCACCACATTGGCGCCAGAGCACTTGCCGCAAAGCGTTCGGCAAGGTTTCTTTGGCCGACAGGTCCTCCGGGATGCAAGCGCACAAGTAACCAAGTGTGAAGCGTGCGGTTCCATTCCAAGCAGATACACCAGCCAGCTCAAGCTCTCCGGGCGATCCCTTTATCCTGGCCATTTTCGGTCTGGGGCTCGACATCCTCGGCCCTTTCCCCGAAGTTGTCGGGGGTTTGAGTACTTGTACGTTGCAATCGACAAGTTCACAAAGTGGCCGGAAGTGGAAGCAGTGAGGAAGGTGACAACATAGTCAGCAGTCAAGTTCTTTAGGTCGATTGTTTGCCGTTTTGGAATCCCTAACAGGATCATCACCGACAACAGCACGCAATTCACGAGCCGCACCTTCATGCAGTACGTCCAAGATCTTGGCGCCAAGGTTCCGCTTTCGCTTCGTTGCTCATCCGAGAAGTAACGGTCAAGCGGAGAGGGAAATGCTGAAGTGCTGCGCGGGCTCAAGACCAGAACTTTCGACAGCTGCACAAGTGCGGAAGAAATCGGATTGAGGAGCTGCCGGTGGTTCTTTGGTCGATCAGACGACGCCAAATCGAGCCAGCCGCAGACACCTTTCGCTCTAGTCTATGGAGCAGAGGCAGTTCTCCCCACGGAACTCAGATATCACGGATCACCTCGAGTGCTCGCTATGATGAGCTTGAGCAAGAGCAATTGCGACAAGATGACGCGCTGCTCCTTGAGGAGGATCGTCTTCATTTCAGACGAGCTGCTCAATACCAGCAAGCTTTGCGCCGCTACCATAGCCGCAGTTAATGCCGAAGTCTCGAGGAAGGCGACCTTGTTCTTCGCTGCTCAGTCCGCCAAGAATTCCAACAAGTTGACGCCTTGAAGTGGGAAGGCCCTTACCGGGTGAGACGAGTCACTAGGCCTGGCGCTGTCCGGCTTTGAGACCAAGATGGCATTTCGGTGAGCAACTCCTGGAACATAGAGCATCTTCGTAAGTTTTACCCGTAAGGCGCGGTTGCCGGAACCTGTTCCGGCAACCACCTTTTGTACAAGTCTTGCCGATGTTGCATGTAATCCTTTGTACAAAGCCGGGCGTAGACCCCGTGCATAAGTAAAGCCAGCGTGCTTCGCACATCTCATCAATTTCATGCTTTCTACCTTCTATTTTGCATGCGTTATCTGACACTTTGTGCAGCACCTACCCCCAGTAAGCAATAACGAGCCAGGAGGCTCCATATCTTTATTTTCTCTTCTTTCTCTTTCTCAAAGAAAGGAAGGTTCCCTCGCCCACAAGTTTGCTTTGGGGGAAAGGAGAAGATAATGGTGTGGACCAAGCGTCGCTCAAGGAAGTCTAGCCTTACCGGAAGCAAACGACGTAAAAGCTAAGTTGCTAAAGTTTGAGCAATCAGTTTTAAAAATTTTAAGTTATCTTCCTCGAACGACCGTACTTTGTATGGAAAACACATGCTGGAGGAACCAACTCGTAGCTAGTTAGCGCCTTACTTTGTTTCGAGTCCGCTCAACAACTTAAGTGAGCTGCGACTAGTTGCGACAAGGTTGCTTGTCGGAAGCGGCACCGCCAAAGAAGCTTGCCGACGTCTCAAGACTAGCCATGACCCAGTGCCTGCTACCGACAAGTTCCCTAAAAGCGTAGCGCAAAAACATACAAAGGAAGGAATCAAGTAAAGGAAATAACATAGCAATTGCTACCCAAAATAGAGGTATATTACAAGATAGCTTGTCGCAGCTCTAATAGATTGTTCTCATAACATGACCAGCAATGCAAGAAAAAGAGAAAGCGGGCGGCCTAATCTACGCAATCGCCCTCAACCCTCTTGATCCCGCTCACCTGTCCCACGATGGGTGCGACAAGGGTCTTGAGCGCCTCCACATCAGCATCCGCGGCAAGGACTTGAGGACGTTGGTGAGGTTGAGGCCTGGATTGCGGAAGGCCACCTTCATCGGCACCTTTGAAGAGCTCCCGCAAATCTGGCGCGACTCCTCGGCCAGCTGCTTTGGGACTTCTTCCCGGAGTCGCTGCAGGGCCGTCACCACGCCCTTGAAGAACAAGCTGAGCTTGGCGCTGGGTTGGAGGTGCTCGTCGGAGGAATATCCAAGATCCACCATCCCCAGCTCCGCCCGCTCCCTATCGATGGCTGCAGCAACATCCACGAGACCCTCGGTCCAGTGCTCCACATTCTCCCTAAAGGTATTCTAGGCGGCAGCAGCCCTCGCCAGCAACGCCTCGTCGGCCTTGATCTTCTCCTTCAAGGCCACCTCCTGCTCCCTGGCGCCGTCCCAAATACCGAGTCAAGGTGGTCAGCTTCAGCTCGAGATCCGTGTTGGAATCCTTGGCGGTGCTGAGCTCCTTGCTCCTCTCGGCGAGACAGCCCTGCAGCTCGCCAAGAGTGTAGGCGTCCTTCTCGCGCTCGTGCTTGAGTGCAGCAAGCTCCTCGCCGCTCTTCTGGAGATTGGCCTCCAGCTGCATCACCTTTGTCTCCAGCTCCTTCTTGGCGGCCTCGGCAGCTGCGGCAGCATCCTTTGCTTCCTTGAGAGCCCCGCCAAATGTTTGCTCGCGCATGGCAAGATCCTCCTCGTGGCTGTCAAGATTAACCTTCCTGCGCAGATAGCTTCTCGGCGGCAAGCCGCTGTTGCTCCTAAGCTTCAGCCTTCTCGAGGAGGAAGGCTTTGCGCTCCTCGGCGAGTTGCTCCCGGCCTCTGCCAGGACCGGAGAGCTTCTGGTTGAGGCCCCGAGCTCCTCCGCGCTTCTCAATGTCTGCTCCGCCTTCGCGACAAGCGCTTCCCGGATTCCAGCTTGGCTTGTCGGGCGCGGTAGAGCGACAGCAGCTTCCGCAGCAGCTGCTCCTCCTCAGATTCGCCGCTGCTGCTATTTGGTGCGTCGACCAGCGTCAGTCCAGCGGAGGCGAGCAGCTCTTCATCAAAGGTTTCTCCTTCGGCCGGCGCCCTGGGGCTCGACGCCCATGGGAGCTTGATGAAGACGCCATCGCCGGCCCTCAAATAGGCGCTGGCTGGGGCTCTTCGAGCCCGGCCAGCCGCAGCGGGCGGATGGATCGGCGGTCGGCGTGGCGCTGGCGCTCCTGCGGCCTCGGGCCGTCGGTGCGATCGCCCGGACCTCGCCCGGCTCTGCGGCGGTAGCCTTGACCTTCGCCTTGGCCGGGCTCGTCGTATGAAGCTTCTTCTTCGATGGCAGCGGCGTCGTCGATGTGCAGCGCGTCCTCCTCGCCGGCGACCTTGGTCTCCATTGGCTCTGTGGCGGATGGATTTGACGAAAATGAAGAAAAGTCAAGCAAATATTCAAAAAGAAAATCAGAAGAAGAAGAACACAAGGAAAAGTTTTCAAGCAAGAGGATTACCTGGTGCTGTCCCTTGCCGGAGAACTGCCCTTTGCCGGAGAAGTCTCCCTTGCCGGAGAACGCTCCCTTGCCGGGGAATCCTCCCTTTGCGGTTTAGTCGAAGCAGAAGGCATGTCAGGAGCGGCTTCAGGGCACTCCTGGTAAGGCTGCTCTGCTCCTACACAAATCAGCAGTCAGATATCAGCAAAGAAAGGGCACCCGTGCATGCCTAACAGCAGGAAGTAAACCATACACTTACGCTGGGGGCTGCATGGGGGCTGCTTTGAGGAAGAGTTGCCGCATCCGGCAAGGTGGTCTCGGACGCGCCTCCTATTGTCATGATGGGTTCGTCCTCGATGACAATCACCGGGCCTTGGCTCTCTTCGACGCTCTACGGGCCAGCGTTCCGAAAAGTAATGGGTTGAGTGAAGCAAATCAGATACAAGACAAAGCAACAAGCCAAAGAACTACAAATGCTGCAAAGAATCTTACTCTTCTTCTTCCTCGTCGGAGCTGAGCGCGGAGAGATCAAGTTCTGGCTCGCCTCCAGTACGACGAGGCGGAGGAGTAGTTTCCCTTGGCCGCTTGGCGGAGCAGAGGCGGTGGTGCGAGGCCCCGCTCCGATTGCCGCAGTGGCGTGAGGTGCTCCACGGCAGCAGTGCTTGCCGCGGTGGAGCCTTGGCCTTGTAGCCTTGGGCGGCTGTTGACCCGTCTGCCGCCCCGTTACTTCTCCGGCCTTGCGGAGACGCCTTCTTGGTGGAGCTTGGGGCTCCGCTCGCGGCAAGCTGTTTGAAGGTGGGGAGGAGGCGCCCTCGTGGCTCGCCGACTCAGCTTCAGGCTCGGCAAGCTCCTCCGCCGCAAGCTCCTCCTCGCCGCAAACTCCCTTCGCTTCGACAAGGCTTGCCGCCTCTGCTGCCTCTGCCTCCTCCACGGTGAAGCCGAACTCGCCCATGGCAGCTTCTGCCGCCTCTTCCAGCTGGTGGCGTCGCGCGCATCTCGCCATCGGTGGTGTCGCTGGTGAGGCCCTTACATTCATCGGGCGGACCGTCACTTCTACCAGTGCTGTCAAAGAACACTGCGACGACGTCATCTGCGCAGGCTCTTGCCAGTTGGAACGATTCCGCGGCGATTCGCACAACGGCATCATTGCACGGATGCGGTCGAGCGAGGAATTGTTGCTGTGAACGACACCCTTCGGCAACCTAAACATTTCTGGATGATCAGGATCGGGCTTGAACATCTCCAAGAGCATTGCGTCAAGTTCCAAGACGGTGAATTTGAAGTTGAGGCCTGGGCGCAACCTCATGATATCTGCTGCGTTCTGAAACTCCCAGGCGGGTCTCCTCCTCTCCTGCAAGGGGGCGATGCGGCGGCGAAGAAAGTCTGCGCCAACGGTGCCTACGGTGAGCCCGGCAAGTCTAAGGCGAAGGATTCGGGTGACTGCAATCTTCAGCCTAGCATCTTCCGGGGCCACGTTGCTCCAATCGTTGCCGCGCACTATTGGGGTTTGGCGCTGGGCGGTAAACGGCTGCAGGTTCTCCTCGACAATCCAGCACCAATCCGCCCTCCATTCCTCCCATTTGCTACGGAGCTCTCCCTCCAGATAGGCTTCCTTCTTGCCGATCCTCGAGATCCAAGCGGTTCCTCAAGAAGAGGCTCCCCTCTCTCAACTCGGGGCATAAAGAAGTGGCGGAAAAGGGCTACGTTTGGATGGACTCCGACAAAGTTTTTGCAGAGATGTGCAAAAACTGCCATGGTCAGAACAACATTGGGGGTGAAATCAAGGAGGCGGAACCCGTAGGTGTTCATGATGTCAGAGAAAAATTCAGAGAAAGGCGGGCAGAGCCCGCAGTAGAAGGAGAGCGCGAAGAAGGGATATCCGTTTGGAGCTAGTTCCGAAGCAGCAGCTGGAAGTACCTTCGTGCGCGGATGTGCTCGCGTCCCCGTCGACCAGAAGAGGTAGTAGTTCTCCCTCAGCTCCCTCGCGGCGAGTTGGGGGGGAAAGATTGCCCGCCTTTTCGCAGCTGTCATGAGCCGCTGCGCCGCCGACTTCATGGCCTTCCCTTGTCGGCTTCGGAGCCATGGCGGAGGCGGTGGAGGAGATCGACGGCGTTGGTGATGCTAGTGGAGATGAAGTGAGCGCTGCTCTCTTGACCTTGGGAAGAAGGGGGAGCGGAGGTTTTTCGAGATTGGACAGCAACTGGCGAGGTGGGCGAACTGCCCCTGTTTACCCTGCTTATAAAGAGGGAGGGGGCGGACGTTCCGCTTTTCCGAATAAAGAAACCCCCCACGATCTCTCCCACGACGCCGCATTCGACGCATGCCGTTCGTGGAGGGCGTGGTGGGTCCGGAGTGAGTTATGGCGTAACCCAGGCCGCGTGTGCCCGTGCCCTGTTTTGGGCCTGGCCCAACAGCGCTCGGCACCGTGTATGGCCCAGGCCCGGGGGCTCCTGTCGGTGTACTAGAGTAGGGGTACCCTAGTATCCCGAACTTGTGCACGGGCAGTTGCAGCTCTCCGCGGCAAGGCTTGCCAGGTGACCACCAAGGTCCTCCATGGTTCCTGTGGAGCCATTCAAGAACAAAGTATTCAAGCCAAGGAGACAAGGCCCCGGCAAGAGGAGCTTGCCGGGAAGGCCACCCAAGGCACCTAGGAGACAAGGCCCCGGCAAGAGGAGCTTGCCGGGAAGGCCCGGTGAGTGACAAGCTTCCGGACGCGACAAGACAACAACCGCGGCAAGGCGCTTGTCGCGGCAGACCGCCACTCTTCACTGCGCTCCGGCACATCCACTAACGTGTCGCCACAGGACCTTTCGGTAGCGTGGCAAGGGGCCGATGTGGCCAGCCGGCCTTGATGGCAAGCGGCGTGGCAAGATTGCCATCGTGGCAAGCGGTGGCGCCCTGACGGTCCTGTTTGCCTTTGTTAGAGGCGGCGTGAGCGGGCATTTAATGCCTTTGTCCCCGCCGTCGTGGTTGGGTATGAAACATCAGACACCGTATACGAGCTGTACCAACCACTCCTTTTCCACTTTTACCCTTTGTCTACGTTGCCACCGCCGGAGACCCTTTAGCATATAAAAGGAGGCCCATGCGCAACGTAGAGGGGGTTCAGAAGGTTCGAAGCCAGACACGCTCGGTCTCGTTAGCAGCTGGTGTGTACTGTAGCACTCAACGCTCATGAGCAAGAACTCAATACATCCAGACATGCAGCAGTAGGAGTGTTATCTCTCCGGAGAGCTCCGAAGCTGGGTAAACCTCTCGTGTGCTTCGCCTCGATCTGCTCTTCGTGCGACCTCCGCTCCCCGCCGAACCGAAAGGGGCTCGGTCCGCCGGTCTCATAGGTGTTCGTGGGATAGATCAGCCTCCCCGACAACCGTCATGGAGCCAGGCATCATATATGTGAATTATCTCATGCCATCTTTTTTTCATTACGTATTCCATTTGTCGACAATCTATTTATATTGAACTACTCTTCATGTGTATCAGCCATTTGAGCTGGTTATGGAAAAATCTGGAGTGAAAACAAGGTCTTCAGAGCAGGCAATGGTACCTGTTGAAGCATATATCTCGATGGTTATAGGGAGCTCCTCAAAGGAGGATTCAGAGACAGATGACCAGTCCTATATCCCACCTGTGGTGTATGCTCGAAGTTGCAATGTTTATATTTCTCATATGATGCATATGGTGTCTTGCATTGCTTAGTTTAGACATCATATGCACAATATTGAATTCTATCTGCTTAGTTTAGAGATCATACATGCGAGTGCCAGCTGCTTAGTATATGAATCAATTATGTCAATTATATCATGCCATCCTGTATACTTAGACAACATGTATGTGAATTATTTCATCCCAACCTATTTTAGAAAGACATCATATAGTTTTGTCATGTCATCCTATTTAGGTACTCATCATATGTTGAATTATGCCATTATATCCTGTTAAGTTATCCATCATATATCTGAAACTTTGTCATGCTATCCTGTTTAGTTAGGCATCATATATGTGAAATTGTGTCATATTGTCCTGTTTGGTTAGACAACATATATGTGAATTACCACATCAATCTATCATACAATGTCTGTACGTTCAATTTCTTTTCTTGTTTATCGGCCTTTTGAATTGGAGGGGGTGATGGAAGTATCTAAGGGAGCAAAAACCCGTTCTTCACAAAAGACAGTGCTACCCGTCGATGCAGATAGAACCATGGTTGTACTGGCCCACAAACTAGCCCCACCACACATAATCAAGACTCTTCCAGATTGCACACTTACACCGTTGGGCAGAGAACCAGCTACAACCCATCTAACCGCAACCCCAGTGGATAGTAACCCACTTATAGTTGACAAAGCACCATGTCCACCACAGAGTACCCCCACACGAGCAGTTTGTAAAGCTACTGCAGTGCCCAAAGCACGAAGACCACCACAGCTAACCCAAACTCCATGTTTAAAGCAGAAGAGCAACTGTTCTCAGGTCAGATTCCGTAGCTATGGTCCATACTCCTTTGTTGTTGCATCACTGTATTTACTCATACCAACTACTTTCGAATTTGAAGGATCCAATTGAAACTCCAATGGCGCAACAGGTATGTTTTAAACCTATTTCTTTAACTAGATTGCTGTTCTAACTTCTTGCTCTATGTTGATTTTAGTTTAAGTTGTATAAATAGTTATGTTCTCATGTGATGCACATTACAAGTGCTGCCAATGCTATGCAGTTTCTCACACTTATATTCTGTCTATGCTGCTGTGTCTTAAAAATATATGAGTTGAACTGTGTCTCTATCTTGATTAGGGAACATAAACTAGAATGATATGGACAATACAGTGACCATAGTACATAGATATATGTTTGTTTCATGTTGTTATCCTGTCCACCTTACTACTGAACCGGTTTACCAAAATGAGTTTCGTATACTACAAGCTTTAACTGTGATGTGTCTGCTTGTTTCTCCTGTAGTATGCAAGCAGAATATTGGAGAAGAGCACCCCACTGCAATGGTAGAGAAAGTAATACAGATAAGGTTCAAGATAGTGAGACAACCTGTTGGCCTCCAAGAAAGGTGATAAAAGCGATCTTGTAGGCGGTGAGAAAACCCCACGATCCTGCGTTGATGTAGTGTTCGAGTTCTTGGCGGTACCATCGCCACAAGCTCTTGAACTCGCTGCTGAATCACTTGGCTTCTTGATCCTCAGCTACAAGCTAAAAAGGCATCGGTCGGTTGTCTTTGTGGCAAGAAGTCAAGGACCGAGGAAGTCCCTCGCAGAATTCAGATCGTACTTTCTTGTGCATGACCAAGTTGGAGGATTTAAGCGCCAAACAAGAGAAAGTTAATAAGCTTGCTAAGTATCTTGCCAGACATTATGGGTACCAGGATATTGTTTCTTGAACTCTTCAGAAGTGGTTTCAGTTCTAGACTTGTTTTGTTGCGGCGTTTATATGCTGCTTTGTTCCCTATATTTGCACTGGTGGCGAACTTTGATGCCCAGTGGATGTAATATGTGTAATAGCCGTGATAGCCTAGCATAAGTTGTTTGCTTATTTATTTCCTTGTTGTCTTGTTTATTTGTTTGCTTGTAGTCAGTGCAGTTCTTTTTCCGTGGTTTGCTAGTGGCTGCAATAACCTATGTTTTAAAACTAGGCCACAACAACCATGGGCTAATATTTACTGTAGTGATACTAGGCCTCATACGGGCCATAGAAACAGTGGGCCTTCTACGGGCCGTAGAAACAGTAGGCCTTCAACGGGCCGTAGAAACAATGGGCCTTCTACGGGCCATAGAAACAATGGGCCTTCTACGGGCCGTAGAAACAATGGGCCTTCTACGGGCCGTGTCATCAATGGGCTTATATGGGCCGTATGATCGATTGGCCAAACATGGGCCAATAACAGGCCGCATTATGGCCCTAAACGGGCTAGAGTTGGAATCGTCCGTTCATGGGCCGACCATAACGGGCCATCATTAATAGGCCGTATTTGATGACGCTATGAAAACGGCCCAACATATTAACGGACCACAAACGGGCCGACTGTAACCACGGGCTGAATTTGGCCCACAAGCAGAAAAAATAGCGATAAGGTCGTAAGTAAACAAATCCGGAAATGAGCCCAAGAATAAATGGGCTCTAAGAAGGCCGAAGATAACATGGGCTGAAACGCCCAACGGAATAACGGGTCGTTAATGGGTATAAAGTGATACACTATTCATTACGGGCCGGTTTCACCACGGGCCGTTAATGGGTGTAAAGTGATACCTTTGTTCATTACGGGCGGTTTCACCACGGGCCGTTAATAGGCCAAGAGTTACATAGGGCCTCATATGGGCCAAAGACGTCATGGGCCATACATGGGCGGCGAAGTGAAAGCGGTGGAATCATATTGGATGGCCCAGATGACGCTACTGGACCTAATTCGGATAGGGCGTAACGGGCCTTGGGTTAGCGGGCTGTAAATGGGCTATATGCGAACAGGCCGTTAACAGGCTTTCCATGGGCCGGCCCGCCACCTTTGACCAAGTCAAACGGGCCGGCCTTTTCACAGGAATGGGCCTCTGTTGGGCCGTGCCACGTGTCGATGTATCATAGGCGCCTACATCCAATGAGTGGATGACATCTGTCCCAATGATGAGTCGACATCGCGTGTTTCCTCCAGCCAATGATGATTTTACACGTGGAAAATCCCCATTGGTCGGGCTGTTAACGGGTTATCGGATCCAAAACCTGACCCGATAGCTTAAAGGCGTTCGATTACGGTGGATGCCACGTGTCGGTCACCCTTGACAAAAGCACTTCGTGACGCTACGATTTATCGTCATGGAAGTGAACACTTCGTGATGATAATTTTGGTAATGTCATGGAACACTTCTCGACCAAAACAAAGACAGTATGACTATCTTGATTCTGTCATAAAATCATCATGGATGTACATGCATGACAAAAAACGCGGCCTACTGTGACAAACACGTATCATCACGGAAGTGTATTTTTTTGTAGTGATTGGTTCCATGCAGTTGCCGTGATTTTAAGTTATACTATCCCACATTTATAAATTCGGTGAGCCTATGACATGCACAATGAAAAATGGGCGTCTGCAGAATGACTTCATGCGGAATTTATCATCGCAATAAAAGGTAGCAGCAAAAGTGGCAGATGACCGTTGGTACTTAAGTGTTACAACTCAAAACCAACAGTTCAAGAACGAGAGCTGCAAAACTTAACAAAAATAAGCACCCGACCCATATAGACCCGCTTGAAGACTATCAACTCATATGCTTCTCCCCCTTTTGTCAGGAAGGACCAAAAAGGAGTGAAGGCATAGAGTGTCTAAGCTTTCCCATGAGGTGTTGGTGAAGATGTTGGGGCATCCGGGTCGACGTTGGAGTTGGGCGGTGCAGAAGGGCCTGATGTAGAATTGTGATGCAGTGAAGCCTTAACTGGTGAAGTGGCGTCGCCCTTCTCATCAATGACTCGTGCAACAATGGTTGGAGCCAAAGATGAGTAGTCAGAGTCTTCAATGGATGGTGTTGGACGCCAATTTCCTAACTATGGAGGCCTGGAGTCAAACTTGAAACGTTCAGTGAAGCCATCTGCTGAAAGTTCATATTCACAGCATAGCAGAGTGAGGCTCTTCTAGGCACGCCGACAAGATTCATGAGCAACAAAAGAATTCTTGGTGGAGAGGTTGCGAATGCGCTTGACATCCACAAGAAGACTTTGCATCCGACGCTTCATCTAGTCATGATGCCTATCCTGCTTCTGATGAACAGAAACTAGAAGTTCTCGGTCACTGAGCCCACGAGCATGCTTCAAAGGCCTTTGTGCTACTGTGCTGGCTGTTGCATCAGTGGGAGCATGATGCGGCAGCCTAAACTAACCGATGAGAGGACCAACAGTAGTAGGTGGATTCGGCACATGAAAAGCTTCAAGTGGTGATGAGAAGCTTTGAAAAGTGGCATTGTCTTCACACACTGGTTCCTTGGCAGGCTCTGGATAGATGGCTTCATGAGACATATCCACTTCAGGCAGAAAGACCACATGATTTCGCGCTGAAGATTGATAGTTGATAGTGGAGTGAAGCTTTATCAGCCGCATAACCCATGGTGCATAGAATTTGAGGCCAAAGGGATAAATGCTTGAAGCTGCCAACTGATGAATGAAGAAATCTTGAGTATTGAACCTGATGCCATTCAGAATGTAGAATACCAATGTCTTCATGGTGGCTTCAATCTTGGCTTGCAGAGAGTGTCGTTTGATTGTCCATAGAGTATGCCTCAGTATATGTTAGATGGTGCGGGGCAGTTAATCTAGGTCATTCACAAAGAATTCCTTGGGATATACAACATCCACTGGCAATGGCTTCATCATGCTCAGCAGCATTTGACTCATGTTGGGCTCTGGCTTATGGAAGATGCTCTCAAGTTCTTGTTCATATCAATGACAACTTGGCTCATAGAGATCACCAAGAGTGGGCGGGGAAGTGAGATTGATGATTTCTTCAGCTTTGGCTTCATGAGGACATCACCTAACATCCACTCAAGGACCCATGTCTTCGGATCCCTGTTGTAGCCTGAGAAATGAAGTGTGGCATAAAATTTAAGTAAGAGCTCCTCATTTCAGTGCTCCTTGTCGACGATAAAAGGGAGCAGACCAACTTCAAGAAAGCAATCAAGAGCTTCTTCAAGGCATGACAGTCCAGCAATGGCATCGCAACACAGGCGCTTGTGAGGGAAGATAATGTCCTAGTTGTACAAGATGCATGAGTAATATCTTCTTTGCTGATGACTCCAGAACCTGTCAGAAGAGATCCTGGGCTTCTTGTAGGGATTATTGGCGCTGTCAAAGAATGTGTTGTCCTCTCTGAAGCTTAGGACACTGAATGAGCCCTGAGTGGTGGCAGCACTGGGAAGCCTTGGCATTCTTGGCTTTGGCTTCTGAGTCTGAGGCATGTGCTCATTGTGTTAGTAATATTGGGGACGAGGAGCAACAGGGGGTGTCATGATCAGCCATCTGACACTGATAGGCTCACCTCCAATATTGAAGGTCCTTGCCATAGTGTGAGGTACAGGTGGAGCAGCAGCAACATCCGAGGTGGATGGCTGAATGTCTTCTGTGGCATCAAGGGCTTCAGTCTAAAGAGTGGCTTTAGGTTGCGCAATATCTTCACCAATGAAAACATCATTGGCTTCAGTGTGAGTACCATCACCAGCAGCATCTTCCACAGTGGCTTCAGGAGCTTCAATAACTGGTCGGTCAGGCATAATCACAATGGCAATCACACTTGGTTTAGTAGGGGAATAACAACTTGTTCTTTTTCTTCTCTTCCCTCGGCTGATGCAGCCGGAATATGTTCAACCTCTTTGGCTTTAGACTCTTGAGCAGTTTTTGAGGGGATGGCTTCAGGGAACACTTGACGTGCTACTGAGTGTGTGGCTTGCACCTCCTCTTGAGGAATGCTGGACATGGAGACTGTTGGCCCTGGGCCTCGGCGAATCCTTCAAAAAGAGGGTGATTCCTGCAGTGAGGGAGTGGTATTCTCCCTGTCTTCAGGGGTTTCTTGTGGAGTCTCAATCACAGGAGTACTGACTTGAGTGGGTGGAGTGCGTGGTATGACTTCATGTAGAGGGGAGTTGGGGTGTTGCTCATCGCAGAAATCATCTTGTGTGATTGGCGTCGTGGGACCGCCAATGCTAATCTGTTCATTGCTCGTGAGAGCAGGCGATGATACCGGTTTCTGCATGATCTAGGGAACTTGAGGAAGGACTGCATCATCATCAACATTTTCTTCTTGACCAATGTCTTCAGCTGCGATGGTGTCAACAGCTGGAATCTCTTTGGACTCATGAGCCTTTGAGGTAGCAGGCTCATGTTTAACTAGATGGCGCTTGTGGTTGGAGGAGGCAGGAAGGGCAACAGAGATAGGTTCAACAAGCAGTGGTTCTACATGAGTAGTTGAGGCAGTTTTTGCTTGAGCCCTGCTTGAAGCTTTAGAAGGTTTTTTCTTCATCATTTTCTGATATGGAGCAGCATCAGAGGCTTCTTGATGCTTTCGCTTCTTGGCTTCAGCCTTTGCCTGCTTCATCTTCTTCCTCTCAGAATAAGTTGATGGGACCTTAGGCTTCAAGCCTGTCATACTAGCAGGGAAGACAATGCTTGGCATATCCTGCCTGGAAGCCTCAGCCTCAGTTGGCATTGCCTTCTTCTTCTTAGCAGCCACCTTGGGGTCAATGCCTGGACACCCAAGTGCTTTTTGCTTCAAGGCCTCATTGTGATCATGAACACATTTCTCTGCATAATATTTGAGGTGGTCTTGTGAGCCCTTGGCTTCATCACGATGCCTATGGAACTCAGCCTTGAGATCTGCCATCATAGTCTTGAAGTTCTGAAGATCTATGACACTAAGTTTGGCCATGTACTTCTTGAAGACGGCCTACTCATGATCAATCTTGTTCTTCTACTCGATGACCTTTTGAGCAATGGCAAGCTCTTTGGCAATGCAGCCCTGAAATGTCACACTGATGCCTATGGGAAGCTGCAAATCATCAATGGTGAGAGAAGTGTCCTCAAACCATTCATCGATGAAGTTGTTCAGAATGTCAGCATCAAATAGAGGCAAATCTCTGAATATTTCAGCCTCCTGTTTGCTCTTGATCAGCAGCTCAAGGGCATAATCAGCAAGGTCTTCATCACTGGATAGATCAATCACATCCTCTTCATGATGTCGGATGCTTGCTGGAGTAAGGCCTTGCCCTGAGATCTTCTTAGTCTTCATAGACGTAAGAGACATGTCTTTAGATTGCACACTGGATTCAGGAGGTGCAGATTTCAGTGGCTTCACTCTTGAAGCTTTTGGAGCAGCAGAAGACTTTGAAGCCTTTGACTTTTTCACTGGCTTCGGGGGCTCTGGAACTTCAGTTTGTTCCTCATCCTCAACAGTGACTTCAATACCGGCCCTCTGTGCTGCATAATGTGCCAGAAATGAGTCGAGGTCATCAAAGGGACCAACAAGATTTGGTTCAGCCCTGCGACTAGCATAGGGCCTTGGGGCAGCTAGACCTAGGTTGAAGTAAATCCCAAGGTCCTTCTTGTTCTGAACTGCTAAAGATTTTGCAAATTGGAGACTGGCTTCAAACAGATCATCCTCACGACACCATCGAAGACTGGATGGGTCGGCATTCTCAGGCATTGGTCCTCTGCATGCAAGGATGGAAGCCTCTCTCAATGGCTTCAGCTTTGGTCTAGGGGTGAAGTTTCCTGTACACAATATCCACCCAGGGAGGCCTCACGACATTCTTGTCCGCGTACTCTGGAGTCACGAAGTGGTATAGGAACCACTGTTCTGCCCAATATCTTCGAATCCATTAGACACGAGATTTGCGCTCACCGTAGCTCTCTTCAGGATCAGACTTGTATAGTTCATAGAGATCTGGTGGTAGGTCTTTTGCATTGTTATCACTGCCCTGTCTCCCTCCCTTCTTTGCAGATTTGCCACTGGCCATTGGCTTTAGACTGAAGGGCTTCACAGTGGTGTTTGGCTTTGCTCTGCTTGTTAGACAAGAACTAGCTTGAGGTGATTCAATATGATGCTGTAAGAACTCTGCAAATGAATGCAGACTATGAGAACCAAGAGACTCTCCCATGGACATGTACCTGTGACAGCATTAGAGATGCGAGGGAAGGGGAAGAGGTCATATGCATTCTTAGAGGAGTTTGAAGATAAATCAGTTTGAAGACATTGACCTCATAGCGCGAAGACATTCACTCATCGATGTAAGTTGGTTCCAGATTTGTACGAATCCATTAATAAGTACAAGTGAGGAATCTAACTAGTTGTGATGCATAAGTGAAAGTACTTGCAAGTTATGAGATGCAGAGTGGGAAAGATCCAGATTTGGAAGAAGTAAAATAGCTTTCTGAAGATTTGGAAGGTTTGTCGGATCAAATAAATGGTAAAAAGTAAGTTTTTAGTTACCGCTCAAGAACAGACGATGAACTGCTAGACGAGGCGGGACGGAGGCCGAGCAGTTCGATCTTCCGCACCCTAAGTTGGTGGCGGAAGACACCTACAGCGGTGGAAGGAGGAAGATGTCTGCAGTCGGCGTGACGACGACGACGACGGAGAAGTTGCGGCAGTGAAGTGCTTCATCTCCGGCGACGACGAAAGCTAGCAACGGCGCTAGGGTTTGAGCGAGACAAAGAGGGGAATAGATTCCAGTGACCACAGGGGGTGTGTATTTATAAGGAAAAGAGCGGCACGGTGTAATTACACAGCTACCACCAGCGGTTAACATATGAGCACCATGTTGCACGCATGCAACTACTTATTTGTTCTGCCACGACCCCACATGCGCCTGGTTTGTCGGGTGGTCGTTCCGTCTTCTCCGGATTTAGGCATATGGATAGGAGCAATAAAAACCTTTTAAATATTTATCTCTTGATATTCGACTGACAAGGACACAGTGAAGACAATTGGCACGTGTAGAATGCATATGAAGATTAAGAGAGAGTAGGAGAGATAAGCACAGATGGGGTTAGGGTCCGATCACATTCACTTAGCACAGAAGATGACAAGTTGAAAACATAGCTATAAGTGAATGTTGTAGAGGACAAAACATATATATGAATGTGATCGGACCATGTTTATCTTCTCAGTGTTTATCTTCTCAATGTTTATCTTCATGGTTTATACAAATCAACATTGAGAAGATAAACCATGAAGATAAACCAATGAAGACAAGCCAACTATGAAGATAATGCAATATGACGCCAAACAAAAAATCTTCACGAGTAGTTGGTGGTGGCGTTACCCACCGTATAGGAAGTACTAGACCCAGACACGGCGCACAATTATCGTGGCGCTTCGAAATCAAATTGCACATTAATGTATTCACACTTAGAGGGTATGTCTTCACGAATTGAAGACATACGTTACTTTGTGTGTTGCGCACCTAAGTCATCAATATGCATAAGCGCGTTAGGATATGTGTCCATTCACAGGAGATTCGAGGATTCTAATATATTTAGCTCACACCGTAGCTTGCAAGACCTTTTCTCATCCAAGGGCTTCATGAAGATATCTGCCAATTGCTCTTCAGTGTTGATGTGTGATACGTCTCCAACGTATCTATAATTTTTTATTGTTCTATGCTATTATATTATCTATTTTGAATGTTTTATATGCATTAGTATGCTATTTTATATTATTTTTGGGACTAACTTATTAACCCAGAGTCCAGTGCCAGTTTCTGTTTTTCCTTGTTTTTGAGTTTTACAGAAAACGAATATCAAACAGATTCCAAACGGAATAAAACCTTACGATGATTTTTGTTGGACCAGAAGACATCCATGGAACTTGGAGATCAAGTTAGAAGAGTCCCGAGGGCTCCACAAGCCCTCAGGGTGCACCCTAGGGGGGCATGCCCCCTGGCTTGTGCCCCTCTGTCAGTGTCAAAACAGGCAGATCTCGGGTAGGGGGTCCCGAACTATGCATCTGAGGATCAATAGTAACAAGGGACGATGGGGACACAATGTGTACCCATATTTGGGCCCTCTTAAAGGAGGTAAAACCCTACTTCCTGCTTGATTGTATTCAATGAGTGTAGGGGCTGCAAGAGTTGATCTACCTCGAGATCATAATGGTTAAACCCTAGCTGTCTAGCCTATGAGAATTATTATGATCTCTACGGACTAACCCCTCCGGTTTATATACACATCGGAGAGGCCTAGGGTTTTATAGAGTCGGTTTGTAAAGGAAGGAAACAACGTATCCAGACACCAAACTTTCCTTCCACGCATATAGGAGTCCTACCCGGACATGGGGGAAAGTCTTCTGCTTTATATTCACGGCCGATCAGTCTGGCCCATATCAAATAGTCCAGACACCCGAGGACCCCCTAACCCAGGACTCCCTCGGTAGCCCCTGGACCGGTCTGCGATGACGATGTGTTCGGCACACGGATTGTCTTCGGCATTGCAAGGCGGGTTCCTTCTCTTAAACATTTTAAGAGAACTTCCTGCACAAAGGATCTGTATCCGACTCTGCATAACTAACAAAACCCTTAGCCACGAAGGCAAGATATCAAAATAAAACAGTGTCATTCACTGACAACTTTTTGTCGGCGAAGCGTCACATCTGGCTCTTTAACATTTCAAACCGTTTTCACGCCTCCCGTTTCGCGTTTCGAGGCATAGCCTCCATTGGCACGTCTTGTCAAAACAGAGATCGTGCCCGCCCATTGCGGGATTCTCATCAATACGGTTTTGGGTAATCCGACCGTGCCATTCGCACGATCTCTTTGGGAACAGGTGAGCTTTAAGGCTTGAGAGGGGGGCGTTTGGTATTTCTCCTGCCTACAAGAGGGTAAAAAATCCCTTCTTTCTTCATCACACCTTCTTCTAGCTCCTGCTTTCCCACCTCTGAGCTCCAGCACCCAAAACATCAATCTTTCCCACCGCCACCAACCTCCCCAGCCATGTCTAGATCCGGTTCGAAGGGCAAGTGGGAGGCCTCCTCCGTCATCGAGAAGGACATCAAGGAGCTCTACGGCGCGGCCTATCTGTCCGCGGATATCGCGGACATGGTCCCTGCCAAAGATCAGGTCATCCCCACTCCGGAGCCCGACGAGAGGGTCGTATTCATCCCTCATTTCCTCCGAGGGCTAGGGTTTACCTTCCATCCCTTCGTCCGAGGTCTCATGTTCTATTACGGGCTAGATTTCCATGATCTAGCCCCGAATTCCTTCCTCCACATATCGGTGTTCATCGTCATGTGCGAGGCTCTCCTTCGCATCCCGCCACACTTCGGCCTATGGCTTAAGGTTTTCAATCTAAAGGCGAAGGTGGTCGACGGACATCACGCGGACTGCGGCGGGGCCATGGTGAGCAAGCTTCCCAACACTGTCTGGCCCAAAGTGGCATTTGTGGAGACGATTAAGGTGTGGCAGCAGGAGTGGTTCTATATCACCGAACCATGCAACGCCAACTGGGCAGCCACGCCCGTTTCAGATTCGGACCCCCCACTAGGCTCACCTCCTGGACCGCTAAGGGCCTAGACTAGGGGTCCACGGCGGAGGTGCAGATGCTACAAAAGCGTATCACCAACATAATAGGCAAAAACACCGGTCTCACAAACGTGATTCAGGTGATGCTCTTTCGCCGGACTCATCCTTGCCAACTCCGGGCCTCTCACATGTGGGAGTTTTATCCGGAGGAGCCACGGACCATGAAGCACTTCTTTGGCACAACGCATGAAGACATTTGGAAGCTGCTCTTCAAGGCCCAAAAAACGTGGCCGAAGAAGACAAAAGACATCGGTCTCGACATCGAGAATCCGGCCTCACCGGTAAGCATGATTTTCCCGAGTACCTATTCGGTCAATAAGTTTAGATATATTGTACGGTCTGTCTTTCATATAGGGCTGGATGGCAAAGGCGGAGCGGATCAAATGTCCGGCACCGCTGCCTGAAGACCCAGCCACACCCCAGCTAACAGAGATGCTCGTCCCGGCATCGTATCAGGCGCCAGAGAAGAAGGCCAAGAAGAAGAAGGGCAAGGAGGCCAAGAGCGGCCCTGCCACAAGGATCCTTCGGATGCTATGTCTGGAGAGATCGAAGCCCCCTCCTCCCACAAGGGAGACGAGGAAGAGGAAGAGGAGGAGGAGGTGGAAAGCGACTCCCCTCGTAAGGGGAGGAAGAAGAAGAGGGCGGCCTCCGAAGACCCGAAGGGGGAGGCGCCCAAGAGGGGAAATATGATCCTCTAGGACAGTTCGGACTCAGATGTCAAACTAGTCCCCAAAAAGCCTCCCAGGGCGCAACCCCTAGCCGAATTGTAAGTATTTAGATACTCACCGTTTATCTTCAGTTTTCCTATTTTCATTATATAAGTTATTATGCCATGTGCCTTTCAGCCCTCCCCGCGATCTCCTGAACACTTTGCTATCGGAGGGGAGTTCTCTGCCACCTGAGATGGCAGAGAGCGAGACGCCTCCACGAGCCCCCTCGCCTATCACTATGGATGACACCGAGGTGTTATCTTGAAGGACCTCTCCTGGCCGCGGAGGGCAGGCGAGGCTGTCGAGAAAGCGCCCAAAGTTAATATCTCTGTAGCTGAAGACATAGGGGAGGCGACCCCTATGACAACCGAAGGTGGGGACCCCCAACAATCCAGGCCCCAGACGGACACCATTTCGGAGACCAATGCGGCTCCGAGATCAGGTGAGCAGACCCCTTCAAAAGAGGGGGGAGTAGTATCACCTCCGTCGGCGACCTCCGCTAATCCGGAGGTGCCGAACGCTCTAGAGGAAGCACTATGACGTGCTTCCATCGTGGAGGAGCACCGCACCCTGATGGGTGTGGTGGTAGAGAAAGTTCAGTCTGCCAAGAGCGGACTGAACGAAGCCTTTACCAGCCTACTGACATGCTTCGAGGTATGCGACGTAATGCTCCAAATGCTTTTCCCTATATATATATATATATATATATATATATATATATATATATATATAGGAATATACTTGTATACAGATAGTAGCCCATGAGGCACTGTCCGGTGTAAAAGAAACCGGACAGATGATCCACATAAAATTTGGGAAAGCTAACATACTTCTCTGTTATTGTAACAGGCTTCCCTATTGGCAGCAACCGCCCAGGACACGGAAGTTTTCAAACTCAATCGGAAGCTTAAGTTGGCCGATGAAGAAATCGACCGCGTTAACAAGCAATTCGATGAGACGCAAGGTATGCATATAGTGTTAAATTTGTAGTTTTATATCATAAGTGATAGTTATATTCAGAGATTAACTCATGTAATGCTTTGATTATGAGAATAGTTGGTGCAGCCGAGGTCGAGACCCTCACAGGCGCCCTTGCCCAAGCCCTGAAAGAGGTGAAGGCGCACAAGGCAGCCGCTGACAAAGCAGCTGCAAAACTGAAGACCGAGCAGGCCGCCCGCCGCCAACACGAAGCTCGGGTGGGCGAAGTCGAGCAGGAGCTAAAGGATGCCATCAGCAAATGCGAGGCTTTGGAGGAGAAGACTTCAGCCCAATCGTTCGAACTCGCCAAATCCCTCCAGGAGGCTAAAGATGCACGGGTCGAGTCCCGAAGTGCTCGCGAAGAGATCCGTCAGGCGAAGCAGATAGCGGCTGGTAAGCCTTTCTTTTGAAGATTATATTTGGAGGTCAAAGATATGCTTTTCTCACTCGAGTGTGGAGTTCTCCAGACGCGTTTGCGGATCTTCCGACGAGTGCCGCCGATGCCGCACAGTTCTTCCGAGCCCATGAGGGGAACTCGACCGAGAAACTGTTCTGGTCATAGTTTGTTGCGCCAGAGCATCCAACGCCCCTGAACGACCAGCTGAAGCAGCTCATGGAGCTGCATAGGGTGTCCGCTTTGGCCATGAAGGATCTAATAGTATAGCTTTGGCTGCCCGAACGAATTCCCAGTAGCTACTTCGGTTTGGCGAAGCGGCTCGTCGACGCGTTGCCTCGGATTGACGCTGTGAAGCACTCGGCCTGCATAGAGGGTGCTCGGATGGCCTTCTCCCGCGTCAAGATGCACTGGGAAAAGATGAAGGCTACCGACATGGCGACCGCAGGCCTGCCCGAAGGCAAGGACCATCGCAAGCCGGAGAGGTACTTCGAAGACGTCCTGGCAGGGTCCTGAATAGTAGAGGGCCAGTGGGGCCAGTGTTCTGAGGACGTCATATTTTATTAGATGTGTGCGGGTTGTAAAAACTATGTTATGATCCCATGCTTGTAATATATTTGCGCCTTTTATCTTAAGCGATTTGCCTCATGCGCGGCCGTTAAATTCTTAAAGTTGCCAGTCGTCGGCTTCAACCCCCACATATATGCTACGGGGGTGTTCGGCGTAGCGCGTGGCCACACTTTATCCAACGTCTTGGTCCGTGAAGGAGGTGTCCTTGAGGTGAACTAGGCAATCAGACTATGCGGATTTATTACTTTCACTTAGCCATAGGAGTTTGACGGTGGGGCTAAGTACTAGCCCCTTGTGCGTGTGCGGCAATCCGAACTAAGGTGCCTTTTCCACACGGCTGGACGAAGACCAGCCCCTCGTATAACATGGAGTAAATCACTAACGATCTGTAGAAAGTCACCGAATCGCAGACCAACTCTCGCTTTATCATGACAGTCAGTTTTTGGCTTTCTCTACTAATGTATATGACCAGACAAACCAGAAATAAAATCGCAGTAGTTCTCCCTTTACTACCTTAGCTGAACAAGCGGAACGTAAGATGGTAAGCACAGGAGCCGGGCAACCCAACCATAGACCAAAGACATGATTGGGAGCCGATGCATATAGTGCAATATTTGGGATGCTGAAGAGTACCCTATAGGTGTTCAGACTTGGAAACGTGCGGAGCCGAATACAGCCCCCGGTGTTGAGGTCGGACTAAAGCACGTGTGGCAATCTGAAGTAAGGAGGGAATATAGATGACAAAATAAATTAGTATCAAACGAAAGTGGTGATCAACTGTTTCCTTTATATCTTGGTTAATACATCGAGACATGCTATTACAGATAATGCCATGAATATCAAGGCTATTTTACATGCCGAGAGTTTACACAAGGGAAATTTTTACACAAGGCCTAAAAGCAGTGGTTTTGAAGATCCCAGTGGTGCCCTGCCGCGCGTCTGCGCCATTTCTCCTTGGTGAGAAATCCTTTGAGAGGAAAAGTTGATGGTCTTCTATAAGAAAGGGGAGCCTAGAAAAGAGCCCTTATGCGACCATAGGGTAGGTAGGTTTTTTAATGAACCTGTAGTACAAAATAAAAGAAAGAGAGAAAAAAGGTTAAGGTCCGAACAGGGTCAAGCCATACTATAGACCTTTTCACTGCCCAAGGTATTTTAAGTGTGTAATTATGCATGTGCGGTACGTATGCCGCTACCTTATGGGGCGATCGGCGGAGGTGAACTGCTATTCAAGCTCTGGATCCGCCGAGCCGTCGTGTTGTAATGTGGATCGGACTCGCTTAGCAGTGTCATGGGCCTTTATGACCGATGAGTTGTTCGGCTTGATGAGGCCATTATGTACCTCGGCTGCTAGGGCCGCGGTGTGCTCCTCGGTACGGAGGGAGCGCTCCATATTTCCATTGACTGTGATGACGCCGCGTGGTCTGGGCATTTTGTGCTTTAAGTAAGCATAATGTGGGACTGCATTGAAGCGGGCGAAAGTAGTTCGTCCAAGCAGTGCATGATAAACAATGCGGAAAGGGACGATATCAAAGATCAATTCTTCACTTCGAAAGTTATCTGGAGAGCCGAATACTACTTCCAGTGTTAAGGAGCCAGTGCAGCGGGCCTCTGCGCCAGGTATCACTCCTTTAAAGGTAGTGTTAGTAGGCTTGATTCTTGATGGGTCAATGATGCGGCCTGAAGCTACGTCGGTATTTCCCCAAAGAGGAAGGGATGATGCAACACAGCAGCGGTAGGTATTTCCCTCAGATGTGAAACCAAGGTTATCGAACAAGTAGGAGAACCAAACAACACAACATAAACAACACCTGCACACAAATAACAACTACTCACAATCCGACGTGTAAAAGGGGTTGTCAATCCCTTTCGGGTAGCGGCGCCCCAAGATGGGTAACGGGACGTGAATAAAATTGTAGTAGATTGATAGATCGAACGCCAAATAAAATAAATAAGAATAAATTGCAGCAAGGTATTTTTGTATTTTCGGTATAATAGATCTGAAAATAAAAGCAAAGGAAAATAGATCACAAAGGAAAATAATGTGAGAAAGAGACCCGGGGGCCGTAGGTTTCACTAGTGGCTTCTCTCGAGAAAAATAGCAAACGGTGGGTGAACACATTACTATTGGGCAATTGATAGAACTTCAAATAATCATGATGATATCCAGGCAATGATCATTACATAGGCATCACGTCCAAGATTACTAGACCAACTCCTGCCTGCATCTACTACTATTACTCCACACATCGACCGCTATCCAGCTTGCATCTAGTGTACTGAGTTCATGGAGAAACGGAGTAATGCAATAAGAATGGTGACATGATGTAGACAATATCTATCTATGTAGAGATAGACCCCATTGTTTTATCCTTAGTAGCAATGATACATACGTGTCGGTTCCCGTTCTGTCACTGGGATCAAGCACCGTTAGATCGAACCCACTACAAAGCACCTCTTCGCAATACAAGATAAATAAATCAAGTGGCCAAACAAAACCCAAATATCGGAGAAGAAATATGAGGCTATAAGCAATCATGCATAAAAAGAGATCAAAGAAAATCAAATACTTTCATGGATATACAAAGATAGATCTGATCATAAACTCAAAGTTCATCGATCCCAACAAACACACCGCAAAAAGAGTAACATCATATGGATGTCCAAGAGACCATTGTATTGAGAATTCAGTGAGAGAGAGGAAGCCATCTAACTACTAACTACGGACCCGAAGGTCTACAAAGAACTACTCACGCATCATCGAGGAGGCACCAATGGAGGTGATGAACCCCATCCGAGGTGGTGTCTTGATTGGATCTGGTGGTTCTGGATTCTACGGCGGCTGGAATTGATTTTTGTCAGCTCCCCTAGGGTTTCTGGAGTATTGGGGTATTTATAGAGCAAAGAGGCAGGCCAGGGGGCACCCGAGGTGGGCACAACCCACCAGGGCGCGCATGGGCCTCCTGGCGCGCCCAGGTGGGTTGTGCTCTCCTGAGCACTCCCAGTGCATAGCCTTGGCCCATTACGTATCTTCCGTCCATAAAAAATCTCTGTAAAGTTTCAGTAGCATTTGGACTCCGTTTGGTATTGATTTCTGCGATGTAAAAACATGCGTAAAAAACAACAACTGGCACTTGGCACTATGTCAATAGGTTAGTACCCAAAAAATGATATAAAATGACTATAAAATGATTATAAAACATCCAAGATTGATAATATAACAGCATGGAACAATAAAAATTTATAGATACGTTGGAGACGTATCAGCATCCCCAAGCTTAACTCCTACTCGTCCTCGAGTAGGTAAGTGATAAAAACATAATTTTTGATGTGGAATGCTGCCTATCATGTCATATCATATTTCTTTTTTATAGCATGGACATTTGTACCTTTATATTGTTCAAAGCAATAGTCTAGTTTTGACATGATAATTTAAATACTCAAGCATATCAACAAGCAACCATGTCTTTGAAAATATCAACGCTAAAATAAGTTATCCCTAGCGCATCATGCTCAATCATCGATCCATTCATGAAACACACTCGCATATTATCTACACCCAATACTCAAGTACGATCATATTGCCTCCTAGTTGGTGCTTTTATAAGAGAATATGGAGACTCAAATTAAAAAATAAAAATTGCATAAAGTAAAAGAAAGGCCCTTCGCGGAGGTAAGTAGGTATTTGTAGAGGTGCGAGAGCTCAAAGCGAAAAATTAAGAGATAAAAACATTTTGGGAGGTGTATCCTTCCCACCAACGAAAACGACTTAGAGTTCCCAACAGTTTTGATGCTAGATATATCATAGGCGGTTCCCAAACAGAAAATAAAGTTTATTCCTTTTTCAACCATACTTTCACTTTCCATGGCTAGCCGTATCCACGGTTGCCTTCCATACCAACACTTTCCAAGGAATTTATTATTTGAAAACATAAAGTAAATTCATTTTTCCATTTCGGGACTGGGCATCCCTAATACCTTTGCCTTACTCTCGTGCAATGACAAGTGCATAAACACTCCTCGTGAGAATAACACATCTAGCATGGAAAATATTAGCCACCCCTCACCGCTCCGCGAGCGAAACGAACACACAAAAGAGAAGTTTATTATGAAAATTAGAGATGGCACATACAATTTTGCTTAGAACGGCAAAAGAATACCGCATATAGGTAGATATAGTGGACTCATGTGGCAAAACTGGTTTAAAGGTTTTTGGGTGCACAAGTAGAGATCATACTTAGTGCCAAATGAAGGCTAGCAAAAAGATTGAGAAGCGACCAACCAAGAAACGAATAAACTCATAAGCGAGCATTAAGCATAATTAACACCGAATAATGCACCAGAAGTCGGATATAATTTCATTGCATAATTATTGACTTTCGTGCTTGCATAGGGAATCACAAACCTTAACACCAATATTCTTACTAAAGCATAATTACTCATCAACATAACTCATATATCACATCATCATATCTCAAAACTATTACTAAGAATCAAGTTGATTTTATCCAGTGATCTTCATGAATGTTTTTTATTATATCCTTCTTGGATATCTATCACTTTTGAACTAATTTTTATGTGTTTCTTTTGATAAGCTCAAAAAAATATAAGTGAAGATCATGAGCATAATTTTTTTCTTTCTCTCAAATTAATTTAAGTGAAGCAAGAGAGAATTTCTTGAAAATTTTACTAACTCTCAAATAAATCTAAGTGAAGTAAGAGAGATTTCTTAAAAAAATACTAAATCACACCATGCTGAAAAAGATATACGTGAAGCACTAGAGCAAGTCCATAGCTCATAAAAATTTAAGTGAAGCATATAGAGAAATTCTAACAAGTCATGACATAATTTTAGCTCTCTCAAATAGGTTTGTCCAGCAAGGAATCAAGACTTAAAACACAAAATAAAACAAGCAAAGACTCATATCATACAAGACGCTCCAAGCAAAGCACATAGTATGTGACGAATAAAAATATAGCTTTGAGTAAAATACCGATGGTCGTTAGAAGAAAGAGGGGATGCCACTCGGGGCATCCCCAAGCTTAGTTGCTTCCTCTCTTTTGGATAATAGCTTGGGACGCCGGGGCATCCCCAAGATTAGGCTCTTCTTACTCCTTATTCCTTCATCCATCGTAAGATAAACCAAAACTTGAAAATTTCAATCACAGAAAACTCAACAAAACCTTCGTGAGATCCGTTAGTAAAGGAAAGCAAATCACTACTATAAGTATTGTACCAAACCAATTCATATTTTGTTTTTGCATTATATCTACTGTCTTCCAACTTTTATATGGCAAAAACTCATCAAAGAAAACCATAGAGCCATCAAAACAAGCACACAACGCAAAGAAAACATAATCTGTCAAAACAGAACAGTGTAGAGCAATCTGACTATTTCGAAAACTTCTGGAACTCCAAAAATTCTGAAAAATTGGGAAGACCTGAGAAATTTGTATATTAATCTACTGAAAAACGAATTGGCATTTTATCACGCTCTCGCAGAAAATGAGAATTCTTTTCATGAGAGAAAAAGTTCCTGTTTTCCAGCAAAATCAAACAACTATCACCCAAGAAGATCCTAAAGACTTTACTTGGCACAAACACTAATTAAAACACAAAAAACACAATCATAAAAATAGCATAATTGTTCTAACACTAAATAACAGAAAGCAAAAAAGCAAAAACAAATTTTATTCATTGGGTTGCCTCCCAACAAGCGCTATAGTTTTACGCCCTTAGCTAGGCATAAAGCAAGGATCTAAGTTTTGTCATCTTTGTTTCGAGATCTATCAGATGCCCTCATGGTTTATTGATATGGTGTACTAATTCTTCTTCTAGGGAAGTGTTCCATCCCCTTCCTAAAAGGAAATTGGAACTTAATATTGCCTTCTTTCATATCAATCACGGCACAGATTGTGCATAAAAACGGTCTACCAAGAATAATTGGACAAGATGGATTGCAATCAATATCAAGAACAATAAAATCTATGGGCACATAATTCCTATTTGCAAGAATAAGAACATCATTAATTCTTCCCATAGGCTTTTTAATAGTGGAATCCGCCAAGTGCAAATTCAAAGAATATTCATAACTTTTAGTCTTGACTTTGATAGTAGGTTCCCATTCATCATGCAATTTTCTAGGAATTGAAACTTCTAATTCCAATTTTTCTTCAAAAGCTTTCATCATAGCATCAACAATATGTTTAGTAAAAGCTTTATTTTGTTCATAAGCATGGGGTGAATTTATCATGGATTGCAACAAAGAAATACAATTAATCAAAGAGCAACTATCATAATTAAAGTCTTTGTAATCCAAAAGAGTGGGCACATCACTAGTTAAAGTTTTGACCTCTTCAAACCCACTTTCATAAATTTTCTCAACAAGATTTTCACCCTCCGAAATATCGGGACGCCTTCTAGCTAAAGTTGACTCTTCTCCGGTCCCTTTTTCATCAATTTTAATTTTACTAAAAAAGGGATCAATAGAAGAAACACCAATCATTTTAAGATCTTCATCACTTTTATCCTGTAGTGAGATTGGTTTAGCGGCCATTTAATTTAATAGAGTAGCTTGTGCATCAGATATTTTTCCTAGAAAACTTTCAGCAAAAGCATACTTAGATTGGAGATCGCAAACTTCTCTACTAAAATCATCAAGTTGTTTTGTTATAGCATCAAGCACAATGGACTGTTCCTTAAGTTCTTCGGTAAAATACTTATTATTCTCAAATTGTGTATTCATATATTCCTTAGTAATTTTCTCAATTTCAAGAAAAATATTGGGGTATGGAACATCATAATATTTTCTTTGAGGCTTCATGATTACGCAAACAAGAACGCACACAAAAACAGATCCGGCAAGAAAATGGCAAATGAAAAAGAGGGGCGAATAAACCGGGAAATTTTTGTGAAGTAGGGGAGAGGAAAACGAGAAGCAAATGGCAAATAATGTAAATTGCGAGGAGATGATATTTGTGATTAGGAACCTGGTATATGGTGAAGATCCTCCCCCGCAACGGCACCAGAAATTCCTTTTGATGCGGCTTGAAGCTACGTCGGTATTTCCCCAAAGAGGAAGGGATGATGCAGCACAGCGGCGGTAGATATTTCCCTCAGATGTGAAACCAAGGTTATCGAACCAGTACGAGAACCAAGCAACACAACATAAACAGCACATGCACACAAATAACAACTACTTGCAACCTGACGTGTAAAAGGGGTTGTCAATCCCTTTCGGGTAGCGGCGCCCCAAGATGGGCAAACGGACGTGAATAAAATTGTAGTCGATTGATAGATCGAATGCCAAGTAAAATAAATAAGAATAAATTGCAGCAAGATATTTTTGTATTTTTGGTTTAATAGATCTGAAAATAAAAGCAAAGGAAAATAGATCGCAAAGGCAAATAATATGAGAAAGAGACCCGGGGGCCGTAGGTTTCACTAGTGGCTTCTCTCGAGAAAAATAGCAAACGGTGGGTGAACACATTACTATTGGGCAATTGATTGAACTTCAAATAATCATGACGATATCCAGGCAATGATCATTACATACGCATCACGTCCAAGATTACTAGACCAACTCCTGCCTGCATCTACTACTATTACTCCACACATCGACCGCTATCCAGCTTGCATCTAGTGTACTGAGTTCATGGAGAAACGGAGTAATACAATAAGAATGGTGACATGATGTAGACAATATCTATCTATGTAGAGATAGACCCCATCGTTTTATCCTTAGTAGCAACGATACATATGTGTCAGTTCCCGTTCTGTCACTGGGATCAAGCACCGTTAGATCGAACCCACTACAAAGAACCTCTTCGCAATGAAAGATAAATAAATCAAGTGGCCAAAGAAAACCCAAATATCGGAGAAGAAATATGAGGCTATAAGCAATCATGCATAAAAAGAGATCAAAGAAAATCAAATACTTTCATGGATATACAAAGATAGATCTGATCATAAACTCAAAGTTCATCGATCCCAACAAACACACTGCAAAAAGAGTAACATCATATGGATCTCCAAGAGACCATTGTATTGAGAATTCAGTGAGAGAGAGGAAGCCATCTAACTACTAACTACGGACCCGAAGGTCTACAAAGAACTACTCACGCATCATAGGGGAGGCACCAATGGAGGTGGTGAACCCCATCCGAGGTGGTGTCTTGATTCGATCTGGTGGTTCTGGATTCTACGGCGGCCGGAATTGATTTTTGTCGGCTCCCCTAGGGTTTCTGGAATATTGGGGTATTTATAGAGCAAAGAGGCGGGCCAGGGGGCACCCGAGGTGGGCACAACCCACCAGGGCGCGCATGGGCCTCCTGGCACGCCCAGGTGGGTTGTGCTCTCCTCGGAGCACTCCCCAGGCATAGCCTTGGCCCATTACGTATCTTCTGGTCCATAAAAAATCTCTGTAAAGTTTCGTAGCATTTGGACTCCGTTTGGTATTGATTTCCTGCGATGTAAAAAACATGCAGAAAACAACAACTGGCACTTGGCACTATGTCAATAGGTTAGTACCAAAAAATGATATAAAATGACTATAACATGATTATAAAACATCCAAGATTGATAATATAACAGCATGGAACAATCAAAAAGTATAAATTCGTTGGAGACATATCAGTCAATATCCATCTTACGGACAGTGTATTGGTAAATCAAGTTGAGACTGTTGCCGCCGTCCATAAGGACTATAGTGAGATGGTATCCGTCGATGATGGGATCGAGTACCAGGGCCACCGAACCTCCATGACGGATACTAGTTGGATGGTCCCTGCGATCGAAGGTGATCGGACAAGCCGACCATGGGTTGAATTTTGGGGCGACATGCTCTACGGTGTAAACGTCCCTTAGTGCGCGCTTGCGCTCCCTCTTTGGGATGTGTGTGACATATATCATGCTCACTGTTTTCACCTCGGGGGGAAACTTTTTCTGTCCCCCTGTGTTTGGAGGGCGGGGTGCATCATCTTCCTTGCTTGGAGGTCCTTTCCCCTTATGTTCGGTATTCAACTTACCAGCCTGTTTAAAGAACTAGCAGTTTTTGTTGGTGTGGTTGGCAGGCTTGTCAGGGTTGCCATGAATCTGGCAAGTCCTATCTAGTATATTGTCCAAATTGGATGGACCGCCTCTATTTACTTTGAACGGCTTCTTCCGCTGACCGGGCTTGGAGCCGCTGAATCCGGCGTTTACCGCCGTATCCTTAGTTTCTTTGTTGTTGTTCCGACGCTTATTTTTGCTACGTCGTGGCCTTCCATTGCCATCCCTGGCCTCAGAGGTGTCGGGGTCACTGGTGCTGTAGTTTCTACGAGCCAACCAGCTATCTTCGCCCGCATAGAAGCGGGTCATAAGTGCAGTAAGAGCTGCCATAGTTTTTGGCTTTTCCTGACCGAGGGGCCAGGCGAGCCATTCGTCACGGACGCTGTGCTTAAAGGCTGCTAAGGCTTTGGCATCCGGACAGTCGACGATGTGGTTCGTTTGATTATTAACCGAGTCCAGAGTGTGCGGGCTGACTCTCCGGGTTGCTGGACTATGTGACTAAGGTCATCAGCGTCCGGTGGCCGGCCATAAGTGCCTTGGAAGTTGTCTCGAAAAGCATCCTCCAAGCCCTCCCAACTGCCAATGGAGTTGTCTGGGAGGCTATTCAACCAGTGTCGTGCTGGTCCTTTTAGTTTTAGGGGAAGGTATTTAATGGCGTGGAGATCATCACCGTGAGCCATGTGAATGTGGAGAAGAAAATCTTCAATCCATAAAGCGGGATATGTCGTTCCATCATATGCCTCGATGTTTATGGGTTTAAACCCTTTTGGAAACTGGTGCTGCATTACCTCATCGGTAAAACACAAGGGGTGTGCGGCGCCTCTATTCGGGCAACATCATGACGGAGTTCGGATGACATCTGTGTTCGGTTCTCGGCCCGAACTTTATTATACTTGTCACGCCAGGCTTGATGGTCGTTGTCTCGTGTTGGAGCACGTCCCCTTGGTCCGTAGATTGATCTGGTCTGGTCGGCTCTATTGTCAAGGTCCTGACATAATTCGTACGTGTAGCCCGGAGCCGCTGCCTCTTTGCCTCTACGGCGAGGTGGCGCGGGCTGGTGTTCGGCATAATTAGCCGCTTTGTCTCTTCCACGTGGTGGTCGATCCGGTTGATCAACATGATTGTATTTTGACGGTATTGGCTCAAGGGCCTCATCGTCGAATTGTGGTACTAACCTATGTTTTGGGTAGCTCTTTGTCGGGCGCTCGAGGCCGTATTCTTCGGCAGCCAGGACCTTGGTCCATCTGTCGTTGAGCGTATCCTGTTTGGCTTGAAGCTGATGTCGTTTCTTTTTCAGGCTTTGCGCGGTGGCGATGAGCTGTCGCTTCAAGCGTTCTTGTTCGAGGGGTTCCTCTGGGATGATAAAATCTTCGTTGTCTTGGCTGACATCCTCGTCGGAGGTAGGTAAATAGTTACTGACTTCTGAATCCTCGTGATCGGGGCTGTATTGACCTTCTTCCCTTTCATCCCGCTCGAACGTAGGTTCAACAGGGTGGTCGGGGTCTTTGGCGTTCTCCGGAGAGTCATTATCTCCGGTTTCGGTATTGCTTTCTTTTTCCGATGCGACCGTGAGCGGCGCCGCTGACATCGGTGCTTTGGTGGTGCCTCGACGGGCTTGTCCTCAACCGGATCTTGAGTGCCATCGTCGTCCTTTTTCTCAGGCGTATCCACCATGTATACGTCGTAAGTAGAAGTGGTCGTCCAACACCCAGTGATAGGCGGGTTTTGGCCTGGTTCGGCTCCGGCATCGTCGTCCATACCGTAGATGTCTTCGGAGGCGTAGTCTATCATGTCGGTTAGATCCTCGACAGTGGCTATTAAATGGGTGGTTGGTGGGACGTAAAATTTCCTGCTCTCAACCCCCAGTTTAGGCTGGGCGTAGTTTGGAAGTGACGCTTCCGTGATGGTGAGAGATCGCATTAGGTCCAGCGCCTCGTTTAGGAGCGAAAGCTGGACAAGTGACTGAGGACCTGCGGAGCTTGGTGCGGTAATCGCCACTTGACCGAGCTTGGTGGACGCAGACCTCGAGAGTTCAGAGTTGACATCCAGAGATGAGTCTGGCTTCCCGATGACAGGGAGAGTCCTGTTTGACTTCGGGCCTGTTGACAGCATGGTCACCTCTGGGTCTCCGACAGGAAGCTCCGTAATGGGAGAGGGTCCGGCAGGGTTTATCCTCCCATCTTCGGACAGAGTGGTCCGCTCTAGATCTAGGGCCAGGGCAGGCACGAGAGTTGATCCTTGAGCGGAATCTAATGGTCGATCCGACGGGCTACCTTCATGTAGATGAGGAGCGCGACCGAGGCCGAGAATCCTTCGAAGACCAAGTCTCCTCGAATATCAGCGATGTAATTCAAACTTCCAAACCTGATCTGGTGACCATGGGCATAGCTGTCGATCTGCTCGAGGTGACCAGTTGAATTGGCAAGCAGAGCGAAGCCGCCAAAAACAAAGAGTTGATCAGGGAGAAAAGTCCCCCCGGAAACAACATCGTCGCTGATGACAAGTCGAGCCATCGATCCTTCTGTCGACGATACAGTGGAACTCTCAATGAAAGCACCAATGTCGGTGTCAAAACCGGCAGATCTAGGGTAGGGGGTCGCGAACTATGCGTCTGAGGATCAATGGTAACAAGGGGATGATGGGGACACAATGTTTACCCAGGTTCGGGCCCTCTTAAAGGAGGTAAAACCCTATGTCATGCTTGATTGTATTAAATGAGTATAGGGGTTACAAGAGTTGATCTACCTCGAGATCGTAATGGCTAAACCCTAGTTGTCTAGCCTATGAGAATTATGATGATCTCTATGGACTAACCCCTCCGGTTTATATACACAACGGAGAGACCTAGGGTTGTACAGAGTCAGTTTGTAAAGGAAGGAAACAACATATCCGGACACCAAACTTGCCTTCCACGCATATAGGAGTCCTACCCGGACACGGGGGAAAGTCTTCTGCTTTATCTTCACGGCCCATCAGTCCGACCCATATCAAATAGTCCGGACACCCGAGGACCCCCTAATCCCGGACTCCCTCACCCCCTAGAGTCCTCCGAACTCACTCTCCGCTCTATGAATTCACAAGTATTCCCCCAACATCAGAATCATCCACGAAAATACTTTTTCACCGCTGCAACCTTCTGTTACTATGAGATCCCATCTTGGGGCCTTTTTCGGCACCCTGCCGGAGGGGGATCAACTCTATTGCCCTTCCGATGAAGCGTGAGTAGTTTACCGCAGAGCTATGGGACCATAGCTAGTAGCTAGATGGCTTCTTCTCTCTCTATGATTCTCAATACCAAGTTCTCCTCGATGTTCTTGGAGATCTATCCGATGTAATATTCTTTTGCAGTGTGTTTGTCGAGATCCGATGAATTGTGGATTTATGATCAGTTTATCTATGAATATTATTTGAATCTTCTCTAAATTCTTATATGCATGATTTGATATCTTTGTATTTCTCTTCTAATTATCGGTTTGGTTTGGCCAACTAGATTGGTTCTTCTTGCAATGGGGGAGGTGCTTAGTTTTGGGTTCAATCTTGTGGTGTCCTCACCCAGTGACAAAGTAGGGGTAGCAAGGAACGTATGTGTATTGTTGCCATCAAGGGTAAAAAGATGGGGTTTTCATCATATTGCTTGATTTTACCCCTCTACCTCATGTCATCTTACTTAAGGCATTACTCAGTTCTTATGAACTTAATACTTTAGATGCATGCTGGATAGCGGTTGATGTGTGGAGTAACAACAGTAGATGCAGAATTGTTTCGGTCTACTTGACGTAGACGTGATGCCTATATGCATAATCATTGCATTGGATGTCGTCATAACTTTGCACATTTCTATCAATTGCTCGACAGTAATTTGTTCACCCACCGTATTATTTGCTTTCAAGAGAGAAGCCTCTAGTTAAACCTATGGCCCCCGGGTCTATTTTCCATCATTTATTTTCAGATTTACAAACCAAAAAGACCCTAAAATACCTTTCTGCCATTTATTTGTTTTTACTTAGTTTTACGTTTTAGTAATATTTTATATCTATGTCTATCAGATCTCATCCTTGCAAGTGATCGTGAAGGGATTGACAACCCCTTTATCGCGTTGGGTGCAAGTGTTTGATTGTTTGTGCAGGTGCATAGATTGGAGACTTGCTTGTACCTCCTACTGGATTGATACCTTGGTTCCCAAATTGAGGGAAATACTTATCTCTACTTTGCTGCATCACCCTTTCCTCTTCAAGGAAAAAACCAACACAAGCTCAAGAATTGGCAATGTGTATGATATCAATGTCTTCCTTCAACACATGCTCTCTGAGAAAGTAATGGCGGATCTGAATGTGCTTGGTCTTTGAGTGCTGAACTTGTTTGTGAGCAATCTTGATGGCACTTTCATTGTCGCAGTAGAGGGGCACATTTTTCATGTTAATGCCATAGTCCTTGAGGGTTTGCTTCATCCAGAGAAGCTGAGCGCAGCAAGATCTAGCAGCAATGTATTCAGATTCAGCAGTGGAGAGTGACACATGGTTCTGCTTCTTTGAAGACCAACAGACAAGAGATCGTCCAAGAAAATGACATGTGCCTGATGTAGACTTGCGATCAACCTTGTCACCAGCATAATCAGCATCTGAGAATCCAGCTAGATCAAACTCTGAGCCCTTTGGATACCATAATCCTAGCGTTGGGGTGTGAGCCAAATATCGAAGTATTTGCTTCACCGCGAGGCGATGTGACTCCTTTCTGCCGCTTGGAATCGGGCACACATGCAAATGCTAAGCATTATATCTGGCCTGGATGCACATAGGTACAATAAAGAACCATTCATGAAGCGGTGTAGCTTTTGATCGAACTTTTTACCATTGTCTTCGGGGCCCAGTTGGCCTTTGGTTGGCATTGGCGTCTTGTAACCTTTGCAATCTTGCATACCAAACTTCTTGAGACAATCTTTGAGGTATTCTTCTTGTGATATGAAGATGTCGTTTCTCCATTGACAGATTTTAAGACCAAGGAAGAATTTCAGTTCTCCATCATGGACATCAGATATTGCTCTTGCATCATATGCCTGAACTCATCACTATATATTTTGTCAGTGCCGCCGAAGATAATGTCATCCACATAGATTTGGCATATAAACAACTCTCCATCATATGTCTTCGTGAAGAGTGTGGGATCTAGGGAACTAGCTTTGAAGCCTTTGCTCTTCAGGAAGTCTTTGAGTGTGTCGTACCAAGCGCGGGGAGCTTGTTTGAGGCCATTGATGACCCACAAGTATAGGGGATCAATTGTAGCTCTTTTCGACAAGTAAGAGTGTCGAGCCCAACGAGGAGCAGAAGGAAATGACAAGTGGTTTTCAGCAAGGTGAAAGGATCGATATGGTTGACTAGAGGGGGGGGGGGGTGAATAGGCACTAACTAATTTTAAGCTTTTCTTTACCAATTTAAACTTTGCAATAATATAGGTTGTCTAGATGTGCAACTATGTGAGCAACCTATATGATGCAATGACAACTAACACAAGAGCACGCAAGGATATAACACAAGAAGCTTGCAAAAGTAAAGGCACGAAATAACCAAGAGTCGAGCCGGTGGAGACGAGGATGTGTTACTAAAGTTCCTTCCTTTTGAGCGGAAGTACGTCTCCGTTAGAGTGGTGTGGAGGCACAATGCTCCCCAAGAAGCCACTAGGGTCACCGTATTCTCCTCACACCCTCACACAATGCGAGATGCCGTGATTCCACTATTGGTGCCCTTGAAGGCGGCGACCGGACCTTTACAAACAAGGTTGGGGCAATCTCCACAACAATTGGAGGCTCCCAACAACACCACGAAGCTTCACCACAATGGAGTATGGCTTCGGGGTGACCTCAACCGTATAGGGTGCTCAAGCACCCAAGAGTAACCAGATCCGCTAGGGATAAGAGAGGGAATCAAATTTCTCTTGGTGGAAGTGTAGATCGGGCTTCTCAACCAATCCCGAGCAAATCAACAAGTTTGATTGGCTAGGGAGAGAGATCGGGCGAAAGTGGAGCTTGGAGCAACAGTGGAGCTTTGGGGGAAAGAGGTAGGTCAACTTTGGGGAAGAAGACACCTATATATAGTGAGGGAACCAATCCAACCGTTACCCCACTGAACAGCCACGCACAGAGCGGTACTACCGCTTGGGCAGGGCGGTACTACCGCTTAAGAGTGGTACTACTGCTTAAGAGCGGTACTACCGCTCCCACCCAGCGGTACTGCCGTGCTGACGAGGAGGTCAGGGTCCTGGCCCCAGAGTGGTACTACCGCGGGAGTAGGAGCGGTACTACCGCTTGGAGCGGTACTACCGCCACTACTGCCGGACTTAGTATCGTAAAACCCGACACGAAAAACACCGGTCTCGAGTCGAGGCGGTAGTAGCCCGGAACCACTGCGGTACTACGGCCGAAGCCCACAGCGTACTACCGCTCGGAGCGTACTACGGCTTGAGTGCTTGGTACTACCGTGAGGACCGCAGTACTACCACTGGGCAGGTCGGGCAGGCACAGTGGCAAGGAAAGGCTGCTCCATCGAAGCGGAAGGAAAACATCGGGTGTGATCTGAGATGTATGCGTGTTGATTCCATCCTAGCCTTACCAAAGCGGATCCCTCTTGATAGTACGGTGACTCCTCTGAAACTAGTCCACCAACAAAGAAACGAAGGAGCTACACCGTCTTGAATAACACACCGAGGGGAGGTAATCGTCTCGTGCCAATGGATGAATCTCTGAAAGAACTTAACGCATAAGCGATTAGTCTGCAAAAGCATTGTCATCAATCACCAAAACATCTTGGGGATAAATATGCCCTTACAATCTCCCCTTTTTGGTGGATTGATGACAATACGGATTTGCACAAACATGAGAGATATAGGACACGGCATAAAAACCCCACCGTCCTAAAATGTAGATGGGCTCCCCTAGATGTGTGCTATCTAGATAAGTGCTTTGGACTGCACGGCACACATACTAGGATCAATGCTCCCCTACATTTTAGAGTCCCACCAATCACCTAAGCGGGGTATATGAGAGGAGCATAGATAACTTAACAGGATAAGCATGCAACTCATAAGCTAGATAGTGACATACATAAAGATACTGGAAAGATAAGGTAGCATATGTCTCACACCATATGACGGGAATTTAGGTCTCACTGACACAAACCAAACAAAGCAAACTGCGAAGAAAGCACAAACACAGAAGACGGAAGACACAAACACAAGGCACAAATCCCTAAACTCTCTCCCCCTTTGGCATCGAGACACCAAAAAAAGGGAGTGTTGCTACGGCTCCACGTGATAGCAATAGAGGGACACACACATCAGATCTCAGCGGGATCATCTGCGCCACCGTCGTCAGTCGGGAAGTGCTCGGCATCAGAATCGGTCCACGGGCAGTGCTGCTGAATCCACTCCTCCTCCTCGATGGCTGGTCCTCGGACCCACTTTATTAGCTATAGCACCCAAGCGACGCATGAGCTCCTTGTGGCGACCTCGGGCCTTCTTCTCAGCCACATGAGTCATGTACTGACCGTGAGACTCCATGCAGAACAGCTTCTTCATCTTGAGCTTGAGCTTCTTTGCCCAAGAGGGCTCTGTCCCAGAAGGCACGTAGTCATCATCATCATCCTCAGCCTCAGTCTCCTCCTCGGTCTTCATGGCAGTAGCAGACGAAGGAACTCCGGTCTTAGGGGCCTGAGTGCCCTAGTTATCCTTCTTCCTCAGACGCTTGATGTCGTGAGAAACCAACTCTCTAGTCTCCAGCATCACCTTGGGATAGACACGAGCCTGTGCCTTCTCAATAAGCAGCATGATGAACGGACCATAAATCGGGCACTTGCGCTCGGAGATAGCAGATAACAGTTCAGACCACATAACATGAGAGATATCCAGGGACTCTTCGGTGTTCTATTCCTTCTGACGCTGGCAAAAGAGAAGCATGTCCACGAGATAGGAGTGAACCATATCCAGATTCCCGATACGAGGGAAAAGAGTCTCTCGAAGACACGGTGAAGGATATCCAGAAAGGCAGGCAGCTCATAAGTTTCCTTCTTCGTCTCAGGGTTGATCCTCAAAGTGCAGTAGGGCCACAGAGCTTGCTTGTGAGTGGAGTTGGTGTTGTGGTGTGGGCGGAAGCCGAAAGGAGACTCAAGTCCTAGATCTTTCACCCCAATCAAATCCATGAAAGCTTTCCACTTGACTGAAAGCAACTTGCCATTGGTCAACCAAGTCGATTATCCTGTCCTCATCGGTCCGAGATGAACCGTGGCATAGAATTGGGCCACAATATCAGCATCAAAATCTTTGTTGAATTGCATGACCGCAAGAATATTCAGTTGAGTGCACATCTGAAGAGCTTCACCAAAGTATTCAGGATCCTTCTCCATATGGTCGGTGTCGATGGAGTGCACGTTGACAAAGAGGTTCTTCTTGGCCTTGAGAACATCAAAGAAGATTGTGAACTGAAACCTGTTCCAGAACGGACGGTTGACCAAAGAGGGATCTTGGTCTGCCTCATATGGGTTGCGGCGACGCCTTGCCCAGAACTCCTTGGGTTGCATTTCTGGCACGGTTTTGCCAGAGTGCTTCGGCTTGACACCAGTCTTCTTTTGGAGTTGAGGTGGAGGTGGAGCACTTGAGGAACCTCCGGCAGACTCAATGGTGCTGATAACGCTTGGACGAGGCACGACCGGGTTGACACGACGAGCCCGATGCTCAGAACCTCATCACCGGAACCACACACAAGAACACGCATAAACAACCGGAAAGAACGAGCATAAGCCATAAAACACGAGCAAAAGATTACCGAGAGGTAAGAGCATTGTGGAAACTGGTAGAGGGCGGTAGTACTGCGTGACTGCGAGCGGCAGTACCGCTCCAAGCGGTAGTACCGCTCCAGAGGGAGCGGTAGTACCGCTCGAGACGGGGAAACAACAGTTTCCTACTACCGTGGTCAGATCCGGCACTACCGTACTAGAAGCTTTCTCCATCCTACTCAAGCCTAGATTTGGCCAAACATCAATCCAAAATACTCCAACCAAACATCAATCCAAACTGCCTAGAAGCTTTCTCCATCCTACTCAAGCCTAGATTTGGCCAAAAATCTAGAGATGCAACCGCTATTGCCCCTAAGATGCTAGATTGGAAATCTAGACAAGAAGAAAGAGGGAATGGGGCAACCCGAGCATCCATGGCAAAAGGACAAGGTGGGGATCGTCTCCACCGAAGGAAATTGAGAGGAACGCCCGAGAGGGAGATCCGCCGAGCCCTCCAGGCGCCGTTGCTTTGGAGAGAGGAACAGAGCGAGGGGGCATGCGAATGGGTATGGGGGAGAAGAAAACTCCCCTGCCCCCGATATAACCCCCTGCCCATGCCTCACAGTGGTAGTACCGCGCTGGAAGCCGGTAGTACCGCTCGGAGCGGTAGTACCGCTCGCCACCAGCGGTAGTACCGCTCAGCAACCAGATGGCCTCTAAACACATGGCTAAAGCACCAACGAGACGAGAAGGCAAGGCCAAGAAAAAGGAAAGACCAACAAGGCAACACACACACTAACAACGGTCCAGAACCCACTTATTCAAAACAACCACATGAAAGCAAAGCGAGCTCGGCCTCTCTCAAGAGAGGGCGATGGCCGGAGCCACCTATGTTTGAGTCAATTGGTATGGCACCGCGAAGAATTATCCTTGGGCCCATGACCAAAACTCGTCTTTGAAGCACAAGTACCATAAAAAATGGCTAATGTGAAAGAGTTGATCATTTTATGCATAATGGGGGAGGAGAATTCATTGAGAGAACAACACTCCCCTATGTCCATGCCTACACCTAAACTAGACACCAAGTTGAGTGAGGTGGGGTGTGCAAGGGTTCAAGTCACATTGCTCGAATCAATGATATTTAGCTCATGCCTTAACTCGCGAAATCTTGCTTCATCCAAGGGCTTCGTGAAAATAACAGCATGGTTATCATGAGTGTTGACATACTTGATCTCGATCTCCCCTCGCCTAATGTGACCCCGGATGAAATGATACCGAATCTCAATATGCTTCGTCTTGAAGTGTTGCACGGGTTGAGGGAAATCTTGATGGCACTTTCGTTGTCACACCAAAGAGGCACTTTGTCACAAATGACCTTGTATTCCTTTAAAGTTTGCCTCATCCGTAAGAGTTGTGCACAACAACTACCGCCGCCACATATTCTGCTTGATTGGACGAGAGAGACACACAACTTTGCTTCTTGGAAGACCAACTCACCAAAGAGCACCCAAGAAATCGGCACCCTCCTAAGTGGACTTCCTATCCACTTTGTCTCCCGCCTAATCGAACTGTAAATCCTTCAAGCTTGAAGTTTTCCCTCTTGGGTACCATAAGCCAAAGTTTGGGGTATGAGCCAAATATCGAAAGATTCGCTTGACCGCCACATAGTGACTTTCCTTGGTGCGGCTTGAAACCATGCACACATCCCCACACTCAACATGATATCCGGTCTAGATGCACAAAGGTAAAGCAAGGAGCCAATCATGGAGCGATATACCTTTTGATCCACCGCTTTACCATTGGGATCAATGTCAAGTTGGCACTTGGTAGGCATTGGTTTAGTAGCCGGCTTGACATCACTTAGCTTGAATCTTTTTAGCATGTCTTGAGTGTATTTGGCTTGGTTGATGAAGGTTCCTTCTCTTCTTTGTTTGATATCAAAACCAAGGAAGAACTTCAACTCTCCCATCAAAGACATCTTGAACTTGGAGGTCATGAGAGCGGCAAATTCCTCATTGAAAGCTTTGTTAGGAGAACCAAAGATAATATCATCAACATATAGTTGGCATACAAACAACTCCCCTTTGACCTTCTTAGTAAAAAGAGTGGGATTGAATAGCCCCACCTCAAATCCACGATCTTGTAACAACTCGGTAAGGTGGTCATACCACGCACGTGGGGCTTGTTTAAGGCCATAGAGTGCCTTATTGAGTTGATACACATGATCCAGGAAGTAGGGATCCTCGAACCCGGGGGGTTGCTTGACATAGACCAACTCATTAATAGGACCATTAAGAAAAGCATTTTTCACATCCATTTGTTGCAACTTAAAGTTGTGATGGGAAGCATAAGCAATCAACAAACGTATGGATTCAAGACGAGCAATGGGAGCAAAGGTTTCACCGTAGTCGATACCCTCGACTTGGGAGTAGCCTTGTGCTACCAATCTTGCCTTGTTGCGTAACGATGTTCCCATGAGCATCTTGCTTGTTCTTGAAGATCCACTTGGTTCCAATGACGTTGTGGTCCCCCGATGGCCTTGGCACTAATCTCCACACCTTGTTGTACTCGAAGTTGTTGAGTTCTTCATGCATGGCATTGAGCCAATCCGAGTCTTGGCGCCTCATAGACCTTTTGAGGTTCAACACAAGAGACAAACGCGTGATGTTCACAATAGTTTGCTAATTTTCTACGAGTGCTTACCCCCTTTCTTAGGCTTCCAACCACATTTTCCATGAGATGGCCTTGGGTGGTGAGCTTGGAAGCAATCTTCGCGGCACGACGCTCTAATTCCTCTTCGGGTGTGGAAGGAGGAGGGTTAACTTGATTATCTTGAGCGCCGTCTTGAGCTTGTTCTAGATCTTGAGCTTGCTCATGATCTTGAACTTTCTCGAGGGGGAGAACTTGACCTTGGGCATCATTTAGAGGTTCACCACCATCTTGAGGTTGATCTTGCCCTTGGTCTTGTTCACGAGGTTGAGGGCCTTCACTTTGTTCTTCAGAAGCGAGTGGGTCTTGGGGAGGTGATGGCTCCACTCGAGTGGACCATTGTCCTTCTCCTTCGGCCACAAGGGGTTCCTCAATGGGTAGAATATGACCAATACCCATTCTTCTTATGGCTTGGGGAGGAATTTCATCACCTACATCACAAGTGCCACTTTGCTCCACTTGGGAGCCGTTATTTTAAATCAAACTCCACGTTACACGTCTCCTCAATGAGTCTGGTGGACTTGTTGAGGACACGGTAAGCATGAGAGTTTGTAGCATAACCAACAAATATGCCCTCATGAGCTCTAGCCTCAAATTTAGACAAATGAACACCTTTCTTGAGAATGAAACACTTACAACCGAACACCCGGAAGTACTTGAGGTTGGGCTTGTTGCCGGTGAGTATCTCATAAGGAGTCTTGTTCAAGCCTTTGCGGAGATAGAGCCAATTGGATGCATGACATGCGGTGTTGATGGCTTCGACCCAAAAGTTGTATGGAGACTTGAACTCCGCCATCATGGTCCTTGCCGCATCCATCAACGTCCGGTTCTTCCTCTCCGCAACACCATTTTGTTGAGGTGTATATGGAGCATCATATTGGTGCTTGATCCCCTCATCACTAAGAAACTCATCCAAGGTGTAGTTCTTTAACTCGGTGCCGTTGTCACTTCTGATTGTCAAGATCTTTGCATTACGTTGACGTTGAACTTCATTTGCAAAGTCGATGACGGTTTGTTGAGTCTCACTCTTCCTCTTGAAGAAGTATACCCAAGTGTATCTTGAATAATCATCCACAATAACCAAGCAATACTTTCTACCTCCAAGACTATCAAAAGATGGAGGCCCAAAGAGATCCATGTGAAGGAGCTCCAAGGGTCTCTTCGAGTAGATGATGGTCGTGGGAGGGTGAGCCTTCTCATGAAGCTTTCCTTCAATACAAGCACTACAAGCACGATCTTTGGCAAAACTAACATTTGTTAGTCCACGGACATGGTCCCCCTTGAGAAGACTTTGCAAAGATCTCATATTGACGTGGGCCAAACGGCGATGCCAAAGCCATCCCACGTCAACTTTAGCCATTAGGCATGTCGCGGTCTTAGTGGGTCGCTTCAAAAAGTTAATCACATAGAGACCATTCTCGACATGCCCAACAAAGGCTACTTTAAGAGTCTTGCTCCACAAGAGGGCCACTGTATCAATGTCAAAGAAGGTAGCAAAACCCATGAGTGCAAGTTGACGAACAGAAAGCAAATTGTATGCAAGGGAATCAACAAGCATGACTTTCTCGATCGTTAGATCATGAGAAATGACAACCTTGCCAAGACCCAATACCTTAGAATGTGAGGCATCACCCCGCTGAACATTGGTTGGCATAGATGGAATCTTTTGCACGTCCACCGCCAAGTCCTTGCTTCCGGTCATATGATTTGTTGCTCCACTATCGAGCAACCATCATCCCCCTCCGGAAGCAAACACCTACAAGAGATCAATGCTTGGTTTTAGGTACCTATTTAGTAATGGGTCCTTTGATGTTAGTAACAAGGGCCTTAGGAACCCAAATAGACCTCAATGTACTCATAAGGAGAACCAACGAATTTAGCATAAACATGTCCATCACTAGCACGACACAACACATATGACGGGTTAAAGTCGCCGTCTTTGTTGGAGGGAATGCTTTTGCCCTTTTGGACGCCAACTCTCTTCCCTCTTTCTTTCTTCTCCTTAGGAGCACCCTCTCCCTCTTTCACAAAAGTTTTCTTGAGAGGAGGAGGACGTTTGGTCTTGTCGTTCTTCTTCTTCTTGCTCTTGGACTTGGGTGCAAACCCAATTCCTTCCTTGGCCACAACTTCCTTTTGATTGCTCAAAAGGTCATTGAGGTTCTTCTCACCTTGAATGCATGTCACAAGGCCTTTCTCAAGTTGATCCTTCAATTTGGCATTCTCCTCCACAAGATGCACATGCTCACAACACGGGTTAGTAGCACAAGTATTATCAATTAATATCATGTGTGGGAATGTGGTCTTTTCCTTGGTTAGCTTAACTTGGAGTTGAGCATGAGACTCCTTGAGGTTAGCGTGAGCACCCTTCAAGACCTTGTGGGCCTTGTCAAGTATCTCAAACTCCTCTTTGAGTCTAGCATGATCAACCCCAAGTTTAGTCTTCTCGGAAGTTAACACATGATACACAACAAGAGCATGATCAAGATCTTTCTTTAACTTAGCATGGTCATCGTTGTGTGACTCCTCAAAAGTCAAACGATGCACACGCTCTTCCTCAAGAGCATTAGAGAGATTCGATATCTCATAGGCATAGTCACGACTATGACCTTCCATCTTAGAGATGGTATCTTCGTGAGCCTCGATCATGTCATTGGCCTCACCAAGTTGTTCCAAGAGAGCAACAAAATGCTTCTTGGACTTGCCCTTGAGCTTACTCATAAAAGACTCCAATTCATTCACTTCATCATTAGACCCATCATGTTCATCAATGCAATCCTCCGAGGAGGGATTAGTAATGATGGTAGTAGTGATGTTGGGGTTTACCTTGTTTGAAGCTTTAGCCATGAGGCACTTGGCGATGATGTTCTCGTTGGGTGAATCAAAGAGTGACGCCGGGGAGTAGTAGCAATGGCAGCGGATGCCATGGCCATTGCTTCTCCGCTTTCATCATCATCGTCATCCTCTTGGTATTCTTCTTGAACCACCAACCCACGAGTGGGAGTCTTCTTGGTGAAGTTGTTCTTGTTGGGGAAGGACTTGGCTTTGTCTTTTCGGATGAACTTGCCACCATTGTCTTCCCGTTTCTCGTAAGGACAATCCGCAACGAAATGGATCACATTGCCACAGTTGAAGCAAGTTCTAACTCGTTGCTTGCCCTTGACGCCACTTGAGTTGTTCTTGTTGAAGTTGGTTCTTATATTCTTTTTGCTCCAAAATTGTCTTGAAGCAAGAGCCATGTGCTCATGATAATCATATTTGGTGTCTTCGGGGTTGCTCTCCTCATCTTCCACTTCTTCCTCTCCATCCATAATAACCTTGGCCTTCAACGCAAGGCTGGGCTTCTTTTCCCTTTGAGAACGGAGCACCGCATTGTCGGCGGTCTTGTCCAAGATGCTCATTGCAACGAACTCATCCAAAACTTCGCTTGAGGTCATGGAGTGGAAGTCCGGTCTTTGACAGATGACGGAGGACATGGCCTTGTTGTAGGGAATCATGGCCTTGAGGAACTTGCGCTTGATCCAATTGTCATCCATGTCCTTGCTTCCATGATCTCGGAGTGAGACCGTGAGTTTGGTCACTCTTCGAAAGAGCTCACGAGGTTCTTCATCTTCTTTCATTGCAAACTCATCGGCTTCATCTTGCACCACTTCATAGTTGGAGCATTGAATGCTAGCACTTCCTCGATAGAGAGACACAACACATTTCCATGCGTCTTTAGCCATGGCATGAGGTCAAAGATGAGGGAGATCTTCGGAAGAATTGCATCTTGGATGATGAAGAGAGCACTCTCATTGAATTGATTATCCACGGCTTCTCGAAGGGTGAAGTTGCTTGGGTCATGAGGATAGAAACCTTCTTCAATGATTCTCCAAAGGTTAGTATTCACATGTTTTAAATGACGCTTGAAGCGGTAAACCCAAGAATCAAAATCTGCATGTTTCTCATACTTAGGAGGAGGACCGGCATGATTTAAATGAGTAGAGGGAATCGGCCCTCCATAAATTGGAGGTTCCACATGGGCAAAGATGCCGGTGCCATTTCTACCACTAGTAGAAGGACTCTTTTTCACTGTTAGCTTCCCCTTGTCGGAGGTAGCATCCGTCACCTTGTTAGTGGGATCACCCACTTTCATAGGCGAGGTGGACGGTTTGAGTCCTTCGAGAAATTTAGTAAGACATGCTTTCAACCTTGAGTCGTCATGGAGTCTCTCAATGTGTCTAGAGCCACATTGAGATCCTCACGAGACCAAGGTTCCCCATCGACCATAGACACCGGAGTGCTCCTCTGCACCGTCCTGTGGTGTCAACCATACTCTTCAGACGGCAAAGTACTTAATAAAGAGACAAGGCTCTGATACCAATTGAAAGGATCGATATGGTTGACTAGAGGGGGGTGAATAGGCAACTAACAATTTTTAAGCTTTTCTTTACCAATTTAAACTTTGCAATAATATAGGTTGTCTATATGTGCAACTATGTGAGCAACCTATATGATGCAATGACAACTAACACAAGAGCAAGCAAGGATATAACACAAGAAGCTTGCAAAAGTAAAGGCACGAAATAACCAAGAGTGGAGCCGGTGGAGACGAGGATGTGTTACCAAAGTTCCTTCCTTTTAAGGGGAAGTACGTCTCCGTTAGAGCGGTGTGGAGGCACAATGCTCCCCAAGAAGCCACTAGGGAAACTGTATTCTCCTCACGCCCTCACACAATGCGAGATGCCGTGATTCCACTATTGGTGCCCTTGAAGGCGGCGACCGGACCTTTACAAACAAGGTTGGGGCAATCTCCACAACAATTGGAGGCTCCCAACAACACCACGATGCTTCACCACAATGGAGTATGGCTTCGGGGTGACCTCAACCATCTAGGGTGCTCAAGCACCCAAGAGTAACAAGATCCGCTAGGGATAAGAGAGGGAATCAAATTTCTCTTGGTGGAAGTGTAGATCAGGGCCTTCTCAACCAATCCCGAGCAAATCAACAAGTTTGATTGGCTAGGGAGAGAGATCGGGCGAAAGTGGAGCTTGGAGAAACAGTGGAGCTTTGGGGGAAAGAGGTAGGTCAACTTTGGGGAAGAAGACACCTATATACAGTGAGGGAACCAATCCAACCGTTACCCCACTGAACAGCCACACACAGAGCGGTACTACCGTTTGGGCGCGGTACTACCGCTCCCACCCAGTGATCTTGCCCGTCTTGTGAGGAGGTCGTGGTCCTGGCCCCAGTGGTACTACTGCTGGGAGTAGGAGCGGTACTACCGCTTGAGCGGTACTACCGCCACTCTTGCCGGACTTAGTACCGTAAAACCCGACACGAAAAACACCGGTCTCGAGTCGAGGCGGTAGTAGCCGGAACCAACTGCGGTACCTGGCCGAAGCCCACAAGCGGTACTACCGCTCGGGGAGCGGTACTACGGCTTGAGTGCTTTGGCGGTACTACCGCTGAGGACCGCGGTACTACCACTGGGGCAGGTCAGGGCAGGCACAGGGCAAGGAAAGGCTGCTCCATCGAAGCGGAAGGAAAACATCGGGTGTGATACAGATGTGTACGTGTTGATTCCATCCTAGCCTTACCAAAGCGGATCCCCTCTTGATAGTACGGTGACTCCTACGAAACTAGTCCACCAACAAAGAAACGAAGGAGCTACACCGTCTTGAATAACACACCGAGGGGAGGTAATCGTCTCGTGCCAATGGATGAATCTCTGAAAGAACTTAACGCAAACGATTAGTCTGCAAAAGCATTGTCATCAATCACCAAAACATCTTGGGGATAAATATGCCCTTACAATCTCCCCCTTTGGTGGATTGATGACAATACGGATTTGCACAAACATGAGAGATATAGGACACGCCAAAAAACCCCACCGTCCTAAAATGTAGATGGGCTCCCCCTAGATGTGTGCTATCTAGATAAGTGCTTTGGACTGCACGGCACACATACTAGGATCAACGCTCCCCCTACATTTTAGAGTCCGACCAATCACCTAAGCAGGGTATATGAGAGGAGCATAGATAACTTAACAGGATAAGCATGCAACTCATAAGCTAGATAGTGACATACATAAAGATACTGGAAAGATAAGGTAGCATATGTCTCACACCATATGACGGGAATTTAGGTCTCACTGACACAAACCAAACAAAGCAAACTGCGAAGAAAGCACAAACACAGAAGACGGAAGACACAAACACAAGGCACAAATCCCTAAACTCTCTCCCCCTTTGGCATCGAGACACCAAAAAGGGAGTGTTGCTACGGCTCCAGGTGATAGCAATAGAGGGACACACACATCAGATCTCAGCGGGATCATCTGTGCCACCGTCGTCAGTCAGGAAGTGCTCGACATCAGAATCGGTCCACGGGCAGTGCTGCTGAATCCACTCCTCCTCCTCCTCGATGGCTGGTCCTCAGACCCACTGTTAACTGTAGCACCCAACTGACACATGAGCTCCTTGTGGCGACCTCGGGCCTTCTTCTCAGCCACATGAGTCATGTACTGACCGTGAGACTCCATGCAGAACAGCTTCTTCATCTTGAGCTTGAGCTTCTTTGCCCAAGAGGGCTCTGTCCCAGAAGGCACGTAGTCATCATCATCATCCTCGGCCTCCTCTCCTCCTCGGTCTTCATGGCAAGAGCGCATTTAAGGAACTCCGGTCTTAGGGGCCTGAGTGCCCTAGTTATCCTTCTTCCTCAGACGCTTGATGTCGTGAGAAACCAACTCTCTAGTCTCCAGCATCACCTTGGGATAGACACGAGCCCAGGCCTTCTCAATAAGCAGCATGATGAACGGACCATAAATCGGGCACTTGCGCTCGGAGATAGCAGATAACAGTTCAGACCACATAACATGAGAGATATCCAGGGACTCTTCGGTGTTCTATTCCTTCTGACGCTGGCAAAAGAGAAGCATGTCCACGAGATAGGAGTGAACCATATCCAGATTCCCGATACGAGGGAAAAGAGTCTCTCTGAAGACACGGTGAAGGATATCCAGAAAGGCAGGCAGCTCATAAGTTTCCTTCTTCGTCTCAGGGTTGATCCTCAAAGTGCAGTAGGGCCACAGAGCTTGCTTGTGAGTGGAGTTGGTGTTGTGGTGTGGGCGGAAGCCGAAAGGAGACTCAAGTCCTAGATCTTTCACCCCAATCAAATCCATGAAAGCTTTCCACTTGACTGAAAGCAACTTGCCATTGGTCAACCAAGTCAGTGTCCTGTCCTCATCAGTCCCGAGATGAACCGTGGCATAGAATTGGGCCACAATATCAGCATCAAAATCTTTGTTGAATTGCATGACCGCAAGAATATTCAGTTGAGTGCACATCTGAAGAGCTTCACCAAAGTATTCAGGATCCTTCTCCATATGGTCGGTGTCGATGGAGTGCACGTTGACAAAGAGGTTCTTCTTAGCCTTGAGAACATCAAAGAAGATTGTGAACTGAAACTTGTTCCAGAACGGACGGTTGACCAAAGAGGGATCTTGGTCTGCCTCATATGGAGTTCTTGACGCCTTGCCCAGAACTCCTTGGGTTGCATTTCTGGCACGGTTTTGCCAGAGTGCTTCGGCTTGACACCAGTCTTCTTTTGGAGTTGAGGTGGAGGTGGAGCACTTGAGGAACCTCCGGCAGACTCAGTGGTGCGGTAACGCTTGGACGAGGCACGACCGGGGTTGACACGACGAGCCTGATGCTCAGGAACCTCATCACCTGGAACCACACACAAGAACACGCAAACAACCAGAAAGAACGAGCATAAGCCATAAAACACGAGCAAAAAGATTACTGAGAGGTAAGAGCATTGTGGAAACTGGTAGAGGGCGGTAGTACCGTGACCTGCGAGCGGTAGTACCACCCCAAGTGGTAGTACCACTCCACAGAGAGCGGTAGTACCGCTCGAGACGGGGAAACAACAGTTTCCTACTACCGTGGTCAGATCCGGCACTACCGTACTAGAAGCTTTCTCCATCCTACTCAAGCCTAGATTTGGCCAAACATCAATCCAAAATACTCCAACCAAACATCAATCCAAACTGCCTAGAAGCTTTCTCCATCCTACTCAAGCCTAGATTTGGCCAAAAATCTAGAGATGCAACTGCTATTGCCCCTAAGATGCTAGATTGGAAATCTAGACAAGAAGAAAGAGGGAATGGGGGCAATACCGACATCCATGGCAAAAGGACAAGGTGGGGATCGTCTCCACCGAAGGAAATTGAGAGGAACGCCCCGGAGAGGGAGATCCGCCGGAGCCCTCCCGCGGCGCCGGTTGCTGGAGAGAGGAACAGAGCGAGGGGGCATGCGAATGGGTATGGGGGAGAAGAAAACTCCCCTGCCCCCGATATAACCCCCTGCCCATGCCTCACAGTGGTAGTACCGCGCTGGAAGCCGGTAGTACCTTCGAGCGATAGTACTGCTTCGCCACCAGCGGTAGTACCGCTCAGCAACCAGATGGCCTCTAAACACACGGCTAAAGCACCAACGAGACGAGAAGGCAAGGCCAAGAAAAAGGAAAGACCAACAAGGCAATACACACACTAACAACGGTCCAGAACCCACTTATTCAAAACAACCACACGAAAGCAAAGCGAGCTCTGGCCTCTCTCAAGAGAGGGCGATGGCCGGAGCCACCTATGTTTGAGTCAATTGGTATGGCACCGCGAAGAATTATCCTTGGGCCCATGACCAAAACTCGTCTTTGAAGCACAAGTACCATAAAAAATGGCTAATGTGAAAGAGTTGATCATTTTATGCATAATGGGGGGAGGGAGAATTCATTGAGAGAACAACACTCCCCCTATGTCCATGCCTACACCTAAACTAGACACCAAGTTGAGTGAGGTGGGGTGTGCAAGGGTTCAAGTCACATTGCTCGAATCAATGATATTTAGCTCATGCCTTAACTCGCGAAATCTTGCTTCATCCAAGGGCTTCGTGAAAATAACAGCATGGTTATCATGAGTGTTGACATACTTGATCTCGATCTCCCCTCGCCTAATGTGACCCCGGATGAAATGATACCGAATCTCAATATGCTTCGTCTTGAAGTGTTGCACCGGGTTGAGGGAAATCTTGATGGCACTTTCGTTGTCACACCAAAGAGGCACTTTGTCACAAATGACACTGTATTCCTTTAAAGTTTGCCTCATCCGTAAGAGTTGTGCACAACAACTACCGGCCGCCACATATTCTCGCTTGATTGGACGAGAGACACACAACTTTGCTTCTTGGAAGACCAACTCACCAAAGATCACCCAAGAAACTGGCACCCTCCTGTAGTGGACTTCCTATCCACTTTGTCTCCCGCCCAATCGGAATCCGTAAATCCTTCAAGCTTGAAGTTTTCCCCTCTTGGGTACCATAAGCCAAAGTTTGGGGTATGAGCCAAATATCGAAAGATTCGCTTGACCGCCACATAGTGACTTTCCTTCGGTGCGGCTTGAAACTGTGCACACATCCCCACACTCAACATGATATCCGGTCTAGATGCACAAAGGTAAAGCAAGGAGCCAATCATGGAGCGATATACCTTTTGATCCACCGCTTTACCATTGGGATCAATGTCAAGTTGGCACTTGGTGGGCATTGGTTTAGTAGCCGGCTTGACATCACTTAGCTTGAATCTTTTAGCATGTCTTGAGTGTATTTGGCTTGGTTGATGAAGGTTCCTTCTCTTCTTTGTTTGATATCAAAACCAAGGAAGAACTTCAACTCTCCCATCAAAGACATCTTGAACTTGGAGGTCATGAGAGCGGCAAATTCCTCATTGAAAGCTTTGTTAGGAGAACCAAAGATAATATCATCAACATATAGTTGGCATACAAACAACTCCCCTTTGACCTTCTTAGTAAAAAGAGTGGGATTGAATAGCCCCACCTCAAATCCACGATCTTGTAACAACTCGGTAAGGTGGTCATACCACGCATACGTGGGGCTTGTTTAAGGCCATAGAGTGCCTTATTGAGTTGATACACATGATCCAGGAAGTAGGGATCCTCGAACCCGGGGGGTTGCTTGACATAGACCAACTCATTAATAGGACCATTAAGAAAAGCATTTTTCACATCCATTTGTTGCAACTTAAAGTTGTGATGGGAAGCATAAGCAATCAACAAACGAATGGATTCAAGGCGAGCAATGGGAGCAAAGGTTTCACCGTAGTCGATACCCTCGACTTGGGAGTAGCCTTGTGCTACCAATCGTGCCTTGTTGCTAACGATGTTCCCATGAGCATCTTGCTTGTTCTTGAAGATCCACTTGGTTCCAATGACGTTGTGGTCCCCCGATGGCCTTGGCACTAATCTCCACACCTTGTTGTACTCGAAGTTGTTGAGTTCTTCATGCATGGCATTGAGCCAATCCGAGTCTTCGAGCGCCTCATAGACCTTTTGAGGTTCAACACAAGAGACAAACGCGTGATGTTCACAATAGTTTGCTAATTTTCTACGAGTGCTTACCCCCTTTCTTAGGCTTCCAACCACATTTTCCATGAGATGGCCTTGGGTGGTGAGCTTGGAAGCAATCTTCGCGGCACGACGCTCTAATTCCTCTTGGTGTGGAAGGAGGAGGGTTAACTTGATTATCTTGAGCGCCGTCTTGAGCTTGTTCTAGATCTTGAGCTTGCTCATGATCTTGAACTTTCTCGAGGGGAGAACTTGACCTTGGGCATCATTTAGAGGTTCACCACCATCTTGAGGTTGATCTTGCCCTTGGTCTTGTTCACGAGGTTGAGGGCCTTCACTTTGTTCTTCGAGAAGCTTAGTGGGTCTTGGGGAGGTGATGGCTCCACTCGAGTGGACCATTGTCCTTCTCCTTCGGCCACAAGGGGTTCCTCAATGGGTAGAATATGACCAATACCCATTCTTCTTATGGCTTGGGGAGGAATTTCATCACCTACATCACAAGTGCCACTTTGCTCCACTTGGGAGCCGTTATTTTCGTCAAACTCCACGTTACACGTCTCCTCAATGAGTCTGGTGGACTTGTTGAGGACACGGTAAGCATGAGAGTTTGTAGCATAACCAACAAATATGCCCTCATGAGCTCTAGCCTCAAATTTAGACAAATGAACACCTTTCTTGAGAATGAAACACTTACAACCGAACACACGGAAGTACTTGAGGTTGGGCTTGTTGCGGTGAGTATCTCATAAGGAGTCTTGTTCAAGCCTTTATGGAGATAGAGCCAATTGGATGCATGACATGCGGTGTTGATGGCTTCGACCCAAAAGTTGTATGGAGACTTGAACTCCGCCATCATGGTCCTTGCCGCATCCATCAACGTCCGGTTCTTCCTCTCCGCAACACCATTTTGTTGAGGTGTATATGGAGCATCATATTGGTGCTTGATCCCTCATCACTAAGAAACTCATCCAAGGTGTAGTTCTTTAACTCGGTGCCGTTGTCACTTCTGATTGTCAAGATCTTTGCATTACGTTGACGTTGAACTTCATTTGCAAAGTCGATGACGGTTTGTTGAGTCTCACTCTTCCTCTTGAAGAAGTATACCCAAGTGTATCTTGAATAATCATCCACAATAACCAAGCAATACTTTCTACCTCCAAGACTATCAAAAGATGGAGGCCCAAAGAGATCCATGTGAAGGAGCTCCAAGGGTCTCTTCGAGTAGATGATGGTCGTGGGAGGGTGAGCCTTCTCATGAAGCTTTCCTTCAATACAAGCACTGCAAGCACGATCTTTGGCAAAACTAACATTTGTTAGTCCACGGACATGGTCCCCTTGAGAAGACTTTGCAAAGATCTCATATTGACGTAATAAACGGTGATGCCAAAGCCATCCCACGTCAACTTTAGCCATTAGGCATGTCGCGGTCTTAGTGGGTCGCTCCGAAAAGTTAATCACATAGAGACCATTCTCGACATGCCCAACAAAGGCTACTTTAAGAGTCTTGCTCCACAAGAGGGCCACTGTATCAATGTCAAAGAAGGTAGCAAAACCCATGAGTGCAAGTTGACGAACAGAAAGCAAATTGTATGCAAGGGAATCAACAAGCATGACTTTCTCGATCGTTAGATCATGAGAAATGACAACCTTGCCAAGACCCAATACCTTAGAATGTGAGGCATCACCCCGCTGAACATTGGTTGGCATAGATGGAATCTTTTGCACGTCCACCGCCAAGTCCTTGCTTCCGGTCATATGATTTGTTGCTCCACTATCGAGCAACCATCATCCCCTCCTAAGCAAACACCTACAAGAGATCAATGCTTGGTTTTAGGTACCTATTTAGTAATGGGTCCTTTGATGTTAGTAACAAGGGCCTTAGGAACCCAAATAGACCTCAATGTACTCATAAGGAGAACCAACGAATTTAGCATAAACATGTCCATCACTAGCACGACACAACACATATGACGGGTTAAAGTCGCCGTCTTTGTTGGAGGGAATGCTTTTGCCCTTTTGGACGTCAACTCTCTTCCCTCTTTCTTTCTTCTCCTTAGGAGCACCCTCTCCCTCTTTCACAAAAGTTTTCTTGAGAGGAGGAGGACGTTTGGTCTTGTCGTTCTTCTTCTTCTTGCTCTTGGACTTGGGTGCAAACCCAATTCCTTCCTTGGTTACAACTTCCTTTTGATTGCTCAAAAGGTCATTGAGGTTCTTCTCACCTTGAATGCATGTCACAAGGCCTTTCTCAAGTTGATCCTTCAATTTGGCATTCTCCTCCACAAGATGCACATGCTCACAACACGGGTTAGTAGCACAAGTATTATCAATTAATATCATGTGTGGGAATGTGGTCTTTTCCTTGGTTAGCTTAACTTGGAGTTGAGCATGAGACTCCTTGAGGTTAGCGTGAGCACCCTTCAAGACCTTGTGGGCCTTGTCAAGTATCTCAAACTCCTCTTTGAGTCTAGCATGATCAACCCCAAGTTTAGTCTTCTCGGAAGATAACACATGATACACAACAAGAGCATGATCAAGATATATCTTTAACTTAGCAAGGTCATCGTTGTGACTCCTCAAAAGTCAAGCGATGCACACGCTCTTCCTCAAGAGCATTAGAGAGATTCGATATCTCATAGGCATAGTCACGACTATGACCTTCCATCTTAGAGATGGTATCTTCGTGAGCCTCGATCATGTCATTGGCCTCACCAAGTTGTTCCAAGAGAGCAACAAAATGCTTCTTGGACTTGCCCTTGAGCTTACTCATAAAAGACTCCAATTCATTCACTTCATCATTAGACCCATCATGTTCATCAATGCAATCCTCCGAGGAGGGATTAGTAATGATGGTAGTAGTGATGTTGGGGTTTACCTTGTTTGAAGCTTTAGCCATGAGGCACTTGGCGATGATGTTCTCGTTGGGTGAATCAAAGAGTGACGCTCGGGGAGTAGTAGCAATGGCAACGGATGCCATGGCCATTGCTTCTCCGCTTTCATCATCATCGTCATCCTCTTGGTATTCTTCTTGAACCACCAACCCACGAGTGGGAGTCTTCTTGGTGAAGTTGTTCTTGTTGGGGAAGGACTTGGCTTTGTCTTTTCGGATGAACTTGCCACCATTGTCTTCCCGCTTCTCGTAAGGACAATCCGCAACGAAATGGATCACATTGCCACAGTTGAAGCAAGTTCTAACTCGTTGCTTGCCCTTGACGCCACTTGAGTTGTTCTTGTTGAAGTTGGTTCTTATATTCTTTTTGCTCCAAAATTGTCTTGAAGCAAGAGCCATGTGCTCATGATAATCATATTTGGTGTCTTCGGGGTTGCTCTCCTCATCTTCCACTTCTTCCTCTCCATCCATAATAACCTTGGCCTTCAACGCAAGGCTGGGCTTCTTTCCTTTGAGAACGGAGCACCGCATTGTCGGCGGTCTTGTCCAAGATGCTCATTGCAACGAACTCATCCAAAACTTCGCTTGAGGTCATGGAGTGGAAGTCCGGTCTTTGACAGATGACGGAGGACATGGCCTTGTTGTAGGGAATCATGGCCTTGAGGAACTTGCGCTTGATCCAATTGTCATCCGTGTCCTTGCTTCCATGATCTCGGAGTGAGACCGCGAGTTTGGTCACTCTTCGAAAGAGCTCACGAGGTTCTTCATCTTCTTTCATTGCAAACTCATCGGCTTCATCTTGCACCACTTCATAGTTGGAGCATTGAATGCTAGCACTTCCTCGATAGAGAGACACAACACATTTCCATGCGTCTTTAGCCATGGCATGAGGTCAAAGATGAGGGAGATCTTTGGGAAGAATTGCATCTTGGATGATGAAGAGAGCACTCTCATTGAATTGATTATCCACGGCTTCTCGAAGGGTGAAGTTGCTTGGGTCATGAGGATAGAAACCTTCTTCAATGATTCTCCAAAGGTTAGTATTCACATGTTTTAAATGACGCTTGAAGCGGTAAACCCAAGAATCAAAATCTGCATGTTTCTCATACTTAGGAGGAGGACCGGCATGATTTAAATGAGTAGAGGGAATCGGCCCTCCATAAATTGGAGGTTCCACATGGGCAAAGATGCCGGTGCCATTTCTACCACTAGTAGAAGGACTCTTTTCACTGTTAGCTTCCCCCTTGTCGGAGGTAGCATCCGTCACCTTGTTAGTGGGATCACCCACTTTCATAGGCGAGGTGGACGGTTTGAGTCCTTCGAGAAATTTAGTAAGCATGCTTTCAACCTTGGTCGTCATGGAGTCTCTCAATGTGTCTAGAGCCACATTGAGATCCTCACGAGAGACCAAGGTTCCCCCATCGGCCATAGACACCGGAGTGCTCCTCCGCACCGTCTGTGGTGTCAACCATACTCTTCAGACGGCAAAGTACTTAATAAAGAGACAAGGCTCTGATACCAATTGAAAGGATCGATATGGTTGACTAGAGGGGGGTGAATAGGCAACTAACAATTTTTAAGCTTTTCTTTACCAATTTAAACTTTGCAATAATATAGGTTGTCTATATGTGCAACTATGTGAGCAACCTATATGATGCAATGACAACTAACACAAGAGCAAGCAAGGATATAACACAAGAAGCTTGCAAAAGTAAAGGCACGAAATAACCAAGAGTGGAGCCGGTGGAGACGAGGATGTGTTACCAAAGTTCCTTTTAAAGGGAAGTACGTCTCCGTTAGAGCGGTGTGGAGGCACAATGCTCCCCAAGAAGCCACTAGGAAATCAGTATTCTCCTCACGCCTCACACAATGCGAGATGCCGTGATTCCACTATTGGTGCCCTTGAAGGCGGCCAGGACCTTTACAAACAAGGTTGGGGCAATCTCCACAACAATTGAGGCTCCCAACAACACCACGATGCTTCACCACAATGGAGTATGGCTTCGGGGTGACCTCAACCATCTAGGGTGCTCAAGCACCCAAGAGTAACAAGATCCGCTAGGGATAAGAGAGGGAATCAAATTTCTCTTGGTGGAAGTGTAGATCGGGGCCTTCTCAGGCAATCCCGAGCAAATCAACAAGTTTGATTGGCTAGGAGAGAGATCGGGCGAAGTGGAGCTTGGAGAAACAGTGGAGCTTTGGGGGAAAGAGGTAGGTCAACTTTGGGGAAGAAGACACCTATATACAGTGAGGGAACCAATCCAACCGTTACCCCACTGAACAGCCACACACAGAGCGGTACTACCGTTTGGGCACGGCGGTACTACCGCTCCCACCCAGCGGTACTGCCGTGCTGACGAGGAGGTCAGGGTCCTGGCCCCAGAGTGGTACTACCGCGGGAGTAGGAGCGGTACTACCGCTTGGAGCGGTACTACCACCACTACTGCCGCACTTAGTACCGTAAAACCCGACACGAAAAACACCGGTCTCGAGTCGAGGCGGTAGTAGCCCGGAACCACTGCGGTACTACGGCCGAAGCCCACAAGCGGTACTACCGCTTGGGGAGCGGTACTACCGCTTGAGTGCTTCGGCGGTACTACCGCTGAGGACCGCGGTACTACCGCTGGGGCAGGTCAGGGCAGGCATAGGGGAAGGAAAGGCTGCTCCATCGAAGCGGATGGAAAACATCGGGTGTGATACGGATGTGTACGTGTTGATTCCACCCTAGCCTTACCAAAGCGGATCCCCTCTTGATAGTACGGTGACTCCTACGAAACTAGTTCACCAACAAAGAAACGAAGGAGCTACACCGCCTTGAATAACACACCGAGGGGAGGTAATCGTCTCGTGCCAATGGATGAATCTCTGAAAGAACTTAACGCACACGATTAGTCCGCAAAAGCATTGTCATCAATCACCAAAACATCTTGAGGATAAATATGCCCTTACACAAGGTAATGTCTGTAAGTGCTGAATTTGTAAGTAGCGGAGTAGTTTGATAGCAAGATAATCTGCAATGAACAAGTAACATTAGTAGTAACAAAAGTGCAGCAAGGTAGCCAAATCCTTTTCAGGCAAAGGACAGGCCAAAACGGTCTCTTATGATAAGCAAAGCGTTCTTGAGGGTACACAGGAATTTCATCTAGTCACTTTCATCATGTTGGTTCGATTTGTGTTCGCTACTTTGATAATTTGATATGTAGGTGGACCGGTGCTTAGGTGTTGTTCTTACTTGAACAAACCTCATACTTATGATTAACCCTCCCGCAAGCACCCACAACTACGAGAAAAGTATTAAGAATAAATTCTAACCATAGCATTAAACTTTTCGATCCAACCGGTCCCTTACGGAATAGCGCACAAACTGGGGTTTAAGTTTCTGTCACTCTCGCAACCCATCATCTAATTTCTACTCCACAATGCATCCCCTTAGGCCCAAATATGGTGAAGTGTCATGTAGTCGACGTTCACATGACACCACTAAAGGAATTACAACGTACGTACTATCAAAATATCAAACACATGTCAAGTTCACATGATTACTTGCAACATGATTTCTCCCGTGACCTCAAGAACAAAGGTAACTACTCACAAATGATAAACATGATCATGATTAGAGGAGTATTAAATAACATATTGGATATGAACATATAATCTTCCACCAAATAAACCATATAGTAATCAACTACAAGATGTAATCAACACTACTAGTCACCCACCAGCACCAATCTATAGTTCCGGTAACAAGATTGAACACAAGAGGTGAACTAGGGTTTGAGATGAGATGGCGCTGTTGAAGATGCCGATGGAGATTTCCCTCCCCAAGATGGGAGAGTTGTTGGTGATGATGAGGACGATGATTTCCTCCTCGGAAGGGAAGTTCCCTCGGCGGAATCGCTCCGTCGGAGGGCAAAAGTGCTCCTGCCCAAGTTCCGCCTCGGGGCGGCGGCGCTTCATCCCGAAAGTCATCTCCTTATTTTTTCTATGTCAAAATGACCTATATACCACCGGAGGTGGGCCTGGGTGAGCACAACCCACCCGGGCACACCTGGGCTCCCTGGCGCGCCCAGGTGGGTTGTGCCCACCTGGTGGGGCCACTCCGGTAGTTATTTGCTCCAATAATTCTTATATATTCCATAAAAAATCCTCGTGAAGTTTCAGCTCATTTGGAGTTGTGGAGAATAGGTAGCCTAATGTAGCTTTTTCAGGTCCAGATTTCCAGCTACCGGAATTCTCCCTCTTCGTGTATACCCTTCATATCATGAGAGAAAAGGCATTAGAATTACTCCAAAAAGCATTATTATGGATAAAAACATTATAAATAACAGTAAGAAAGCATGATGCAAAATGGACGTATCAACTCCCCCAAGCTTAGACCTCGCTTGTCCTCAAGCAAAAACCGAAATCAAAAAGCATGTCCACCTGCTTTGAGAGAGAGGTGCCGATAAAAACAAAATATGAACATACGCTACAAAAAAAGGCACTTCCGTGATGATACGTGTTTGTCACAGTAGGTCGCGTTTTCTGTCATGCATGTACATCCATGACAAATTTATGACAGAATCAAGATAGTCATACCTGTGCTGTCATAGAAGTGTTCCATGACATTACCAAAATTATCATCACGGAAGTGTCCAGTTCCATGACGATAAATCGCGCATCACTGAAGTGCTTTCGTCAAGGGTGACCGACACGTGGCATCCACAGTAACGGAACGTCGTTAAGCTATCGGGTCCGGTTTTGGATCCGATAACCTGTTAACAGCCTCGACCAATGGGGATTTTCCACATGTAAAATCATCATTGGCTGGAGGAAACACGTGTCGGCTCACCGTTGGGACAGATGTCATCCACTCCTTGGACCCAAAGAGCCTATGATACGTCAACACGTGGCACGGCCTAACAGAGGCCCATATAGGTTAAAAAGGCCGGCCCAGTCAAAGGCCCGTAGTACTTACTCAAGTACTAGTGGGCCAGCCCAATAACTGCATGCTTAATAAAGGCCCATTTACGTCCCGAAGCCAGATCTTGCCCGTTAATTGTTCGCCGAATATTCGGGCCCATTTACGGCCCGAAGCCAGATCTGGCCCGTTAATTATTTGCCGAATATTTGGGCCCAATTACAGCCTAGTGACCTTCGGCCAGTTAGAGGCTCGATGTAGACATGGGCCCATTTCAGCCCGGTGTGACTTTCGGCCCGGGAATGGCCCGTGCTACCCATGGGCCATATATGGTCTGACGGGACATCGGGCCCACTAACAGCCAGTGATAAAGGTGGCAACAGTTAAGCCCAACGTGACTTTGGGCCTGTTAAAGGCCTGTCGCATAATTCGACCCGTTGATGTTTGTACTAAGCTTCCGGCCTCTTAAAGGCCGATGATATGAGTGGGCCAACTAAGGCCCGAGATATGTTTCGGCCTCGTAATTGTCGGTGTCAAAACCGGCGGATCTCGGGTAGGGGGTCCCGAACTGTGCGTCTAAGGCCGATAGTAACAGGAGGTGGGGGACACAATGTTTACCCAGGTTCGGGCCCTCTCGATGGAGGTAATACCCTACTTCCTGCTTGATTGATCTTGATGATATGAGTAACAAGAGTTGATCTACCACGAGATCGTAGAGGCTAAACCCTAGAAGCTAGCCTATGCTATGATTGTTGTTGTCCTACGGACTAAACCCTCCGGTTTATATAGACACCAGAGGGGGATAGGGTTACACAGAGTCGGTTACAAGGGAGGAGATCTACATATCCGTATCGCCAAGCTTGCCTTCCACGCCAAGGAGAGTCCCATCCGGACACAGGTCAAAGTCTTCAATCTTGTATCTTCATAGTCCAACAGTCCGGCCCGAGGATATAGTCCGGCTGTCCAAGGACCCCCTAATCCAGGACTCCCTCGGTAGCCCCTGAATCAGGCTTCAATGACGATGAGTCCGGCGCGCAGATTTGTCTTCGACATTGCAAGGCGGGTTCTTCCTCCGAATACTCCATAGAAGATCTTGAACACAAGGATAGTGTCCGGCTCTGCAAAACAAGTTCCACATACCACTGTAGAGAGAATAACATTTCTGCAAACCTAATCTGCTGACGACTTTTCATAACATGACATTAGACCACGACCTGATCATTATTCGAACCGTTTTTCTCAATCAGCCTGCCACTGCATGTTTTGCGAGGCGATTTTATTGGCACGTCTTGTCGAAGTAGAGATTGTGTCCCCCTTATTACGGGATTCTCATCAATACGGATGTGAGTAACCCAATCGTGCCCGTTGGTATGACTCCTCGATTTTAGGCAAGTCCCAAACGGCCACGAGGAGGATGCTTGATATTCACCCTCTTTATAAAGAGGCCAAGGCCTGTCCTTTTTCTTCTCGTACTCGATCGAATCCTTCCACCGCCTCGAGTTTCAACACCCAAGGCTCAGGTCAGGCGCTTCGGACCTTCAACCATGTCCGGATCCAACCTTCAAGGTCGGTGGATGCCCTCATCTATCACAGAGGAAGACATCAAGAAGCTAAGAGAGGCTAGGTACTTGACCGCCGAAATCTCGCACAGGTTGCCTGCTCAAGGGCAGGTCATTCCCACTCCCGAACCCGGCGAGAGCGTTGTATTCATCTCTCACTTCTTCCGAGGGCTAGGCCTTGTTCTAGATCCCTTTGTTAGGGGGCTCATGTTCTATTACGGGCTGGATTTCCATGACCTGGCCCCGGACTCCATCTTTCACATCTCGTCGTTCATCGTCGTGTGTGAAGCCTTCCTCCGCATTACCCCACACTTCGGCTTATGGCTCAAGAACTTCAAAGCGAAGCCGAAGATGATTGAGGGGCGACATGCAGAGTGCAAAGGTGTTGTAATAAGTAAAGGCGCCGATGTTCCATGGCCAAAGGGTTCCTTCCCGGAGGTGTCCAGTTTATGGCAGCGGGAGTGGTTTTATATCACAGCTCCCCGGGGTACCAAGTGGGTAGCCGCCCCTGCCTTTCGCTCGGCCTCCCCGCCACAACTGACGTCATGGATCAACAAGGGGCTGGACTGGGGGCCAGTAAATGATGTGCCGATATTGCAGAGTCGCATCTGAAATCTCCTCGAGAGAGATGTCAGCCTGGTCACGGTAATGCAAGTCATGCTAGTTCGTCGAGTCCCACCTTGCAAACGTCGACCCCTCCGTATGTGGTAGTTCAACCCGAAGGACCGCGAGCTATTCAACACTTCCTCGGCATGACGCTCGAAGAGATGTACAAATTGTTCTTCGGACCAGAAATAAGGTGTCCGGACACCACCGAGGATGCGGCTCTAAGCTGCAATCGTCCAGATACCCAAGTAAGTAGTCCCGTGGCCGAACATGTTGTCTTTTAATTTATCACAACATCATCCTGAAAAGTCATCTTTTGACCAGGACTGGATAAAAAAGGCGAAGATGATCAGGTGTCTGGGCCCCCTTTCCGAGGGCTCACCGGATCCTTTACTAGCCAGGATGCTTGAGCTTGCGCCTTATCAAGCGCCATCAGGGGAAGGTAAAGGGAGGAACAAAGAGGCCAAGAGCGAGCCTCACTTACTATTCATCCAGACCGGGGGAATCAGTGCCTTCTCGAGGGAGGATAACCGGGGGGAAGAATCTAAAATTCCCTCTCCCCGGGGAAGGAAGAGGACCGCCTCTGTAGACTTGGAAGTAATGGTCTCCAAGCGAGGGAAGAATCCTTCATCGGAGGGTCCTACCCCGGAGGGTACCCTTGCTGCACAGTGCCCGCAAGGGGATCAGCCCACCACCGAGCTGTAAGTAAACAAAGAGTACTTAATAGTAAAAATACCTGCTTTACTTCTGAGGACAATAACTGAAGCATATATCTTGTAGTTCGAATTGTAGCCCTTCTCGACAGAGTTCATCTTCGGGGGATCTTCTTCCAGAGATGATGGAGAGCAAAACACCTCCCCATGCCTCCCCGTCTCATGAGGCGGGCGACCCTAAGGTGTCGTCACGGAGGGTTTCTCCTGATCTGTCAAGGCCTGAGGGTAATCCTTCGGCCACCCGAAGTCCGGAGTATTCGGCTCCTAAGGAGAGCAACAGAAAGAGGCCGGGACCGTCCGGTGCGCGACCCGACGCACTGAAGGATCTTCTGGAGCAAGCGGCTATCTCAGAAGCACATCGTACGCTAATGGGTACGGTGGTTGAGAGGATTTCATTCGCCGAAAGCGGGCTACATGAAGCTTTTATGAGCCTGCTGAGAGGCTTTGAGGTATGCAAAGTGGTATATGTTTTTGATGGTACCGCACACGCTAGGTGTGCCATATGCAGATAGTAGCCCCTGAGACTTAGGTTGCTGTCGAAAACGGCGGCAAGCAGAGGATCATAGTCCCAGGTAATAATCATGCCGCCTTCATATGCAGGTGGCGGAAGGTCCGATGGCTAGCCGGACTGGTGAGTTTGTCGAGCTGAAGCGGCAACTTGATGCGGCAGATGCCAACATCGTGCTTGTAAACAAGCGTCTCGACGAGGCACAGGGTATGTGATTTCTCGGGTGATCAACACATAGTAAGAGGATCATGATGCTAGTATCTTTAGTATGTTGTGACTACAGATGGGGCTGCCGCCGTGCAGACCCTTCGGGCGGAACTTGCCCGTGCCAAGGAACGAGCCAGGAAGAGTGATGCGGCCGCTCTAAAGGCGGTCAACGAGCTGAGAGCCGAACAGGCTGCGCATTGCCAAAGCAAGGATAAAATAGCCAAGATGGCTGTTGAATTGAAGGATGCCGCCGACCGTTATGAGCTTCTTGAAAAGGAAAATCGAACGTAGATGACGGACCTGGAGAAGCCCATGGTAGCGGCCAAGGACGCCCGCTAAAAAATCAGAGCAACGAAGGAGGAGCTGCGTCAATCCGGGGATATTGCGGCTGGGAAGGCCTATTTATTGCGGATGAAATTTGGCGATCCTAAGTATGCCCCTCTTGATCAACTATGGAGTTCTGCAGACGCATACGTGGATTTGGCAGTGAAGTGGAAAAGCTCTTCTGGTCATAGTTCAATGTTCTAGTGCGTCCACTGCTGTTGAATGAGCGAATGGCCCAATGGGCCGAGCTCCATAGTTTGTCCGGGCTTGCCATGAGGTCTGTTGTGGATCATTTGTGGCCGGAAGGGCCAAGGCCGAATAGTTATTTTAGATTAGTGCGATAGTTCCTTGGTGTTGTGTCGCGCGTCGATGCTATGAAGAGGTCGGCGTGCATAGAGGGTGTGCGGATGGCTCTTGCCCGTGTCAAGACATACTGGGCAGAGATGGAGGCCACCGCTATTGCAACCCAAAGTTCGGCCGTGGGCCGAGTATCGGCCGAGCACTACTTTGAAGAGGTCCTTGAAGGCGCTCGTTTAATAGACGCTCAGTGCTCGAAGAATATTATGTTCTAGTGACATGTATTCCCATTGTAAGAATAATGTTTATTAAATTATAAAGGCTGCGTTTATACTTTTGCCTGAAAGTATTATGATGCCTCCTGTGCAGCCGTTTATGTATATATGTATATAACCTGAAAGTTTGCAAATAAGGCTTTCAGCCCCCACGCATATAATGCGGGGGTGTTCTCAAAAAATGCATATTCACACTTGATCCAATGTCTTGGTCCATTAAGGAGGTGATAGCGCAGCGAACGAGGCAATCAGACTATATTGCTTTAACACTTTCACTTAGCCATAGGAGTGACGTTGGGACTACTATATAGCCCCTGGTACCTCCGCGCTCATCCGAATACGGGGCGCGTACATACATGACCGGGAAACGGCCCTTCGTTAATGCGGAGGAATCTCGAAGATTCCGCTAAGTCATCGAATGGTTGACCAGTCTCGCGCTTTATCTTGTGATCGGTTTCGGCTTTCTCTCGAGGTGCTCATCCGGATGAACCAGCGCGATCGCGATAGTTCTCCCGGTGCCACCTTAGCCGATAGAGCGGAAGTAGGGTAGCAAAACCCGGGAGCCAGGCAAACCCAACATTTGACCAAAGACATGATTCGGAGCTGATGCATATAAGGCCAAACTCGCGACACTGAACACTCCGTAAGGTATTCGGTCTTTATAACATATGTCGGGCTGAGCAATGCCCTTGATAATGAACCCCGAGTGTACAGGTACGTGCAATGTTCTGACGTGGCGAAATGCCAATAACGTCAGCATCCTTCTCGGTTGTACTCAGTATCCGGAGGATGTGAACAACAAGAGACAGTAAAAAAGGTGTACTGGTCTTAATCTAAAAGAAACCTTTGAGCGGGTCCTCGCTGCGTCTGCGCTTTGTGTCTCCGTTGTGCCGTATCACGGAAGGGTGTAGCACGATTATCATCTCAGAAAGAGAAGAACTTCGGTGAAAGTTGTCGTGCGAAAAAATGGTTATTCTCAGTAAACCATTAAAATTCAAGATAAGTAAAGTTGAGCCGAACTAGTCGTGTTTACACGCGGGAAGCCCCTGGTACCGTCTATGGGGGTATAACCATAAAACCAATCTCGGGTTTATCTAAGCTGTTATAGCTAGTAATGCGCCGGACTCGTCTAGCCGTGTCCGTGGTCTTGACGACCGATCATTTATTCTGGTTGGAGGGGCCGTTTAGTGTTCGGCTGTTAAAGCCGTCGCACATTCTTCCGCGCGTAAGGAACGTTCAATATTTCCGCTAATTGTGATGATGCCACGTGGACCGGGCATCTTAAGCTTGAGAGAAGCATGATGCGGTACTGCATTAAAGCGAGCAAAAGCTGCTTCCGAGTAGTGCTTGATAGCCACTTCGGAATGGAGCGATGTCGAAGGTTAACTTTTCGCTTCGGAAGTTGTCAGGAGAACCAAATACAACCTCTAGTATTAGAGAGCCTGTTCAGCAGGCCTCTGGGCCTGGTATTACTCCCTTGAAGGTAGTATTACTGTGGCTGATTTTTGTCGGGTCTATCCCCATTTTGCGAGCTGTGTCCTGATATATCAGATTAAGACTACATGCGCTGTCCATAAGGACTCGTGTGAGATGGTATCCGTTTTTATTGGGTCTAACATCAAGGCGGCCAATCCTTCGTGCCGGATGCTTGTTAGGAGATCCCTGCGATCAAAAGTGATCGGGCAGGCCAACCAGGGGTTGAACTTAGGGGTGACGGGCTCTACGACGCGTGTGTCTCGGAGTGCATGTTTGCTTCTCTTCTTCGTCACGTGGATCATGTTCACTATCTTGACCTCTGGTGGGAATTTTTTCTGTCCCCCAGTGCTTTGCTGGCGAGGCTCGTCCTCATCTTCACTTGGTGTCTCCCTCCCCTTGTGTTCGGCGTTTAGCTTACCAGCCTGCTTGAAGACCCAGCATTCTCTATGGGTGTGATTTACAGGTTTACCGAGGGTGCCATGAATCTGACATAGTTTGTCTAGAATCTTGTTTAGGCTGGACGGTTCATCTCTACTGCCTTTGAAAGGCTTTTTCCGCTGACCCCGTCGAGAGCTCCTGAATCCAGCGTTTACCGCCGTGTTATCTGTGCTGTCTTATTTATTTCGATGCTTGCTTTTACTGTGTCGTGGTTTTCCATTGCCATCCCTAACTTCCGATGTGCCTGGGTCGCTGGTGCTACTATGGGCTAGCCAGCTATCTTCGCCCGTGCAAAAGCGAGTCATGAGGCTTGTCAGGGCTGCCATTGTTCTCGGTTTTTCTTGGCCGAGGTGTCTGGCGAGCCATTCGTCTCGGACGCTGTGTTTGAAAGCTGCTAAGGCTTCGGCGTCTGGGCAGTCGACGATTTGGTTCTTCTTAGTGAGAAATATGTTCCAAAGCTTTCGGGCTGACTCTCCGGGCTGTTGAATTATATGACTTAAATCGTCTGCATCCGGAGGTCGGACATAGGTCCCTTGAAAATTAGCCCGAAAAGCATCCTCAAGCTCCTCCCAACTTCCAATTGAGTTTTCGGGGAGGCTTTTCAGCCAGTGCCGAGCTGGTCCTTTCAGCTTGAGGGGCAAGTACTTGATGGCGTGGAGATCGTCTCCGCGAGCCATATGGATATGGAGGATAAAGTCCTCAATCCAGACCCCAGGGTCTATGGTTCCGTCGTACGCCTCTATGTTCACTGGTTTGAATCCTTCTGGAAATTCATGGTCCAGCACCTCATCGGTGAAACATAGGGGGTGTGTGACACCCCTGTATTTGGATGTGTCGTGGCGTTCTGACGGTTGTAGTGTTCGGTTTTGGTTGTGCACTGGAGCGCGTTTCCTTGATCCGTAGATGGATCTGGTCGCGCCGGTCTTCTGATGCAAGTCCTCACGTGAAGCGTGTGCTGACTTATGTGCGGCCTTGTTAGCTGCTCTATCGCAGCCACAAGGTGGTTGATCTGACCGGTCGGCCCTTTATTTTTCGGCTGTGTGGGCTCTAAGGCCTCATCATCAAATTCAGGCAACAGTTTGCGCTTTGGCTAGCTCTTTGTGTGGTAACTACCACCATACTTTTCTTCATTGTCGAGCACTTTGTTCCATCTACTGTTAACCGTATTCTGCGCGGCCTTAAGCCTTTGCTTCTGCTTCTTCAGACTCCTCGCGGTGGCAATAAGCCTTCTGCGGAGGTTCTCTTGTTCCAAGTGCCTTTCCGGGATGATGTGTGCATCTTCGTCCGGACTATTTTCCTCTCCGGAGGGAGGTTGATCAGCTTTATCCTCGGCGTCGCCTTGTTCGGACAGCAAATCCGTACTATGTTCGCCGTTTGCTGGTTCATCCTGCTCTGCCGCTGGGTCAATGTGGTTGTCATTTCCTCTGGAGTCGACTGGGGTGTTATTTTCTCTTGCGCTGTTATCGCTGTTTTTGCCGAGGCGGGATTTGGAGCGGCGCCTACGCCGACGCTTTGTTTGCTTCTCGAGGGAGCTATCCTTCGCTGCATCCTTCCGTTCCTCGTCATTGTTTTCTTTGGGTGTATCCACCATGTATATGTCATGTGATGAAGTGGCTGTCTAGCGCCCTGTGGGCGATGGTTCCTGTTCCTCTCCTGCATCGTTGTCCATGCCGTCGATGTCTTTGGAGTCGAAATCGAGCATGTCGGTTAAATCGTCGACAGTGGCTACTAAGTGGGTGGTGGGTGGGGAGCAAATTTCTTCGTTGTCCGCATCCCATTCTAGCCGGACATAGTTCGGCCAAGGTTCTCCTGACAAGGAGAGGGACCTTAATGAATTTAGCACATCGGCGAAAGGCGAGTGTTGAAAGATATCCGCGAAGGTAAACTCCATGATCGGCGCCCCATCAGATTCGATAGGCACGAACACAAGCGGCTCGGAGTCCGTGGCCGGGGACGAATCCAATGATTCGGCAACACGGGTCTCGTGGGAGGTGAAGTCAGTATTCAGCTCTATCGCCACTGAGAGTGCGGCTTTCGTGGCGGGGTCTATCCACCCGTCCTCCGATGGCACAATTTGTTCCGGATTAAGGGCCGGAGTAGTTGCGGGCGTGATCTCCCGAACATTGTCCGACGGCGGAGCTAAATCATGCTCGTCATGATCGTGCGGCGCACCGGACATGGGATCGAATCCACCGAAGATCAAGTCTCCGCAGATGTAGGTAGTGTAGTTCAAGTTTCCAAATCTGACCTGATGGACAGGGGCATAGCTATTAATCTGCTCTAGATGGCCAAGCGAGTTAGCCTGCAGTACGAAGCCGCCGAACACGAAGATCTGTTCGGGGAGGAAAACCTCACCCTGGATTGCATCGTTGCCGATGCTCAAAGGAGTCATCAAACCTTATGGTGACAGCACAGTGCAACTCTCAATGAAAGCACCAATGTCGGTGTCAAAACTAGCGGATCTCGGGTAGGGGGTCCCGAACTGTGCGTCTAAGGCGGATGGTAACAGGAGGTGGGGGACACGATGTTTACCCAGGTTCGGGCCCTCTCGATGGAGGTAATACCCTACTTCCTGCTTGATTGATCTTGATGATATGATTATTACAAGAGTTGATCTACCACGAGATCGTAGAGGCTAAACCCTAGAAGCTAGCCTATGGTATGATTGTTGTTGTCCTATGGACTAAATCCTCCGGTTTATATAGACACCAGAGGGGGCTAGGGTTACACAGAGTCGGTTACAAGGGAGGAGATTTACATATCCGTATCGCCAAGCTTGCCTTCCACGCCACGGAGAGTCCCATCCGGACACGGGTCAAAGTCTTCAATCTTGTATCTTCATAGTCCAACAGTCCGGCGCAATGATATAGTCCGGCTGTACGAGTACCCCCTAATCCATGACTCCCTCAGTAGCTGCCCGTGATATAACTGGGCCCAAAAAGGCCCGGTTTACATTTCAGCCTGCTGAAGGCCCGTCGACGACTAGTGAAAATTGAGGCCCAATATGCATTTCGGCCTGCTAAAGGCCCATGGTTTCATCGGGCCGTAACGAGCGATACAATATTCAGCCTGTTAATGGCCCAACGCTACCTGGGCCAAACTAAGCGTTGGGTCCACAAAAGGCGCGACTAAAATATAGGCCGGTGTAAGTTGTGGGCCTCGCGCAAAGTGTGAAGGCCCCAATCATTCGGGCCCAAGAATGACGCAGGCCGGCCCAATTATCGCCTGCTAAACACCAGGCCTGTTAGAGGCGAATGTTTCGGCCTGGTCGACTACATCTGATTTTTTTTCAGATAGCGAATGATGGCAGTAACTAGTAGGAATTAAGAACAAACCTACTCTATACAATAAATAAATTACGGCATAGTAACTAAGAATAAACCTACACTATATAATAAAGGATTTATGGTATATTACATCCACTGGGCATCGAAGTTCGCCACCGGTGATCATAAAGCGCAACGAAGAAGCAGATTACAAAAACTGAGCACCATTGCAGCGTAACAAAATAATACTGAACCGAGACCACTTCCAAGACAGTTCAAGAAAGGTTAGCCTTAGGCGGGAACTGCTGCGCAAGCTGCTGAACAAGGCTGTGAGACCGGCCTAGCATGTCGGTCATAGCTTCCAGGTTTAGCTGTTTAGCGATGAGGTTCTCATTGGTGTTCTCCGCAATCTTTCTAAGAGATAGGACTTCAAGTCGAAGTTGAGTTGTAGAATGCCTTTCTGCTAGAACTTGGGACTGAAGAAGCCGAACTGATTCATACAACAAATTATGTGAGCTTGTCTGACTGCTAGTCTCAAGTAACTTGAACACTGCATCAAGACAAGACTTTGGGGTTGTCTCGCTATCTTCATGATGTTTTGCCTTCTTTGCTGCAATATATGTTGGGTTTGTCGCACAGCCTTCAGCAGACTTGTGCATGCCATCAGGCATATCACCCTGAAACAAAGCAGAGAGATGACAGGTTTTGCACGTGTATAAACAAAGATGATAACTGTGTTGTCAATTCCATCCAATTTCAAATTAGAAAATAAAGAGTAAGTTCAAAATATCAATGACATAATTTGGCATTGTTCTTAATGTGGGGAGCTTCACCACACTACTGGATTACCATGTCAACATAACAAGCATAGATGAAGGGCAAAGAGAATCATTGTATCTATTTTGGTTAATGTGCATGGCATGTTGTTCATATCATCAGCAACATCAGTAAGATAAAACAGGAGATGACAAGGTGCAAACTTGGGCTGCTTCACCACACACTGGATTATAGATCCACAAAACAAGCATACATATAGGGAGTATTGAGTAATGTGCATGGTATGAATAAGGAATTTGGTTTTACAAGTAAAACTTAGAACTTACGGTTCTTGCGAACATGCATTTTGGTAGAAACAACAAACTAAACAGCAGTAAACGATAGGGAGTATGAGCAAATTAAACAATAGTTGAGGATAAAGGCTTTAGAAGGACTGACTTACATTAACAGTTAACACCGGCTTTATAATGCCCTTCTCCATGTCAAGGGAAGGATAACTCAAGAATTTCAGCACAAAATCCTCTTCATAAGCATTGCCTGTACTCTACATTTTGTAGAGAGTAATTATAGATATGATAATCTTTGGAAGGGTAGAGGATAATGAAGATAAGATGCTGATTGATTCTACATAATCAACTACCAATCCTCGGAAGTACAAGCTTTACGGGACAAAATGTCTTGACAAGAGCAATGGGCTACACTTGCACTAGCATTATGCGTGTATTCTACTTTTTGGTAAGATTAAATATAGATCTGATCTCTTTTAGTAAATGGTGGGCGAGGGAGATAAGATGCAGAATGCTACACAATGAACCAATCCCTCTTCCCATAATACAAGAGTGTTTTGAACACTGGTATACTGTACAAAACGTTCTTATATTATGGGACGGAGGGAGTAGCTATTAATGTAAGTACAGTCATAGATGACATTCAGTCCTTACAAGAGGACTACAGAGCTAAACCTCTTCAAAAGCATTGGGTTGATTCTAAATTTATGTAAGAGTCCATACGGATCTTATAATGTCCACCAAATGGACGATACTTGAGGCTAACATGTGCAGTGATGCTACATAATCAAACAGCTATGAAAGTAAGTATGGTCATACAGGGAAAGAGGTACTCACAAGAGCAATGCAGTCTGCAGTATAGTTGCGAGATTCTGTGGTCCCTTGAGAATGAATGTTCTCCTGCTAACAGTTTTCGTACAAGTGAGACGTTAAGGAAAATGCAGAAATGTTGTTCAAATTGTGATGTGATATCATAGATAGTACCTTACGCTGCAATAGAGACCAATGTGTAACAAGACTATTCCAGTCACCGTCGGATAAATGTAGCACCGGAGACTTTACAGAAATTTCGTTTAGAGGCTTGCCATAGAAGTGCACTTGCCTCAGGTAGGAACGACACTTCATCAACGAGTGCTTGAAAAGCGCAACCAACCCTTGCTCGTCTTCACAATCCAGTTTGGTCCTCGCCTATTTAAAAGAATGAAATCTTGTGTCTTACATCGTGAAACATATGCAATAATGACCATGAATAACATTAGTACATTACTTACGCATAAATTGCGGAGGAAGATCGAAATTGTTACGTAATACTGCGGTATAATCTTTCCATGAAGGAAAGATGCGCACAAAGTTCCTGACAACAATATAAGCTTTGTCTTCTAAACTGGGAAGAAATGGAACAGGGGTCCTATTTGCTGCAATTGGGGCTCTCTCTGGTGCAAAAAGGGATTTGGCAACTGGATTTGGTGTACTCTTTCTTTGGAATGGGGTTTTGCGTCGTAGAGCTGGTGCTATGTCAACTGGCACAATCGTAATGTTTGCTGCAGTTGGGATCTGCTGAGTTGGGGCATCAGAAATGACCAGTGTAGTTGGGCTAGAGTCCGCTAGAGTTGGGTTGTTTTGTGGGTCAGGTGATATTGCAACTACACCTAATGGGCTATTTGATTTATGAGGTGCCACTAGCTTTTCCAAATACTTTGCTTACGCTCCTCCACGATCAGCAATCACCCTCTTCCTTTTGAACGTCTAATACACAAGAACAACATTTGAATGGATAAATATGGTATGATGACAGATGGAGTATGTACTGAAAATGGATAGGCAGGCCGTATTCACATAAACGATGTGTAAAGTAAGCTAATGGCAGTTCAACAAAGTAGAAGCAATGCAAAGCATCAGTTGCAAGATATGTGCGACAAATATAACCTTGGAAAGTTAGAGCAAGCACCTTGATGGGCGAATAAGATAGGGCATCTTCCTCTGACTCCTCCACTAGGGAGCTACATTGAATTAGGTCTCCCTCTAGCTCAAAATCACTGTTAGGATGATATTCTGAGCATGATCTGTAGGTGGAGAACGTTTGCATTGCATTGCATCCAGACTTGATTTCAGTCCCTTAATGCCAAGTTTGACAGCCATGGCATTGTTCTGCTTTATTCTTTTCATGCGCGCAAGCACATAATCATTATGATGCTGTTCAGAATCTGAGATTCATGAAAACATAAAAAGTAGTCAGATTATCTATGGAATGCATTGCGGATTCAACTCGAAGAGTGTCTCCCTATAAACCCCTGCATATGCAAAGTTCACCCCCCAACCGTGCTGACCAGACCACACACAGAAATACAAACCCCTTATGTCTCTATAACAGGCAGACACACATTTCAAAACTGAAGTAGGAACATTAGAATTATATGAAATTCGTATTTGAACAAATAAACTAAGGAATTATGAGTGGCATAATGTTTAGCTTCAAGGGTGGAGTGTTGGTAGTGCGACACAAAGCAACTAGGCAGATTGTATTCCGTGTAAAAGATTGAAGCCTATGTAAATGCTGGAAATGACACTTTCTTTCAATACAATGTAGTGTTCGTTGCCCACACATGATGGAAGAGATCACATAGAGAAATACTATTCACTCATGTCTACGGTTGCAGTATTTTTAGAAACGGGGTGGTCCACCCTAAAAGAATATTGACAACAAATATGACAAGGCAAGCATAGATGTAGTGAATCAATCATTTACTTGTGAGCTCACTAGCACAAGTATGCAGAATTGTAACTGCAGTAAGAGGCCGTCCAAAATTTGAATCAAGAAGTTTGTCTAGCACTTATTGTTGGCAACTAATCGACGTGAATAATTGGATATTATATCGAATGAGTAAGAAAGACAAGTAAAATTTTCAACAAACCTAGCTTGCTGTAGTAATCTGGGTCAATGTCATTACGACCAACAATCCAAAATGACTAGTGTCTGTTCCTAGGGTAGGAATTTTGAAAACCCTGTGAACTTTACGGGTACTAAAGATTACCGAAATACATCTGAACCATTAAGTGTAGGTAGCACTAAGCACACAACAAACCCTAATGATAGTCCTGCCTAATGAGTAATGAATCAATTAGAAAATGGGTGATGAGGAGTGGCTGCTAAGTGTTGAGGACTTATCTCAGGATAAATCGGGTTGGCTTAGTGGGTGCTGCACGCCTGAGCCCTCAACGGACTGGGAAGGTAGGCACGGCGGCGCGCCCGGGCAGCGGTGACCGTGTTGGGCGAGCGGCTCCTGACCTCCTGTTAGTCCGACATCTCCTCCTAGAGTCATGTCATCCGGGGACGCAAGTCACCGGTGAGGCAGGCGGCTGGGGGCGAGTAGAGATCGGAAGCGCGCAACAGAACACAGGAGAAACGGGGCCTGGGATGACCCAAAATCCTAGGGTGGGCCGGCCCACCGTGGGCACCCTATAGAGATACACACCCGAGCGGTGAACATGCATTTTCAAAACTAATTTAGGAACATTTAGCTGACCAATTAAACGAATCTGTTTTAATAATATCAGATTCGTATTTGAACAACTAAGCTTGTTTTGCTTGATGGGTCGAGCAGTGCTATTATGACATGAAGCACATATTCTGATCGTATAGTGATTGTAAAAGGGGGAAACCGGAGAGATGATATTTAGAAGCCATTGTTTTCTTCGAACTAAGAACTAAATTCTAAGAGCTGAAAAGAAAGTAGAGTAACCAAGTTAAGATCTATTTTTTGGTTGAGATCAAAAAGTTGAGGAGATATGAAGTACCACCTCTCTTGCAGCGCCGTGTAGGAATCGGGGGTGCGATTGTTGTCGGTGGCATTGAAGCAGATCTGCAATGGTAGACGGGTGCATCGGGGGATAAGTCCCGTTGCGGTGGAAGAGAAGGTCGTGTGAGCGGCCCCGGCAAAGAGGACGACGGCGCCGATGAAGCGAGAGGACATGATGCAAGGCTCTTGGTCCATCGCCATGCATGAGAAATGTCCATCTCTAGCAGTGGATGACGCGGTCTTGGTAGGCGCTCCAGCATGGTGGAGGACGGTGGCGATGGATGTGGTGGAGGACGGCGGCGATGGATGTGGTGGAGGACGGCGACGATGGATGGGGTGGCGGACGGAGGCTGGTGTGGGGATGGTGTTCTAGCGCGGATGGTGTATGAATGGGAAAATGGAGGGAGAGGTACAGGGAACCATATTTTTGGGACGCGCCTGTCTGAGATATGGGAAAGTTATGAACTTAGCCCCCGTTTAAAATTTGGACGTCTCGTCGGTTGGGGATACGACGGTAATCTCGCATCTCGCTAATATTTGCCCGGAGCGTTTCGGGCGAGGAGAGGGTGGTTGGCGCCCATGGTTGGCACCCATGGTTGGCGCCCATGGTGTATGAACGGGGCTGATAGGTAGGGCGGTTTTGTCACGTCTGAGTGAAGTTACAAAGCTGCGCCTATTGAAAATATTTGCCAACATCGATTTCGGCCGAGTCGAGTTTGTTTTGCCACCCACCGTGTATGAATGGGGAAATGGAGGGAGAAAAAGAGATCTTTCGGACGGGCTTGAATCAAATGTGTTTTGCCGCCCATGTTTGGCGCCCACCGTGTCAGAATGGGCTCAGAGGTGGTCGTGTCACGTCTTATTGAAGTTACTATCCTACCCCTATTTAGAGCAGTGGAAATCGGGCCGATGGATTATCCGTGTAATGAGTAGACAGTAATTTCCATCTCCCAAACACTTGCCTTCGGGCAGCCAATGTGGGAGTGGACATTTTGCCGCTTCTTTCGGATTTTGGGACAATAAGCATCCACGTTTACCCTGGCAACTAAATTGCATCCACGTTTACCCTGGCAACTAAATTCGAATCCATTTTGTATTCCTATACGAATCTTTCTAAATCATTCTATGTGTTTTTATATATCTTCAAAAGGACGACAAAGATGTATTCCACTGTCATATATGAATATGGTTTACAAATGCTGATACTCAAATTCAGAAGCTAGAATCCAGTTTAAGTTGAATTCGAATATTTGGAACACTTCATGTCCAACTCAAATGTCACACGCAGCATAATGTGTACTCCCATTTAGATATTTACACAAGCGATGTATCAAGATTCAAATACCGAGTGAATCAACCAAGAATGTACAGAACTAAGAGACATATAAACACTTATAGAGTATATGGATCAATAATATCAACTAACATACATAAGCCAGGCATTGTACTTTTCTTTGCTACAACAACATCCTTTTTTTAGCCAAGCTACTACAGCATCTTGGCCCTTTTCGATGTGTGCCACTTATGGTCCATCTATACTACTATTATTGTTGAATGCACATTCAGCCCGATTGGCATATTTGTAGGTCTGGCACAACAATCAAAATGAAATGTCTCCGAGTCTTATCAATTAATACAGACTTGTGCTCAAATAAAATTACAAACCAAACAACAAAAAACAAAAAAACAGTTATTACATGATCTCTAAAACAAATGGTTTGATTGATTACATGAACAAACAACACAAAGGTTATTTAACGATGGAAAGAACATTTCACCTATGATTTACCAAGTGGGAATTTAATTTCCTTTTTTCCTTCAGGACCTTAACAATGTGGTCAGTCTCAGCTTTCTTCGTTTTGAAATCCACCAAATATTTAATGGTTGTCTTGAGTACTACTGATTGTGCTGTTTGCTTCCCCAACATGTCAACTTCATCTCTAAGTGCAGAAGCAGAATCTCTTTCTACCACTAGTTTAGCCTCTAGAGCATCATCAGTTGGCAATTCATGATGCACGATTGGGCCAGTGCCACTGCTGTGGGATGATACAACGTTCATGGGGACCTCGCTCTTTGATCTTGGGCTAACCTGTTTTGCCATTAAAGTTCTGATTGGATTAAGAAAAGTTGAAGTTAGCAAAACATCTCAACTGGGAGTTATAACAGCAAACCAGTTAAACAAACAAGGAATTAAAGAGATTCAATTCGATGCTAAAAAGTAGTTATTAACATCATTGTAACCCGTTGTTGCAGCAGCGAAGCAGTTAAACAAACAAGTAGCTATTTAAGTTCACGCAAACAGGTAATTCTTAACAGTAAGTATCAAACACATAGATAGGTGCAGTCTATAATAGGATTAATAGGCTGTGGCATTATGTAATCAGTAGCAAACTAAATTAAGCCAAGCAACGTAATTGAACAATTTTGCAATAAGTGGCTAAGTAAAATTCCGAGAAGCAGGTAACTGAACTTATGCTAGTTCTTTGTACAGGCACACTGCAACTTCTTTTTTGCTTACAAGGTTGTACGAAGGAGTCCATGGCATCAATTGCTTGGATACGCAGTCCCAATACTTCTTTCTTCCCACGCTGCATTGGTAAGTCAAATGGCTAATCTAGTAAGATGGTGCGTCCTTGATATGTTATATGAAGACGTGTAGTCAGACTAGTTGTAGCCACACACATCACACTGGCTTTTACTGTATATTTCATGCGATTACTTTTGGCATATCGATATCTAAGCAATCTACAATAGGATGAAAAGACTGGCATCCTTCACATTATTGACGAACTCAGTTCACAGAAACAAGAAATTCAACCATTCTATTGGTAAATTAAAAGCGCCACTGGAATATTTTTCACTACCCCTATCATACACGCAAAAAGGGGCGATGCCACCATAGGGGCTGGTATGGGCGGCCGCCTCGGGTGGCTCGAAAGTGTGCACCTAGTTTGAGTCGTCCAGGTTGGCCCAGGCTAGTTTTGTTCGTCCCAATGCACGAGCAAGCAATGTAAAAAATGAAGAAAAATGTTTCAATTTGGATAGGCCAATAACATAAGTGCAAGGCAGGCCCTATAGCAGGCTCGCAGCCCAAGCAGCGCCTCCCATATCGATCGACGGCAGGAAAAATCCCAATTCATCCGCTCCAGCCTCCACCGTTCGCTCCTAACCTAGCCGCCCGGACAGACCGACACAGCACTTCCTCGCGCCCTCGTTGGAGGGCGGTGGCCGAGCTTCAAGCGTGCGGAAGGACAAGAAGATGAAGATCCAACCACGGGTGTAGCCTGCGTGGGAGGCAGCGGCGGCACGGGCATGGCATCGAGCTTGCACAAGCAGACGATCGCATCTTGCAAGAGTAGCATGCGCAACGAAAGGTGTACATCATAGCCCTGATTATATCTAATTCAACTCTGCAATTTACGGCCAATAGTTAAACCTGACGGTGTTGTAAAACTGCTTGTATGTAGGGAATCTATGAGAAAATGAAACCAATTTCTACTAATTTTATAACTCCCCCAATCAATACTGAACTGACTAAATCTGATGTATCTAATCAAGTTGCCAATGCAAACATCCAAGCTCATGTTGTTCTTGAGCCTGAAGTGATGAACAGACTGCTAATGAAGGATTTGATGCAAACATTTTACATGCTCCTGGTGATGAACATATAGTGTCTAATGAGGCATCTAATGCAAGCATTGTGCAAGCTCCCATTAAGGATTTAGTGTCTAATGATGATCTGCTATGTTGAGAGAGACATAGAGATTTGCAGGCATTGATGACAAGCAAATTATAGTGCATTTTCATGGCTTGAGGAAACATGGAGGCCATCTACCAGAAAGTCCCCGTATCATGACAATGTAGCATAAATACTTTTCTAATCTGTTGTTTGAAACTATTGGCATACTTGTGCAGGATAGATATATTGACATGAAGTTTGCGCACTGGTTATAGGTGCAATTACACTTCGATATTTTCAGCCAGAGAACGAATAATTCAAGCAGGTACATACCATGTTTGTAGTCCTTCTAAACCATGTTGCATTTTGTGTTTTTTGGTGCTTGCATCATTTAGTGTTTATAATCTGAACTACTTTGGATCATTAGCTAGTTTTCAAAGTGCATGTAGCTTCACATTTCTCAAGTTATGTTGATTTCCGAAGTGCAAGTGCCTTCGTATTTTTTAAGTTAAATGTTTGCCCCTGGTAACTTGAATTCGTGGATCCTCCACTACACACAAATCATACACGAATGCCAGTACGAATTAAATGAAATGCAGGGACTTACGCTAGCTCGTTATGCAGTGCTCATCGCAGCTCTGCTATGCGCTTGGGATGTTCCATGTACAAGTCCATGTTACCACTTGCTTGGATGTGCATGCCTTGTGCTCCTTGCACCCGCTCTGCATTTTTGACACGGCGAATGGCTGATCAAATAAGAGGAATCGACCTTGCTGTTGTACCAGAGGACAGATACTTACAAGGTTATACGGGTGTGCAGGATGTGTACCAGATCCCGTAGCGCCGTCATGCTTCGCTAAAAAATGGATTTGCTTGTTTCAAATGATATCTCCGAAAGAAATAAGAGATAAAGTCAGAGTTGGATAGGCGTGTAAGCTAAGAGAGCAGTGAAAGGATATCCAAACATCGTCGGAACAGTGAAGGGAGTGATGTGTGGATTGATACGTCTCCAACGTATCTATAATTTTTGATTGCTCCATGCTATATTATCTACTGTTTTGGGAAATATTGGGCATTATTATCCACATTTATACTATTTTTGGGACTAACCTATTAACCGGAGGCCCAACCCAGATTTGCTATTTTTTTGCCTATTTCAGTGTTCCGAAGAAAAGGAATATCAAACGGAGTCAAAACGGAACGAAATCAACTTGAGAAGTTAATTTTTGAAGGAAAGCTACTGGATGGACTTGGACCCCACGTCAGGAGAGAAGGGAGGTGCTCACGAGGGTGGGGGGCGCGCCCACCCCCCCTAGGGCGCTCCCCCTGCCTCGTGGGCCCCCTGAAGCTCCACCGACATACTCCTTTCACCCATATATATCCATATACCCTAAAACTTCCAGAGAAGAGAATAGATCGGGAGTTCCGCCGCCGCAAGCCTCTGTAGCCACCAAAAACCAATCGGGACCCTGTTCCGGCACCCTGCCGGAGGGGGGAACCCTCACCGATGGCCATCTTCATCATCTCGGCGCTCTCCATGACGAGGAGGGAGTAGTTCACCCTCGGGGCTGAGGGTATGTACCAGTAGCTATGTGTTTGATCTCTCTCTCTCTCGTGTTCTTGATTTGGCACGATCTTGATGTATCGCGAGCTTTGCTATTATGGTTGGATCTTATGTTGCTTCTCCCCATCTACTCTCTTGTAATGGATTGAGTTTCCCCTTTGAAGTAATCTTATCGGATTGAGTCTTTAATGATTTGAGAACACTTGATGTATGTCTTGCCATGCGTATCTGTGGTGACAATGGGATATCACGTGATTCACTTGATGTATGTTTTGGTGATCAACTTGCGGGTTCCGCCCATGAACCTATGCATAGGGGTTCGCACATGTTTTCGTCTTGATTCTCCGGTAGAAACTTTGGGGCACTCTTTGAGGTTCTATGTGTTGGTTGAATAGATGAATCTGAGATTGTGTGATGCATATCGTATAATCATACCCATGGATACTTGAGGTGCCATTGGAGTATCTAGGCGACATTAGGGTTTTGGTTGATTTGTGTCTTAAGGTGTTATTCTAGTACGAACTCTAGGGCTGTTTGTGACACTTATAGGAATAGCCCAACGGACTGATTGGAAATGGTAACTTTGAGGTGGTTTCGTACCATACCATAATCTCTTCGTTTGTTCTCCACTATTAGTGACTTTGGAGTGACTCTTTGTTGCATGTTGAGGGATGGTTATATGATCCAACTATGTTATTATTGTTGAGAGAACTTGCACTAGTGAAAGTATGAACCCTAGGCCTTGTTTCCTATCATTGCAATACCGTTTACGCTCACTTTTACCACTTGTTACCTTGCTGTTTTTATATTTTCAGATTACAAAAACCTATATCTACCATCCATATTGCACTTGTATCACCATCTCTTCGCCAAACTAGTGCACCTATACAATTTATCATTGTATTGGGTGTGTTGGGAACACAAGAGACTCTTTGTTATTTGGTTGTGGTTGCTTGAGAGAGACCATCTTCATCTCGCCTCCCACGGATTGATAAACCTTAGGTCATCCACTTGAGGGAAATTTGCTACTGTCCTACAAACCTCTGCACTTGGAGGCCCAACAACGTCTACAAGAAGAAGGTTGCGTAGTAGACATCAAGCTCTTTTCTGGCGCCGTTGGCGGGGAGGTGAGTGCTTGAAGGTATATCTTTATATCTTGCAATCGAATCTTTTTGTTTCTTGTTTTAGCACCAGTTTAGTTTATAAAAGAAAACTACCAAAAAAATGGAATTGAGTTTGCATCATACGCTTCATCTTTTTAATATCTTTCGTCAGTATGATGGAAAGGAAAATTGTGCCAAAGTGTTAGAAGAGGGATGCATTAGAATTTTTGGCACTAAATATTTATATGATGAGCATGATTGCAATGTTGTTAGTATGAATTCTTTGAATATCCATGATGCTAATGATATGCAAAGTCACAAGCTTGGGGATGCTATGTTTGATGAAGATGATATTTTTTGTCCCCCAAGCTTTGATGAGCAAATTTACTATGATGAAAGCATGCCTTCTATCTATGATGATTATTGTGATGACACGTATGCTTTAAAGAATAATAATAACCATGAAACTTGTCATCTTGATCTTAATTTTCAATCACATGATAATTATGTTGTTGAGTTTGCTCCCACTACTATTGATGAGGATAATTTTGCTTATGTGGAGAGTAGTAAATTTTCTATGCTTGTAGATCATGAAAATAATGCTTTAGGTGCCGGTTATATTGTTGAATTCATTCATGATGCTACTGAAAATTATTATGAGGGAGGAATATATGCTTGTAGGAATTGCAATAATATCAAGTTTCCTCTCTATGTGCTTAAAGTTTTGAAGTTATGCTTGTTTTACCTTCCTATGCAAGTTGATTCTTGTTCCCATAAGTTGTTTGTTCACAAAATCCCTATGCATAGGAAGTGGGTTAGACTAAATGTTCTATTCATATTCTTCATGATGCTCTCTTTATGTTTCAATTCTTATCTTTTATGTGAGCATCATTGAAATCACCATGCCTGGCTAGGGGCGTTAAAGGATAGCGCTTGTTGGGAGGCAACCCAATTTTATTTTAGTTTCTTGCTTTTTGGTTATGTTTAGTAATAAATAATCCATCTAGCTTCTGTTTAGATGTGGTTTTGTGTTTTAATTAGTGTTTGTGCCAAGTAGAACCTTTGGGAAGACTTGGGTGAAGTCTTTATGATCATGCTGTAAAAAACAGAAACTTTAGCGCTCACGAGATTAGCTAAAACTTTTTACTGGAGAGTTATATTTAGTTGATTCTTTTTGCAGATGATTACTAGACAAAATGCTTCAGGTTCACCAATTTATTTTAGAACTTTTGGAGTTCCAGAAGTATATGTTTGATACAGATTACTACAGATTGTTCTGTTTTTGACAGATTCTGTTTTCATTGTGTTGCTTGCTTATTTTGATGAATGTATGGCTAGTAAAATAGTTTATAAACCACAGAGAAGTTGGAATACAGTAGGTTTAACACCAATATAAATAAAGAATGAGTTCATTACAGTACCTTGAAGTGGTGTTTTGTTTTCTTTCGCTAATGGAGCTTACAAGTTTTCTGTTAAGTTTTGTGTTGTGAAGTTTTCAAGTTTTTGGTAAAGATTCGATGGACTATGGAATAAGGAGTGGCAAAAGCCTAAGCTTGGGGATTCCCAAGGCACCCCAAGGTAATATTCAAGGATAACCAAGCGTCTAAGCTTGGGGATGCCCCGGATGGCATCCCCTCTTTCGTCTTCGTTCATCGGTAACTTTACTTGGAGCTATATTTTTATTCACCACATGATATGTGTTTTGCTTGGAGCGCCGTTCTATTTTATTTAGCTTTGCTTGCTGTTTGAATAAAATACCAAGATCTTAAATTCTTAAAATGAGAGAGTCTTCACATGGTTTCATAATTATTCAACTACTCATTGATCTTCACTTATATCTTTCGGAGTAGTTTGTTGTTTGCTCTAGTGCTTCACTTATATCTTTTAGAGCATGGTGGTAGTTTTATTTTGAAGATATAGATGAACTCTCATGCTTCACTTAGATTATTTTGAGAGTCTTAAATAGCATGGTAATGTGCTTAATTCTAATATGCTAGGTATTCAAGAATAGTAAAAACATTCTTATGAGTGTGTTGAATACTATGAGAAGTTTGATGCTTGATAATTGTTTTGAGATATGGAAGTAATAATATCAAAGTCATGCTAGTTGAGTAGTTGTGAATTTGAGAAATGCTTGTGTTGAAGTTTGCAAGTCCCGTAGCATGCACGTATGGTAAATGTTATGTAACAAATTTGAAACATGAGGTGTTCTTTGATTGTCCTCCTTATGAGTGGCGGTCGGGGACGCGCGATGGTCTTTTCCTACCAATCTATCCCCCTAGGAGCATGCGCATAGTGCTTTGGTTTTTGATGGCTTGTAGATTTTTGCAATAAGTATATGAGTTCTTTATGACTAATGTAGAGTCCATGGATTATACGCACTCCCACCCTTCCATCATTGCTAGCCTCTTCGGTACCGTGCATTGCCCTTTCTCACATTGAGAGTTGGTGCAAACTTCGCCGGTGCATCCAAACCCCGTGATATGATACGCTCTTTCACACATAAACCTCCTTATATCTTCCTCAAAACAGCCACCATACCTACCTATTATGGCATTTTCATAGCCATTCCGACATATATTGCCATGCAACTTTACACCATACCATTCATCATGACACATTCATCATTGTCATATTGATTAGCATGATCATGTAGTTGACATAGTATTTGTGGCAAAGCCACCATTCATAATTCTTTCATACATGTCACTCTTGATTCATTGCATATCCCGGTACACCGCCGAGGCATTCATATAGAGTCATACTTTGTTCTAGTATCGAGTTGTAATCATTGAGTTGTAAATAAATAGAAGTGTGATGATCATCATTCTCTAGAGCATTGTCCCAAGTGAGGAATAAAAAAAGAGAGAAAGGCCATAAAAAAAGGAAGGCCCAAAAAAAGAAAAAAAATGAGAGAAAAAAAGAGAGAAGGGACAATGCTACTATTCTTTACCACACTTTTGCTTCAAAGTAGCACCATAATCTTCATGATAGAGAGTCTCTTATTTTGTCACTTTCATATACTAGTGGGAATTTTTCATTATAGAACTTGGCTTGTATATTCCAACGATGGGCCTCCTCAAGTGCCCTAGGTCTTCATGAGCAAGCAAGTTGGATGCACACCCACTTAGTTTCTTTTGTTGAGCTTTCATACATTTATAGCTCTAGTGCATCCGTTGCATGGCAATCCCTACTCCTTGCATTAACATCGATCGATGGGCATCTCCATAGCCCATTGATTAGCCTCGTTGATGTGAGATCTTCTCCTTTTTTGTCTTCTCCATATAACCCCCATCATCATATTCTATTCCACCCATAGTGCTATATCCATGGCTCACTGTGACGCCCTCGATTCAATCGTACACTAATCATGCACGCAAATGTGTACGATCAAGATCAAGGACACACGGGAAGATATCACAACACAACTCTAGACACAAATTAAAATAATACAAGCTTTATATTACAAGCCAGGGGCCTCGAGGGCTCGAATACATAAGCTCGAATACACAAGAGTCGTGGAAGCAACCATATCTGAGTACGGACATGAGTTAGACAAGTTTGCCTTAAGAAGGCTAGCACAAAAGCAAAGAACGATCGAAAAGGCAAGGCCTCTTGCTCGAGCCTCATAACTACTCCTGGTCGTCGGCGGCCTCCACGTAGTAGTAGGTACCCTCGGGGTAGTAGTAGTCGTTGGTGGTGTCGTCTGGATCCTGGGCTCCACCATCTGGATGCGACAACCAGAAAGAAGAAAGAAGGGGGAAAAGGGGAAGCAAAGCAACCGTGAGTACTCATACAAAATACTCGCAAGCAAGGATCTACACTACATATGCAATATTATCAAAGGAAGGCTGTATATGTGGACTGGGCTGTAGAAATGCCAGAATAGAGAGAAGGCCTAGTCCTATCGAAGACTAGCATCTTCTGGAAACCACCATCTTGCAGCAACCGGAAGGAGTAGAGTAGCATAAAGTAAAGTAGTAGTAGTGTTATCAACCTCGACCGAAGATCCTTTCTCGAGTCCCTGTGAGAAAGAAATCTCAGAGCCATACTATCCGGTTATCATCACAATCCAGTTCTCATCACCATCCAATTCTCATCACAAGTATCCAGTTCTAGTTGTATCGATCGGGATACAACTCCAAGTGTCCGTTACCATAGGACAGGCTATCGATAGATGTTTTCCTCCCTGCAGGGGTGCACCAACTTACCCACCACGCTCGATTAACTCGGCGGACACACTTTCTGGGTCATGCCCGCATCGCCAAACAATACGCGAAACCCGACCTAGGCTTAATAGAGAGGCCGTCACGCCGGACTAAACCTATGCCCCTGTGGGTCATGGGCCATCTCCCGGGGACTCCTACATCGCTATGAGGGCGGCGGTGAGCAGACCTAGCTACCTCCTTCAACAAGGCAAAGCGCCACGCAGTCCAACCCGGCGCGCCACTCGATCGCCGACGTCTATTAAGCTTGGCTGATGCATACGGTGCGTAACGCCCATACTATGCCCACGTGATGGTTAGTGCTATCAGGCCGAGGCCCTCGGATCAAATATCCAAATCGTAGTGGACTCGGGCAGCGGTAACAAGCAGAGACTCACGAAAGATGTGACCCCGTTGCCCGTCTCGAGGACTTGCGGCAAGGGCCAGGAATGCCCGCCACGCCAGATTTATCTCGCGGGCACCCTTCAGTCAACCCGACTCCACATCACTCACAATTAAGCTCGGCGGGTACCCTCGTGGTCGACCCGTCTTTAGTAACATGGCTCGGTGTAAAGTCATAGTAATCATAGTAACTGTGTGTCTAAACATCAAGGGAAAGCCCGAGGAATCACCCCGGTGAATTCCCTCGATGTAATCATCAAGGTGAACGTAAGAGGATTCACCCTCGAGGTCCACACTTGAGGGGTTGCACGACAGAGTTGTATCAGAAGTGGTTAAAGAGGAAATCACCCTCGATGGCCACGACCGAATAGCTGCACTACAGAAGTACTGATGAGGGCTCACCCTCGGTACTCGATAGTAGCCCAGTATTGTCGAGCAACTAAGGGGAAAGTGATGTGCGGTGCTGGGGCCTGGTCTTCGATCCCGTTGATCGGGTCTTCTAATAATCCAGCGGGGCAGTCGGGACAAAGTTGGGGTCACTGATGGATCACTAACCAACCTATACTAAGCAGTTTAGGACAAGCAGGTAAGGTACAACAGTAGGTTACAAAAGCAGGCTATGCATCAGAATAGGAGCAATCAATAACAGTAGCAAAATCTAATGCAAGCATGAGAGAATGGAATGGATATCGAGATGATCAAAGGGGGGGGGCTTGCCTGGTTGCTCTGGCAAGGAGGGGTCGTCGTCGACGTAGTCGATCGCAGGGGCATCAACATCGGTCTCGGGGTCTACCGGAGAAAAGAGGGGGAAGAAATAGTAAATACACACAAACATAAGCGTAACAAGACAATAAGCGGGGCAGAGGTGATCTAACGTAGCGTTACGCGATACTCGCGAAGAGGGAAAACATCCGGGAAAGTTTTCCTGGTTCCGGACATCTGTCAGACAGATGAACCGGAGGGGAAAAGTTCAATGTTTGCTATGCTAGGGACGTGTGGCGGGAGAACGGACCTTGTGTTTAGATTCATCTCGTCGTTCTGAGAAACTTTCATGTACAAAGTATTTTCATCCGAGTTACGGTTATTTTTCTATGAATTATTAATGTTTTAGCAATATTCTGAAATCACTATTAATTCAAAAAAAATAAAGACTAAAATGGTACGGGTACCCAGTTCTGCCTACACAGAAGTGTAAAGAAGCTGACAGGTGGGCCAGGGGATCCCAGTTGACCAGTCAACAGGGGGTGGGGTCCTCCTATTATAGTCTCATTAGGTTAGTCTAACAGTTTAATTTAACTAAATGAGGTGATTAAGCTAACTAATTCTAATTAAAATTAATTAAACCAATTTAATTAAGTTAATTATTTTTATTATAATTCTTTTTTTATTATTTATAAAAAACAGGGGAGAGGGCCCCTCCTGCCAGTGGCACAAAAGCCACTGGAGCAGGCTTAACGGGCGAGGGGTATGGGCAGGGGCGCCTGCGGCCAGCAACGGGAGCACTGATGGGAGCGGTGGAGTACCCAGGAAGCAGGTCACCGGCAACCACGACAGCCTGGAGGCACGAGCGCGGTTGGGAGGTGACAGGGCGCGCGAGGATGCCAGCCGGGGTGCTCCGGCGACGTGCGCAGGAAGGGTCGGCGGCCACCGCATCGGTCGAGGGGGGAGGAGTGCAGCACAACGGTGGTTCGCAGGCGCGTAGGGCGCAGCCAGGGGACGGCTGAGAGTGGGCATTGGAGCACGGTCGGGCGAGAAAGCAGGGGAGGACCAGGGAAGGGCCCGTGCGTGAGGGTGCGCAGCCGTGGGTGGCCGTGCCGAGGGCGCGCGCTCGGGCGCTGCAGCGGCGAGCAGAGGGGGTGGGGAAGACGAGCGGTGCTCACGTTCGTCGTGAGAAGGGGGGGGCGGCGAGGCACGATGGAGCTGCGCGAGGAGGGGACGAGGACGCGGTCCGGCAGCGTCGTGGCTCCGGCGAGGGGGAATCCGAGCGGCGGTGGCCTCGGGGCCGAGTCCCAGTTCCAGATCGATGGTGGCGCGCGGGCGGGCATCGGGGGCGAGGTGAGGCGATGGCGATGAGGTGGCGGGGAGCAGCGGCGAGGCTCGGGGCGCCGCAGGGTCGAGCCCCCGATTTAGCTCGGTCGAGGGGGGCGGGCGCCTATGCGGCAAAGCGGAGAGGTGGGCGTTAGCGTCGGGCTCGGAGACGGTGCGGTGTCGGGCGAGCGGCGAGGTCGAGACGTGGCCGATCCAGATCCCAAATCAGGGGGGAGAGGAGTGTGGGGGAAGTGGGGGTCTGGTGGTTAGGGTTCGGGGGTGTGGGGGTGGCCTAATAGGCCAGCGGGCAGCAGGGGGTGGGCCAGTTGGGCCGTGTGGGATGGGCCTAGGCCCATGGGGAGCTTGGGGGGGTCTTCTTTTCTCTCCTCACCTTTTCCTTTTCCTTTTCTTTTCTGGAAATCAAAAAGTTATTGCTTTGCAATTAATCCGAGCACCAAATGACTCTTGTAAAATGTGCCACATGCCACAATAAATACTTTGCAATATTGTGAAGTTGCACAAAAATTGTTTTGAGCATTTGGAAATGTTTACACACTTTTGGAAATTGAGAAGCCCAATTTAATTGTTGCTGGACCACTCAAATAATTTCCAGGAGCATTTTTGGAATCCAACAAAGGTAGGTTTCATCATGACAAATACTTAGAGGATATTTGCCACATTGTGAACTATTTTTCTGGCTCATTTGAAGATGCAAATAATTGACTTGCAATTTGAATTGAGTTGTACTTGATTATTGGACAAGTGGCATTTTGGCTTAGGAAAGCATGACGACAAGGCATCATTAGGGGGGATTACTGTAGCAAGATTCTCGGGGCGTTACAAATCTCCTCCACTATAAGAAATCTCGTCCCGAGATTTAAGTGCGGAAGTAAAGAGTAACTTCGGGGGAAATGACCCTTATAGGGTTAACTATCTGGTGAACAATTCAAGGAAAGTGGCAGATGTACCTCTCAAGTTGAAACTTAAGAAAACATCGAGAGCAAAATATGAAGGTACAATAGGAAGTTTCAAGCGAATGGACATAGTCGATACCTGAACAGAGTGTGAGAGGGGGGTTCAGAGCATCGGGAATAGATCATCTCTCGAAAGGTGGCTCGTGACATGATACGAAGCCAAATGCAAGAATATTTCGGAATCAAAGATATATAGGAGAGTCAGGTTTCGATCCTGTGGAACTGTGGGTTATGGGCCCACCATGTGGGTTAAAAGCAGGAAGGCGCTATCATTCTGCACGGTCATGATGGCAAGGCAGGTCAGAGAATAGCCTGTCAATTATGTTGGCAACAATGTTGGTACCAAGGGCGAGGGACGAAGAGAACCATTTTCCTGCTCGTAAGACGAGGCAGACCAATAGGCAAAGTTCGCATCCATCGGTGGCTACCGGAATGTCATCAACAGTAGCAACAGGGTTATACTTGACATGGTTGTACCCCGAGGTGTTTACATAAGCAGGGAAATATTACTGCTTATATCATATAGATTACCAGAAAGGTTAAACAAAACAATGGAACAGAAAATGTGTTTATACACAAGATTTAGGAGTGTAACTTTTCCCAAGGAAAAGTAGAGCATGATATACATGTTAAACAAGTACATCGCCATTTGGATAAAGGGGCAATGTAATTCATGATGTTATCCATACAACGGTGTTTGGAGAATAGACCAAGTAACATTTAGCATTGCGCCATCAATGTTCTTAATGATGTTCGGAGTCATGCTTCGGGATAGCATTGACATGATCATCAGGTAAAGGTCGGACCTTGGGAACACAAAGGATACATCGGGAATTTTTAGAACATCTCATGCAATTCTATCAGGAAAAGATGAGGATATGGCCGATGGGTTCAGCAGCAATCCATCGACATGTCAAAAAGATGTATTTCCAAAATTTGTATAAATAAGTTTATGTTGGGGAGTAGACAAGAATGTTGTCGATGATAATATAAATCATCGAGGGGCAAGGATGGTATTGCTCATCACGAATTCGATTGATATACTGGAAGAGCTCGGAATGTTGATGATGAGCACAACACAATTGTTGAGAGATTTCAGGAAGATGTAATCGACCGACGAAAACATCAAGTCGAAGGAATGATGAGTGAAAGGTTATTGGAACCACGGGTATGACACAAACTCGAAATCAAGCTTGCTGTTCAAGGAGAAATGATATGACGAGGAAGATCGATGTAGACTTAGCTCATCGTCGAAAATTCTGTTCCGGGAAGAAGGACCAGGTAGCACAGTTAAAATTAGCTCGATAATGATATAGTTGATCAGGCTAGGAATGATGTGATGGAGAATCATTCCAATGAGAATTCACAAGAGGTATTGCAATGACACAATATCCTTGAGATAACAGGGGGCAATACTCGAGGTAGGTCAGAATAAAGGTTTGACACATGAAACGATCTGCAGAAGACAAGTATTTTAACTTGTCCGGGAAATGGAATCAAGGACAAAATATGGTCGGAACCACGATTGCAAAGAATCAATTTACAGATGCAAGATGAGCTTATACCAAGGGAACATTTGATTATAAGAGAGGCTTCCATGGTAAGATCTACATCATGTCTATGGGCATGAACACAAAGTTCAAGGTCGACTCCCACTTCTTCAATGCATATCATTTCATTTACTTCTCGCTTTTCGAAGAAATGGTAGTGCAGAGGATTTAGCTGGCGAAGTACCAGAAGAGTAAGACTCGTGAGAACTCTCGGGTTCACACGGATTATGGAAGGCATAAGTTCAATCCATCGGGGCATCTTAGAACATATACCATGAACTTTAGTATCAATTAACACATGTTCAAGCGAGCACGGTTGACAAAAGCAGAGGATACAAATTGTCAAAGACATTATGTATCATGGGAATAACTCACAAGAATTTTGAATGTGAAGGATACTATCGGATAATAACCCGGCAATGGGCCTGCCGGTCCAAAATGGAGCTGATGTGAGTATCGGTACTCAATCAAAGGAAGAAAGAATGCAAAGGCATCGGATTATAGAACATCTGAATAATTCGATGCTTAGATGACAAAGGAATTATGATTTCCAAAATGAAGGATCAGAAGCGAGGCGCTACGATCAAGGATGGATAAGTAGAATAGACCTAGGCGCTGTCGGCGACAAATAGATTGGTCGAGAACCAGCTCATGTTCGAAATGATGTCTGAGCCGGAAAGATAATTTAGAAGGATCAACTAATGATTGCGTGCTTTCACACACATGTTGGATGGTGTCAAAGGATACTAATGAATATTGCTATACATATGGAAAGCATCCATAATGCAAGCAGACAAGTATTTGCAGAGCAATAGTTTGAAGAGGATTCTCGGAAGATCGGATAGTATTTACAAGTATTTTGAAAAGCATATGAACAACTGGGGATGAGTGGACCCCGGTTAATGAATTATCCTTAGTGCAAAAAGAAGCTGCAAAGCAGAAGGCACAAAGGATTCTCGAAACAACGGAGAGTTCTAGTGGTATCTAGTAATAATATGAGCAACTTGGGATGAAGGTAAAAGCGGCAAGGATGTTATTCATGGGGACTTATGGGTGGTAGGTAATTGCAAACGCGATGAGCACAAGTTATCGGGATAACATCGGAGAGTATCTTCGGAATCTTCTGGTGCAGTAGGCGGTCATCTGTAATAAGGGACTCTCCGTGAGGAAGTAGTTACGAGATCCTAATTTTAGAGTTAGCAAAATTGCTTAACCCGAATGGAAGAGAGATCAGAGTCCCAGAGTATAGACGAGGAAAAAAAGATCCTAATACCACCCAATTGGTGACGTGGGCCCATAAGCCACACAGCCAAGTTAGTAAAATGGTTTTCGGTTTCTAGACTCAACTTCGGCCAAGGAGTTGGAAAGGGGGATCCTACAGGCAGTCGGCTCTGATACCAACTTGTGACACCCTCGATTCAATCGTACACTAATCATGCACGCAAATGTGTACGATCAAGATCAAGAACTCACGGGAAGATATCACAAGACACAAATTAAAATAATACAAGCTTTATATTACAAGCCAGGGGCCTCGAGGGCTCGAATACACAAGAGTCAGCGGAAGCAACCATATCTGAGTACAGACATGAGTTAGACAAGTTTGCCTTAAGAAGGCTAGCACAAAAGCAGCAACGATCGAAAAGGCAAGGCCTCCTGCCTGGGAGCCTCCTAACTACTCACGGTGGTCGGGCGGCCTCCACGTAGTAGTAGGTACCCTCGGGGTAGTAGTAGTCATCGGTGGTGTCGTCTGGATCCTGGGCTCCACCATCTGGTTGCGACAACAAGAAAGAAGAAAGAAGGGGGAAATGGGAAGCAAAGAAACCGTGAGTACTCATCAAAAGTACTCACAAGCAAGGATCTACACTACATATGCAACATTATCAAAGGAAGGCTGTATATGTGGACTAGGCTGTAGAAATGCTAGAATAGAGAGAAGGCCTAGTCCTATCGAAGACTAGCATCTTCTGGAAACCACCATCTTGCAGCAACCGAAAGTAGTAGAGTAGCATAAAATAAAGTAGTAGTAGTGTTATCAACCTCGGCCGGAGATCCTTTCTTGAGTCCCTGTGAGAAAGAAATCCCATAGCCATACTATCCAGTTATCATCACAATCCAGTTCTCATCACCATCCAATTCTCATCACAAGTATCCAGTTCTAGTTGTATCGATCGGGATACAACTCCAAGTGTCCGTTACCGTAGGACAAGCTATCGATAGATGTTTTCTTCCCTGCAGGGGTGCACCAACTTACCCACCACGCTCGATTAACTCCGGCGGACACACTTTCCTGGGTCATGCCCGGCCTCGGCCAAACAATACGCCGCAACCTGACCTAGGCTTAATAAAGAGGCCAACACGCCGGACTAAACCTATGCCCCCAGGGGTCATGGGCCATCTTCTGGTGCAGTAGGCGGTCACGTTGCGAGGGCGGCCGGTGAGCAGACCTAGCTACCTCCTTCAACAAGGCAGGCGCTTACACAGTCCAACCCGGCGCGCGCCGCTCAGTCGCTGACGTCTATTAAGCTTCGGCTGATGCATATGGCGCAGAACGCCCATACTATGCCCACGTGATGGTTAGTGCCATCAGGTCAGAGGCCCCTCGGATCAAATATCCAAATCGTAGTGGATTAGGAAGGCGCGGTAACAAGTAGAGACTCACGAAAGATGTGACCCCGTTGCCCTGTCTCGAGGACTTGTGGCAAGGGCTAGGAATGCCCGGCCACGCCTCGTATTTATCTCGCGGGCACCCTCCAGGTCAACACGACTCCACATCACTGGCAATTAAGCTCGCGCGGGTACCCCTCAGGGTCGACCCGTCTTTAGTAAAATGGCTCAGTGTAAAGTCGTAGTAATCATAGTAACTGTGTGTCTAAACATCAAGGGGAAAGCCCGAGGAATCACCCCCGGGGAATTCCACTCGATGTAATCATCAAGGTGAACGTAAGAGGATTCACCCTCGAGGTCCACACTTGAGGGGTTGCACTGACGAGTTGTATCGAAGTGGTTAAAGAGGAAATCACCCTCGATGACGACCGAATTGCTACACTACAGGGTTAACATCGGAAATCGATGAGGTCTCACCCTCGGTACTCGAGTAGTAACCCAAAGTATTGTCGAGCAACTAAGGGAAAGTGATGTGCGGTCTTTGGGGCCTGGTCTTCGATCCCGTTGATCGGGTCTTCTGATTATCCAGCGGGGCAGTCGGGACAAAGTGGGGGTCACTGATGGATCTCTAACCAACCTATACTAAGCAGTTTAGGATAAGCAGGTAAGGTACAACAGCAGGTTACAAAAGCAGGCTATGCATCAGAATAGGAGCAATCAATAACAGTAGCAAAATCTAATGCAAGAATGAGAGAATGGAATGGATATCAGGATGATCAAAGGGGGGGCTTGCTTGGTTGCTCTTGCAAGGAGGGGTCGTCGTCGACATAGTCGATCATAGGGGCATCAGCATCGGTCTCGGGGTTTACCGGAGAGAAGAGGGGGAAGAAACAGGAAATACACATAAACATAAGCATAACAAGACAATAAGCAGGGCAGAGGTGATCTAACGTAGCGTTACGCGATACTGGCGAAGAGGGAAAACATCCGGGAAAGCTTTCCCGGTTCCAGACATCTGTCAGACAGATTAATCGGAGGGGAAAAGTTCAACGTTTGCTATGCTAGGGACGTGTGGCGGGCGAACGGACGCGTGTTTAGATTCGTCTCATTGTTCTGAGCAACTTTCATGTACAGAGTATTTTCATCCGAGTTACGTTTATTTTTCTATGAATTATTAAAGTTTTAGCAATATTATGAAATTACTATTAATTCAAAAAAAAATAAAGACTAAAATGCTACGGGTACCCAGTTCTGCGTACACAGAAGTGTACAGAAGCTGACAGGTGGGCCAGGGGGTCCCTGTCGGTGTCAAAACCGGCGGATCTCGGGTAGGGGGTCCCGAACTGTGCGTCTAGGCGGATGGTAACAGGAGACATGGGACACGATGTTTTTACCCAGGTTCGGGCCCTCTCGATGGAGGTAAAACCCTACTCCTGCTTGATTAATATTGATGATATGGGTAGTACAAGAGTAGATCTACCACGAGATCATAGAGGCTAAACCCTAGAAGCTAGCCTATGGTATGATTGTTGTTCGTCCTACAGACTAAAACCCTCCGGTTTATATAGACACCGGAGAGGGCTAGGGTTACACAGAGTCGGTTACAATGGGAGGAGATCTACATATCCGTATCGCCAAGCTTTCCTTCCACGCCAAGGAAAGTCCCATCCGGACACGAGACAAAGTCTTCAATCTTGTATCTTCATAGCCCAGGAGTCCGGCCGAAGGTCATAGTCTGGCCATCCGGACACCCCCTAATCCAGGACTCCCTCAGTAGCCCCTGAACCAGGCTTCGATGACGAAGAGTCCGGCGCGCAGATTGTCTTCGGCATTGCAAGGCGGGTTCCTCCTCCGAATACTTCATAGAAGATGTTGAACACAAGGATAGTGTCCGGCTCTGCAAAATAAGTTCCACATACCACCGTAGAGAGAATAATATTTACACAAATCCAATCATTGGCGTATTCATGGCGTGACATCACACCACGACCAAGCCTCTATTCGAATCGTTTTTACTGTCCCACCTCAGCGCACTTAGCGAGGCGGTTTCCTTGGCATGTCTTGTCGAAGCAGAGATTGTGTCCCCTTATTCCGCGATTCTCATCAATATGGGTGTGGGTAACCCAACCGTGCCATTAATTACGGCGCTTGGGAGATAAGCGAGTTTTACCAGGCGGGTGGGGACGTGCAGTCTCGTCCGCCCATATAAGGGGATAAGGATCCACCTTTTTCATCTACGCCTTCTTCCTCCTTTGCTTATCCATTTTCGCGCACTCGAGCTCCAGCGCCCAAGTCCGCACATCCCACCTCAACCTTCTCCAGCCATGTCCGGAGCGGGAGGCAAGTGGATGGTCTCCTCCGTCACAGAGGGACACATCAAGAAGCTGAGGGAAGCCGGATACTTGTCGAATGACGTCGCGCACCGGCTCCCAGATAAGGGGCAGCTCATCCCCACCCCCAGGCCCCATGAGAGGGTGGTGTTCCTCACCCATTTCCTCCGCGGACTAGGTTTCCCACATCACCCATTTGTCCGGGGCTCATGTTCTACTACGGCCTGGATTTCCACGATCTGGCCCCGAACTTCATCCTCAACATCTCGGCGTTCATCGTCGTGTGCGAGGCCTTCCTCTGCATCCAGCCCCAGTTCGGCTTATGGCTGAAGACCTTCAATGTCAAGCTGAAGGTAGTGGGTAGCCGCCAAGCGGAGTGCGGAGGTGCCATGGTGGGCAAGATGCCCAACGTCCTATGGCTCGAGGGCTCCTTCGTAGAGACCATAAAGGGGTGGTAATCGGGGTGGTTCTACATCACCGAGCCGCGTGACCCTGAATGGGCAGCGGCCCCCAAATTCCGATCTGGCATCCCCACGCGGCTCACTTCCTGGAAAGAGAAGGGCCTGTCATGGGGTAATTCGGAAGAGCTGATCGGACTCCAAACCTGCGTCCAAAACCTGGTGAGCAAGAAGCTCAAACTCGTCAACGCAGTCCAGGTCATGCTCATCCGCCGGATCCTCCCATGCCAACAATGGGCATTCAACTTGTGGGAGTTTAGTCCGGCACAGCACCGAGCCCTGAGCGGGCTCTTCGACACTACGTACGAAGATGCCTGGAAAGTGCTGTTCAAGGGCGCCGAGGCTCCCGCATCCGCTACCGAGGATCACGGATTCAGTGCGCAGCATCAAGCCAACGCCGTAAGCTGTTTTACCCTTTACGGGATATTTGTTTTTCATAGTTTGACCCTATGCGGGATCTAAACTCCCTTACCTTTGACAGGATTGGCATAAGACGTCCGGGCAGATCAACTGTCCGGCTCCCTTGCCCGAAGACCCAGTGGACGCCCACTTGACGGGGCTGCTGGCTCCGGCACCTTACGTGGTGCCGGAGAAGAAGGCCAAGAAGAAGGCCACGGGAACTCGAAAGAGTTCGGCGCCGGTGGTGTCGGACTCATCGTCCGATGACTCGAGGCGGACTCCTCCCACGAAAAACGAGGAGGAGGAAAGAGAGGTCTCTTCCCGCCGGGGAGAGAAGAAAAGGAAGGCTGCCCCAAGCGGGGGCGGAGGGTCCAAGAAGGGAAGGATCCTTCCTCCAGACTACTCCACCAACGCCGACGACGGCGAAGAGGAGTGGCCATCCAAGGCCAAGCCCCTGGCAAGATCGTAAGTATCCGGATACCAGAATAACTCATGGCGTTCCTTTGTTGCACAGTGTCTTCTGACGCCGCATATAATCATGCAGTCCGCCCCGAGCCCAGGTCGGCGTGTCGTCGAGCGGCTCCTTAGGCTCGTCGGATATGAATAGCACTTCACTTCCGGCTGCCTCCTCCCCTCGTGCTGCAGATGATGCCGAGGTGGAGTCCCAAAAGGGTCCAATCCAGGAGGAGGTGGTCCTGGAGGCGCCGCAAGGCCACTTCCCGGACTCCAGGCGCAAAGGGGACAAAACCCCCAAGGGCTCCAAGTCCGGCCCTGGGCCGTACACCGCACCGGAACCTTCAGCGGTTCCGAGTCCGCAGCGGCCCCTAGTAAGAAGGGCAAGCCCTCGGCCGGGTGACCTCCATCCAACCGGAGGCACCGGATAATCTGCTGGAGGTGCTTAACGGCGCCTCCATCGACGAGGAGCACCGCACTATTATGAGTGCGGTGATCCAGAAGGTTCAGTCCGCCAAGAGCGGGCTGACCGAAGCCTGTGCTAGCCTTCTAACAGGCTTTGAGGTATGTATTTAAGATATGTAAAAATATTACCGCATAGACAGTAGCCCCTGATGCTCAGTTTGGTGTTCGGAAAGAAAAGCCGAACTGAGGATCTAAAAGATATCTGTGAGGAGTCTAACATAAGTATGTCAATATGGGAATGCAGGCTGCACTTCTGACCTCTGCCCGACCTTGTTGGGAGGTCGATGTATTGAAGCAGAGCCTCGAGCGGTCCGAGAACGAGCTCGGCCTTGTCATGAAGCAGCTCGAGGACAAAGAAGGTAAGTAATACCTTATGTAAGTATATAAGAAATATGTGGTTGCGAAAAATGACAGGACCAACGTGAGTATTACAGGGGCCACAATCGAGGTGGCGACCCTGAAGGAAGCGATGTCCAAGGACGAAGACAATGCGGCCGTGGAGTGCACCGAGCGAGAGAAGCAGGAGGCGCGGGTGGCGGAGGTGCAGCAAGAGCTCCAGGCTCTCATGGAAAAACACGAGAGTTTGGAGATTGACTCAAAGACTCGAGAGTCCGAGCTCGCCTCGGCCCTTGAGAGCACCAAATCTGCCAAGGCCGAAGCCCAAAAAGCCCTCCAAGAAATTGAGGCGATGAAGAAGATAGTGGCGGGTAAGGCATTCGTTATGCAAAGCAAGCATGTGAAAGTGAATTACTTGTTACTTACACGAGTCCGGATCTCTCCAGGAGCATTCGCAGATCTTCCCCGCAGTGTGTCCGACGCTGCCGCATTCTACCGAGCCGAGGAGGGGAGCTCGACAGAAAAGGTATTCTGGTCTCAGTATGCTGAGGCCGGACACCCGGTGCCCTTGAGCGACCAGTGAAGCAAGCTGGTCGAGCTCCATAAGGTGGCGAACAGGCCATGAAGGGCCTTATAGTCCGGCTATGGCACAGGGAGGTCATGCACAGGAGCTACTTTGGGCTGGTGGCGGTGGCGGATGCTGTCCACGACTTGAAGTCATCAAGCGCTCCGTATGCATCGAAGGCGCCAGAGGGGCCTTGCCCGTGTTAAAGTGCCTTTGGGGCAAGATGGATGCTTGAGAAGCTGGTGACAGATGGGCCACCGCAGGCAAGGAGAATCGCAAGCCCGAGATGTATTATGAGGGCGTCCTGAAGGGTGCCTGCCTTGTGGCGGATGAATGTTCCAAGGATGTAATTTATGAGTAAACTCGCTCGTGTTATCCTGTGCGCTGAAAACTTGTTCATATGCGCTAAGAAATGCTTTTTGAATTTAAAATATTACCTTCTGTGTGGTCGTTTATTAAATCTGAGAGATGGCGAGTCGTAGGCTTCTGCCCCCATGCCACGAGTGCTGGGGTGTTCGGGATAAACCTGAGCGCTCTTGTTCCCATTCTTGTGTCCTTCGAGGGAGGCGCTCAGCACGACGAACAAGGCAATCGGACTATAATGCTTTATCACTCTCACTTAGCCATAGAATTCTATAATTTTAAATTTCGGCGAGGCCCCTAGTATTCGAAAGACCGAGTTCGGGGCACTATCCACGCCTAGGCCGGACAAAGCCGGCTCCTCGCTCTAAGCGGCATAAGTCTTTAGGGACTCAAAACCTCTCGAACAGCGACCAGCTCTCGCCATATCATGACGGTCAGTTTTAGCTTTCTCTACTGAGGTGCTTAACCCAGCTCAACCGGGGCACAATCGCAGTAGTTCTCCCAGCGCTACCTTAGCCAATATAACGGAATGTAAGGTACCAAAACATGCGAGCCGGGCAAACCCAACTATTGACCCAAGACATGATTCGGAGCTGATGCATATAATGCTATAAGTTCGGGGTGCCGCACTCGTGAGAGTGTTCGGACTTCTCACACCATATTCTGGGGTACTTAAGCCCCTGGTGTATTGGCCGTACCAAAGTGTACGGTTGCATAATGTCATAACTGAACATATTCACATAAAAAAGGAATGCAATAATAGACAAAAGCTATGTATTGTTTATTCGAAAAGGCTGCGGTAAAAGCAGAACGATACAAATAGTGCGATAAGCAAGAGATGGGACTATTGGACATGTCCCCCTCCAGGGGCGAGCTGCGGGATGGTATGTAAGACAGGTATTTAGCTCGTTATAGAGACCACCTTGACATTCGACGTAGATTTCTGCCTCCCTGGCTGTTGCATCGTGTGTTCGGCGATTGTACTGCCGGACAGGCCTTCCGGAGAGTGGAGTCCTGAAAGTAAGAAAAAAGAATGACAAAATCGGGAGCCCCTAGTGCGGTTGAGCCGCATTTTGGGCATGCCGTGGTCGTGCCCCCCTATGCCCATGGTATTTCCAGAGCGTAATTATGTACGCGTAGTACTGGTTTCGCAATTTCACGAGGGCTGGGGTTGGGGCCGCATTACTCTGGCGATGCTCAGAACGTGCCAGGCGGTCTTGTTGTAGGTTACTCCGGGCGCGCTTGACGGTGTCCGGACGTTTAATAGCCGGACTGGAGAATTGCCTTGAGAGGCTACTTTGTACTTCCGCCGCGAGGGCCGCCGTATGCTCCTCAGTTCGGAGAGAGCGTTCGGTGTTTCCATTGACCGTAATGACTCCTCGAGGGCCTGGCATCTTGAGCTTGAGGTATGCGTAGTGCGGCACCGCATTGAACTTTGCAAATGCGGTTCGTCCGAAAGCAAAGGCGTGATAGCCACTGCGGAACGGGACTATGTCGAATATTAACTCCTCATTTCAGAAATTATCCGGGGATCCGAAGACCACCTCAAGTGTAATTGAGCCTGTACAGTTGGCCTCTACACCTGGTATGACACCTTTAAAGGTCATCTTTGTGGGTTTAATCCTTGAGGGATCTATGCCCATTTTTCACCGGTGTATCTGATAAAGCGAGTTCAGCTCTGCCGCCGTCCATAAGGACTCTAATGAGGTGAAATCCGTTAATGATTGGGTCTAGAACCAATGCGGCGAATCCGCCGTGGCGGATGCTAGTGGGGTGATCCCTTCGATCAAAAGTGATCGGGCAGGAGGACCACGGGTTGAACTTTGGGGCGACTGGCTCCAACACATATATGTCCCCGAGTGCATGCTTCCGCTCCCTTTTGGGGATGTGGGTTGCGTATATCATGTTCACCGTCCACACTTGTGGGGGGAAGCCCTTCTGTCCCCTATTGTTCGGCGGCCGGGGCTCCTCCTCGTCATCAATATGCAGCCCCTTGTCTATGTTTTCGGCACTTATCTTGCCTGCCTGCTTGAACACCCAACAATCCCTGTTGGTGTGATTGGCTGGTTTTTCGAGGGTGCCGTGTATCTGGCACGAGCAATCGAGTATTCGGTCCAAACTGGACGGGCCCGGAGTATTTCTTTTAAATGGCTTTTTCCGCTGACCGGGTTTAGAGCCTCTGAATCCGGCATTAACTGCCGTATCCTCAGCATTATCAACCAATTTAATTAAGTTAATTATTTTTATTATAATTCTATTTTTTATTATTTATAAAAAACAGGGGAGAGGGCCCCTGCTGCCAGTGGCACAAAAGCCACTGGAGCAGGCTTAACGGGCGAGGGGCATGGGCAGGGGCGCCCGTACGGATGGGCGCATGGGCGCGCCAGGGCGCCTGCGGCCAGCGATGGGGGAGCACCGGCGGGAGCGGGGGAGTACCCAGGAAGCAGGGTGCCGGCAACCACGACGGCCAGGAGCCATGAGCGCGGTTGGGAGGCGACAGGGCGCGCGAGGACGCCAGTCAGGGTGCTCCGGCGACGTGCGCATGAAGGGTTGGCGGCCACCGCATCGGTCGAGGGGGGGGGGGATGCAGCACGGCGGCGGTACGCAGGCGTGTAGGGAGCAGCCAGGGGACGGCTGAGAGCGGGCACCAGAGCACGGTCGGGCGAGCAAGCAGGGGAGGACCGGGGCAGGGGCCGAGCATGAGGGTGCGCGTCCGGGTGGTCAGGCCGAGGGCGCGCCGGTGCCGCAATGAAAGCGAGAGGGGAGACGGGCGGTGCGCACGTCCGTCGTGAGAAGGGGGGCGGCGAGGCTCGATGAAGCTGTGCGAGGAGGGGACGAGGACGCGGTCCGGCAGCGTCGTGGCTCCGGTGAGGGGGACTCCGAGCGGCGGTGGCCTCGGTGCCGAGTCCCAGTTCCAGATCGACGGCAGCGCGCGGGCGGGCGTCGGGGGCGAGGTGAGGCGATGGCGATGAGGAGGCGGGGAGCAGCGTCGAGGCTCGGGGCACCGCAGGGTCAAGCCCCCGATTTAGCTCGGGTCGAGGGGGCGGGCACCTTTGCGGCAGGCGATGGAGAGGCGGGCGTTGGCGTCAGGGCTCCGGAGATGGTGCGGTGTCGGGGTGAGCGGCGGGGTCGGGACGTGGCCTGATCCAGATCCCAAATCGGGGGGGGGGGAAAGAGAGGAGCGTGGGGGAAGTGGGGGGTCTGGTGGTTATGGTTCGGGGGTGTGGGGGTGGCCTAATAGGCCAGCGCGCAGCACGGGGGTGGGCCGGTTGGGCCACGTGGGATGGGCCTAGGCCCATGGCGAGCTGGGGGGTCTTCTTTTCTCTCCTCACCTTTTCCTTTTCCTTTTCTTTTCTGGAAATCAAAAAGTTACTGCTTTGCAATTAATCCGAGCACCAAATGACTCTTGTAAAATGTGCCACATGCCACAATAAATACTTTGCAATATTGTGAAGTTGCAGAAAAATTGTTTTGAGCATTTGGAAATGTTTACACACTTTTGGAAATTGAGAGGCCCAATTTAATTGTTGCTGGACCACTCAAATAATTTCCAGGAGCATTTTTGGAATCCAACAGAGGTAGGTTTCATCATGACAAATACTTAGAGAATATTTGCCACATTGTGAACTATTTTTCTGGCTCATTTGAAGATGCAAATAATTGACTTGCAATTTGAATTGAGTTGGACTTGATTATTGGACAAGTGGCATTTTGGCTTAGGAAAGCATGACGACAAGGCATCATTAGGGGGGATTACTGTAGCAACATTCTCGGGGCATTACACTCACGCTCATGTATTGCGTGAAGGTTTATGAGTTCGAGATTATCAAAGTATGAATCAATTGCTTGGCTTGTCATCGGGGTTGTGCATGACGAGAGCATTCTTGTGTGACGAAAATGGAGCATGATAAGCTATATGATTTTGTAGGGATGAACTTTCTTTGGCCATGTTATTTTGAGAGGACATAATTGCTTAGTTAGTATGCTTGAAGTATTATTATTTTTATGTCAACATGAATTTTTGTCTTGAATCTTTCTGATCTGAATATTCATGCCACAATTAAAAAGAATTACAATGAAATTATGCCAACTAGCATTCCACATCAAAAATTATCTTTTTTATCATTTACCTACTCGAGGACGAAAGGTGAATTAAGCTTGGGGATGCTTGATACGTCTCCAACGTATCTATAATTTTTGATTGCTCCATGCTATATTATCTACTGTTTTGGGCAATATTCGGATTTATTATCCACTTTTATATTATTTTTGGGACTAACCTATTAACCGGAGGCACAGCCAGATTCTTTGTTTTTTGCTGTTTGATGTTTGAAGAAAAGGAATATCAAACGAAGTCGAAACGGAATGAAATCAACTGGAGAAGTTATTTTTGGAAGGAAAGCTACCGGATGGACTTGGACCCCACGTCAGGAGAGAAGGGAGGTGCTCACAAGGGTGGGGGCGCGCCCACCCCCCTAGGGCGCGCCCCCCTGCCTCGTGGGCCCCTCGAAGCTCCACCGACGTACTCCTTTCACCCATATATATCCATATACCCTAAAACTTCCAAGGAAGAGAATAGATCGGGAGTTCCGCCGCCGCAAGCCTCTGTAGCCACCAAAAACCAATCGGGACCCTGTTTCGGCACCCTGTCGGAGGGGGAACCCTCACCGGTGGCCATCTTCATCATCCCGGTGCTCTCCATGACGAGGAGGGAGTAGTTCACCCTCGGGGCTGAGGGTATGTACCAGTAGCTATGTGTTTGATCTTTCTCTCTCTCGTGTTCTTGATTTGGCACGATCTTGATGTATCGTGAGCTTTGCTATTATAGTTGGATCTTATGTTGCTTCTCCCCCTCTACTCTCTTGTAATGGATTGAGTTTCCCTTTGAAGTAATCTTATCGGATTGAGTCTTTAATGATTTGAGAACACTTGATGTATGTCTTGTAAATGCGTATCTATGGTGACAATGGGATATCACGTGATTCACTTGATGTTTCTTTTGGTGATCAACTTGCGGGTTCCGCCCATGAACCTATGCATAGGGGTTGGCACACGTTTTCGTCTTGATTCTCCGGTAGAAACTTTGGGGCACTCTTTGAGGTTCTATGTGTTGGTTGAATAGATGAATCTGAGATTGTGTGATGCATATCATATAATCATACCCATGGATACTTGAGGTGACATTGGAGTATCTAGGTGACATTAGGGTTTTGGTTGATTTGTGTCTTAAGGTGTTATTCTAGTACGAACTCTAGGGCTGTTTGTGACACTTATAGGAATAGCCCAACGGATTGATTGGAAAGAATAACTTTGAGGTGGTTTCGTACCCTACCATAATCTCTTCGTTTGTTCTCCACTATTAGTGACTTTGGAGTGACTCTTTGTTGCATGTTGAGGGATGGTTATATGATCCAACTATGTTATTATTGTTGAGAGAACTTGCACTAGTGAAAGTATGAACCCTGGGCCTTGTTTCCTATCATTGCAATGCCTTTTACGCTCACTTTTACCACTTGTTACCTTGCTGTTTTTATATTTTCAGATTACAAAAACCTATATCTACCATCCATATTGCACTTGTATCACCATCTCTTCGCCAAACTAGTGCACCTATACAATTTACCATTGTATTGGGTGTGTTGGGAACACAAGAGACTCTTTGTTATTTGGTTGCAGGGTTGCTTGAGAGAGACCATCTTCATCCCTCGCCTCCCACGGATTGATAAACCTTAGGTCATCTACTTGAGGGAAATTTGCTACTGTCCTACAAACCTCTGCACTTGGAGGCCCAACAACGTCTACAAGAAGAAGGTTGCGTAGTAGACATCATGGATACCTAGTCCGAGCCAGCGTTTGGGTATGCTCCCCTAGCTAGAGTGCAGGTCACTTCAGATCCGTTGAGGGTGATGTGCTGGCGTTGGCTGGCCACGCACGGATGCAGATCTTGAGTGGCAGCGGAGCGCTACGATGTGGTGGACGAGACCGTTGGTGAAGCCCCAGCTGCCTCTGAGGCCGGAGGCGCGACGATGTGCTAGGTGAAGTAGCCCCGGTGAGCTGGGAGATGGCGTCGGTGAAGCGCTTTTTGATCACGGTGGAAGTCGGTGTCTGTGAGGCACGTCGATTCTGGCCGACGGCGTTGTCGGTGGACCACCCGGTGCGGTGGACAAGGGCGTAGATGAGGTAGCTCTGGTGAGATGGTGAAGCGCGACCGTCGTCTTCGTCGTCGTCGTCTGGCATAGAGGTGGGGAAAGAGACGAGATGAGGGGCGATTAAACTTTGCTTGGGTTGGCGGCAAATTAGGGATTTGAGCATTCTGGGCGCGGAAGGGGACGGTGGAGAAGGGGGATTTTGCAGGACTGGAATTGGGGCCGCCAGATATTTCAATCCGAAACATGGAAGCGCGAACTTATTTTGTCGTTGTCCTTTTTTTGGGTGGGTGGCTGGGTCCTACGCGTCCGTCCGACACATGCGACCACCACGACACGACCCTGGTGCGCCTACATTTGAGAATGCAAACGAATCTTCTTTCATTTGCAAAACAATCTGTATGTATTAGCATGCCCGTGTTTTCCTTGCAATAATTAGTCATTCGAAACGAGATACTATAAATTAATTAATGAGGAGTTATTTGAAAAAATATCAAAACGATATCCACGCTAACGTGGATTAGAGTGTGTGTCACATAATTAGTTATTTGAATTAGAGTGTGTGTCACATAGCGATCTCCAATTCTAACGTGGATTTCGCATTTCACTGTATCCACGCTACTTTTTTAATACAAATTCATATGTATAAGATGAACACCATGGTAGTGAGAAAACTTTTGGATGGATTCAAACATATGATGTACAAAATAGCACAACAAATCGAGTCAATGTCCACTTTTCAAAACCTAGTATGGCATGAATTCGAAATAATTACCCATATGCATGGTCCTCAGTTCAAATCTTACAATGTACATCGAATTGAAACATCGATATTAAGTCTCGTACTATCTACATTCAAATGTTGTTTTTAGCCCACTCCTCGCACACACGCTACATACTTCCTATATCGGTCAATCTTCCTCTCCTAACCACCTTAGGAAGCTATCGGTTTCCAACACACATACATTCTTTCTCTCCATGTTTCGATCTCTAACTCTCTCAACTACACAACCCCCTTTTTCCACTCACATTTGAAATGTATTTACCTCACACACCCGCCATTGCACCCCATGCCGATCTCTCTCTCTCCCTCTCCCTCTCACCCTCTCGCGCTAAATACATGCATTGCCTATCTAGCCCACCAACCTCTCGTGCGCACGCACGCACGATGTCTATCTAGATCACTCCCTTGAGACTGTCTCACTCTTTCTTCCGCATGGCGGGCCACACTCGCTCAATCTCGCTCTCTTTATCTGAGTCTCGTTTAACCTCGTTTTCTTTCACACACACAAATGATATATCTCCCTATTCGGGCCTCGATCGACACACTCTATACTCTCTCACACAGATTGTCTATCTAGGTCAGTCCATCGAAGCCGCCCCACTCTTTCGACCTCATGGCGGGCCACACTCTCTCTCTCTCCCTCTCTCTCTTCCTCTCTCTCTCTCTCTCTCTTTGTATCTCTCGATTGACCTCACTCTTTCTCGGACAAAAACAATATATCACCATGTTTGAGCCCAATTTGACTTATTCACATTGTATACTCTCTCATGCACATTGTCTATCTAGGTCACTCTCTCCAACCCGTCTCACTCTTTCGATCGCACGATGACCCTATGTGATCGATCGACCTTGCTTCCTCCCAAGCACAAAATATATCTACACGTATGTGACTGGATCATCTCACAAGCTCTATCTTACAGCCCTCACCCTTGCCAAAAGCTCAATCGGACAATATCTCTCCAGAGCATATACATTTGTTCCATGAATGTCGGACCACACTCACTTTTTCTCTCTATCTATATGTCTCTCGATTGACCTCGCTTTCTCACGCCGTATCTTCCACACATTGAAGCTATCTCTCCATCCCTCGCAAAGCCGGAGCTATTTACATGGCGAGGGGCACTCCAACCTTGGATTAATTTGTGTAGGCATTTATTCCGGTCGGTTTAGATTTTATTTTCGTAGCATTCGGCCCACAACTAGTCGAAACACCGTTGCAACCCTCGCAACTCCCCTAGTTGATTTCCCTCTGGCTCGGTCATTGCTCTCTCGCACGTCCTTTCTCGGCTTCAACGTCGCACCTTGGTATTATTGCAAAAAACTCTGTTGTTATCTTTAATTATTATAAATAAGCTACAAAACTACACACCGATAGTCCACTTGGAATGGAACAAATTTGGACCCACAAATTAAAGTGCTAGAAACTACACACCGAGGGGCCCACATGTCATGAAACAAATTTGGACCCATATACAAATAAAAAAATAAAGGACGAGGATCGAACATGCGACCAGGGCCTTCAAGCCGCACATCAATAGGCAACATACGTAGAATAGCAATGTTTGTTGTACCTCCCTTTGTTCACATAATGTTTTTATATTACCACAGCCTATTTAATTGATAACATGTAATATTATTTTTAGTACTATTCGCCTTCACTTACTGGTGGGTTCCATGTGTGCTCTCTCTCTCTCTCTCCTCCCCTTCTGCGTTTAGATGCACGGGCATACACGAAGAACTCGCGGGTGATGTTGCCATTGACCATATCTTGACGCATTCATAAGTTACGGCACCAGTTTCATGTGCTAGCAGCACTAGTCAGTGTGTACGTGCAATGCACATTAATTAGGAAGTATATTAAGTGCATGCGGATATTAAGTTGGATATTATTTGCGTGTTATTATGTGATTAGCACTATTTTTGGCATGAAATTAACTGCACGCTAAACGTGTTGAGCGCTCGACATTGAAGCAGTCTAGATCGTTGGATGAAAGGGAATACATGTGGCTTGATGACGTTTTATATTTAATTTGATACGGCTCTAGCAGAACATTCAATCGATCAAACCATAGATTTCGTTCAGTCTGACTCCAACTTTAAATTATATGACGATCGATCTAAAATAAACGAAAATGATAAACGTTCGGATTTTAAGCATGGCAATCCGAACGTTTTTCATGGCAAATTGAAATTACGCGGCGGCGGCGGGGGCATCTTGTGGTGGAAAGCGGCTCCTCTTCCGTGCTCTGTGTGTCGTCGGGCCACTGACTGACGGCGACGGCGGCGTCTTGCACCATTGTTGGCGTACTCGTGGACGTTGGCCCTAGCTTCAAGGAAGGCCACAATGTTCTGGACTTCGGTCTCCAGGAGCGAGTCAACTGGTGGGGGGAAGCGACTGGCGTTGGTGCAAGGAAGCGGTCATCGCGGCCATCCATGCTGCTTGAGGGCACTAGCACCAGCAGCTGGGAAAGGCGTCATCAACGCTTGGCAGAGACATTCTTGTGCATGGGCACCGATGACGGGCACACACATCGGTGCAGCAGCGCGCATATCTGTTGGCAGTGCACGAACGGCATGGGCATGCGCGTTAGTCCGGAACGGTAGCGAGGACAGGCGCGACGCCTTCCCGCAAGGCCAGTTCAAGCTCGTCCTAAAGCGCCTTATGTTTTTGAGACTCCGGCTGGGTGTCTTCCTCAGGAAACTGGAAGACTAAGGGCAAACCATCGTGATGCGGCATGGCATACGTTTAGGTCAGGCTGGTTGGAGGTAGACGACAGGAGAATTGGAGAGGAAGAGAGAGGATTGTAGCGATACCGGGTAGTGCGCGGTTGATTTTAAACTGCGGCGCCGGCGACATTAAAAGTGGGAGCAATTGGGACGAAGGTGGGCGGCGGAGCCTGGTCAAAGGGCTCGCCTCGGTGAGCTGCACAGATCTCTGCTCGCCAGACGCCTCCTGTCGGCCCGGCCTTGCGATGCGCTTGGCGCCTCCCATCGACTCACACGCTTGCTCAGACGGCACCTGTCAATGAGAAGCGGAACTCGTGGCGGCACGTAAATGCCCACGGTTTCAATAGTGAAAGTGTTCGCCTTAACGTGACAGGTCTTTGTTCCAAAATACTTTGGCTCTTCATTTGTGCAACTTGTCATAAGCAGCTTGTCTCAAATTGAAGAAAAAAATTACGAAGTAATATTTGTGCCATATCACGTGACCATGCTCAGTTTCAAGAATTTATGTTCACTTTTGGATTTTTTGAATTTAAGATCTAGGATTCGAAACAATATCATAACCTGCATCATGCAATAAATTTTCAAGCCATACATCTATCCTGTTGTATTTCTTAAGAAAGGATTTGGTCAAACATTTTGCTTAGTTAGACTTCAGACAAGTTATATATGCAGAGCAAAAGGATAATCCCTCAGTACCAGTGCATTACCTGATATGGCACGAACAAACGGGCTCAATTCTGTGCTCATCCTGGTGTAGTAGTAGTACTACTACTAGACAATGCAGTTCACGGGTGACCTTGGCGAGTGATGTCTACTATGCAACCTTCTTCTTGTAGACGTTGTTGGGCCTGCAAGTGCACATGTTTGTAGGAAAGTAGCAAATTTCCCTCAAGTGGATGACCTAAGGTTTATCAATCCGTGGGAGGCGTAGGATGAAGATGGTCCCTCTCAAGCAACCCTGCAACCAAATAACAAAGAGTCTCTTGTGTCCCCAACACACCCAATACAATGGTAAATTGTATAGGTGCACTAGTTCGGCGAAGAGATGGTGATACAAGTGCAATATGGACTGTAGATAAGAGTATCTGTAATCTGAAAATATAAAAACAGCAAGGTAACTAATGATAAAAGTGATCACAAACGGTATTGCAATGATAGGAAACAAGGCCTAGGGTTCATACTTTCACTAGTGCAAGTTCTCTCAACAATAATAACATAGATAGATCATATAACAATCCCTCAACATGCAACAAAGAGTCACTCCGAAGCCACTAATAGCGGAGAACAAACGTAGAGATTATGGTAGGGTAAGAAACCGCCTCAAAGCTATTCTTTTAGATCAATCTATAAAAGAGTTCGTACTAGAATAACACCTTAAGAAACAAATCAACCAAAACGCTAATGTCACCTAGATACTCCATTGTCACCTCAAGTATCCGTGGGCATGATTATACGATATGCATCACACAATCTCAGATTCATCCAACCAACATAAAAGTACTTCGAAGAGTGCCCCAAAGTTTCTACCGGAGAGTCAAGAACGTGTGCCAACCCCTATGCATAGGTTCATGGGCGGAACCCGCAAGTTGGTCACCAAAACATACATCAAGTGGCACGTGACATCCAATTGTCACCACAGATAAACACGGCAAGACATACATCAAGTGTTCTCAAATAAAGACTCAATCCGATAAGATAACTTCAGGAGGGAAACTCAATTCATCACAAGAGAGTAGAGGGGGAGAAACATCATAAGATCCAACTATAATAGCAAAGCTCGGGATACATCAAGATCGTGCCATAGAGGGAACACGAGAGAGAGAACACGAGAGAGAGAGATCAAACACATAGCTACTGGTACATACCCTCAGCCCCGAGGGTGAACTACTCCCTTCTCGTCATGGAGAGCGCCGGGATGATGAAGATGGCCACGGTGATGGGTTTCCCCTCGGCAGGTGCCTAACGGGCTCCCGAGAGGTTTTTTGGTGGCTACAGAGGCTTGCGGCGGTGGAACTCCCGATCTATCTTCTGTTCTGGAAGTTTTACGATACGTAGGTATATATGGGTGCAGGGGGTACGTCGGTGGAGCTATGGGGGCCCCACAAGGCAGGGGGGCGCGCCCTAGGGGAGTGGGCGCGCCCCCCACCCTTGTGGGCAGCCCGTATCTCCCCTGATGTGCACTCCAAGTTCCCTGGGTTGCTTTCCTTCCAAAAATAACTTCTCTAGTTGATTTCATTCCTTTTTGACTACGTCTGATATTCCTTTTCCTTGAAACATTGAAATAGGCATAAAACAACAAATCTGAGCTGGGCCTTCGGTTAATAGGTTAGTCCCAAAAATAATATAAATGTGGATAATAAAGCCCAATATTGCCCAAAACAATAGATAATACATCATGGAGCAATAAAAAATTATAGATACGTTGGAGACGTATCAAGCATCCCCAAGCTTAATTCCTGCTCGTCCTCGAGTAGGTAAATGATAAAAAAGATAATTTTTTATGTGGAATGCTAGTTGCAATAATTTCAATGCAATTCTTCTTAACTGTGGTATGAATATTCAGATCCGAAAGATTCAAGACAAAAGTTCATATTGACATAAAAATATTAATACTTCAAGCATATTAACAAAGCAATCATGTCTTCTCAAAATAACATGGCCAAAGGAAGTTATCCCTATAAAACCATATAGTCTGGCTATGCTCTATCTTCCCCACACAAAGTATTTAAATCATGCACAACCCCGATGACAAGCCAAGCAATTGTTTCATACTTTAACATTTTCAAAACTTTTTCAATCTTCACGCAATACATGAGCATGAGCCATGGATATAGCACTATAGGTGGAATAGAATGGTGGTTGTGGAGAAGACAAAAAGAGGGAAAGATAGTCTCACATCAACTAGGCGTATCAACGGGCTATGGAGATGCCCATAAATAGATATCAATGTGAGTGAGTAGGGATTGCCATGCAACGGATGCACTAGAGCTATAAGCATATGAAAGCTCAACAAAAGAAACTAAGTGGGTGTGCATCCAACTCGCTTGCTCACGAAGACCTAGGGCATTTTGAGGAAGCCCATCATTGGAATATACAAGCCAAGTTCTATAATGAAAGATTCCCACTAGTATATGAAAGTGACAACATAGGAGACTCTCTATCATGAAGATCACGGTGCTACTTTGAAGCACAAGTGTGGTAAAAGGATAGTAGCATTGCCCTTCTCTTTTTCTCTCATTTTTTATTTGGGCCTTTTCTCTTTTTTTATGGCCTCTTTTTTTCATTTTTCATTTTTAATATTTCGTCCGAGTCTCATCCTCGACTTGTGGGGAATCATGGTCTCCATCATCCTTTCCTCACTGGGACAATGCTCTAATAATGATGATCATCACACTTTTATTTTTCTTAGAACTCAACAATTACAACTCGATACTTAGAACAAAATATGACTATATGAATGCCTCCGGCGGTGTACCGGGATGTGCAATGACTCATGAGCGACATGTATGAAAGAATTATGAACGGTGGCTTTGCCACAAATACGATGTCAACTACATGATCATGCTAAGCAATATGACTCAACATTAGTCATAAAGAACTCATATACTTATTGCAAAAATCTACAAGTTATCAAAGCAAAGTATTACGCGCATGCTCCTAGGGGGATAGATTGGTAGGAAAAGACCATCGCTCGTCCCCGACCGCCACTCATAAGGAAGACAATAAATAAATAAATCATGCTCCGACTTCATCACATAACAGTTCAGCATACGTGCATGCTATGTGAATCACAAACTTTAACACAAGTATCTCTGAAATTCACAACTACTCAACTAGCATGACTCTAATATCACCATCTTCATATCTCAAAACAATTATCAAGCATCAAACTTCTCTTAGTATTCAACACACTCATAAGAATTCTTACAAATCTTGTATGCTTAGCATATTAGAATTAAGCACACTACCATGCTATTTAAGAATCTCAAAATAATATAAGTGAAGCATGAGAGTTCATATATTTCTCCAAAATAAAACTACCACCATGCTCAAAAGATATAAGTGAAGTACTACAGCAATAACAAAAACTACTCCGAAAGATATAAGTGAAGGTCAATGAGTAGTCGAATAATTATGCAACTATGTGAAGACTCTCCCATTTAGTAATTTCAGATCTTGGTATTTTATTCAAACAGCAAGCAAAGCTAAAGAAAACTACATTGCAAGGATAGCACAACTCATGTGAAGAAGCAAAAACTTAGGCTCAACCGATACTAACCGATGATTGTTGAAGAAGAAAGGTGGGATGCCTACCGGGGCATCCCCAAGCTTAGATGCTTGAGACTTCTTGAAATATTATATTGGGGTGCCTTGGGCATCCCCAAGCTTGAACTTTTGTGTCTCCTTAATTCCTTTCATATCATGGTTTCTCTTTTTATCAAAAGCTTCATTCACAACAAACTCAACAAGAACTCGTGAGATAGGTTAGTATAAACCAATGCAAAACCTTATCATTTTATACTGTAACAAATCACTAATATTATTATTCAACATTTCATACTAAATGACTCTGCATATTTAATACTCCTATCCTTAAATAGAATCGTTAAACAAGCAAACATATGCAAACAATGCAAACATAACAGCAATCTGCCAAAACAGTACAGTCTGTAAAGAATGCAAGAGTATCAATACTTACCTGACTCCAAAAATTATGAACTAAAATTCACACTGTAATAAATTTATCAGAGCTCAATATGCAAAAATATTTAACATTATACCACTCTCTTAATTTTCTAGGAAATTTTTGCAACAGAGGTAAACTTTCTGTTTTCAAACAGCAACATGTATACTTGCAAAATAAGCATGGCAAAGGCTATCCTTGACTTTTTTATTGAAACTAAAGATGCAAAACATTAATCTAATTAACAGAAATCAAATACTAACAAGAGAAAATGACGCTCCAAGCAAAACACATATCATGTGGTGAATAAAAATATAGCTCCAAGTAAAGTTACCGATGAACGAAGACGAAAGAGGGGATGCCTTCCGGGGCATCCCCAAGCTTGGGATTTTGGCTAATCTTGAATATTACCTTGGGGTGCCTTGGGCATCCCCAAGCTTAGGCTCTTACCACTCCTTATTCCATAGTCCATCGAATCTTTACCCAAAACTTGAAAACTTCACAACACAAAACTTAACAGAAAATCCGTAAGCTCCGTTAGCGAAAGAAAACAAAACACCACTTCAAGGTACTGTAATGAACTCATTCTTTATTTATATTGGTGTTAAACCTACTGTATTACAACTTCTCTATGGTTTATAAACTATTTTACTAGCCATAGATTCATCAAAATAAGCAAATAACACAATGAAAACAGAATCTGTCAAAAACAGAACAGTCTGTAGTAATCTGTAACTAACGCAAACTTCTGGAACTCAAAAAATTCTAAAATAAATTGGTGGACCTGATTAATTTGTCTAGTAATCATCTTAAAAAAGAATCAACTAAATATCACTCTCCAGTAAAAAGTTCTAGCTAATATCGTGAGTGTTAAAGTTTCTGTTTTTTACAGCATGATCATAAAGACTTTACCCAAGTCTTCCCAAAGGTTCTACTTGGCACAAACACTAATTAAAACATAAAACCACATCTAACCAGAGGCTAGATAGATTATTTATTCCTAAACAGAACTAAAAAGCAAGAAACTAAAATAAAATTGGGTTGCCTCCCAACAAGTGCTAACGTTTAAAGCCCCTAGCTAGGCATGATGATTTCAATGATGCTCACATAAGATATAAGAATTGAAACATAAAGAGAGCATCATGAAGAATATGACTAGCACATTTAAGTCTAACCCACTTCCTATGCATAGGGATTTTGTGAGCAAACAACTTATGAGAACAATAATCAACTTGCATAGGAAAGTAAAACAAGCATAACTTCAAAAACTTAAGCACATAGAGAGGAAACTTGATATTATTGCAATTCCTACAAGCATATTTTCCTCCCTCATAATAATTTTAAGTAGCATCATGAATGAATTTAACAATATAACCGGCACCTGAAGCATTATTTTCATGATCTACAAGCATAGAAAATTTACTACTCTCCACATAAGCAAATTTCTTCTCATTCGGAATAGTGGGAGTATCATAAGAGACTTGAACACTAAAAATTGTTTCCACATTAAAAAGAGTAATGTTCAGAAAAAGGGTAATCATAATCATGACAAGATTGATAAATATAATCATCACTACTTTTTATAGCATAAGTTTCATCACAATAATCATCATAAGTAGCAACTTCGTTCTCATCATAATCGATTGAAACCTCTCCCAAGATAGTGGAATCACTAAATAAAGTTGACACTCTTCCAAATCCACTTTCATATTCATCATAATAAAATTCAACATCCTCCAAAATAGTGGGATCACTACTTCCTAAAGTTGAAACTCTTAGAACCCACTTTCATCAATATAATCATCATAGGTAGGAGGCATGCTATTATCATAACAACTTTGCATATCAAAACTTGAGAGGCTAAAAATATCATCATTATTAAACATAGCATCCCCAAGCTTGGGACAAACATTAATTGCAGAAAATATATTCTCAAATATGTCATCCTCATCAAACATAGCTTCCTCAAGCTTGGGCCTTTTCATATCATAAGCATAATCACTCTCATCATTAATAGTATGGATAGCACCAATAGTAAAGCAATTATCATCATCACAATGAGTAGTAGGAGCAACATCATTTGGGAGGGATACCTTTCTACCTATGTTGCTCCTTCTTTTTCTTCTTCACATTATGTGTAGGTTCAACCTTCCTCTTTGAGCTCCTTATTGATGAGATTGGTTGAATAGAAAGCTCCTCCTCGTTACCTGATTCATCATAAGAAATAATAGGAGGATATTGGGAAGTCTCTTCCGTTTCATTAGTATTCTCTTCATCTCCTATTTGTTTTCTTTTCTTTATGTAATTGGCAATATAAGGATTTTCAATGCAATTCACCGCACAATACATATAAATCTTTTCTAGATCAAAATCAAGAATTTTATCAAGATTAAATTTTGGAATACCCTCAGTTATACGTTTCATTTCTTCATAACCCAAAAGAAGGCTAAGTTCTTTATGATGCTCAAGGGTAATCAAATTATCACAATATTTGGACACGACTTGATCATGAAACAAATAGCATTGGAGCTTCAAATGACCATGTTCATTGCAAAGTTCACAAGGGGCATGAAAAATATTGAATCTTTCAGCACATTCATCTAGCTCTTCTTGCAACAATTTGGTTTCTAAGTACTTATGCCTCTTGCAATATCTATCTTCCCTATCTGGTGTGTACTTGCAAGCCCAATCTACTCCACAAAAATTGACATGTTTATAGGAGGCCTTTTCATCATAACTAGTGCAATCATCATTAGTACTATGGATATTCAATGAGTTCATACTAACAACATTGCAATCATGCTCATCATTCAAAGATTTAGTGCCAAACATTTTAATGCATTCTTCTTCTAACACTTTGGCACAAATTTCCTTTCCATCATACTCATGAAAGATATTAAAGAGGTGAAGCGTATGAGACAAACTTAACTCCATTTTTTTGTAGTTTTCTTTTATGGACTAAACTAGTGATAAAACAAGAAACTAAAAGACTCGATTGCAAGATCTAAAGATATACCTTCACTTACCAAGCCTCCTCGGCAACGGCGCCAGAAAAGAGCTTGATGTCTACTACGAAACCTTCTTCTTGTAGACGTTGTTGGGCCTGCAAGTGCACAGGTTTGTAGGACAGTAGCAAATTTCCCTCAAGTGGATGACCTAAGGTTTATCAATCCGTGGGAGGCGTAGGATGAAGATGGTCCCTCTCAAGCAACCCTGCAACCAAATAACAAAGAGTCTCTTGTGTCCCCAACACACCCAATACAATGGTAAATTGTACAAATTGTATAGGTGCACTAGTTCGGCGGACAGATGTTGATACAAGTGCAATATGAACTGTAGATAAGAGTATTTGTAATCTGAATATATAAAAACAGCAAGGTAACTAATGATAAAAGTGAAAACAAACGGTATTGCAATGATAGGAAACAAGGCCTAGGGTTCATACTTTCACTAGTGCAAGTTCTCTCAACAATAATAACATAGATAGATCATATAACAATCCCTCAACATGCAACAAAGAGTCACTCCGAAGCCACTAATAGCGGAGAACAAACATAGAGATTATGGTAGGGTACGAAACCACCTCAAAGCTATTCTTTCGGATGAATCTATAAAAGAGTTCGTACTAGAATAACACCTTAAGACACAAATCAACCAAAACCCTAATGTCACCTAGATACTCCATTGTCACCTCAAGTATCCGTGGGCATGATTATACGATATGCACCACACAATCTCAGATTCATCCAACCAACATAAAAGTACTTCAAAGAGTGCCCCAAAGTTTCTACCGGAGAGTCAAGAACGTGTGCCAACCCCTATGCATAGGTTCATGGGCGGAACCTGCAAGTTGGTCACCAAAACATACATCAAGTGGCACGTGACATCCAATTGTCACCACAGATAAACACGGCAAGACATACATCGAAGTGTTCTCAAATAAAGACTCAATTCGATAGGATAACTTCAAGAGGGAAACTCAATTCATCACAGGAGAATAGAGGGGGAGAAACATAATAAGATCCAACTACAATAGCAAAGCTCGGGATACATCAAGATCGTGCCATAGAGGGAACACGAGAAAGAGAGATCAAACACATAGCTACTGGTACATACCCTCAGCCCCGAGGGTGAACTACTCCCTCCTCGTCATGGAGAGCGCCGGGATGATGAAGATGGCCACAGGTGATGGGTTCCCCCTCCGTGAGTGCCTAACAGGCTCCCGAGAGGTATTTTGGTGGCTAAAGAGGATTGCGGCGGCAGAACTCCCAATCTATCTTCTGATCTGGAAGTTTTACGGTACGTAGGTACATATGGGTGCAAGGGGTACATCGGTGGAGCTACGGGGGCCCCACGAGGCAGGGGGGCGCGCCCTAGGGGGGTGGGCGCGCCCCCCACCCTCGTGGGCAGCCCGTATCTCCCCTGACGTGCACTCCAAGTTCCCTGGGCTGCTTTCCTTCCAAAAATAAATTCTCCAGTTGAGTTCGTTCCGTTTTGACTCCGTCTGATATTCCTTTTCCTTGAAACACTGAAATAGGCATAAAACAACAAATCTGGGCTGGGCCTCCGGTTAATAGGTTAGTCCCAAAAATAATATAAAAGTGGATAATAAAGCCCAACATTTCCCAATACAGTAGATAATATAGCATGGAGCAATCAAAAATTATAGATACGTTGGAGACGTAATAGCGAGCGGCGACCGAGGGAATTGAATCGTGCTCGGCACAGTAGGTAGCATTGTCTAGTTACTTTTTTTGAAAACAACGTTGTCTAGTTACTAAAGCATCCCTCCGTTGTTCATTAGTAGTCATGATGGACCTGGGACATGGGGGGAATATCCTAGGGCTGGAATTCTGGCCGCCAGATATTTCGACTCGAAACGCGGAGGCTCTACTGGTTGGGGTTGCCTAATGTGCGTACCACGCACGCCACCAGAAGGACACGAGCCCGGTTTTTTTATTTTTTATTTTTTTAGGATCAACATGAGCCAAGGTCTTGCTGGTACGCCGGTGGGTCCTACCATTCGAGAATACGAAAGGAACCTTTTAAGTTGCCGAACGAATCTGTGTGTATTACAATGCCCGTATTTTCCTTGCAAATACTAATCTCAACGTGGTAATTGATTTATGACGAGTCGTTGAATTAGAGTGAGTTTGTGATATAGTGATCCCAACGTGGATTTCACATTTCATGGTATCCCTGCTAAGTTTTTCAATGCAAATGACACCCACACACGAACACAACAACAATCCAATAAGTATAGTGCATCTATTTTTTCAAACCATGCATGTATGACACGAATTCAAAAATACTCCTTTTATTCCTAAATATTAGTCTTTTAGAGATTTCAACAAGCGACTACATACGGAGCAAAATGAGTGAATCTATACTCTAAAATATGTCTATATACATCCGTATGTGCCAGTCCACTTGGAATCTCTAAAAAGACTAATATTTAGGAACGAAGGGAGTAAAATGTAAGACATGCATGGTCCTCAATTCAATATTTAAAATGAACATGAAACTGAAACATGAATATTAAGTCTAGTACTACAGTACATGCAAATGTTGTGTTTAATTAGGTGGAGCTATGATGGTCGGGGGTCACACCCTCGACCTTAGATAAAATTGTGAAGCTCTGCTTAGGGTTGTTTAGATTATATTTGTCCCCACCCTCCCAACCACCGATTGGTTGTGCACCCCCACCCCTCCTCCCCGGGAGAATATCATGTGCCCCCATACCTTAGATGCTATATGCCGATCTGAGTTGCTTGGAGCTTGTAGATCTGAGATATAGCAGCTCACATGATGTCTTAATATTTTTACAGGAAACCTTGATGAGTTTGAGAATTGCACACAATTTGTACAAAAACTACTCATATGCCCTTGGATCCCATATCCGACGACCTCGAAGCTAGTATCACCGTAGCATCTAAGATGAAGGAGGACATCATATTCTCCTATATGTAAGAATATCATGTGCTACCACACCTTAGATGCTTTGGTGATACAAGCTCTTTGGAGCTGTTGGATTTGTGACCCAACGCCTCCTCGGTGGTTCGAATGGTTTTTTGCAGAAAAGCCCCCAAAGAGTTCGGCCACTGCTTACAAGCACAAAGACTGCTCAGATGCCATTGGATCTCAGATCAAACGACCTCGAAGCTCGTATCACCGTAGCATCTAAGATGAAGGAGGACATCATATTCTCCTGCCACAACTTAGTTGCTTTGGTGATACAAGCTCTTCGGAGCGGTTGGATTTGTGACCCAACGCCTCCTCGGTGGTTCGAATGGTTTTTTGCAGAAAAGCCCCCAAAGAGTTCGGCCACTGCTTACAAGCACAAAGACTGCTCAGATGCCATTGGATCTCAGATCAAACGACCTCGAAGCTCGTATCACCATAGCATCTAAGATGAAGGAGGACATCATATTCTCCTGTATGTAAGAATATCATGTGCTACCACACCTTAGATGCCTTGGTGATACAAGCTCTTCGGAGCCGTTGGATTTGTGATCCAACGCCTCCTCGGTGGTTCGAATGGTTTTTTGCAGAAAAGCCCCCAAAGAGTTTGGCCACTGCTTACAAGCACAAAGACTGCTCAGATGCCATTGGATCTCAAATCAAACAACTTCGAAGCTCGTATCACAGTAGCATCTAAGATGAAGGAGGACATCATATTCTCCTGTATGTAAGAATATCATGTGCTACCACACCTTAGATGCTTTGGTGACTCTAAGCTCTTCGAGCCGTTGATTTGTGACCCAACGCCTCCTCGGTGGTTCGAATGGTTTTTTGCAGAAAAGCCCCCAAAGAGTCCGGCCACTGCTTACAAGCACAAAGACTGCTTAGATGCCATTGGATCTCAGATCAAGGGACCTCAAAGCTCATATCACCGTAGCATCCAAGCTGCGAGAGCACCTTATGTTTTCTCGCACGGGAGAATATGAGGTGCTCCCGCACCGTAGATTCTATGGTGATACGAGTTCACGGAGATCTAACGGCCCACAGTAGGAGGTTTAAATGTTTTTGCAATATACGGCTGAGAGAGTTTGGGAATTGCGCAGAAAGTACAAGTATGACGCATGTGCCATCTGATCACTGATCATACAACCTAGATGCTCATATCACCGTAGCGGGTAATTAAGCTACGAGGAGCACCTAATATGAGCAACGGGGAGCTGTTGGATCCAAGATGCAGCGGCACACACGAGGCCTGAATGTTTTATTTGCAAAAAAGCTTTGGATAGTTTGGAAATTGCGCATAATTACAAAGACTACTCCCAAGCCATTGGATCTCACTTCCAACGGTGTAAAAACTCATATCACCATAGCATCTAAGCTGCGGGTGGATGTGATATTCTATGTCGCTGTCATTTTTGTTCATAAACTTGCAAAATACGTGTAACTTGTGCCATTACTTGTCTAACTGCACAAAGTGTTTGTTAAAAAAAACCATCCTACACTGAAATATCGGAACAACACATGGGGGTCCCACTTGTCATTAATCAAATTTGGACCTAAAACTAAAAAATCTGAAAGATGGGATTCGGACTGGCAACCTGGACTACAAAGCGTAAGTCGATGGCCTGAAACAACAATGGTTGTTGGCTTTGTCCCATAACTTGATTTTATACAGTATTACGTTGAGTAGAGTAGAGGGAGTGCCTTGTCTACACGTGCAAGACCGTAGACTCACTTACTGGTGGGTCCCAGGTCTGCGATCTCTCTCTTCTCTCCATCGTCTAACCTTTGCACGGGCACACACGAAGAGCGGCATTAGCTTGCCGTGGTGTTATTACAACTAAAAAAATCTTGGAAAATAGAAGAATCGCCTAGAACAAGAGACGTTGTGGCTGGTCGAGACGGAGCTAACCACACCTATCCTCCGTGCCATGTTAGCATGATGAAGCTGTGTGGATAGTGGGGTGTTTTCGATCGACTGGCTGGGTCCCAAGGTCGAACCATAGGTACTACGTCTCATACAGTAAATTTTTACACGCAATTTTTTCCTCCATGTCGAGACATGGCACACCCTACCGCGCGGTTTTGGGGTCCTCCCAGGTGGTGCATGCATATATTCTTCCTGACGTGGGATGCCCTACCGCGCATTTTCACCGAAGCAAGTAAATAAATGAGTCATCAAATCACGAAAGGCCACTTTTCCCGCCGAGTACATCAGTGAAGCACGGTGGCTAGCTAGTTGGGCTAGTTCGACCGATTAGTAGGCCGCCGCCACATTTGTTTTTTCACCCCTTTTTTTATCTACTTGCCGGCAGGTAAATTTAAACATCCACCGCGGCGTTGCTCTGGTGTTTGAGTGCGGCAGGATTTTTAATTTTTTGATTGACGGGAGCAGGCGCGGCAGGATTTTTAATTTTTTGATTGACGGGAGCAGGCGCGGCAGCAATTAGTCACGATGACTCCGCCTGTAAAACCCATTGCTCCTCGATGTGAGAAGTCGTCGTGATGTTTTACCATGGTGAAAACCAAAAGATTCCCGCTCCTCGGTGGCTCCCTCTGCCTTCCGTAGATTGCATTGCCTTTCACCGTTTACGCCCCTACATCACCAACGTTGTGCGCCTCGAGAAGCAGAGGGACTTCGGTGGTGTTTAGGCGCCCTCTACATGGGCATGTCCATGTCGCGGCGCAACATGACCGTTGGATCAAACTCAGACGGTGCAGATTAGTCACTGTAGCACAAAGCGTGTGGATGTGTTTGGTTGCATTCTCATCTCAATATAGTGTGTAAGTCACCTTACGAAAACCAAATAATCCCAAAACACTTAGGCACGGTACATTAACTCCCTCCCCGTTTCTTGTTTTGTGACATATCAACCAATAAGAGACGTGGGCCGTTCAGGCTTTCAATGACTTGAGACTAATAAACATGACATGCAGTGGTTAGTTCATTGCATGCAATGCTACTAATTAGCAAAAAGACATTAAGTTTTCTCGTTTTCCTCTCTGCCTTGGTCGTAGTGCACAACGTAAGATGACTTACACACCTAGACAGAGTAGTTGTTTCCTCTTCGTGTATGTGTTAACCTACTAGTGTGGACTCATGCACCCTTCATGCACTCTGCCGAACACCCAAAAGTGGGTCGAGAAGGGAACTTTTGCTCCCATCCCGTGCACCCTTCATACACCCTGCCTAACACTATTCGTGCTTCATATGGTTCATGTTTCGTGGAGTATCTTGTAGCACCGTACTCTCCGTCTTATTTGTAGACCTAGTTCTGTTAACATTGATCTCACCGTTCATTCTCGACCAGACAGCCGAGAAAGCGGTACTATGTTACTACATTACTGTTCATATAGTTGACATGCGAACAACATCATTTGTCATCATCATATCTTACTACACTAGCAACAAGATTATGTAGTACTAACGTACGAACCACTGCACATGCCTAGTAGTAGGAGCACTGTGTATGTTCAAGTGGCTGCCGTGTTTCACACTCCTCCGTCGTAAGAGTGGAAACGCTTGCTGTAATAATTTTTTTCTTCAGAAAAACAGTGGACACGCTCTACCATGCGGATCCTCCTCCAGCCATGCACTAAATTACTCACTTTTGCCGACGTGTGGGACAGCCAGCATCGGGGTCCACCAGCCATGCACTAAATTACTCCGTAGTAGAGTGACGGTGGACTACCCCGATCGAAGCGCCGTAGTAATGCCCAATGAGCCGTCAAATCACAAAACCCCCTCCTTTCCAGCAGTAAGTTGGACGGACGAAGCAACCATCATTTCACTCTTCTCTCTCAGCTTCCTCTCTACCGAACCCTTGCTTCTCCCTCATCTTGTTCCTCATTTCTTCAAGAAAACCCCGACCTACTTCTACCATTGTTCTTCTCTCGCAAAGAAGGAAAGGTGAGCGCATCAATGGTGTTGATTCTGGCCAAGGCCCGGTCTTGCAACCCCGAGAATGATCCTATAACTCCCTCTCTTTTCTTCTTTTGGGTTTGTGATTATGGTTTCTTTTCTTTTATTTCTATTTGACAGTTTCTTGATGGACGCTGGAGCATCGGCCGAACTGATGTCTATGGCTCTTGCCAAAACCGTCGAGGCTCATGGTACGAAGAAGCGCAAGCTCCCCGCCGAGACTACCGCAGACAAGCTCAAAGCCATCCCCCTGTCCAAGCCCCCCTCTCCGGGATCCCTCATTAAGCAAGTCCAGGTAATATGTCTTCTTGACGATCTTTTTCTCGATCTTGATCGTGTTTTTTCATCTAACACGCTGTACTAGTACTAGTAGTACAACTTTCTGGGTGATCTTGCATGTGATTTTTGTGTGCCAAATGATGGTTCTAAATTCCTCTTTTGACCAAAACATGCGAGAGGTTGACACTGATTTCTTATAGATTACTTTCAACTACTCCCTCTGTCCCAAATTTCTTGTCTTATATTTGTCTAGATACGGATGTATCTAATACTAAAATGTGACTTGATACATCCATATCTAGACAAATCTAAGACAAGAATTTTGGGATGGAGGGAGTACTTTATGAACATCAATGCTACCTTTGAAGAGGGCATATTTTCCTCAGTAGCTTGTGTTATGGATATTGCAAGTAATCCCTCTGCTCTCATGCCTTTGAAGACATGTTCTAGTGTCTTTGTTCACTCATTTCTATGCGTATATGTAGTCATATATGGAGTATAATATCAAAAATCATCTTATATTTCTGAATGGAGGTAGTAATAAAATATGGTTTCTGTTTGAATTAGAACTAGGTCCGCGGTGGATATGAAGTTCTCAAAGTCATGCCATGTGAACTGGAAGACCCGATGATGAGTTCTACTGCTAAACTACCCAGCTGATGTGTCCTTGTCGCCACGTGTCCTGAACTAGTGTTTTCCTGTAGCATTGTTGTCAGGCGTGTTCTTGAGTCTGTACTTGACCACAACAATTTCCTGGCTATGCCTTCGATTACGAAGGGTGTGGTTCTTGTAAAGTTTCCCAACAAATCTGATGCGGCCTGTCTTCATGATCATGTTTATGAGTGGAAAGACCACTCTGTTAGGTTCTCCAAGGTTGACAAGATGGTGATGGTGCATGTAGACATCTCTCACGAAGTCCATGGCCTAGTCAGTTATGCGGGGTTCATCCCGTAGGTCGGTGGCAAGAATAGTCTGTAGAGTTTAATTAGTGCAACTTTGCTTGTCTGTAGTAAGTACTATTGTTCAGTACTTGATTTGTGTTTGTGAACCCTGTATTTTTTATTAGTACTGCCGCTTTTGGTGTGTGGTCGATCCACGAAGCGGTCTATGTTAATGTCTGTCCACTCAATTTAGTCTATATATTTTGAAGTATCCAGATCATCTTTTTTGTGAGGACGGTTTATCAATTATGGTTACACTCCAATATCTGTATGCATTGCAGGGTTTATCGCACCCACCAGGATTTCCAGTCCCATGGATGTTCGGTCCATATGATTTGTCACGACCTTTGGACTGTCCTGCTTGTGGGAGTAGGCGGGGCCCCTGCATGCCACCCGTATTTGGACGATCAATCTTCTGTTTAGTACTTCAACATAGTGATTTCCTGGTAAGGATTCACTCGTGTCACATCAAGTAAATCTTATTGATTTACTGTCTAAATCTTATTGATTTAATGTCATGTTTTCTTTCTTTTCCTGCAATTTTACGATGCAGGTTTTGCCATGTGACATTCATCACAGAATAAACTGTTTGGTTTGCTCTACGATGGCTATTTTTGCAGGTTTCACTTCTTATGTCGTGTCAGTAAGGAAGGCACTGTCCATCACTTATATTACTGGAAAAAATTGGACCAGTCTATTGTCTGAGTACAAGTTGAATCCCTATGATGAACTGCAGTTTGGTTTAACAAAAACGCCACAATTAGTCCTTCTCGCGTTTAAAAGGAATGAAGAAAAAAACTGGATCACGGTCACGAAGCCTAGTCAAGTTAGAAAGCTGATCATACCAGACCAGACACGATCGCTGCTATCTCGCACATCGGTACCACCTTCAGTAATGGATCGAGCACCGGCAGTTGTTCTAGCACTGACAGCGGCAGCAGCTCAGTCTGATCTAGCTGAGGATTGGGCACCGACCGCATCAGCGGATCAGGCTGATCTATCGGAGGATCGGGCATCAACAATGACACCTGCTCCAACACCGGCACCAGCTCTACAAGGAGCACCATCTCCGGCAGTAGCAGCAGCTTCGGCACCTGCACCAACACTTGCACTTGCATCTGCTCCGACCCGTGCAGCGGCAACCGAACGAGCAGTTGCACCGGCAACAGACTGGGCTGCAGCCCGCACTTTATATACCAAATTCCTTACAAAAACCGACATGTCCACCTTCTTGGTAAGCATTGGCCGTCCAAGTGTTTTGTTCTTTTTAATTTCCATGTTGTTTCGCATGATTCATTGTGTTGATCTAAATGTTTGGGTATGTCTTCTTGTTTGCAAACATAGAATTCCTAGAGCAACGAGGGAGTCATTTAATAATCCGGGCGACAGCGGCCAAGTTTCTCTTACCATGCGCAGCCTTGGTGTGAATGAACCTGCTCAATATACCATAAGTACAAAGGATGGTCGCATGATGATTGATGCTAAAGGATGGTCAAGGTTCAAATCTAAATCATATCTTGCCGTAGGGGATGATGTCAAAATTGAACTTTCTCGGCAAGGAGAGCTGGTCCAAATCAACTTTGAAATTCTTCAGTACTGCCGAACTGATCTATCCGCCGAGAGATTTTGATGTAATACTATGGCATGGTGAAACAAGTGTCCTGTGTGTATAAGTAGTACGACAGTATCATTGATAGAATTGCAACTCTGATTGCTGGTTAGGAACTGTCGTTTGATTTCATTCCAACAGCTGTTGCGCTTTATTCGATTTTGTGTATTCTCCTTGCGACAGCATCTAAAGCCAGTGCCGCACCGACCGCTTGCAATATGAAAAGAGCTGAGGTAGAACACATGGGCCCCCAAACATGCAGGCCCACCGGCCCATGGCCCAAAGTCCAGAACCGTGAGCCTGTCTGAGTATTTCTCAACTGAACCCCCATAATGCCCGTGCGTTGCACGTAACATCAAGATGTATTTGTATGAGTATTTTATCTTGTGAGAGAAAAGTATGAACGAGGGAAGGCCTTATTTGCAAATGCGGAGAGGTGTGTGGGTACCTTTTTGCAAAATTGCCATAGTTTCCTTCCTATCCGTCAGATATAAATCGGACGGCCTATATTGCAGGATGACAGGCACACCATCATCACCAACTCGTCTATACCATGTTAAAAAACTCTGTTTTTTATAATTATATATGTTATATATATTCCCCTTGATTTTTCTTATGTATAGAGTTATGATATAAAAGATCTTTATATTTCTTTACAGAGGGAATATCTCTCTGTCAAAAATAAATTTTTGTGTAATAACTAGTTACTCCTGTCTTTCTACTTCCTTGCGCTGATATGTGGGGCATCTGACAACGGGGTCCACATGCCATATGCACCAAATTAGAGTGCACAACTGCACAGTAGACACACCCCGGTCATAGCGCCGCATTAATGCCCAATGAGCCGTCAAATCACAAAAAACCCAACCTTTCCAAATTTTTAGCGATGAAGTCGACTGACGAAGCGGAAATATTTCACTTGGCCTGAATCCCTTCACCCTTGTCTGCTTATTCAGAGAAAACCCCTGCCCGGCGATTGCATATGGTTTTCTCATGGAGAACCTGGTACGAATTCTTCATCCATCCGCGATAAATCCAAGTCCCTTGGTCGCGGGTACTCCTAGGATGGCAGCCGCCGCCGTTGATGCATTTTTCTTCCTACTGAATCTAGTATGTTTCATTTGCAGTGCCCAAAGTGCGATGACCCTACAGGTTTCTGCACCCTCGGCGAGACGCCACACTTGTTCCTTCTCATCCTAACACAGGATTTTAAAACGCGCACAGTATGTTCCTAGAATCCTCTTTTCTATCCAGGAGGGTGGGGTTTTATGAACATGATGTCAACTAATTTGGAAATTTGGATTGCTATATTTGGATAAAAGGTACTAGTACCATGGTCAACACTGACGTGAAGGAGGAAAGTATTTCTAGATTTGGATATAGGGAACACATTATGTTCTCATATTATTTTTCCTGCAGTGCATTCCTTGCTCTGCCAGAACACATGTACTCAAGATGCTCGTCTTTGCCATAAATGAATACACTAGTTTAATGGTAGCAGTGAAGACAAGCCATGGATATAAGTTTTGAGTTGGGTTCATGAACCAAGAAGATCGCTGCTTTTTTATGCCGAACTTGGATAAACTTTCTCAAGTGTTACTGGTGAAAGTTGGCGCATGAATGTTGATGGAAATAGCAGAACCTGGTCTCATCTTCACTGCGATCTTCCACCCCGACGCGTCGCTCCAATTGTTCATCCATGTTATTTTTGTATCTGGTTCTTGCTTGTTGCCTCGATTACTTCTTAATCCACCTATTCTGTCTAACTGGTCACAATTTAACTTTAGAAGTAGCAACGAATATCTCACGAAGATGCTACTTCTAACTAATATTTTCTTATAATTGGTGGCACGTGTAGGTTTTTCCAGAGTGAAGCAAGCTGCTCGTTTGTTATTCTGTAACAACTCGACTATTACTGATGGCACTGAAGTTGACTGGGACGACATCCACAAGTTCCTACACTTTATTGATCGTCTTGAGGTCCTTGTGGGGCGTTTCAATGGTGGAAGGCCACGTGGGATATGTGTGCCACTGCTGCACTCGTTGAACAGGTCCAAGCGTGTCGAGAAACTTATGGTACGAGCTATTTTCTGTTATATATGTTGTTCATAAACTATTGCATATACATAGTTTTACAGCTGTGATCTTCTTGAAACAGAAACTGCCCAGTTCTATTGTTCCTATACAGATGCCTAACCATGGTCGGGTCGGACTTGCGCTTGGTCACAACATGATGTTTACGTCGACCTACTCCATTCCCCTTGGAGGTGAAAAGATACTTATTCATGGGTGGTCTCAAATAATGAAGGCCCGTCCATCTTGGAGAATAGGACAGAAGATTATGTTGTCTGAATAAGCGAATATCTTGTTTATTGACCACATTGCGAGATGAAGCCGCTTTCAGAAGGTTGTGGATGCGCGGGGTGACGCCTGGGCCTTGTCCTGGGGCTTGGTGGCCTCACTCTTGGTTAACTGTAGGTAAAGTAGCACTGTTCGAGGCGTGCTTTGTACGTTTGAACCTGTATAAGTACTCATACTGCTTTCAGCTATGGTTGGTAAGTGCCCCTGCTGGTTTCAGTTAAGGTTGTTAAGTACTCCTGCTGCTTTTCTGACATCGTGTTTCTTCAGTCCTATCTTCCTCCAGCCGCCAAAACCAAACCAGCGCCGGCGGGGCCGCCTGCTTCCACCTCCCATGGCTGGATGCGCCTCAGTGCACGCATCGCCGCCCCACGTCTCCTAAATCGTTAACGCCGACGTCCGAGGCCTCGCCGTCGTCCTCCGCGTGCTTTGGTGCGCTCGCCACGGCGCCGCCCTCTCGCATTGTCAACATGGTCAACAAACAACAGGAATCGACAGAAGTACGTGGAGAGGATGACATTAGGGCCCACCATGTCAGCATATGGAAAAATAAAATGCTTCCTCCTAGTGTTTTCCTGACATCTGGGACCCACGACATTGTGAGCATATATAGTCAATAGACAAGAGAACAACACAAGATCTGCTGACACCTGTGACGTAGCAGCTCGAGCAGTATTTTTTTTGTTATTGTTGAGATGGAGCAGGGTTTGAACTGGGCTGTGGCCCGTCTAGCCCATGTTTATATTTTATGTTCACCATGTGACCAGCCCAGCTATTTTTTCTTTGTGAAAATGAGCCCAGTTTATTTTTTCTGAAGAATACCCAATCCAGGCCTACTTATTTTTCTACGCCCTGATGGGCTGCAAGACGACTGCAAATCCTGAAAGTAATATGAAATGGGTTGTAAATATAAAAACAAATGACAAATTGGCAATTACTTTATAATTTTTGAATTTTTTTCACATTTTCAGATTCCTATTTCACTCGGCATTAACCTAATTTAAATATATCTTCAAAGTACTTTAAATCTGGCTCGACATTTCGGTATTAAAAATAGTTTGGAACCCACAGAAATATGCGAAATTGGCCCTGGCCAACCAAGAAAATGGACTGCAATAAATTGCATAAGAAGTCGCAATGAGCTATATATAAATTATTAAAAAAAAGAGGGAATGGTCTGACTTATGGGCCTATTAAGTTGACGTGTATGCAATATTTTTTTAGTTATTGTATACGTCAACAAATGATTCTAGCAGACGTAACCGTTGGATGTCAATCCAATGGCCGTCGTGTTTCTTCAATCTCTGATCTTCTTGCTACTGCCGCCAAATCCAGCGCCAGCGGGACCGCGTGCTTCCGCCTCCCATGCAGGCCTCACCGCCGCCTACTACTCCCACCACTGGCCAGGGCATCCCACTACTCACCCAAAACCCTTTTTATTCTGCGACGACGGCAGCCTCACACCGCAGCCGAACGGTGAACCTCAGATTCTCCTCGCTGGGCTTCCCTGTCGCGTCTTCCCCGGCTCGCCGTCTCCCTTCCTAGGCCCCGCTTGCGTCCACCGCCTGGTGCTCTCGGCACAGCGTGGTCAACATGGTCAAGGAACGACTTTCATCGGACGTGGATATGCGTGGAGAGGCCGACAATTTGGGTCCACGACGGCAGCAAGGAAGTGCCTCCTTATTATGTGGAAAATAATGATTCCTCCACCTGACAGCAGGGACCCACCGGACGGGCCACCGTATTTTGCAAAAAAAATGTTTCCCCCTGACTGCTGGGACCCATCGGACGGGCCACCATATTGCGCGAAAAAAAGGTTCCCCCCGCTGTCAGCTCGGACCCACCGGAAGTGCCTCCTTATTACGCACAAAAAAATGAATACTCCCCCTGCTGGGGGACCCACCTTGGTGGGATGCTAACTTGTGGGCCTACTAAGTTGACGAGGACGGAGTGCTTTGTCAACTTAGTCAATATGAACGATTCTAGCTCCAGCGACCGTACGATGTCCTTCCAACGGTCGTAATGCTTCTTCAACCTCTGGTCTTGTTGCTCCAGCCGCCCAAAGCAGCGCCGGTCGTGCCACATCCTCCTACCTCCCGTGGCCGGCTGTGCTGCCGCGGAGGCCTCACCGCCCCATACCATTCCCACCGCTGGCCAGGCCATCCCTTTACTCACCCACAACCCCTGTTATTCTGCGGAGACGACAACCTCACTCCGCAGCGAACTAGTGAACCCTCGTACTCCTCTACGCGTGGGCATCCACTGCTGCGTCTTCCCCGGCTCCGTGTCGTCCCCATCCTAGGCCTTGCCGTCGTCCACCGCCCTGGTGCTCTCCGCGCGGCATGGTCAACGTGGTCAAGGAACGGATTTCACCGGACGTGGATCAGACGTGGAGAGGCCGATACCGGGTCCACGGCCGCAGCAAGGAAGTGCCTCCTTATTACGCGCAAAATAATTATTCCTCCATCTGACAGCGGGGACCCACCGGACGGGCCACCGTATTTCATGAAAAAAACATTCCCCCCTGACTGCTGGGACCCACCAGCTACATCTTCACATGCAAGGAAGTACGTCCAGGCAAAAAAAACGATTCACCCCCCTTACTGCTGGGACAGACCAACTACATCTTCGCAGGCAAGGAAGTGCCTGATAGTCGGGACCCACCTTGTCGAAGCGTACGTAGCATTGTCATTCTGGTCGCGAACGTGTACGTACATACTGGTCGATGCAGAGGCGCGCACGTGTCGTAGTAGAGGCGCGCACGTAGCATGTACACGTACGTGCAGCGGCCAGTGTGCAAGAAAGAAAATACGGCCACATACGTACATACGGTCACGGTCTTGAACGCCTACTCGCGCATACGTACGGCCAGGGCTTGTGTACATGGCTGGGTCGGAACGAAGAAATAGCGTCGTCGTCGTGTTCATGGGGAGCCAGCCAGCTGGATCAGAATGGAATGCGTCGTCGTGTTCATCGGGAGGGCTTGGACGGAACAGCCGATGGAAATGAGGCCCGGCGTACCGCAGAACGGAGGAAAATGCCTTGTGTTCGACCGGCCACGTTTGTAACGGGATCCTGTTCATCGCAAGGGGTCTGGCATACCGCAAAATGGAGGAAGCGTACCTCCTACGGTCGAAACGGGGGTCCTGTTGATCGGGAGGGGAGTGGTGTACCCCAAAACGGAGGAAACAGACTTGTTTTGGAGCACTACGGTCGAAACGGGGGTCTTGTTCATCGGGAGGGGTGTGGCGTATCGCAAAACGGGACTTCACGGGATACTGTTCATCTCCACCATCGACCCCCTCCAGCCTCCACGGGCTACTGTTCATCCACCGTCGACCGGCTCCAGCCTCCGCCTGCGACTATTCATCCACGGGCTCCTGTTCAACCAGCCTCCACCGCGCGCTACTCCACCGGGTACTGTTCAACCAGCCCTCTCCATGGGCTCCTGTTCAACCAACCCTCCACGGGCTACTGTTCATGCAGCCCTCCACCGTCTACTGTTCATCCTGCCCTCCACGGGGTGGTCCTGTTGATCCTGCCCCAACCGGCTCGAACGATCGGGGTCCTGTTCATCCACCCCCACCGGGACTGTTCATCCAAACCCCCCAGCAAAGCTCACTGTTCATCCAGAGGCAACGCCACGGGGTCCTGCTCATCCACCCCCACCGGGAACTATTCATCCAACCCCCTCCCCCGCAACACTCATTGTTCATCCAGAGGCAGCATCGATCGGCTTCAGTTAGCAGCAGTAGCGAAGGAATCACTCGATCGGGTTCAGTTAACAGCCATCGATCGATCGCTCGAGTTCAGTAACGCATAGCCTGTAGTGCAATCGCTCGTGTTCAGTTAGAGCCCAATGCCTCGCTCGGGTTCAGTTAGAGCCCAACACCTCGCACACACACGCGTACGTACGAGAGAAACGCGCATCGCTCGGCCCCCTATCACCCACCGTAATCGGGGACTCCCCGATATTTTCTGCGCCCTCGCTTCTACCACGGTTTTTTCCGTCATGGACGGCCCAAAGAATGTCATGCAGCTGCGTCTCCAGCCCGCCCAAGACGAAAAGCCCATTTTCTGTCATGATTTTTTGTCATAGAAGTAGGACCCCACCACATCTATGATGATACCGGGTTTTGTCACAATTATCGTCATAGAAGTGTCATAAGTATGACAGAAAAGATTTTCGTTTGGCCCAAAATGTCACGGATGTGTCTTTTTTTTGTAGTGATAGAAGCATCATGTTGATTATTATAACAACAACAAAATTAAACATAGGACTTTATCGTTGAACTTTTATCATATACTTCTCATGAGTAAGAAATAGTTCATCAGACAATCGAAGTATAAAGAAGAAAATCTTTTGGAAACCAACAAATTATGTTCTCAGTCAACTTTGCAACTACAATTCATCATCTTTTCAGGAAGGGTCACGTATCGGAGCCTTTAGGCAAGTCCACATACTCAACCATCATATAGTCTTCTATGATTGCTAACACTCACCACGTACCCATGAGCAAAACATTTCAACCGGACACATAGAAAGATAGGGGCTTAAAGTTTCGCCTCCCAACATATTCACCTCAAGGGTGGTGTCAACAATAATAACTCATGCTATCTATATTCAACTGGACGTATGTGCCTAGATCTTTCCTCACCACATGATGCTTGCCAAAGGAGAAAAATAAAAAGGAATAGAAGGAAAACTTTGACTCTTTGCATAAAAGTAAGTACATAAAAGTAAAGGATAGGCCCTTCGCAGAGGGAAGCAGAGGTTGCGATGCGCTTATTTGTTTGTATGCTCAACCCCTTAATGAAAAAGAACGTCACGTTGCATTGACCCTTGTGATAGCGACCTTTATTATGCAGTCTGTTGTTTTTATTCTTCACCATCACAAGTTCGTGCAACGCTCAATTTTCTATTACACTAAATGATCTCGCACATTTAGAAGCAATTTTTATTGTCTTTTTGCACTCATGACAACTTACTTGAGGGATCTTTCTCAATCCCTAGGTAGGTATGGTGGACACTTGAAAGTAAGATTTGGGTTTAAGGGTTTTTGGATACACAAGTTGTATCTCTACTTAGTGCGGAATTTTTGGCTAGCAAAGATAGGGGGCAAGCATCACATGTTAAAGGATCTATGACAATATGACTTCTATGTGAATATAAACAAACATAAATCATTAAGTTGTCTTCCTAGTCCAACGTCAACAATTTTGGCATATAATATTTTGATGAGGGCTCACAATCACAAAATATTTCTAGGATAGTATATGTGAATCTTCTCTTCCCTTATTAATTCTTTCATGAGTTGCATCATTGACTAATGCTATGTTTGTCAATCTCTAATAAAATTTTGTACTTATACTTTTCCTTATGTGGTGCCATCACCTACCAAAGGATTAGTAATATAATCTTATTGATTTATTTCTTTCCTTTTATTTATTTCCTTTCTCTTTTTCCTTTCTTATTTCTTTTCTTTATTTGCAACATGAAAGTAAAGAGAGCAAAAAATCAAACTAAACTTTATTAAATAACTTGCACATGATTACAAGGATAGATCACTAAGCAAACTCTCAAAGAAGAAAAGATCGAACTAAACGTTTATTCATCTAATGCAAAAGATCAAACTAAAATAAGTAAAAGCAAAAAGATAGTGGGATGATATGATACCGGGGCACCTCCCCCAAGCTTGGCGGAAGCCAAGGGGGGTGCCCATACCTGATACTCAATTATCCTTTGGTGGTGAAGAAGATGATGGTGATGATGACAATTGTTCCTTCAACTTTTTCATATTATAGTTGCGGAGAGCAATTTCCTCCTTTAAATCATCGACTTCCAACTCCAGCTTCAGATCTTGTCACATAGATCCCCTTTGCTTTTGTTCTTAAAAGAAAAAGGAATAGATTGGTTTTAGACCGGTTAGCTCTCTTAGGAAGACTTGACTTCTTGAATTCCACATGCATATCCCCAGGTTGAGGTAGAGGGACATCCTCCTCCTCCGAGCTTGAATCATCGATCTTCATCGAGTGAGCATCCTCCTCGTCATCCGTAGTTAGACCATAAGAAGATAGGTCCCCATAGGTCTTTGTGTCAGCAATGAGATGTGAGACATAGCTCTCACCATCCGAGTCCTGGGATGACATATTTTCAAAACTGTGCAGAAATTAGCAAGAAAAGAGAACAGAGGATTTCTCCGCGATACGGTGATCAACAGGTTCGGGAAGTATATATAGATTTTTTTATCTTGGGGGACAAGTATACGGAAGAAAAACGGAGTCCGGAAGGTGTCCCGGGTGGGCACAACCCACCTGGGCGCACCAGGCTTGCCTGGCACGCCCTGGTGTCTTGTGCCCACCAGGGGACGCTTCCTGGAAGTTTCTTTAGTCCCAAAATTCTTAAATATTCCAAAACCGATAAAAAATATTTTTGCAGATTTTTCGGAGTTCGTTTACTTACCGTATCACGTACCTCCTTATTTTGACGATTCTGGTGTTCCGGAAGGACTCTTTTATGTGTTCTTCTGGTGTCAAAGTTTTGATAATATTACTTTCAACGTTAATGGGCGTACCTGAGATATAATGCTTTATTTATTGCCCATTGACAACCTTTGGGTTAGTACCTTCGGAATTATTTATTTTGATGGCTCCAGACCGGTAAACCTCCTCGATGACATATGGGCCTTCCCATTTTGAGAGGAGTTTTCCTGCAAAGAATCTGAAACGAGATTTGTACAAAAGAACATATTCTCCGACTTTAAACTCACGCTTTAGGATTCTTTTGTCATGCCATCTTTTAACTTTTTCTTTGAATAATTTTGCATTTTCATAAGCTTGGGTTCTCCATTCATCTAGGTAGCTAATATCAAATAACCTCTTTTCACCAGCAAGTTGGAAATCATAGTTGAGTTCTTTAACTGCCCAGAATTCTTTATGTTCTAACTCAAGAGGCAAATGAAAAGCTTTTCCATAAACCATTTTATAAGGAGACATACCAATAGGATTTTTATATGATGTTCTATAAAACCAAAGTGCATCATCTAATTTCTTAGACCAATTCTTCCTGGACCTATTAACAGTATTTTGCAAAAAATATTTTTATTTCTCTATTGCTAAGTTCAACTTGACCACTAGACCGAGGATGATAGGGTGATGCAATTCTATGTTGGGTAACTTAGTAATTTCAAAAAAATTCCTACGCACACGCAAGATCATGGTGATGCATAGCAACGAGAGGGGAGAGTGTTGTCCACGTATCCTCATAGACCGAGAGCGGAAGCGTTAGCACGACGTGGTTGATGTAGTCGTACGTCTTCATGATCCTACCGATCAAGTACCGAACGCACGGCACCTCGAGTTCACCACACGTTCAGCCCGATGACGTCCCTCGAACTCCGATCCAGCCAAGGGTTGAGGGAGAGTTTCGTCACCATGACGGCGTGGTGACGATGATGATGTTCTACCAACGCAGGGCTTCGCCTAAGGACCGCGACAGTATTATCGAGGTGGACTATGGTGGAGGGGGCACCGCACACGGTTAAAAGATCAACTGATCAATTGTTATGTCTCTAGGGTGCCCCCCTGCCACCGTATATAACGGAGCAAGGGGGGCGCGGCCAGCCAGGAGAGGGGCGTGCCAGGAGGAGTCCTACTAGGACTCCCTCCCTTTTCCTAGTTGGATTAGGACTTGGGGGGAAACAGGTGGAGGAGAAGAAGGAGGGGGGGGGGGGGCGCCGCCCCGCTCTCCTTGTCCTATTCGGACTAGGGGAGGGGCGTGCCCTTGCCCCGGCCGCCGCCTCCTCTCTCTTCCACTAAGGCCCACTATGGCCCATTAACCTCCGGGGTTCCGTAACCTCCGGTACTCTAAGAAATCCGATTTCACGGAACACTTGCGATATCCAAACATAGGCTTCCAATATATCAATCTTCATGTCTCGACCATTTCGAGACTCCTCGTCATGTCTGTGATCACATCCGGGACTCCGAACAACCTTCGGTACATCAAAACATATAAACTCATAATATAACTGTCATCAAAACGTTAAGCGTGCGGACCCTATGGGTTCGAGAACTATGTAGACATGACCGAGACACGTCTCCGGTCAATAACCAATAGCAAAACCTGGATGCTCATATTGGCTCCCACATATTCTACGAAGATCTTTATCGGTCAGACCGCATAACAACATACGTTGTTCCCTTTGTCATCGGTATGTTACTTGCCCGATATTCGATCGTCGGTATCTCAATACCTAGTTCAATCTCGTTTCCGGCAAGTCTCTTTACTCGTTCCGTAATACTTCATTCCACAACTAACTCATTAGTTGAAATGCTTGCAAGGCTTAAGTGATGTGCATTACCGAGAGGGCCCTGAGATACCTCTCCGACAATCGGAGTGACAAATCCTAATCTCGAAATACGCCAACCCAACAAGTACCTTCAGAGACACCTATAGAGCACCTTTATAATCACCCAGTTACGTTGTGACGTTTGGTAGCACACAACATGTTCCTCCGGTAAACGGGAGTTGCATAATCTCATAGTCATAGGAACATGTATAAGTCATGAAGAAAGCAATAACAACATACTAAACGATCGGGTGCTAAGCTAACGGAATGGGTCAATTCAATCACATCATTCTCCTAATGATGTGATCCCGTTAATCAAATGACAACCCATGTCAATGTCTAGGAAACTTAACCATCTTTGATCAACGAGCTAGTCAAGTAGAGGCATACTAGTGACACTTTGTTTGTCTATGTATTCACATATGTATTATGTTTCCGGTTAATACAATTCTAGCATGAATAATAAACAATTATCATGATATAAGGAAATAAATAATAACTTTATTATTGCCTGTAGGGCATATTTCCTTCAGTTTCCCACTTGCACTAGAGTCAACAATCTAGATTACACAGTAATGATTCTAACACCCATGGAGCCTTGGTATTGATCATGTTTTGTTCGTGGAAGAGGCTTAGTCAACGGGTCTGCAACATTCAGATCCGTATGTATCTTGCAAATTTCTATGTCTCCCACATGGACTAAATCCCGGATGGAATTGAAGCATCTCTTGATGTGCTTGGTTCTCTTGTGAAATCTGGATTCCTTCGCCAAGGCAATTGCACCAGTATTGTCACAAAAGATTTTCATTGGACTCGATGCACTAGGTATGACACCTAGATCGGACATGAACTCCTTCATCTAGACTCCTTCATTTGTTGCTTCCGAAGCAGCTATGTACTCCGCTTCACACGTAGATCCCGCCACAACGCTTTGTTTAGAACTGCACCAAGTGACAGCTCCACCGTTCAATGTAAACACGTATCCGGTTTGCAATTTAGAATCGTCCGGATCAGTGTCAAAGCTTGCATCAACGTAACCATTTGCGATGATCTCTTTGTTACCTCCATAAACAAGAAACATATCCTTAGTCCTTTTCAGGTATTTCAAGATGTTCTTGACTGCTGTCCAGTGATCCACTCCTGGATTACTTTGGTACCTCCCTGCTAGACTTATAGCAAGGCACACATCATGTCTGGTACACAGCATTGCATATATGATAGAGCCTATGGCTGAAGCATAGGTAACATCTTTCATTTTCTCTCTATCTTCTGCAGTGGTCGGGCATTGAGTCTTACTCAACTTCACACCTTGTAACACAAGCAAGAACCCTTTCTTTGCTTGATCCATTTTGAACTTCTTCAAAACTTTGTCAAGGTATGTGCTTTGTGAAAGTCCAATTAAGCGTCTTGATCTATCTCTATAGATCTTGATGCCCAATATATAAGCAGCTTCACCGAGGCCTTTCACTGAAATACTCTGGTTCAAGTATCCCTTTATACTATCCAGAAATTCTATATCATTTCCAATCAGCAATATGTCATCCACATATAATATTAGAAATGCTACATAGCTCCCACTCACTTTCTTGTAAATACAGGCTTCTCCAAAAGTTCCAGATAAACCAAATGCTTTGATCACACTATCAAAGCATTTATTCCAACTCCGAGAGGCTTGCACCAGTCCATAAATGGATCGCTGGAGCTTGCACACTTTGTTAGCTCCCTTTGGATTGACAAAACCTTCCGGTTGCATAATATACAACTCTTCTTCCAGAAATCCATTCAGGAATGCAGTTTTGACATCCATTTGCCGAATTTCATAATCATAAAATACGGCAATTGCTAACTTGATTCGGACAGACTTAAGCATAGCTACGGGTGAGAAGGTCTCATCATAGTCAATCCCTTGAACTTGTCAAAAACCTTTCGCAAAAAGTCGAGCTATATAGACAAAGAACATTACCATCGTCGGTCTTCTTCTTAAGATCCATTTATTCTCAATTGCTTGCCGATCATCGGGCAAGTCAACCAAAGTCCACACTTTGTTCTCATACATGGATCCCATCTCAGATTTCATGGCCTCAAGCCATTTTGCGGAATCTGGGCTCACCATCGCTTCTTGATAGTTTGTAGGTTCGTCATGGTCTAGTGACATAACTTCCAGAACAGGATAACCGTACCACTCTGGTGCGGATCTTACTCTGGTTGACCTACTAGGTTCAGTAACAACTTGATCTGAAGTTTCATGATCATCATCATTAACTTCCTCACTAATTGATGTAGGTATCGCAGAAACCGGTTTCCGTGATGAACTACTTTCCAATAAGGGAGCAGGTACAGTTACCTCATCAAGTTCTACTTTCCTCCCACTCACTTCTTTCGAGAGAAACTCCTTCTCTAGAAAAACTCCGAATTTAGCAACAAAAGTCTTGCCTTCGGATCTGTGATAGAAGGTGTACCCTACAGTCTCCTTTGGGTATCCTATGAAGACACATTTCTCCAATTTGGGTTTGAGCTTATCAGGTTGAAGCTTTTTCACATAAGCATCGCAGCCCCAAACTTTCAGAAACGACAACTTTGGTTTCTTGCAAAACCACAGTTCATAAGGCGTCGTATCAACGGATTTCGATGGTGCCCTATTTAACGTGAATGCAGCCATCTCTAAAGCATAACCGTAAAACAATAGCGGTAAATCAGTAAGAGACCTCATAGATCACACTATATCTAGTAAAGTACGATTACGACGTTCGGACACACCATTACGCTGTGGTGTTCCGGATGGCGTGAGTTGCGAAACTATTCCGCATTGTTTCAAATGTAGACCAAACTCATAACTCAAATATTCTCTTCCACGATCAGATCGTAGAAACTTTATTTTGTTGTTACGATGATTTTCAACTTCACTCTGAAATTCTTTGAACTTTTCAAATGTTTCAGACTTATGTTTCATTAAGTAGATATACCCATATCTGCTTAAATCATCTGTGAAGGTGAGAAAATAACGATATCCGCCACGAGCCTCAACATTCATCAGACCACATACATATGTATGTATGATCTCCAACAAATCTGTTGCTCTCTCCATAGTTCCGGAGAACGGCGTTTTAGTCATCTTGCCCATGAGGCACGGTTCGCAAGTACCAAGTGATTCATAATCAAGTGGTTCCAAAAGTCCATCAATGTGGAGTTTCTTCATGCTCTTTACACCGATATGACCTAAACGGCAGTGCCACAAATAAGTTGCACTATCATTATCAACTCTGCATCTTTTGGCTTCAATAATATGAATATGTGTATCACCACTATCGAGATTCAAAAATAGACCACTCTTCAAGGGTCCATGACCATAAAAGATATTACTCATATAAATAGAACAACCATTATTCTCTGATTTAAATGAATAACCGTCTCGCATCAAACAAGATCCAGATATAATGTTCATGCTCAACGCTGACACCAAATAACAATTATTTAGGTCTATACTAATCCCGAAGGTAGATGTAGAGGTAGCATGCCGACTGCGATCACATCGACTTTGGAACCATTTCCCACACGCATCGTCACCTCGTCCTTAGCCAATCTTCGCTTAATCCATAGCCCCTGTTTCGAGTTGCAAATATTTGCAACAGAACCAGTATCAAATACCCAGGTGCTATTGCGAGCATTAGTAAGGTACACATCAATAACATGTATATCATATATACCTTTGTTCACCTTGCCATCCTTCTTATCCGCCAAATACTTGGGGCAGTTCCGCTTCCAGTGACCAGTCTGCTTGCAATAGAAGCACTCAATCTCAGCCTTAGGTCCAGACTTAGGTTTCTTCTCCTGAGCAGGAACTTGCTTGCTGTTCTTCTTGAAGTTCCCCTTCTTCTTCCCTTTGCCCTTTTTCTTAACTGGTGGTCTCATTGACCATCAACACTTGATGCTCCTTCTTGATTTCTACCTCCGCAGCTTTTAGCATTACGAAGAGCTCGGGAATTGTCTTATCCATCTCTTGCATGTTATAGTTCATCACGAAGCTCTTGTAGCTTGGTGGCAGTGATTGGAGAATTCTGTCAATGACGCTATCATCCGGAAGATTAACTCCCAGTTGAATCAAGAGATTATTATACCCAGACATTTTGAGTATATGCTCACCGATGTAACTATTCTCCTCCATCGTAGCTGTAGAACTTATTGGAGACTTCATATCTCTCAATCCGGGCATTTGCTTGAAATATTAACTTCAACTCCTGGAACATCTCATATGCTCCATGATGTTCAAAATGTCGTTGAAGTCCCGGTTCTAAGCCGTAAAGCATGGCACACTGAACTATTGAGTAGTCATCAGCTTTGCTCTGCCAGACGTTCTTAACGTCATCAGTTGCATCTGCAGCAGGCCTCGCACCCAGCGGCTTCCAGGACGTAATTCTTTTGTGCATCAATGAGGATAATCCTCAAGTTACGGACCTAGTCCGTGTAATTGCTACCATCATCTTTCAACTTTGCTTTCTCAAGGAACGCATTAAAATTCAACGGAACAACAGCACGGGCCATCTATCTACAATCAACATAGACAAGCAAGATACTATCAAGTACTAAGTTCATGATAAATTTAAGTTGAATTAATCATATTACTTAAGAATTCCCACTTAGATAGACATCCCTCTAATCCTCTAAGTGATCACGTGATCCAAATCAACTAAACCATGTCCAATCATCACGTGAGATGGAGTAGTTTCAATGGTGAACATCACTATGTTGATCATATCTACTATATGATTCACGCTCGACCTTTCGGTCTCCATGTTCCGAGGCCATATCTATTATATGCTAGGCTCGTCAAGTTTAACCTGAGTATTCCGCATGTGCAACTGTTTTGCACCCGTTGTATTTGAACGTAGAGCCTATCACACCCGATCATCACGTGGTGTCTCAAAGATGAAGAACTTTCATAGCGGTGCATACTGTGGAGAACACTTATACTTTGATAATTTAGTGAGGGATCATATTATAATGCTACCGTCAATCAAAGCAAGATAAAATGCATAAAAGATAAACGTCACATGCAATCAATATAAGTGATATGATATGGCCATTATCATCTTGTGCTTGTGATCTCCATCTTCGAAGCACCGTCATGATCACCATCGTCACCGGCGTGACACCTTGATCTCCATCGTAGCATTGTTGTCGTCTCGCCAATCTTATGCTTCTACGACTATCGCTACCGCTTAGTGATAAAGTAAAGCATTACAGTATGCATTGCATTGCATACAATAAAGCGACAACCATATGGCTCTCGCCGATTGCCGATAACTCAGTTCTTAAACATGATCATCTCATACAATAAAATTTAGCATCATGTCTTGACCATATCACATCACAACATGCCCTGCAAAAACAAGTTAGACGTCCTCTACTTTGTTGTTGCAAATTTTACGTGGCTGCTACGGGCTTAGCAAGAACCGTTCTTACCTACGCATCAAAACCACAACGATAGTTTGTCAAGTTGGTGCTATTTTAACATTCGCAAGGACTGGGTGTGGACACACTCGGTTCAAATAAAGTTGGAGAAACTGACACCCGCCAGCCACCTGTGTGCAAAGCACGTCGGTAGAACCATTCTCGCATAAGCATACGCGTAATGTCGGTCCGGGCTGCTTCATCCAACAATACCGCTGAACCAAAGTATGACATGCTGGTAAGCAGTATGACTTATATCGCACACAACTCACTTGTGTTCTACTCATGCATATGACATCTATGCATAAAACCAGGCTCTGATACCACTGTTGGGTAACGTAGTAATTTCAAAAAAATTCCTACGCACACGGAAGATCATGGTGATGCATAGCAACGAGAGGGGAGAGTGTTGTCCATGTATCCTCATAGACCGAGAGCGGAAGCGTTAGCACGACGTGGTTGATGTAGTCGTACGTCTTCATGATCCTACCGATCAAGTACCGAACGCACGGCACCTCGAGTTCACCACACGTTCAGCCCGATGACGTCCCTCGAACTCCGATCCAGCCAAGTGTTGAGGGAGAGTTTCGTCACCATGACGGCGTGCTGACGATGATGATGTTCTACCGACGCAGGGCTTCGCCTAAGGACCGCGACAGTATTATCGAGGTGGACTATGGTGGAGGGGGGCACCGCACACGGTTAAAAGATCAACTGATCAATTCTTATGTCTCTAGGGTGCCCCGCTGCCCCCGTATATAACGGAGCAAGGGGGGCGCGGCCAGCCAGGAGAGGGGCGTGCCAGGAGGAGTCCTACTAGGACTCCCTCCCTTTTCCTAGTTGGATTAGGACTTGGGGGGAAAGAGGTGGAGGAGAAGAAGGAAAGGGGGGCGCCGCCCCCCTCTCCTTGTCCTATTCGGACTAGGGGGGAGGGGCGTGCGGCCCTTGCCCTGGCCGCGTCTCCTCTCTTCCACTAAGGCCCACTATGGCCCATTAACCTCCCGGGGGGTTCCGGTAACCTCCCGGTACTCCGGTAAAATCCCGATTTCACCCGGAACACTTGCGATATCCAAACATAGGCTTCCAATATATCAATCTTCATGTCTCGACCATTTCGAGACTCCTCGTCATGTCTGTGATCACATCCGGGACTCCGAACAACCTTCGGTACATCAAAACATATAAACTCATAATATAACTCATCATCAAAACGTTAAGCGTCATGGACCCTATGGGTTCGAGAACTATGTAGACATGACCGAGACACGCCTCCGGTCAATAACCAATAGCAGAACCTGGATGCTCATATTGGCTCCCACATATTCTACGAAGATCTTTATCGGTCAGACCGCATAACAACATATGTTGTTCCCTTTGTCATCGGTATGTTACTTGCCCGAGATTCGATCGTCGGTATCTCAATACCTAGTTCAATCTCGTTTCCGGCAAGTCTCTTTACTCGTTCCGTAATACTTCATTCCACAACTAACTCATTAGTTGAAATGCTTGCAAGGCTTAAGTGATGTGCATTACCGAGAGGGCTCGAGATACCTCTCCGACAATCGGAGTGACAAATCCTAATCTCGAAATACGCCAACCCAACAAGTACCTTCAGAGACACCTATAGAGCACCTTTATAATCACCCAGTTACGTTGTGACGTTTGGTAGCACACAACATGTTCCTCCGGTAAACGGGAGTTGCATAATCTCATAGTCATAGGAACATGTATAAGTCATGAAGAAAGCAATAACAACATACTAAACGATCGGGTGCTAAGCTAACGGAATGGGTCAATTCAATCACATCATTCTCCTAATGATGTGATCCCGTTAATCAAATGACAACCCATGTCAATGGCTAGGAAACTTAACCATCTTTGATCAACGAGCTAGTCAATTAGAGGCATACTAGTGACACTTTGTTTGTCTATGTATTCACATATGTATTATGTTTCCGGTTAATACAATTCTAGCATGGATAATAAACAGTTATCATGATATAAGGAAATAAATAATAACTTTATTATTGCCTCTAGGGCATATTTCCTTCATTCTATGGTTAACATCATACTTGGCAAGCATTTTACGGAAGGCACCATGAATAAAGTGTGAACCACCATTAGTCATTAAATATCTAGGGACTCCAAACCTTGGGAAAATAACTTCCTTAAGCATTTTAATAGAGGTGTTGTGATCAGCACTACTAGTTGGAATAGCTTCTACCCATTTAGTAACATAATCAACAGCAACCAAAATATGTGTATACCCATTAGAGGAAGGAAAAGGTCCCATGTAATCAAATCCCCAAACATCAAATGGTTCAACAACAAGTGAATAATTCATAGTCATTTCTTGACGCTTACCGATATTACCTATTCTTTGACATTCATCACAAGATAAGACGAACTTACAGGCATCCTTGAAGAGAGTAGGCCAATAAAATCCAGACTGCAATACCTTATGAGCAGTTCTATCCCCAGCATGATGCCCTCCATAAGCCTCGGAGTGACATTTCCGTAGGATTTGTCCCTGTTCATGCTCAGGTACACAACCTCTAATAATACCATCTACTCCTTCTTTATAAAGATGTGGGTCATCCCAAAAGTAATGTCTTAAATCATAGAATAATTTTTTCTTTTGTTGGTATGTAAAGCTAGGTGGTCAATATTTAGCAACAATGTAGTTACCACAATCAGCATACCAAGGAGTACTATGAGAAACATTAATTGCAGCTAACTGCTCATCAGGAAAACTATCATCAATAGGTAGTGGGTCATCAGGCAAATTTTCAAGCCAAGACAAATTATCAGCTACTGGGTTCTCAGCTCCTTTTCTATCAATGATATGTAAATCAAATTCTTGTAACAAGAGAACCCATCAAATAAGTCTAGGTTTAGCATCTTTCATTTCCATAAGATATTTAATAGAAACATGGTATGTGTGAACTGTTACTTTGGAATCAACAATATAAGGTCTAAATTTATCACAAGCAAACACCACTTCTAAGAATTCTTTTTCAGTAGTAACATAGTTTCTTTGTGCATTGTCTAGAGTTTTACTAGCATAATGAATAACATTCAATTTATTATCAACTCTTTGTCCTAGAACAGCACCAACAACATAATCACTAGCATCACACATAATTTCAAAAGGCAAGTTCCAATCAGGTGGTTGAGCAATAGGTTTAGAAATTAAGGTTTTCTTGAGTGTTTCAAAGGCTTCTAAACAATCATCATAAAAAACAAAGGGAATATCCATTTGCAAGAGAACAGTGAGAGGCCTAGAAATTTTAGAAGAGTCTTTGATAAATCTCCTATAGAAACCAGCATGACCTAGGAAACTACAAATACCTTTTATATCTTTAGGACATGGCATTTTATCAATTGCATCAACCTTAACTTGGTCCACTTCAATACCTCTTTCAGAAATTTTATGACCCAAGACAATGCCTTCATTAACCATAAAGTGGCACTTCTCCCAATTCAAGACAAGATTTGTTTGTTCACATCTCTGCAAAACTCGCTCAAGATTGCTTAAACAATCATCAAAGGACTTCCCATAAGCAGAAAGTCATCCATGAAAACCTCAACAATATATTCACAAAAGTTAGAGAATATAGCAGTCATGCATATTTGAAAGGTAGTAGGTGCATTACATAAACCAAAAGGTATAAGTCTATTAGCATAGGTTCCAAAGGGACAAGTAAAAGTGGTCTTTTCTTGATCAGGTTGAGAAATAGATATTTGTGAAAAGCCAGAATATCCATCAAGGAAGCAAAAGTGTGTGTGCTTAGATAATCTTTCAAGCATTTGACCAATAAAAGGCAAAGGGTAATGATCATTTCTAGTTGCTTTATTTAATTTTCTAAAATCAATTACCATTCTATAACCTCTAACAATTCTTTGTGGAATAAGTTCATTCTTATCATTAGGAACAATAGTTATACCTCCTTTCTTAGGAACACAATGAACATGACTTACCCATCTACTATCAGCTATAGGATAGATTATACCTACTTCCAGAAGTTTTAATATTTCCGGTCTTACCACTTCCTTCATCTTCAGATTTAACCGACATTGGTGATCAACAACGATTTTAGCATCAGGTTCCATATTAATTTTGTGCTGACATAGAGTGGGACAAATGCCCTTTAAATCATCAAGAGTATATCCAATAGCAGCTCGGTGCTTCCTTATAACTTTCAATAATCTTTCTTCTTCCTGTTCTGAAAGGTTAGCACTAATAATAACAAGATATATCTTCTTTTCATCAAGATAAGCATGTCAGATTTCGGGTTCCGGCAGACCCTTGAGGTTCGAACACTGGGGTGCGCGCGGAATCTCGCCCTCTACCTACTTGTACCCCGTCGCCTCGCTAAGATTTAAGCTACGAAAGGAACAGCACAAGAGACACAGGGTTTATACTAGTTCGGGCCACCATTGTGGTGTAATACCCTACTCTATTTTGTGGTGTGGTGGATTGCCTCTTGGGCCGATGGTGATGAACAACACAAGGAAGAACAGCCACGCGAGGGTCTGTTCTTGGCTGGTGCGATGAACTGCTAGGGGGAGTTCAGTCGCTTCTCTCTGTCTCTCTCGTTTGTTCTCTTGCTACCTTTCTCAATGTCCCTACCCTGTGGGTGGCTAGTCCTATTTATAGGCAGAGGCCCTGGGCCTCTTCCCAAATATTGAGCGGGAAGGGCGCCAACAATTGGCCATTTTGAAGGGGAACATCTGGTACACTTATCCTAACTAAAGTCGGTCCTCGCCTGTCAAAGGCTCTGGTGATGACGCCGGCTAGGGCTCCACAACGACTTCCTTCCTGCCGTTGGACTGGTCTTGTTCTTGTTGCACCGAAATGGATGCCTTTGCTTGATGCTCTCGCCTGCGCTTGCTCCCTTTGCACCAAAGAGGAAAGGAGGACCTTTGTGGCGGCTGGCGCCCACTTTGGCGCCCTTGGTCGTCATGGCTTGCGTCATGGGCACCTTGTGAGGTACCCCTCCTTGATCTCTCCGCCTCCTCGCGAGCCAGCCTGATGAGGCCGTGCCTGAGGAAGCTCCATGTCGTCCGCCCCGCGAGGCTTGGCCCCTCGCGAGGGTCTTGAGCTTGTGCTGATGAAGATGGGTTGTGATGTGTCCCCCTTTGAGCCACGCCGCAGGCCGCAGGCAGGCAAGTCTTGGGACCCCCATTCCCAGAACGCCGACAAAGCATATTTCAAAGTGTATGGAAATTGTTTTAATTCAAACACGAGATCACCTTTAGGTGGAGGAGGACCTCCTAGAGTTTCAATAGGCAAATTGTGTTTAAGCAGAGGACGTTGTTCAAATAACCTTGTATCTATTTCATTTCTTTCATGCATATGTAAATCATTTTCATGGTCTAGCAAATATTGTTCTAAGTGATTAGTAGGTGGTATAGCAATAGAAGCAAAACCAATTAATTCATCTTTACTAGGCAATTCTTTTTCATGAAGCTTTTTACTAAACTTGGAAAAAATAAACTCATGAGACTCATCACCAAAGCTAACACCAACAGTTTGTTTCTTACAGTCTATCTTAGCATTAACTGTATTCAAGAAAGGTCTGCCAAAGATAATGGGACAAAAGTCATCTTGTGGGAACCAAGAACAAGAAAATCAGTAGGGTATTTTAATTTCCCACACAAAACTTCAACATCTCTAACAATCCGAATTGGTGATATAGTGTCTCTATTAGCAAGTTAAATAGTAACATCAATGTCTTCTATTTCTGCAGGTGCTATGTCTTTCATAATTTCTTAATATAAGGTGTAATGAATAGCACTCACACTAGCAACCATGTCACATAAACCATGATAACAGTGATCTCCTATTTAAACCGAGACAACGGGCATGCCAACAACAGGTCTATGTTTATCCTTTTCATCAGGTTTGGCAATTCTAGCAGCTTCACAGAAGTAAATAACATGCCCATCTATATCCTCTTCTACGAGATCTTTAACCATAGCAATGCTAGGTTCTAATTTTATTTGTTCATCAGGTTTAGGTGTTCTAATAAAAATTTTGTTAACCACGGTTGAGACTTTAGCATGTTCCTTTATCCTAATAGGGATAGGTGGTTTCTCAATATAAGCAGAAGGAACAACTGGATCAACATTGTAAAGTATAGTTTATTCTTTAACTAATAAAGGTTCTTTAATTTCTTCTTTAATAGGTGGGTGATATTTAAACCACTTCTCTTTAGGGAGTTCAACATGAGTAGCAATGATTCACAAAAGGAGGCTACTATCTCAGAGTCAAGTCCATATTTAGTGCTAAATTTTTAAAAAGAATCGGTGTCCATAAAAGATTTAACACAATCATATTTAATTTTAATACCCGACTCTTTACCTTCGTCGAGTTCCCAATCTTGAGAGTTGCATTTAATTCTTTCCAAAAGATCCCACCGGAATTCAATAGTCTTCTTCATAAAAGAACCAGCACAAGAAGTATCAAGCATGGCTTGATCATTACGATAAAGTCAAGCATAAAAATTCTGGATAATAATTTCTCTTGGGAGCTCATGATTAGGGCATGAATATAACATTGACTTAATCCTCCCCCCAAGGTAGAGCGATACTTTCTCCTTCACGAGGCCAAAAATTATGTATATAATTCCGATCACGGTGAACTAGAGAACCCGAAACTAGAGCACACATGAGATATACATTTTTTTCTATGGTTTGTGATTGTTGATAATTTTTTTTGGTGGAACTCCAATTTCAAAGGATTCCAATTCCATGATCCAATATCATCGCATAGCATGTACCATGCCAATGCTTTTCTCTTCAAAGATAAAGGGAAAACCTTTTTCATCACTTCCTGTCCGGGTAAACCTGCAATCTTAAACAATCCACAAATTTGTTCTACACATATAGAGTGCATATCAGGATGTTCAGTTCCATCTCCTGCATAAGGATTAGCTAGCAGTTGTTCTATCATACCCGAAGGAATTTTATATTAAATATGTTCAGTAGGTGCAGTAGGTTGAGGGTAGCTAATTATAGTTCCGGACGAGGTGAAGATACCCCAAATAAACCCCTCAAAGGATTGTTTTCCATAGTAACAAGTGAAAATAAATTTCAGCACACTATATAAATGTTTCCTTACCAAAGGCGCTTCACTCCCCGGCAACAGCGCCAAAAAATAGCCTTGATGACCCACAAATATAGGGGATCAATTGTAGCTCTTTTCGATAAGTAAGAGTGTCGAACCCAACGAGGAGCAAAAGGAAATGACAAGTGGGTTTCAGCAAGGTAATGTCTGCAAGTGCTGAAATTGTATGTAGCGGAGTAGTTTGATAGCAAGATAATTTGTAACGAACAAGTAATGGTAGTTGTAACAGAAGTGCAGCAAGGTAGCCCAATCCTTTTGAGGCAAAGGACAGGCCAAAAAGGTCTCTTATGATAAGCAAAGCGTTCTTGAGGGTACACGGGAATTTCATCTAGTCACTCTCATCATGTTGGTTCGATTTGTGTTTGCTACTTTGATAATTTGATATGTGGGTGGACCGGTGCTTAGGTGTTGTTCTTACTTGAACAGACCTCCTACTTATGATTAACCCTCCCGCAAGCATCCACAACTATGAGAAAAGTATTAAGAATGAATTCTAACCATAGCATTAAAATTTTGGATCCAATCGGTCCCTTACGAAATAGCTCATAAACTGGGGTTTAAGTTTCTGTCACTCTCGCAAACCATCATCTAATTTCTACTCCACAATGCATCCCCTTAGGACCAAATATGGTGAAGTGTCATGTAGTCGACGTTCACATGACACCACTAAAGGAATCACAACATACATACTATCAAAATATCAAACACATATCAAGTTCACATGATTACTTGCAACATGAATTATCCCTCTTTCTGTATACCTTGCATATTATGAGAGAAAGGGCATTATAATTACTCAAAAAAGCATTATTATAGATAAAAATATTATAAATAACAATAAGAAAACATGATGCAAAATGGACGTATCAGCCATACAATGCCTTGTTGAGCTTGTAGGCCATATCAAGACGCTTTGGATCTTCAAAACTAGGTGGTTGAGCTACGTATACTTCTTCTTCAATTTTGCCATTGAGGAAAGCACTCTTCACATCCATTTGATAAAGAAGGATGCTGTTGTGGCTGGCATAGGCTAGCAGTATACCAATGGCTTCTAGCCTAGCCACAGGAGCAAAGGTTTCATTGAAGTCAATTCCTTGTACTTGTGTGTAACCTTGAGCAACGAGACGAGCTTTGTTTCTAACAACTTGTCCATGTTCATCTTGCTTGTTGCAACAGATCAATTTCGTGCCAATAATATTGTGCTTGCGAGGATCAGGATGTTTCAGTAGGTCCCAGACATTGTTGAGCTCAAATTGTTGAAGCTCTTCTTGCATAGCTTGAACCCATTCAAGTTCCTTGAAGGCTTCATCAACTTTCTTGGGTTCAGATATGGAGATGAATGCATAGTGCCCACAGAAGTTTGCTAGTTGCGTAGCTTTTGATCGAGTAAGAGGACCAGGTGCATTGATGTTATCAAGAATCTTCACAATCTAAACTTCATTAGCAACCCGAGGATGAACGGGGCGAAGACTTTGCCCTTGCTGATCGTTATCTTCATCTTCAACATCGCCTTCAGGCTGAGCATTGTTTTCACGTTGAGTAGGAGCTGGAACGACAATTTCCTCTTTTGCATGTTCCTCGGTGGGTATGATTTCTCCAGTGCCCATTAGCTTGATAGAGTCACTAGGAGAAGCTTCATCTAGCACATTTGGTAGGTGCTCTCTTTGTGAGCCGTTAGTCTCATCGAACTGCATGTCTACAGTTTCAAGCATTTTATAGTGAAAGAGGTTGAAGTCTCTGTAGGTGTGAGAATCCTTTCCATAACCAAGCATAAAACCTTCATGTGCTTTCGGTGTAAATTTGGAAGTGTGATGTGGATCCTTGATCCAGCACCTAGCACCAAAGACTTTGAAATATCTAACGTTTGGCTTCTTACCAGTGAGTAGTTCATAGGATGTCTTCTTGAAGAATTGATGAAGATAAACTCTGTTGATGATATGGCATGCAGTATCAATGGCTCCAGGCCAGAACTTTGTTGGAGTCCTGTACTCATCAAGCATCGTACGAGCCATCTCAATAAGGGTCCTGTTCTTGCGCTCCAAGTGTATCAAGATAGGTCGAGGCCAGTATTCTTGAATTTTGTGCCATTGTCACTCCTGATGTGTTTGATCTTGATGCCATAGTTAGTCATGGCGCGATTGGCAAATCGTCTGAAGACGTCTTGCACTTCAGTCTTGTAGAGAATTATGTGCACCCAAGTATATCTAGAATAATCATCAACAATCACGAAGCCATAAAGATGTGTAGTGGTAGTAAGGGTAGAGTAGTGAGTAGGGCCAAATAGGTCCATGTGTAATAGCTCGAAGGGACATGAAGTCGTCATGATTGTCTTCGAGGGATGTTTTGCCCTATTCATCTTCCCAGCTTCACAAGCACCACATAGATGATCCTTCTTGAACTTGACGCCCTCGATGCCAATAATGTGCTTCTTCTTGACGAGAGTGTGTAAGTTTCTCATGCCCGCGTGTCCTAGCACTACAAAAAAAACACATCCATGACATTTTGGGCCGAACGAATTTTTTTATGCTTATGACACTTCTATGACGATAATTGCGACAAAACTATATATCGTCACAGATGTGGTGGGTTCCTACTTCTATGACAAAAAATCATGACAGAAAATGGGCTTTTCATCCTGGGCGGGCCGGAGACGCATCTGTATGACATTCTTTGGGTCATCCATGACGGAAAAAATCATGGTAGAAGCGATGCACAGAGGGATTGCGCGTTTCTCTCGTACACGTACGCGCGTGTGTGCGAGGCATTGGGTTGTAACTGAACCCGAGCGAGGCGTTTGCTTACTGAACCCGAGCGATTGCACTAGCTACGTTACTGAACCCGAGCGATCGATCTCTTGGATATTAACTAAACCCGAGCGATTCCTTTGCTGCTGCTGCTGCTAACTGAACCCAAGTGATTGATCACCGCACACTGCTGCCTCTTGATGAACAGTGAATGTGGGGGTTGCGGTTGAACGAGTTGAGATGTATGTGGTTGGGGTTGGATGAATAGTTCCCGGTGGGGGTCGGATGAACAGGACCCCGTGGTAGTATATATGCCGTTGCCGCTGGATGAACAGGACCTCGAGAGGAGGCCTCCACAGCCCAGCTGGTTGGGGGTGGATGAACATGACCCCGTGGAGGGCTGGTTTAATAGTAGTCGGTGGATGGCTGGATGAACAGTAGCCCGTGAATGAACAGTAACTGGTGGAGGCACGAGGAAGATGCGGTGGATGAATAGTGCAGGTGGAGGCTGAAGCAAGTCGACGGTGGGTGAACAGTAGCCCGTGGAGTCCTGTTTTGCGGTATGCCACACCCCTCCGATGAACAGGACCCCCGTTTAGACCATAGCGCTCCAACACAAGTCCGTTTCCTCCGTTTTGGGGTACGCCACACCCCTCCTGATGAACACGACCTCTGTTTCGACAATAGCCCTCCAACACAAGTGCGTTTCCTCCGTTTTGTGGTACACCACACCCCTACTGATGAACAGGACCCTCGTTTCAACCGTAGCCGGTCGAACAGAAGGCTGTATCCTCCATACTGCGGTATGCCAGATTCCGTTTCAGTTGTTCCGTCCAAGCCGGTTGGCTCCCGTTGAACAGGACGCATTCCGACCCAGTCTGTTGCCTCCTGATGAACACGACGCCATTTCTCCGTTCCGACCCAACCGGTTGGCTGCCCAATGAATAGGACGCTATTGCTGCCATCCTCTGCCTCTCCATGTACACGAGCCCTGCTGTACGTATGCACGAGTATGCGTTCGAGACCCCGCCCGTATGTACGTATGTGGTCGTATTTTTTTGGCATGTGGCTATACTTACGTGTACATGGTTTAGAAGGGACTGCCTAAACTACTACGTCGCGGGCTCTACTACTACACGTGCCACTACTTGCTCGGCCACGATTCATCGTTGCAGAGAGACCGATCGACCAGTATGTACTTACACGTTCACGACAACGCTAAGTACGCTTCGAGCAGGTGGGTCGGGACTGTCAGGGAGGATAAGGAGGCACTTCCTTGCGTGCGAAGTTATTGATGGTGGGTCCAAGCTGTCAGGGGGAGGATTCATTTTTTCGAGCCTAAAATGGAGGCACTTTCCTTGCTTCCGAAGATATAGCTGGTGGGTCCTAGCTGTCAGGGGGGAAATGTTTTTTCGCAAAATACAGCTAAGCCAAAATACAGAGGCCCTTCCGGTAGGTCCCATCTGTCAGGTGGAGGAATCATTATTTTGTGCGTAATAAGGAGGCACTTCCTTGCTACGGCCATGGACCCAGCTGTCAGCCTCTCCATGTACAGTCCTCTTCCGATGTAAGTCGTTCCTTGACCACGTTAACCACGCCGCGCCGAGAGCACCAAGGCAGTGGACGACGACGAGGCCTAGGAAGGGAATGACCCGGAGCTGGGGAAGACTCGGCAGTTGTTTCCCACGCGGAGGGGCGTACGAGGGTTTACTAGTTGGGCTGTAGTGTGAGGCTGCCATCGCCGGAGAATAACGGCAGGTCTGGGTGAGTACAGGGATGGCCAGGCCAGCGATTGCAGTAGGATGGGGTGGTGAGGCCTGCGCGATAGCAGAGCCGGCCACGGGAGGCAGGAGTAGGCGGCAGGACTGGCACTGGTTTGGGCGGCTGGAGCAAGAAGACCAGAGGTTGAAGAAGCACTACATCCGTTGGATGGACATCGTATGGTCACTTGAGCTAGAATCATTCATATTGACTAAGTTGACAAAGCCCTCCATCCGCGTCAACTTAGTAGGCCCACAAGTCAGCCTCCAACTATGGTGGGTCCCAGATAGCAGTGGGAGTATTCTTTTTTGTGCATAATAATGAGGCACTTCCTTGCATGCGAAGATATCACTACTACAGGATGCTGCTAATGCGACAGTATGACTAGAGACCCTTCAACGAAATTGTGTGTGATGCAATAATTGCAAACGGTGGTGTAAAAAAGCCATCAAAAAAGATGCAAAACGTTTGCAATGGAGGATGCATCAAACACAGTTCTGATTTTAGTTGCGTGTGCGATGCAGGGCCTACAGTTCAGTTCAATTAACTATTTGCGACGAGGAGGAACAAAAGAAACGGGCAACCAGATGAAGGTGTTTGCGATATACAACATACGGTTCACTCGGATGAACTATTTGTGATTAGGCAACACAAGAGAAACGGTCAGCCAAATCAAGGTGTGTGCGATATACGGCATGCGGTTCACTCGGATGAACTGTTTGCAATGACACAAGAGAACAGAAATGGTTCAACTTAACAAGATGTGTGTGATACATGGCCAACAGGTCTGTAATCGGAAACATGTGCGAAGATCGATAACAACACAGACAATTGCTGGTATACAATTGTGAGTGATTGATGAAAACATCACCGACGGGTTCCATTGTTTAGTCCGTGTGCGATGTGATTTTCTTTGTCCGTACAACATCTACGCTTTGTCTACAGAGCATCAACATATATACTTAAAAACACAACATTGCAATACCAAATTAAGCATACAATTACACAAGTGACTACACACATAACATTTCCACACACCAAAGTAAGCAATTACATGCATACTAAACTAGGAGAAACGAGGATCTAATCATCTACTTGTTGTTGTGACGACACTTGCCATTGCTCTGCTTCCGGCTGGATCCCTGGCCATTTTGGGGAAGGAGGCACTTCGTCATGTCAACGATCCACCTGTACATGTCGTAGCTCGTGGACGCCTCCTTGGCCACGTACACGACGTGAGCTTTGTCGAGTTTCTCCATCCAGGCCGAGTGCCAGGCATGCTTGTCCTTGTTACACGAATCCTTCATGTATCTGTAGTAGGGATCGATGATGGCCTCGGTGAGGTGAACCAGTGAGTCCTTCTCGTGCTCCTTGCAGCCCCAAATCTTGTATTGGCCCTAGATGTCGACAAGATTCTGGCAGGTGATGCCCGAATTCTCGAGCGCCTTTACATTGTTGGTGATGCCCACCATAGCGAACATGTAGTTGGGGCTGCTGACAAACCTGGCGAAACGCTCGCAAGGCCTTGTGGCAAGGCAGTAGTGGTAGACGAGGATGTGGTGGCGCACGCACATCTGGGTGACGGCGACCTTGGGACGAGACTTGGCACGAGCGCGGCTGTACTCGAGGTCGAACCCGACCAACTTGTACTTCTCGTCGGCAAGCAACAACTCCATGATGCGGATGGAGTGCTCCACCCAAACCAGTTCGTTGGTGTACACCACCGAGAGGTCCATGAACCTTCTGTGGGTGTCCACCACGGCACACATGGTGAACTGCTGCTCGTCGTTGGTAGCTGCTCGGAGCACCATTGGAGCCGCGCAGGATACCCTCTAAGAGTTTCTCATGGTGGGTGTGCTTCTTGCAATTGTGGGGCGCGATCGAAAGGTTGAAGAGACACAAGGGTCAAATGGCCGCTGTAATAAATGGGGGCCAGCCGGCCTGTAATCGTCACGGCGTTCATAGCGGACGATTCCAGTGCATTCTTGACAACACCGCACCACACGCGTGGGCTCGAAGAGGCGCCAAATGTATCATCGATGAGCCTGTTCCCGCGCTACCGCGCAAGCTTACCGCCCGGCTAGTTTGGCCACGTGTCGGCTAGAAGAGGGACAAATCAAGGGCGTTTATTGGCAAAAAGCTTTGTAAAAATGAAGTGTGTGGAATTACTTCGGTCATAAGTGTACCCGTGGGTGATGAGGTCAAAGTTACACAGAAGGGTGATGATGGACACTCGAGTGCGTTAATTAATTCTGCGCTCTACAGGGCACACGATGGAAGAAACCAACTGTGTGCAATAATGTTGAAGATCGCAGCCGAGTTAGCTATACAGATCGTGTGCTGTGAGATCGACAAGGTAAATAGATTCGAGAATGGTTAATAAAATCTAAGACCATTGCATATTAAGGTCAAAATAGTGCTACCAATATACGAGTCTCATACGATGCCATTTCAACAATTGTACCACAAAAGCTCGAAATATTACAATGTTCAAATTCTAGAGTTATATGTCTCAAATTCGAAGATTACAAGGTTCAAACTGATATTAGAAATGAAATTCAGCTCATCAGCTGCAAATGCTCACACTGATCCGCTGAACATGGATATCAGAGAGGTTCGAACTAATATTACCACTTATAAGTATGGTTTTGAAACCTCACAATTTTTGCAAAGGGGTCAGCCACTGAGAAGTCATGTATGGGGTTGACACGATGACTTTCGATTACTCTGTTATATGAAGTTCCGAAATGAAATTCAGCATTTTTGGAGCCTATTCCATTCGCACAGTAATCAAGGCGCTGATCAACAAACCATTCATTTTTGCGAAATAAATGTAGGGAAAACCTCATTACCTTTTGCACCCTTGCTCTGAGAACAAAGAACCTGGCGAATATAATCTCCGGTAAGGTCCCTCGGTAGGAGTTCAAAGTAATTTCTGAGAGAAGCAGATCTAGGCATTCGACGTGATTGTTATATTATATCACATTATCCACCACTGGGCCTAATCTTATCTGCAAAAGAAGAAAACGTGTTAGTGCTTACATGCAGTTTTGAACACTACTACATGCCTATTTGGTTTGCAGGATTTGTAAAATGCACTAACATGCCATCTTTGATCTGACATGATTAACACGTGCATTTGATTACATTCTAGAAAAACGTAGCCTTCTTCACAAGAGGTTGGAGTGGATGAAAAGTTCCCTAAGAAAACTAGTACAGATGAATCCAAAGGAGAAATTCTTATTGATTGTAACCATATGGATCAAGCAACCAATATGGGGGGGGACATGTATGTACTGAAATCCTCCAAAGAATCCGTCAGAAATCGTAGTACATTGTCATTGTAAACTTGGAAAAAGGTGTGACAAATTGAACTCCCTTATGGTTAATATTTAATAGGAAAGGAACATCACCTCGATATACAACTTCTCCAGGCATGTAAAGCATCTCAGGAAACTGACAACTTGCGCCAGGTTGGGGCCGATAGATTCTAGTGCCAAGACCTTCACTGTGCGTAGTTTCGGGGTCAAGCTTGTCAGAATCATTTTCTGAATGAAAGACAAACAAACATCTTAGAAAATTAGAAATAATGCTAATTTGTAGAAGGATAGGTAGAAGGCGGCTGTTGTACCTGGACGGGTGTGGATCCTATAACAAGTTTGGAGTATTTGTCAGGCGAGTAGCCCACCACTGTCAATTTTGGCGCAGAAATGACATTGATTCTTGTTGGAGCTTCTTGATCAACTACAAGTAATCTCTTAAGTACAGGTGTGTCCTCAATGACCATACCATGGTACACATCTTGTGATGTCTTCCTGCCGGACCAACAACACACATAAATGGTCTGGAGAGTCATGGAGGTGATGTGGAAGGTACTCAACCCATTGATCACCAGAAGATGAAGGTACTCGAGTGCAGTACTGCCAATGGAGCAGGCGCTCCATGTCACCGTTTGAGAGGCAGATGGCGACGAGCTCGAGGTGCTTCAGTCGTGGTAGAATAAGAGCTGGCACATCATTAAGGGGGGATGGCAGTTCCTGAACTTGGCGAAACGCAACGTGGGCGCGAGGCTGAGCGTGGACGTTGGCAGCGAGCATATATGCCCATTATCAAAAGTGAGCTCCTCAAGCTGATCTAGGGCGGGGGATCGGAACCAGTCGTCAAGCTTCGCTCGGTCCTTGCCGTTGGAATGGAAGTTTCCCATTCTAAGGCCTCTGGTTGGGCCAGGGTGACTGCCGAGGATCTTGGAGAACGCATCCAAGCTTTTGCGGTAGCCATGGCAAAGCTCATGGGTGTCGATGAGGTCGAGAGGGATAAAGTTACATAGGGGGCGCCACCCCCGGGAAAGGACGGTTGTCCGCGCCCCATATTTGATTGGGAGGAGGGAGATGATGACTGTCAACATATCATCTAGGAGGCTGCTGATAAAGTCTAGGCCTGCTAGAGTCGCTTGCGGTTCTAGCTCGCTCCGCCTCCGCTTGTTGGCAGCCCCGTTCTCCACTTCCGGAGTCTCCTTGTCAGCGGTGCTTTCTGATAGAAATGAGAGTACAGGGAATATTTAATTAAAACAGGGCAACAGAAAAGTGTATTGGTAACTAGAAGTTATTAGGTAGGAATATAGTAAGAAAAGGGAATAACAATTGGTTGCTTAAATACTACACAATTCATTTGATATTGCTGGGTAAGTCAACATGCAGATAGTTGAAAATAAAACTTACTTCGAACAAAGTCTGGACGGATGATATTGTTGGGGAAGTTAGCATATATCTCATGACCAGGCCCTTTTATGTGTAGTGCAATTCTAGTGCCAACTTTCAGTTCATAAAACTTAGAAATTTCTTTCCAAAAGCGAGTGCCAAAATAGGAGTCACCACGTTCATCAAGTCTTACAGTAGCAACGATTGTAAATCCATGATCTGTGTGCAGTATGACATCCCCGCAGTCTTGATTTATGTAAAGGGAGAGTTTGTGCACTATAGATTCCGTTGCATAGCAAGGGATGCGCTGCAGAAAATGGTAGGATTGTTAAAGAAAATATGGTAACATGCAAATATGGGCCCAAATTGAAAGAACTGTGCAGCAGTCGAAATCGAAGGACAAAAATCTATAATTAAACAAATAGGGTAAACATGATGTCATGGAAATATGAGAGTAATCGAAAGAACAATACATCATTAATTTTCCTAATATAGAAAGAAGAGGGGGAAAATCCCCTTTGACATATGTGGTGCATGTGGCACCTTTTATCCAAATGTAGTAATATTTAGAATATGTTCAGGAAAGTAGGCCATGCCAGCCGATTTAGGGTGAGATTGAACATACCGCGCGCATCCTCAAGTCATCTAGTACGGTGAGATGGAATGTCTAGCGGAGGCCGCAAGGTCCTGATGTGTCCGCGCACTATACACTCTATGAACAGAAGAAAACCCTCAAATCAGCTCAAATAAAAATGAATTCACGGTGATTTCGGCCAGGTGATTAAAGGAGGTAGATGAACTGGGATAAGAGATGAGATAATATCTCATTAAATTAGTTACCTTGTTATCCATGAGATAGAACCCTCAGTACGGCAGATTACCCAACCGAGCAAAGCTGGGTCGACCACGAGCAGCGTCGAGAAAGTTGATGGCGATAGGCGGCGGCAAGCGGAAGTGGCGAAATGCGGTGGGCTTTGCCGGCAGCTTGGCAGCTGTGGCATGGGTCGAGTTAAGTGGTTACCGCCGGGATAGGCGATGCCATGCATAGACGCGGAGGAGCTTGGGCAGGTGTGAATGGGGACCGGAGGGGGTGGCGAGCGGGGTGAGGGTTTTTGTGACGTGGGGATGGTGAGGGTTTTCTTTTTTCTTTTTTGAATTGGGTGGTGAGGGTTTACTGTCCCACAAAGAATTTTGGAGGCGACGGTTTGCTAGAGCCAACCGTGTGTGATTGACGCAACATCCAAAATGAAATTCATTGCACACGGTTCCAATTTTGGGAACCGTGTGTGATTGACGTACTACCTCTGTCCTAGTTTATTGGTCCCCTTTGTATTTTTTACCAAATTTTGACCAAATATTTAACAAAGAAATGTTTATGCATGTCACCAAAATTTATATCATTGAACACTATGCTCAAATACCCATCCAACGATATAATTTTTGCTGACCTGCACTAACATTTTGTCAGTTATACCTTTGGTCAAAATTTAACACAAATTACAAAAGGACCAATAAACCAAGACGGTAGGTAGATTCCATCAACCGAACTGATTGCATCCATATCCCACGGTTAGACATAAGTAAATATAGATCAAACATACTCAGACATAGATAATAAGCGTACACGTACACAAGCATAGTTCAACCATAAGTACATAATTCAACCGTCATTAAGCATACTCAAGCGTACATAGTTCGATCCCACATCTCATCTCACATGCCGTCACGATCCTGAAGCTTCTCCAGGTACTCGGCGTACGCGTCGTGCGCCACCCTGCGAGAATACTTCTGCTTGAAGGAGCCAACGGCCCATCCTCTTGCATGCGCTAGAACACTTAGATACGCATCATGAAGCTTGTGGTTGCAAAATGGGCATTGATAGCCGCCATTCCAGGTCCTAATATGCCTGTTGTGCTTTCCCGCATAAAGCTCCCTCAGGATTTGCCTCTTGTACCTCCTCTGGCCATCTTCATCCTTGCTGTCCACATCGCCAGACGGCACCTATACAAATAGTAAAACAAATTTGGCATCAAATCAATGTTTACATGCTGTGAAGTAGGACTAGGAATTTATGGCTATTTATTTATACATATCCAGAGATGATGGTTCGATTTTTAAGCACAGTCGTCTATGTACAGATAAATCTTGAAGAAAATAATCGCACAAACATATGTAGGTCATTCAAAATCAATTGTCAAGTCCTGGCTAGGAATTATAAGCACAAACACTAACCCTAGTAAGATTACTAGCAGAAATCATTTGCACAGATGAAACAACTAATCAATTATCACTTGTAGCATTGAAACAATCAATACACTACACGGATCTAATGAAACTTACTCAGATTTCATGGATTGGGAGAACATAACCATAGGATTTCTATTCCAAAAAGGGAGGCAGAGTAGCGGAGAAACCCTATGATCTATTTGACACATAAATGGGTATAGATGACTAACCACCGTCCGTCAGCCGTCAAGTCGTCGCTGGAGTGGTCGTCGGGGTCGTCGCCGGGGTCATCACTAGAGTCGGTGTGGAACTCCGCCTCCGGCTATGGAAGCTCGACACCCTCGATGATGTAAAGGTGCAGCGATAACTCGCTGGCGGTGGAATCAACCTCTTTCTCCATCTCCACGCCGTGCTCCGGTGCTTTAGCAGCCCCGGTATCGCCACTCCCTCCGATGGGGCGCTTCGGCAGAATCCTCATACACTGATGGCTTTGAGGACTCAGAGCGGCGTCGAGGATGCAAGAGGAGAGAGAGGATTGTGTGTGTGGCGAGGATGGGGGGTGCGGCCGCTCGGGCGCACCGTTAATATGGAGTACTGGGAGTAGTGGGAGAGAGGTGGGCGTCGGTCAAACCGATGGCTTACCTCCCGGTGAGCCTGTGCCCCAGACTGCTGGCATGCCTACCAGAGTTTCAAATAGCTACCCGCACGCCTCCCGATGACACTGCGCAGCGAGCACTCCTCCGTAAATTCACACACCTGCATGTACGCCTCCCGGCCTGCCTACACGGCGGACTGTCGCATGCGTCCCGTCAACTCACGCCTGCTCGCACGGCACACGGGTCGCGCGGCAGCACGTATATTGTTTTTCTATTTGGATGATTAATGATGTCGCTTTATTGCTTAATCGAAGCATGACACGTATCCTTTGTTGGTCTAACACTCACGGTTCGAATAAATAATATGTTAAATAATCTGTTTGGGATATTGGTTCCCAATTATTAATAATCTCCCGTTTCTAATTAGATAAAGATTACATCAAAACTGGTCTCAAATTTGACAAAAAAAGTACAATGCCACTTTGAATTGGTGGCCATATGACAACACGATAAGTTTCATGAACTTCAAATAAGTTTTGGATGTACTAGAATTTCAAAATCAAGATTCTTAATGTTTGAAATTTGTTGCAGGGGGAGTAAACATGCACCCAGTGAGACACATGTGTTTTTGCAATCCATTTAGGTGCACTGTCACGTGTGCATGTAGCTCAAATTTGATTTTTGCACATTACACCCGTAGAAAATCAATCAACTAATGTACTAAAACGTCTTAATTATCTCTGTTTTTTTCGAAATTAAAAAGTCCCTCCTTTGGTAACATATGTTCACCGCGGGATAATTAATTTAACATGCATCATAGTTGCGGTGGATTCGCGGTGTGTGTGGGGGGGTGTGCGTCTGGGGGTGGCGGGTGGCTCGCAGTACACTACGAGTTGTGAGCCACCGCGTGGGTTGGCCATTTTGTTAGGCATGCCGGTGCCACATCAGAGTCGTGAATTCGTTATTTAAAACATTACACAACCCTTTCATACATACATGTTTTGGCCACATGCAGTCGATGGTTGTCCTACAGGACACTCGATACTCGCGTGTGATGGTTTCTGTGGGCCCACGAGGTCGTCGTCCATCACTTTGACGAACAACCGGTAGTGAGGTTAATTTGACCAGCAAGGTAGAATATTTTTTGTTTGTGTTATGGTGGTATATAGTACGCATCGAAGAGGTGGGAGGGGACTAGCATATATACTATACGTACGCGTCCGTGAACAAGTACACCTCACTCAGTGTCGGGACTTTTGGTTTCCTAGGCACATGCCACATTAAAATTGTGAAATTGGCTATTCAAACATCACACAACACCTCTTTGGGCCACATGCATGCACGCGGTGGTTATCCTAGCTAGGACACTCATGTGTGACGCTTCCATCTATGGGCCCACGAGGCCATCGTTGATGCATGCATGCATCACTTTGACCTACATCGGGAGAGGTTAATTAATTTCACCATCGATGAGGATTCTTTTGGGTTGTACGTATTACGGTAGGAGCATATAGTATGCATCAAAGAGGGGGGAATGGGACCATCATATGTAGTACGCTTCATGAACCTTGCTCTGTGTGGGTGCATGGTTTACAGTTTTTTTAGGCATATGGCACATCAAAGTTGTGCATTTTGGGTATTCAACATATATATGTTTGGCCCACATGCAAAGCAATGGTGGTTGTCCTCTCGCACCCACTTAAGCGGTTATCAACAATATCGATGCTTTCCATCTGTGGGCCCGCTTGGTCCATCACTACTTTTTGTCTGACAATAAGAGAGGTTAATTTGACTTAGGAGGGGATTTTTTTTGCTTGCAATATGGTGTATAGACACACACACACACACACACACACACATGAATCCCTCCCATCGAGTCGAAGTGGCTAGTACAACGACACGTCATGAACCGGTCTCGCCCTGTGTGGGGAGTGTACGATTTTGGACGCACGCTCCACATCAATGTTGTGAAATGGTATTCAACCATGCATGCACGCATCACCTCCATACATATGCATGTAGTGGTTGCCTTCGAATGGTACACTCCCTCGCGTGGTTATCGGCGACAAGCCTATATATTCGTGGGCCCGCGTGGACATCCATGATCACCTTGACCGACAACAAGATAGGTTACGATGGCGGATTCTCCATTTGGTTTGTGTTATCGTAGTATAGGTCATGGTGAGATCCATACCTAATTAAGTTTGAGCGCATATACTATGCACGCATGCATGCATGAATCCCCGTCGCTGGCTTGAAGTGTGGTGTAACATACATATGCATCGTCAACGTAACCATCACTCAGTGTGGGGATTTCTAGTTCGAAATCACGGTGCCACATAAAAGTTGTTTCATTGTGTACTAAAACACACACCTCTCCATACATATGTTTGGGCCACATGCATGCAGTGGTTGTCTCCGGGGACTAGCTACTTGCATGTTTATTGGCGAGCTAGCCCATCTCCGGGGTCGCGTGGACGGCCATTACTTTGACCAACAACAAGAGAGAGGTTGTACGACCAAGGTGGATTTTTCTTGGTCCGTTGTACGATCCATCTTTGTGAGATATGCCTCTCTGGCCCGCCGACTGAAAGTGTGTGTGTGTGGAGGGGGGGGGGGGCGCTGCAACATCGCACTTTGCTAGGTGAACCTCAGTTGGGGGGGCACACATTCATAGCTTAGGAGTCCCTTCATGCCGACACGAGGGGGGGCTGCTAGCTACTTCGCACTTTGCTAGGTGAACCTCGGTTGGGGGGCATGCATTCATAGCTTAGGATTCTCTTCGTGCCGACACGAGGGAGGGGGCTGCTAGCTACTTCGCACTTTGTTAGGTGAACCTTGATTGGGGGGCATGCATTTATAGCTTAGGATTCCCTTCGTGCCGACATGAGGGGGGTGGGGGCAATCAGTACCGTGCGCTTTGCAAGATAGGTGCCACATCGAAGTTCCATTTGGTATTTGAAAATCAAACCACCCTTTTCATACATAAATTTGGTCCACATGCAAGTGTATTTGTGTTCTGACCCTCTCCCGGGTCATTTTTCGCCAAATTTATGAACATTAGACAAGTCGGATGACGCAACAGACACGGTTCACTCGAACTAACCGTGTGCATTGGGCTCCATGAGGCTTCCTCTCTCAAAAATATCTACCCGCCTACAGCTTTTTTCTGTTTGATAACACACAGTTATTGTTTTTCGACCGTGCGTGATGTTTCTTGTTCCCAATCCCGCCTGCATCCGTCGAAAATATCTGCCCGCCTTGAGGGTTTTTCTGTTTCATAACACACGTTTGTTATCTCCGGACTATGTGCGATGCACCATCATCAAAAATTTCAATAGCCCCAACATTTCACTCCCGCGTAGTAAAATTTGCAGTACCCACGTCATTTCCTCAAACACGCCCCCCTCCACACACACACACACACACACACACCAAAACCTCCTCAGGCGTGCACACACACACACACACACACACACACACACCCTCCCTCGCTCGAAACAAAGAGCCTGCCGCCGCCGCTGCAAGGCCTCCATTGTCAACATCTGCCGGTTTGCCCGTGCAGCTTACCCACCGATCTCCATACATAGGCCGCCCTGAGTTTCTTAGATGACGCCTGCCAAACGCCCCCATTCCCACAGATCCCCATCCCCCACTCCAGAGCATCGCAGCCTAAGCCCGGCTATGCTTCTCGTGGAGTTCGAGGAGCGACTGGCCCAAAAGAGGTGTATAGCGGTCTCTTCACCCGACGTCGCCGAGGAAGCTGACGACCATTACTGGCGGCAGGCAATCAACCAGCGGGCTAGAGTATGCAGGTATGTCTCGGACGCCGGCTACGACATCGAGGTCATCGATAGCGACGGCCTCAGGTGGGCTATGCCACAAGTTAAGTGGCTCACCCCCAACCCCTCGGGCTCAACCACCGTCGATCTCATCCATGGCCCCGCTGCTGATCTCCTCAGGCTCGTTGTCAACAATTTTCCATCCTACATCGCCATCGAGCCCCTTTTGTCATTCCTGAAGGACACGTTCTGCGACGCTGGCTTGGGATCCACAGCTTCCAAGTCAGACCTCATCGACGGCGACCACGAGGAGGGCACCCTCTCCGGCTCTTCCAAGGGAAAAGAGCCCATCTGCTCTTCCAAGGGGAATGCGCCCGTCTGCGACATCAGGGAGGGCACCCCATGGTCATGCTCTTCCAAGGGGAAGGAGCCCATCTGCGACAACATGGAGCGCATCCAGGGTCTGTGCTCTTCCCACGGGAACGAGCTCATCCGTGACAAGTGAGGAAACCCATGATTTGTTTTGTCGTGCCTCTTCACAGGGGGAAACCCATGATTTCTTTTATCGAGTCCCTTCTGTATTGTAGTGAGAATATGTCCAGTTTTAATTGCCATATCTGGTTGTCTGCAGTATGCCTTGTTTATTTCAGTTGTTCACAATGTGATGCTCTATATGTGCAATTATTTACTATGCAGTACATTTCATCAATCCAGTTTTAAACATACCGATAGGAATGCATATATTTGATTCCTGTTAAGCCTGTTATAGCTAGCATATGCCTCTTTTAAAGTTTTTTTTATTGTTCGGTTGTTTGTAATTAGCATATGTCCAGTTTCAAATGCTATCTTTGGTTGTTTGTAGTATGCCTTGTTTATTCCAGTTATACTCAACGTGATATTCTATTTGTGCAAGTATGAACTGTGCAGTTCAATTTCAGCAGTACCAGTTTCAACAATACCACTATGAATGACTGCATTTGGTTGCTGCATCTTGTAGTTAACACGTCTTTCCATTTTTATTTAACAATAACCAGTGTACTTAGAACGACACAATACTAGTTTGAATGACTATGTTTGCTTGTTGTTAAATGTTAGGCATGTTGTAGTTAACACACCTTTCCACTTGTTTATCTTTTCTAATGTGCTTAAACCTGCACACTGAAGCTATCTTTTGGATATTATTTTGTCTGCCATGGATAATTTTGGTTGATGTTTAGCATGTTGTGCTTAACATTCTTCTCGATGTACCTACACAGGACAATTTTCGAAATGGCTGATGTTTTCCATCGAGGTTAGTTTCATCCTATGGCTTATATATGCTCACTGTTCAGGATATCGGTAGCTGGTACCATATAGGTCGGGGGCTGATAGGTGACTAATCGGTGAATGGACATTTAACTGAATATATTCGCAATCCATTTATCGTTAGGTTAACTAGGGCCATATGTAATACATCCGAGGCTACATAGCAACATGCACTGTGCTTAATGTCTAAGTATGCAATCCTAGGCTACATAGCAACAAGGAAGAGTGTTACATGTCTAGATATATGTAGAAGAGCAGTAGCAACAACAACAACACAACTTGATAACCCACAAGTATAGGGGATCGCAACAGTTTTCGAGGGTAGAGTATTCAACCCAAATTTATTGATTCGACACAAGGGGAGCCAAAGAATATTCTTGAGTATTAGCAGCTGAGTTGTCAATTCAACCACACCTGAAATACTTAATATCTGCAGCAAAATATTTAGTAGCAAAGTAATATGGAAGTAAAGGTAACGGTGGCAAAGGTGACAATAGCGGTATTGTAGCAATCGTAACAATGGCAATGGAAAAGTAATTTAGCAAAGATCAATATGTGAAAAGCTCGTAGGAAATGGATAAATGATAGATAATTGTGTCAGATGGCATTCATCGTGCGACGGTTATAACATAGGGTGACACAGAACTAGCTCCAGTTCATCAATGTAATGTAGGCATGTATTCCGAATATAGTCATACATGTTTATGGAAAAGAACCTGCATGACATCTTTTGTCCTACCGTCCCGTGGCAGCGTGGTCCTATTGGAAACTAAGGGATATTAAGTCCTCATTTTAATAGAGTACCAGACCCAAGCATTATCACTTAGTGAATACATGAACTCCTCAAACTACGGTCATCACCGGGAGTGGTCCCGACTATTGTCACTCTGGGGTTGCCGGATCATAACACGTAGTAGGTGACTATAACTTGCAATATCGGATCAAGAACACAAATATATTCATGAAAACATAAAGGGTTTAGATCTGAGTTGATGGCACTTGGGCCCTAGTGACAAGCATTAAGCATAGCAAAGTCATAGCAACATCAATCTTAGAACATAGTGGATACTAGGGATCAAACCCTAACAAAACTAACTCGATTACATGGTAAATCTCATCCAACCCATCACGGTCCAGCAAGCCTATGATGTAGTTACTCATGAACGGCGGTGAGCATCATGAAATTGGTGATGGAGGATGGTTGATGATGATGATGGCGATGGATTCCCCTCTCCGGAGCCCCGAACAGACTCCAGATCTACCCTCCCGAGGAAGAACAGGGCTTGGCGGCGGCTCCGTATCGTAAAACATGATGAATCCTTCTCTCTAATTTTTTTCTCCCCAAAAGTGAATATATGGAGTTGGAGTTGAGGTCGGTGGAGGTCCAGGGGCCCAACAAGGTCAGGGGGCACGCCCTCACCCTTGTGGATAGGGTGTGGGCCCCCTGGTGCTGATTCCTTCGCCAATATTTTTTATTAATTCCAAAAATAATCTCCGTTGATTTTCAGGTCAATCTGAGAACTTTTTATTTCTGCACAAAAATAACACCATGGCAATCTACTGAAAACAACGTCAGTCCAGGTTAGTTCCATTCAAATCATGCACGTTAGAGTCCAAAACAAGGGCAAAAGATTTTGGAAAAGTGGATACGTTGGAGATGTATCACAGCCCTGTTTGGATACTCAACTTAGCTAGAGTTTAGAGTTAGTTTCTAGCTCATGATTAACCGTGAACTAACTCCATCCGAAGAGTTGTTTGGATGGCAGGGTTAGATTGACAATAAATGCACTAGGAGAACTAGCTCCAATTAGCAACTCTTGGGTTAGATAGTTTTTTTGGGTGGGTTATAAATGCAACTAGCTCAAACTAGCCCTAATGTTTAGATATGCTTTAGGGCTATTTGAGCCCGAACTAGCTCAAACTAACTGTAACCCATGGATAGAGCAGCAGTTAATCAGCCGATAATTTGTAAGAATGCAATAAACTCCATCCGGCCCATAATATAAGATGTTAATTCATCTAGTATGTGAGTATATTGGATGTTATAGGATATTATAAAAGAGTGTTGTACTACATCATTGTGAAATTGTTGTTTAGCTTCTAATATTAACTTGGTGCTTTTAGGTACATATGTCATTGGTAAAGATCCGCGCTTCGACCCTTTCTCCGTATGGGGCAATGAGATACCGATGAACCAGCATCAAGTGAGGAAGCTGATAAAGATTGTTAGTAAATGGGTCCAAAGATGGCAATTAAACTATTTGTTTACACTTTATCCAAGACAACAGCAAACTGCAGGATGGTAAGTAAGAACTCCGTAGCCTTCTTTTTACTTCCCATAATGAGTTGTGTTAGATGACAATGTCTGAATCTTTTTTCCTTTGCAGTGGTTGCCAAAGCAGTTTACTCAACATTACCTCTCAAACTACATGATTGGTGGGCATGCAAAGGTTAAAGTATTTCTACTAGAAAACAATGATTATCTAGATGTTTTCATGAAGATAGTCGGCCATCGCAAGGGGTTGGACTATAGTCGTGCATGCCTTCTGCATGGAGGAGGGCACAATATGGGCATTCCGCTTCACCTTGTTCAGCAACCAGAATGTATTTCGCCTCTTTATTGACCGTCTTTAGTAGTACAAGTATACAACTGTGGTTAATCATTCTTTATTTGGTTCTTATGAAATTCATTAGTAGTACAAGTACTGTATATGCACCTTGGCTCCCTATCCCCGACGGTTTCTGGGTCGTGTGGGAAGGACCCCCCTATTGCTGTCGGGGGAAATGACACCTATGGGATCACAAGGAATCCCTTTTGCCACGGTTGGCGGGCGCGGGACTGTGGAAAGAGCAGGATTGAGACATCAACGCAGGGGGATTATCCAGGTTCAGGCCGCGAGAGACATGTAATACCCTACTCCTGCTGGTTTCTGTTTATCTGGTGTTCTTGGACTAGCTACAAGGCGTGCAGGGTCCAAAAAGTCTGAATCCTCTCCCAGTACGCCGCGGGTCTCCTTTTATAGGCCAAGGGGCTGCCACTCTGGCACACATGAGGTGGAAAGCTATACAGTGATCGAGTCTATCCTCTGGCACCGTACGACAAACACAACTAATGCGCTGCCGATGTGCCCGTCTTGCTTTATCAGGGACGACAAGGAAGCTCGTCCCAGCTGTCGCCACCTCGCCCGGCTTCGCCGCGCGTCCGAACTGACGAGGCGGGTAGTGCCATGCTGGCTGGCTGGCTGCTGAGTTGGTGCGGTGGCAGAGCCTTCACGAAGATCTGCATGCCACCACGCAGGTGCTTGCTGAGTTGGCCTAGAGGCCGCACGTCGCCACGCAGGTGTTCGCCTAGTTGGTGGGCTGGCAGCTGCATGGGAACGGCGGCGGAGCTTTGGCAGACGTGGGCCTGGCTGCGGCCCTGCATATATCTTCGGCAAGAGTCTTGCCGGGCCCCGGCAAGGGTCTTGCTGTGGCGTCGTGGTTGTCCCCGGCAAGGGGCTTGCCGGGGGTCTCGTGGGTATCCTTGGCAAGGATCTTGCCGAGGATCTTTTTCTTCTGGTTACTTATCTAATCTTGTACGCTCTTGGTCTTTACAAAGATCTGCATGCCACCATGGAGGCGCCTCCCGAGCTTTGGTCCAAATGTGGTTGAGGGCGTTGGAACTCTCAGGCTCGAGGGTGGCAGCCCTGCTGGCGTTGGGCAAGTTGCCCCGGCAAGGCTCTTGCCGGGGCTGTGGGGGCCGCCCCGGCAAGGGCCTTTCCGGGGGAGTCCACCTCGCCCTTCTGCTCTTCGTGTTTCCGGCGTGGCGTTGGTCTGGTCGTTTTGTGCCTTTGCTTCCTCTGCCCCGCCAAGCATGGCGGGGACGATGGGGCTCTGTTGCTCACAAGACAAGTAAAGGGGTGCAAAAAGGGACCCCTCCTTTTGTACACCGACAGGAGCCCCCGGGCCTGGGCCACATATAAGCGCGGGGTGTTATTGGGACAGGCCCAGAACGGTGCGCGGGCATGCGGGCGGCGAAGTTTTTACCGCAGTAACTCCCTCGCTCGCTTGCGCTTCCCCATGTCCCGCGTTGAATGCGCAACGTGGGGGTCATGCGTGGGGCGGTTGCTGCCCTCATGCGTCACATCATAGTAAAGAGGCGGCTCGCGCCTTCCCCATAAAAAGGAGGGAAACGCAGGGGCGCATCTCATTTACTAAGTGGACTCGAGTCGTGGCCTTCAAGGCGCCCGTACCCCATGATCATGGGGTGGAAAACGGTCGCCTCACTTGTCTCCTCGATTTCGGCTTGCTCGCCACGTGTCCTCCATGCCTTGAAGATGGTAGGCGGTGGACGCGGGGGGCACGTGCCTTAAATGACGAGGCGGGGAAACGGGCCGTCGCTGGTTGGAGCAGCGGGTCAGTCTCGATTCCCTGCGCCCTGGTGGCTGGATTGGTTGAGTGGGGCGGCCGAGCCCCGGCCCCGTCCCTTTATAAGAAGGGGAGGGGGACGGCACCCCCCAATCTCTAATCATCCATCTCCTTCTACCTTGGCTCCTTCCTCCCTTCTGCTATGGCGAGATGGCGCGTCGGCACTTCGATGGCGGCGACGAGGGTCTTCGGTCGACAGCGCACCCCTCCTTCCCAGCAGCTCGTGGCGACGGGGCCGGCCGTGAGAGGAAGGGGGAGGGGGCGAGGCCGAGGTCGCCGTGGTGCTCGGGGAAGAGGAGGACGGGGCGGCGCACCGGCCTCGCCTCCGCCAGCGGCCCCTCCCCCAATGGAGGGCCACGTCTGAGACCAGCCCCGTGAGTTCGTCATCAGGCTGCACCGGCCAGTGCGCCGTCATCTCCGTATCCCGACTCCGTTCGCTCGGGAGATGGAGCTCGACCCGCAACAGGCTCTGAGGTTGCATATGAGGGGCTGCGGGAATGGCAGCATGCGGGTCGATGTCGACTTCCCCGCCCCTCTCGTCATGTATCTTTGCCGCGGATGGAAGACCTTCGCTCGTGCCCACAGCCTGTCGGAGGGGCTCGTTCTCCACTTCAAATTAATGGAGAACGGCTTGCTCTCTGTCAAGGTCTTTGGGCACTTGGGAACTCGCCTAAGGTGTTGCGTGGAGAGCTCCTCCGATGATGAAGATTCCTCCTCAAGCAGGAGTGACGAGGAGGACAACGACAGTGACGACGAGCGCGTCAAGCGGGAGGACACCGACTCCGACTGACTGTGTCGCCCTCCTCCCACAGCCACGCGCCCTGCCGAGGGTCTTCCTCGTCAAGCTCTCCATCAGCGCGTTCCCGGTCGCCTCCTTTTTGCCTTCACCTGCCGCACCTGGGAGGAAAGGGGCAAGAACGGGGATCACGAGGCACTTATATTTTTTAGTCTTTAAGCATGCGGGCACTTGTTAGATATAAACCTTGTAATTCCCTTGCTCATGTTGGCATTCCGTACAAACTGTACCTGTTTGGAACGTATTAATGAAAAAGGGTGTTTGTCGGATTCTTTGTGCGTGAGCGAGGCCCATGCCAAGGAACGAATCCTTGTTATTTTAAGATAAACATTGTCGCCCGGCAACAGGCCTTGCTGTCCCCTCACTTCATTCACGATCATACCCACGCCCTTGGCGGAGGCAGGGGCGAAGTAGTGTTAGGCCCTTTGTTTGCTTCCTTGTCACCACAACTACAACCAAGTTCCGGCCCAGAGAATAGTTCTTGGGCACAGGAAAGGGGGAGCATGGTGGCCCAGGAATAAACGAGGCTTCATACATCCCAATTCCATACGGAAATGCATAACAGGGGATAAAGGACTTATATGGATCTGCAGCCCCCAGCAACCTTGGCTTGTCGGGGTCGGGGATGTCAATCCGTCTTCCTGCCCTTAAATGGCTTAGCAAAAAGGCCTGTGCAGCCTGCGAACCAAACAAAAGACTGGAAAGGACGGAAAGACACACAGCCGACCTCTATGCTAGGGGTTAGTTGCCGCCGGGCACTATCAACCCTACCAAAGAGAGACTTAACCTAGCATGCATGCTAAAACTTAGGGCACCAGTGCTTCATTTATATATGCTTAGGGTCTGCGCCTGGATTTGTACAAAGGGTTACATGCCTTGTCGGTAAGGCTTGTACGGTGGCTTGCCGGGAGGCCCGGCAACCGTGCCCCATGTGTAAAACTTATGAAGATGTTCGATGCTCCAGTAGTTGCGATCAAGAGGCTCTGATCAAATTCAGGAAACGACACCTATAAGAAACCGTAGCAAAGGGGATCCCGGGGCCGGTCTGAATTTGATCTCGCCCGCTGTGATCAAGAAGCTGCAGATTCCTGATGGAGACCTCGAAGAGACGAGCACGTTTCAAGGGGTCAACCCGGGCACGTATGGGATCACAGTGTCGTTTCTACGAGGCCCTTGCGACCGTTTCCTATATACTCGGTGATCCGTAACTCCAATTGGGCTAAAATTTCGACATGATTTTTATCCGGATATTGGCTTTCTTGCGGCAAAATAAGGGCACCAACCGCCTTATGGGGTGGCCACGAGGGTTAGGGCGCGCCCACCCCCCTGGGGCGCGCCCCCTGCCTCGTGTCCCCCTCGGGCATCGTCTCGCGCTGATTCTTCTTCCCAAATATCACATATATTCCAAAAAAAATCTTCGTCAGTTTTTATCCTGTTTGGACTCCCTCGATTCAATCGTACATTAATCATACACACAAATGTGTACAATCAAGATCAAGGACTCACGGGAAGATATCACAACACAACGCTAGACACAAATTAAAATAATACAAGCTTTATATTACAAGCCAGGGGCCTCGAGGCTCGAATACATAACCTCGAATACACAAGAGTCAGCAGAAGGAACAATATCTGAGTACATACATAGGTTAGACAAGTCTGCCTTAAGAAGGCTAGCACAAAAGCAACATCGATCGAAAAGGCAAGGCCTCCTGCCTGGGAGCCTCCTAACTACTCCTGGTCGTCGGCGGCCTCCACGTAGTAGCAGGCAACCTCAGCGTAGTAGCAGTCATCGTCGAAGGAGGCATCTGGATCCTAGGCTCCACCATCTGGTTGCGACATCCGAGAAGAATGGAAAAGGGGGAAAAGGGGGAGCAAAGCAACCGTGAGTACTCATCCAAAGTACTCGCGAGCAAGGATCTACACTACATATGCATCGGTGTCAACGAAATGGGTAGTATGTGTGGACTGAACTGCAGAATGCCATAAGAGAAGGGGAAAGCCTAGACTATCGAAGACTAGCATCTTCAAGCAGCTCCAAGCATCTTGGAGCATCAGAAGAGATAAGAGTAGCATAAAGTAAAGTAGTAGTAGTGTTATCAACCTCGGCCAGAGATCCTTTCTTAACTCCCTACGAGAAAGCAATCCTAGAGCCATCCTATCCAGTTATCACCTCAAGTATCCAGTTCTACTTGTATCGATCGGGATACAACTCTGAGTGTCCGTTACCGTAGGACAGGCTATCGATAGATGTTTTCTTCCCTGCAGGGTGCACCAACTTACCCACCACGCTCGATTAACTCCAGCCGGACACACTTTCCTGGGTCATGCCTGGCCTCGGCCAAACGATACGCTGCAACCCGACCTAGGCTTAATAGAGAGGTCAGCATGCCGGACTAAACCTATGCCCCCAGGGGTCATGGGCCATCGCCCCGAGAACTCCTGCACGCTATGACGTCTGGCCGGTGAGCGGAACCTAACTACCTCCTTAAAAAGGCAGGTGCTTACCAGTCCAACCCGGCGCGCGCCGCTCAGTCGCATGACGTCTATTAAGCTTCGGCTGATGCATACGACGCAGAACGCCCATACTATGCCCACGTGATGGTTAGTGCTATCAGGCCAGAGGCCCCTGCGATCAAATATCCAAATCATAGTGGATTAGGAGCACGCGGTAACGAGCAGAGACTCACGATCAATGTAACCCCGTCGCCCCGTCTCAAGGACTTGCTGCAAGGGCTAAGAATGCCCGGCCATGCCTCGTAAGTATCTCACGGGCACCTTCCAGGTCAACCCGACTCCACATCACTCGCAATTAAGCTCGCTCGGGTACCCCTCAGGGCCGATCCATCTTTAGTAACATGATTCAGTGTAAAGTCATAGTAACCAAAGTAACTGTGTGTCTAACACCAAGGGGAACCCTGAGGAACCACCCTCGGTGGATTCCACTCGATGTAATCATCAAGGTGAACGTAAGAGGAACCACCCTCGAGATTCACACTTGAGGGGTTGCACGACAGAGTCGTTTCGGAAGTGGTTAAGGAGGAAATCACCCTCGATGACCACGACTGAATAGCTACACTACATAGATCTCATCTGGAGTGATGTATGAGGTTCCACCCTCGGCACTCGATGGTAACTCTGCATAGTCGAGCAACAAAAGGGGCGTGATGTGATGTGAGGTGTCGGGCTCTGGTCATCGATCACGTTGATCGAGTCGTCGATGATGAAGCAGGGGCAACAAGGACCAGGTGGGGGTCACTGATGGATCACTAACCAACCTATACTAAGCAGTTTAGGATAAGCAGGTAGGTAAGAATAAGCAAGTTACAAAATTAGGCTATGCATCAGAATAAGAGCAATCAATTACAGTAGCAAAATCTAATGCAAGCATGATAGAATGGAATGGGCGATATCGGGATGATCAAAGGGGGGGGGGGGCTTGCTTGGAAGCTCTGCTGAAAAGGGAGAAGTGTCGTATGTGACGTAGTCGATCACAGGGGCATCATCGGTCTCAGGGTCTATCGGAGATAAGAGGGGGAAGAAACAGTAAATACAGAGAAAACAGAGGCTACACTAAGCATGACATGACGAGAAGCAGAACTAGGGTCGACCTAACATAGTACTGCACGATATAAGTGAAGGGGGATTCAACCGGGAATGTTTTCCCGGTTTCGGACCTGTGTCAAACACATGACCGGAGGGGGAATGCTCCCTGTTCGGATAGTTAGAGGCATCTGACAGGTAAACGGACCGCATATTCGGATGCATCTCATTTTTTTGAGCAACTTTCGTATAGAAAACATTTTCATCAGACTTATGGTTTAATTACTATGATTTTTGCAAGTTTAAAACATATTCTGAACTTATTTACATTAACAGAAATGGAATACTACGTCAGCATTGCATGGCGGGGGTGACGTCAGCAGTCAACAGACTCGCTGACCAGGGTCAAACCTGACCGGTGGGTCTAGTGGGACCCATATGTCAGCCTCTGTTATCTTAACAGTGGATTAAACTAATCTAGCAGGGTTAATTAGGGGTGTGGGCCCCGGGTGTCAGTGAGTGTTTAGGTTAATATAATTACTTTTAGTTATAAAACGTTTATTAGACTAATTAACAGAGGAGGCCCACATGTCAGTGGCTGGGGGCTGCCCAGTCAGCACATTGACTGGGTCAACCTAGTCAACGGGGCCCGTGAGGCCCGTTGGCAGCGACCCAGGGGTGGGGCCCAGGTGTGCTACCTCGGCGGCGGCCGGCGTCTCGCCGCCGGCGACGCCTAAACGCAGCGAAGCCACTCGGGCTGCGTCGGAATCGTGTTTTACGGCGCCGTTCGGCACGCGGCTGGGTCCGTTCGAACGACCACTCGACGCCGCGTCGTTTGGTGGTGGTGCACGGCCGTGCTTGGACGAATTCAGCGCTGGCGATGAGCGGAGGCGGTGAAGCATACGGGAGCTCGACGGAAACTATGCTAGGGGGCGCGGGGAGGCACGTGCTCGGGCCCGTGGGGCTCTTGGGAGCACCAGGAGCTCAACGGTGGCCTCAGGCGGCGATGACGTCGACCATAGTGACGGCCACAAGCTCGTCGGTGGCGAGCAGAGCACGGGCGTAGCGGCAGCTAGCTACGGTGTGTGAGAAACCTTACGGAGAGGAGTAGGTGGCGGAGGAGCTCACCGAGCAGCACGCCAATAGCCCTTGGCAGTTTAGGAGCGCAGGGGAATACCGAATCGACGACGACGGCGTCCGACGACCCGGGGAGGAAGAAGAAGGGCATCCGGCATTGCGGGGCTTGCCAGCTCCAGCGAGCAATGCTGGTCGACGAGGCAGAGACCGGTGGAGTCCTTGGGCACCTTGGAAGGGCAGAACGATACCGGTGGCCGCGGCTGCGACGGCGAGCAGCGACGGATGCGCTCCGTGGAAAGGGAGAGAGCTCGGGGGGGGGGATCTGGTGGGGAGAGGAAGAGGCGGAGCGGGCGAGGGGAAGTGGGAGTGGCAGGGGAGGAGGGGACCGAGGCGTCAGGGAGGCTTATCCACCTCGACATCGGCGAGCGGGTGCGGTGGGGGCGCGCTCGGCGCGTGCACCTGGTCGGTGGAACAGAGGGAGGGGAGAGCGACCGGGGAAGGGGCGTGGGTCGGCCTACTGGGCCAGCTGGCTCGGGTGGGCCGAAGCCCAAGTGGGGCAGGGGCTTTCTCTCCCCTCTTCTTTTCCTTTTCTCTTTTTTTGTTTTTCTTTTTCAAGCAACTTTTGCTTTTTTTTCTTTTAGCCACAAATAACTTTGCCAAAATATGCCACTGGCCAAAACAATTTCAAAGAATTATTGTGCACTGCCACAAAAAGATTGTGAGGCTTTTGAAAAAGTTTGCAATTTTTATAAATTAAAAAGCCATTTAATCTATTGTTTTAGCCACTGCTTTAATTGGTTTAGGCCATTTAAACACGTTGCAAAAATGTTGCTTCACCACCAATATTAACAAATTATTATTTGCCACATGATGAACATTTTAGTTTTCATGTCTAACAAATATGAATTTTTGACTTCAGATTGGATTTGAATTTGAATTATGATTTGGATCAAGTGAAGATTAGCAACAGTAAATATGATGACATGGCACCATTAACAGGAGAGTACTGTAGCATGACACTGGGGGTGTTACAGATTTTTTGCGAAACAAAAAACATGCAACAAACAGGAACTGGCACTGGGCACTGGATCAATATGTTAGTCCCAAAAATAGTATAAAAAGTTGCCAAAAGTATATGAAAGTTGTATAATATTGGCATGGAACAATCAAAAATTATATATACGTTGGAGACGTATCAGCATCCCCAAGCTTAATTCCTGCTCGTCCTCGAGTAGGTAAATGATAAAAAAGATAATTTTTGATGTGGAATGCTACCTAGCCTAATCTTGATCACATAATGTAACCATGGCATGAATATTAAGACACTAGTGATTCAAAGCAATAATATATCATTTGATATTAAGACAATAATACTTCAAGCATACTAATAATGTAAACATGTCTTCTCAAAATAACATGGCCAAAGAAAGTCCATCCCTACAAAATCATATAGGTTGGCTATGCTCCATCTTCGTCACACAAAATGTTCAAATCATGCACAACCCCGATGACACGCCAAGCAATTGTTTCATACTTTTGACATTCTCAAACCTTTTCAACTTTCACGCAGTACATGAGTGTGAGCCATGGATATAACACTATAGGTGCAATAGAATATGATGATGGAGGTTGTGGGGAGAAGACAAAAAGGAGAAAGTCTCACATCGATGCGTCTAATCAACGGGCTTTGGAGATGCCCATCAATTGATGTCAATGTGAGGAGTAGGGATTGCCATGCAACGGATGCACTAGAGCTATAAGTGTATGAAAGCTCAAACTGAAACTAAGTGGGTGTGCATCCAACTTGCTTGCTCATGAAGACCTAGGGCATTTGAGGAAGCCCATCGTTGGAATATAAAAGCCAAGTTCTATAATGAAAATTACCACTAGTATATGAAAGTGATAACTCAAGAGACTCTCTATATGAAGAACAAGGTGCTACTCTGAAGCACAAGTGTGGTAAAAGGATAGTAACATTGTCCCTTCTCTCTTTTCTCTTTTTTTAGGCTTCTTTTGCCTCTCTCTTTTTTGGGGGGCTTCTTTGGCCACGTTTAATTTGATATCCTCACATGGGACAATGTTCTAATAATGATGACCATCACACTTTTATTTACTTACAACTCAATATTACAACTCGATATCTAGAACAAAGTATGACTCTATATGAATGCCTCCGGCGGTGTACCGGGATGTGCAATGATCTAGCATAGCAAAGATATCAAAAAACGGACAAGCCATGAAAATATCATGCTAGCTATCTTACGATCATGCAAAGCAATATGACAATGAATGCTCAAGTCATGTATATGATGATGATGGAAGTTGCATGGCAATATATCTCGGAATGGCTATGGAAATGCCATAATAGGTAGGCGTGGTGGCTGTTTTGAGTAAGATATAAGGATGCTTATGTGTGATAGAGTGTATCGTATCACGGGGTTTGGATGCACCGGCGAAGTTTGCACCAACTCTCGAGGTGAGAAAGGGCAATGCATGGTACCGAAGGGGATAGCAATGATGGAAGGGTAAGAGTGCGTATAATCCATGGACTCAACATTAGTCATAAAGAACTCACATACTTATTGAAAAAATCTATTAGTCATTGAAACAAAGTACTACGCGCATGCTCCTAGGGGCATAGATTGGTAGGAAAAGACCATCGCACATCCCCGGCCGCCACTCATAAGGAAGACAATCAAAGAAACACCTCATGCTTCAAATTTGTTACACAACGGTTACCATACGTGCATGCTACGGGACTTGCAAACCTCAAAACAAGTATATCTTAAATTCACAATTACCCACTAGCATGACTCTAATATCACCATCTTTATATCGCAAAACTATTGCAAGGAATCAAACATATCATATTCAGTGATCTACAAGTTTTATGTAGGATTTTATGACTAACCATTTGAATGACAAATTCCTGACATCTCTCTAAATAGATATAAGTGAAGCAAGAGAGTTTAATTCTTTCTACAAAAGATATGCCCACACTCTAACAAATATAAGTGAAGCAAAAGAGCATTCTAGAAATGGCGGTTTTCAGTGAAGAGAAACAGGCAATCCAAACTTCAAATGATATAAGTGAAGCACATGAAGCATTCTATAAAGCCATATCCAAAAACTATAAGTGAAGTGCAATGAGCATTCTATAAATCAACCATGGACTATCTCATACCAGCATGGTGCATCAAATAAAAGTGAAAACTAAATGCAAAATACGTACGAAGATCTGCACATATCGCATGAACGAAACGAATCCAAAAACATACCGATACTTGTTGAAGAAAGATGGGATGCCTTCTAGGGCATCCCCAAGCTTAGACGCTTGAGTCTCCTTGAATATTTACTTGGGGTGCCTTGGGCATCCCTAGGCTTGAGCTCTTGCCTCTCCTCCATCTCCTCACATCGAGACCTCCTCGATCTTCGAACACTTCATCCACACAAAACTCAACAGAAAGCTCGGTAAGATCCGTTATTATAATAAAGAAAATCACTACTCTAAGTATTGTTGCAAACCAATTCATATATTTTTTTGCATTGTAGCTACTGCAATATAACTTTTCCATGGCTTAATCCACTGATAGAAATTGATAGTTTCATCAAAACAAGCAAACTATGCATCAAAAACAGAATCTGTCTTAAACAGGACAGTATGTAGTAATCTGAACATTCACCATACTTATGGTACTCCAAAAATTCTGAAAAAATTAGGAAAAATAACAAATTTGTATAGAAAGACAGTGCAAAAAGTTTCAGGACCGTTTGACGTTCCAGTAAAAAAAATGTAAAATTGTGCACTACAGCCAAAGTTTCTTTTTTGCACCGCACAAACCAAAAAGCAATGTAAACATCCTAAAGCCAAATCTTGGTACATTATTTTTATTTTTAAACTTTATAACAGCACACAACAGAAATAAATGACTCTCTAAAACTTCCGGGTTGTCTCCCTGGCAGCGCTTTCTTTAAATCCATTAAGCTAGGCATATAGTGCTCAAGTAATGTATCCACCCGGATCCCAAGGTATATCAAAGCCAACTTTAATTAACAATGATTTGTGATTTAGTAGTGAGCACAAAGTAACATATATCATGCAACAGCAAAGTCTAACTCTCTTCCTATGCATCGGCATGTCATAAAAGAACAATTCATGCACACATAGTATAGGCCAATGCATAGTATAAACAGTTTCTTGCAATTTTATCTTATTGGAAACATGGAGAGGTGGAGATGTAGTTCCTCTCTCATAATAATTGCAAGTAGGAGCAGGAAGCACATGCATATTATATCTATCAAATCATCATGTGTAGTAGTAAAATGCAACCCATCAATATAATCCTTAATAAGGGTAAACTTCTCCGATATAGTGTAGTCGGGAGAATTCAAAAAGATAATAGGACTATCATGCGTGGGTGCAATAGCAACAATTTCATGTTTAACCTAAGGAACTATAGCAAGTTCATCTTCATAAGCATAATTCATATTGGCATCTTGGCCACAAGCATAGCAAGCATCATAAAAAAGGGATATTTCAAAAGAATCAACGGGATCATAACAATCATCATAGCAATCATCCTTCGGTAAGCACGATGGGAAATTAAACAATGTATGAGTTGAAGAGTTACTCTCATTATAAGGTGGGCACAGGTAGCTAATCCGCTCTTCCTCATTTTGTTCTTCGCTCCCCTCATCATCATTTTCATCCAATGAGCCCACAGTTTCATCAATTCCTTCTTCCATAGACTCCTGCAAAAAATTAGTCTCTTCTTGGACAACGGAGGAGTCCTAAATATATGGTTTAACATAGGCATTAGAAGCATAATTATCATAACAATATTTAAGTATGGCAAAATTTTCAGATTTGTAAAGAGTAGCATCATACATTTCAATCAAAGAAGCAATTTCATAAGCACCCTTAAAAGCAACAAATTCTTCAATTTGTTGAACATCATAGTAATTATAAACACCCTTAGCATATGAAGATACGATTCCATCAATCACTAAACTCACATTGGTATGGAAGGTGTTTCTTAGGGTTTTCAGAACAACAAGTAACATCATATATTTGACATAAATTCCAAGCATAGCACTGCAAACGATGAATTTCATCCAGTAAAAGTTTCCCTTTTCAGATATGCGGTGTCGCACATAACAAGCATGCTCATCTAAAGATTTGCCCTCAACTAAACTAGTTGGGGTTTCAGCACGAGCACATAGGGATCGAAGATGATCCAAGTAAAAATGCTTCAGGAGTGTGATAGATTTTGAGTGGTTCTTCAACCATTGGTGTAGTAGGTACAACTATTTTTTTTTGGTATTTTTTCCCTACCCATAACTAAAGGTAGAAAACAAGAGCACAAAATAAAAACTATTTAGTGATAAAGCAAACAAGCACACACGAGAATATTCACCCCACGCTATAACTCCCCGGCAACGGCGCCAAAAAAAGATCTTGATAACCCACAAGTATAGGGGATCAATTGTAGCCTCTTTCGATACGTAAGAGTGTCGAACCCAAGGAGGAGCTAAAGGTAGAACAAATATTCCCTCAAGTTCTATTGACCGCCGATACAACTCTACGCACGCTTGATGTTCGCTTTACCTAGAACAAGTATGAAACTAGAAGTACTTTGTAGGTGTTGTTGGATAGGTTTGCAAGAATATAAAGAGCACGTAAATAAAAACTAGGGGCTGTTTAGATAAACACACAATAAAGTTAGTATAGAGAGTGTGGAAAAGTGGTGGTAGGAGTTGCGATATTGTCCCAAAGCAATTGACTACTTTATTAGACCGATAGCAAGTTTTATGTGGGAGAGGCCACTGTTAGCATGTCATCCCGGACTTGGAATTCTATGCACTTATGATTGGAACTATTAGCAAGCATTCGCAACTACTAACGTTCATTAAGGTAGAACCCAACCATAGCATTAAGATATATTTGTCCCCCTTCAATCCCGTATGCATATATTTCTATGCTAGGTTGAAGCTTCTGTCACTCTTGCCCTCCAATAAATAGTCCTATCAACATACAACTAGCCCTATGGTGTGATCCACACGCGCGCTCATATGATGGGCACCAAAAGACAACAACATAACTACAAGCAAATTAAACCAATCATAGCAATTCACCAATTACCGATAGGACAACGAAAATCTACTCAGACATCATAGCATGGCAACACATCATTGGATAATAATATGAAGCATAAAGCACCATGTTCAAGTAGAGGGTACAGCGGGTTATGGAGAGTGGACCGCTGTAGATAGATGGGGGAAGGTGATGAAGATGTTGGTGAAGATGACGGAGGTGTTGGTGTAGATCGTCGTTGCACGATGATGGCCTCGGCGGCATTCCGGCGCCATCGGGAGAGAAGGGGAGAGGGGCCCCCTTCTTCTTCTTATTCTTCTTCTTCTTCTTCTTCTTCTTCTTCTTCTTCTTCCTTGACCTTCTCCCTAGATGGGAGAAGGGTTTCCCCTCTGGTCCTTGGCTTCCATGGCGTGGGAGGGGAGAGAGCCCCTCCGAGATTGGATCCGTCTCTCTCTATTTCTGCCTTTCTAATTCTGCCCTTTCACCGTTTCTTATATTCCCGGAGATCCGTAACTCCAATTGCGCTAAAATTTGGACACGATTTTTATCCGGATATTGGCTTTCTTGCGGGGAAAGAAGGGCACTAACCGCCTTACGGGGTGGCCACGAGGGTCAGGGGCGCGCCCCTTGGGGCGCCCCCCTGCCTCGTGGCCCCCTCGGGCATCGTCGCGCGTTGATTCTTCTTCCCAAAAATCACATATATTCCAAAAAAAATCTCCATCAGTTTTTATCCCGTTTGGACTCTGTTTGATATGGATTTTCTGTGAAACAAAAAACATGCAACAAACAGGAACTGCACCGGCAATCGGATGAATATGTTAGTCCCAAAATTAGTATAAAAAGTTGCCAAAAGTATATGAAAGTTGTATAATATTGGCATGGAACAATCAAAAATTATAGATACGATAGAGACGTATCAGGCCCTTCCGGTGGGTCCCTGCTTTGAGGTGGAGGAATCATTATTTTGCGCGTAATAAGGAGGCACTTCCTTGCGTACAGTCCTCTTCTGATGGATGTCGTTCGTTGACCATGTTGATCATGCTGCGCAGAGAGCACCAGGGCGGTGGACGACGGCGAGGCCTAGGAAAGGAATGACCTTGAGCCAGGGAAGACTCAGCAGTTGTTGCCAACGCGGTGGGGAGTATGAGGGTTTACTGGTTCGGCTATCGTCGCTGGAAAATAATAGGAGGTGTGGGTGAGTAGAGGAATGGCCTGGTAAGAGATGGAGTAGGGTGGGGTGGTGCGGCCTGCGCGGCAGCACAGCCGGCCACGAGAGGAGGGAGCGGCCAGTCCCACTAGCACTGGTTTGAGTGGCTGGAGCAAGAAGAGCGGAGATTGAAGAAGCACGGCAGCCGTTGGATGGACATCCAACATTCACTGCTCTCATGTGTTGACTAAGTTGACACGGCCTTGCATGTACGTCAACCTTTTTTTAGGAAAGCTCACGCGTCAAACTATAGTAGGCACACAAGTCAGCCTCAAATATGTGGAAAACATCATACAGCCCATCTGCCAATATTTCTAATAATTTACAGCGCATTTGCTAATTCTTAAGGATTTTTTGGAGCCCATATTCTTTTCGTTAGCATTACAGCCCATATTGTGGCCATGGTTCGTCGGATTTCGAGTTCCGGCAAAACCCTCAAGGTTCGAACACTGGGGTGTGCACGAAGATCTCTCCCTCCCTCTAGCTCGCTCTCTCAACGCGATCCCAGGCTCAGCACCTCAAACTCGAAGAACAAGGGACACAGGGTTTATACTAGTTCGGGCCACTGATCTGGTGTAGTACCCTACTCCAGTGTGGTGTGGTGGATTGCCTCGTAGGCTAAGGATGAACAAGTACAAGGGAAGAATAGCCTTCTGAGGAGAGGTGTTCTTGGGCTCGGTGAGCTTGTGTGGTTGAGGATGATCTGAATCATCCGTCCGGTACTAAGGTGGTGACTAGTCCTATTTATAGAGGCCCAGGTCCTCTCCCCAAATATTAGGCGGGAAGGGATCCCACAACGGCCAATTTGAAGGGGGACAGCTAGTACAAGCTATCCTGACAAAAGGTGGTCTTCGCCTGCCAAAGGCTCTCGTGGTGACACCATCGTGGGCTCCATGATGACCTCCGTCCTTCTGGTCTTGGTCTTGTTGCACCGATACAGAAACCTTTGCCTGATGCCTCGTGACTCCTTGCCTACACTTGCCCCCTTTAGCACCAAAGAGGCAACGGGTACTCTGCGCCCGCTGGCGCTCGCCTGGCCTTAGTCGTCACGGTTCACGTCATGGGGACCTCATGAGGCGCCCCTTGCCTTGATCTCTCCGCCCCTCATGAGCCAGCCTAGTGAGGCCGCCCCCGAGGAGGTTGCGTCGTCCGCCTCGCGAGGCTTGGCCCCTCGCGAGGGTCTTGATTGTTTGCTGGTGAAGGTGGGCCATATCAGGCCGCTGGTGGAGCCACGCCGTGGGCTGCAGAAAGGCAGGTTTGGGGACCCCCGTTCCCAGAACACCGACAGTAGCTCCCAGGCCCAAGGCGCGCTCGAACTTGGCTTCGAGGCGAGGCCAAAGGGCGAGTGCAGAGCACCGCGGGCCCCCAATCGCCTACGACCTTGACTGATTCATGGCGACTGACGGGATGTGGGCGCCCCCGCCTCCCCACGCAGCCTTTATATCCGCCTGGCTAGGCGACCCCCGCGGCCAACACGGTTACTCCTTCGTTGCTGGCGACGCGCTGCCCCAACTCTTCCGCCTCCTTGAAACAACAGCCTCTTCTTCCAATCTGACCAGAGCTCTGTCCCCTCCGCCGCCATGGCCCCGAGCCAAACAAAGAAAGGGAAGAAGGAGCCCCAATCCTCAACCGAGCCACCTCCGGCCTTCGAGCAAGCCGTCGAGCGATCGATGGTGCTTAACCAGGAGGCCATCGGCAAGGTCCGTCCAGCGCTTGCCACCAACTTCAATGAGTGGGGGAAGACGGTGGCCTGGCCCGCATCCCGCGCCTTCGTCGATAGGGCAACCACCGAGGTCCACTTACTCCTTGACGCCCTGTGGGCTGGCCTGGTTCCCCCTTTCTCCTCCGTCTTCAACGCTGTGCTTTCCCATTATCAGATCCATATGTTGCACTTGGATCCCCAATCCGCCGCTCTCCTCGTCGTCTTCGCCTTTGTCTGCGAGGCCATGGTGGGCATTGCTCCCTCCGTGGCCTTACTTCGCCATTTCTTCTCGCTGCACCTGACGGGCCCTCGGCAGTGCTAGAGGTGCCTGAGTTTCCAGGTCGTGGCGGCAACGGCCGGCTCGGGGATTGACTTCGAGCTTCCCCCGTCCGCGAGTGGGTTCCGGAGACGGTGGGTATTCATGGACATCAGCATGCTCAACCCCATGCTCTTGCTTCCGTCGGCACCCGCGCTGGGGCCACGAGAGGCTCACAGACCCGCGTCTTGCCTTTGTCTGGCTCCGGTTGAAGAGGCTGAAGGATCTCGGTGCGACCGTGCCCATGGTGGTGAAGGAGTTCATACGACGCCGTGTTGCCCCGCTCCAGCACCATTCACGACCAATGTGGACCTTGTCCGGCAGCAAGGATCGCATGAGGCTTCACGAATCGAGGCTTCCTCTTGAGGCGCAAGAGACTATGCTTGAGATCCTGACAGGCGACCCGTCGCCAGCCGTCATGCCGGGGGGGGGGGGCTGTCTCTTGTACTGCTGCTCGAACAAGGCGGACTTCGCGGGGCAGATGCCCCCTTTCAATGAATGGGGACCTCGTCCAGCTGGTCTCGAAGGGCATCAAGAGTCATGTCTCCGTGGCTCCTTTTCCTACCGCCAGCGCGGCGACCTCCCCAGAGGTGGACGTAGAGGGGGGATCACCGTCGTGCGCTGGCGGCGCGGTTGCTGTGGAATCAGCGCCGCTCGGGGCTCCCTTAGAGAGCCGTCCTAAGGAACCGGCCGGAAGGGTGCCGCAACCCAATGCTTCTGAGGCCGCAGCCCCCAGAGCCCTGGCGGGTCGCCAGGAGGCGGTGGCCAAGGCCCCCACGCTGCCCCTTGCTCCTGAGGTCACCTCCTCAGGAACTACTCCAGCCACGCCCGGCGCTGGTGACCAGACCCAAGGCTCCGGCCAGCTTCGACTGAACTTCGACGAGCTCCGGAAGAGGAAGGGATCTCCAAGTTGTAGTGGTGAAGCCTTCCAGCCATTGAAATAGAGGAAGTACATAGCCATAGACGAGTGAGTACCTTATCTTTGTAGTTTCTCGAGTGCTGCTTCCGCTCCTGACTATGGCTCCCCAAGGTCCCTTCTACTGAGGCGGCGAAATCTCATGAGAAGCGACCTCCTCCTACCTCGGGTCCCCTGCTGGCCGTGAACACTCCAAGCCGGCCTGCCGCATTTATCACGAGGTCGGCCAAGGAGGCACGCACGCCAGCCTGGCGCCTCGACCCCGCGCTCCTGTCGCTCCTCCTTCGCGGCCTTATCGAGGGCGCGGACGGCGTGCCAAGGGCTCCTCCTTTGGTTGTCGACCGCGGCTGGGTGGCCTCAGCCCTGGGCTCTCCTTCAGGTGACGAGCCGCTCTTCCCCGGGGCTCTCGACAGGGCCCGAGGGGCGCCCGGCATGGCACCAGCCCCCAGCCCCCTGCTGGGGGGTGTCGGGCCCCCTCGGACATCTTCAACGACTTCCAGTGCAAGGGACGGGCCTGGCCGCGCATTCGAGGTTGCGCGCAAGCGGGGTGCCATCTGCCACGAGCTCTTCCGGGAGGCAATGGGTGCGCTGAGCCGGCTTGGGGATGAACTTGTGGACATCGACGCCCGCCTTGAAGATGAGGGTCGCCGGCTGATGGACGAATGGCACCAACTGAAGCTCGCCATCAACCTCGAGCGCCTACAGCGTGAGCACGCCAACACGGAGGCCGAGGCAACCCTGGCTACCTCGTGCGAGGCCAGCGCCCGGGCCTTGGAGGAGGCCAGGGAGGCAGACCACCGCCGCGAGATCGCCGAGTAGCGCAGGCAGGAGCTCCGGGCCCTGAGCGCCTCCCTGGAGCAGCAAGTATGGAGGTGCACAGAACTGCCTTGGCATCGAGGAAGGGGGCACCGTCCGACGCGAGGGAGGTCCTGAGGTGTGAGGAATCGCTGCCGCTGGAAGCCATGGAGCGCAGTCTTGAACTTGAGCGGTTGGAGACGAGGGAACGCCAGGTTGCCCAAGCGGAGGATGCTGTCAGCGCGCGCGAGGCCAGGGCCCAGGAGGAGATTGACCGCAGGGTGGCCGAGGCTCGTGCCGATCTTGCCAATAGGTACAATCTGAAGCTGAATCTCATGGAGGCCGAATCTGAGTGTAGGACGGCCGCCCTCAGGTCAGGGTTGGCCGAGGCGGAGCAGCGCGAGAAGGGCGTAGTAGCTGCCTTGACCTCCGTCCAAGGCTGAGCTAGCCTCCGCCCGCGCTGAGCTGCTCCCACTCTGGCAGCGGGTTACCAGCGCTGAGTCCTTCGCGAAGCAGAGAAGGGAAGAGGCGTTTCGCCGGCAGACGCTACTGCGCGAGCATGTTCCCATGCTTCGGGATCTCAGGACGAGGGCCAATCAGGCGCTTGGTACCATCTGCGATGAGCACGCTCCCCACCCACACGCCGAGGACTATGCCATCCATCTTCGCTTCTTCACCGACGTCGTGACGCGCCTCGAGAACCAGGCTGAGAGGGCTCATGAGCTTGTGGACGAAAAGAGCCGAGGCCTCCTCGGGCATGCATTCTCCCGCGTCTTCAGCCATCTTCTGAACACCAATCCTGACTTTAACTTCGACGCCGCCATTGCCCCAGTGCCTCAGGTCGTCCGGGACAACCTAGCGCCTTGGGTGGATGACAATGTGGATGCTCTGGTTAGGGCCTTTGCTTCTGCTGACGATGCGATGGTGGTCGCGGCGGATGAGGGCACCCTGGTTGATGACGATGAAGATAGCGCTAGCGACGGCGCCAGAAGCCTATCCGGAAGCGACTAGGGAGACGAGGCGAGCGACATGTCCGACTGAGCTCGCACTTCTTTATTTTGAACCTGCACGCAAAATCTTGGGTACGCCCCCTCACAATGTAAGAGCATTTTGGGGAGGGGGAGCCCCTCATGTAAATTGACTACCATTTTATTCCTTAGGCTAGGCTTAAAGCACGCTCTTGTGTGCTTGCGAGCCCCTTGCGGGCTTGTTGCCATAACTTACTTTGGTTCAGTCGGGCTTCAAACTGATTTGGCAGCTGCAGATGTGCGTTTCTTCTGAGGGGAGCCCCTTGGAAGCTCATGAGGTTTTGGTCTCCTTAGGGGTCCGCTAGTCCATCTGAGAGGGCCTCGCGAGGAGCGAGCGCTGGTGATGGCGAGGTGCGCGCACAGTGCGTGTATGCCGCTGCCAGCCCCCGCTCGCGAGGTGCTCGGAGGGGGGAGTAGCGGACGCAAATCTCAAACAAAGCACGAATACAGAAACTCGTGAAATCAACACGAACGACAAAAGATGCCCCCCACGATTGCCAATAGAAATTCAACTTCAAAACTCGAGATCAAGGCCGCAAATCTGAGCTACAGAAAAGAGGTCAAAAAGCAAATGGCCGCGTCCAGCACCTAGCTAGTCTTCTGGTTTTCCCACCAGCGCGGAGCTAAGTGCTTTCACTGGCTATGAGCATAGTCATTGGGGGACAGTGTCGACGGCCAGCGCGGAGCATGGTGCTTCCACTAGGACGTGGGCGGGAGCCCCCGAGGCCCGAGGGCGGTACTCCGGAGACTCCAGGGAGTGTACATCCCCACTCATTATTACGTGAGAGTGTCTCGAGCGGAGACCTTCACAGGCATGAGCCTTGCTTCATATCGCCAGATGAGGGGCCCGCCTTGCGCCACCCTCGACCACCGTTGGGGCATCCGGAAACAAGGATGATGCCAAGGGGAAAAGGGGACACTAGCGGCGCCCTCGGCGACCACGGGCCCTCTACCAGGGGGATGGCTCGCCAGCGCCTCCCTGGCAGAGGACCTATCTCCGGGCAACGCCTTGCTCGGTGCGATGCGGGGAGGGGCCTTGCTCCTGGCTCCTCCCACGCAGCCCCCAGTGTGCTTCCCTTGGTGGAAGGAGGGCTGCCATGCTGGGGCCGTCGTCCATCGCTGTGACCTGATTCACTTGAGACCCATGGTTAGCGTGAGCCTGCTCCAGAGAGATTAGTGGTACCCTGCAACTGTTGTCGTCGGCGTGGTCGGCGAGGCTCCCAGGTAGCTCCTGGAAGGCCTCAACTTCCAGCGTCTCCTCTTCCCACCTGGCTCGAGGAACGAGTCGGGGTCATCTTCTGGCGTATACTCCTGGTCCATCATGCGGGGAACATAGGCCCGCGGAGGCACCGCTCCAGGACCTCCGGCGAGACGCCACGCGCCCCATGTTGCCTGGCCCGGCGTGCCGCTCTGAGGATGGTAAGGTGGCATCCTGCCGGGGCCGTGGGTGGCAATGTTCATGCCTGCGCCCATCAGGGGAGGCACAGGTGCGGTTGGGTGTCCGGAGCTGCTGGCTGCGCCAATGCCGACGAAACCTCCTAGTGCGCCTGGGGGTACGCGGGCTCGGCAAGGCCCACCATGCGATCCGGCCGCAACCTGAGGCGTAAGCAAGGAGCAGAAAGGTGGCGTGCCCCTGGCTGCGGCGTCCAACAGTTCGGCAACACGCTCCAGCAATGCATCGAGGGCGCTCTCCGCCAGTCGGCACCGCAGCAGCTCTCGCGCCACTGCGAGCGCGGACCTCATGTTCGCTTGTTCCCATCGGGTGTGCGGTGCCATTGCCGTGGCGTAGCTTGAGGCCCTTGCGATGGCCAGCGCGCGCCACGGGGTAAGGGTGGAAGGCGTCGGACCGCGCCGCCTGCGCCCCGCAGTGTTTGGCGGTGCGCGTGCCGCCTGGAGCGTGGAGTTGAGGTCTTCTTGGGTGGACGGTGCCACTCGGACTGGCCAAGCTGCCCAGTGTTCGGCGTTGGCCCTCGGGTTGCTGGACGTCGGCGCTGCAGAGTGCTGGCGGGTCTGCTGATGGAAGAGATTCTTCGGCGCACCCCTACCTGGCGTGCCAAATATCGGATTTCGGGTTCCGGCAAAACCCTCAAGGTTCGAACACTGGGGTGCGCACGAAGATCTTTCCCTCCCTCTAGCTCGCTCTCTCACCGCAATCCCAAGGCTCAGCACCTCGAACTCAAAGAACAAGGGACACAGGGTTTATACTGGTTCGGGCCACCGATGTGGTGTAATACCCTACTCCAGTGTGGTGTGGTGGATTGCCTCATAGGCTAAGGATGAACAAGTATAAGGGAAGAACAGCCTCCTGAGGAGAGGTGTTCTTGGGCTCGGTGAGCTTGTGTGGTTGAGGATGATCTGAATGATCCGTCCCGTACTAAGGTGGTGGCTAGTCCTATTTATAGAGGCCCAGGTCCTCTCCCCAAATATTAGGCGGGAAGGGATCCCGCAACGGCCAGTTTGAAGGGGGACAGCTAGTACAAGCTATCCTAACAAAAGGTGGTCTTCGCCTGCCAAAGGCTCTGGTGGTGACGCTGTCGTGGGCTCTGCGATGACCTCCGTCCTGCCGTCCTACTGGTCTTGGTCTTGTTGCACCGATATGGAAACCTTTGCCTGATGCCTCGGGACTCCTTGCCTGCGCTTGCCCCCTTTAGCACCAAAGAGGCAACGGGTACTCTGCGCCCGCTGGCGCCCGCCTGGCCTTGGTCGTCACGGCTCACGTCACGGGGACCTCATGCGGCGCCCCTTGCCTTGATCTCTCCGCCCCTCACGAGCCAGCCTAGTGAGGCCGCCCCCAAGGAGGTCTTGTGTCGTCCGCCTCGTGAGGCTTGGCCCCTCGCGAGGGTCTTGAGTGTTTGCTGGTGAAGGTGGGCCGTACCAGGCCGCTGGTGGAGCCATGCCGGGGGCCGCAGGCAGGCAGGTCAGGGGACCCCCGTTCCCAGAACGCCGACATGGTTAAAATTTTCTAGGAAATTTTGCATCTTTCTGTGCGGTCCGAATTGTTTTTAATCCCAAAATTTCGAGTCACGTTCAAACTAATTTAAAAATAATAAATTTATACCAATTTAAAATCCAACATAATTTCCCCACAAAAAAAATTAAATTCAAAATGTCAAAATCTTTAAAAAAAGATATTTGAAACTAATTGCCGGTTTGCTGTGTTTATAAATTTACATCCCATTTCTTACTACTTCATTTTCTGGGCAAGCGACATCACTCTCGTCTTGAAAGATTTGCAGCCCAGCAGGGCTGAGAAAGCAAGTAGGCCTCCGTTGGGTACTTCTTTTAAAAAAATAGAACTGGGCTAGCCATTTTGAGCAAGAAAAAAACACAACTGGGCTCATCATGTGGTAAACATAAAATAAAACCCTGGCTAGACGGGCCACAGCCCCCACACAGCCCCGTTGTTACCCAGATCCATCTCTAAAACTAGTATAAATAACAACTACTTGTTCCTCAAAAAAATTAAATAACAACTGTGCGACCTGCTGGGTCCCTGGTGTCAGCCGCTCGTTGTGTAATTTTCTCGTTTATTGACTACGTTGACAATGGCGTGGGACCCAGATGTTCAACCATTAGGCGGAACCATTTTTTGGGCTTGTAATAACAAGGTACTTGCTTGCATACTGCCATGAACCCTGGTGGGTCCCTACTATCATCCTCTCCATGCACAGCCATCTCCTTGTTCCTCTCGGTTGTTGACGATGTTGACAACGCCAGACGGCGGCGCATCATGCACGACGAAGGAACCAAGGCGGAGGACGACAGCGAGGCCTCGGACGGAATGAACAGGAGCCGTGGAAGATGCGCCAGTCTATTCGCAAGCGGAGGGAAGTATGAGGATTGACTGGTTCGGGTGCGGGTGCATGTTGGGGCTGACGTCACCGGAGAATAATAGGACGTGTGGGGGAATAGAGGGAGGGACTAGCCAATGTTTGAGGGTACGGTTGGGCAGCAGAGACGCAGCCAGTCGTGGGAGGTGGGAGCAGGCAGAACGGACGGGGTGGTTTGCTTTGTGCGGATGGAGGAAGAAGACAAGAGATAGAAGATACATGACAGATGTTGGACGTCAATCCAACGGCTGGTAGGCAGAATCGTTTGTTGAGTAGTAATTAAGTCGACACCACCTTGGATAGGCTTTTTGCTCATGGGTCCCAAATGTCAGAATCCAAATCTGTCACGGTCATGCAGCCTTTCTTATGAAAATTTACAGCCCATTTGGTGTGCTAGTTCAAAAGAAGTTTGTGGGTGCTGGTGGGGGCTAATCACTTGGGTTCTGTAATGCACAGTGAGCTCAAGCAGCTGGCAAGAGTGATGTTATTTCCCTTGTGGTTGGGATTTGTTACAATATTTCACTCTTAATTAAACAAATGACAAGCCATTTGCCTTGTTTCAAAGAAAATATGATTGTTCATCAGGTTGAAAAGGGTAAAAACATCTAACTCCAGCTTACAAACTGTACAAAAGCACAAGGGTTAATTGTTCATCAGGTTTAGACAAAACCCAGATTGAAAAGGGCAACAACATCTAACTCCAGCACTGTTTTTGGCAATCATAGTCAAATTGATCGGTTAGGTCCATAGAATGAACTTCCTGGGTCGTAAAATTTACTAGATTATGACCACAAGATGTTGTAAATAGAAGCCCGACACGTTCAGAAGCCCTTTTGTCCACCTGAAACTCCTTTTTTTGCTCTTCGACATACCCATCCGTCAAAATCATGCTGCTGATAAACTTAAGCATGATGGACAATAGTAACCTCGCATTCAGCAGGAAGAATGTGGCAAATCTAGAGTTTTCATGGTTGGCTACATATCGTTCCAGCGTTATTGTCTTCAATCAAATGTTATGAGAACTGAGAAAATCCCGGTGCTTACGAATCCACCGATCGGTTACAACTTTCTTACCCCGTCCTGATGCCTAAATAGACATGAAGATTGAAACTGTTAAGGTCTAAAAAAATAGTATCAAAAGAGCAACATCTGAACGGTTAATTCTAGTACACTATATGCGGGCTTCCAATGTGCGTGAAATTATCACCTTTATACACAACTTCTCCAGACTTGGAAAGCATTGCAGCAAGCCATTAATCTTCTTCAGATCAAAACTATTCATTTGGATATATAAGATCTTGACAGAATCCGGCACCATTGATAGGCTATCCATGGAGAAACTCTTCATTGAGCATAGAACATAATATTAGTACAAAATGTGTACTCCAAGATGATATATAACTTATCCGCGGAAATTTAAAATGCAGCTTATGATTACAAGTGTTGATGACAATATATAGTACCTAAAGAATTGTGGAGCCAAACACCATCTTTAAATGAGCACAGAGATCATGTATTACACCCAAGGTCTCCAGTTTAGGTGCAGAGACAACAGTTATTTGCGACGGTGAATAACTAGAATCAAGGATCAACCTTTGAAGTGAGGGGCATCTTCGATGATGAGCTGCCTTCGGTCAAAAGAAATTCCAATTCTTAAAAGGTTAGGCGACTTTATTTGGAGACAACAGATTCTAACTGTAAAAACAAGCACCAAGCACTCCAGGGCAGGGAACCTGGAGTGGATGATGTTGTGCAATGAGGCCTCCAATATACGAACCCGCACAAGTGAAAGCTTTTTGATAAATGGGAGTCGAAGGTTTAGTATCAGATTGCCTAGTAGGTAGCACAACGCAAAGGTGGCGGTGTGGAGAGAGAAGGAAAACCGCGAGATGGACATCGGTGCTGAGGGCACAAGTACATGCTGTTCGGTATCTGGTAGGTGATTTCCTAGGGAATAGTAGAACTCAAGAAGCTGTAGTTCTATGAAATCAGGGGATTTTAGCCAGGCATCCACCGTGCAGGGCATCATATGCTTGCTCAGGTAGCATGACGGGATGCAGAGGCTTTGAACGGAGCCCTGGTGGGAGGAGATGATGGCTCTGGGGAGTTCAAAATCATTAAAGAGAGATAGCTGACGATAGTCGAGATTAAGGGGCATGGCATGCTGGTGACCCACAAGTATATGGGATCAACTGTAGCCTTTTGATAAGTAAGAGTGTCGAACCCAATGAGGAGCAGAAGGAAATGACAAGTGGTTTTCAGCAAGGTAATGTCTGCAAGTGCTGAAATTGTAAGTAACAGAGTAGTTTGATACCAAGATAATTTGTAATGAGCAAGTAACAATAGTAGTAACAAAAGTGCAGCAAGATAGCCCAATCCTTTTGAGGCAAAGGACATGCCAAAACGGTCTCTTATAATAAGCAAAACATTCTTGAGGGTAGACTGGAATTTCTTCTAGTCACTTTCATCATGTTGGTTCGATTCGTGTTCGCTACTTTGATAATTGATATGTGGGTGGACCGGTGCTTAGGTGTTGTTCTTACTTGAACAAACCTCCTACTTATGATTGACCCCCTCGCAAGAATCCGCAACTACGAGAAAAGTATTAAGAATAAATTCTAACCATAGCATTGAACTTTTGGATCCAATCAACCCCTTTTAGAATAGCGCATAAACTAGGGTTTAAGCTTCTGTCACTCTCGCAACCCATCATATACTACTCCACAATGCATTCCCTTAGGCCCAAATATGGTGAAGTGTCATGTAGTCAATGTTCACATGACACCACTAAGGGAATCACAACATACATACTATCAAACTATCGAACACATATCAAGTTCACATGATTACTTGCAACAAGATTTCTCCCATGACCTCAAGAACAAAAGTAACTACTCACAAATGATAATCATGCTCAAGATTAGAGGGGTATTAAATAGCATATTGGATCTGAACACATAATATTCCACCAAATAAACCATATAGTAATCAACTACAAGATGTAATCAACACTACTAGTCACCCCCAAGTACCAATCTGAGGTTCCAGTACAAAGATTGAACACGAGATGAACTAGGGTTTGAGAGGAGATGGTGTTGTTGAAGATGTTGATGGAGACTGCCCTCCCCAAGATGGGAGAGTTGTTGGTGATGATGATGACGATGATTTCCCCCACCGGGACGGAAGTTCCCCCGGCAGAATCGCTCCACCAGAGGGCAAAAGTGCTCCTGCCCAAGTTCCGCCTAGAGACGGTGTCACTCCATCCCGAAAGTCCTGCCCTTTATATTTTCTAGGTCAAAATGACTTATATGCCAGAAGATGGGCACGGGAGGTGGGCCGGGCTGAGCACAACCCACCAGGGCGCGCCTGGGGGCCAGGCGCGCCCTGGTGTCTTGTGCTCACCAGATTGGCCCCCTCTGGTGGTTATTTTCTCCAGTATTTCTTATTTATTCCGTAAAAAATCCTCGTGAAGTTTCAGCTTGTTTGGAGTTGTGCAGAATAGGTGGCCTGACGTAGCTTTTCCAGGTCCAGATTTCCAAATTGCCGAATTCTCCCTCTTTGTGTGTACCTTGCATATTATGAGAGAAAAGGCATTAGAATTACTCCAAAAAGCATTATTATGCATAAAAACATTATAATTAACAGTAGGTAAACATGATGCAAAATGGACGTATCAACTCCACCAAGCTTAGACCTCGCCTGTCCTCAAGCGAAAACCGAAATCGAAAAACATGTCCACGTGCTTAGAGAGAGAGGTGTCGATAAAAAACAAAATATGGACATAGAAGCATCATCTGAATTATTATAGCAGCAACAAACTTTATCACAGAACTTTTATCATAGACTTCTCATGAATAAGTAGAAATTCATCACACTATCGAAGTATAAAGCATAAACTCTCTTGGAAACCAACAAACTACGTTCTCAGTCAACTTTGCAACTACAGTTCTTCATCTTATCAGGAAGGGTCACATATCGGAGCCTTTAGGCAAGTCCACAAACTCAACCATCATATAGTCTTCTATGGTTGCTAACACTCACCGCATACACATGAGCAACACGTTTCAATTTGACACATAGAAAGATAGGGGCTTATAGTTTCGCCTCCCAACGTATTCACCTCAAGGGTGATGTCAACAATAATAACTCATGGTACCTGATGTCTACTACACAACCTTCTTCTTGTAGACGTTGTTGGGCCTCCAAGTGTAGAGGTTTGTAGGACAGTAGCAAATTTCCCTCAAGTGGATGACCTAAGGTTTATCAATCCATGGGAGGCGAAGGATGAAGATGGTCTCTCTCAAACAACCCTGCAACCAAATAACAAAGAGTCTCTTGTGTCCCCAACACACCCAATACAATGGTAAATTGTATAGGTGCACTAGTTCGGCAAAGAGATGGTGATACAAGTGCAATATGGATGGTAGATATAGGTTTTTATAATCTGAAATTATAAAAACAGCAAGGTAACTAATGATAAAAGTGAGCGAAAACGGTATTGCAATGCGTTGAGACAAGGCCTAGGGTTCATACTTTCACTAGTGCAAGTTCTCTCAACAAGGATAACATAATTAGATCATATAACTATCCCTCAACATGCAACAAAGAGTCACTCCAAAGTCACCAATAGCGGAGAACAAACGAAGGGATTATTGTAGGGTACGAAACCACCTCAAAGTTATTCTTGCCGATCAATCCATTGGGCTATTCCTATAAGTGTCACAAACAGCCCTAGAGTTCGTAGTAAAATAACACCTTAAGACACAAATCAACCAAAACCCTAATGTCACCTAGATACTCCAATGTCACCTCGAGTATCCGCGAGTATGATTATACGATATGCATCACACAATCTCAGATTCATCTATTCAACCAACACAAAGAACTTCAAAGAGTGCCCCAAAGTTTCTACCGGAGAGTCAAGACGAAAACATGTGCCAACCCCTATGCATAGGTTCCCAAGGTCACGGAACCCGCAAGTTGATCACCAAAACATACATCAAGTGAATCCATAGAATACCCCATTGTCACGACATGTATCCCATGCAAGACATACATAAAGTGTTCTCAAATCTAAAGACTCAATCTGATAAGATAACTTCAAATGGAAAACTCAATTCATCACAAGGAGATAGAGGGGGAGAAACATCATAAGATCCAACTATAATAGCAAAGCTCGCGTTACATCAAGATCATGCCACATCAAGAACACGAGATAGAGAGAGAGAGAGAGATCAAACACATAGCTACTGGTACATACCCTCAGCCCCGAGGGTGAACTACTCCCTCCTTGTCATGGAGGGCGCCGGGATGATGAAGATGGCCACCGGTGATGATTCCCCCCTCCGGCAGGGTGCTGGAACAGGGTCCCGATTGGTTTTTGGTGGCTACAGAGGCTTGCGGCGGCGGAACTCCCGATCTATGTTTTCGGGGGTTTCTGTATTTATAGGAATTTTTTGTGTCGGTCTCACATCAGGGGGTCTCCGAGTCATCCACAAGGTAGGGGGCACGCCCAGGGGGGGTAGGGCGCACCCTCCACCCTTGTGGATGGCTCGGGACTCTTCTGGCCAACTCTTTTACTTCGGGGGCTTCTTTTGGTCCATAAAAAATCCACAAAAATTGGCAGGTCAATTGGACTCCGTTCGGTATTCCTTTTCTGTAAAACTCAAAAACAAGGGGAAAAATAGAAATTGGCACTGGGCTCTAGGTTAGTCCAAAAAATCATATAAAATAGCATATAAATGCATATAAGACATCCTAGATGGATAATATAATAGCATGGAACAATCAAAACTAATAGATACGTTGGAGACGTATCAAGCATCCCCAAGCTTAATTCCTACTCATCCTCGAGTAGGTAAATGATAAAAACAGAATTTTTGATGTGGAATGCTACCTAACATATTTATCCATGTAATTCTCTCCATTGTGGCAAGAATATTCAGATCCATAAGATTCAAAATAAAAGTTTAATATTGACATAAAAATAATAATACTTCAAGCATACTAACAAAACAATCATGTCTTCTCAAAATAACATGCCCAAAGAAAGCTATCCCTACAAAATCATATAGTCTAGCTATGCTCTATCTTCATCACACAAAATATTTAAATCATGCACAACCCCGGTTTCAGCCAAGCAATTGTTTCATACTTTAGTATTCTCAAACTTTTTCAACTTTCACGCAATACATGAGCGTGAGCCATGGACATAGCACTATAGGTGGAATAGAATGGTGGTTGTGGAGAAGACAGAAAGGAGAAGATAGTCTCACATCAACTAGGCGTATCAACAGGCTATGGAGATGCCCATCAATAGATATCAATGTGAGTGAGTAGGGAGTGCCATGCAATGGATGCACTAGAGCTATAAGTGTATGAAAGCTCAAAAATAAACTAAGTGGGTGTGCATCCAACTTGCTTGCTCATGAAGACCTAGGGCATTTGAGGAAGCCCATCATTGGAATATACAATCCAAATTCTATAATGAAAATTCGCACTAGTATATGAAAGTGACAACATAGGAGACTCTCTATCATGAAGATCATGGTGCTACTTTGAAGCACAACCCTTCTCTCCTTTTCTCTCATTTTTTTGTTTTATCTTTTTTTGGGGGGGGGGCTCTTTTTTTTGGACTTTTTTTATTTTTCATCCGGAGTCTCAACCCGACTTGTGGGGGAATCATATTCTCCATCATCCTTTCCTCACTGGGACAATGCTCTCATAATGAAGATCATCACACTTTTATTTACTTACAACTCAAGAATTACAACTCGATATTTAGAACAAATCATGACTCTATATGAATGTCTCCGGCGGTGTACCGGGATGTGCAATGAATCAAGAGTGACATGTTTGAAAGAATTATGAAAGGTTTCTTTGCCACAAATACGATGTCAACTACATGATCATGCAAAGTAATATGACAATGATGGAGCGTGTCATAATAAATGGAACGGCGGAAAGTTTCATGGCAATATATCTCGGAATGGCTATGGAAATGCCATAATAGGTAGGTATGGTGGCTGTTTTGAGGAAGGTATATGGTGGGCGTATGGCACCAGCGAAAGTTGCGCGACACAAGAGAGGCTAGCAATGGTGGAAGGGTGAGAGTGCGTATAATCCATGGACTCAACATTAGTCATAAAGAACTCACATACTTATTGCAAAAATTTATTAGTCATTGAAACAAAGTACTACGCGCATTCTCCTAGGGGCAGGGTTGGTAGGAGTAAACCATCGCGCGATCCTGACCTCCACTCATAAGGAAGACAATCAATAAATAAATCATTCTCCAACTTCATCACATAACGGTTCACCATACATGCATGCTACGGGAATCACAAACTTTAACACAAGTATCTCTCAAATTCACAACTACTCCACTAGCATGACTCTAATATAACCATCTTCATATCTTAAAACAATCATAAAGAATCAAACTTCTCATAGTATTCAACGCACTTTATATGGAAGTTTTTATTATATATCTCTTGGATGCCTATCATATTAGGACTAAATTTATAACGAAAGCAAATTACCATGTTGTTTAAGACTCTCAAAATAATACAAGTGAACCATGATAGTTCATCTATTTCTTCAAAATAAAACCACTACCGTGCTCTAAAAAGATATAAGTGAAGCACTAGAGCAAACGACAAACTACTCCGAAAGATATAAGTGAAGATCAATGAGTAGTTCAATAATTATGTAACTATGTGAAGACTCTCTTCTCTAACATTTAAGAATTTCAGATCTTGGTATTTTTATTCAAACAGCAAGCAAAACAAAAGAAAATAAAATGACGCTCCAAGCAAAACACATATCATGTGGTGAATAAAAATATAGCTCCAACTAAAGTTATCGATGAACGAAGACGAAAGAGGGGATGCCATCCGGGGCATCCCCAAGCTTAGGCTCTTGGTTGTCCTTGAATATTACCTTGGGGGTGCCTTGGGAATCCCCAAGCTTAGGCTCTTTCCACTCCTTATTCCATAGTCCATCGAATCTTTACCCAAAACTCGAAAACTTCACAACACAAAACTCAACAGGAAACTCGTAAGCTCCGTTAGTATAAGGAAATAGAATCACCACTTTTGGTACTGTTGTGAACTCATTCCTTATTTATATTTTCGTAATATCTACTGTATTCCAACTTCTATATGGTTCATACCCTCTGATACTACTCATAGATTCATCAAAATAAGAAAACAACACATAGAAAACAGAATCTGTCAAAAACAGAACAGTCTGTAGTAATCTGTAACTCTCGAATACTTTTGTAACTCCAAAAATTCTGAAATAAATTGGTGGACGTGAGGAATTTGTCTATTAATCTTCTGCAAAAATAATCAACTTAAAATCACTATTATTTAAAAAATGACAGCTAATCTCGTGAGCGCAAAGTTTCTGTTTTTTACAGCAAGATCATATTAACTTTCACCCCAAGTCTTCCCAAAGGTTCTACTTGGCACTTTATTGAAACAAAAGCTTTAAAACATGATTACTAAAGTAGCTTAATCATGTTTACACACAAAAACAGTAGGGGTAAATATTGGGTTGTCTCCCAACAAGAGCTTTTCTTTAATGCCTTTCTAGCTAGGCATGATGGTTTCAATGATGCTCACATAAAAGATAAGATTTGAAATATAAAGAGAGCATCATGAAGAATACAACTATCACATTTAAGCCTAACCCACTTCCTATGCATAGGGATTTTGTGAGCAAACAACTTATGGGAACAAGAATCAACTAGCATAGGAAAGCAAAACAAGCATAGCTTCAAGATTTTCAACACATAGAGAGGAAACTTGATATTATTGCAATTACTACAAGCATATGTTCCTCCTTCATAACAAATTTCACTAGCATCATGAATGAATTCAACAATATAAATATCACATAAAGCACTATTTTCATGATGCACAAGCATATAAATTTTATTACTCTCCACATAAGCAAAATTCTTCTCATTCGGAATAGTGGGAGTATCAAAGAAAATCAAATACTATAAATTGTTTCCACATTAAAAGAGTAATGTTCAGAAAAAGGGTAATCATAATCATGACAAGTTTTATAAATATAATCATCACTACTTTTTATAACATAAGTGTCATCACAATAATCATCATAAGTAGCAACTTTGTTCTCATCATAATCAATTGAAACCTCTTCCAAGATAGTGGAATCATTACTAAATAAAGTCATGACCTCTCCAAATCCACTTCCGTAATTGTCACAATAAGATTCAACACCCTCCAAAATAGTGGGATCATTACTTCCTAAATTTGACACTCTTCCAAACCCACTTTCATCAATATAATAATCATAAATAGGAGGCATGATATCATCATAATAAATTTGCTCATCAAAACTTGGGAGACTAAAAATACCATCTTCATTAAACATAGCATCCCCAAGCTTGGGCCTTTTCATATCATAAGCATAAATCAGTCTCATCATTAATAGTATGGATAGCACCAATAGTATAGCAATTATCATCATCACAATGAGTAATAGGAGCAACATCATTTGGAAGGGTTTACCTTTGCTTCTTCGTCTTTTCTTTTTCTTCTTCACATCATGTGTGGGTTTAATCCTCTTTTTGGAGCTGCTTATTAATTAGATTGGTCGAATAGAAATCTCCTCCTCGTTACCTGATTCATCATAAGAAAGAATAGGAGGATATTGGGAAATCTCTTCGCTTTCATTAGTATTCTCTTCATCTTCTATTTGCTTTCTTGTCTTTATGTAATTGTCAATATAAGGATTTTCAATGCAATTCACTGCACAATACATATAAATTTCCTCTAGATCAAAATCAAGAACTTTATCCAGAACAAATTCTGGAAGATCATTAGTTATACGTTTCATTTGTTCATAACCCACAAGCAAACTAAGTTCATTATGATGCGCAATGGAAATCAAGTCATCACAATTTTTGGACACGATTCGATCATGGAACAATTTGCATTGGAGATTTAAATGGTCACATTCATTGCAAAGTTCACAAGGATGGCAAAGAAATTTTAAATTTTCAGCACAAGCATCTAGCCTCTCTTGCAACCATTTAGTTTCTAAATACTCATGCATCTTGCAAAATCTATCTTCCCTATTTGGTGTGTGCTTGCAAGCTCTATGCACTCCACAAAAATTGACATGCTTATAAGAGATATTTTTATCATGACTAGTGCAATCATCATTAGTACTATGGATATTCAAAGAGTTCATACTAACAACATTGCAATCATGCTCATCATTCAAAGATTGTATGCCAAACATTTTATTGCATTCTTCTTCTAACACTTTGGCACAATTATCGGAATCTTTATTTTCATGAAAGACATTAAAATAATGCAGCATATTAGGCACCCTCAATTCCATTTTCTTTTTGTAGTTTTCTTTTATAAACTAATTACTGAAAAAACAAGAAACTAAAAGATTCGATTGCAAGATCTAAAGATATACCTTCAAGCACTAACCTCCCCGGCAACGGCGCCAGGAAAGAGCTTGATGTCTACTACACAACCTTCTTCTTGTAGACGTTGTTGGGCCTCCAAGTGCAGAGGTTTGTACGACAGTAGCAAATTTCCCTCAAGTGGATGACCTAAGGTTTATCAATCCGTGGGAGGCGTAGGATGAAGATGGTCTCTCTCAAACAACCCTGCAACCAAATAACAAAGAGTCTCTTGTGTCCCCAACACACCCAATACAATGGTAAATTGTATAGGTGCACTAGTTCGGCGAAGAGATGGTGATACAAGTGCAATATGAATGGTAGATATAGGTTTTTATAATCTGAAATTATAAAAACAGCAAGGTAACTAATGATAAAAGTGAGCGAAAACGGTATTGCAATGCGTTGAAACAAGGCCTAGGGTTCATACTTTCACTAGTGCAAGTTCTCTCAACAAGGATAACATAGATCATATAACTATCCCTCAACATGCAACAAAGAGTCACTCCAAAGTCACTAATAGCAGAGATCAAACAAAGAGATTATTGTAGGGTATGAAACCACCTCAAAGTTTTTATTTTCAATCAAACCATTGGGCTATTCCTATAAGTGTCACAAACAGCCCTAGAGTTCGTAGTAAAATAACATCTTAAGACACAAATCAACCAAAACCATAATGTCACCTAGATACTCTAATGTCACCTAGAGTATCCACGAGTATGATTATACGATATGCATCACACAATCTCAGATTCATCTATTCAACCAACACAAAGAACTTCAAAGAGTGCCCCAAAGTTTCTACCGGAGAGTCAAGACGAAACGTGTGCCAACCCCTATGCATAGATTCCCAAGGTCACGGAACCCGCAAGTTGATCACCAAAACATACATCAAGTGAATCAATAGAATACCCCATTGTCACCACAGGTATCCCACACAAGACATACATCAAGTGTTCTCAAATCTAAAGACTCAATTTGATAAGATAACTTCAAAGGGAAGACTCAATTCATCACAAGGAGATAGAGGGGGAGAAACATCATAAGATCCAACTATAGTAGCAAAGCTCGCGTTACATCAAGATCGTGCCACATCAAGAACACGAGAGAGAGAGATCAAACACATAGCTACAGGTACATACCCTCAGCCCCGAGGGTGAACTACTCCCTCATCGTCATGGAGAGTGCCGGGATGATGAAGATGGCCACCGGTGATGATTCCCCCCCCCCCTCCGGCAGGGTGCCGGAACAGGGTCCCGATTAGTTTTTGGTGGCTACAGAGGCTTGCGGTGGCGGAACTCCCGGTCTAGGTTTCTTTTCGGGGGTTTCTGTATTTATAGGAATTTTGGGAATCGGTCTCACGTCTGTGGGGTCTCCGAGTCATCCATGAGGTAGGGGGCGCGCCCAGGGGGTAGGGCATGCCCTCCACCCTCGTGGATGGCTCGGGACTCTTCTGGCCCAACTCTTTTACTTCGGGGGCTTCTTTTGGTCCATAAAAAATCCAAAAAATATGCAGGTCAATTGGACTCCGTTTGGTATTCCTTTTCTGTAAAACTCAAAAACAAGGAAAAAACAGAAGCTGGCACTGGGCTCTAGGTTAATAGGTTAGTCCCAAAAATCATATAAAATAGCATACAAATGCATATAAAACATCCTAGATGGATATTATAATAGCTTGGAACAATCAAAAATTATAGATATGTTGGAGAGGTTCTTCAGGCCCTTCTCTCTTCAGCTTGATCTTCATCAACCAAGCATCCTCTTCTACATTGTTGGAGGAGGGAGAAGACATGATGCATTGCTCAACAGATCTGACCGAAAACAGCAAGAAAAGAAAACATAAGATTTCTTCATGATACAGTGGTCAATAGGTTCGGGGGGTATATAAAGATTTTTTTATCTTGGGGAACAAGCAAACGGAAGAAAAACGGAGTCCGGAAGGTACCTGACGCAGACAAGGATTTTGTGGTTGTACATGTCACTCGCTATGAGGAGGATGACCTGAATATACACACTGGGAAAACAAAGTTCTTAGGCTGTTGGATCCTTGAAGCCGTTTGAACTTATACCAATGTCTAGATGTATTCCAGTCTCACTGTTGTCAGGCGTGTTGTCCAGGGTGTACTGAAGCACAAGAAGTTCAGAGCTACTCCTTCGTTTGTGAGGCATACTGTTCTTGTCAAGCTTACGTAGGAAGATGACATGGCATGCCTCCACAAACAAGTTTATGAGTGGCAAGGCCACAAGGTTATCTTCAGGAAGGTTCACATGATTGATCTACTGCTGGACGTCCATGATGATGGTCATGACATGTTCTGGCTTGTGTTGATGCCAAATTAGATCGAGGCATGAAATAGTTGCCCCAGTTAGTGTTTAAAAGTAGTTTGGATTGTGTCTAATTATCTGAAACTTGCCTATTATCGAGCCCCCTGGGGCTAGTACTCTGTTTGAATCCGTCTATGGGAACTACTGCTACTTTTGTGTGCCTGTGAAACATGTGAGAACCATCCTAATTGTTGCTGAAATAGATGTGTCCTCACTAGTTTTTTCATGTAATATGGCATGGTAAGACATAAGTTTTCACGGTTTATCATACGAGCGGTGTGTGTTTGATGAAATAGAGTACTTGTTTGATAACTGTGTGCCGACATATACATAGGGTACGTAAGGTTGGTTAAGTATTGTAAACACTTTTGGTGCTACCCCACTTGTAAGCAGTTGAGAAAAACACGGCATATTGGCTCAGCTCACTTCAACACTAGAAAAGTCGGCTATTGACCAGCTAATAATCGATAATCTATTGTCTGACATATATAAGCAACTACGTATCTTGTTACAGTGGTTCATGCAGCTAACTAAGGCCACAATGTAAATTCCAAACATTCACACGCTAGTCCAGCATTCATGTGGAACATTCACATTAAACTCGGCTTCATAAAATACTTGAAAAGCATAAGTTAAGCAATTTTATACATCTCAATGATTCATAACAAACATTTACTAGTATCTAATCTTATAAAAAACAAAGATAGGAAGGAAACTATGGAAATTTTGAAAAAGATACCCACGCCCCTCTCCACATTTGCAAATAAGGACTTCCCTCATTCATCCTTTTCTCTCACAAGATAAGCTAATCATACAAATGCATCTTGATGTTCCGTGCAATGCACAGGCATCTTGCTAGTTCACAACAAAAGACAAAGTTGTGAGAAGGTTTACAAATCAGGAAAAATCAAGTAAGGCTTCTCTGAGCAAAGGGCCTCCCTTGGCAGGCTTTAATTTCCTTGAGTTCACTCTGGTTTTTCTTGTTGCCACCATCAAGGGTTAGGTTCTCTCATTCTAGAATAACCAATTATAATTGTGTTCTCAGTTGGAATGCTGAACTGAACCATGTAGTGTACTGACCATCTGAACTTCTTGTGCAGTTCCACTAAATTTAAGCACCGCTATTTGCAGAAATAAGCGGACCACAATGCCTCTTGTCCGTGCACCTATCTCAAAACCTCCGTGCAGCCGTACCAGCTAGTCCTCTGTTGTCGGTGTACTAGAGTAGGGGTACCCTAGTATCCCGAACTCGTGCACGGACAGTTGCAGCACCCCGCGGCAGGGCTTGCCTGGTCACCGCCAAGATCCTCCGTGGTTCCTTTGGAGCCATTTAAGAACAAAGTGTTTAACCAAGAAGACAAGGCCCCGACAAGAGGAGCTTGCCGGGAAGGCCACTCAAGGCACGCAGAAGACAGAACCCCGGCAAGAGGAGCTTGCCGGGAAGGCTCGGAGAGCGACAAGCCTCCAAGCGCGACAAGGATTCAGCCGCGGCAAGGCACTTGCCGCGGCAGTAACTCTCTTCATCTCCGCTCCAGCTCATCCATCAACATGTCGCCATGAGACCATTCCATGCGCAGCGTGTCAAGAGGTCATGCATCCGGCGGAGAGCAGCGATAAGCGGCGCCGACAAGCTTGCCATCGTGGCGAAGCGGTGGCGCACTGACGGTCTCTGTTGCCTTTGTTTAGGCGACATACAGACGGGCATTTAATGCTTTTGTCCCTTGCCGCCGTGGTTAGGTAGAGAACATCAGACACTGTACAAGTAGGTGTACCAACTACTGTTTTTCCATTTGTACCCTCATCTACATTGCCACCTGTCGGAGCCCCTTTGTGCATATAAAAGGAGGCCCATGTGCAACGTAGAGGGGGTTCGACGCATTCAAGACCAGAGACACTCACGCTAGGTTTTGTAGCTCTCATCGCTCCCTAGCAAGAACACAATACAATCAGACAAGCAGCAGTAGGAGTGTTATCTCTCCAGAGAGCTCCGAAGCTGGGTAAACTGCTCGTGTGCTTTGCCTCGATCCGCTCTTCGTGCGATCTCCGCCCCCCTCCGAACCACAAGGGGCCTGGTTCGCCGGCCCCATTGGTGTTCGTGGGTCCGATCAGCCTCCCCGACATCTTGGGCGCGCCAGGTCGTGGGGCATCGAGGCTGTGTGAACCTGATCCGGCGTTCACACGAGCAACATTTTCATCATCTTCAACATCTTCATCCACATGCCACCGAAGAAGAAGGCTTCGGCGGCAGCGGAGCCGTCCGCGTCGTACCCACCGTCACCGGAGCGAACGGGTGGTGGAGCAGACGCTGGCGGAAGAACGGGCGCCGGCGAAGGAGTTCGTGACGCTGCCAAGTCCAAGGACAAGGCCGCACAAACCTCGGCGTCCGCACATGCCCCGCGCCCATCTCAGGAGCGGCGGGACCAACAGCGTCATGGTATTCACAATACCATTCGCTAGTTGGATCAAGACCCTCAAGACCAGCATGTGCGCCAACATGCTGGCACAAGCGAGATACGGTCGCCTGGACGGGATGCTGCTCCTTCTAACATAGTTAGAAGTCCGAGCATATCCCGCTCCTCGCACCGTTCACCATTGCCACCCACTACTCCAGCAGAAGCTCTGGCGAGAGCTCAGCTACTTCTGGATTATCCTCCCACGGCCGACAAGGTCGACGAATGGAGGGCCACCATCCAGAGCCTCATCGGCTTTGCCAACGGCGACACTCCGCGGAAACCAACTACATCACTAGCGCGGCAAGACGACAAGGCACGAGCCGGAGGTGACGAGACTTGTGGAGGTGCAACCACCATGCACTCTCCACCCCGAAGGCCAAGATCGCCGACTCGCCGGATCCACCTCGACAACGACTCCACCGCGTCATCGGATCCGCGAGCTCGCTGCGACCAGCGCCAAGTTCTTCATGAACGACAACAAGAGGACGCTTCGAACTTCGCATGTCCAGCGCCCGAAGGAAGCGCGACGTCAATCCGACAAGCGCGCCGGGCCCTCTGTTGACATGCACGCGCCAGAGGAACCAGGCGACTTGCCGTACGCGGTAGGTTGCCCTGCGTTCACTCGTGAGCTGCGGCAAGTCCAGTGGCCTAGCAACAAGAACTTCAAGCCAGATGTGCCAGAGAAGTACGATGGCAGGACGCACCCGTCGGAGTTCCTCAGCATCTACACCATCGCGGTGCAAGCTGCGGGGGGACGAGACGACAAGATCCTCGCCAACTACTTCCCGCTGGTACTCAAGCCCAACGTCAGGTCTTGGCTCATGCACTTGCCGGACAACTACATATCCTCTTGGGCAGATTTATGCCATCAGTTTGTTGGCGCCTTCACAGGCGGCCACAAGCCTCATGGCCAAGAAAGTGACCTTCATCTGCCGCCCGAAGGAAGGAGAGTCCCCGCAAGTTCATTCAGAGATTCAGCCGTGTGCACTACAACATCCCAGATGTCCACCTGCCGGTGATCAGCGGCGTTTCATCGTAACGTCGCGGAACCGCAGGATGAGGGAGGAGATGGCGATGTGCAAAGTCAAGGACGTCGGTGAGCTGTATGCCTTGGCCGGCTGCGCGCACGGCCGAGGAAGGGAGGAGACTCGTGAGAGAATGCGAAGCAGGATCTCGACGGTGAGGATACCGCTCGGCAAAGAAGAGCCGACGGCGAGGCAATGAAGAAAGAAAGGCAGAGAAGTGCTAGCTGTTGAGCAGTCCGCAACGGAGGTGGCGACAAGAACGCCAAGGCTGGTGGCTCCGGCAAGGAGGTTGCCGCCGACGCCAACCACTAGTCTGGCGGCCGCCGACAAGCGTGACGGCTCCGGCAAGCAAGATCGCAAGATCCCCCGCACCAAGGGCCATGACCTCCAGAGCTGCAAGAAAGTCGAGCAGCTTGTTGAACAGCAGAAGGCTGAGTACGAGCGGCGCGATAAGGAGAAGGCCCAAGAAGGTGCCGGAGGAGCCACCAAGAAACGTCCCGGCCGGGGAGGACGCCGCGGCAAGGCCAAGCAGCGGCAAGGAGATAGACCTCCCCGCGGCCGCGACAAGGATGAAGATGACGACGACGACGAAGATATGGAAGACGACGAGGCTGATGAGCAGGAGTTTCAGAAAGCTACAGAGGTCCTCTGCGTTGACGGAGGTGCTTCCTTGCGTACTTCCCACCGCCAACTCAAGAAGTGGATGCGGGAAGTTAACGCAGCGGAACCATCCGTAGAGTCACGCAAGCCTCTGAAGTGGTCCAGAACGCCTATCATCTTTGATATTGAGGACCACCCTGATCGCATAATGGCGGTCGGGTGCTTGCCGATGTTGGTCTCACCAACTATCCGCAACCTCAAGGTCACCAAGATGCTAGTTGATGGCAGGGCCGGCTTAAACCTGATCTCCTCCGCAGTGCTCCAGAAGCTTCAGATCCCGACAATGAGCTCAAGAGACTGTCACATTCCAAGGAATCAATCCGGAAGGAGCAAGCGAAGGGAAGATCACGTTGTCGGTAACATTTGGCAGCGAGCTGAACTTTAGGACCGAGAGGGTCACGTTCGACGTTGTTGATTTCCCATTGCCTTACAATGGGATACTTGGCCGTCCCAAAGACTCGACATGTTCATGGCAGCCTCACCACGCATACAACTTACTCAAGATGCCAGGCCCGATAAGCGTCATCTCTGTCCATGGCGACAAGAAGGATGCTCTTATGTGTGCCGACAAGATCTACCGGGATGCAGCAGCTGCGACAGAAAGCAAAACACTTGCCGCTGAAGCTCCCGGGGGGAAGAAGACCAAGTCCAAGTTCGGCAAGAGCTCTGATGCCCACTCCGGCAAGCGCACCTCTTCGGAGTGTTGCGCTACCGTCGAGGACGCACCATCGAGCTCCACCGGCAAGTGCAAGAAGAAGATGGCAGCTCCGCCAAAGACCAAGAAGGTGTCTGCCATGAGGACGGCGCTGGTGGTACCTTCACCATCGCTGCCTCCTCGACCCTAAATAGGAAGGCGGCGCTTCGTTGCTTTCCTGCGGGCGAACGCCGACGTGTTTGCATGGCAACCGTCGACATCCCCGTGTTCCTGTGAAAGTAATTGAGCACCGCCTGGCCCTTTGTCCTCACGCGCGGCCCGTCAAGCAGAAAGTCAGAAAGCAAGCAGTGGAGCGCCAAGAATTCATTGCAGAAGAGATCAAGAAATTGGAAGCAGCAGGCCTTGTCAGAGGAGTGCTCCATCCTACGTGGTTGGCCAATCCTGTAGTTGTGCGCAAGGCAAATGGGAAATGGAGACTTTGTATCGACTTTACCGATGTTAATAAAGCTTGTCCCAAAGACCCATTTCCCTTGCCGCAAGATCGACCAGATTGTTGACTCCACGACTGGATGTGATTTGCTTTCATTTCTTGATGCATACTCATGATATCATCAGATCTTCATGGCAGAAGAAGATGAGGAGAAGACCGCATTCATTACTCCATGTGGCACATACTGTTTCATACGGATGCCTTTCGGTTTGAAGAATGCTGGTTCAACGTTTGCAAGAGTAGTCCATGACGCTTTTGAGCCGCAAATGCACATAAATGTAGAAGCCTACATGGATGACATAGTGGTCAAGAGCAAGGACAAAGCAACTCTGGTTCAAGATTTGGATGAGACCTTCGCAAATCTGCGCAAGATCAACCTCAAGCTCAACCCCGAGAAGTGCATGTTTGGAGTCCCTTCCGGCAAGCTTCTCGGGTTCTTCGTGTCCCAGCGGGGGATTGAGGCCAATCCCGGCAAGATCAAGGCCATTGAGCAAATTGAAGCACCAAAGCGCGTCAAGGATGTACGAAGACTTGCCGCTATGTAGCTGCTCTCAAAGAGTTTATCTCTAGGTCTGCTGAACGCGCCCTGCCATTTTTCAAGATTTTGAAAAAGGCAGGTCCGATGCAATGGACTCCCGAAGCGGAGGCTGCGCTGCAGGACTTGAAGAGATACCTGTCCTCCACTCCAACACTTGTCGCGCTGTCAGGACCCCGATCCTAAGTCACACCGATCTAGCATATAACACCTCATATCACTTTGCGGCCTCACGCACGGTATTCCCACGGGTGTCGCCTTACCATGGCCCGACCGTTTATGCGTCTTTTGGCTCACGATATGATAATGTCGCTAGCATCCATATGACAAAGAACCCGGCCGACATGGCTAGTCGTGAACCCAAAGCGGCGCTTAACCTATGGGGACAGGCATACATGAATCACATCGAGCATGTCGGTCATCAACGTATGTATTCGGCTGTAGCACTGGGCTAACAGGACTCCGGAAACCCGGGCTGAAAGGCTAGGCAGGACTCGAATAACACCGCGTGACATTTCCCGAAGCGATGCATATAGGAACGAAGTGAAACACATGCCGGCCAGTCAAGTGTCCAAGCAGGTAGTCTGGGCTAGCAGGACTCGTGAACCGGGTAGCGGACTACTATCGCCGTAATCACGAGACTACATTTCCCCATATGAGAGGCTGCGAAGGATAAACAACTAGTTTGTCGGATCCCACACATACCAAGCATTTCAAACATACACACATTATGCTCAATATGCGAGATACAACATGGCATCACAACATAACTCTACGACTCAAATATTATCCGTTAGGCTCCGAAGAGCGAGATATTACAAACATGGGTCTCATGACCCAACACTCAGAGCATACAAGTCAAAGCACAAGCGGAAGCTAAACATGTCTGAGTACGCATAACTATAAACGAAAAAGGCTAAGAAGCCCGACTATCTACCAGATCCTCGCCGAGGCACAAGATCGTAGCTGAGGTAACAAGCTAAACGTCAAGTCCAAGCGGAACTACTAGCGAGACCGACGTCTCTCGCAAAACATAAAATAAGCAAACGTGAGTACAATTGTACTCAGCAAGACTTACATCAGAACTAACTACATATGCATCGATATCAATAAAGGGGGGTGGTGAAGTTTGACTGCAGCAAGCCAGCTTTGACTCGGTGGCTATCCTGTACTGTGACTGCAAGTAACTCTTTTGAGGTGGCGCACACGAGTCCACATATTCACCATATCAAATACACCACTATGGACCCGCTCCCGTCTCCCTACGAGAACGCTATCCATAGCACTCACGCTCATCTTGCGCATTTTAGAGTATCCACTTTCACTTGTCTATGAACTGATATATGCAACCCAGAAGTCCTTCTCCGTGGACACGGCTATTCGAATAGATCATATTAAACCCTGCAGGGTGTACTTCTTCACACACGCTCACCACTTACCGCCGTTTACACGACATGTACTCGGCAACCTTCAAGCGGAAGCCCAACGTGGGTGTCGGCCACGGCCTACCTAAACACTCAAGTCCCTAGTCCAGTTTATCGCCTATTCGGGTTCCATCCGCAGGAGTCCGCCGAGGTTTCCCATACGGCCCCGAACGATGTGTACAGTGGTTCCCGAGATACCAAACGGGCACTTTCGGTACACCGGGCCACGGTGCCTACCGCAACACAACCCACCCCGAGGTCAGCGCTATGCGGCGGCCCCAAAGATACTACAAACACCGAAACTACTTGCAACTCCGGACCAGGAACAAGGGTGGTTAAGAAGCCGAGAGGGTCCATTGGTTTCGGGCCCAATGCGTGGTAGTAACTGTTTCATGGATCACAAACACAGATCTCAGTTCTCGAGGACGGTTTCAATGAGACAACCCACCATGTACTCCCTACATGGCCTCTCACCGCTACCTTTACCAAATCGTGTTCATACACTTAGCTCACACACAATAGGACATGTTCACACAACCATTCCAATTCATTCCCGATGAATCGGACTGACTCAACTCTAAGCAAAGAGGTGCATGACAAACAAGCATAACCGAGTAGGCACAACATGGCTCAAACAATTCCTACTCATGCTAGTGGGTTTCATCTAATTCTTGTGGAATGACAGGTCATGCAAAGGATCAAGGGGTTCAGCTACCGCAGCAAGTAAAACATGAGTCGTTGTTGTCCTAATGCAGTAAAATAGAGCAGGAGCGAGAGAATGGGATTGTATCGGAATGAACAAGGGGTTTTGCTTGCCCGCACTTCGAAGATAATAGTTCTTCATCGGTGTCATCGAATAATCATCGCTGCAGACATCGCTCACCGGAGGGACAATTACCGCAAACAAGAGAGAACACAATCAATGCAATGCACATATATGATGCATGATCATGTTAAGGTACTGAATTCACCTAATGCAATAATAATCCAAGTTAGTTGGAGTGGAATTCAAACAAGGTTGAATTCCAACTCAAAATGCTATTTCCTAGATTACCCTAATCATGATTCATCCTATTCAGTGATGTTAACTTTTTCAAACATGCATGATTCATGGCATAAACAGATTCTTCATATTTTTCTGATCATTTTTCATATATAAATTATTTCCATCCGAGTTACGGTTGAATTTATATGATTTTTAGAAGTTTAGAGTATTTTCTGAAATTTACTGAATTAAAATAATTCCAGAATCATTAATGCGCCAAGATGACATAGGCGTGACGTCAGCGGTCAACTGGGTCGCTGTCCAGGTCAACTCTGACGCTGGGACCCACGTGTCAGTGTCCTAGTTAATTAACAGAGGCTGTTAGTGCTAATTTTGTCCTAACTAAAAAGTGTCAGTGAGGCATGGGCCCACATGTCAGAAGACCCGGGGTGGTCAAACCCCCGGTCAAAAGGGTCAACGCCACCGGCGGCTTGACGCCGGCGACGTCGAATGCGGCGGAGCGCCGCGGGGTTGCTCCTCCGGTGGCTAAAAACGCGCGGAGGGCACTGTGGGGAGCCCTTCCTCCTGCGCATCCAACAGAGGCCAGGGGCGCGGGTCGCTGGAGTTGGCGACGGCGTTGAGCCGGGCGGTTGCCGAACCACGCACGACGCGAAACGCCGCTATGGTGCACGGGAGGCCAACCGCTGGCCTCTCACGGCTTCGAGGACCTGTGGAATACGCCGAGCTACGGGGACGAGCAGGGAAGCTCGGGAGCGCGAGGCTCGCCGGCCATGGCGATGGCCGGATTCGGGTGCTAGTGGGGCGGTGGCTACAGGGCGCGCGCGAGAGAGGGAGATGAGGGGAACGACGGCGAGGCTTACAGTGGGGTCGGGTTGAGGCCCAGCGGCTCGGGAAGACGCTGGGCGGCGAGCGGCGCCGCGATCTCGGGCGGCCGGAGATGGGGAAAACGGCGGGCGGGCGGCGCGGGCCATCCGGCTTGCTTCCTACGGTGGAGAGGTTCAGCGGGAAGAGGCGGAGCTTCGTGGGCATATCGGGAGGAGGGAGGGTAGGTGGTCGCGGGCGAACGGGCGACGGTGGCGACGAGGCCGCTCGGTCAGCGTGAGGGAGAGGCCGAGAGGAGAGGAGGAAGCACGGGAGAGTGAGGGCGGTCCGGGGGTGCGTGGCGGCGTTGGAGGTGTCTCAAGGCCGGGACGCAGGCAGGTGGTGGAGGTGGCCGGGCGCGCGGCGCTGTTGCCGGGCACACGCCTGCCCCTCTGGCAGAGGAGGAAGGCGACAGGAAGGAGGCGGTGGTGGGCTGGGCACGCTGGGCCAGCGAGGGGAGGGGAGAGAACTGGGCGGTTGGGCGCCTGTAAGTTTTTCCTCCTTTTAGTCTTTTCTAATTTTCCTGCAACTTTGTGGGGTTTTAAAAATACCAAAACTATTTTAAAAATCACCAAAATGCTCCTGGTCACTTGTTAGAATATTCCTAACATGAAACATTTTGGTTTGGTAATTTTTGAACATTTAAAATATTTTATATAATTTAAAATGCTCATTTCAAAAACTTGTGGATTAATTCTAGAACCCTTAGATGACCTAGAAAATGGTACATCTCCTTTGACATGGGTTCCGAACCAAAGTAAAGAGGATGAACATTTTGAAGGGCATTTCAGTGTTCATTGAAATAAATTTTAGTAAACCCTAGTTGTTTTAAGGGGTGTTCGGGTTTCTGCCTTCCCCATTTCAATTTTCATGGAAATTAAACATGATGCATGGATGCAATGCTACTAGTTACAAGCAAGCTCTAGGGTTGATCTGGGGCTGTGACAACTCACCCCCACTAAACAAGAATCTCGCCCCGAGATTCAAGACGTGAGGCAAGAGGAAAAGGAGTCGCAAACTATCACATTCTTCATGATCTGTTTGCCCTTCTCAAGATGTTGATTTACTCCATCATCTTGGTCTTGACGCCTTTGTTTTCAAGATCTTCACCGACACGACAATAGAAAGAAAGGGGAAAACCCTGCATGATTCGATCTTCACGAAGATCAAGTAAACATGATCGACTCACGAACTGAAGTGGTGACACATCTCGAGTTGAGGCACAAAATACATCGAGAGGGATGGAAGAACAACAACGGGGTTTGATTAGTGGCAACAATCCCACGCTTAGAGAGATGGTGGATGGTGTCATGGTGGTGAGGAAATATTTACCATGATCCCAGAACGGGCACCTCAAAAAGGTGACGCAAAGAACTATTCCCTTAAGTGGCAAAAGAATTACTTTTGAATTAGAGATCATTGAGACTCTTTACACCAGCCTAAGGCAATTCACAAGGATCGTTTGGTGGAGTTTAAAGGAATGGTACATCCGGACTAGGATGGATGATGTGGACTACCTTGTTGAAGACAACGCATAATGGATGATTTTTGCTTATCATCGGAGGTGGAGGGAACCCATGGTAAGTCCACTTTTGAGGATGATCTTGAACAGAAATTACTACGAAGGCAGCCCATAGTGAAATGGCATAAGGACGGTGCATGCTGGGAACGAAATGCAATCGTTTCGACTGTTCCAACCATCATATCTGCCTGAGATTCAGATCTGGTTGGTGTTAGGATATTTCGGACTCAAAGATGTCCGAAAAGGAAAGGTTGCAACACAATTTGACGCGATGGCGTTGCGAGATTCTCGGGATATGAACTACGATAGCAAGCTCCAAAACATGAGCTGGTTACGCTACAAACCTGTGAACACATTGTCCTAGACAAACATGACCACATGGTAGTCTTATAATAAAACACTACCGAAGTTCGGGTGGGGAGCCATCATCGAGGGTATCAAGTCTTTACACAAGTCCATGGATTAGATCTCAAGCATAGACTTCTTTTCCTTGTTCAAGTCAATCGGTGGCTTGGTGTGCTATGGAATCCATATGGAATGAAGATGATCGATCTATCGGACCATAGAATACTTCGCACGCATGATCGACTTGGGATGATTCCAAAGGAAGCAAAACAAACCTTTCTCAGATTCATGGCGGCAACTTACATCGATGCACATGAACTAGAGGAAGTCACTACTTTCATCCAAACATATGCTTCATGAACGAAACACGAAGAATTGCTTACACAAGTTTCCAATACTAGGTTGATGCTCAACATGACTCATGGGGGAGACAAAATGCTACTGATGGGCTCAACAGCAACTCATCGGAATTTCCATATCACTGGACTTCCACCATCATGTGAACACAGTGTTAGCATTGGTCAGACCAAAAATATAATGGTGTATGCTCGAGGGATCAACCACGAGTAAGACAACATTACGAAAGCACCGTTATACTTGATTTGATTTGACGATAGCCCATACTCAAATCAAAGGATTGGTAAGACAATAGGTCCAAAGAATCGATCACAGAGACCAATCGATGAAGATATCATCTTTCTTCAACACACACTACACAAGAATATCCCTTTGGAATGCGCTAAGTTAGGCAAACTTTATCTTCCAACTCTCCAAGTTGTTGTCTAGCTCCACCAACTAGTTCAGGGATATCCAACACAGATTCTTGGAGAAGGGTGGTTCACAAGTAACCAACTTGATCACGAGCTCAACATAGCAGTCAGGGGACAACCCGGTAACACTTCCAAGAAGATATTTGGAAAGTCACGAACCACCGGTATGCTACTAAGCTCGAGAGCAATCTTGCTTTTGAGGGCAAGACGATATTATCAAATGAGTGAGGACTTGACAAGATCCCAACTCATCAATCGAGGTGTGCACCAGAAATAGGGACTAGGTAGCACGACCAATCTTAGGATGATGGTTTAATAACCAACACGCTAAGAATGAGGATATTGTCCATTCACTACCAAGCAACAAGTTGCTCGGGTATTGATTTCACACATCACAACTCACTTGTCGGCTTTCCGATTGCATCAACACGGAACCGAGAAATGAACAATGATGGTGAGAAGTATCACTGCATCAAGAATTCATAAGAGAAGGTGCAATTCTCATGATGTTCCTGACATAAAGATGGTAACACTCCAAGGTAGAGCAGAATCAAAGCTGGATTGACATTTTGATCTGCGGAATACAAATCGCTTTGACCCAATCCTCGAAATGGATGAGGCATCGGAGTTTGTTTCTCCTAGTCATTCGAGCAATGTAATGGCTTGACGGACCATAAGGATAATAGACATCGATAAACACGATCGCACACATACCCTTGACTATCAATTGATAGAGGATGGTCGGAATACAACTAAAGAGAGCAACTCAAAGGAACATATAATTTTTCGAGTTGTGGAAGCACAGATTAGTATGTCGAACGAAGCTCAACATTTCTTCCTGGATAACCCATGCAGAAAAAGTAGAATTGGCAGATTCACAATTATGAATGGAGAACTCCTCAAGAGCACTCTAGTTGTGATCTTTTGGTTCAACAAACTTCGCCATAAGTGGTTCATGGTATTTGGAAGAAGGATATACCACGGACCTCGAGGACTAATGCAAAGTTACTAATATCCTAGAGGCACTAGCAAATACTAACAACATGAAGTAGGATGAATCTCGGATTCGTAAACTCAGGAGTAGAATACTTACTACTAAATGGCATCACGGGATGCTTTCAAAATGATGGCCAGAATCATCACACTAGGGATACAAAAGCATTGCTAAATTGCTAGATGACTTCCTAAACAACTAGGGTCATAATAATAATTCCAACATATATGTTGAGGCAGCGGAGTACCTCAACACACCAATTTGTGTGATTAATCTGGCCCGGATGAACATTAGAAATGGAGGGGAGGGATTTGCAAACGCATCAGACTATTTAGAGACCTGGGATGACTCGGACAGCATAACGGCTGTAAATGCTCAAAATGATTTGAGACATCCTGCAAAAATGGTGGCATAACCACTCAACAACATCATAACAAGATTCTGAGATCAACAGTTATCATACAGAAATAGTAGGAACCGAACTGGGGATTAAAACCAACAATCTTATAGGTCTATGGATTAGTAACACGTCATCCTGATAGATAGATGAGAAGCCTAGTTCTTAAACCCGTAGAAGAAAAGAGGATGACTCAGATCAGAAGGCCATGAGGTATAAGGAGTAAAAGAGCCTTACGTTCCCTTCCACAAACAATTCCTTATATAACTAAAGCATTTCTAGACACAACTTCGACCAGTTTGGCTTGGTAATCCTCTTGTGCAGTCAGGCTCTGATACCAACGCTGTCAGGACCCCGATCCCAAGTCACACCGATCTAGCATATAACACCTCATATCACTTTGCGGCCTCACGCACGGTATTCCCACGGTGTCGCCTTACCATGGCCCGGGACCGTTTGCGTCTTTTGGCTCACGTATATGATAATGTCGCTAGCATCCATATGACAAAGAACCCGGCCGACATGGCTAGTCGTGGAACCCAAAGCGGCGCTTAACCTATGGGGACAGGCATACATGAATCACATCGAGCATGTCGGTCATCAACGTATGTATTCGGGCTGTAGCACTGGGCTAACAGGACTCGGAAACCCGGGCTGTAGCAGGCTAGGCAGGACTCGAATAACACCGCGTGACATTTCCCGAAGAACAGACATAGGAACGAAGTGAAACACATGCCGCCAGTCAAGTGTCCAAGCGGTAGTGCTGGGCTAGCAGGACTCGGTGAACCGGTCAGAAGCGGACTACTATCGCCGTAATCACGAGACTACATTTCCCCATATGAGAGGCTGCGAAGGATAAACAACTAGTTTGTCGGATCCCACACATACCAAGCATTTCAAACATACACACATTATGCTCAATATGCGTAGATACAACATGGCATCACAACATAACTCTACGACTCAAATATTATCCGTTAGGCTCAAGAGCGAGATATTACAAACATGGGTCTCATGACCCAACACTCGAGCATACAAGTCAAAGCACAAGCGGAAGCTAATCATGTCTCGAGTACGCATAACTATAAACGAAAAAGGCTAAGAAGCTCGACTATCTACCAGATCCCGCCGAGGCACAAGATCGTAGCTGAGGTAACAAGCTAAACGTCAAGTCCAAGCGGAACTACTAGCGAGACCGACGCCTCTCGCAAAACATAAAATAAGCAAACGTGAGTACAATTGTACTCAAAGAAGACTTACATCGTAACTAACTACATATGCATCATTATCAAAAGGGGGTGGTGGAGTTTGACTGCAGCAAGCCAGCTTTGACTCGGTGGCTATCCTGTACTATGACCGCAAGTAACTCTTTTGAGGTATGCACACGAGTCCACATATTCACCATATCAATACACCACTATGGACCCGCTCCGTCTCCTCACGAGAACGCCATCCATAGCACTCACGCTCATCTTGCGCATTTTAGAGTATCCACTTTCACTTGTCTATGAACCGATATAGGCAACCCAGAAGTCCTTCTCCGTGGACACGGCTATTCGAATAGATCATATTAAACCTGCAGGTGTACTTCTTCACACACGCTCTCACCACTTACCGCCGTTTACACGACATGTACTCGGCAACCTTCAAGCCGGAAGCCCAACGTGGGTGTCGGCCACGGCCTACCTAAACACTCAAGTCCCTAGTCCAGGTTTATCGCCTATTCGGGTTCCATCCGCAGGAGTCCGCCGAGGTTTCCCATACGGCCCCGAACGATGTGTCTGAGGTTCCCGAGATACCAAACGGCACTTACACGGGCCACGGTGCCTACCGCAACACAACCCACCCACGAGGTCAGCGTGCGTATGCCCCAAAGATACTACAAACACCGAAACTACTTGCAACTCCCGGACCAGGAACAAGGGTGGTTAAGAAGCCGAGAGGGTCCATTGGTTTCGGGCCCAATGCGTGGTAGTAACTGCTTTCATGGATCACAAACACAGATCTCAGTTCACGAGGACGGTTTCAATGAGACAACCCACCATGTACTCCTACATGGCCTCTCACCGCTACCTTTACCAAATCGTGTTCATACACTTAGCTCACACACAATAGGACATGTTCACACAACCATTCCAATTCATTCCCGATGAATCGACTGACTCAACTCTAAGCAGTAGCAGGCATGACAAACAAGCATAACTGAGTAGGCACAACATGGCTCAAACAATTCCTACTCATGCTAGTGGGTTTCATCTAATTACTGTGGAATGACAGGTCATGCAAAGGATCAAGGGGTTCAGCTACCGCAGCAAGTAAAACATGAGTCGTTGTTGTCCTAATGCAGTAAAATAGAGCAGGAGCGAGAGAATGGGATTGTATCGGAATGAACAAGGGGTTTTGCTTGCACGGCACTTCGAAGATAATAGTTCTTCATCGGTGTCATCGAATAATCATCGTCGGTACATCGCTCACCGGAGGGGACAATTACCGGCAAACAAGAGAGAACACAATCAATGCAATGCACATATATGATGCATGATCATGTTAAGGTACTGAATTCACCTAATGCAATAATAATCCAAGTTAGTTGGAGTGGAATTCAAACAAGGTTGAATTCCAACTCAAAATGCTATTTCCTAGATTACCCTAATCATGATTCATCCTATTCAGTGATGTTAACTTTTTCAAACATGCATGATCATGGCATAAACAGATTCTTCATATTTTTCTGATCATTTTTCATATATAAATTATTTCCATCCGGAGTTACGGTTGAATTTATATGATTTTTAGAAGTTTAGAGTATTTTCCGAAATTTCTTGAATTAAAATAATTCCAGAATCATTAATGCGCCAAGATGACATAGGCGTGACGTCAGCGGTCAACTGGTCGCTGTCCAGGTCAACTCTCGACGCTGGGACCCACGTGTCGTTGTCCTAGTTAATTAACAGAGGCTGTTAGTGCTAATTTTGTCCTAACTAAAAGTGTCGCGAGGCATGGGCCCACACGTCAGACGACCCGGGGTGGTCAAACCCCCGGTCAAAAGGGTCAACGCCACCGGCGGCTTGACGCCGGCGACGGCAACGCGGCGAAGCGCTGCGGGGTTGCTCCTCCGGTGGCTAAAAACGCGGCGGAGGGCACCAGGGGGGAGCCCTTCCTCCTGCGCATCCAACAGAGGCCTGGGCGCGGGTCGCCGGAGTTGGCGACGGCGTTGAGCCGGCGGCTGCCGAAACCGACGACGCAAACGTCGCTGCGGTGCACGGGAGGCCAACCGGGCCTCTACGGCTTCCTGTGGACCTGTGGAATACGCCGGAGCTACGGGACGAGCAGGAAGCTCGGGAGCCTTGAGGCTCGCCGCCATGGCGATGGCCGGATTCGGGTGCTAGTGGGGCGGTGGTTCTGAGCTCGCGAGGGGAGAGATGAGGGGAACGACGGCGAGGCTTACTGGGGTCGGTTGGAGGGCCCAGCTCGGGAAGACGCCGGGGGCGGCGAGCGGGCGCCGGCGATCTCGGGCGGCCGGAGATGGGGAAAACGGCGTGGGCGGCGATGCGGGCCATCCGGGCTTGCTTCCTACGGTGGAGAGGTTCAGCGGGAAGAGGCGGAGCTCGTGGGCATATCGGGGAGGAGGGAGGGTAGCGGTGGCCGCGAACGGCGACAGTGGCGACGAGGCCGCCTGGTCGCGTGAGGGAGAGGCCAGAGAGGAGAGGAGGAAGCACGGGAGAGTGAGGGCGGTCCGGGGTGCGTGGCGGCGTTGGAGGTGTCTGGCGTCGGGACGCAGGCAGGGGAGGTGGAGGTGGCTGGGCGTGGCGGTGGCGTCGGGCACACGCCTGCCCTCCTCTGGCAGAGGAGGAAGGCTGACAGGAAGGAGGCGGTGGTGGGCTGGGCCGCCTGGGCCAGCGAGGAGGGGGAGAGAACTGGGCGGTTGGGCGCTGTAAGTTTTTCCTCCTTTTAGTCTTTTCTAATTTTCCTGCAACTTTGTGGGGTTTTTAAAAATACCAAAACTATTTTAAAAATCACCAAAATGCTCCTGGTCACTTGTTAGAATATTCCTAACATGAAACATTTTGGTTTGGTAATTTTTGAACATTTAAAATATTTTATATAATTTAAAATGCTCATTTCAAAAACTTGTGGATTAATTCTAGAACCCTTAGATGACCTAGAAAATGGTACATCTCCTTTGACATGGGTTCCAACCAAAGTAAAGAGGATGAACATTTTGAAGGGCATTTCAGTGTTCATTGAAATAAATTTTAGTAAACCCTAGTTGTTTTAAGGGGGTGTTACAGGGTTTCCTGCCTTCCCCATTTCAATTTTCATGGAAATTAAACATGATGCATGGATGCAATGCTACTAGTTACAAGCAAGCTCTAGGGTTGATCTGGGGCTGTGACACGCACCTAAGCCACAAGAGAAGTTGCTGCTATATATAGCGGCAACCAATCAAGTGGTTAGTGCTTCGTTAGTAGCGGAGAGGGAGGCAGATGATGAGCTAGCAACCACGGCAGACACATCCAGCGACAAGCAGGGGGCTTCGCCGACAAGCTCTGGTCCCGACAAGGACGGATCTGCGCAGACACATGAACAGATGCAGAAAAGGATGGTGCAGCGCCCAGTTTACTTTGTCAGTTCCCTCCTGTAGGGGGCTAGGTCAAGGTACTCTGGTGTGCAGAAATTGCTTTTCGGCCTCCTCATGGCCTCGAGAAAGCTGCGCCATTACTTCCAAGCACATGAGATAACAGTCGTCACTCGCTTTCCGCTGAAGAGGATACTGCAGAATCCAGATGCGACAGGCAGGATTGTCGAGTGGGCACTGGAACTGTCAAGCTTTGGCCTCAAGTTTGAAAGCACTTCAACTATCCAAACCAGAGCATTGGCAGAATTCATAGCAGAATGGACGCCAACACCAGATGAGGAAATTCCAGAGACGAGCATTCCCGTCAAGGAAGCAAGCAAAGAGTGGCTGATGTACTTCGATGGTGCCTTCTCGCTGCAAGGCGCCGGTGCCGACGTGCTGCTTGTCGCACCCACCGGAGAGCACCTCAAGTACGTAGTCCAGATACACTTTCCCAAGGAGCAAGCAACAAACAATACTGCAGAGTATGAAGGTTTGCTTGCTGGTCTCAGGATCGCAGTGGACCTTGGGATAAAGAAGCTTATTGTCAGGGGTGACTCGCAGCTTGTCGTCCGCCAAGTGAACAAAGATTATCAGAGTCCATTGATGGAAGCCTACGTTGATGAAGTGAGAAAGCTAGAAGAACACTTTGACGGCCTACAAATGGAACATGTTCCAAGAGCTCGTAATGATATTGCCGATGGTTTGTCAAAGTGCGCTGCACTTAAGTTGCTCGTGGAACCAGGGATTTTGTGCTCAAGCTAACTCAGCCAACCGTAACACCATCAACCGGACAGAACAAGAAGAGGAAGTTGATCTCTGGTGACTACTTTCGGCAGAGCTTCCCAAGCCACCGCCAAGAAGGTCCCCAAGATCGACACCAACAGAGTGAGGGGCAGTCTGCTCCGACAAGCCCGTGGATTTGTTCGTTGAAGCGAGCGCTCCCGACAAGTTTTGCTCGGCAAGCTTGCCGGGAACATCAACTCCGCCAAACCGCAGGTTCTTGCCGTAGAAGCTGATGTTCCCGCAGCAGCAGATGTGCCTTTAGTCCTTGTTGTCGAGCCGCAAGCTCCAAAGCATGGGCGCAGCAGATTGTCCGCTTCCTTCGTGACAGAGAACTTCCCGAAGAGCAAGAAGAAGCGGAAAGAGTAGCCCGGCAGTCAAGTATGTACCGGTTTGTCGACAAAGACACCTGCATGCGAGAAGAAGACTCAACGGTGTGAAATTGAAGTGTATTTGCCGGAAGATGGACAAAAGCTATTGGCGAGAGATACATGGAGGCATATGTGGTCACCACATTGGCGCAAGAAGAGCACTTGCCGCAAAGCTTTCCGGCAAGGTTTCTTCGGCCGACAGCCCTCCGGGATGCAACTGCACAAGTAACCAAGTGTGAAGCGTGCAGTTCCATTCCAAACAGATACACCAGCCAGCTCAAGCTCTCCAGACGATCCCTTTATCCTGGCCATTTTCGATGCGGGGCTCGACATCCTCGGCCCCTTCCCCGAAGTTGTCGGGGCTTTGAGTACTTGTACGTCGCAATCGACAAGTTCACAAAGTGGCCGGAAGTGGAAGCAGTGAGGAAGGTGACGGCACAGTCAGCAGTCAAGTTCTTCAGGTCGATTGTTTGCCGTTTCGGAATCCCTATCAGGATCATGCCCGGTCTGCTTTGCTTCTGTTGCTCATCCGAGAAGCAACGGTCAAGCAGAGAGGGCAAATGCTGAAGTGCTGCGCGGGCTCAAGACCAGAACTTTCAACAGGCTGCACAAGTGCGGAAGAAAGCTGGATTGCGAGCTGCCGGTGGTTCTTTGGTCGATCAGACGACGCCAAATCGAGCCACCGCCGACACCTTCGCTCTAGTCTATGGAGCAGAGGCAGTTCTCCGCACGGAACTCGATTATCACGGATCGCCTCGAGTGCTCGCTTATGATGAGCTTGAGCAAGAGCAGCTACGACAAGATGACGCGCTGCTCCTTGAGGAGGATCGTCTTCAGGGCGCTATACGAGTTGCTCGCTACCAGCAAGCTTTTCGTCGCTACCATAGCCACAAAGTTAGTGCCAGAAGCCTTGAGGAAGGCGACCTTGTTCTTCGGCGCGTTCAATCCACCAAGAATTCAAACAAGTTGACGCTGAAGTGGGAAGGCCCTTATCGGGTGAAACGAGTCACTAGGCTCGGGGCTGTCCGCCTTGAGACCGAAGATGGCATTCCGGTGAGCAACTCCTGGAACATTGAGCATCTTCGTAAGTTTTACGCATATGGCGCGGTTGCCGGAACCTGTTCCGGCAACCACCTTTTGTACAAGTCTTGCCGCTGTTGCATGTAATCCTTTGTACAAAGCCGGGCGCAGACCCCGTGCATCAGTAAAGCTCATGTGTTGCGCACTACTTGTCAAATTCATGCTTTCATCATTTTATTGCATGTTTTGGCTAACACTTTGTGCAGCAACCACACCCGGCAAGCAACATCGAGCCGCTGGGCTCCATGACTTTATTTTCTCTCCTTTCTCTTTTCTCGAAGAAAAGAAGGCTCCCTCGCGCACACGTTAACCAGGGGGAAGGAGAAGATAATACTATGGACCAAGCGTTGCTCGAGGAAGTTTCGCCTTATCGAGAAGCAAACGGCAGAAAAGCTAAGTTGCCAAAGTTTGAGCAATCAGTTTTTAAATTTTTAAGTTATCTTCCTCGAACGATAGTACTTTGTATGGAAAACTCAGCGCAGAGGAACCAACTTCATGGCTAGTCGCGCCCTTACTTTGTTTCGAGTCCGCTCAACAACTTAAGTGAGCTGCAGCTAGTCGCGACAAGGTTGCTTGTTGGAGGCGGCACCGCCGAAGTGTGGCCGACGTTCCGCACTCAGCGCTCGCGGCAAAGGTGCCTGCACCGACAAGTTCCCTAAATGCGTAGGGCAGAAACGTACAAAGGAAGGAATCAAGTAGAGGAAATAACATTGCAATCATCGCCTAAGATAGAGTATATTACAAAGTAGCTTGTCGCGGATCTAATAAATTGTTCTAAACATGATCAGCAGCGACAAGGGAAAGATAAAATTGGCGGCCTAGTCCACGCGGTCGCCATCAATCCGCTTGATCTCGTTCACCTTGTCCACAATGGGTGCGACAAGGGCTTTGAGCGCCACCACGTCGGCATCTGGCGGCAAGGATCTGAGGACGCCGTTGAGGTTGAGGCCTGGATTGTGGAAGGCCACCTTCATCAACACCTTCTCGAGGGCTCCTGCACAGATCTGGCGCGACTCTTTGGCCAGCTGCTTTGGGACCTCTTCCCGGAGTCGCTGGAGGCCCGGCCAACACGCCCTTGAAGAATAAGCTAAGCTTGGCGCTGGGTTGGAGATGCTCGTCGGAGGAGTATGCAAGATCCACCATCCCGACTCCATCAGCTCGTTAGGATGTCGGCAAGAAGATCCATAAGACCTTCGGTCCAATGCTCCACACTCTCCCTCAAGGCACTCTGGTGGCAACAAAGATCCGCCAGCAGCTCCTCTTTGGCCTTGATCGTCTCCAACAGGCCCACCTCCCGCCTCCTTGGCGCCGTCCAATGTCTGCAGAGTGGTCACCTTCGTGAAGATCTGCCTTGGAATCCTTGGCGGCGCCGAGCTCCTTGCTCCTATCAGCGAGACGGCCTCAGAGCTTCGCCAAGAGTGTAGGCGTCCTTCTTGCGCTCGTGCTTGAGCGCGGCAAGCTCCTCGCCGCTCTTCTGGAGACTGGCCTCCAGCTGCGCCACCTTCGTCTTCAACTCTTCCTTGGCGGCCTCGGCGGCTGCAGCAGCATCCTTCGCTTCCTTAAGCGCCCCACCAAGTGACTCCTCGCGCGCGACAAGCTCTTCCTCGTGGCTGTCCAGGTTGACCTTCACGCGCCCGGCTCGCTTCCTGCGCGGACAGCTTCTCGGCGGCAAGCCGCTCTTCCTCCTCACCGCGGCCTTCTCGAGGATGAAGGCCGTGCGCTCTTCAGTAGTAGCGCCCGCTTCCGCTTATGTTCCGGAGAGCTTCTTGGTTGGCGCCCGGAGCTCTTGCAGCGCCGCCATATCTGCTCCTGCCCTCGCGACAAGTGCTTCCCGGGACTCCAACTTGGCTTGTCGGGCGCGGTAGAGCGACAGCAGCTTCTTCAGCAACTGCTCCTCCTCAGACTCGCCGCTGCTGCTGCTTGGCGCGTCCACAGCGTCGGCCAATGAGGCGAGCAGCTCGCCATCGAAGGTCTCTCCTTCGACCGGGCGCCTGAGCTCGACTCCTGGGTAGTTTGATGAAGACGCCCGTCGCCGGCCTTCAAGTAGGCGCTGGGGCTCGAGCTCGACGCTGCAGCTGCAATGGCGGCGAAGTCGTGATCGGTGTAGCGCTGGCGCTCCTGCGGCCCAGGGCCGTCGGTGCGATCGCGGAACCCCTCGCCCGGCTTCTGCGGCGGCAGCCTCGGTGGCCACCTCGCCGGCAGGTTCATCAGCGCCGGCCTCTTCTTCCACGACGGCGGCTTCGTCAGTGTTGCCGCGCGCATCCTCCTCACCGGCGACCTCGATCTCCATCGGCTCTGCGCCAGACAAAGAAAGAACAGTCAAGCAAATGTTCAAAAAGAAAACAGAAGAAAACAAGCCCAAGGGAAATTTTCGTGCAAGAGGGTTACCTGCAATGGGACTGCAGCCATGGTCTCGACCACTGGAGGATCACTGGTGCTGTCCCTTGCCGGAGTAGCCTCCCTTGTCGGAGGACACTCCCTTGCCGGAGAATCCTCCCTTGGCGGCGTAGTCGCAGCAGATGGAATCTCGGGGGCGGCTTCCGGGCCCTCCTGATGAGGCTGCTCTGCTCCTACACAAACCAACAGTCAGATATCAATGAAGAAGGAGCACCCATGCACACCTAACAGTAAGGAGAAAACCGCATACTTACCCTGGGGGCTGTGCTGGGGGGCTGCTCTGAGGAAAGGTTGCCGGGTCCGGCAAGGGGGTCTCAGACGCATCCCCTGTTGCCACGGGTGGATCGTCCTCAACGACAACCACCGGGGTCTTGGCTCTCTTCGATGCTCTCTGGGCCAGCGTCCTGAAAAGGAAAGAGTTCAGAACGAATAAAATCAGATTCAAGATGAAGCAACAAAATTGAAGAAATACAAGCAAAATAATGAAGCTAACTCTACTTCTTCCCCTCGGAGCTGAGCGGAGAAATCAAACTCCGCTCGCCTCCGGCGACGAGGCGAAGGAGTGGGCTCTCTTGGCCGCTTGGCGGAGGCGTCGGCGGTGGCCTGGGAGGATTCAGCCCCAGTTGTCGCAGCAGCGTGGGGTGCTCCCGCGGCAACATCGCTTGCCGCGGTAGAGCGCGTCGCGCGGCGCTGCGGCTGTGGTCCCATCTGCCGCCCCGTCTCGTCTCCGGCCTTGCGGAGACGCCTCTTTAAGCGGAGCCGGGCTCCGTTGCGGCAAGCCACCGGGTGAGTGGGGAAGAAGCGCCCTCGGCTGGTCCGCTCGACTTCAAGGCGTCGGGCTCGGCAAGCTCTTCCTCACCGGGCGAAGCTCCTTCGCTCGGCAAGGCTTGCCGCCTTTGCTGCGTCTGCCTCCTCCACGGTGTACCCGAAGACGCCAGCGGCGGCAGCTGCTGCCGCCTCCTCCAACCTTGTGGCGATGCGGCGCCATCTCTTCGTTGGTGGTGTCGCGGGTGAGCCTCTTCTGCTCGTCGGAGCGGATCGACACTTCTTCCAGGCTGTCGAAGAACTGCTGCACGATGTCGTCGGAAGGCTCTTGCCAGGTTGGAACGATCCCATGGGAATCGCACAATTGCATCATGGCGCGGATGCGGTCGAGCGCAGAGTTGTTGCACAATGGGACGACCCCCCTCGGCAACCTAAACCACTCGGGGTGATCGGGGTCATTCTTGAACAGCTCTAGCAGCATCGCATCCAACTCCAAGACGGTGAAATTCCAATTGAGACCCGGGCGCAGCCTCATGATGTCTGCCGCATTTTGGAACTCCCAAGTAGGCCTCCTCCTCTCCTGCAAGGGAGCGATGCGGCGGCGAAGGAAATCTGCGCCAACTGCGCCTATGGTTAGTCCGGCAAGCCTGAGGCGCAAAATCCGGGTCACGGCTATCTTCGACCTAGCATCCTCCGGCGCCAAGTTGCTCCAATCGTTGCCGCGCACTATTGGGGTTTGGCGCACAGCAGTGAAGGGTTGCGGGTTCTCCTCTACGACCCAACACCAGTTGGCTCTCCACTCCTCCCACTTGCTGCGAACTCTCCTTCCAGATAGGCCTCCTTCTTGCCGACCCTGGAGACCCAAGCAATCCCTCCGGCAAGCGGCTCCCCTCTCTCTACGCGGGGCATGAAGAAGTGGCGGAAGAGGGCTACGTTGGGGTGGATCCCGACAAAGTTTTCGCAAAGGTGTGCGAAAAACTGCCATGGTCAGAATGGCGTTGGGGGTGAAATCAAGGAGACGGAACCCGTATGTGTTCATAATGTCACAAAAGAATTCGGAAGAGGGCGGGCAGAGCCCGCAATAGAAGAAAAGGGCAAAGAAAGGATACCCAGTTGGGGCTAATTCCGACGCGGTGGCGGGGAGTACCTTCATGCGCGGATGCACGCGTCTCCGTCGACCAGAAGAGGTCGAAGCCCTCCCTCAGCTCCTTTGGCGCCGAAATGGGGAGAAGATGGCCCGCTCCTTGCCTGGCAGCCCAGCCGCTGCGCCTCGGACGACTTCACGCCTTTCCCCTTGTCGGCTTTCGGAGCCATGGCGGAGGCGGTGGAGGAGGTCGACGGCGTTGAGTGTGCTGGTGGCGAAAGGGGGTGGAGCGCTGCTCTCTTCAAGACCGGAGAAGAAGGGGGGAGCGGCGGTGGTTTTCAGGACAAGACAGCAATGGCGAGGTGGGCGGCCTGCCCCTATTTCCTCGTTTATAAGGAGGGAGAGGGGGCGGACGTTCCGCTTTTCCTAATAAAGAACCCTCCATGACCTCGCCCACGATCTCTCACACGACGCCACGTTCGTTGCGTGCCGTTAGTGGGGCACGTGGTGGGTCCGGGACAAGTAACTGCGTGATCAAGGCCGCGTGTGACCGTGCACTGTTTTGGGCCTGGCCCAACAACACTCGGCACCGTGTGTGGCCTAGGCCCGGGGGCTCCTGTCGGTGTACCAGAGTAGGGGTACCCTAGTATCCCGAACTTCGCACGCAGACGATTCTTGACACCATGCGGCAGGCTTGCCTGGTCACCGCCAAGATCCTCCGTGGCTCCTTTGGAGCCATTCAAGAACAAAGTGTTTAACCAAGAAGACAAGGCCCCGGCAAGAGGAGCTTGCCGGGAAGGCCACTCAAGGCACGCAGAAGACAGAACCCCGGCAAGAGGAGCTTGCCAGGAAGGCTCGGAGAGCGACAAGCCTCCAAGCGCGACAAGGATTCAGCCGCGGCAAGGCACTTGCCGCGGCAGGCAACCTCTATTCATCTCCGCTCTAGCTCATCCATCAACGTGTCGCCATGAGACCATTCCATGCGCGCGTGTCAAGAGGCTGTGCAGCCAGCGGAGAGCAGCGATAAGCGGCGCTGACAAGCTTGCCATCGTGGCGAGCGGTGGCGCACTGACGGTCTCTGTTGCCTTTGTTTAGGCGACAGACGGGCATTTAATGCTTTTGTCCCTTGCCGTCGTGGTTAGGTAGAGAACAACGTACCTTTGTACAAGTAGGTGTACCAACTACTGTTTTTCCATTTGTACCCTCATCTACGTTGCCACCTGTCGGAGCCCCTTTGTGCATATAAAAGGAGGCCCATGCGCAACATAGAGGGGGTTCGACACATTCGAGACCAGAGACACTCACGCTAGGTTTTGTAGCTCTCATCGCTCCCTAGCAAAAACACAATACAATCAGACAAGCAGCAGTAGGAGTGTTATCTCTCCGGAGAGCTCCGAAGCTGGGTAAACTGCTCGTGTGCTTCGCCTCGATCCGCTCTTCGTGCGATCTCCGCCCCCCTCCGAACCACAAGGGTCCTGGTCCGCCAGCCCCATAGGTGTTCGTGGGTCCGACCAGCCTCCCCGACATCTGTCCATCCATGAACTGGTAGAAAGTCTTGACTAGGATGTAGTTGTTTTTGCTCGTCCCTGCACTGCAATCAGGAAGTAAAACGTACGAATCAACTTCTTTTAGATTGCATTGGTCATTCTACCTAGTTACTACCAATGTAGGAATACCTGGAATACAGGTGGTTAGACGACGGCAGCTAGAAATAGCCATCTCATTTTGTTCAGTTCTACTAAAACCGAGGCATGTACTTTTGATTGCGCAGACAGAAACAATATGGAGAAATACATCCCAGTTTGCGCAAATATGAAATACGGTTATTTAAATAGTGACAGTTATTTGCAGTGGCATATGATTAACAACAACATCTATTGTGTTATAATTGACACTACATTGACAGTATGAAAGTTCCCTTAAGTAAGAAGTAGCATCACATCACATCAACATTCTCACTAGATTAACATGCAGAACAATAGCATTAGTATTACTATCATGAGAGTAGCACATGGTCAGTAAATGTGCAATCAAATTTGTGCAGTTCCACTGGGATGAAGCAATGTTAGCGGTGTGAGATTTAAGTGTAATTGCAAAAACACAATTCATGGGAAATAAAACAAGACGGAAGCACTTCATAAATGGTGGTAGCATTGCTTCAATTTATCGACGGAACTAGACCATTACTTAATAGTGACATTAGGTGGCATTGCTTAAATTTTCGACGGCACTAGATCATTACGTAATAGTGACATTAGGTGGAATTGCTTAATGCTTCATGTGATTTAACATTAACAGTAGTGATATAGGCGTAGGGACAACAGGGGCATAAAGTGGTGAGGCAGATGTGGTTGTCGAGAGCAGCAAACACTCAGGCAGCATGTCTGCATTTGTCTCATTTTTTATCTCCTCAGCGACATTTTCCTTTGTGAGCACGGGAAATCTAGACCTTCTCGTTCTCATTTGCGTTGTCCCCCAATACCCCTCACTTTCTTTCCTTTTTTGAACAAGAGACAGGTCCACTTCCCCCACCCTTCGTCATCCACCACGCTTTCTTCACCTTTTCAACCAAGAGACCGATTGGGTAGCCAGTATCTACTACTTTCCCCTGTTTCCTCTTAGAACCAAGTCCTAGATTCATGCTACAACTTCCCCACTTTCTTCCCTATTTAAACCAACTCTTAGATTCGGCTGTATGAACTAGCTTTACCTCTAATAATAGTAAAAGTCTAGGTGGCTTTGGAATAGCTGACGGAAGTAGAAAAAGACCCACACGCAGCCACGTGGGGAGCTGGGGTAGTAGAGCAAGGCAGGTTTCGAAGGAATATATACCTGAGGGTCGTCGGGATGTGGCAAAATGGCGCCGGGAGGCCGCATCTTGGCTAGAATACCGAAGGGACGAAGAAGGAGTCGCAGGCCCTCCCGAGTCGGCCCTATCTCAGAGAGAACGGCATGACCGCCGATCGGGATGCGCGGGCAGCTATTGGTCTCCTCCCTCGCCATCGACGACCGCATGAACGATGCAACTACACCCCTGCCCCGGCCGAGGTGGTCTGGCCGGATTTGTGACCAGCTGTGAGCAGAGAGAGTGTGGCCACCTATGTCTTGCTTAGATTTGGAGAGCATGAGAGAGTGAAAGAGAGGAACCCTAGTAAAGCAAGCGCCGAGGCTCCTACTTATATATATAGTAGAGTGATTTTGTTGTAGCAACCGTTATTAAATTGAATACACGCGAACCACTATTTTCATTTAAAGTTCAAGTTAAAATAAAACTCGATCATTAACGTGCCACCGCAGGTCGCACTATCAAATTACCGGTCCTGGACGCACTATGTACTGTATCATTCACGTGCGGTCCCCGACCCTCCATCAAGTTGAAAACTAGACTATTCAAAATTTCAATTGGGATGCCTATTTGTAAAAAAATGTGATCCTAGCTTCAAAAAAATGCGCTCCTACGTGTACCCTCGAGTGGGTGTGAGAGAACTAGTGCGTGCATGCACCTCTTCTCTTCGTGAGAGTACAATATACTACACCCAAAGAACGTTCGCCACAAGAGTAATAGTGTAAGTGTGTGACGTGTGAGTTTAAAAGGTGCGCGACGTCTTTTATTTTTTAGAAGTTCTAAGGGTAGGGTGTGAAGAGCATATATGTGTGTGACGTCGACCTACAGATAGACGGTGGGTGCGAGAGGACTCGGGAGAGTCATGACTCGTGAGGGTGCATGCGTGCGTGAGAGAGAGGGGGCACATGTCAATGCAATGCATGTGTCCGTAAATCATATCTGAGAAACGTTCGCCATAAGCCGTTTCCTGACGAACGCCGTAAAACCGTTAGATCTGCATTCAGCAGAGTCAGTTTTTCCATGGCATTTAACAGAACAACCACTCCTTCGACACACAAATCTTCACGTGAGTGTTACCAACTGCCGTATACTCCTCCCTCCGTTCCAAAATGTAGTGCATATAGCTTTATTGAAAATTTGAACCTCACAAACTTTTACCGAGTTTTCGTAAACCAAAATGCACATATAGAATACCCAGTATATATCATTTCATTCATCTTTGAGAGGGAACTATAAAGAAGAAAGAACGTCGTATCACCTGCAGCAATTTCAACCATCCTTTGGTGTGGAGGAATATCATATGAACTCTATATGATATGATTTTTATAGGATTTTTTCCTTTAGAGCCAATTGTTTCATAGGAATAGATTCATATACTCCACATTTCAAAGGAAAATAAACATGATATCATTTTTATAGCTTTAGATCCACTTGGTTCATATGAATGGATTCCTGTAGTCCCACAATTTTAAAGGATAATAAACATTAGCATATATCCAATAGAAAAGTACCTATTATGTGAACCAAATGACATCTCTTTTCTAATCCCTCCTCATAGGAATTGAGATACATGTCATCTCTAGACTCAATAGAAAAGTTCCTATGATGTGAACCAAATGACATCTCTTTTCCAATCCCTACTCATAGGAATTGAGATACATGTCATCTCTTTCCCTACAACTTCCATATATACATCTTCTATTCCTAAATTGCTAGTACAACCCACTAGTAGCTTTTTTCCTGGACATGCAACTATGGCACATGAACACGTCATGCATGCAAGTCATAAATCACATTGTTTTTGTACACTATGCATGCAAGCACCGCATCATCAATTCGTGCATGTTACTCATAAGTTATTTCTTGCATTAGATTTTGTATTGACAATGTATGTGTTGGTCATGTGCACACATATGTAGTTCACATGTCATTCTTTTAACTGCAATTCGTTTTTTCTGTTTGCTGCTCCAAACTGTAATTTGGTGCATCACACGTGGAACAAGATGGTGGATGAGCCACGTGTCGGCCAAAGGGGTCATGTTAAGTGTGTTGCCATTTCATGTGTGGACTGACCCTACCGCTTGGTTTTGCTCCTTGGTGAATCCCGGCTATATTGATCTAAAAAGATACTACTCCCTCTGTCTCGGTTTATAGGGCACGCACGTACACTGGTACGCGTCGGTGCTATACAAATGGTTTTTAAACCCTTTCTGTGACGACATTTGGAACTGTCACCAAGTGAGTGTGGGCAATAGGGGGGTCCTTCCGACACGACCCAGAAACCATCGGGGATAGGCCCTCTTGGCACACAGGCTGGGGAAAATGAGCTCTTGTGCGATCGGGCAAGGCATCGAAAACCAATTATTTCTGTTCGTATGTACATCCTAGACGGTGAATCCCAGAGAAACATTTATGTTCTTATGTATATCACACACAGTCAATCCAAGGAATACGTTTTTGTTCTTATGTACATCCCACATAGTCAATCCAGGGAAAAATTTCCATTCGTATGTATATCACACACAGTCAATCCAAGGAATACGTTTTCATTCTTATGCACATCCCACACAGTCAATCCAGGTAAGACGTTTCCGTTCATATGTACATCCCACACAGTTTTATGTATAGGCTCGTGTGTGAAAGGTGTAACTATCACACACGCTCTGCCTTGGTTAACTGTTTGCTTTTATCAACTACATCACGCATGATTTGATGAAGAAAATTGTGTGGCATTGGGCAATCCATCACAAGCGCTTTTACTGCCACAACCGTTTGCAAAGTTCCATGATCGTATGCTCTCTTTTTACATCGCACACATTCTTTTCTTTCTAACCATGTGCACACTATTTTATTATTTCCTGTATATTTTTATTTTTGCCTGTATTTTAATATTCGAATTGGAAATTTTGAAATATGAAACGTGCAATTCAAATTCTCAGCACAATGGTTCAACAACGAATCCATAAATAAAATTTCTAGTACAATATGTTCAGTAATTAGAGGACTAGACAACAATTAACTATGATGAACCACAATATTTAAAGGCGATAAAGGTGAAGAGACAAGTGTAAATCATTTTGACTGCCGATGGTGTTGAAGAAGCGGAATGCCCATAATGTGCCTTCCTGCATGCCCTAGGCACGAACCAGTTTTGTCCAACCCCTTGTGACGATCGCCCGCCCATCCTTCACCGCCTTCAGGAAGACTTCTAGAGCATTATCATGGTAGCATGAATTATATAGTTTAACCTTAGTTGCCTCGACTCCGGTCATGTAGTTTGCAAGGTAATCATTAGTAAATAGCTTCGGAAACCACTCAAAAGAGAAAAATATCAGATACTGAGGTCTAATAGAGTAACTTGTTGTGGGCAGGGGGAAAAGGCAACACATTACTTACCATCCTAAAGTTCACTGTTGTCTTGGACAATGTGTAAATAAAGAGTTTAACTCCAATCGCCCGTTTCTTTCGCCTAACAATCTTTCTTAGTTTCCTCACTTGACGCTTGTTCATGAATATCTCATTGCCCCATACACAAAAGGGATTGAAGCGTGGATCAGTACTGCTCATATATGTACCTAGAAGCAACCAGTAAATGTTAGAAGCTAAACTGAGATTACTAAAATGATATAAAATACAACTACATATGTTCCTAAGTACAAGTATTTTTTTTAGAGATTTCAATATGAACTACATATGGATGTATATAGAATTATAGATATAGTTTAGGTTAGAATCTAGATTCACTCATTTTGCTACTTATGTAGTCTATATTGGAATCTCTAAAAATACTTATATTTAGGAATAGATGGTGTATAAGACATGGGATGCAGCTAACCTCGATGGCAAACAACAGCATCGCCCATTGTAGCCCTATGTAAGTACATGGAAAGCCAATGTTAACTACAATAGGGTTAAATCCACAAAAAATATCAAATGGTAATAAAATGGCAGCATATGTAGTGATATCTTCATTGCGAAAGAGTAGCACGGTAGAAAAGGGACGAATTAAAAAATGGATACAACTGTTAATTGCAACAGGCTTAACAGCATCCTAATTCATGTTTTGTAAGTGTAGCCATTGAAATACAACTCTTTAAAAATGGATACAACTGTTAATTGCAACAGGCTTAATGGGCATTGAAAACAGTACTGATAAAAATGCAATTGGCAGAGTTAAACATCACAAGGCAGGTGCTCCCAGAGCAGATAATGGCTCAGTTGTCTATAAAAAGGTAGGGAAAATAGCTAAAACGTGTTAGGCATGTTTACTACAACATGCTTAATACATCGTTCGTACAAAACATAGCCATTAATTGCAACTGGTATTGGTAAGATTGAACTGGTGAGTACATACTTGGTAAGTCACGAGAGGTAGTTCTTTGGGGCACTTCATCTTGGCGAGCCCGCTCAAAGTCGTGGCAGAGAAGCTGTTCCTCCGGGTCGAAGCATAGATCAGTGCCACTGGCATGTGTACCTACAGGCAACCAGTAAATAGTAGAAGTGAAACTGCAATTGCACAAATGATGTGAAATACTGTAAGACAAGGGATGCAGCTAACCTTGACGGCAAACAACAACATCGGCCGTTATGACCTTGCGTAAGTACATGGACAAGCATGTTAAGTACAACAGGGGTAGCATTCACCAAAAATAGCAAATGGGCAACATCTCTAGTATATCTTCATTGCAGAGAGTAGCATGGTAGCAAAGGGACAGATCAAAAAATGGATACAACTATTAATTGCAACAGGCTTAACAGCATCCTAAGTCATGTTTTGTAAGTTTGTAGCCATTGAAATACAACTCTTTAAAAATGGATTCAACTGTTAATTGCAACGGGCTTAATAGCCATTGAAACCAAGATCTTGATAAAAATGCAATTGGCATAGTTAAACATCGGAAGGCGAGTCTTTGCCGGAGCAGAGAATGGCCCAGATGTCTATAAAAAGGTAGGGAAAGTAGCTAAAACGTGTTAGGCATGTTTACTACAACATGCTTAATACATCGACCGTACAGAACATAGCCATTAATTGCAACTGGTATTGGCAAGATTGAACTGGTGAGTACATACTTGGTAAGTCCTGAGAGGTAGTTGCTGGGGCACTTCATCTTGGCCAGAGCCCACCAAAAGTCAGCGGCGACGGAGGCGAGCTGTTCCTCCAGGTCGAAGCATGGATCAGTGCCACTGACATGTGTACCTACAGGTAACTAGTAAATGGTAGAAGTTAAATTGTAATTTCACAAATGATGTGAAATGGTGTAAGACATGGGATGCAGCTAACCTCGACGGCAAACAACAGCATCGGCCATTATGACCCTGCGTAAGTACATATATAGGCATGTTAAGTATAACAGGGTTAGCATCCAGTAAAAATAGCAAATGGGCAGCAACTCTAGTGATATCCTGAGTCATGTATTGTAAGTTTGTTGCTGGTATTGGTGAAATTCAGCTGGACACAGTAATATTTGAACTCACACAGTGTGCAGTACTGAAATAAACAAGGCACGAACATGCTTAATACATCAGCCATACAAATCATAGCCGTTGCAAGTCGTATTGGTAAGATTTAGCTGGTCATATCTTACCTGTTAAGTCCTGGGGGGTAGTCGCTGGGGCACTTCATCTAGGCCAGAGCCTGCACCATGTCGTCGGCGGCGGAGGCGAGGTGTTCCTCTGGGTCAACGCGCATAGCGGCCATCGCGCCAAGGACCGCCATCAGCTCCTGGTTGTGGGGATTTGGAGGCATGAGGATGTTTCGTAGGCGCCATTTAAGCAATCAGGCCGGGGCCGTGATAGAGATTGGTGGGTTACCTGACTGGATCTGAGCAGAACGTAGATGTGGTTGAAGCTGTGGTTGCGGCGGCGGCGGTTTGGGATGCCGGTAGGGGAGGCGTGGGGGGCGGGGGGATACTGAGGAAATTTGATGGGTGAGGATGTGGTTGGAGGAATAAATTCTGAAATCGCGCGCCTAATGAAAATTTCGCTGCGAAACTTGAAACTTGGGCGGGGGAAGCACACAAGGCAGACGAACCACGTAAAAATACTCGTGTGCGAGAAAACATAAATTGGCAGATCCCGTCTCCAAAAAACTGTACACGTGTAATTGATATTTGTTCGTTCAATGGTACGCCTAGTTTATTAGGAAACATCGCACAGGTAACTGACTTATGGATAATTAACGCAAAAAAATGCAGACGGGTATGGCATAGAAATCGTGTGTTTTGTGATCTTTTAATGATTAATGCAGAAAACGCACACGAGCACACATGCTAATCAACGCTCAAAGCCCTCAAAGGATTCTCTTACCGAAATTGTACGTTAATACTATAAACATAAAGTACTACTGGTAATTTTTTCTCTAATACTACATACTTAAACTACTTCTCACATGATGCCATCGGGGCATGCTGGCCAGACGCCGGCTTCTCCTTCCAGGCCTTGTAGGCGGCAGCCCACCAGCTTCGATCTCCACCAAGCTCTCCTCACCATGGCGTGCGGCCTCTTCTTTCTTGTGGCGGCGGGACTCTCTTTTCTTGACTGCTTTTTGCTTTTCCCGCTCCTTTTGTGTGGCTTTGGCCGCCTCTAGATCCACCAGCCATTCGGCCATGGTAGCCTCAAAGTCCACCCATGTAATTGTGTGGCCGCTCGAAATGATGAACTCGGCGCGGCGAGATGCCATCGCTTCCTTACCATGTGTGCGTTCACGGGCGGTGAGGAACGCAGCGCGGCGGGATGCCGTCACTTCCTTACCAGTTACTGTGCATCGCGGTGCCATGGAGGACGCCTGGAGAGAGCTCTGGGACGGAGGGGCCGGGCAGCCGTACAGTGCGGTGGTATTCAAGAGCTCAAGGACAAACGACAACAGAATTTTGGCTTCCCTTACAATTTTTCTTGTTCAATATGGCACACGGTTCAGCTCCATCGCTTCCGGAAACATGTGCGCTGGGCCTATTGTGTGTTGCGTTATGATTGGCCGGAACCCCAGCCACGCGGATCGTGCGTGTGCACCGTAGGATGCGCCGTGAACGAACGGCAATCCAGGTCCCTCACATCACACCTATGCAGTTGTAGCTGGATTGGATTTAGATGCGCTAAATGCCTAGAAAATGCACATAATCCCCTAAATATGGTAAATGAGCCCGGGAAAATGCCAAATTTGAACACGGTGATTTGCAGGGTGTATGTTCGTCGTAGAAAAAAAACTCCAGGGCAAAGAATGAAGAAAAATTGGATTCCCCTTCAATCTTGGTGATTTCCCTCTCGAAAGCATGGACCTTCTTTGGTGATGGTTTGATTTATGAAGGCCGTGCATGGCGACATAAGCCAAACCTTCTCAATTTTTTACGATGGCATGGTGAGGTCATACCATGGAACACCATACCAGGCATCATGTTTTTCAAGCATTTATTTCATTTTATCTATAGTTGAAAACCCAATAAACAAACATTTGTGGTTGACTATTGCCACACATTTCATTGAAATATCTGGTCATTCCTTGTAAAAGGCATGAGAATTTACTAAATAGCACGAGCATGGTTTTCCACGCCGTTCTTGTGCACCCTTTCATGCACCAATTGTTTGAACTTGCATTATGTGCATTAATGCCTAAGAAATGCACATAATCCCCTAAATATGGTAAATGAACCCAGAAAAGTGCCAAGTTTGAACACGGTGATTTACAGGGTGTATGTTCATCATAGAAAAAAAAACTCATGAACAAAGGACAAAGGAAATTTGGATCCCCCTTCAATCTTGGTGATTTCCCCCTCGAAACCATGAAACTTCCTCGGTGATGGTTCGATTTATGAAAGGCGTGCATCATGACATAAGGAAAACATTCTCCAATTTTTACCAGGGCACGGTGAGGCCATACCATTGCACCATGCCAAGCGTCATGTTTTCCAACCATGCATTTCATTTTTTGTATAGTTGTTAACCCAGTAAACGAAGCGTTTATGGTTGACTATTGCCACACATTTCCCTCAAATTTCTGCCCATTCCTTGTAAAAGGCATGAGAATGTACTAAATAACACAAGCATGGTTTTCGAGACCGTTCTTGTGCACCTTTTCATGCACCGATTGTTCAAATTTGACTTATGTGCATTAATGCCTAGAAAATGCACATAATCCCATAAATATTGTAAATGAGCCCGAAAAAATGTCAAATTTGAACACGTTGCATTTGAGGCGGTATGTTGATCGTTGGAAAAAAATTGAATGACAAACTAGGGCGGAAATTTGGATTCCCCTTCTATCTTGGTGATTTCCCTCTCGAAAGCATGGAACTTCCTCGGTGATGGTTCAATTTATGAAGGGTGTGCATGACGACATAAGCCAAACCTTCTTAAATTTTTACCAGGGCATGGTGAGGTCATACCATGGCACCATGCCAGGCGTCATGTTTTTCAAGCATTTATTTCATTTTTTCTATAGTTGCAAACCCAATAAACAAACATTTGGGTTTGACTATTGCCACACATTTCATCGAAATATCTGTCCATTCCTTGTAAAAATGAAAGAGAATTTACTAAATGGCATGAGCATGGTTTTCCAGGCCATTCTTGTGCACCCATTCATGCACCGATTGTTTGAACTTGAATTGTGTGAACTAATGCCTAGGAAATGCACATAATCCCCTAAATATGGCAAATGAACCCGGAAAAGTGCCAAATTTGAACACGCTGATTTGCAGGGTGTATGTTCATCATAGAAAAAACTCATGGACAAAGGGCAAAGGAAATTTGGACCCCCCTTCAATCTTGGTGATTTCCCCCTCGAAACCATGAAACTTCCTTGGTGATGGTTCGATTTATGAAAGGCGTGCATGATGACATAAGGAAACCATTCTCAAAGTTTTACCAGGGCACGGTGAGGCCATACCATGGCACCACACCAGGCGTCATGTTTTCCAAGCATGTATTTCATTTTTGTATAGTTGTTAACCTAGTAAACGACGCATTTATGGTTGACTATTGCCACACATTTCCTTCAAATATCTGCCCATTCCTTGTAAAAGGCATGAGAATGTACTAAATAGCACGAGCATGGTTTTCCAGACCGTTCTTGTGCACCTTTTCATGCACCAATTGTTCGAATTTGAATTATGTGCATAATTAATGCCTAGAAAATGCACATAATCCCTAAATATGGTAAATGAGCCCGGAAAAATGTCAAATTTTAACACGTTGCATTTGAGGCATTATGTTAATAGTTGGAAAAAAACTGAATCACAAACTAGGACGGAAAATCTGGATTCCCCTTCAATCTTGGTGATTTCCCTCTCGATAGCATTGAACTTCCTCGGTGATGGTTCGATTTATGAAGGGCGTGCATGACGACATAAATCAAACCTTCTCAGTGTCGGGGCAGGCTGATCTGGCCCACGAACACCTATGGGGCCGGTGGACCGAGCCCCTTTCGATTTATGGGAGCGGAGGTCGCACGAAGAGCAGATCGAGGCGAAGCACGCGAGAGGTTTACCCAGCTTCGGAGCTCTCCGGAGAGATAACACTCCTACTGTTGCATGTATGATTTGTATTGTGTTCTTGCTAGGGAGCGCTGAGAGCTATAGTATACTCCAGCTGCTAACAAGACCTAGCGTGAGAGTGTTCGAACCCCTCTCTACGTTGCGCATGGGCCTCCTTTTATATGCACAAAGGGGCTCCGGCGGTGGCAACGTAGATGGGGGTACAAATGGAAAAACAGTGGTTGGTACACCTACTTATGCGATTATGCGATGTAATATATCTAACCCTGACGGCAGGGGACAAAGGCATTAAATGCCCATCTTGTCGCCCTAACAGTGCAAACAGGGACCGTCAGGGGGCGCCACCGTCCGCCACGATGGCAAACTTGCCAGCGCCGCTTGCCACCTCGCACCGCTGGCTGCACAGCCTCTCGCCACGCGCGCCTGGAAAGGCCCTAGGGCGACACGTTAGTGAATGCGCTGGAGCGTAGGTACAGAGAGGTGGTCAGCCGTGGCTGCCGCGGTTGTTATCTTGTCGCGCCCGGAAGCTTGTCGCTCACCGGGCCTTCCCGGCAAGCTCCTCTTGCCGGGGCCTTGTCTTGTAGGTGCCTGAGGTGGCCTTCTCGGCAAGCTCCTCTTGCCGGGGCCTCGTCTACTAAGTGCCTTGGATGACCTTCCCGGCAAGCTCCTCTTGCTGGGGTCTTGCCTCCCTGGCTTGAATACTTTGTTCTTGAATGGCTCCAAAGGAACCACGGAGGACCTTGGCGGTCACCCGGTAAGCCTTGCCGCGGAGGGCTGCAACTGCCCGTGCACAAGTTCGGGATACTAGGGTACCCCTACTCTAGTACACCGACACTCAGCTTTTAACCAGTGCATGGTGAGTCCATACCATGGCACCATGCCAGGCATCCTGTTTTTCAAGCACGTATTTGATTGTTCTATAGTTGATAACCCAGTAAATGACGCGTTTGTGGTTGACTATTGCCACGCATTCCCTTGAAATCTCTGCCCATTCCTTGTAAAAGGCTTGATAATTTACCAAATACCTCGAATATGGTTTTTTCAGACCGTTCTTGTGCACCTTAGCGAAATATTCACTCATCTCTTATCGCAGTCCATCCATCCCTGTTAATCAACCGGCAGAAATCACCGTGGAATCATTTTTGTTCTAGCTGATTCTTAGGTGTTCATTCATGTGTCCACAGTGCGAGCACAAATCGAACAAGTGTGGTCACGGCCAGTTGGAAACGAAGTTCTATCTCACCATTCCGGATGACTTTAGGGAGCGCTCGGTATGTTCAAACTCAACCTACATGGTCGGCATGGCCTAAATTTTTGAACATATACCGTATGTTGCTACATTATCTATATATTTGTATCAAATCTTTGTTACATTATCTATTTTTAATTATATATTTTTGTACTTTGCTTTCATCTATATATTGATCTGTTCGATAAGTTACTCCCATATTTGCATCTTGCTCTGTTATTTCAGTATATCTAATTTATGATCTTAATTTTCATTTCAACCAGTACATCCCTTGCTTTGCAAGAACAGGAGTACAAGGAAATCTTGGGCTTTACTTTGTTGATGACTCCCAAGATGTCATATTGACAATGCATCATGGATTTACAATGACGGTTAGCGTAAAACTTGATAAAGATGGTCACTCCTATTCTAATGCGGACCTTTGGAGAAAAATGTCTAAGCGTTATGAACTGAAAGCTGGCAATAAAATTCTAGTGTGTGCACCACAGCCTGGTCTAATTAACATGGATGTTTACTTCCCCAACGTCATCAGTCGATCAAAGTCTGATCGAGGTTAGTGTCCTTTCAACTTTCTCCATGTTGTCATATTAATTAGCAAAATCGGGGTATTTGTTCTGACTAATTGATCACTATTTAAGCAACCAATTGTGATTTCATATCTGACTCCATTCCTAGGTAGTAACAAATTCTATTTACCAATTTATGCGCACTATATATTCTTCTGCCATGTTTTGAATAAATAATACCTTTCCACCTTTTAAGCAGGACATGTTGGATGCATAGTGAATGATCTGTATGTTACTAAGCGTACCAAATTTCCTTTGGAAGGACTTGAAGCATGTCATAAACTTTGTTGATAATCTGACAGAGATAGCACAGCGTATGAACGCTGGATTTTGGATGGGATTAATTAGACCTATGGTGCACACATTGAACAAAACCAATTGTGTGCACAAAACACTGGTAAAAAGTCTTATTTTAATGTTGATGCTCATAAACTATATATATATATATATCTTCAATGATATGTTACAATTGGTTTTTATTCTACATGTCAACAGAAATTGCCCGCTGTAGCAGTTCCTGGATCGATTTCCCGGCGTGGTCGAATTACACTTGTGCCTGCTAATAACACCAAAGTCATTGCAAGGTACTGCATTTCCCGCAGAAATGGAACCATTCAAATTAACAAGTTCTCGCTTGTCGTGGCAAGGCATCCATATTGGAAAATTGGAGACACTGTTCTACTCATGCTCTACCAAGGCACAGGAGGGCTCTTCTTTTTCATTGACGAGATGCCGAGTCGTCGTGATCAAGCTGCTTCCAGCGGATAGTTTTGGTTGTTGGCCCTCAGCCTCTTAAAATGTGCTATTTGTTACTTGTTAAGTATGTAGATATGGACCATATGGTTGTTGACCCTTATCCTCTTAAAATGTGATAGTTGTTATTATGTTAAGTATGTATACGTAGATATGGACCATATGGTTGTCAAAACCGTGTTACGAAGATCCTCCTTTTGTCAAATAGTGTAACCACTATATATATATATATGTGTTACTCAAATGTTGTTACCCAAGTTCTTAAATTTTCATGGAAAGTATTAGTATCGTACACAGTTCATTGAGTTTAAGCGTGTGCCTGATGTCCAGAAGGCATTTGCATATTAACTATCCATATTGCAAATTCACACACATGTTAACATAAGGAATCGTATGTGTAACTTACTAATCATCGCACACGAGTAATCGCAGACGCATGGTCTGTTCGAGGCAACGAGGCAGGAAGGGAAACAAGAAAATAAAGGTTGAGCGACTTAGTTTTGGGAAAAATCTGATTTTACGGAGTATGTACCCACTATGGAGGTGGTACTACTTACTGCTCCCTCCTTTCCGGTTTATAGGGCTAACCTAAAAAAATCATTTTTTCGTTTTATAAGTCTCAACTCTATTGTCCCTCCGTCTAGGTGTGTAAGTCATCTTATGAAAACCAAATAATCCCAAAACACTTAGGCATGGTACATTGACTCCCTCCTTGTTTCTTGTTTCGTGACGTATCAACCAATAAGAGATGTGGGCCCTGCATGCTTTCAATGACTTGAGACTTTCAAACATGACATGCAGTGGTTAATTCATTGCATGCAATGCTATTAACTAGCAAAAAACATTAAGTTCTATCGTTTTCCCCTCTGCCTTGGTCGCGATGCACAACCTAAGATGACTTATACACCTAGACAGAGGGAGTAGTACTTATCATCACATGTTTGGATTTCGAGGTGCATTAAATCACCCGATGCAAGCAGTATCAAGAGAAAACTCACCAATGCATGTAGAAGTTCATGGAAATTTAGTGGTCATGCATGCATTCGTTGTAATTAATGCATCGGTAAACATAACTTTTTGAGAAAAACGAGCGTAATTAAGTACTTGTGCACACTACGAAATTAATTCCACCATTCACTGTCTACCTTGGTTGGGGAGATTTTGAAATTGAGCCATAAACCGGAAAGGAGGGAGTAGTAACATAGCCTAGGGTAGCTTGCTGCACCATGGACTCCAAGGAAATTGTTGCAGTACTACTCCTATGTACTACCATTGTACTACTCCTACTACTAAAAGACATATATTTCAAACAATATGATAATCTCTCTAACCAAGGTAGGGAGTACCTCCGTCCTGGTTTATTAGTCCCCATTGTAATTTGTGCTAAATTTTGACCAAAGGTTTGACTGACAAAATGTTAGTGCATGTCAAAAAATTATATCATTAAAATTTGTAACATTATTGTCCTACCTCCGACCTAATATCTATCCCGCCCACCATTTAGGACATACGAGATTATTGTCCTACCCCCGACCCACAATATGTCCAACATTTTAGATGGGAGCAAAGTTTGTAACTTTCCCCAAATTTCAAACAAGTGCGTCCCAAACCGAAACATTGTTCCCCCTTAGTTCCGCCTCTCCCTCTGTTTCCCCATTCATACTCCGTGGGCACCGAAACGCCCTCTCCACCAGCTGCGAAACCCCAGCCTCCTCCTTCCTGCACCCATCGCATCCAATCCACCGCCACCCTCCTCCATCACGCTAGAGCTGGTACCCTGACATCGTCGTCCAATGCAACTGCAACTGCAATGCCCTCAAGGACTTAGCAGCTGAAGCCGAGGCAAAGCTGCCCCCACGACGCCGGCGCCGACGTGCGCCATACCAGTACCACTTCGACCATGTCGTCCTGTGCCTCACAGCAGCCGCTCCACTGTTGCAACCGTCCACCGCACCGGAGCTGTTCCCGCAACGTCATCGTTCGCCGCCTCGGATCTAGTTCCCCACCACAGACAGACGGCCACCGCACCACACTCAACAACTTGTCCATGGGTTCGTCCAAGGCTCCATTGTCCTCCACAACTTCTCGTTTCCAGCGAACCACAAGAAGATCGTTGGAAAAACAGAAGGAGGACACAACACTCCCAGCAGAAAGAGGTACTCATCTTCCCTTATTTGTGCAAATCTTACGTCTCTGCTCACACCGTATTCATCCCACGAAAGAAACTAGTTGAGCTCTTCTTACTGCACCTTCTTCGTGATACTAAATGCACAATGTTTCCTCCCATTTACTATTTCACCTTAATTAGCTAGAGGTCAGCCACCCACCTGGATTTCAATGCTGGGTCAGTTGATTCGCAATTAAAAGAAGCAACACCCGCTTAGGCGCACGGAGAACCTAGTCCGCATGTTCACCGAGGAAGCGGCACATCGGTGTCTATCATAGTGGTGTGGGGAGCAGGAGCTGCTTGCGCCCGATCTGGAGGTCAGCGGGGCTAGAAGGGATGGCCGTGGGGTAGTGCCAAGCACGGCGACGCGGTGAGGTCAACGGGATGGCGGAGGCAGGGGACTGGGCCGATGGTCGCTGGCGTTTCGAGGAAGATCGTCAACACTGACTGGCTGGAGGTAGATGAAGGCGATCTGCCCGTTCTTTATACATCGGATGATGCAGAAAAAATGGACTGGCCTATTTGTTTTCAGTCAAATGTTATTTTCATAGGACCACACCTTGTGGTGTGCTGGAGGAGCATCTGCATTTCTCAGCCATCCCTGTGCTCATATTTCAAAATCATATAATCTAGTAATTTCATGTGCCATGCATGTTGTAGAGCTAACATATGTCTCCCGTCATTTATTTCTCACCGACCTGCTATCTGCTACATTTACAATGTACTACTTGTGCACACACTGCACCCATACTCACACTATTGTTTTTTATGCATGGGTTCATGCTCGGCCTTGATGTTGATGAATACAAAAAGAAAAGACAGAAGTTGCTCCAGTGTAATTCGAAGATAAGCACTAAGCATTTCAGCGCTCTAAAGGGTGCAGTGTCAGCAGATGGAGATAGTAAATGTAGCTCTGCAGTTGATGATCTCAATTGCCACACACAACCATCGCAGGTGCTTGCTTTAACTTCACGCTATCAAATGTGGTTGCATGTTGCATATGGTGTCTAGCTTGTATTGCTTCCAATTTGGTTAAATTGCATCTGCTTACTTTACACATTATACCTTTGATAATGACATGCCTTCCTGTTTTTGATACATACTACATATGTCTATTAACCATGTTCTTACATCAAACTAATGCTATTTCGTATCCCTCATCAATCACTTATGATGAGACCGTCACCCCAGTGGGTTACTGTGAGATGCGCTACTCGTTTAAAGAGTGCAGTGTCATCCTCCACACATGATTCTCAAGTAACAGCAAGGCTAAATGAAGATAGTCAACATAGCTCTCTAGTTGATGACTGCAATTCCCGTACACTACCATCGCATGTGCCTGCTCTTACTTGGCAATGTGATATGTGGTTGCATGTTGCATATGGTGTCTACCTTGTAATGCTTCTAATTGGGGTAAATTGCATCTGCTTAGTTAACACATTATACCTGTTAATATGACATGGCTTCCTGTTTTTGGTACATACTACATCTTTCTATTAACCATGTTCTTACATCAAACTACTTTTCTTTTGTATCCCTCATCAATCACTTCTGACGAGACACCTTCAAATTGATAGTGTAATATTGGTTGCATCTTGCATATCATTTCAAACATGTATTGCCTCTAATTTGTTGAAATGCCACTTATAATGAGACACTTCTAACTTGGTAGAGTGATTTTGGTTGGATCTTTCATATGGTGTCTAGCTTGCATTGCTTCCAATTTGGTGAAATGCCTTCTGCTTAGCATTTTTCGTACATATTCAGTCCTCCTACAATGTGGTTGCCTTACATAAAAGTCGTGTTTGTCAGTATCATGCATCAACGAATTTGGAAGAGCGAATTTCATTCCTTTTTCTTGTGTGTTTACTTGGCAAGGCAAAATCTAAAAGGATGAACGCACAAAATGATGGTGGTCCTCTAGAGCAACCAAAACAGATGATCTCTGCAGATCCTCCTACTACTCCTACTGCAGTGCAAGTTCCAAATCTCATCTCCCCTACTCCACAACCCCAGGTGCTTGCTCTAACATGGCAGTGTGATATCTGGTAGCATGTTGCATATGGTGCCTAGCTTGTATTGCTCCTAATTTGTTAAATTGCATCCCCTTAGCTTACACATTATACATGTGAATATGACACGCCTTCCTGTTTTTGGTACATACTACATATTCCTATCACACCATGTTCTTACATCAAACTATTGTTCTTGTGTATCCTGCATCTGTCACTTTTGATGAGACAGTCACGCCCATGGATTAGTATCAGATGCGCTACTCTTATAAAGAGTGTAGTTTCATCCTCCCCACATGATTCTCAAGAAACAGCCAGTCTAAATGAAGATATTGAACGTAGCTCTTTACTTGAAGATCGCATTTCCCCTACACCACCATCACAGGTGCTTGCTCTAACTTCGCAGTGTGATATGTGGTTGCATGTTGCATATGGTGTCTAGCTTGTAATGCTTCTAATTAGGGTAAGTTGCATATGCTTAGTTTACACATTATACCTGTGAATATGACATGCCTTCCTATTTTTGGTACATACTACATTTATATGTTAACCATGTTCTTACATGAAACTACCTCTCTTCTGTATCCTGCATCAATCACTTACGATGATACACCTTTATTCATTGCATACTGCATATTATTTCTAGCCTGTTGCCATGTATTGCTTCTAATTTGGTCAAATACATTTATGAGGCCACCCTTTTAATTTGGCAGATTCATATTGATTTCATCTTTCATATGGTTTCTGATGTCTACTATGCAACTTTATTCTTGTAGACACGTGTTGGGCCTCAAACCGCAGAATTTTGTAAGACAGTAGCAATTTTCCCTCAAGTGGATGACCTAAGGTTTACCAATCCGTGGGAGGCGTAGGATGAAGATAGTCTCTCTCAAATGACCCTACAACCAAATACAAGAAATCTCTTGTGTCCCCAACACACCCAATACAATGACAAATTGTATTGGCACACTAGTTCGGCTAAGAGATGATGATAAAAGTGTAATATGGATGGTAGAAATATATTTTTATAATCTGAATAAATAAAAACAGCAAGGTAGCAAATAGTAAACGGGCACAAAAACGGTATTGCAATGCTTGAAAATGAGGCCTAGGGTCTGTACTTTCACTAGTGCAATCTCTCAACAATGCTAATATAATTGGATCATATAACCACCCCTCAAAGTGCGATGAAGAATCACTCCAAAGTTCCTATCTAGCGGAGAACATAAGAATAAATTGTTTGTAGGGTACAAAACCACCTCAAAGCTATTCTTTCCATTCGATCTATTCAAGAGTTCGTACTAAAATAACTAAAAGCTATTCTTTCCGTTCGATCTATCTAGAGTTCGTACTAAGATAACACCAAAGCAAAATCATATTCATAATACTCAATCCAACACAAAGAACTTCAAAGAGTGCCCCAAGATTTCTACCGGAGAAACAAAGACAAGAACGTGCATCAACCCCTATGCGTAGATTACCCCAATGTCACCTCGGGAATCCGCGAGTTGAGTGCAAAAACATATATCAAGTGAATCAATACGATACCCCATTATCACCAGGGTATTCATATGCAAGACATATATCAAGTGCTCTCAAATCCATAAAAGTATTCAATCCGATAACAACAAAATCTCAAAGGGAAAAACTCAATTCATCACAAGAAGATAGAGAGGGGGAAACACCATATGATCTGACTATATTAACAAAGCCTGTGATACATCAAGATCGTGACATCTCAAGAACATGAGAGAGAGAGAGAGAGATTAAACACATAGCTACTGGTACAAACCCTCAGCCCCGAGGGTGGACTACTCCCCCTCATCGTGGTGGCCGCCGGGATGATAAAGATGCCCACCGGAGATGATTCCCCCTACGACAGGGTGCCGAAAAGGGTCTAGATTGGATTTCAGTGGCTACAGAGCCTTGCTGCGGTGGAACTTATGATCTAGGTTAACCCCGACGGTTTTTGGAATATTTGTGAATTTATAGGGTAAAGAGGGGCTGCGGGAGGCCACCGAGGTGGGCACAACCCACCTGGGCACGCCTGGGCCCCCAGGCGCGCCCTGGTGGGTTGTGCCCCCCTCGGGGCACCCCCCAGGTGTTGCTCTGGCCCACCATGGGTGTTCAGGTCCATAAAAAATCTCCAAAAATTCTCGCGGTGTTTGGACTCCGTTTGATATTGATTTCCTGTGATGTAAAAAACAAGCAAAAACAGCAATCGCACTGGGCCTTTGGGTCAATAGGTTAGTCCCAAAAAATTATATAAATTTGCTATAAAATGATTGTAAAACATCCAAGAATGATAAAATAACAACATGAATACTTCATAAATTATAGATACGTTGGAGATGTATTAGCATCCCCAAGCAAAATTCCTACTCGTCCTCGAGTAGGTAAATGATAAAAGAAATAATTTATGAAGCGGGAATGCTAGCAAAGTGCATAAGTTTGATCAATGACAATTTCAATCACTTTCCTAGCATCATAACAAAATTGGTTCTTATAAAACTTCTCATGTTAAAGTAGCAACCAATTCACATGTTAAGGTTCAAACAATGAATTCTCTTGAAACTCAACAACCTATGTTCTCAGTCACCAAGCAATTGTAATTCAACTTATTCAACAGAGTTTAAGTAAGATCTGCACATACTCAATTATCATATAGTCTTCTATGATTGCTAACACTCACCGCATACACATGAGCAAAACGTTTCAACCGGACATATAGAAAGATAGGGGCTTGTTGTTTTGCCTCCCAACGTATTCACCTCAAGGGTGATGTCAACAATAATAAATCATGCTACCATATCCAACTGGATATATGTGCCTAGATCATTCCTCACCATATGATGCTTGCCAAAAGAGAAAAATAAAAAGGAATAGAGAGAAAAACTTTGACTCTTTGCATAAAAGCAAATACTGAAAAGTAAAAGATAGGCCCTTCGCAGAGGGAAGCAGAGGTTGCCATGCGCTTATTTTTTTGTATGCTCAACCCCTTACTGCAAAAGAACGTCATGTTATATTGCCCCTTATGATAGCAACCTTTATTATGTAGTCTGTCGCTTTTATTCTTTGCCATCACAAGTTCATACAACGCTCAATTTTCTCTTACACTAAATAATCTAACACTTTTAGAAGCAATTTGTATTGCCTTATTGCACCGATGACAACTTACTTGAAGGATCTTATTCAATCCCTAGGTAGGTATGGTGGACTCTTGAAAATAAGATTTGGGTTTAAGGGTTTTTGTATGCACAAGTAGTATCTCTAATTGGTGCGGAAATTTTGGCTAGCAAAGATGGGGGGCAAGCACCACATGTTGAAGGATCTATGACAATATAACTTCTATGTGAATATGAACAAACATAAACCATTGTGGTGTCTTCCTTGTCCAACATCAACAATTTTTGCATATAATATTTTGATGGGGGCTCACAATCACAAAAGATTTCCAAGATAGTGTATTTGCATGTGAAAGTTCTCTTCCTTATACTCATTATTCGTGAATTGCTTGTATGACCAATATTGTGATTGTCAAGCCTCAAAAGATTTCACTTTCTAAACCCAATGTGAAGCTACCACTAGGCATGATATGATTTCAACTTCATGATATTCAATTCATTCAACAATTTACTCATAGGATATAAGTGAAGCACAAGAGTAAATGACAAGCTACTCCAAAAAGATATAAGTGAAGATCATGAGCATAATATTTCTTTCTCTCAAATTAATTTAAGTGAAGCAAGAGAGAATTTCTTAAAAAAATACTAAAGCACACGTGCCCAAAAAGATATAAGTGAAGCACTAGAGCAATTCCACAGAAAATAGCCTCGTTGACAGGATGTGCGTGCCGCTTACCTAGCCTCCATGGAAACTATTTGAGGACTCTATTTTATTTAAAAACTTTCATATCTAAGTACTTTAATAAAACAGCAAGCAAAACAAAATAAGATAACATTCCAAGGATAGCACAACTCATGTGAAGAAGCAAAAACTTAGGCTCAACCGATACTAACCGATAATTGTTGAAGAAGAAAGGTGGGATGCCTACCGAGGCATCCCCAAGCTTAAATGCTTGAGACTTCTTGAAATATTATGTTGGGGTGCCTTGGGCATCTGAAAGTGCAACTATCCCTAGGTGGTTTTGGTATTTCATAACAACATATAGCTCATTGAGCTAATGCTATTCCAAGACTATTATTTCAGGAAAGCTCAATGAATGGCATGGCATGGATGATGAAAGTGGATCCCTCAAAATACTAAGGACAAAGGATTGGCTCAAGCTCAAAAGCTCAAGACTCTTCATTTTACATTTTAGTGATCTAAGATCACATTGAGTCTATAGGAAAAGCCAATACTATCAAGAAGGGATGAGGTGTTGCTTAATGAGCCTCTTGCTTCATGTGCTTAGTGATATGCTCCAAAACCCTCAACTACTTTCCCACATCCACAAATGACCTAAACCTAAAGCCAAAATCGGTCACACCGATTCTTTCTATATGGTGCCACCAATTCCAAAAGTCATAGCCACTGCCACAAACCCAAAGCAAATCGGTCTTACCGATAGGGATCTCGGTCTCACCGAGATGGGGTTGCAATCTCTCTGTTTCCCTTCGTAACGTTTCGGTCTAACGAAGTGAGCGATCGGTCCCACCGAGATTGCAATGTAAACTCTCTGTTTCCTTTTTGTAACATTTCGGTCTCACCGAAAAGAGCAAATCGGTCCCACCGAGTTTACCTGACCAACTCTCTGGAAAGCTTATTACCAAATCGGTCTCACCGAGTTTGTGTAATCGGTCTCACCGAGATTATGTTATGCCCTAACCCTAACCGAATAGGCTCACCGAGATGCATGTCAGTCCCACCGAAAATCACTAACGGTCACTAGGTTTACTAAATCGGTCCGACCGAGTTTAACGATTCGGTCCCACCAAGTTTGGTAAATTGTGTGTAATGGTTAGATTTTGTGTGCAGGCTATATATACCCCTCCACCTCCTCTTCATTCGTGGAGAGAGCCATCAGAACAAACCTACACTTCCAACTTACCAGTTCTGAGAGAGAACCACCTACTCATGTGTTGAGGCCAAGATATTCCATTCCTACCATATGAATCTTGATCTCTAGCCTTCCCAAGTTGCTTTCCACTCAAACCCTCTTTCCACCAGATCCAAATCCTATGAGAGAGAGTTGAGTATTGGGAAGACTATCATTTGAAGCACAAGAGCAAGGAGCTCATCATCAACACACCATTTGTTACTTCTTGGAGAGTGGTGTCTCCTAGATTGGCTAGGTGTTACTTGGGAGCCTCCGACAAGATTGTGGAGTTGAACCAAGGAGTTTGTAAGGGCAAGGAGATCACCTACTTCGTGAAGATCTACCTCTAGTGAGGCAAGTCCTTCATGGGTGACGGCCATGGTGGGATAGACAAGGTTGCTTCTTCGTGGACCCTTCGTGGGTGGAGCCCTCTGTGGACTCGCGCAGCCGTTACCCTTCGTGGGTTGAAGTCTCCATCAACATGGACGTACGATAGCACCACCTATCGGAACCACGCCAAAAACATCCGTGTCTCCAATTGCGTTTGAATCCTCCAAACCCTTCCCTTTACATTCTTGCAAGTTGCATGCTTTAATTTCCGCTGCCAATACACTCTTTGCATGCTTGCTTGAATTGTGTGATGATTGCTTGACTTGTCCTAAAATAGCTAAAATCTACCAAACTCTAAAATTGGGAAAATGTTAAGTTTTTATTGGTTAAGTAGTCTAATCACCCCCCTCTAGACATACTTCAAGGTCCTACAAGTGGTATCAGAGCTTTGGTCTCCATTTGCTTTGATTTCCATAGCTTTTGGTGGTCATAGCCTTGGTTTCACAACCTAGGAGAGTATGGCGTCTAGCGAGGGAAATTATCACCGTAGAGGTCCTTACTTTGATGGTACAAATTTTGTAGTTGGAAGCATAAGATGAAAATGCATATTCTTGGACATAACCCCGTCGTTTGGGCAATTATTTGTATTGGCTTGCAAGGTGAATTCTTCGATGGGAGAGAACCGAACCGTGAAGCTAATGCGGAAGAATTGAAGATGCTGCAATACAACGCTCAAGCATGTGACATCATCTTCAACGGATTGTGCCCCTAAGAATTCAACAAAATCAGCAGTCTTGAGAATGCAAAGGAAATTTGGGATACTTTGATTGATATGCATGAAGGTACCAAGTCAATCAAGGAATCCAAGTTGGATGTGCTCCAAAGTCACTTGACAAGTTCAAAATGAAGGATGGTGAAGGTGTCGCTGAAATGTACTCTAGGCTTGCTCTTATCACAAATGAGATTGCCGGCTTAGGGAGTGAAGAGATGACCGACAAATTCATCATCAAGAAAATCCTAAGAGCATTGGATGGAAAGTATGATACCGTGTGCACATTGATCCAAATGATGCCAAACTACAAAGATCTCAAGCCAACGGAAGTCATTGGGAGGATTGTTGCTCATGAGATGTCACTCAAGGATAAGGAGGAACTTCACAACAAGTCAAGTGGTGCTTACAAAGCCTCAAGTGAAGCCCCCACATCATCAAGTGAGAAACCAACCTTCAATGAAGAATTGAGCTTAATGGTGAAGAACTTCAAAAAATTCTACAAAAGTAGAAGCAAAGAAAGAAGCTCCAAGTCAAGGTCTTACAATGACAAGAGATCTTCTAGTCGAGAGCGCAATTGCTACAATTGTGGGAGACCTGGACACTACTCCAATGAGTGTACGGCACCCTACAAAAGAATAGAAGATTCTCCAAGAAGAAGGAGCAAAAGAGAAGAATCACCACCAAGAGAGAGGAGGAGTAGAGATGATCGTTATGAACGAAGACCCTCACGGAGAAGTAAGGATTCAGAAAGAAAGGACAAGTCATCAAGGAGCTACACAAAACGAAGACATCAAGCTCATGTTTGGTGAATGGGTTTCCGGCTCCGACTCCGACAATCACTCCGAGAGAAGCTATCACTCCGACTCCGAATATACTCAAGATGAAGGTGTGGCCGGTCTAGAACTTGTGTCAACCAACTCCTACGACATATTTGACTCACCAAATGAAGGTGTTGGAAGATGCTTCATGGCCAAAGGTCCAAAGGTAACACATCCCGAGTATGTTGATTTTAATAGTGATGAAGATGACTTGCTTGTGGATGATGATTTACTTGTTGACAACTCTAGTGATGAATACTATGATGAAACATCAATTAATCATGCTAATCAAACGAATGACAATGATAAGGAGAAAATTGAGCTTCTAACTAAAGAACTAAACACTCTTAAGTTGGCTCATGAAACTATCTTCGAAGATCATCGAGAACTTTTAAGGGCTCATGAGAAGTTACGCTTTGAAGCTCAATCTTGAGCAAGAGCATGAGTTCTTAAAGGCAATCAATGATGATCTCCGCAAGAAAAGTTCTTCTGACATTGCCAAGCGTTTACTCTTATCTACTTACATGCCTCAAGTCAAGTCTAGTAACAAGTACAAGAAAGATACTTCCTCTAGTAGTAACAATAATAATGTCAAATCCAATGTTGTTGCTTCTAGTAGTTCTCTTGATTCCACTAATGATTCTCTTAGCCAAGTTACACTTGAGTAAGAAAATAGTTTATTGAAGGGAATTATAGAGAAAGGTGTTTACAAGAGCCTTGCCGGGAGTAAGCAATTCGAGGAAATTGTACGCAAGCAAGGAAGGCACCGGAAGAATCAAGGTGTTGGTTTTCAACGAAAGTTCAATGCCAATGGAGTTGAGTGGGAAGAAGATCAATACCCCAAGACAAAAAAAATTCCTCAACAAGAGAAGTATGATCCTACTTCCTTCAAGGGGACACAAGCTCAAGATGATCTTCCACCACAAGACCACAAGAACAAAGGCAAGGACAAGCTTCAAGAAGAGATTGATGCATTTGAAGAAGCACCTAAAGCCTCGCTCAAGTGGGTCCCCAAGACTACGCCAAGTTATACTTCATCAAGTACAACTATAACTCCAAGGATTCCCATCAAGATGATGTGGATCCCGAAGAAGAAGAACTAGAGAGTTTTTGAGGGTGACTCCGCCAACATTCTTCACTCATATCATTTTGGCAAGAACAAGTGCAATCAACTTTCACATCTTGCACTAGTTCAAGGAGTCACAAACCCTCATGTTGGTAAGGCAAGGGACAAGGTAACCTAATGTTTTCATGGACATCATCTTGTGTGTGCATCACTCTATGTCTATGGATATTCTTGTTTGTTCCTTGTGGGACTAACCCATGTAGGCAAGTTGAAAGTGCAAATCACTCCAAAGGATTGCTCCAAATGATCTACATCAACATTGAGCATCTACATCTTCAACACCTACATGAAGTCATCATCGACAAAACCCAAGGTTAGTTCATCCCTCTAAGGGGGATCTCACATTTAGGGGGAGCTTAACTCTAAGAATTGAGTCAAAGCAACTCTAATGGTGTGAACACATTAATGCATTATGTAAAAGTGGTAACCCCACTTGAGCTTAAACAATGAGTATGACCTATGATCAAATGTTCTCATTTGACTCCTAAGTCAATATACTCATATATAGATGACCTAGTCATCGCCAATTGCTTGATAGATGCTAAAATTGGTTGTGCATGCTTTGCCACATATTTCAATTGCCATCTTATTGTGTGAGCATGTTGGTGCATATTTTACTCATTCAAGGACATCCACTTGTTGTTTTGTTTGATTGGATTCTTTTCTTTGTGCCAAGTGGATGGACAAGAATGGCTAAGAACCTTCTTTAGCTATCTATGCTTTTCTCGTCTCAAACTCTATTCATGCTACATCACAAAATTTGATCAAGTCGATTCGAACCACTACTGTGAGGAGCACTTTCGGAGTCCCGATTCGTCATAGACTTAAACTTCCAAAACCTCTTAGTGATTCTCGGTCCGACCGATCCTTCCATTTCGGTCCTACCGAGATCACCAAGTTGATCTGAGTTTTCAATCTCGGTGCAACCGATTTGAACTTTTCGGTCTCACCGATTTGGTCAGAATCGAACACAGTTATGCATCTCGGTGCCACCGAGTTGTTCCACTCGGTCACACCGGCTGTGGTCGAGCTATATATAGCCACGGGCAAAATTTTGGAAATTCCTAAAAACCTTCTCACAACAGCTCGCTTCGCCATCGTGGTCTCCGGATCGCCTCCTTGTCGATAGCAGCCTCCTCGTCAGCTGGTCTCCGCCCGCCAACGGATTTCGTCCCCGCCGTTGCCGCCGTAGCAAGTCCACCGCCAAGTTAGGGTATGGACTTAATCTTTGTGCTATCCACGTCTGATTCCTGGCACATTGTTTTCATATTGATTCTTGCCACGATTGAAACTCTTCTATCCAGCCAAAGTAGTTCATAGATTAGATGTGATTCAAATTTTTAGGTTTAGGTTTCCTCAAAAACCATCTCTGACCCACCGAGTTGAAAAACTCGGTCTCAACGATTTGGCTTATGCCATTGCACTAGTGACTCTCGGTCCGACCGAGAATTACTAATCGGTGCAACCGATTTGAGGGTTGATGAAACCCTAGCAGTCTCGGTACCACCGAACCGAAACTCGGTCCAACCAAGATCATCGGTTTAGGTTCCAAAACTGCCCGGTATCACCGAGTTTGAAAATCGGTGGATCCGAAATGCTTCGTGGAAAACTAAGACTGAACTTTTGAGTCATTCTTTTGCAAAACCTCTGCATTTTGTGATGCTCATCTTTTCTATCTCATCTATAACTCTTCACAGTGGTCATAGTCAGCTTTGCAGAATGCTGATCAAAGTGACTGTAAGCAGTCAAGAGCAGATGGACTTGAGTGAGGGCACTAGTCCCTCAACTTCAGATGAAGGGAGTAGAAGTACTCCTAGCAATTTTCCTAAGGCTGCAACTAGGCAAAGGAGGAAAAGAACTTCAGATTCAGAGGATGAAGATTACAAAGCTGAGGAAGATGAGGCAACTTCCAAGAAAGTGGTGCTCAAGAAGGAATATGGCTCAGCAAAAAATGCAAAGCCAGGCATGAAGACCAAAAGGCCTGCAGGAAGACAACCAATGTCCAAGGCCAGAGCATCAACTCAATTGCCTGAAAATCCCCAACCCAAAGAACCAGCTGCTGCAGAAGGGAAGAAAAGAAAGGAAAGGGTCAAGATGACCACAGCCAGAGTTATTGGGAAGCCTTCCATGATGGAAGAGGAAGATGAAATTGCTGCACCAGCTCCAAAGGCACCAAAGCTTATGGGTGATGCTATTAGATCAGGGGCTGCCACATCTAAGCCCAAGGAAGAACCCAAAGCTGCCCCCAAGGCCAAGTCTGCACCAAAGAGGAATACGAGGAGTATTCCAGCTACTGAGAAGAACAAGGCCCCAGTGCCTGAGGATGCTGATGAAGAAGATAAAGAAGGACACATTTTGAGGAAGCTCAAGCCCAAGATACCAGACCAGAATGATGCCCATCCTGTGGCTGAGGACATGAGAATCAGGAAGGACTCAAGATTGAGGATATGGAGGATGGAAGATCCATATGCCACAAGAGAAGAACAGGACTTCTATGAAACAATTCTGTTGGACAAGAAGCCCATAATTTGTGATATGAGATGGGTTGACTGGAATTTCATCAAGGAGAATGAAGAGCACTATCCTGGAGTGCAAGATAGCTTTGTTACTTGTGGAGTTGCAGATTTTGTTGGGAAAAAGCTCACAAACTGGAATGATGAACTTATCATGCAGTTCTACTCCACAGCACATTTTTACCCAGATGGAAGAATATTTTGGATGTCTGAAGGTACAAGGTACCAGTCCACTATTGAAGAATGGGCAAGTATGATCAATGCCCCCAAGGAGAATGAGGATGACCTAGACATTTATGCAAAGAAGAAAATGGATCACAATTCAATGGCTCACATGTACAAGGAAATTCCAGACAAGGCATTAGGAACTCACAAGTTTGGATCAGTTCACTTTCTGCTGTCAGGGTTGCCAACCATAAATTGGATTCTGAGGCACACTTTGTTGCCCAAGTCTGGTGACCATAACATGATCAGAGGGAATTCCATCAACATGTTGCATGTGTTTGATGTGCCACAGAAGTTCAAAGTCATGAGCCTAATCATTGAAACAATCAAGAGGACTGCAGCAGATCGGAAGAGGAGCTGTGGATATGCACCTCAGATTCAAGAAGTGATAAACTCAAAGATGGGCATGTGAAAATATCAGTTGGATAAGGAACACTTTCCACTTTATCCAGACTTTGAGGACAATGAGGTTGTCATGAATTAAGATGATCCACAATCAATTCAAGCTCAGGAGAAGAAGGAGAAGGCAAAGAGGGAGAAGGCTGCCAAGATGCCAACTCAAGAGGAGGCATCTGAGTATTTCTTGAAGAACAAGCAGGAGCAGCTCGGATACTTAATAGCATCAACCACGAGGATTGAGAAGGGATTGGGCACCCTCACTCAAAATCAGGAGAGCTTGGAGAGAATCATAGAACAAAAGTTCTATAACTTAGATGTGAAAGTAACTGAGATTCAGTCTGCAGTGGAGGAACTACAAGATGACATCCAGGAGAGTGTCGGTGTACTAGAGTAGGGGTACCCTAGTATCCCGAACTTGTGCACGGGCAGTTGCAGCCCTCCGCGGCAAGGCTTACGGGTGACCGCCAAGGTCCTCCGTGGTTCCTTTGGAGCCATTCAAGAACAAAGTATTCAAGACAAGGAGACAAGGCCCGGCAAGAGGAGCTTGCCGGAAGGCCACCCAAGGCACCTAGGAGATAAGGCCCGGCAAGAGGAGCTTGCCGGAAGGCCCGATGAGCGACAAGCTTCGGACGCGACAAGACAACAACCGCGGCAAGGCGCTTGTCATGCGCAGACCACCACTCAGACTGCACTCCAAAGCACATCCACTAACGTGTCGCATACAGGACCTTTCCAGAGGCTGCGTGGCAAGAGGTCAGGCGGCCAGCCGAGCGCGGTGGCAAGCGGCGCTGACAAGATTGCCATCGTGGCAAGCGGTGGCGCCCCTGACGGTCCCTTTCTGCACTGTTAGGGCGACGTAGACGGGCATTTAATGCCTTTGTCCCCTGCCGCCGTGGTTAGGTATGACACACTGTACAAGTAGCTGTACCAACCACTCCTTTTCCATTTTTACCCTTGTCTATGTTGCCACCTGTCGGAGACCCCTTTAGCATATAAAAGGAGGCCCATGCGCAACGTAGAGGGGGGTTGGAGGGGTTGGAGAGGTTCGAAGCCAGAGAACAGCCACGCTCGGTCTCGTTAGCGACTTGTGTGTCTTTGAGCACTCAGCGCTCTGAGCAAGAACTCAATACACCCGGACATGCAGCAAGAGGAGTGTTATCTCTCCGGAGAGCTCCGAAGCTGGGTAAACCGCTCGTGTTAACCGCCTCGATCTGCTCTTCGTGCGACCTCCGCCCCGCCGAACGAAAGGGGCTCGGTCCGCCGGTCCCATAGGTGTTCGTGGGGCCAGATCAGCCTCCCGACATCTTTGGCGCGCTGTAGGGCGTCGAGATTGTGTGAACCTGATCCGGCGTCCACACGAAGCTAGATCTTCATCATCTTCATCGACATGCCACCAAGAAGAAGGCTTCGGCGGCAGATGTTCCGTCATCGAACCCACCACCATCGGAGCAAACGGGTGGTGGGGTAGACGCCGCGAAGAATGGACGTCGACGGGAGCCCACGGTGCTGCCAAGTCCAAGGACAAGGCTGCGCAGACCTCGGTGTTCAGACATGCACCGCGCCCGTCTCAGGAGGCGCGGGACCGATAGCGTCATGGTATTCACAACGCCATACGCTCGTTGGACCAAGATCGAGCTGGTGGATCTCGGGATGCTCAAGACCAGCATGCACGCCAACATCTTTGGCGCGCGAAGCGAGGCATCGCCTGGACGGGATATCGCTCCTTCTAACATAGTTAGAAGTCCGAGCATATCCGCCTCGCGCCGCTCGCCATCGCCACCCACCACTCAGCAGAAGCTTTGGCGAGAGCTCAATCGCTCTGGATTACCCTCCAACAGCCGACAAGGTCGATGAATGGAGGCCACCATTCGTAGTCTCATCGGCTTTGCTAACGGGCGACGCCCGGCAGCCGAAAGTGCATCATCGCCGCGCAGGACTGCCAAACACGAGCCGGTGGCGGCGAAACCGTGGGGGTGCAACCACCATGCACTCTCCGCCCGAAGGCCAAGATCGCCGACTCGCCGGATCCACCTCGACAGCGACTCCACCGCATCATCGGATCCACGAGCTCGTCGCGATCAGTGCCAAGTTCTTCACGAACGACAGCAAGAAGAGGAAGTTGATCTCTAGTGACTATTTTCCAGCAGAGCTTCCCGAAGTCGTCGTCAAGAAGGTCCTCAAGATCAACACCAAGGGTGCTGAGGAGCAGTCTGCTCCGGCAAGCCCTAGGGTTTGTTCCGTTGAAGCAGACTCTCCCGTCAAGTTATGCTCGGCAAGCTTGCCGGGAACGTCAAGCTCGGCTAAGCCGCAGGTTCTCGCCGTGGCAGCGGATGTTCCCGCAGCAGCAGATGTGCCTTTAGTCCTTGTTGTCGAGCCGCATAAGCTCCACATGGGCACTTGCAGATTGTCCGCTTCCTTCGTGACAGAGAACTTCCCAAGAGCAAGAAGAAGCGGAAATAGTAGCCCGGCAGTCAAGTATGTACCAGTTTGTCGACAAGACACTGCATGTAAGAAGACTCAACGGTGTGAAATTGAAGTGTATTCACCGGAAGACGGACAAAAGCTGTTGGCGAGATACATGGAGGCATATGTGGTCACCACATTGGCGCCAGAGCACTTGCCGACAAAGCGTTCAAGCAAGGTTTCTTTTGGCCGACAGGCCTCCGTGATGCAACCGCACAAGTAACCAAGTGTGAAGCGTGCTGGCCCATTCCAAGCAGATACACCAGCCAGCTCAAGCTCTCAGACGATCCCTTTATCCTGGCCATTTTCGGTTCTGGGGCTCGACATCCTCGGCCCCTTTCCCCGAAGTTGTCGGGGCTTTGAGTACTTATGCGCTGTAATCGACAAGTTCACAAAGTGGCCGGAAGTGGAAGAAGTGAGGAAGGTGACAACACGGTCAGCGATCAAGTTCTTCGTGTCGATTGTTTGCCATTTCGTAATCCCTAACAGGATCATCACCGACAACAGACGCAATTCACGAGCCGCACCTTCATGCAAAGACGTCCAAGATCTTGGCGCCAAGGTTCCGCTTCGCTTCATTGCTCATCCGAGAAGTAACGGTCAAGCCGGAGAGGGCGAATCTTTGAAGTGCGCTGCGCGGGCTCAAGACCAGAACTTTCGATAGGCTGCACAAGTGCGGAAAGAACTTGATTGAGGAGCTGCCGGTGGTTCTTTGGTCGATCAGGACGACGCCAAATCGAGCCACTGGCCAGACAACTTTCGCTCTAGTCTATGGAGCAGAGGCAGTTCTCCCCACGGAACTCGTATACGGATCACCTCAAGTGCTCGCTTATGATGAGCTTGAGCAAGAGCAGTTGCGACAACATGATGCGCTGCTCCTTGAGGAGGATCGTCTTCAGGCTGCTGTATGAGCTGCTCGATACCAGCAAGCTTTGCGCCGCTACCATAGCCGCAAAGTTAATGCCAGAAGTCTCGAGGAAGGCGACCTTGTTCTTCGGCGTGTTCAGTCCGCCAAGAATTCCAACAAGTTGACGCCGAAGTGGGAAGGCCCTTACCGGGTGAAACGAGTCACTAGGCCTGGCGCTGTCCGCCTTGAGACCGAAGATGGCATTCCGGTGAGCAACTCCTGGAACATTGAGCATCTTCGTAAGTTTTACCCGTAAGGCGCGGTTGCCGGAACAGGCCTGTTCCGGCAACCACCTTTTGTACAAGTCTTGCCGATGTTGCATGTAATCCTTTGTACAAAGCCGGGCGCAGACCCCGCGCATAATGTGCTTCGCACATCTTGTCAATTTCATGCTTTCTACTTCTATTTTGCATGCGTTATCTGACACTTTGTGCAGCACCTACCCCCGGTAAGCAATAACGAGCCATAAGGCTCCATATCTTTATTTTCTCTTCTTTCTCTTTCTCAAAGAAAGGAATGTTCCCTCGCCCACAAGTTTGCCGGGGGGCAAGGAGAAGATAATGGCGTGGGCCAAACGTCGCTCAAGGAAGTCTAGCCTTACCGGGAAGCAAATGACAGAAAAGCTAAGTTGCTAAAGTTTGAGCAATCAATTAATTTTTTTTTTAAGTTATTCTCCTCGAACGACCGTACTTTGTATGGAAAACCTGTGCGCGGAGGAACCAACTCGTAGCTAGTTGCGCCCTTACTTTGTTTCGAGTCCGCTCAACAACTTAAGTGAGCTGCGACTAGTAGCTAGTTGCGCCCTTATTTTGTTTCGAGTCCGCTCAACAACTTAAGTGAGCTGCGACTAGTAGCTAGTTGCGCCTTACTTTGTTTCGAGTCCGCTCAACAACTTAAGTGAGCTGCGACTAGTTGCGACAAGGTTTCTTGTCGGTAGCAGCACCGCCAAAGATTGCCGACGTCTCAAGACTCAGCGCCATGTGTGTGCCTGCGCTGACAAGTTCCCTAAAAGCGTAGGGCAAAAACATACAAAGGAAGGAACCAAGTAAAGGAAATAACATAGCAATTGCTACCCGAAATAGAGTTATATTACAAGATAGCTTGACGCAGCTCTAATAGATTGTTCTCATAACATGAACAGCAGCGGCAAGCGCCCTGGAGCTCGACGCCCATGGGAGCTTGATGAAGACGCCATCGCCGGCCTTCAAATAGGGCGCTGGCTGGGCTCTTCGAGCCCGACGCTGCCGCAGCGGGCGGAGGGATCGGCGGTCGGCGTGGCGCTGGCGCCTCCTGCGGCCTCGGGGCCTTCAGGCGATCACGGACCTCGCCCGACCTGCGGCGGCAGCTTTGGCGGCCTCTTATTTGGCGGGCTCGTCGGCGCCCGGCCAAATCTCCGATGGCAGCGGCGTCATCAATATTGTCGTGCGCGTCCTCCTCGCCGGCGGCCTCGGTCTCCATTGGCTCTGTGGTGGATGGATCTGACGACCGGAAAATGAAGAAAAGTCAAGCAAATATTCAAAAAGAAAATCAGAAGAAGAAGAACACAAGGAAAGTTTTCAAGCAAGAGGATTACCTGTGCTAAGGTCCGCAGTCATGGTCTCCGCCGCCTGGGGATCGCTGGTGTTGTCCCTTGCCGGAGAGCTGTCCCTTGCCGGAGAACTGCCCCTTGCCGGAGAACGCTCCCTTGCCGGGGAATCCTCCCTTGGCGGCGTAGTCAAAGCAGAAGGCATGTCAGGAGCGGCTTCAGGGCACTCCTGGTAAGGCTGCTCTGCTCCTACACAAATCAGCAGTCAGATTTCAGCAAAGAAAGGGCACCCATGCACGCCTAATGCAGGAAGTAAACCATATACTTACGCTGGGGGCTGCGCGTGATGCCGTGCCCTATTTTGGGCTGGCCCAGCGCTTCGGCACCGTGTGTGGCCCAGGCCGGGGCTCTGTCGGTGTACTAGAGTAGGGGTACCCTAGTATCCCGAACTTGTGCACGGGCAGTTGCAGCCTCCGCTGCAAGGCTTACCCGGTGACCGCCAAGGTCCTCCGTGGTTCCTTTGGAGCCATTCAAGAACAAAGTATTCAAGCCAAGGAGACAAGGCCCGGCAAGAGGAGCTTGCCGAAGGCCACCCAAGGCACCTAGGAGACAAGGCCCGGCAAGAGGAGCTTGCCGGGAAGGCCCGTGAGCGACAAGCTTCCAGACGCGACAAGACAACAATCATGCAAGGCGCTTGTCATGAAGACCACCACTCAGACTGCGCTCCAAAGCACATCCACTAACGTGTCGCATACAGGACCTTTCCGGTAGCGCGTGGCAAGAGGCCGTCTGCGGCCCGGGAGCGCTTGATGTGGCGGCGCGACAAGATTGCCATCGTGGCAAGCGGTGGCGCTCGACGGTCCCTTTCGCCTGTTAGGGCGACGTAGATGGGCATTTAATGCCTTTGTCCCTCGCCGCCGTGGTTAGGTATGACACACTGTACAAGTAGCTGTACCAACCACTCTTTTTCCATTTTTACCCTTGTCTACGTTGCCACCTGTCGGAGACCCCTTTAGCATATAAAAGGAGGCCCATGCGCAACGTAGAGGGGGGTTGGAGGGGTTGGAGAGGTTCGAAGCCAGAGAACACCCATGCTCGGTCTCGTTAGCAGCTTGTGTGTACTGTAGCATTCAGCGCTCCTGAGCAAGAACTCAATACACCCAGACATGCAGCAGTAGGAGTGTTATCTCTCCGGAGAGCTCCGAAGCTGGGTAAACCGCTCGTGTGCTTCGCCTCGATCTGCTCTTCGTGCGACCTCCGCCCCCCGCCGAACCGAAAGGGGCTCGGTCCGCCGGTCCCATAGGTGTTCGTGGGCCAGATCAGCCTCCCCGACAGAGAGGAAGGGCAAGACTACCACCAATGTGTTTGCCAGAGTGCCCAGAGCCCGGAGGTCAGATGCAGTGCCAGTGACAGATACTAGAGCAACAACTTCAGCACCAGCCACTGCCCCTACAGCCTCAGTGCCACCAGCTCCAAAGATTCTACATCAGCTCCAGCTCCATCTACTTCAACTGAAGCTTTCGTCCTCGGCGGTATACGGACTCCACCACCAGAAGATCAAGCCTGAGAGTCGATCTAGCACTATGCATTTTCTATGAACATTTTGGTAACTTGTTGCCAAAGGGGGAGAAAAATGTATAGATCATAGGCTTCGAGAGAGAGAGAGAGAGTGTTGCTTTTGTTCTCTCTTGCTTTATTTGGTGGTTATTCAATCTTTGTTTGCTTTTGGTTGAGATACTATGCTTGTGAGACATTGATGATCATGTGTTTGATCATAAGCTACACTTATGCATGCTTGATATTATCCTATCTATCTTATGTGATCACTCACTATGCTTGGTAATGAGTGCATGTATTCATTGTTTATTATTTTGAGCGCTCCACCAAGATGTATGTGACATGGAAGAGTAACCCATGAGCCTAATTCATTGTGCATTTGCAGTCCAAAGCAAATCTAAAACTATGCACAAATTTAGGGGAGCTCTTGCTTATCACATACTTCTCAAAGCGACGATGTTATTTAAATTTTATTATCATTTGTCGAAGCTTTGATCTATATGTTGTCATCAATTACCAAAAAGGGGGAGATTGAAAGTGCAACTATCCCTAGGTGGTTTTGATAATTCATAACAACATATCGGTCTCACCGAGTTTGTGTAATCGGTCTCACCGAGATTACGTTATGCCCTAACCCTAACCGAATCGGCCTCACCGAGATGCATGTCAGTCCCAACGAGAATCACTAACGGTCACTAGGTTTACTAAATCGGTCCGACCGAGTTTAACGATTCGGTCCCACCGAGTTTGGTAAATTGTATGTAACAGTTAGATTTTGTGTGGAGGCTATATATACCCCTCCACCTCCTCTTCATTCGTGGAGAGAGCCATCAGAACAAACCTACACTTCCAACTTACCAGTTCTGAGAGAGAACCACCTACTCATGTGTTGAGGCCAAGATATTCCATTCCTACCATATGAATCTTGATCTCTAGCCTTCCCAAGTTGCTTTCCACTCAAACCCTCTTTCCACCAGATCCAAATCCTATGAGAGAGAGTTGAGTGTTGGGGACACTATCATTTGAAGCACAAGAGCAAGGAGTTCATCATCAACACACCATTTGTTACTTCTTGAGAGTGGTGTCTCCTAGATTGGCTAGGTGTTACTTGGGAGCCTCCGACAAGATTGTGGAGTTGAACCAAGGAGTTTGTAAGGGCAAGGAGATCGCCTACTTCGTGAAGATCTACCGCTAGTGAGGCAAGTCCTTCGTGGGCGATGGCCATGGTGGGATAGACAAGGTTGCTTCTTCGTGGACCCTTCGTGGGTGGAGCCCTCCGTGGACTCGTGCAGCCGTTACCCTTCGTGGGTTGAAGTCTCCATCAACGTGGATGTACGATAGCACCACCTATCGGAACCACGCCAAAAACATCTGTGTCTCCAATTGCGTTTGAATCATCCAAACCCTTCCCTTTACATTCTTGCAAGTTGCATGCTTTAATTTCCGCTGCCTATACACTCTTTGCATGCTTGCTTGAATTGTGTGATGATTGCTTGACTTTTCCTAAAATAGCTAAAATCTACAAAACTCTAAAATTGGGAAAAGGTTAAGTTTTTATTGGTCAAGTAGTCTAATCACCCCCCCCCCCCTCTAGACATACTTCAAGTTCCTACAGCATCCCCAAGCTTGAGCTTATGTGTCTCCTTAATTCCTCTCATATCACGGTTTTCCTAAATCTCAAAAGCTTCATGCACACAAAACTCAACAAGAACTCGTGAGATAAGTTAGTATAAACCAATGCAAAAACCTGATCATTCTCTTCTGTAGCAAATCACTAAAATTATTATTCAACATTGCATACTAAATGCCTCTGTGTATTTAATACTCCTATCCTCAAATAGAATCATTAAACAACCAAACATATGCAAACAATGCAAACATAACAACAATCTGCCAAAACAGTACAGTGTGTAAAGAATGGAAGAGTATCAATACTTCCCTAACTCCAAAAGTTACGAAAATTTGCCACAATATATAAAATTTATCAAAGCTTATTTTTCAAAAAGTTTCAACATTTTATCACATTCTGACTTTTCTAGAGATTTTTTGCAACAGCGTAAACTTTCTATTTTCAAACAACAACATGTAGACTTGCAAAATAAGCATGGAAAAGGCTATCAATGCCACTTTTATTGAAATAAAATATGGAAAACATTATTCTAAATAACAGCAAGCAAATCCTAACAAAATAAATTGCTGCTCCAAGTAAAACTCATATCATGTGACGAATGAAAACATAGCTCCAAGTGAGGTTACCGATAATGTTGGAGACGAAAGAGGGGATGCCTTCCGAGGCATCCCCAAGCTTAGTTGCTTGGATCTTCCTTGAATATCACCTTGGGGTGCCTTTGGCATCCCCAAGCTTAGGGCCTTGTCACTCCTTATTCTCCTCATATCGACATCTCACCCAAAACTTGAAAACTTCAATCACACAAAACTTAACGGAACTTCGTGAAATAGGTTAGTATGATAAAGAGAAAACCATTTCACTTTGGTAATGTCAAATAAAAGATCCATAATTTTTTCCACACAATTCCTACTGTATCATATCATCTACAATTTATATTGACTAATATAAGCCATAGAAACTAGAAAACAAGCAAACTATGCATTGAAAACAGAATCTGTCAAAAACAGAACAGTCTGTAATGATCTGGATAACTACCTTACTTCTGCTACTCCAAAAATTATGAAAGAATTATTAACAAGTGACTAATTTTTATATTAAACTTATTAAAAAAGAATCAACTCAAAAGCACTCTTATGTTAAAAATGAGAATTATTTTCGTGAGCGCAAAAGTTTCTATTTTTCAGCAAGATCAAATCAACTATCACCCAACATGATCCCAATGGATTTACTTGGAAATTTATTGAAACAAAAGCAATAAAACATGATCAATACAGTAGGATAATCATCTGAACACATAAAAACAGTAAGTAAAAGTGGTGGGTTGTCTCCCAACAAGCGCTTTTCTTTAATGCCTTTTAGCTAGGCATGATGATTTCAATGATGCTCACAAAGAGGATAAGAATTGAAACACAAAGAGAGCATCATCAAACATATGACTAACATATTTAAGTCTAACCCACTTCCTATGCATAGTGATTTTGTGAGCAAACAACTTATGGAACAATAATCAACTAGCATAGGAATGCAAAACAAGCATAACTTCAAAACTTTCAACACATAGAGAGGAAACTTGATATTATTGCAATTCCTACAATCATAAATTCGTCTCTCATAATAATTTTCAGTAGCATCATGAATGAATTCAACAATATAACCATCACATAAATCATTCTTTTCATGATGCATAAGCATAGAAATTGTGTTACTCTCCACATAAGAAAATTTATTCTCATGAATAGTAGTGGCAGCAAACTCAACAAAATAACTATCATGGGATTGACAATTAAAATCATGATCACAAGTTTCATGGCTATCATTATTAAATATAGCATACATGTCATCACCATAATCATCATAGATATCAACTTTATTGTCATAATCAATTGCAACCTCTTCCAAAATAGTGGATTCATCATTAAATAAAGTCATAACATCTTCGAATCCACTTTCATCAATATAATCATCATAAATAGGAGGTGCGCAATCATCATAATAAATTTTTTCATCAAAACTTGGGGGACTAAAAATATCATCTTCATCAAATATAGAATCCCCAAGCTTGTAGCTTTGGATATCATTAGCATCATGGATATTCAAAGAATTCATACTAAGAACATTGCAATCATGCCCATCATTTAAATATTTTGTGCCAAACATTTTATTGACGTCTTCTTCTAACAATTGAGCACAATTTTCTGAACCATCATTTTCAAGAAAGATATTATAAAGATGATCAATAATATGATGCAACCTCAATTCCATTTTTTTATTTAGTTTTCTTTTATAAGCCAAACTAGTGATAAAACAAGAAACTAAATGATTCAATTGCAAGATCTAAAGATATACCTTCAAACCCTCACCTCCCCGGCAATGGCGCCAGAAAAGAGCTTGATGTCTACTACGCAACTTTATTCTTGTAGACACGTGTTGGGCCTCCAAGCGCAGAGTTTTGTAGGACAGTAGCAATTTTCCCTCAAGTGGATGACCTAAGGTTTATCAATCAGTGGGAGGCGTAGGATAAAGATAGTCTCTCTCAAACGACCCTGCAACCAAATAAAAGAAATCTCTTGTGTCCCCAACACACCCAATACAACGAAAAATTTTATAGGTGCACTAGTTCGACTAAGAGATGATGATAAAAGTGTAATATGGATGGTAGAAATATATTTTTATAATATGAATAAATAAAAACAACAAGGTAGCAAATAGTAAACGGGCACAAAAACGGTATTGCAATGCTTGAAAATGAGGCCTAGGGTCCGTACTTTCACTAGTGCAACCTCTCAACAATGCTAATATAATTGGATCATATAACCACCCCTCAAAGTGCGATGAAGAATCACTCCAAAGTTCCTATCTAGCGGAGAACATAAGAATAAATTGTTTGTATGGTACGGAACCACCTCAAAGCTATTCTATCCGTTTGATCTATTCAAGAGTTCGTAATAAAATAACACAAAGCAATTCTTTCCGTTTAATATATCCTAGAGTTTGTACTAAAATAACACTAAAGCAAATTCATATTCATAATACTCAATCCAACACAAAGAACTTCAAAGAGTGCCCCAAAATTTCTACTGGAGAAACAAAGACAAGAACATGCATCAACCCCTATGCATAGATTACCCCAATGTCACCTCGGGAATCTATGAGTTGAGTGCCAAAACATATATCAAGTGAGTCAATACGATACCCCATTGTCACCACGAGTATTCATATGCAAGACATATATAAAGTGATCTCAAATCCATAAAATTATTCAATCGATAACAACGAAATCTCAAAGGGAAAAACTCAATTCATCACAACAAGATAGAGAGGGGAAAACACCATATGATCCGCCTATATTAACAAAGCCCACGATACATCAAGATCGTGACATCTCAAGAACACGAGAGAGAGAGAGAGAGAGAGAGAGAGAGAGAGAGATTAAACACATAGCTACTTTTACAAACACTCAGCCCCGAGGGTTGACTACTCCCTCCTCATCGTGGTGGCCACCGGGATGATGAAGATGGCCACCAGAGATGATTCCCCCCTCTGGCAGTGTGTCAAAATGGGGTCTAGATTGGTTTTCAGTGGCTACAGAGCCTTGCGGCGGCGGAACTTCTTATCTAGGTTAACCCTGAGGGTTTTTGGAATATTTGTGAATTTATAGGGCAAAGAGGGGTTGCGGGAGGCCACCGAGGTGGGCACAACCCACCTGGGCGCGCTTGGGCCCCCAGGCGCACCCTGGTGGGTTGTTCCCCCCTCGGAGCACCCCCCCCAAAGGTGCTGCTCTGGCCCACCCTGGGTGTTCTGGTCCATAAAAAATCTCCAAAAAGTTTCACGGTGTTTGGACTCCATTTGATATTGATTTCCTGCGATGTAGAAAACAAGCAAGAAACAGCAAATGGCACTGGGCACTGGGTCAATAGGTTAGTCCCAAAAAATGATATAAAGTTGCTATAAAATGGTTGTAAAACATCCAAGAATGATAAAATAACAGCATGAATACTTCATAAATTATAGATACGTTGGAGACATATTAGTTTCTATCTTGCATTGCTTCTAACTAGTTCAAACACCTTCTGCTTAGTTTACACTTTACACATCATACATGTTAATATGGCATGCCATCCCGTTTTTCATACATATTCCATCCTCCTATCATGTGGCTGCCTTACATGAAAGTAGTGTTTGTCAGTATCATGCATCAATGAGTTCTGAAGAGCAAATGTTATTCCTTTTTCTTGTGAGTTTGACTTGACAAGGCAAAATCAAAAAAGAGGAAGGAAAAGAGTAAGAAAGGCGATGATGGTGGTCCTCTGCAGCAACATAAATGGAGCATCTACACAGATTCTCCTCGTACTGCTAGTGCATTACATGTTCCAAGTCTCCGCTCCCCTACTCCATCATCCCAGGTGCTTGCTCTAACTTGGCAGTGTGATATCTGGTTGCATGTTGCATATGGTGTCTAGCTTGTATTGCTTATAATTAGTGTAAACTGCATCTGCTTGGCTTACACATGATACGTGTGAATATGACACGCCTTCCTGTTTTTGGTACATACTATATATGTCTATCACACCATGTTCTTACATGAAACTACGCTTCTTGTGTATCCAGCATTAGTCACTTATGACGGGACACCTTTAAGTTAGCAGTGTGATATTGGTTTGCGTCTTGAATATGATTTCTAGCATGTAGTGCTTCTAATTTGATGAACACCACCTATGACGAGACAACTTTAACTTGGCAGAGTGATACTGATTGCACCTTCCATATGGTGTCCAGCTTGCAGTGCTTCTAAGTTTTTGAAGTGCCTTCTGCTTATTTACCACATCATAGGTGTGAATATGTCAAGCCATCCATTTTTTCGTACATACACTACAAAAAAATACACTTCTGTGATGATACGTCTTTATCACAGTAGGTCACGTTTTCTGTCATGAATGTACATCCATGACAAGTTTATGAAAGAATCAAGATAGTCATACATGTGCTATCGTACAAGTGTTCCATGACATTACCAAAATTATCATCACGAAAGTGTCCACTTCCATGACGATAAATGCCGCGTTGTGGAAGAGCTTTCGTCAAGGGTGACCGACACGTGGCATCCACCGTAACGGGTCGCCGTTAAGCTACTGGGTCCGGTTTTGGATCCGATAACCCGCTAACAACCACGACCAATGCTGATTTTCCACATGTAAAATTCTCAGTGGCTGACGGAACCACGTGTCAGCTCTGCGTTAGCACAGGTGTCACTCACCTAATGGGCGAGATGCACCTATGATATGTTGACACGTGGACCGGCCCAAAAGTGGCCCATCAAGATTAAATGGGCCGGCCCAACTAAAGGCCCACAAGATTTAGCAGACCATATTGGGCTGGCCGAGATAAAGTCCCACAAGATTTTGCAGACCATAATGGGTCGGCCCGGCTAAAGGCCCAACATTCTCAGTTAAGGCCCGTACGGCTAGTGTCAAATCGGCCCATCAACGACCTGTCCTAAACTTGTCATCATCGCGGCTCATGGTCACTTCTGGCCCGTTAACAGTCCACTAAGTATTTGGGCCAAATTATGGCCCGGTGTGTTTCCGGCTTGTTAAAGGTCATGCTTCATTTGGGCCCATTTATAGGCCATTGAAACTTTTGGCCCATAAACGACCATGAAGGATATGCGTCATATTCGGACATGTTTGACATTCGCCCGTTGGAGGCCCACCAGAGATTTGGGTCACTTTCACTCACAGACTTTCGGCCTGTTAACGTCGGACGAAATCCATGGGCCATATGTGGCCTAACGTCAGATCGGGCCTACTAACGGCCCATATAAAAATGAGACTAATCAAGCTTGACCGAACTTCCGGCCTGTTAAAGGCCCGTGTAGTTGGTCGGCGCATTTATGGCCTGTTTGAATTTCGGCCTGTGGACGATCCGCATTCTAAGTGGGCCACCATTTCGGGCTGCTAAGACCAGTGGGTTATTTAGCACAATTAGGGCCCAATCTCACTTTCGGCCTATTAAAGGCCTATTTTTTATGGGCTCGAGATATTTACACCAGAACGGCCTATTATTACCGAGGGCCCAAATTATGTTTAGGCTCATTAAAGGCCCATCAGGGCACAGGCCTACTAGAAAAATATGAAAGCTTATGCTGATTTAGGCCAAGATATTTTTAGTGAGCTACATGCAAATTTCGGCCCATAATCGTTTTTTGACCAATTGGAATGGGCCCGACGAATGTTGGCATGTTGGGCTCCTACGAAGCTTTCGGCTGAATACATTACTAAGATAAACCTACACTATACAAAATTAGCATCGTAATTACTGCAGCCTTTGGCAGCATCATAAATGTTGTATCAGAACAAAAGAAATTCCAACCATACAACAAAAGGCATGTTGGCATAAAGTTTACAAATTCCTTGCGTATAAAAAGCACCATCGATGTATAGAAGCACAACTCATTTGACCCGAAAAGCTAATGTTTCAGTCAGTAGAATCTGATGGAGCAAAGACGATCTTCCCTTTTTCGCCATTGCTCTTGAACAACGAAGCAAATGTCTGATAGTCTGGTTTCAAAACCATTCATATCTTCGCGACATTTGTCAACCACTATTCTTGTTTCTGAAACAACGTCCATTAAGGATTGGAATTGTGTCTGGAGCACAGATATATCACTGTGTCTAGTCAGAAGATTTTGTTCAGTAGGCGATTTGGACGAGATTATCCTGACAACCAACCCAGAATTACGCAGGAAGGTGCTTTTTGCACTGTTAGTGGAGAGATACTAACGCAATGCAGCAAGAGGTGACATTGTGCCTATGGTAGCCTCGTCACCTTCAGGTGGTTGTGGTTGTTCAATCAGTTGTTCCATAGCTTGCTGAAAGTTTGAACTTGTAGATTAGTGTACCAGATAAGTTACTAATGAGACAAAAACAAACAAAGTAGGTTTCACGTTTATACATAACTTATTTTTGGTGAACTACTGTAATACATTAGCATGTATTGTAGTGCCAACTACAGAATAAAATCACTTTCGAACATATGTCCATGTAGCATGCCCATCGTATTGTCTATTTCGTCACATTCGCTGACATCTAAGGATAAAGAGACATGGTTTAAAGTAGGATGAACATAGTATGACATCATTCATATCATGGGCAAACAGATATAAAACAAACAGGCTATTGTATCATTGTGTGCGCACATGAACATCACAACTAGATTACAGATCAAGACCAAAAGAATATCCTTCATCTCTTTTAAACCATGTAAGGTTAAATGATACCTTAAGACAATTGTGTATAGAAGTGAACAGAGTAATTGACATTGGCTGCAAACCAAGCAGTTAAATGAACACATCATAGTACCAATCAGTTCAAAGGCGGGAGGAGTAAGGACTTACAATAGCGACTTGAACTGGTGTGCTCATGCCCTTCATCTTGCTGGTGTGGCAATCCTTGAAGATTTGCAATCGCATTCAGCCAGGTTCTTTTGGTCCGCATCGGGTTTCCTCTCAGATTTGGAACAAGTCAATATAGATACGATAATATGGCACAAAAGAAAGAAGGAACTAGCAGCTATTTACAAGAGCCTCGCAGTGTGCAATATAGCTACGAGATCCTGTTGTCTATTGGAATTTCACTTTAGAACGGTTGGTCTTGTTCTTCGAATAGTTAGCCTAGAAGAAGATACACTTGTAAGGCACATACATAAATACAAGTTCAATATGTGGTCTGATCCAATACATATACCCTACCTGATACTTTGGATCAGACTAGTGTTTAACAAGGGTTGTCTAGTCTTCATCTGTAATATATTCCACTGGAGATGTTTCGGCGATTTCATTGTTAGCCTTGCCTTCAAGGTGAGATTTTCTAAGGTGGTACTGATATTGTTGCAGAGCAGACTGAAAAACAAGAGTGCATGCTTGTTTAGTTGCATTATCTTTCAGATCCAACTTGAACCTCATCTGTTGAAAAAACAATATGAGTCTTATTAGGAGGAAGCTAGAAAGTATGGCACAGAGAAAGACTGTAGGCGTTCTGGGAAAGGGGGTCCCCAGACTTGCCTACCTGCGGCCCACGGCGTGGCTATGCAAGCAGGCATGTACGGCCCATCTTCATCAACAAGGCATTCAAGAACCTTGCGAGGGGCCAAGCCTCGCGAGGCGGACGACGCAAGACCTCCTCAGGAGCGGCCTCGCCAGGCAGGCTCACGAGGGGCGGAGAGATCAAGGCAAGGCAAACTTCGCGAGGCTCTCGTGACATGAACCATGACGATCGAGACCAGGCGGGTGCCAGCGCGCGCAGCGTCCTCGTTCCCTCTTAGGCGCTAAAGGGACAAGCGCAGGCGCAGAGTACCGAGGCATCAAGCAAAGGTTTCCATATCGGTGCAACGAGACCAAGACCAGCGGGACGGCAAGACAGAGGTCACCATGGAGCCCAAGACGGCATCAACACCAGAGTCTTTTGCAGGCGAAGACTACTTTTGTCAGGATAAGTTGTACAAGTTGTCCCCTTTCAAATTGGCCGTTGTTGGCTCCCTTCCCTCTCAATATTTGGGAAGAGGACCAGGGCCTCTATAAATAGGACTAGCCACCACAGTAGAAGGCAAGCAAGCCTGAGCTGATCAAATCCACACACGCACAAGTTCACCAAGCACAAGAACACCTCAACCTCAGGAGGCTGTTCTTCCCCCTGTATTGTTCATCATCATCCCAAGAGGAAATCCACCACCACCACACTGGAGTAGGGTATTACACCACAACGGTGGCCCGAACCAGTATAAATGTTGTGTCCCTTGTGTTGCAAGCTCGTCTAGTTCGTCCTTGGGATCGTAGCTAGTTAGGACGTGGATCGGTAGGGAGGAAATCTTCGCGCGCACCCCAGTGTTCGAACCTTGAGGGTTTTGCCGGAACCCGTGATCCGGCATTTGGTGCGCCAGGTAGGGGTACGACGAAGCTTCCTTTCTATCGCACCGCGTCCAATTGCTCTGTCGTCTCCATGGCGGACGCTCGCCGCGCTCGTGCTGAGCGCAGGGCTGCCCTCGTCGCCCGTGTCGCTCAGCGGCTCCCGTCGATGGGCCACCTCGTCGTTCTACGTCGCCTGCCGTCAACGCCGCCATCGGCCCAGCGGGGAATGAGCAGCAAGAATCCTCGCTGCACCCCACGGTGAGGCGGGACGGCCGCACCGCCACGCCATCGCTGACCCCAGCCGGTTCTTCATCCCATGCATGTCATGCTCCCATAGACGCGCGGGCCGCGCTCCTCATGGCGCACGAGCTCCTGCACTACCGCCCGGTCGATGACCTCTACGAGGACTGGCTCGACCGCATCGCCGAGCTCATCTGCGCCGCAGGGGCTCCCCTGCGCCGTCCCTCTCTCTGCCTCGACCTCCGCCAGCCACGGGCGACGTGGCTCACAGAGCACCTCCACAACCTCTGTATCAAGACGGCGCCCTGGCGCCAAGGCGCGCGGCTCCGTGACGCGACCTACCGCGTCCGGTTCCCACGCGTGAAGAGAGAAGCTGTCAAGAAGTCCCTCCGCCACAAGAAAACGCTCCGCCACTCCTCGCACCGCAGCGCAGGACCGTTTGCTGCGGCAAGACCGCGCGCCGCCTACAGCGGCAGCGCATGGACCCCGTCAAGACCAAGCTCCACCTCTAAGGCGGACCCCGGTGACCACGGCCGGCTGCCACACCTTCACCAGTGAGCTGCGTAGCGTCGCCTGGCCTGGCAAGTTCAAGCCAGATCTACCTCCTCGCTACGATGGCACCCCCGACCCTGCGGAGTTCTTCCAGCTCTACGAGCTGAGCATCGAGGCGGCCAACGGTGACGAGAAAGTCATGGCGAACTGGTTTCCCATGGCTCTGAAGGATGGTGCCCGCTCCTGGCTCCTGAAACTGCCCGCAGGCTCGATCTCCTCCTGGGACGAGATGCGCAACCACTTCGTCGCCAACTTCTAGGGCACTCGCGACCGCCCCCCAGCTGCGGGTGACCTGCACCACGTCAAGCAACAACTAGGAGAGACCCTCCAGAAGTACATCCAGCGCTTCAACAACGTCCGCCTCAAGATCCCCAAGGTGACGGACGAGGCCATCATCTATGTGTTCTATGATGGCATCTGCGACGTCAAGATGAAGGAAGAGCTCGCTATCCACGAGGAGTTGTGCACATCTCTGGAGTTGTTCAACCTGGCAACCAAGTGCGCAAGAGCTGAGGAGGGGCGCCTCTCCCTCCTCAAGCTCCCGGCCGTAGACCCGGAGGAGAAGAAAGCCAAGGCCAAGGACGTGAAGCGCAAGGGAGCAGTCGTGCTCGCGGCGGAACCGGACACCAAGCATGGCAGAGACCAGCCTGAGTCATCCAAGACCAGCCAACCATTATGGGCCTTCCACAACCTGAATACCTACAACACCAGTGACTGTCAAGAGCTCAGAGCCATTCGCGAAGGATGCTTTGATCGACGCCCCGAGCACGGAGACCGGGGCTACGGCCGAGGAGGAGGACGTGGTGGCGGACGCTGGGACGACCGTGGCCCGCGCCAGGAGTGGCGCGACCGGCCTCATGAGGACCGCTGGCAGGATCAGCCTCGCGAGGGCGCCTGGAGGGATCAGCCTCGTGAGGATCGTCCTCAAGGCAATGCCGGACTCCCTCCGCTGCCGCCACTGCCAAGAAGGAATGACGACCACCATCAAGACGAGGGGGCTGGGGGCTTCCAGGAGCCGCGTGCTATCGCCTGCATCTTGGGTGGAGCTCAAGCCCCAGCCACGCAGCGTATCTTCAAGCAGTTTGCTCGTGAGGTGAATGCAGTCCTCCCCAAGCTCGAGGCCACACGCCCGCTCAGATGGTCCCAGTGCCCCATCACGTTCAATTCGGTAGATCAGCTCAAGTGCGCAGCTATCACCGGGCGCCTCCCAATGCTTTATTCACCAGTCATCAGCAATGTGCAAGTTACCAAGACCCTCATCAACGGTGGCGCAGGGCTCAACGTCCTGTCCGTTGACACATTCGACAACCTCCAAGTGCCATATGACCAGCTTCAGCCTACCAAGCCTTTTTCAGTAGTGACCGACGGTTCCACCACACCGATAGGGCAGGTCCACCTCCCTGTCACCTTCGGAGAACACAAGAACTACCGCACCGAGCTCATCGACTTTGACGTCGCGCACATCTGTCTGTCGTACAATGCCATCCTCGGGTATCCAGCCCTGGCCAAGTTCATGGCGGTGACCCATCACGGCTACAATGTCCTCAAGATGCCGAGAAGTGGCGGAATCATCACGATCTTGTGCGAAGAAAGAGACGCGGTATGCTCCCTCGAGCGTGCCTTCCAAGGTGCAGCAATCGACAACCCCGACAGCAAGGGCGAGCGCCCTCCTGAGGCTAACCCCAAGAAGAAGAAGCAGTTGCACCACGCGGGGTCTCAGGCGAGCGGTGCCTCGTCAGGATCGGCGCCCTCACCTTGGGAGCCTCCCTACAGTACAAAAAAAAGACACATCCATGACATTTTGGGCCGAACGAAAATCTTTTATGTCATACTTATGACACTTCTATGACAATAATTGTGACAAAACACAGTATCATCATAGATGTGGTGGGGTCCTACTTCTATGACAAAAAATCATGACAGAAAATGGGCTTTTTGTCCTGGGCGGGCCGGAGACGCGGCTGCATGACATTCTTTGGGCCGTCCATGACGAAAAAAACCGTGGTAGAAGCAAGGGCGAGGAAAATATCAGGGTGTTCCTGCCACGGTGGGTGGTCGGGCCGAAGCGATGCGCGCTGCTTTCTCGTGACACGCACAAAGCGTGCAAGGCGTTGGGCTCTAATCAACCCGAGCGAGGCGTTGGACTCTAATCAACCCGAGCGACAGTAATCGCAAGTTACGCGCCATCGAACCCGAGCGATCGATCGATGGCTGATAATCGAACTCGATCGAGCGATTCCTTCGCCATCGCCGCTAATCAAGCCGATCGATGCTGCCTCTGGATGAACAGTGAGCATAGCTGGGGGGGGGGGGTTGGATGAACAGTTCTCGGTGGGGGTGGATGAACAGGACACCGATCGTTCGATCCGGTTGGGGCTGGATGAACAGGACCCCATGGAGGGCAGGATGAACAGTAGACGGTGGAGGGTTGGATGAACAGTAGCCCGTGGAGGGGTGGTTGAACAGGAGCCCATGGAGAGGGCTGGTTGAACAATAGCTGGTGGAGTAGCGCGCGGTGGAGGCTGGATGAACAAGAGCCCATGGATGAACAGTCGTAGGTGGAGGCTGGAGGAGGTCGACGGTGGATGAACAAGAGTCTGTGGAGGCCGGAGGGGTCGACGGTGGAGATGAACAGTATCCCGTGGAGTCCTGCTTTGCGGTACACCACACCCTCGCGATGAACAGGACCCTGCTTTGACCGTAGCGCCCAACACAAGTCCGCTTCTCCGCTTTTGGCGACACGCCACCCCTCCCGATCAACAGGACCCCCGTTTCGACCGTAGGAGGTCCGTTTCCTCCGTTTTGCGGTACGCCAGACCCCTCCCGATGAACAGGATCCCGTTTAGAATGTGGCTGGTCGAACACAAGGCCGTTTCATCCATTCTGTGGTACGCCAGGCCTCGTTTCCATCGGACAATATAGCATGAAAACGTAACAGTCAAATGAATCGAAGCCGAACTTCGGTAGTGCATTTATCTCGCTAGACCGTTAACTTTTATGCCAACCTTCCTTTTGTTTTATAGTTGTAATTTGTTTTGGTGCGATACAATTTTTTTCTTAACGCGACCATCATCAAGAAAACAAAGAAGCCATTTTTGTATAGTGTAGGGTGTTCCCTATATTTGCACCGGTGGCGAACTTTGATGCCCACCGTTGTAGTTAACATGGGCCTCCTACGGCTGTAGAAACAATGGGCCTTCTAAGGGTCAGAGAACAATGGGCCTTCTACGTGGCGTAGAAACAATGGGCCTTATACGGGCTGTAGACACAATGGGCCTTCTATGGGACGTATCATCAATGGGCCTTCTACGGGCTTATGATCGGTTGGCCAAACATGGGCCAATAACAGCCCACATTATGGTCGTAAATGGGCTAGAGTTGAAATCGTCCGTTCATGGTCCGACTATAACGGGTCGTCGTTAATCGGCCGTATTTTGATGACGCTATGAAAACGGCCCAACGTATTAACGGGCCACAAATGGGCCGATCAGAACCACGGGCTGAATTTGGCCCACAAGCGTAAAAAATGATGAACGGGCCGTAAGTAAACGAACGTGGAAATGAGCCCAAGAATAAATGGGCCCCGAGAAGGCCGAAAGATAACATGGGCTGGAAACGGCCCAACGGAATAATGGGCCATTAATGGGTATAAAGTGATACACTGTTCATTACGGGACAACTTTATCACAGGCCGTTAATGGGTATAAAGTGATACACTGTTCATTACAAGCCAGTTTTACCACGGGCCGTTAATGGGCCGAGAGTAATAAGGGCCTCATATGGGCCGAAAGACGTCATGGGCCATACATGGGCCGGAAGTTAAAACGGGCTGGAATTATATTGGACGGCCCAGATGATGCTACTCGGCCTAATTCGGTTAGGCCGTAAACGGGCCCTGGGTTAGCGCGGGCCCTGGGTTAGCGGGTTGTAAATGGGCTATATGCGAACAGGCCGTTAACAGGCTTGTCGTGGGCCGGCCCGCCACCTTTTGACCAAGTCAAACGGGCCGGCCTTTTCACAAGAATGGGCCTCTGTTGGGTCGTGCCACGTGTCGACGTATCGTAGGCGCTTTGTATCCAATGAGTGGATGACATCTGTCCCAACGGTGAGCCGACACGTGTTTCCTCCAGCCAATGATGATTTTACATGTGGAAAATCCCCATTGGTCGGGGCTATTAACGGGTTATCGGATCAAAAACCCGACCCGATAGCTTAACGGCGTTCGCTACGGTGGATGCCACGCGGTCGGTCACCCTTAACGAAAGCACTTCGCGGACGCTACGATTTATCGTCATGGAAGTGGACACTTCCGTGATGATAATTTTGGTAATGTCAAGGAACACTTCTACGACAGCACAAGTATGACTATCTTGATTCTGTCATAAATTTGTCATGGATGTACATGCATGACAAAAAACGCGACCTACTCTAACAAACACGTATCATCACGGAAGTGTCTTTTTTTTCTAGTGCTACATCGCATAGGAAAGCGCGCCCAGCGCCCCTCTCGGGCAGGGCTCGAGGGCTCTCTTCTGGAGGGCCTCAGACTTTGCCAATATCACGAGGGAGGCGCTTGGGCACCACTTGGAGGCGTGCTTCACGGTGTGTTTCCCTCAGGAGGACACAGGGCGAGGAGCGCCCACCGTTCAGGAGTTCATCACCATGACCACTCAGGAGCTGCAAGACGCAAGGGCCATGCGCGGCAACCGCCGCTCACCAGGTGCAGCTCCCCATCCAGGCGAGGATGCCGGGCTGCGTGTCTACGTCGACGTCCCAGGGCTCAACAGGGCTGCTTCTCAGGAGCTCTTCTAGCCATCGCGCATGGGACGCTGCGAGGGCCCGCCCCACAGCTACGTTCGCATGCCTTTTGGCCTGCCGAGCGTGGTGACCGCCTATCAGCGCAACATCCAGAGCATCCTGGCGGCTCAGGAAGCCAGGCACCACGCCGTGATGACGGAGATGAAGACGGTCCTCAAGGAACCACCTGAGCCCCCAGAGCCTCCCGAGGCTCAGGGCCCCGGTGGCTCGTGAGGAGCAATCCCTTCGCCGCGTACCTTCAGCTGCCCCAACTCTCCTTCATCAACAGAGCCAGGTGACATTTTTCAAGTTCATTTAGTTGGGTGTGCCCCTCGGGCTACAACATTCCCAGGCCGCATGGGTCCATCCCTGTGGCATGTATCCCTTTTTATGTCTTTAGCTTACCTTGTTGGGGGCACCCCTCGGGCTGCATCATCCCCAAGCCGCTCGGGCCTGACCCGGTGGCATGTACCTCCCTTGCGGTTTCTTAAGCCTGCTGCTTTCGTGCTTAACCTATCTATGGCTATTACCTGCTCGATCACCACCCATCATGGGAGCTGCACGCCTGCCGTCTTTCTTCAGGATCCCTCGCGTGAGTTAGTTAAGCATGGCGTCTGTGCTCGGGCCCGTCCCTGCAGCGTTGATAAATCCAGTGGCTGAGCTCTGTCTGGCGGGCCGGCCCCGTTCACATCACCTCCTGGGGCCGTTGGTGCTTGGCTTTCTCACGTGATAACCTTAGAAAATTTGTTCGCCGCAGGTTGTCTGACCACCTCACAGGACTAACACAGCGAACAAGAATCAAGACCAGGCGCAACCCACCTTGAGGTAGGGCCTCGTGAGTCCCGCGCTGGCTCACGAGTGCCCAGATACACCTCGTCTAGCCTTGTCGTGCAAGCCACGTGTCAGGGCGGGGCTCTACACGCCCCGGGGGCTCTCCGCAGAGGGAGCCCCCCTCCCACGCACAAGTGGAAGCACCATGCTCCGCGCTGGCCGTCGACACTGCCGAGGAGCGGCTATGCCCGTGCTGGCGGAAGCACTATGCTCCGCGCTGGTGATAAACAACTGAGGGCGGCCTCACAGCCGTACCAACTTCAGGGAGCCCCAGAGCTCAGTGTCCGGCCTCGCCGCAACGCCTCCCCCCGGGAGAGCTGCGCAAGGGGGCTGGGCACGGGGGCTGCGCTCGGGTCACGCCCAAGCATACGCCACCCAACCAGGTCTCCCGGACCTGGTCGTCGCACGCCCCTCCCGAGCCGAGCCTCGGCGAGGGCAAAGGTATGGAGATTGTTTGCACGTCAAGGGGGACTCCTGAGCATCGCGACTCAGGAGCCTAACTGGTCACGTAGCCCCTCACTCCTTGGTCCGGCCCCGGTCTCCGGCCGCCCAACGGGCGGTTGAGGTATGCGGGCCGGGCCTCGCCGACGAGAACATTAACATATCCTCGCGAATACTTCCTATAAGCTGTTTGCGCGTCAAGGGGGACTCTTGAGCATCGCGACTCAGGAGCCTAACTGGTCACGTAGCCCCTCACTCCTTGGTCCGTCCTGGTCTCCGGTCGGCCCAACGGCGGTTGAGGTATGCGCGGGGCCGGGCCCTGCCGACGTAGAACGCAAGCAAATAGGAAGAAAAATCGCAAAATCTCGAAGCAAATATTAGAAGACATATTGTTCTCACAATATCAAACGAAAGTTTAATGCCTCCATGAGGCCTGATGCATATTGCAGGGATAAAATAGGGACGCAGTCGCAGGCAATTCACCTCTGGACACCGCCATCGCCCGCAGAAGGTGCTCCTCCCTTGGTAGCGTCGCCTTCACCTACACCGCCAGCCGCAGGATCGGTGACATCGCCGGTCGAGGGCGCGAGGACGAAGCCGCGGAACTTCTTCAGCAGGGCCTCCACCTGACCTTTCATGGTTGTGGCGGCAGCTGTGCAGTGTTCATCAGCTACAGGCTCCAGCAGCTCGTCGAGATGAGCATTGGGGTCGCGAAGGTACAGATGGCTGAAGGCACGCGTCAGCGCAGCTGAAGAAAGGACACGAGCCTCTGCCTCAGCCATGGGACTGATGCCCTCCATGACTTCCTCAAGTGCCTTCACCAAGTGGGGAAGCAGCTGAGCAGGGCCATCCTCGTTGGTGGTCAGCGGCTTCTCCAGGCCCTTCTCGTACAGTGACTTTAGCACCACGCTGGACCTTTTCTCAAGAAGCGAGAAGGCCACGCGGTCCTCAGCCAGGACCTTCGCCTTGGCGTCAAGATCAGCTTCCTTGCCTTCACCTCCCGCTCCAGCTCCTCCAGCTGGCTGCGCTCCACGGCTCAAGGCTTTGCAGCCTCCCCGGCTTGGCGTCGCGGCCCTTGATGGCGTCCTCCCGAGCCTCCATCTCCTCCTCCCTCGCCTGGCGGCCACGTGTTTCTTCTGCGTGCTGGTCGCGCAGGCTCTTCAGCTCGTCCTCCAGCTCTCGGTAGCGATCGCGGGCGGCCTCGGCGTCCTTCAGCGCCGCCTCGCGATCAGCCGTAGCTTTGGTGGCGGCCTGCTTCTCCTTCACAGAGGCCGCCGCGGCTTGGCTCAGCAACGCTCGAACTGCCGAGTCGGAGTGAAGCCAGACAGAGGCCAGCTTCAGGCGCCCAGCTACGAGGCGCGGATCCGCACCCAGGATGTCTTCCCGCAGCTGGGCCATCTCCGAAAGAACACGCCCCAAGACAGTGGAGGAAGCAGAAGAACTTGGGGCCAGAGGCGCAGCAGGAGGAGGAGGCGACATCGCTACTGTGAGCACAGGAGATCAAGGGCCCTGAGCCCTTGGGACCTCATCACCGAGCTGCATTGGTACTTCCGGATCCAGCGGGCCACGGGGGCTGACTCCCCTCGATGATGCTCCTCTTGGCCTCGCGAGGGCGACCATGCTGGGGAGGTGCGGGTGCTGACGCCTCCTTTCTCTGCAGAGGGAGGCGCGGCCGCTGCATCCTCCTTCCTCTTCTTCGCCGAAGGCATCAGCCTGACCAACCAAGGGTGAACGTTAGAAAATGGCAAGCACAAGCAGGAACAAGACGAAGTTCAAAGCACTTAATGGTCCACCGCGACATAATCCACCCTCCGCTTGGGAAGCCTGAAGCCTGAAAGCATCGGAGCCTGAGGAGTGGGCACACATGCTCCGGGAGCTGAAGACGGCGCGGCAGAAGGGCCAGAGGCAGCTCCTGGCGGTGTCAAGGCGGAGGCAGCATCTCGGGAGACCAGCGATGATCTGCTCCTCGTCGGGATAACTGGCAGTTCTCCCTCCTCCTGGCGGGCGTCGATCTCAGTGTCGTCTGGCAGGGAACTAAGGATGTCGGCCTTGCTCAAGGGAGAAGTTTCCCCCATTTCCTCGGGGGTCACCTCCGAGTCCACCTCCTCTTCTTCCTCCCCACAGGACTCGTCAAAAGACAGCTCCACCGGCTTCGGCGCTGCAGGGCCTCCAGAGGGCATGGGCGGCACCAGCCCGTGCGCGTCAAAGGTTGGCCTGGAGGCCACGATTGGCTCCCAGTCCTTGCGGTGGAACAAAGGAACGAAGGTGCTCGGCGGGTACTCCTGGTTGTCCCCTACCAAGAGGCGCAAGACAATAGTAAGCTCATCATCAGGAAGGGCCTCCGGCCTCAGACAAGCCTTGTCTTCTTCATCTCCAAGCCTCCACAAAGGGCGCGCACGCGCCTGAAGTGGAGCAACGCGCAGCATCAAGAATTCCCTCAGGAGCATGGCCCACGTCACCTTGGCCGCCTTCGTGTTGCCCGGCTTCAAGTCGGTCTTCATCTGCTCCAACACCGACAACACTCGCTCGTCAGTGAGCTCTGAACGAGACCACCCCTTGTGAGACTGGGGCGCCTCCATCGGCAGTTCCAAGCATGGATGGATGCACTTGGCACTCATCATGACCCATTTGGTCCTGAGATTGTCGACCCTCTTCCCGGTGTTCGAGATCGAGTTGGCCCTTCCGGACGCGATGAAATTGGCGCACCTGGAGATATGGCCATCTCTAAGGCGAAGGAAGAAGAAGTGGCGTAGGAAAGCCACGGACGGCATCACACCTAGATATGCCTCGCAATAGTAGGCGAAGATGGACAGAAGAAGGATGGAGTTGGGATGGAGATGCAGCGCCTGCAGCACGTAGTGGTCAAGGACCTCATAGAGGAAATCGGAGAAGGGAGGAACCAACCCGATGGCAATGCTGCTCGTGAAGAAGGGGAAGAACATGCTCTCCTCGGGCTCTGGCTCGGCGCAGGCAACCCGAAGCTCAGTCTTCCCCCATTCGTTGCTCTCCCCCGCCATCAGCAAGCACGTGGAGGCGAGGCTCTTCCCCGAGACGTTGGGCGCGTCGAGAGCAGGCTCGTACCAAGCCGGCGCCGAGGAGGACTTGACCTTGCGCGGCGCCATTGGTCGCAGGTGCGGATTAAGGTTGGAGTAGATCTGGAGTTTTCGATAGCGAGGAGCGAGAAAGGGGATCTGGAGCAAGGCGAAGGGGAACAGTTAAGGCAAGCATGGTCCGCGCCAGCCTTTTGTCAAGTCGGGCAGTTGCCGAGGCAGCGTGGGGAAGTGGAGACGCCCATGTCCAATCAACCGCCACGCGTCAATCGAGGCCGCAGGCTTTTGGGGCCCGCGGCGCTCCGTGCTTGACCTTTCGCTTTGCCTCGAAGCCAAGCCCGAGCGTGCCATGGGCCCGGGGCTACTGTCTGTGTTCTAGGAATGGGGGTCCCCAGACTTGCCTGACTGCGGCCCATGGCGTGGCTGTGCAAGCAGGCCTGTACGGCCCACCTTCATCAACAAGGCATTCAAGACCCTCGCGAGGGGCCAAGCCTCGCGAGGCGGACGATGCAAGACCTCCTCAGGAGCGGCCTCGCCAGACAGGCTCACGATGGGTGAAGAGATCAAGGCAAGGCAAACTTTGCAAGGCTCTCATGACATGAGCCATGACGATCGAGACCAGGCGGGCGCCAGCGCGCGCAGCGTCCTCGTTTCCTCTTTGGTGCTAAAGGGACAAGCGCAGGCGCAGAGTACCGAGGCATCAAGCAAAGGTTTCCATATCGGTGCAACGAGACCAAGACCAGCGGGACGGCAAGACGAAGGTCACCATGGAGCCCAGGACGGTGTCACCACCAGAGCCTTTTGCAGGCGAAGACTACTTTTGTCAGGATAAGCTGTACTTGTTGTCCCCTTTCAAATTGGTCGTTGTTGGCTCCCTTCCTGCTCAATATTTGGGAAGAGGACCAGGGCCTCTATAAATAGGACTAGCCACCACAGTAGAAGGCAAGCAAGCCTGAGCTGATCAAATCCACACACGCACAAGTTCGCCAAGCACAAGAACACCTCAACCTCAGGAGGCTGTTCTTCCCCTGCATCGTTTCATCATCAGCCCAAGAGGCAATCCACCACCATCACACTGGAGTAGGGTATTACACCACAACGGTGATCCGACAAAGACAATATTACAAATTGCGATGAATAACATTACTTACGGATAAATGGTTAAGGAAGGTGTTAAACCGGGTATTGTCTTTGTCATTCCCGCATCGATCCATATTGGGAGGATACGTGCATGACACCTAACAAAGAACGGCTGCCTCTGATACTAACTTGGCTGACTCTATAGCATCACGTGGCCTTTTTAAACCTGCCTCAAAATGGATCTCCATTCTTCCTCCTTTAGATTTTGTTAATTTGTCAAGCATTATCCCTGATGTCTGTTTCCGCTTGCACCGTGGTGCTAGTTCAACAACGAATATGGAAAGTGTTAGTGCACATCAAACTGTGAGAGTACATATAAAGGAGCATGCAACTGCAACTTGACTTGGTCAGGTACCGTCTTGGTGTTGATGCTCATGAGGTTCATCTGATCTTGCCAAGTCATGTTGTGTCAGCAATGCCTCCGTAGTAGTGTTAGGTGTGAAGGAAGCTTGGGAACTGGCCAGTTCCAGAGCAAACGAACGAGCAACTCGTTGAGATGCTGGTACAGTTGAAGCGGATGCTGCAGCTGGTGGAGCAGGTGATACCGTTTTTGTAGATTTAGCCGGTGGACTTGGACCTTCTACTGCACTGTAAGTACTAGTAGAATATCAAGGGCAGATCCTTTTCCGTTTCACCCGACAAGTAACACCATTCCCTACTATATTCTTTTCCTTGCTCTTTTTTGACTTTGCCATGTCAAGCCGTACCCACAACACAAAATAATAAAATCGCTCTTCAGAAATCATCGATGCATGATGCATAGAAGCAATACTTTGATGTAAGACAACCATATGAGGATGGAATATGTAAGAAAAACAGGATGGCGTGACATATTCACATCTACGATGTGTAAACTAAGCAGAATGATTTTCAAGAAAATAGAAGTAATGCAAGCTAAACACCATATGAAAGTTGCAACCAATATCACTATGCCAAGTTAAAAGTGTCTTGTCATAAGTGGCATTTCAAAAAACTAGAAGCAGTACAACATACAAATCAATGCAAGATGCAACCACTATTAACCTACCATGTTAAAAGAGTCCAATCATGAGTGACTGATGCGAGATACACAACAGCAGTACTTTGATGTAAGAACATGGTATGATTGATAGATGTAGTGTATTCTAGACACAGAAAGGCATGTCATATGCACATGTATAATGTATAAACTCGGCTGGTGCAATTTAATCAAAATAGAAGAAATACAAGATAGACAACATACGCAATATGAAACCAATTATCACACTGTCAAGATAGAGCAAGCACCTGCGGTGGTGGAGTACGGGAGTTGAACTCATCATGTAGACTTGGGACTTCAACTTCATTAGCAGTAAAAGTGGCAAATCTAGAGAGTCTCTGTTTGAGTCGGACCAGAGGACCACCAAAATCACCTAACTTACTCTTTTTCCTTACTATTTTCCGATATTGCCTTATGAAGTCAAAACCAAAAGAAGATGAATAAAATTAGCTCTGCATAACTGGTTGATGCGTGATACAGACGAACACTACTTTGATGTAAGGAAAGAGCAGGATAGGAGGATGGAATATATACACAAAAAAGACAGCATTGCATATTCAGACGTACGATAGGAGGATGGAATATGTATGAAAAACAGTAAGAAGAAGGCATTTCAACAAAATTAGAAGAAATGAAAGCTAGGCACCATATGAACATGCAACCAATATCACTCTATCAGGTAAAATATCTCATCTTAAGTGCCATTTCAAGAAATTAGAAGCAATACAAGCTAGAAGACAATGCGAGATGCAACCTACATCACACTCCCAAGTTAAATGTGTCTTATGGGCAAGTGATCGTTGCAGGTATAAGTTGTAAGCTACATAGATGCAATTTAACAAAATCAGAAGGAATACAAACAAGACATCATACGGAACACGCAACCACATATAACAGTTCCAAGTTAGAGCAAGCACCTGTGATGGTGGATTAGGGGAGATGTGCTCATCATCTACACATATGTTCTAGAAATAGGAACATGTGTCATATTCACAGGAATTATGTGTAAAGTAAGCAGATGCAATTCAACAAAGTTAGAAGCAATACAAGCTAGACATCATACGCAACATGCAACCACATATAATAGTGCCAAGTTAGAACAAGCAGCTGTGATGGTGGAGTAGGGGAGATGTGCTCATCATCTACACAGCTACGTTGACTGTCCAGCCTTGTGTTGTCTTGCGAATCATGTTGGGACCACCACCTGTGATCAGATATAGTATGTTCTAGAAACAGGAACACATGTCATATTCACAGGCATTATGTGTAAAGTAAGCAGATGCAATTCAACAAAGTTAGAAGCAATACAAGCTAGACATCATACGCAACATGCAACCACATATAATAGTGCCAAGTTAGAGCAAGCACCTGTGACGGTGGAGTAGGGGAGATGTGCTCATCATCTACACAACTATGTTGACTGTCTAGCCTTACGTTGTATTGCGAATCTTGTTGGGAGGATGGCGCAGTAGAATTTGTAGAGACCCTCCGTTTCAGTTGCTCGGAAGGACCGCCATCATCCAATGCCTTACCAATTTCCTTCCGATTTATTGATATTGCATTGTGAGGTCAAACCGACAAGAAAAAGGAATAAAATCCGCTCTTCAGAACTCATTCATGCATGATACTAACGAACACAACTCTGATGAAAGGCAAAGTCATGATACGAGGATGGAATATGTACGAAAAACTGGACGGCTTGACATATTCACACCTATGATGTGGTAACTAAGCAGAAGGCACTTCAACAAATTAGAAGCACTGCAAGCTAGTCACCATATGGAAGTTGCAATCGATATCACTCTGCCAAGTTAAAATTGTCTCGTCATAGGTGGCTTTCATCAAACTAGAAGCACTACATGCTAGAAATCATATTCAAGACGCAAACCAATATCACACTGCCAACTTAAAGGTGTCCCATCATAAGTGACTGATGCAGGATACACAAGAAGAGTAGTTTCATGTTAGAACATGGTGTGATAGACAGATATAGTATGTATCAAAAACAGGAAAGCGTGTCATATTCACACGTATCATGTGTAAGCTAAGCAGATGCATTTTACACTAATTAGGGGAAATACAAGCTAGACACCATATGCAACATGCAACAAGATATCACACTACCAGGTTAGAGCAAGCACCTTGGATGGTGGAGTAGGGGAGCGGAGACTTGGAACTTGTAATGCACTAGCAGTACAAGGAGAATCTATACAGATGCTCCGTTTATGTTGCTGCAGAGGACCACCATCATCGACTTCCTTACTCTTTTCCTTCCTCTTTTTTGATTTTGCCTTGTCGAGTCAAACCCACAAGAAAAAGAAATGAAATTTGCTCTTCAGAACTCATTGATGCATGATATTGACGAACACTATTTTCATGTAAGGCAGCCACATGATAAGAGGATGAAATATGTATGAAAAACAAGACGGCATGACATATTGACATGTATGATGTATAAAGTGTAAACTAAGCACAAGGTCTTTGAACTAGTTAGAAGCAATGCAAGCTAGAAACCATATGAAAGATGAAACCAATATCACTCTGCCAAATTAAAAGGGTGGCCTACCAAATGTATTTGACCAAATTAGAAGCAAAACATAGCAACAGGCTAGAAATAATATGCTATATGCAATGAATAAAGGTGTCTCATCGTAAGTGATTGATGCAGGATACAGAAGAGAGGTAGTTTTCATGTAAGAATATGGTTAACACATAGATGTAGTGTGTACCAAAAATAGGAAGGCATGTCATATTCACAGGTATAATGTGTAAATTAAGCAGATGCAATTTACCCTAATTAGAAGGATTACAAGCTAGACATCGTATGCAACATGTAACCATATATCACACCGTGAAATTAGAGCAAGCACATGCGATTGTGGTGTAGGGGAGGTGCAGTCTTCAAGTACAGAGCTACATTCAATATCTTCATTAAGGCTTGTTGTTGCTTGAGAATCATGTGGAGAGGATGAAACTGCACCCTTTATAAGAGTAGCACATCTCATACTAACCCACGGGCGTGACTGTCTCATCATAAGCGATAGATGCAGGATACAAGAACAAGAGTTTGATGTAAGAACATGGTGTGATAGGCAGATGTAGTATGTACCAAAAATAGGAAGGCATGTCATATTCACATGTATAATGTGTAAGCTAAGGAGATGCAATTTAACTAATTAGGAGCAATACAAGCTAGGCACCATATGCAACATGCAACCAGATATCACACTGCCATGTTACAACAAGCACCTGGGGTTGTGGAGTAGGGGAGATGAGATTTGGAACTTGCAATCGCAAAGAGGAGTAGCAGGAGAATCTGCAGAGATCATTTGCTTCGGTTGCTCCAGAGGACCACCATCATTATGTGCTTTCGTCCTTTTAGATTTTGCCTTGTCAAGTAAACACACAAGAAAAAGGAATGAAATTCGCACTTCCAAACTCGTTGATGCATGATACTGACGAACACAACTTTTATGTATGGCAACCACATTGTAGGAGGATGGAATATGTATGAAAAACGCTAAGCAGAAGGCATTTCAACAAATTGGAAGCAATGCAATCTAGACACCATATGAAAGATCCAACCAAAATCACTCTACCAAGTTAGATGTGTCTCATTATAAGTGGCACTTCAACAAATAAGAGGCAATACATGTTTGAAATGATATGCAAGATGCAACCAATATTACACTGTCAACTTGAAGGTGTCTTGTCAGAAGGGATTGATGAGGGATACACAAGAAAAGTAGTTTGGTGTAAGAACATGGTTAATAGAAAGACGTAGTATGTACCAAAAACAGGAAGGCATGTCATATTCACAGGTATAATGTGTTAACTAAGCAGATGCAATTTACCCTAATTAGAAGCATTACAAGGTAGACACCATATGCAACATGCAACCACATATCACACTGCCAAGTAAGAGCAAGCACATGCGATGGTGGTGTGGGGGAATTGCGGTGATCAACTAGAGAGCTACGTTGACTATGTTTCTTGAGAAACATGTGGGGAGGATGACACTGCACTCTTTAAACGAGTAGCGCGTCTCACAGTAACCCACTGGGGTGACTGTCTCATCATAAGTGATTGATGAGGGATACAAAAGAGCATTAGTTTGATGTACGAACATGGTTAATAGGCATATGTAGTATGTATGGAAAACAAGAAGGCATGTCATTATCAAAGGTATAATGTGTAAAGTAAGCAGATGCAATTTAACCAAATTGGAAGCAATACAAGCTAGACACCATATGCAACATGCAACCACATTTGACAGCGTGAAGTTAAAGCAAGCACCTGGGATGGTTATGTGTCGAAATTGAGATCATCAACTGTAGAGCTACGTTTACTATCTCCATCTGCTGACACTGCACCCTTTAGAGCGCTGAAACGCTTAGTGCTTATCTTTGAATTACACTGGAGCAACTTGTGTCTTTTCTTTTTTGTATTCATCAACACTGCGTCAGAGTCTGAAATACCCATGCATAAAAAAACAATAGTGTGATTATGGGTGAAGTGTGTGCACAAGTAGTACATTGTAAATGTAGCAGATAGCAGGTCAGTGAAAAATAAATGACGGGAGACATATGATAGCTCTATAACATGCATGGCACACGAAATTACTAGATTCTAGAATTTTGAAATATGAGCACAGGGATGGTTGGGAAATGCAGATGCTCCTCCAGCACACCACAAGGTGTGTTCCTATGAAAATAATAGTCAACTAAAAACGAATAGGTCAGTCCATTTTTTCTGCATCGTCCGATGTACAAAGAACGGGCAGATCACCTTCATCTACCTCCAGCCACTCAGTGTTACGATCTTCCTCGAAATGCCAGCGACCACCGGCCCAGTCCGCTGCCTCCTCCCTCCCCTCGACGTCACCGCACCGCCGTGCTTGGCACCGCCCCCCGGCCATCCCTTCAAGCCCCGCCGACCTCCAGATGGGGCGCAAGCAGCTCCAGCGCCCCACACCCCTATGATAGACACTGATGCGCCGCTTCCCCGACGAACAGGCGGACTAGGTGCTCTGCGAGCTTAAGTGGGTGCTGCTTCTTTTAATTGCGATTCGACTGACCCTGAATTGAAATCCAGGCGGGCTACTGACCTCTAGCAAAGGTGAAATAGTAAATGGTAGGAAACCTTGTGCATTTGGTATCACGAAGAAGATGCAATAAGAAGTGCTCAACTAGTTCCTTTTGTGGGATGAATACGGTGTGAGCAGAAACGTAAGATTTGCACGAATAAGGGAAGAGGACTACCTCTTTCTGCTAGCAGTGATGTGTCCTCCTTCTATTTTCCCAATGATGTTCTTATGGTTCGTTGGAAACGAGAAGTTGTGGAGGATGGTGGGGCCTTGGATGAACCCATGGCCAAGTTGTTGAGTGTGGTGCGGTGGCCGTCTGTCGGCGGCGGGGAACTAGATCTGAGGCGGTGAACAACAGTATACTGAGAACAGCTCCAGTGCGGTGGACGGTTGCGACAGTGGAGCGGCAGCGGTGAGGCGCAGGATGGCATGGTCGAAGTGGTTCTGCACGGGCGCCGTCCGGCGTCATGGAGGCAGCTACGCCTCGGCACCGCTAAGTCCTTGAGGGCGTTGCGGTTGCGGTTGTGTTGGACTGACGGACGGGTGCGCTCCAGCGTGATGGAGGAGGGCGGCGGTGGATTCGATGCGATGGGGTGGAGGACGGAGGAGGCTGGGGTTTTGCGGGTGGTGGAGAGGGTGTTTTGGCGCCCATGGAGTATGAATGGGGAAACGGAGGGAGGGGAACTAAGGGAGAACAATGTTTCGGTTTGTGACGCGCTTGTTTGAAATTTGGAGAAAGTTACAAACTTTGCCCCGATCTAAAATTTCGGACATATTGCGGGTTGGGGGTAGGACAGCAATCTGAGATGTCCCAAATGGTGGGCAGGATAGATTTCGGCCGAGCGCATGGGTGTCTAGGCGCCCATGGCATATGAATGCTTCTCGGAGGCGGTTGAGACTGGCGCCTTGGTGAAGTTACAAACCTACCCTGGTTTAGACCTTTGGGCATCGGGCCGATAGGCTACATGGGCCGGAGTCAGGACAGTACTTTCCTACCGCCAAACATTAGTCTCACGCAGTTTCGGGTGACCAGAGGCTTATTTGTCGCTTCGTTCAATATTTGGGAGCAGAAGCATTAACGTTTTCGGTTCTCTTTAATTGAACTTTGAGGATTTGTCAAACGTCACAAATCTTTACTCTTGAAAATCCTAAAACTACGATTATTTTGCAATGGAGCGGGTACATTTGAATATACATTGTACACGAGTATATATGAAAAAATATGCAACTTACCTCAGTTCATGCATGGTTCCAGATATAATCTCCTTGGTTGCAAAAAAGTAGTTAGACATGCATATGAATATATAGCATGTTCAAACGCACACCAAAGATTGATGCCCCTTTTAGATCTAATTTACAAATGCCATTATCTCGGGTTCAAATAGATGAATGCACTTCCTATGAATTCGAATCTTTGAAACCCCCTTTATGTTGAATTCAATATGTATTCTATTTTGTAGCTAGTAATTTGGAATGTATCCATGTAAGTGACAAATGTATAAAGTGCTTCACACTAACAACATGGAGTGCACTAATTAATGTTTATATATGAATTGCAAAAGCAATGAATTGCATGTATTTCAAACCGCTCTCACTCTATGGATCGATAATATGAAATAAACACATGCACATGCTAGAATTCAATAAAGTGCAGATTGTACGGTAGACCGATTTTCGTTCATACACAAATTGCAAAATTCATGATCTCATCCGAAAATAATAATGTCATTTATATTTTAATTTAATGCGTAGAACCGCCGTTTACACGTAGATGCACTATGCCTCTGCCCGTTCTCACAAACGTGCTATATATCTCTCTATCTAACGCATAAGTGCACACACTCTATATACATCGGCATTTCTCTTTCACACATGCTCACAATCTCTCCTGGGGTGTCGGGGTGTCTCACGCACACACTCTCTCTATATATCTCTCTCTCTTTCTGACTACTAAGTACCACTCTTTTCAGTAATGTCAGTTGGAAAACACTATTTCTCTCACATGCATATATACACACGCACGGTCTCTACTAGTCCTCTATACGCACATATATGTGCCTATGTGTTTCCCACACGCACATTATCTTTAGGCCTCTCTCGCACACATTGCTCCCCCCCCATAGACACACCTCTCTCTTAGTAGTTGGCAGATATGATTCCATCAGATCATTCGGTAGGATATCCCTGTCTGTTAGGCTGGATGGTAATACGAGGCAAAGTTTAACCCAAGTTCGGACCCTTGCAGTTGAGGAAAAAGCCTACTCCTTGTACTGTATATTTGTGATAGGGGTGTGTACAAAGTACACGTGAATACCAGGCATTGTGCGTGTGTGTATACTATCGACGAACTAGCCCCCAGGCTTCTATAACATACTCGGGGCCTAGGGTTGCAAATCATATATAGTCGGCTTATCACAAGTGGGGATAGAGTCCTCCACGACTCTGGTAGCTTCATGTTGTACGTCGAGTCCTCCACATGGGTCTTCGTATAATGCGTCTCGGTCCAACCTATGTGGCGTAGGATGGAACCGACCCATGAGTCCTCATGTTGACCCACCACAACTAGAAATGATGTGCCCACCCGAACTAGAAATGATGTGCCCACCACACCACACACGCAATCAGCCACTAAGAAAATAATCATATACAATAGTACAATGTTATACATGAAAGTTAATTGCATGCTGCATCCAAAAATATTTGTTCTGCATTGTGAATGTTTATATTTTCTCCTAAAATATTAGTCACGGGAAAGAGAAATGAAGGGCATATCTCTCCTTGTCTCCACCGGACACCCCCTCTATCTACACCACTTTCACGTACGCACACAGACTATCTCTCGGCCCTCTAAAAGTATGCATGCCCATGAAACATTCACGCGTGACGGTCACTGTATTTCAAGCGAAAGCACTATACGGTCACTGGACTTCAGAATATGCTCATTACGGTCACCGTATACATTCTCGGGGTAATCATACGGTATCTAGCTCATGATACATCTCCATATTTTGTTGATGACACTGACGGACGTTGTATTTGATGCATGCTCTGTATTTTGTTGCCGACACTTACGATCATTGTATTTGAAGCGAAAGCACGATACGGTCACTGGACTTCAGAATAAGCTCATCACGGTCACCACATACATTTTGTGGTGCTAACCAACATGTGGTTGGATGGTTAGGAGGACAGTGGTTTCTCGAGCCCACTAGGGTTAAAGTCCTGGTGGTCACATTTATCCTAGGTTAATTTCAGTATTTTCCGGCGATGTGCGTTCAGTGGGAGGAGACGTTCCACTCGACTACGAGGCACCTATGGTGACTTCGTAAAATCTCAAGATCATATGCTGGCTCACTCTCTCGAAGGTGCTCATAAGGGTAGGGTCTGCGTGTGTGCGCTTATAGCGGTGAGAGCTTGCGCGTATATATGAGCGTTTGCGTCTGTACCGTGTTAAAAAATACATGTCGTGATTATACGGTCACTGGCTCACCCGTACAACTCTGTGTTTTGTTGATGACACAATCAATTGACCAGTCAAACTTTCCATGTGGTGCAACTAGTGTCGCACCATCGGGGCGTGTAACCGTGGGGCCCACCTGTCAGTGCGTATATGAAAGAAAGAAATGGTAGTTTGAGTCTGTACTGTGTTAATAGAATACATTTTCGGGTGATCATACGATCACTGGCTCACCATACAGCTCCGTAATTTGTTGATGACACGATCAATTGACCAGTTAAACGGTCCACATTCAGCAGTGCACATTACCATAGGGCCCACCCGGCAGCGCATATATGAAGGACAGAAATGGTAATAAATTAGTGGTCGGTGTGGATTCGAAGTCGTGAGACCTCTGATTGGAAGTCGCCGGCAGTGGGGGTTCGGTGATTGGGCGGTGGCATGGGGATCGCCGGAGAAAAAGCTTGGCGCGAGGGGTCCTATAGGGATGGCCGGGGCGGCAGTTGAGGGAGTCCTGGATTAGGGGGTCCTCGGACAGCCGGACTATATCCTTTGGCCGGACTGTTGGACTATGACGATACAAGATTGAAGACTTCGTCCCGTGTCCGGATGGGACTCTCCTTGGCGTGAAAGGCAAGCTTAGCAATACGGATATGTAGATCTCCTCCCTTGTAACCGACTCTGTGTAACCCTAGCCCCCTCCGGTGTCTATATAAACCGGAGGGTTTAGTCTGAAGGACAACAACAATCATACCATAGGCTAGCTTCTAGGGTTTAGCCTCTACGATCTCGTGGTAGATCAACTCTTGTAATACTCATATCATCAAGATCAATCAAGCAGGAAGTAGGGTATTACCTCCATCGAGAGGGCCCGAACCTGGGTAAACATTGTGTCCCCCGCCTCCTGTTACCATCCGCCTTAGACGCACAGTTCAGGACCCCCTACCCGAAATCCGCCGGTTTTGACACCGACATTGGTGCTTTCATTGAGAGTTCCACTGTGCCGTCACCATAAGGCTTGATGGCCCCTTCGATCATCGGCAACGATGCGATCCAGGGTGAGGTTTTCCTCCCTGGACAGATCTTCGTATTCGGCGGCATCGTACTGCGGGCCAACTTGCTTGGCCATCTGGAGCAGATCGAAAGCTACGCCTCTGGCCATCAGGTCAGGTTCGGAAACTTGAACTATACTGCCGACATCCGCGGAGACTTGATCTTCGACGGATTCGAGCCCATGCCAGGTGCACCGCATAATCACGACGGGCATGACTTAGCTCTGCCATCAGACAATGTTTAGGAGATCACACCTGCAACTACTCCGGCCCTCTATCCAGAACAAACTGCGCCATCCGAGGACGGGTGGATGGACCCCTCAATGGAGGCCGCACACTCGGTGGCGATAGAGCCGAATACCGACTTCACCTCCTACGAGACCCGTGTTGCCGAACCATTGGATTCGTCCCCGGCCATGGGCTCCGAGCTACCCGCGTCCGTGCCTATTGAATCTGATTGGGCGCCGATCATGGAGTTTACCTCCACGGATATCTTTTAGCACTCGCCTTTTGGCAATGTGCTAAATGCATTAAGGTCTCTCTCCTTGTCAGGAGAACCTTGTCCGAACTATATCCGGCTAGAATGGGATGCGGACGACGAAGAAATTCGCTCCCCACTCACCACCCACTTAGTAGCCACTGCCGATGATTTAACCGACATGCTCGATTTCGACTCCAAAGACATCAACGGCACGGACGACGATGCAGGAGAGGAACAGGAACCATCGCCCACAGGGTGCTGGACATCCACTTTATCACATGACTTATACATGGTGGATACACCCAAAGAAAACAATGACGAGGAACGGAAGGATGCAGCGAAGGATAGCTCCCTCGAGAAGCAACCAAAGCAACGGCATAGGCGCCGTTCCAAATCCCGCCTCGGCAAAAACAGCGATAACAGCGCAAGAAAAAATAACACCCCGGTGGACTCCAGAGGAAACGACGACCACACGGACCCAGCGACAGAGCAGGATGAACCAGCGAACGGTGAACATAGTACGGAGCCGCTGTCCAATCAGGGCGACGCCGAGGATAAAGCTAATCCACCTCTCTCCAGAGAGGAAAACAGTCTGGACGACGATGCACACATCATCCCGGAAGGGCACTTGGAATAAGAGAACCTCCGCAGAAGGCTTATTGCCACCGCAAGGAGTCTGAAGAAGCAGAAGCAAAGGCTTAAGGCTGCAGAATACGCTGAACAGTAGATGGAACAAAGTGCTCGACACTAAAGAAAAGTATGGTGGTAGTTACCACACAAAGAGCTATCCAAAGCGCAAGTTGTTGCCTGAATTCGATGATGAGGCCTTAGAGCCCACACAGCCAAAAAACAAAACGGCCGACCGGTCAGATCGAGCACCTCGTGGACGCGATAAAGCGGCTAACAAGGCCGCCCATAAGTCAGCACATGATTCACGTGAGGACTTGCATCAAAAAGGCGGCGTGACCAGATCCATCTACGGATCTAGGAAGCGCGCTCCAGCGCACAACCAAAACCGAACACTACAACCATGAGAACGCCATGACGCATCCAAATATAGGGGTGCCGCACACCCCCTATGTTTCACCGATGAGGTGCTGGACTGTTGGGGACACAACTACTGAGTGTGAACCGCCCTGGAGGGGCCGGTTTACCCTCGTCCATGATCCAGGCCCACGAAGGAGGCCCGGAGCCCAGAGGCGACTTAAGGTCCATTTATGTAAACCGCCTTAGTATTGTAACTTGTGTTGTAAGACAAGAAAGGAGAGATCAAGCCGGACTCTTGTATGAGCCGGATTGGGACTTCAGTAAACCAGCCAAGGCCCATCCGTGTATATAAGGGGACGACCCGCGGCGAAGTTAGGGAGAGAGATTTCGAGGCTAAGGCAAAGCTATCGCTCCCTAGTCGCCAAACCATATCAATCACATCACAACCGGACGTAGGTTTTTACCTTCATTGAAGGGCCGAACCAGTATAATTCTCGTGTCTTGTGTCCGCTTTAACCTCTCTAGGTAAACCCGCACGATGGCCCTACGACTAAGTCCTTTCATGAGGACATCTGCCGTGACAAGTCCACGACAGCTTGGCGCCACCGTGGGCTATCGCACGATGGTTTGATGATCTTAGAGGGCAAGTTCGGCGACTCAAGGCTATGCGCGGTGGGCCGGATGACTAAGAGTCGTCGCGCAAGCTCTACATCGACGATGCGGATCGGGCCCCGAGGCCGCTCGGTTGAGTACGGGTACCGGGTCCCCTTTGGCGGCATACACGTGTTTATCGGCAAGATCGGCGAGCGTAGCCTGGGCCGGACGTCTCACCGACCTCGCCGAGACGGCTCAGCGAGCGAAGAGTCCTGCCTCGCTAAACCGGGCGGTCAAGCATGTTTTCGTGGGAGTCGCCCACGGAGACTACGAGGACGGATCAGCATCCGGTGACGAAATCGTTGTCTACTCCGGCGATTTAATCGCCGCCGGAGAAACCGAGTCTCTATACCAGCTACCAGATGGCGGATCGGGGTTGTTCCGACGGAGAGAGTATTCCGGACCCTTTCGATCTACTCCCACCGGGTTGGGATCTTCATGGCCGTACGCAGCGGCGCTTCACTCCTCGACCAAGGGCGCCCCGTCGCCGGTTCAACAGCCGTGATGGCAGCCAGGAAGGAGGCCCCGCGCCCGCCGCTCAAGTTTTGTCGAGCTCTTCGACGCTGTTAGCTGTGCTCTTGGCGGAAGCTAATCCGCCGGATCGTGACCGCACAACGTGGAGATTGCAAAGGTGAAGGAACAGATCACTAATGCTAAAGCGGACCTGGCAGCCGCGACGAAAGGATGGCGGCGGAACGGGCCGCTTTGGATGCGCAGGCTTATAGGCTCAGGCTAGACCAGAGCGCGTCACAGGAAGTCATGAAAAGGAAGTACAGGTCCCGTTTACCTTCCGTTTTCGAGGGAAGGGAGCTTTTCAACACCCCAGGGGCAGGGACCAGTAATCCGCCGCCATTGGTAAGCCGGCCGGAAGCACTTGGGACGGCCGCACCGGTCCAGCCCCGTATGATAGATCTGTCTCGCCATCATACCGGTGCGCCTGCACCGTCGCGTACACCTCCGAAGCACTTCCGGATCACTACTCCAACCCGAGGGATAACCTCGTAGCGGCCGCGGCACGGTTGGAGGCGATTCCCATTGAAGGCGATTCACCGCAGCGGTGGAGACACGCCGGTTAAAGAGCTCCTCAGACGGCCTTGGCTCAAGAAGAAGCGCATTTCGCAGATCGAGATCGGATCCACTCCACCCCCGCCCGAGCCGGAGCTACAGCCGACGCGGCCGATGAACCGGCCAGATCGAGCAATGCGCAGCGTGGTCCGGCCACAAGGCAACAATCCGGCAGGCGGCTTCGAAGATGCTCAAGTGGTAGTGGACCGCGCCAGGGCACGTAGGGAGGCCGAGTTAGTAGCACAAGCGGAGGATCATCCGCCCGCGCCGGTTCGACCAACCACCTTCGAACCAGGGGTCACGTCCGGTTCTTTGGGGGTGCCTTGCCTTGTCCCCGCTTTGCGCAACGTGCGATTGCCCAAGGACTTCAAGGCCACGCAAGGTGCCGAATTATACCGCCGACTTGGCTCCAGAGGCGTGGATAGAAAGCTACGAGATGGCCATGGAGATGCTGGACGTGGATGAAGCCGCATGTGCGAAGTACTTCACAATGATGCTGGAAGGTACAGCCCGGACTTGGTTAAAAAACTTGCCGCCCAACTCCATTAGCCCGTGGACCCAGTTGCGGGCCCGGTTCATCCAAAATTTCAAAGACACCTGTAAGCAGCCCATGTCGGTGGTGGATCCGCAGCTTGTGTCCAGCAGAGGGAGAGTCAACAACCCATTGGGAGCGCCTGCTTCGGAAGTTTTACATTCTTCGCATCGGATCAACCCCGATTCCGCGATCTTGACCTTGGAAGCCAATTGCGGTTCGAGCCATTGAAATTGAAGCTGGGTCGCATGAAGCGTTTTTGCCATGACATGGGCACTCTAATGGGCGTGTTGGTAAAGTATGCTGATTCTGATAGTACCAAGGATCCCGAATCTGATAATGATGAAATGGGGAAAGGAAAACAGAACGGCAGCTCCAGGGTCCAGCAGCACCATTCGGCAGGCAATGGAGGGAACAAGCGCAAAGCGAACGGCAACACGGGTTTCGTAGCCAACACCAATGCGCAGGACAAGGGTCAGCGCCAGGGCAGGCAAATCAAACCGGGCGGTCACAATCCGGATCGCTTGAACTTCATATTAAATCAACCTTGTCCGAAGCACGGACGAAGGAGGTACCGCGAACCACCTTTGGAAGGATTGTTATATTATGCAGGAGTTTAAAAACTCCAACTCTTTCCGGTATGATCAAGGGACCGCGGGCGGTTCCGGATCCGCCCGGTTACGATGGAGGAAATTCCGCCCGGATTCGTAGTAATCCGGGCGGCAAGGCAATCAGAATAATCAAGGCAATCGTAACAGCCGTAACTAAGGGGCTACAATCAACAAAGAGCAGCAGTCGGGTTATCGAGCAACCCAAAGCAGTTGAACGGGGGCGATACCACGCCTTTACCACCGCTTTGGACCGACGGGACCGAAAACTTCAGAGGCGGGCGGTCAGTGTTGTTGAACTGGCGCCAAGATTACCTACGCTGGTCCGAGCAGCCGATTGTGTGGAGCAGAGAGGATCATCCTCCCGGTTTACAATCCGGCCGCTTAGCCTTGGTGGTGGCACCCTGTAGGAGGGTACAAGTTCACCAAGGTTCTTATGGATGGAGGAAGCAGCATCAACATCCTGTACTCACGAGACTTTCCGGCGTATGGGGTTAGCAGATAGGCATCTTAGGCCGCCCAAAGACGGTGTTCCACGGAGTGGTGCTCGGTAAGTCAGCATTCGTCGGTAAGATAGTTACGAGGTGACCTTTGGGGACGAACATGACTCTGCAATGTAAGCGCTGACGCTTGAGGTGGTAAAATTCAAAGCCCTTACCACGCCTCTTTGGGCGGCCGCTTATGCTAAATTTATGGCACGGCCCTGTTATGTTTACTTACAGCTGAAAATGCCGGGTCACAAAGGAACGATAACGGTTCATGGGAGCCGCGGATCGCTTCTAGAGTGCGAGGAAGGTGATGCGGCTTACGCGAGTCGGTTTGTGCCACGGAAGAGTTAAAGTATTATAAAGATAATGTTGACCCGCGGATATGACCCCTTTGAAGAAGCCAACTACAGAAAGCATGATCCAGACTTGAAGTTCAAATCGGGCGGCCGAGACGAAGCTTGTTGATTTTGTGCCCGCGATTCATCCAAACAGTTCACCATCGATTGCCAACCTGGATCCGAAATAGGAAAGCGCTACCATCGAAGTTCGGCCCATGAGAATCGGGACATTTTTGCATGGAAGCCGCCCGACATGCTGTGTGTACCGAGGGAGCTCACGAGCACACTCTTAATGTTGACCAAATACCGACCGGTAAAACAGTTTCTTCGCGGTTTAATGAGGAAAGGCGCTAGGCCATCGGAGAAGAAGTTGCTAGGCTGTTGGCAGCAGGGTTTATCATTGTAGTCTTTCATCCAGAGTGGCTCGCCAACCCGGTTCTGGTCCTTAAAAAGAATGGCACTTGGCGATGTGCGAGATTACACAGATCTTAACAAAGCTTGTCCAAATAGATCCTTTCGCCCTCCCCCGCATTGATCAGATTATTGATGCGACGGCGGGTTGTGAGCGTTTGAGCTTTCTGGATGCGTATTCCGGTTATCATCAGATTAAGATGGCGGTTCAGGACCAGGAGAAAACGGCGTTTATCACCCCTTTTGGAGCCTTCTGCTATGTGTCCATGCCTTTTGGGCTCAAGAGCGCCCAGTAACTTATCGCCGCTATGCATGTAATTGTTTGCATAAACAGATCGGGCCGTAATGTGCACGCTTATGTGGATGATATCGTGGTGAAATCAAGGCAGAAGGAAACATTGATTGAGGATTTAAGGAAACCTTCGACAACTTGCGGGTGTACAAGATGATGCTCAACCCCGCCAAGTGCGTCTTTGGTGTTCCAAAGCAAATTGTTGGGTTTCCTCGTGTCTAACCGGGGATTGAGGCTAATCCGGAGAAATTTACAGCTATCACCTCTTTAGCCAAGCGAAGTGCATCAACGATGTCCAACGCTATAGGCCGGATTGTCGCTTAAGCCGGTTTATCGATCGCCTAGGAGAGAAGGCCATCCCTTTGTACCGTATGTCAAGAAGACGGATCAATTCATCCGGAGTTCAGCTGCCGATGAGGCATTGAGGACTTAAAGCGGCAAATGACCAACCCGCTGTTCTTGCTGCCCCTATTGACAGGAGCCGCCTCTGTTATATGTTGCTGCTAATGCTAGGGCAGTGAGTGTGGCCATTGTGGTGGAGCGCAAGGAGGTGGAAGGAGTATCCGGTTCAAATAATCGTTTACTACATCGATGAGGTCCTCATTGAATCTAAACAAAGATATCCACATTGGCGTAAGCTGGTATATGGGGTTTTTATGGCAAGGAAGTCAAGCAAGATTTCCAAGGGCACCCCATCACAAAGGGTCGGCCTGCTCCTTTAGGCGATATCACATCGAACCGGAAGCAAATCGCCGGATCGCTAAGTGGGATATAGAGCTTGGGCAGACGGTTTTAAAATATGTGCCACGGACGGCTATAAAGTCTCGTGCACTTGTGGATTTCATTAATGATTGGACGGAGTTGCAAGCACCGTAAGAGAAGCCGGATCACACCTATTGGACCATCCATTTTGATGGATCCAGCAATTGGAAGGCTCGGGGTCGGAGTCGATTAACTTCCCCACGAGGTGATAAGTTCTGTTATGTTCTCCGCCTAATGTTCCCTTGTACTAACAATGCAAATGAGTATGAGGCTTTGCTCCATGGCCTCCGGATGGCCAGAGAAATGAACCTCACCGGGTTAAATGCTTTGGTGATTCGGACTTAGTGGCCCAAAGCAGTATCCGCACTTGGGACTCCAAAGATCCACTCATGGCTGCATATCGTCGGGAAGTGGATGTTGTTGCAGGACATTTTAAGGGGTACCAGTGGACCATGTGGATCGTCGGAAGAACGAGGCGGCCGATGCTTTGAGCCGGCCGGGGTCCCAGCCAGAAACCGTCCCGCCTAACGCTTTTCCTTGACGTCTTTGCATAAGCCGCCGCTTAAGCCGCTCGATGAAATTGATTTGGCTATCCCTGATCCAGAGGCTCAATTGGTGGCGGCCTTGCACATCATTCCGGATTGGACGGTCCCTTATTTGGCATACATGAATCGGGGCGAGTTACCGGATGATGAGACGTTGGCCCGGCAGATAGTTCGGCAGTCTAGGTCTATGGCCATTGTTAACGGCGAGTTGCACCGTCGCAGCGTGTCGTATGCTTAGCGTTGTGTGTCCCCTCAAGAGGGCCGTGAGATATTACGAGAGATTCATGACGGGATTGTGGTCACCACGCCGGTTCAAAATCCTGGTGGCCAAAGCTGCCCGCCATGGCTTCTATTGGTTGATCGCCCATGTTGATGCGGAGGATCCGGTCGACGGTGTGCTTTGGTTGCCAAAAGTTCTCCAGCGTGCTCATGTGCCAGCCCAAGAATTGAGGATGATTCCAATTACTTGGCCGCTTTGTGACTTGGGGGCTGGATATGGTTGGACCTTTCAAACGATCCAAGGACAAAAAGACCCACCTGTTGGTAGCGGTGGATAAATTTACAAAGTGGGTCGAGGCGAGCCGGTTAGCAAGTGTGATGCGCCACGGCGGTTCAGTTCATCAAGCGGGTGATTTTCCGGTTTGGGTTTCCGCACAAGATCATCACGCATAATGGCACCAATTTGTCCAAAGGAGCTATGAAGGAATTTTGTGAACGGGAGCACATCCGCTTGATGTTTCTTCCGTAGCCCACCCGCAATCCAATGGTCAAGCGTAACGAGCTAATCAGGAAATTTTGAAAGGTATCAAACCCCGCTTATGGTCCCTTTAGAAAGGACGCCGGGTGTTGGGTGGAAGAGCTACCATCGGTGATATGGAGTATAAATACTACCCCAACCGATCCACCGGATACACGCCGTTCTTTATGGTCTATGGAGCGGAGGCGGTCCTTCCCAAAGTGATATCCGCCACGACGCCCCGAGTAGCAGCTTATGTTGAGGCAGATAGCGAGGCAGCACGGCAAGATGATTTGGATCGACTGGACGAAGAGCGCGATATGGCAGCAGCTCGCTCGGCGGTCTACCAGCAGGACCTTCGTCGGTATCACAGCCGGCGGTTTATAACCAGAACCTTTCAGGAAGGAGACTTGGTGCTACGGCTCATTCAAGATCAGAAAGATATGCACAAGTTATCCCCACCTTGGGAAGGGCCTTTTGTGGTCAGTAAGGCTCTATACAACGGGTCCTACTATCTGATTGATGTTCGAGAGCGAAAAGACTCACGCACGTCAGAGGAGGAGACCAACAGGCCCGGAACATAGCTCATCTTCGCCTTATTATACTTGAGCCATTGGCTCCACTTATGTACATATCAAGACGATGTATATATTATGAATAAAAGCAATAAACCGGATCCTCGGCTAAAGCGGGGTATCTGCTCGCATAAAGGACCGGTTTGGGTACATGGAGATGATGTCGTAAAGCGGCCTCCGTTTAACCCTTGGCCTTGTTGTTAGAATTTTTTGTCATTTGGGGGCTTGGTCGTGTCCGAACCAATGCAACACCTCTTGGCAAGGTGCGAAAAGCCACCAGATCATTTGGGGGCATGGTCACGTCTGAACCAGTCCACACCTCTTGGTCGGCCTAAGGCCATAGAATCACTTGGGGCTTTGGTCGAACCCGAACCATCGCAATGCCATTTGATCAAGGCCATGCCACGAGTTCGCTTGGGGACCTGGCTGACTTGAACCACTGCCACGCCAGATAGGGGCTTGGTCATGTCCGACCATGGTAGCGCCATCCGATCCGCTCAAGCAGCCTTTCCTTGCAAAGTGATTTTCCTCATTGATTTTGCTTCCATGGGGTCTTTAGGCCTGTCATTTGGTTTTTGTTGGCCTTCTTAAACCGACAAAATTCTTTAAACCGGGTTTATGTTCCGCATTCAATACCTTTTTTAGAGTTGGCGATTTTTTGTTCCGGTTTGATTTTGCTGTTAACATCCCATTATGGAGTAACAGGGGGCTTATCATGCCCGACACGATTTACACGGTAAATCGGTTTTATACGCAGAAGGTTTTCACTTTATGCTTGATTCAAGCCAACTGTGCCTAATATCGGTGTATGTTCGTATCACATAGCTTTGATCATATACCTCGGTATTATCTCATATCAATATATCGGTATCGCTATTAGCGGGCGTCAACCGCCAAGGCGGTTTAAGAACTTGTGATTGCAGGCAAAATATGTTGCAGGATTTACTACTTAAAGCCAACGGGTCCCGTCTTGTCATGCAAAAGTTTACAGACCGCGATTATACCGCATTGTTCAAAGAAAGGCACCTGCTATCCTATTACAAAGCCTTTTGAGGCCCGGGCGTTTCACGCGACGTTATGCCTTGAAAATGTGAATATGTCGCCCGGCTTGGCGGATTACGCTGCTTCCCGGTTGGCGCGAGGTGGAGGGCACGGCTACCGCGCCGGTTCAGCTTCCTCTTCTTCTTCACCCAAAGCCCGGAAGTCATTGGTAGACCAGTCAATCCGGGTTAAGGCCCGAAAGACAGCTTCTTCACTTATCAGCTCACCGGATCAACGCCGTGGGCGTAAGTGTGCTTACGGATTGGAGGAATCAGGCTCGCACTTCCGGATGACAAAATCCACTCGCTTGTTGTTTGCGTCATAAAAAGATCGGTGAACTTCCAGATTGGCTTCAGCGCCGCTTGACTCGCCAATGGACGATTTCCTTTGTAATCCGCTTGTGGCATCGTTATCGAAGGCTTCGCCGTTCTCTTGAGCGCTGGAAAACATTTAGCTATGTCACCGGATCAAGATCCGCTATCCATGCCTTTGGCACGAGTCGAGCCAGCAGGGCGCCACCGGCTGCGGATCGCTTCATCTCTTCAAGCTGTCCCGGAATCATGGACAGCCGGTCCAAAGATCTCTCCGATCGTGGACGGCGCCGTGTTGTCGTATGAAGTGGCGCATATGGTTCACCGGGCGCCGGTATAAAGCTGTTCAATCAGGGTGTACGAAGCCTTGAGCTTTTTTCGCACGCCGTAACCTGATGAGCAATACGCTTGCTCGCACCAGATTTAGACAGCCCAAGTTAAACCGCGGAAGCATTAGCACAAGCATATTCAAGATAAATTTACTTACCAAAGACGGCAGAGGTCATGGCATGCACTTGGCGTTTGAGTCCGTAAGCTCTTCACCACCGATTTAAGGGCTGCCTCCGCTTCCTCCGCCTGCTTTTATTAAACCGGCTTTTCGGTGTCCCAGCTTGACCCGGCCGGATTTGTACCACTCCTTCAGCTGTTCCATGGTGGTCGTATGGCGGTCTTTAGCTCATCCTTGGTTTTGGTGGCTTCGCTATTTGGGTTTCAGATTGGTTTGGAGGTCCTTGAGTTGCACAAATTTGCTGATGTATTTCATTCGATGACAAATAAAGCATATTAGTGGTTTCATTATACAAGTCCCAAGCTTAATACAAGTATTCAACTTGGCACTTGGGGGCTAATGGCTAGTTGATCTAAATTTGCTAAGGAGATGCAACTTAAGTCCCGGTTTAACTTTGCAAAATTAAACCGACCCTTGGGGGCTACTATGCAGTGAAAAGATGAGAAAGGTCAAATTATTACCTCATAGCGGTCCTTCATGCGATTTACTAGACCGGCTTCAAGGTCACGGCTTGTGTAAAGCCGGTTCGTAAAGCCGAATGAAGTTCTTGGGCGGAGAAATTGTCGTAAGGCAGACATGTCAGTCTTCCCCTTGTCTTTGCCGATAGTAGTGGAACTTTCTTTGATGCTATGCTTGGCTAAAGCGACCGTTGGCTAGGAGCGGTGTAGCCAAGACTGCCACAAGAACATCGTCATTTTCAGCGGTCTTGTTTGGGCTTGATGTCATCTTGCTTTGGCTCGGCGGTTCAATGGTCACGATCCGCCGGTGGACGGGTTTGGTGGAGCAGGCTGTGAGGTTTCCACTTGACCTCCGGTTCACTTTTCCGCGGGTCGCCAGATCATCCTTGTACAACTCGCCAGAGCTTTCCTTGGCGGCTTCGTGGATTTTCATGTGGCTGTTCTGGGGTTTTTTCCGGATCACCATCCGGAGTAGGATCAAGAGTTTTCGCTTTCTTGCTCAAACGAGCCTTGGTGCTGCAATATTCAGAGCGGGATCAAGACAAATTGACCAAATTAATAGGGAATCGAATTGACAGACGGTAATTACGTACCCTGCGGCGATGTTCAGCGGAGGCAGCTGTGTGGTGGATGAACCGCCAGACGAGTTGGAAGAGGCCTGATAATTCGAGTCAGACGGATTGAGAGAACATCGGAAGAAACCTTTTAAGGGATAACGCCAGAGAACAAGTCACCTCTGGACGACGCTTCCGGATTGGGGTGTCCGGTAAACCGGCCGAGGTAACTCTGTTGACCATCGTGTCGGGTTGTACGGGCGCTTCTTGATCTGCTGTGTCTTCAAGAAAAGATTTGGATTCAAATAAGCACAGGAATGGTATTTTTTAACTTTCCTGGACGGGCGCGATTTAATTCTCTTAACAGCGCAAGCTCAGATTCGGAAGAAAGAAGGATTACCTCAACAGGATTGGCATGATCGGCTTCAAAGATCATCCCGGGAAGAAAAAGTGTCGGTAAAAACAAGGTAAAGAGGCCAAGCATATGCAAGAAGAAATACAAAGCGGAAGGCCGGTTTATGGCGGCTCCCTCGTAAATGTCAAAATTTTACCTCGGCACGATTCTTCGTCCTCCGTGATTCGAGAGGACTCGGTGGTTTTTCTTGCCAGTTCTCTTAGTGGCCTTGGATTTTGCACGTGGCGCCCGGACCGGTCCGGTGCGTTTCCGTATGAGCTTTCAGCTGGAAGCAGCAAGCATTAGCATATGTCAACAGATATTGCGAGCACGAAAGCGATGAAGAAGAGCTATCACGGCGGTTTGTTGGCGGCACAAAATGGAGCCAACCCGTGAGGCTGCAGACGGAGATTGGCTCATCGAGCATCTTCTTGACGATCTCGGTGGTCTCCTGCTCGGTTATGGGTAGCTCGTGACGCCTTTGAGGATCTTTGAGGCTGCCGGTGTACTCGTGCATCTATCCGGCCGGCGGCTCGCTGGCAACACGCCTAAGAGACCCAAAGAACGCACAAGATCCACGCCGGTTAAGCCATTGGCCATTAGAGCCCGGAGCTTGATTATTTGTGGCGCGAAGTTTTTCCGTTCCGGCGGTTAAGCGTGAAGGCGTGGATGATGGTTGCTGAGCCGGTGAGGACGGTAACCCGGCAAGGGGTTTTCATTGGCGGTAGCGGTGTTCGGGCAAGAGAACCAAGTTTGGTTCCAATCCTTTGGATGGCTGTGGTGCTTGGCGTGAGGGAAATCGGCTTCCTTCCTCTTCTGAATTGAAACGCCGCCCAGCTCCGTGTTGGGACCATCAGAAAATTCTGTGCGACGGTTCAAATGGAAAAAATCCCGGAACAATTCCGCAGACGGTTCTTCTTGAAGATAGACTTCACAGAAGACTTGAAAGTTGCATATGTTTGAAACGGAATTCGGACCGATATCCTGCGGATGGAGTTGCAAACCGGCAAGGACGCCCGGAAAAACTTTGAACCAAAGGCGGGCAGAACCCCGGTCTAGGTGCTGCATAAACACAATTACTTCCCCGCTCGCGCTCGAGGAAACTTCGCCCTCCGGAACACGCCAATGGAGGACGTCTTTTTGGAGCCAAACCGCCCGGTGGTAGACGTAGCCGTTGAGCTGCGTCTCGTTGATTTTGGACCGGACCCGATTGCAAGCAGCAAATTGAGGAGCCATTCCGGACGACTAAGCTGCGAAAGAAAGCAAGAGACGGTTTACCATTAAACGGTTCAGGCATATCATACATTGTTAAACCGGTGATTCAGCATCCGCTTCCCGTTCGGTTTGACCGAGGACTAATGGAGTGACGGATTAGCTGTCGAAAGTTAAACCGCCGAAAAAGGCAGAGTTGGAAAGTCTACTAAGTATGGATGAAACAGTTTTCACATATGAATGGAGGTAATCAGGATCTACCAAGCTCTAGTAAGAAAAACTTTACGACCTATGCAAACCTTCATAAAGAGCAGGAGGGTTCAGATATTCTAAACTTGAGGATCCGAACAAAAGGAAGGGTGCATAAAGAGTTCAATGAACGGCGGAGCGATCACTTATACAAGATGCACGGTATGGCTGAGGCGACGGCCATGGCGGAGCAAGTGAGAGGAAACTGATATGAACCGCATTTAACATGATCTACAGATGGGATCTAGGGCTTGAGAGGAACCTTACGATGAGCGGAAACCGCGGAGGAGCGCCGAAAACTCGACACGGTCAGGTTGATGCAGCGCCCAATGACGAAGCTGCCGTTCGAAGGTCGGGCGCGACGATGGAGCTTCAGGGCTAGAGCGTCGCGAGGAAGAAGAAGAGCGGAAGAAGAAGAGAAAGGCGACGGTCTATTTATAAGGGACCGGAGCAATCAACGGGCGCGAGAATCAAGGAGTCAAAAGCGGTGGACGGTGCAGCGGCCGCCTCGATTTCCGGGATAGCATTAAATGAAGGGAATCTTACTGTTTGGATTTCTTTATTAAAGATGACGTCAAGGTGCTCTGACATGGAAATCGGAGAATGACGTCACGAAGGTTCAAGCGGATGGCGGTTTACAAAATATGAAAGGAGATCAAAGAGGTTCCTGAAGGTGTTGAAGATTGACTTGAACCGGTTCAGGTCAATCTGGGGCCTAATGTTGGGGACACAACTACTGAGTGTGAACCGCCTCGAGGGGCCGGTTTACCTCGCTCCATGATCTAGGCCCACGAAGGAGGCCCGGAGCCCGTGAGGCGACTTAAGGTCCATTTATGTAAACCGCCTTAGTATTGTAACTTGTGTTGTAAGACAAGAAAGGAGAGATCAAGCCGGACTCTTGTATGAGCCGGATTGGGACTCAGAAACCAGCCAAGGCCCATCCGTGTATATAAGGGACGACCCGGCGCGAAGTTAGGGAGAGAGATTTCGAGGCTAAGGCAAAGCTATCGCTCCCTAGTCGCGAAACCATATCAATCACATCACAATCGGACGTAGGTTTTTACCTTCATTGAAGGGGCCGAACCAAAGATAATTCTCGTGTCTTGTGTCCGCTTTAACCTCTCTAGGTAAACCCGTACGATGGCCCTACGACTAAGTCCTTTCATGAGGACATCTGCCGTGACAAGTCCACGACAGGACCACGAATTTCCAGAAGGATTCAAACCCGTGAACATAGAGGCATACGACGGAACGACATACCCTGGGGTCTGGATTGAGGACTTTATCCTCCATATTCATATGGCTCACGGAGACAATCTCCACGCCATCAAGTACTTGCCCCTCAAGCTAAAAGGACCAGCTCGGCACTGGCAGAAGAGCCTCCCCGAAAATTCAATTGGAAGTTGGGAGGAGCTTGAGGATGCTTTTAGGGCTAATTTTCAAGGGACCTATGTCCGACCTCCGGATGCGCATTTATTTAAGTCATATAATTCAATAGCAGGAGAGTCAGCCCGAAAGCTTTAGAACAGATTTCTCACTAAGAAGAACCAAATCGTCATTTGCCGGACGCCGAAGCCTTAGCAGCTTTCAAACACAGCGTCCGAGATGAATGGCTCGCCAGACACCTCGGCCAAGAAAAACCAAGAACAATGTCAGCCCTAACAAGCCTCATGACCTGCTTTTGCGCGGGCGAAGATAGCTGGCTAGCCCGTAGTAGCACCAGCGACCCAGGCACATCCGAAGTTAGGGATGGCAAAGGAAAACCACGACGCAGTAAAAGCAAGCGTCGAAATAATAAAGACAGCCCAGACAACACGGCGGTAAACACCGGATTCAGGGCTCTCGACCCGGTCAGCGGAAAAAGCCTTTCAAAGGCAGCAGAGATGGACCGTCCAGCCTAAACAAAATTCTAGAAAAATTATGTCAGATTCATGGCACCCCTGATAAAACTGCAAATCACACCCACAGAGAATGCTGGGTCTTCAAGCAGGCCGGTAAGCTAAACGCCGAACACAAGGGGAGGGAGACACCAAGTGAAGACGAGGACGAGCCTCGCCAGCAAAGCACTGGGGGACAGAAAAAATTCCCACCAGAGGTCAAAACAGTGAACATGATTCACGTGACGAAGAGGAGAAGCAAACATGCACTCCGAGACACACACGCCGTAGAGCCCGTCACCCCTAAGTTCAACCTCTGGTCGGCCTGCCCGATCACTTTTGATTGCAGGGATCACCTGACAAGTATCCGGCACGGAGGATTGGCTGCCTTGGTGTTAGACCCAATAATCAACGGATACCATCTCACACGAGTCCTTATGGACGGCTGCAGTAGTCTTAATCTGATATATCAGGACACAGTCCGCAAAATGGGGATAGACCTGACAAGAATCAGCCACAGTAATACCACCTTTAAGGGAGTAATACCAAGCCCAAAGGCCTGCTGTACGGGCTCTCTAGTACTAGAGGTTCTATTCGGTTCTCCCGACAACTTCCGAAGCGAAAAGTTAACCTTCGACATCGCTCCATTCCAAAGTGGCTATCAAGCACTACTCGGAAGAGCAGCTTTTGCTTGTTTTAATGCAGTACTGCATTACGCTTCTCTTAAGCTTAGGATGCCCGGTCCACATGGCATCATCACAATTAGCGGAAATATCGAGCATTCCTTATGCGCGGAAGAACGTGTGGCGGCTTTAGCAGCCGAACACTAAACGGCCTCTCCAACCAGAATAAATGATCGGTCGTCAAGACAGCGGACACGGCTAGACGAGTCCGGCGCATCACTAGTTGTAACAGCTTAGATATACCTAAGATTGGTTCGATGGATTTACCCTCATTGGCGGTACCAGGGGCTTCCTTCATGTAAAAGGACTACTGTTCGGCTCAACCTTACTTATCTTGATTTTTAATGGTTTATTGAGAATAACCAATTTTTTGCACGACAACTTTCACCTAAGTTCTTCTCTTTTACAGATGGTAATCGTGCTACACCCTTCCGTGATACGCAAGACAACGGAGATACAGCGCAGACGCGGCAGGACCCCGCCAAAGGTTTCTTTTTAGATTAAGACCTGCGTAAACCTTTTCTTGTCTCTTGTTGCTTCACATCCTCCGGATACTCAAAGCATAACCGAGAGCGATGCTGACGTTATTGGCATTTCGCCACATCAGAATGATGCACGTACCTGGACACTCAGGGATCATTATCAAGGGCGTTATTCAGCCCGGTATATGTTGTAAAGACCGAATACCTTAGGGAGTGTTCGGCGTCGCGAGTTTGGCCTTATATGCATCAGCTCCGAATCATGTCTTTGGTCAAATGTTGGGTTTGCCTGGCTCTCATGTTTTGCTACCTTACGTTATGCTCTATCGGTTAAGGTGGCACCGGGAGAACTACTACGATTGTGCCTGGTTCATCCGGACGAGCACCTCAGTAGAGAAAGCCGAAAACTGACTGTCATGATAAAGCGCAAGACTGGTCAACCACTCGATGACTTAGGGAATCTTCGGGATTCCTCCGCATTAATGAAGGGCCGTTTCCCGGTCATGTATGTATGCGCCCCGTATTCGGATGAGCGCGGAGGTACCAGGGGCTATATAGTAGTCCCACCGTCAAACTCCTATGGCTAAGTGAAAGTGTTAAAGCAATATAGTCTGATTGCCTCGTCACGCGCTTATCACCTCCTTAATGGACCAAGACGTTGGATCAAGTGTGAATACATCGTTTTTATGAACACCCGCGTTATATGCGTGGGGCTGAAGCCATTTAACGCAAACTTTCATGTTATATACATATATACATAAACGGCCGCACAGGAGGCATCATAATACTTTCAGGCAAAAGTATAAACACAGCCTTTATAATTTAATAGCATTGTTTTTACAATCGGGATACATGTCACTTGAACATGATACTCTTCGAGCACTGAGCCTCTATTACATGAGCGCCTTCTAGGACTTCTTCAAAATAGTGCTCAGCCGGGACCTGGCTTGCGGCTGGGCCTCGGGTTGCAATAGCGGTGGCCTCCATCTCCGCCCAGTATGTCTTAACATGGGCAAGAGCCATCTGTGCACCCTCTATGCACGCCGACCTCTTTATAGCGTCAATTTGCAGCACAACGCCAAGGAATCGTTGCACTAGACCAAAATAACTATTCGGCCTCGGTTCCTCCGGCCAAAGGTGATCCACGACTGACCTCATAGCAAGTCCGGACAACCTATGGAGCTCGGCCCACTCGGCCATTTGTTCATTTAACAGCAGTGGACACGTTGGAGTGTTGAACTGTGACCAGAACAACCTTTCCACTACGTGATCTTTCTAATCTTTGAAAAACTTGGTCGCATCAGCGGCACTCGCTGCCAAATCTGAGTACGCGTCTGTAGAACTCCATAATTTATCCAGAGGGGCTACTTCGGGTCTCCAAACCTCGTCCGCAACAAAAAGGGCTTCCCAGCCGTGATATCTCCGTCTTGACGGAGTTCCTCCTTCGCCGCTCTGATTTGCGAGCGGGTTTCCTTGGCCGCTTCCATGGCCTCCTTCAGGTCCACCGCCTTCGCTTGGCTTTCCTTTTCAAGAAGCTCATACCGGCCGGCGGCATCTTTCAGCTCAATAGCCATCTTGGCTATTTTCTCTTTACTCTGGCAATGGGTAGCCTGTTCGGCTCTTAGCTCTTCGACCGCCTTTAGGGCGGCCGCATCACTCCTCCTGGCTTGTTCCTTGGCTCGGGCAAGTTCCGCCAAAAGGGTCTCCACGGTGACAGCTCCATCTGCAGTCACAGCATATTATAGATACTAGCATCATGCTCCTCTTAATATGTGTTGATCATAGGAGAATACATACCCTGTGCCTCGTCAAGCCGCTTGTTTACAAGCACGATGTCGGCATATGCCGCATCAAGTTGCCGCTTCAGTTCGGCAAATTCACCAGTCCGGCTAGCCACCGGACCCTCGGCCACCTGCACGCAAAGGCAGCATGGTTATTACCTAGGACTATGATCCTCTAGTTGCAGTCTTTTTCGACAGCAACCAAAGTCTCAGGGGCTACTATCTGCATAGGGCACACCTAGCGTGTGCGGTACCGTCAAAGCCTCTCAGCAGGCTCATAAAAGCTTCATGCAACCCGCTTTCGGCTGATGAAATCCTCTCAACCACCGTACCCATTAGCGTACGATGCGCTTCTGAGATAGCCGCTCGCTCGAGAAGATTCATCAGTGCGTTTGATCGCGCACCGGACGGTCCCGGAATCTTTCTGTTGCTCTCCTTAGGAACCGGATACTTCGAACTTCGGGTGGCCGAAGGGTTACCTTCTGGCCTTGGCGGATCAGGAGAAACCCATCGTGACGACACCTCAGGGTCGCCACTTCATGAGGCGGGGAGGCATGGGGAGGCGTTTCGCTCTCCATCATCTCCCGAAGAAGATCCCTCGAAAACGAACTCTGTCGAGAAGGGCTACGATCCGGACTGCAAGACATATGTCTCGGTTATCATTCTCAGAAATGAAGCAGGATATATTTATCGAAAGTACTTTTGTTTACTCACAGCTCGGTGGAGGGCTGGTCCCTTGCGGGTACTATACGGTAAGGATGCCCTCCGGGGTAGGACCCCCTAACAAAGGTTTCTTCCCTCGCTTGGAGACCATTACTTCCAAGTCTTCGGAGGCGGTCCTCTTCCTTCCCTGGGGAGAGGGAATTTTAGATTCTTCCCCCCGGTTATCCTCCTTCGCGGAGGCACTAATTCCCCTAGATGAATAGTGAGTGAGGCTCGCTCTCAGCTTCTTTGTTCCTCCCTTTATCTTCTCCTGATGGCGCTTGATAAGGCGCAAGCTCAAGCATCCTGGCTAGTACGGGATCCGGTGAGCCTTCGGGAAGGGGGGCCGAACACCTGATGATCTTTGCCTTTTTTATCCAGTCCTGGTCAAAAGGCGACTTTTCAGAATGATGTTGTGATAAATTAAAAGACAACGTGTTCGGCCACGAAATTACTTACTTGAGTGTCTGGACGATTGCAGTTCATACCGGCATCCTCTGAGGTGTCCGGACACTCTATTTGTGATCCGAAGAACGATCTGTACATCTCTTCGAGCGTCACGCCGAAGAAGTGCTGAATAGTTCACGGTCCTTCCGGGTTGAACTCCCACATACGGAGAGGTCGACGTTTGCAAGGCAGGGCTCGACGAACTAGCATGACCTGCATTACCTTAACAAGGCTGACATCTCTCTCAAGGAGATCTTGGATGCGACTACGCAATGTCGGCACATCATTTATCGCCCCACCCAGCCCCTTGTTGACCCATGACGCCAGTTGTGGCGGGGGGCCCGAGCGGAAGGCAGGGCGGCTACCCACTAAGTACCACAGGGAGCTATGATATAAAACCACTCCCGTTGCCATAAACTGGACACCTCCGGGAGGAACCCTTTGGCCATGGAACATCGACACCTTTGCTTATTACGGCACCTCCGCACTCTGTGTGTCATCCCTCAATCATCTTCGGCTCCACGTTGAAGGTCTTGAGCCATAAGCCAAAGTGTGGGGTAATGCGGAGGAAGGCTTCACACACGACGATGAACGACGAGATGTGAAGGATGGAATCCGGAGCCAGATCATGGAAATCGAGCCCGTAGTAGAACATGAGCCCTCTGACAAAGGGATCTAGACTAAAACCTAGCCCTCGGAGGAAGTGGGAGACGAATCGACACTCTCACCAGGTTCGAGCGGGAATGACCTGCCCTCAAGCAGGCAGCCTGTGCGAGATTTCGCCGGTCAAATACCTAGCTTCTCTTAGCTTCTTGATGTCCTCCTTTGTGACAGAGGAGGGCATCCACCGAGCTTGAAGGTTGGATCCGGACATGATTGTAGGTCTGAAGCGCCTAGCCCGAGCCTTGGGTGTTGGAACTTGAGGTGGGGGAAGGATTCGATTGAGCGCGAGAAGAAGGGGACATGCCTAGGCCCCTTTATAAAGAGGATGAATATCAAGCGTCCTCCGCGTGGCCGTTTGGGACTTGCCTAAAATCGAGGAGTCATACCAACAGGCACGATTGGGTTGCCCATACCCGTATTGATGAGAATCCTGTGAAAAAAGGGACACGATCTCTGCTTCGACAGGACGTGCCAATAAAAACCGCCTCGCAACACGTGCAGTGGCAGGCTCGAAAAAACGGTTCGTCATGACCAGACCATGGCAGTACGTCACGTTATGAAAAGTTGTCAGCAGACTAGATTTGTGGAAATGTTATTCTCTCTACGGTGGTATGTGGAATTTGTTTTGCAGAGCCGGACACTATCCTTGTGTTCAAAAACTTCTGTGGAGTTTTCGGAGGAGGAACCCGCCTTGCAATGCCGAAGACAATCTGTGCGCCAGACTCATCGTCATTGAAGCCTGGTTCAGGGGCTACTAAGGGAGTCCTGGATTAGGGGGTCCTCGGACAGCCGGACTATATCCTTTGGTCGGATTGTTGGACTATGAAGATACAAGATTGAAGACATCTTCCCGTGTCCGGATGGGACTCTCCTTGGCGTGAAAGGCAAGCTTAGCAATACGGATAGATCTCCTCCCTTGTAACCGACTCTATGTAACCCTAGCCCCCTCCGGTGTCTATATAAACCAGAGGGTTTAGTCCGAAGGACAACAACAATCATACCATAGGCTAGCTTCTAGGGTTTAGCCTCTACGATCTCGTGGTAGATCAACTCTTGTAATACTCATATCATCAAGATCAATCAAGCAGGAAGTAGGGTATTACCTCCATCGAGAGGGCCCGAACCTGGGTAAACATTGTGTCCCCCGCCTCATGTTACCATCCGCCTTAGACGCACAGTTCGGGACCCCCTACCCGAGATCCGCCGATTTTGACACCGACAGCGGCGGATCGGCGGTGAGGAGTGGTCTTGGGGCGGGCGTGGCGGCGCGGGCCGGCCGCGGGCAGCGGGGGCCGGCGGTTCGGCCGATGGTGGCTGGCGGCTCAGGGGGATGGAGGTTGAAGATAAACCATAGGCCCTTTATTTTGTATCCAACAGCTGGAAAATCTACTGACCAGAGATGGAAAAGTCAGTCGACTGACGTGTAGCCTCACCCCGCATGTACACATGCACGCACGCAACACTTGCACGAGCACACGCATGCATGTAGGCATGCAACACTGACACGTGCACATGACGAACACACACATGAATGCAGGTGTGCAACACTGACACGTACACATGCACTCATGAACACACGCACGTACACACACATGCATGCAACACTGAATTGTACACATGCACGCACGCAACACTCGCACACCTGCATGCACACAGCACATGACGTGAGACACACGCTCAACCTATACGTGCATGCACCCTTTGTTAAGGACATGGATTGTTAAGGGTATTAATCAATCTTATCTGTGATAAGCAGAACATTGATGTTTGCAGCGGTCTTTATGAACCACAACTTATCGAACGGGCTATCGAAGTATATATGAAAATTTTAAAATTCTCTTACATTATATAGTAGGCTTATCTACATGAAATAGATGACGTCAGAATTAATGAACAATCATCGGTTTATGAAATGCCCGCTTCTGACTGCCCTGGCCCACCAAAAGTTTCTCTACCGTGCACTGCCTGCGTTGGATCACTGACATGCAGTCCATGTACCCAAAGAGCCCACGCATCAGTAGAAGAACGGCGCGGTGTCGTACGTCTGAGTCGAGGGCGCCACTCGCTGCATGCCCGGCTGTAACATCCCAAAATTCTAAATTTTGGAATGTTATAAACAAATAGATAGTTTTGCTTGATTGTTTGATTGATTGACTGAAAGTGAGTGAATACGAAACTTTTTGAAAGTTAAATGAGAGGGAATAAAAGGACTTTCCCAAACTTTCATTTTATTTTCTGATCTTCATGAATTTAAATTATTTTCACCACAAAACCCTGGAGAGAAGATGACATGACTTCTTCCATTTATTTAAATGACAAGGGGTGTTGAAAATATTTGAATTTCATTTGGAAAATATTTCCAACCCAGGAACTTTATGCAACTCAATGATTTTCACGGCGAAGATAAAATGACTTCTTCAAAACATATGTAATTTGAGTTGGGAGTTTCAAAGAATTAAATTAAAATTTATTTATAATTTATTTTCAATTTGGAGTTATTGAGTTTTATTCAAATTATTTTTCTCTAAAAATAAAATATATGGAAAATAGGGTAACATGATTCCCTACATCGGAAAATTGGAGAGAAATGAATTTTAATTAATTTTGGTATTTTTTAAAATGATTTTTACTGGATTTTACTAGAGCAGAAGCACTCTTTGCTTTATTTGAATTTGTGTGGATTTTATTTGATGCTAGAAAAATGTTCAAGTCATAGAAAATCTTTTTCTGAAAATTTTGATATATTATATGCCTATATAAGTTTATTTTTTATTTTTTATGTTTGTGTGAAAAAAAATGTTAAAAAAAACTTCTAGGCCACCGAACTGGGCCGGCCCAGCAAATCGCCAGGTCACGGCCCAGCCGGCCCGACACAACGCCTCGCTCGTCTTCCAGCTCGGGACGGAGTCCCGAGCGAGCACGCACCACCGCCGCCGTGCCCGACCTCGCCACCTCGCGCTTTGCCCCCTCCTCCACGCCTCGGAGCCGCCCTCCCCCTCCTATAAAGCGCGCCCCGGGACCCCCTGGATCTCGTTTTTGCCGCCGAGCCGCAACGTCCACCGCTGCCGTTCTAATGAGATCCGCCGCAAGAAAGACTACCAAGGCCGCCGAGCCGCACCACTGCCGCCTCGCAGCCACCGCCGCCACAAGATCGCCCCGCCTCACTGCCATCGCCGGAGCTTCGCGGAGTCCGCCGCCGCCGGACTTGCGAAACCGCTGCCGTCGGTTCACTTGGTCCGGTAATACCCGAACCCGGTTCGCCGGTTTTATTTAGGGTTTAATTTTTTTTCCGGTTTACCGTTTAAAAACCCGGTTTTTCTTTTTAAGTCTAGTTATTTAACGAACGTTCTCTGGTTAGATCTCCTTAGCGAACGGTTTCCTTTAGTTAGCGCTCGGCAGCGAACGTTCGCTTTTTAGCCTTTTTCTTACTCTGTTAATTTCGGCCAGGGACCCGTATGTAATTAGTTTCTTCATAGATTAGTCCCTAATCTTGAAACGATCACAATTTTTTGCTCATTAGTCGGAATCAGATGAAACCAACGCCCACTTCTTCGTTACGATCTCCTCTATCCAGTAATCCAACTTAAACATGTCTTTGAAAGTTTCAAAATTTGAATTCAAACAGATTTGTATTTGAACTTCATTTGAACATAACTTGAGTTGTAACTCCGTTTGAGTTGATTCTTTTTGCAAATCGAAGCTCTTGATCTAAACTTTCTGATAAGGCCAAATTCATATATTTTTGGTACTGTTAGAATTTTGTTTTATGTTCCAAGAGTTATTTTCTTGGTTTTGATGTTTTCCTAATTGTTTTCTTCGTTCTTTCCGATCTTTTGAGTGATTGCTTATGTGTGGTTACTATTGCTTGCTTACGATAGATTGACCGGAGTGTGACGAGTAGATCTATCAAGAGTTTTGAGTGTGAATCATCTTCATCAACATTGCAGGCAAGTTCACACTTTGATCATATCCCTTTTCATACCTAGTTTTTATGCATTAGTTTCAACCCTCAAACATTGCCTGATTAGGATCTAAATAAATTGTGGGTTTTGGGAAGTAGATTGAGGTAGTACCCATTTCCTGTTTTATTATCAAACCCTTGGGAGTTACTTCTACGTTTGATTTTTGCCATGCTATGCAAGTAGACGTGGATTGGGTCAGTGATTTTCCATGACAGATGTGAGATTGTTAATTAATGGTTTATTTAAGGTGGCAACATTAATACACATCTGGGTGGATTGAGGTACTGGTTATTCCAGGATTGCCTGTTTCTTTTGGACCGCCACCTGTGCTCAAAGGGATCATAGGATTATTCATGCTAGAAACTTACGTGTGCAGCCACATGCTATTATGGGCTCTAGCATAGTTGATTAAGTCGTGCGAACTCTTAAAGTGGTAGACTAGCAGATGTAGGGGAAAGTAGGTGTACCGGTCTACCCATCGTAAGGTGCTAGCGCTTCTGAAAGACTATGTCTCGGTCATTCGTTTCTCAAAACCATGTAGTGCGAGAAAACCAACGGAGGAGATCGAGTCATGTGGGGAAAAGTGCGCAACCTCTGCAAAGTGTACAAACTAATCATGATTAGCCGTGTCCCCGGTTATGGACATCTTGAGTATCTAGTACTTGGATTTTCCTGTGAATCTCATCATGTTACTTTAAATTAATATTGTTGGGTTTTAATGATGATGATTAATTGGGATTGAGAATGCTGTCAACCATTCTCAATGTTTAACAACCACCATGATAGTTAAATAAATTTATTCCTTTGCAGTAGGGAAAAATTGGCTTTTCGCAAAAACATTGTAACCATAGATCCTCCACTAGCCAAATAAGCATGTAGAGATAGCCATTATTCATCATTGCTCTATGGTGTGAATTTGCCAGTACATTCAATGTACTGACCCCTTGTGGCTGCAACGTCTCATGTTGCAAGATCTTACGACGAGTAAGTGATACGTTAGGGTTACGATTTCTACACTCAACTTTGCCGTTGGTGTTGATGGGAATCCACAACCTTGTTACTTCCGCTATTTGGATTGAGGTAATAGTATTTACGTTGCTTTATACATGTGATTTACCTCTGTTATAAATCCTCGAGTCTTGTGTGTCAAAGATACCGATCCGTGGATGACACTTAAGCCAGAGACTTGATCCATTCGGTCTGGTCGCTACAAGATGGTATCGAGAGCACATGTTGACTGTGAGGACGTGACCCTAGAAAATGGCAAGCCCATAGGAAAGATTTTTCTCTACAACTTCTTTTTCAAAAGGATCTTTTACCTCTCTTCTCTTCTGAGCTTATTCAAAAATTCCTTTTAGTGAGATTATACCCTTTTCCCCTTTGACCACTCGAAGATTCGACTGATGAGACCACTCCAAGGAGTACAAGATATCGGACAACTAAGACCACTTCAGAATGAAGAGGATTTTACCATGTAAATGGAAACTACAACTGTTGAAGACTCCGAAGACTAGGAGATTTTGAAGGCTCTGAAGAATTTCTAGATTTTTATGACCTAGGAAGGTTTATGGAATTTGACAGACTATGGAAGTTATCAATACCCGAGATCAAGGTGTATTGGAGTAAGACCGGAACATGGAGAGTTAGAAACTCAAAGTTTTGTCAGGAAAACCCTAAGGCAGGAGATATCAACTATGGAATGATAGCTCATGGAAATGACAAGAGCAGAAACACGCTATCCATGATGTTATCGCCCGCTTATGCTATTGTCATCGTGCTGAGTTAAGCATGCATATGCATGGAAGGATTGGATGGTAGAAGGTTGATGGAGCACCTATCAGCAAGATGAAGTTTTAACCTTAGCCGGTGTATCACCAGGATCTGGAGTGTTACATCAAGAAGTTTAGATGGACCTACAAGAAGCAGTATTTGATAAGGAAGCGTTTCGTGAAGAACTCAGGACCCAGAAGCTGAAGTAGCCAAGCTAGAGAAGCAAAACCCCGAGGTACTAGAGATTCGTCATGAACTGAAGGACAGTAGGATCATGGTCCATGTCGAGGTTGATGAAACCCAGAAGTTTGGAATGCAACTCCAGAAATATTAAAGGATGCCACGAGAGATTTCACGTCAACAGAGATGATCTAGCAAAAGAATTTTAGAAGGACAAGCATGATCGGAAGAAGCCATCGGAGACATGAACAAGACTTGAAGAGTTTGACGACATTGACCTTTAGAAGACCAAACCCAGTTATATACCCACGTTAGATGACGATTGTGAGCTGTCATTTTGTTTGATGTTTTTCCGACAGCCACAATAAAAACCTGTCTCTTCAAAACCATTGTTTGTATTGTGTGTATCCTCTCTATCTCTCTTATCCCACCCCAAACCCATGGACCCGTTAGAGGAAGAATGGAGATGAGCTTGTATTATCTGGACCAATGAGTCAATTGGAGATAGACCAATGGATTCAGAACATGGAGGATCACATGAAGAATAACCCTATAGTCAGAAAGGATATGGACCAGCATGCTCTTCCGTTCTTTGAAAGAGGTGTTGTTACCTGGTGGAGGATGTACCAAACCATCAATGGATGGCAAGGAGTAACCATTTGGGAAGAATTTAAGTTGACTCTGCTAAAGTCTCGGCTTGTGTCCCAGAAGTTGAAGCATTATGGAAATGATATGGAGAAAGTGCATGCAAGCTTTGTGGAGAAATAGGACACAACCATAAAGAAAATAAGGACGAATACCCTCATAAGCAGAGGATTACCAAAGGAGTTAGCCGAGGATCTCAGGGAACTTCGGTTGGAGATTGTTCCCAAAGGTTTTGTTGCAGCAATGGAAGTTCAGTCTACATTGTTGGGAAAGATCCGTGAAGCTCAGAAGGATGACAAAGAGATTGCTGAGGTAAAAGAGAGGATGCGCAAAGGAAAGGCCAAAGGTTTTCGTAAGGGTGAGCACGACACCTTATGGTTCGAGGATCGTGTATATGTGCCCAATAATGCAAAGATCAGGAAGTTAATACTTCAGGAGGCTCATGACTCGCCATACTCGATTCGCCTCGAAACACCAAGATGTATTTGGATTTGAAGGAGTGTTTACGGTGGATTGGTATGAAGAAGGATATTGCGGAGTATGTTGTCGTAGGTGATGTATGCCAGAGAGAATAAAAGCAGAGCATCAGAAGCCAGCAAGATTACTACAGCCTATGTCGATACCCGAATGGAAGCAGGATAAGCTTGGCATGGATTTCATTACCGGATTTCCAGAACCTGATCGGGATATGATTCTATCTGGGTAGTAGTTGATTCGCTTGACCAAAGTGGCTCACTTTATCCCAGTGAAAACCACCTATACAAGTGAGAAGTTGGCCAAGATATATTTGACCAGGATCGTATGTCTGCATGGAGTTCCGAGGACCATCGCATCAGATAGAGGAACACAGTTTACCTCAAAGTTTTGGAATCAGCTGCACCAGACTTTGGGTACTAGGCTAGAGTTCAGTACAGCCTTTCATCCGCAGACAGATGGATATATTGAGAGAGTCAATCAGATTCTGGAGGACATGTTGAGAGCGTGTGCGCTAGATTGGATCTAGTAGTGATGATAATCTACCTTACGCGGAGTTCTCATACAACAACAGTTACCTAGCCAGTTTGAAGATGGCCCCTTTTAAGCTTTGTATGGGAGAAGGAGCCAGACACCGTTGATGTGGGATGAAGTTGGAGACCGTCAGTTGTTTGGACCAAATGTGATCAAGGAGTCAGAAGAGAATGTTAAGTTGATTCGAGATAGATCAAGGTAGCTCACCGAGTGTAAGAGTTATGCAGACTCAAAAACGCAAGGAGGTAGTCTATGAAATTGGAGACGGAGCATGTCTTCATGTGTCCCCTCTGCGAGGAGTTAAACTATTTGGAGTTAAGGGAAAGTTAGCCCCGAGATTTGTAGGACCATACCGAGTTTTGGAGCGTATGGGAGAAGTGGCCGACAAATTGGAGTCACCCGAAGGACTGTCAGGAGTTCATGAGGTGTTTCACGTTTCCTAGTTGAAGAAGTGCCATGCAGAGATGGCCAATATTCCCCTGTAAGGACGCTTGACCCTGGAAAGGATAATGATGTTCCACGAAGTGAGTATGGACTTCATAAGTATAAGTTTTTATCTTGGTAGGTGGGATATCCCACGAGGATGAAGAGATGAATTACTATTGGATATAAAGGAGGTATGATGTTGGAAATATGGATCAAGGTAAATTCCATGATGAGTCTGAGTAATCATGTCCTAGTTTGGTGCCAATAGAAGGAAGGAAGACAGTACAATTGGATGGATTTAAGAATACTAGGAAGTTGGAAGTTGGAATAATGATCAGTTGCCCCGAGGATGTGTTCAAGGTTTGCAAGTGATGAGATGGGCCATAACCCACAGGCCCCAGGACCTGCCAAGAAGCAAGCACATTCTTGCTGAAGGAAAAACCCTGGAAGAAGTTACGATTTTATCGATAGACGATCTTATAGGAGTAACGCAAAACCTGAGAGTTGTGAAGGAACGATAGATGTTTGTCTGGCTTGCAGAATCAATGGATTTATCCGAACTTGGTTTGTCGACAAGAGAAAATTCTGCAATACTTGTGAGGATGACTGAGTGTTATAATGCGAGATTCGCTAAACCATGTACAAGGTAATGATTTGGGTGCGGGATGGATTGATCACCATACCGACTTACTCTTATTATTCACCTTGCTATATGGGATGGTAAATCTGAGTGACTTACCTATAGTAGAGAGACGACGACCAAAACCTTGTATAACCCTTAGAATGGTATAGGTATTTTTTCCCTTGTACACGGCAGATGTTGCCAACTGTAGGTTATACGGTGAGGTTCAACCCAGACCCATTTCCTGCAGGACAAACCATAAATTGATGACCACCATGAGATATCGATAGTTGTTTAGAATTGGCGCCAGACCCGTCAGCTAAGAGGACCCAGTTTCGGGATAACCTTACCAAGAGGAAAGGACAAAAGAATTGAGGAAAAGGTTATGCCACTACCGGAAGAGCCCAGAGAAGGAATTATCCTTACGATCTGAGAAGACCGACACTGACAGTAATAAGGATGGAGTATATGAGTTTTGATGGAACCGTAACCATGCTTCTAAGGGTGGTAGCACCCGAGACCCCGGAGACGATCGATGGATTTTGAGAAGACCCCCAAACCTAACCCATTTCTTTCTAGCCTCTCCGAATCTCGAGGACAAGATTCATTTTAAAGTGGTAGGTTTGTAACATCCCAAAATTCTAAATTTTGGAATGTTATAAACAAATAGATAGTTTTGATTGATTGTTTGATTGATTGACCGAAAGTGAGTGAATTTGAAACTTTTGAAAGTTAAATGAGAGGGAATAAAAGGACTTTCCCAAACTTTCATTTTCTTTTACGATCTTCATGAATTTAAATTATTTTCACCACAAAACCCTGGAGAGAAGATGACATGACTTCTTCCATTTATTTAAATGACAAGGGGTGTTGAAAATATTTGAATTTCATTTGGAAAATATTTCCAACACGGGAACTTTATGCAACTCCATGATTTTCACGAGCGAAGATAAAATCGCTTCTTCAAAACATATGAAATATGAGTTGGGAGTTTTAAAGAATTAAATTCAAAGTTCTTTTGAATTTATTTTCAATTTGGAGTTATTGAGTTTTATTCAAATTATTTTTCTCTAAAAGTAAAATATAGGGAAAATAGGGTAACATGATTCCCTACATCAGAAAATTGGAGAGAAATGAATTTTAATTAATTTTGGTAATTTTTAAAATGATTTTTACTGGATTTTACTAGAGCAGAAGCACTCTTTGCTTTATTTGAATTTGTGTGGATTTTATTTGATGCTAGAAAAATGTTCAAGTCATAGAAAATATTTTTCTGAAAATTTTGATATATTATATGCCTATATAAGTTTTTTTATTATTATTTCTGTTTGTGTGAAAAAAAATGTTAAAAAAAACTTCTAGTCCACCGAACTGGGCCGGCCCAGCAAATCGCCAAGCCACGGCCCAGCCGGCCCGACACCGCGCCTTGCTCGTCTTCCAGCTCGGGACGGAGTCCCGAGCGAGCACGCACCACCGCCGTCATGCCCGACCTCGCCACCTCGCGCCTTGCCCCCTCCTCCACGCCTCGGAGCCGCCCTCCCCCTCCTATAAAGCGCGCCCCAGGGCCGCCTGGATCCCGTTTTTGCCACCGCCTCGAGCCGCATCGCATCACCGCCGCCGCTCCAATGAGATCCGCCGCCGCCGCACTCCGCATGGCGCCGAGCCGCACCACCGTCGCCCTCGCAGACCACCGCCTATGGCCGTCTCCGCCTCACCGTTGCCATCGCCGGAGCTCGCCGGAGTCCGCCGCCTCCGCCCAGACTTGCTAGAAACCACCGTCGTCGTCGGTTCACTTGGTCCGGTAATACCTGAACCCGGTTCGCCGGTTTTATTTAGGGTTTAATTTTTTAGGTTCTGCTTTAAAACCGGTTTTCTTTTTAAGTCTAGTTATTTAACTAACGTTCTCGGTTAGATCTCCTTAGCGAACGGTTTCCATTAATTAGCGCTCGCAGCGTTAACGCTCGCTTTTTAGCCTTTTTCTTTTACATTAATTTCGGCGGGGACCCGTATGTAATTAGTTTCTTCACAGATTAGTCCCTAATCTTGAAACGATCACAATTTTTTGCTCATTAGTCGGAATCAGATGAAACCAACGCCCACTTCTTCGTTACGATCTCCTCTATCCAGTAATCTAACTTAAACATGTTTTTGAAAGTTTCAAATTTTGAATTCAAACAGATTTGTATTTGAACTTCATTTGAACATAACTTGAGTTTTATAACTCCGTTTGAGTTGATTCTTTTTGCCAATCGAAGCTCTTGACCAAAACTTTCTGATAAGGCCAAATTCATATATCTTTGGTACTGTTAGAAATTTGTTTTATGTTGCAAGAGTTATTTGCTTGGTTTTGATGTTTTCCGAATTGTTTTCTTCGTTCTTTCCGATCTTTTGAGTGACTGCTTATGTGTGGTTACTATTGCTTGCTTACGATAGATTGACCGGAGTGTGACAAGTAGATCTATCAAGAGTTTTGAGTGCGAATCATCTTCATCAACATTGCAGGCAAGTTCACACTTTGATCATATCCCTTTTCATACCCAGTTTTTATGCATTAGTTTCAACCCTCAAACATTGCATGATTAGGATCTAATTAAATTGTGGGTTTTGGGAAGTAGATTGAGGTAGTACCTATTTCCTGTTTTATTATCAAACCCCTGGGAGTTACTTTTACGTTTGCTTTTTTCCATGCTATGCAAGTAGATGTGGATTGGGTGAGTGATTTTCCATGACAGATGTGAAATTGTTAATTAATGGTTTATTTAAGGTGGCAACATTAATACACATCTGGGTGGATTGAGGTACCTGGTTATTCCAGGATTGCATGTTTCTTTTTGGACCGCCACCCAGGCTCAAAGGGATCATAAGATTATTCATGCTAGAAACTTCCGTGTGCAGCCACATGCTATTATGGGCTCTAGCATAGTTGATTAAGTCGTGCGAACTCTTACAGTGGTACACTAGCAGATGTAGGGGAACGTAGGTGTGCGGTCTACCCATCGTAAGGTGCTAAGCGCTTACGAAAGACTATGTCTCGGTCATTCGTTTCTCAAACACCATGTAGTGCGAGAAAACCAACGGAGGAGATCGAGTCATGTGGGGAAAAGTCATAACCTCTGCAGAGTGTACAAACTAATCATGATTAGCCGTGTCCCCGGTTATGGACATCTTGAGTATCTAGTACTTGGATTTTCCTGTGAATCTCATCATGTTACTTTATATTAATATTGTTGGTTTTTAGTGATGATGATTAATTGGGATTGAGAATGCTGTCAACCATTCTCAATGTTTAACAACCACCATGATAGTTAAATAAATTTATTCCTTTGCAGTAGGGAAAATTTGGCTTTTCAAGAAAACATTGTAACCATAGAGCCTCCACCAGCCAAATATGCATGTAGAGATAGCCATTATTCATCATTGCTCTATGGTGTGAATTTGCCAGTACATTCAATGTACTAACCCTTGTGGCTGCAACGTCTCATGTTGCAGGATCTTTGACGAGTAAGTGATACGTTAGGGTTACGATTTCTACACTTAACTTTGCCGTTGGTGTTGATGGGAAGCCACAACCTTGTTACTTCCGCTATTTGGATTGAGGTAATAGTATTTACGTTACTTTATACATGTGATTTAGCTCTGTTATAAATCCTCGAGTCTTGTGTCAAAGACATACCGATCCAGGGATGACACTTAAGCCACGAAGACTTGATCCATTCGGTCGGGTCGCTACACCGGCTGAACACGCCTCCTTGCTGCATTCAAACGCCTCCATGAAACCCGTGTGGAAGCCGAGAAACCCACTCTGGACACACGTCCGTTCATGACTGGGCCGGCAATAAACGCAACACCGGCCGAGCTCCTCCCGTCCGCCGCCTATTTAATCTCCTATTTAAACGAGGCCAAACGTCGGCCAAGAATCGCACATGTCTGCCGCTTCCCTATCTCCTCCACCATTTTATCCACTCTTACAATGGCTTATGAAGAGTAGTTATACGGCATCCAAGCCGGTTGGGTGGCCTGCCGAGCCCGCCGGATACGAGCTATGCAGCTTGCTGATCCACCACCCTCCCCACGCACGACGGAGCCAGTTGCCGCCCCAACCTGGCGCGTGGTTCAACAACTCGCCGCTCCAGGCCAACTCGATGAGGAGCGGCGCACGTGCGTCGTCGCTGCCATCCACGCCACCACCTTGTACCGCGCCTCCCGTGTCTACGACCGCATCTCCCGTTACTGTGGCTGAGACTCCCATGCCGGCGGCCGGGCCATGCAAGCAGAGACAGAAGTCAGGTGCGCATAGAGCGACGAGTCGGTGGCCAGCGTCCGCCGCCATCATCAAGGAGAAGTAGAACACGGGGGGCCGTCGCCGCTTGGGTCCCATGAAGGCCACCATGAAGGCGATGCCAGCGTACACAACATGTGTCTTGCCGGATCCTTCTGTTGCGAGGACCTTCATCGACCCCGCATGGGCTCCACAGAAGCGGAGAAGCCCCCTTCCACCATCATCTAGGGCATCAGCCAACGATATCAATTGGGCAGTGAGGAAGTGAGCCGTCCTTTGCGTTGAAGCATATACCTCCGGGGCTCCCGACAATCTGGTGATCATGCTGCCGGACATGAGGAACACAAATGGATCAGCGGGCGACCATTTAGGCCAGGTAGTATATACATGGCTATCCAGAACTAGCACCGCTTAGTTGATTTGAATGTAATGAAATTAGTCATGTTTGTATGAAAATCCGGTATTTTATATGAATTCCGTCATTGTTTATATGAAATATCGCCGTGTTTGCATGAATTTGGTCCGGTTGGTTGAGTTGCTGTCAGAATGTGTGCGGCTACGGTTGGATGGCGTAATTTGGGGTCATCGGTCGGTGTGGCGGCTCGAGCAGCGTGGAGCTCGTCTCTAACGTCTTGCTATTGGAGGATGCATGAGCACCCGAGCCATTCATCGTTCATCAATGGCAAAGGCACCGGTGGACAAAAGGGTCACCAATATTTTGGCTACCCTGGGCAAGATCCAAATAGCCCCTCCCAGCAGATTCAAATCCCTCGTTCGCCGTGAAATTTTTCCATGTGTTGTTTTCATGGACTAGCAAGATGCCCCTGCATTGCACTGAACATCAAGATGCATTTTCTTACCAAACACCTGTTGTGATTGACCCATGCAGGAGTAATCCCATGTGTAGAAACTAATGATATCTCGAGAATTTTATCGGAAAAATGGTATCTCGAGAATTTCATCTAAAAATGATATCTCGAGAAAGATGGGAGATAAGGAGAGGAGGAGTGGGGCGTGGTGGTGACTGGTGGTCGGACTGGGCGGAGGCATGGGGATGGACGGCGCATTATGTCTAGGTTTGTATCTCTCTCTCTCTCTCTCTCTCTCTCTCTCTCTCACACACACACACACACATTGTCACGCCCAAGATGCGACCCTATCCTAAAGGAACTCGAAGGTCCCACCAAGGATAGAAGCGCATCTTGAAGACGCTTTCGCAAGGTGGATATCATTACATCAACATTACATAATAGATGGGGATACATCCAAGACATACAATGTCACATGAATACAACAATACATCATATACAAGACCAACATCCGGCTACGGATGAAACATAAACAGAAACTCAAACGACATCCACCCTGCTAGCCCAGGCTGCCGACCTGGAACCTATCCCCTGATCGAAGAAGCAGAAGAAGAACTCCAAAACAAGTAAACATCGCTCTCGCTTCATGATCATCGCAAACCTGTACCTGCAACAGGTGTTGTAGTAATCTGTGAGCCACGAGGACTCAGCAATCCCATTACCATGGGTATCAAAACTAGCAAAGCTTAATGGGAAAGGAAGGGGTAAAGTGGTGAGGTTGCAGCAGCGACTAAGCAAGTATGGTGGCTAAACATACGCAAATAAGGGCGAGAAGAGAGCAAGCGGAAGGGTCGTGAAACTAGCAATGATCAAGAAGTGATCCTGAACTCCTACTGACGTCAAACATAACCCAAAGACCGTGTTCACTTCCCGGACTCCGCCGAAAAGAGACCATCACGGCTACACACTCGGTTGATGCGTTTTAATTCGGATCTGGTGTCAAGTTACCTACAACCGGACATTAACAAATTCCCATCTGCCTATAACCGCGAGCACGGCTTTCGAAAGATTATACCTGCAGGGTGTCCCAACTTAGCCCATGATAAGCTCTCGCGATCAACGAAGGATATTCCTTCTCCCGGGAAGACCCGATCAGTCTCGGAATCCGGCTACAAGACATGTCGACAAAGAATAAAACAAGACCAGCAAAGCCGCCCGAATGTGCCGACAAATCCCGATAGGAGCTGCACATATCTCGTTCTCGTGGCACACCGGATGAGCAGTCCAGATACAACTAAAACCAGGCCTCAAGTGTCCCCGAGGTGGCGCTGCAAAGGGCTCTAGTTTGGACTAGCACTCGAAGGAGAACTGGCCCGGGGGGCTAAAATAAAGATGACCCTTGGGCTCCGGAAACCCAAGGGAAATAAAAGGGCATAGGTGAAGCAAATGGTAAAACAAATGTTGGGCCTTGCTGGAGGAGTCTTATTCAAAGCGAACTGTCAAGGGGGTCCCACAAATCACCCAACCGCGTTAGGGACGCAAAATCCGGGAACATAATACCGATATGACGGAAAATAGGGCGGCAAGAGTGGAACAAAACACCAGGCATAAGGCCGAGCGTTCCACCCTTTACCAAGTATATAGATGCATTAATAATATAAGAGATATTGTGATATCCCAACATAATCCTGTTCACCATGGAGCAATCTTCAACTTCACCTGCAACTAGCAACGCTATAAGAGGGCTGAGCAAAGCGGTAACATAGCCAAACAAAGGTTTGCTAGGAAAGGTGACAAAGGTTAGGGGCTATCATGCAATTTGGGAGGCTTGAGCAGCAAGTGGTAGGTAACGCAGCATAGCGATAGAACAAAGCAACTAGCATAGCAATGATAGTAGTGAGATCCAGGGTAGCGGTCATCTTGCCTGAAATCCCGCTAGGAAGAAGAACGAGTTCGTGAAGAAGATGAAGCCACGAAGACGAACCAAGCGTAGACGACCGAATCCTCACGATCGCAACGAAACGGGAACTATCGAGAAGAAGCACACAACATAGTAAACACACCACACATAGACAAGACATGATGCACAACAAGCATGATGCATGACAAAGCTACATGAAGCTACTCATGGCAAGAGACGATTCAAACAAGAGCAACACATCAAATCAAGTTTAAATGAGGCCGGGAACAACATATAACAATTCCGGTAAGTCCTCATAAGCAAATTTCGAAATTGGTCTAGATCTGAATAAACCTTATGTTCAAGTTGTTGAGAAGCAAGTTAAGATGCACCACGATGATCTACACGAAATTCTAGTCAAGTTACATATAAAGTTCATTAAATTCGGAGCTACGGCCTAGAAGATATGAGCAAAACAAGATAAGCATGGCATTGATTAAAAATGCATCCAAACATCACGCAAACACCTCAAAATAAGGATGCAACATGATAATATGAAACTACATGCAAAATCAAGCAAGTTTCATATAGAGCACACTCCAAACGGAGCAACGGTTCAACACATACACATGAAACAAGTTATAGCAACAATGTCCAAAACAGCAACTAGGCATATTACAAGCATCAAAACAATATGCTAAACACCCTAACATAAAAACAAAAGGCATGGACGTGATGTACAGGTAAAGCATGACAAAAGATGAACACTAATATATCTCCAGAAATCACTAGAACATGCTCAAAATGACATGGCAAGATTGCAAATAATAACAGTTTCAGATTTTGCAGAAATAACAACAGGTTGCAATGTTTAGAGCTATCAAACAACATGTTACAGGAACTTATCATGGCAAAAAAAGACATGGCATGAATATAATAATTGCATAGAATAAAAGTCCTTTAGTGACCATGAGCCAAAAAGGATCAGAAGATATGATGGCACCCATGTAAACATAGCAAGTTATATTACAGATTCAGACTTGGCAGGAACAACAATAAGTAGACATGTTGGTGAGCTTGAACCACTCACCACAGAGAAATAAATGGCATGGAAAGGCAACCAACAGCAAGAAGACATGATTATGAAGCTAATAATGGCAAGAGAAAATTCATATAGTGCATGGATCACTAACAACAAACAGGGCAACATTGAACTTAATGTTAACAGGCTGACAGCAACATTATTTAGCAAATTGAGAGCAAGATTACAACAAGCTACAGCAGGTTATGAATGCAACCAGGGGCATGAATTGATAGATCATGACATTTATAACAAAACAACCTTAGTGAACATCTCCAGATTATGCATAGAATGACTTGTAGCAGCAGGTTTACATAGCATCACGAAATAACAGATTCAGCCTAGCAAAACAGCAACCGCAAGTACCCTACTTAAGAAGCTTGATGCACTCACTACAAGACTCAAAAAAATACATGGATTGCACCACTGGGAAGATGGCATGGCATAGTTCAAAACACATGTAGAGCTCATGCTCATAGGATGAACACATCAAATGCAACAAAAATGACAAATCATCAAATTATAATAGTTTCAGCAGGTTAACATCATATAGCACTCTTGCAACGATGATTCAGGCATCAAGATGAACTCACATGAACATTATGCAATTGGATGAAATGAAGTACTCGTCAAGGCGAACAATTTGACATATTACACGCACGAAACGGAGCAGTATGCAGCAAGTTATGATGCGATGAACTTGGCATGATAATGCAAAAATATCTCGGGACTTGGCAGAATTTCAACCTCGGGAAAAAGTCAACTCGGCACGGGGATCGAGGATGGCGGCGGATCTGGCCGGAACTCCGCCGGAACTGAGGGGGAAGGCGGCCGACGGCGAAGGGGGGCTCGCCGGAGCAAGGGGGAGCCGGATCCGATGCGGAGGGGGAGGAGGCCGGGCGGCGAGGGAGGCGCGCGGCCTTGGGAGGCGCGCCTCGCTGGCGGTGTTTCGGATCCGCCTGATTCAGCGGGCGGCGCACTAAGGGGCGGCGAGGCGAGGTCGCCGGGCGGGCGCGAGGCGGCGCGGGCGTAGGCGCGGCAGAGAGCGCTGGAGGGCGCCGGCGGAGGAGGCGCGGCGGTTGGCTCATGGGGCGATGGCAGGCGCGCGGGCGGCGCGCGTTCGCCGGGCGAAGGCGACTCGGCGACGGGCGGTTGAGGCGACGGCGGTACGGGCCCAGCCGAGGCCTGCTCGCCCCGGGCGGGCCGGATTCGGGCCCCGTGGCTGCGGCGATAAGGCGCTGGCGGTGGTGACGTGGCGCGACGCCAGTGGAGGGGAGCGGTGGCGGGGTGACGTGGCAGTAGCTGATTCGCCGGGGTGAGGTGGAGGCTGGACGTGTCCGGCGGGATTGGACATGTCCGACGGCGGGAGGAGGGAGAGGGCTGGGGGTTTGGTCTGCGCGAAAAATCCGGGAGGAGCACATATTTATAGCTAGGAGGAGGTAGGAAGCTCCAAATGAGGTGCGGTTTTCGCCCACACGATCGTGATCGAACGACCGAGAGCGCGGAGGGGAGTTTACTGGGTTTTGGGCCACTTTGTAAGGGTGTTGGGCTGCAAAGAGAAGGAGGCTTTTACGGTTACCCGGTTAACCGTTGGAGTATCGAACGACCTCCAAATGACCCGAAACTTGACAGGCGGTCTCCCGGTGCTATACCAAGGCCGCTTGGCAAACCTCGGGCCATTCCGAGAAAGTTTAACACCCGCACACGAAAAGAGGCAAAAGGGGGCGCCGGGGAACATAGGAGTGTCAGATTGCAAAACGGACAATGGGGAAAATGCTCGGATGCATGAGACGAACACGTATGCAAAATGAAATGCACATGATGACATGATATGAAATGCATATGATGACATGGCAAAGTGCAACACGCAAGCAAATGACATGGCAACGACGGCGAATAACTGGCAGACACCTGGCGCATCGAATCCGGGGCGTTACAACACTCCTCCACTAACAAGAGATCTCGTCCCGAGATCTTAGGACCGAGACGGACGGGAAAAGGGATGAGGTGAAACAAGAACTCAAGAGAAAAAGGTGAATCTCCGACAGACGGAATAATTCGAGAGGGTAACAAGAAGCTAGAGCCACGAATCTTCGAGAGAACGGGCAAGATTTAGAGAAACTCTTCCTCAATCTTCAAAATTGAGAATGACGATGAGAAACACCATCAAAATTGTTGAGGTACTCCGGAAGAATGAAAAACGAAGAGGTTGAGCCAACAATGAAAAGAATTTGAAAACTATCTTGGAGATGGCATCTGACTGATGAAATTCATACTTACGTCAAACTCCGAAAAGAATTAGAGAATAGCTCCGGAATAATTAGAAGAGTCAGGTAAGATCCTGGGAAAAGACCTGTGGGTTAGGGCCCACTAAAGAGAAAAACACCGTTGGAAAGAATTGTTCAACAGATAGATGATGCACCGGAACAATTGAAAGATTTGAATGAGGTGACAACCTCGAATTAATTGGAACACGTATTTAATCTCCCGAGATGTCTTGAACGCTCCGGAAGGATAAAGCTGGCGAGAGGCTAACGAGCAAATGGAAATATTTGAGCTGAGGGAAAGAATACGATCGACAACGAAAAACTTGAATTGGATCCACCGAAAAAAGAAAAAGGGATGAAGAATGACGAACGAGATGAGAATTCACCGGTTGAAAAAATTTACGAAAGACTGAAGAGGTTCCGCATTTAATGGAATTGATGGTCGAAACAGACTCAGGCTCCGGGAAGAAGAGGGTGGGAGGGCGGGAAAACAAAGGCAATTTGGAAGGGGGAACCGACAAATATCTTGAAGAGAGAACACCGGTTGAAATTATTGAGGAAAGAAAGCAAAGACTTCGCACGAGTGGGATGGATACTCGATTACGGACTCCGGATTCGAGAAGATGAAGGGAGGGTGGGTGGGAAAAGAAAACAACTGGGGATTGAACTCAAAGATGAAGAGGCTCGAGTCAACTTGACGAAAAATGCACCGGATGAAAAGAGCTGAGGAACAACGATAAAAAAAACCAACTGCGTGATCCTAAAGAAAAATTTGAAGGGGAAAGAGGAGTAATTCAAAACACCTACGTCAAGATTCCTCACCAGAGCGACGAAGGGGTGAGTAGTAAAAAGAATTCCTACTCTCCGATATAACTAGACTCAGAAAATAGTTTTCTTCTAGACTCAACAACGGCCAAACTACACGATCAATCAAGGGGGCTCCTAAGGTCGGTCGAGGCTCTGATACCAACTTGTCACGCCCAAGATGCGACCCTATCCTAAAGGAACTCGAAGGTCCCACCAAGGATAGATAGAAGCGCATCTTGAAGACGCTTTTGCAAGGTGGATATCATTATATCAACATTACATAATAGATGGGGATACATCCAAGACATACAATGTCACATGAATACAACAATACATCATATACAAGACCAACATCCGGCTATGGATGAAACATAAACAGAAACTCAAACGACATCCACCCTGCTAGCCCAGGCTGCCGACCTGGAACCTATCCCCTGATCGAAGAAGCAGAAGAAGAAGTCCAAAACAAGTAAACATGGCTCTCGCGTCATGATCATCGCAAACCTGTACCTGCAACTGGTGTTGTAGTAATCTGTGAGCCACGAGGACTCAGCAATCCCATTACCATGGGTATCAAAACTAGCAAAGCTTAATGGGAAAGGAAGGGGTAAAGTGGTGAGGTTGTAGCCGCGACTAAGCAAGTATGGTGCCTAAACATACGCAAATAAGGGCGAGAAGAGAGCAAGTGGAACGGTCGTGAAACTAGCAATGATCAAGAAGTGGTCCTGAACTCCTACTTACGTCAAACATAACCCAAAGGCCGTGTTCACTTCCCGGACTCCGCCGAAAAGAGACCATCACGGCTACACACACGGTTGATGCGTTTTAATTCGGATCTGGTGTCAAGTTACCTACAACCGGACATTAACAAATTCCCATCTGCCTATAACCGCAGGCACGGATTTCGAAAGATTATACCCTGCAGGGGTGTCCCAACTTAGCCCATGATAAGCTCTCGCGATCAACGAAGGATATTCCTTCTCCCCGGGAAGACCCAATCAGTCTCGGAATCCCGGCTACAAGACATTTCGACAGTAATAAAACAAGACCAGCAAAGCCGCCCGAATGTGCCGACAAATCCCGATAGGAGCTGCACATATCTTGTTCTCAGGGCACACCGGATGAGCAGTCCGTACAACTAAAATCAGGCCTCAAGTTTCCCCGAGGTGGCGCTGCAAAGGGCTCTAGTTTGGACCAGCACTTTCGAAGGAGAAGCGGCCCGGGGGCTAAAATAAAGATGACCCTCGGGCTCGAAACCCAAGGGAAATAAAAAGGGCATAGGTGAGGCAAATGGTAAAACCAATGTTGGGCCTTCTTGGAGGAGTCTTATTCAAAGCGAACTGTCAAGGGGTCCCATAAATCACCCAACCGTATTATCGACGCAAAATCCGGGAACATAATACCGATATGACGGAAACTAGGGCGGCAAGAGTGGAACAAAACACCGTGCATAAGGCCGAGCGTTCCACCCTTTACCAAGTATATAGATGCATTAATAATATAAGAGATATTGTGATATCCCAACATAATCCTGTTCACCATGGAGCAATCTTCAACTTCACCTGCAACTAGCAACGCTATAAGAGGGCTGAACAAAGCGGTAACATAGCCAAACAATGGTTTGCTAGGAAAGGTGACAAAGGTTAGGGGCTATCATGCAATTTGGGAGGCTTGAACAGCAAGTGGTAGGTAACGCAGCATAGCGATAGAACGAAGCAACTAGCATAGCAATGATAGTAGTGAGATCCAGGGTAGCGGTCATCTTGCCTAAAATCCCGCTAGGAAGAAGAACGAGTCCATGAAGAAGATGAAGCCACGAAGACGAACCAAGCGTAGACGACCGAATCCTCACGATCACAACGAAACGGGAACTATCGAGAAGAAGCACACAACATAGTAAACACACCACACATAGACAAGACATGATGCACAACAAGCATGATGCATGACAAAGCTACATGAAGCTACTCATGGCAAGAGACGATGCAAACAAGAGCAACACATCAAAGCAAGTTTAAATGAGGCCGGGAACAACATATAACAATTCCGGTAAGTCCTCATAAGAAAATTTCGAAATTGGTCCAGATTTGAATAAACCTTATGTTCAAGTTGTTAAGCAGCAAGTTAAGATGCACCACGATGATCTACACGAAATTCTAGTCAAGTTACATATAAAGTTCATTAAATTCGGAGCTACGGCCTAGAAGATATGAGCAAAACAAGATAAGCATGGCATTGATACAAAATGCATCCAAACATCATGCAAACACCTCAAAACAAGGATTCAACATGATAATATGAAACTACATGCAAAATCAAGCAAGTTACATATAGAGCACACTCCAAACGGAGTAACGGTTCAACACATACACATGAAACAAGTTATAGCAACAATCTGTCCAAAACAGCAACTAGGCATATTACAAGCATCAAAACAATATGCTACAGCACCCTAATATAAAAACAAAAGACATGTACGTGATGTACATGTAAAGCATGACAAAAGATGAAAACTGAGCTATCTCCAGAAATCACTAGAACATGCTCAAAATGACATGGCAAGATTGCAAATAATAACAGTTTTAGATGGCAAAAAAGGCATGGCATGAATCTAATAATTGAATAGAATAAAAGTCCTTTAGTGACCATGAGCCAAAAAGGATCAGAAGATATGATGGCACCCATGTAAACATAGCAAGTTATATTACAGATTCAAACTTGGCAGGAACAAAAATAAGTACACATGTTGGTGAGCTTCAACAACTCACCACAGAGCAATAAATGGCATGGAAAGGCAACCAACAGCAAGAAGACATGATTATGAAGCCAAGCATGGAAAGAGCAAGTTCATAGAGTGCATGGATCACTAACAACAAACATGGCAACATTGAACTTATCATTAACAGTCGATGACAACATTATTTAGCAAATTGAGAGCAAGATTACAACAAGCTACAGCAGGCTATAAATGAAACCAGGGGCATGGATGGATAGAGTATGACATGTATAACAAAACAACCTTAGTTAACATCTCCAGATTATGCATAGAATGACTTGTAGCAGCAGGTTTACATAGCATCACGAAATAACAGATTCAGCCTAGCAAAACAGCAACCGCAAGTACCCTACTTAACTAGCTTGATGCACTCACTACAAGACTCACAAAAATACATAGATTGCACCACTGCGAAGATGGCATGGCATAGTTCAAAACACATGTAGAGCTCATGCTCATAGGATGCACACATCAAATGCAAAAAAATGACAAATCATCAAGTTATAATAGTTTCAGCAGGTTAACATCTTATAGCACTCTTGCAACGATGATTCAGGCATCAAGATGAACTCAAATGAACATTATGCAATGGAATGAAATGAAGTACACGTCGAGGCGAACAATTTGACATATTACACGCACGAAACGGAGCAGTATGCAGCAAGTTATGATGCGATGAACATGGCATGATAATGCAAAAATATCTCGGGACTTGGCAGAATTTCAACCTTGGGAAAAAGTCAACTCGGCACGGCGATCGAGGATGGCGGCGGATCTGGCCGGAACTCCGCCGGAACTGAGGGGGAAGGCGGCCGGCGGCGAAGGGGGGCTCGCCGGAGCAAGGGGGAGCCGGATCCGGCGCGGAGGGGAGGAGGCCGGGCGGCGAGGGAGGCGCCTTTTGGGAGGCGCGGCCCCTGGCGGTGCAGCCGGATCCGCCGATCCAGCGGCGGCGCACTAAGGGGCGGGCGAGGCGAGGTCGCCGGCGGCGCGGAGGCGCGGCAGAGGAGCTGCTGGAGGGGCGCCGGCGGTGGAGGCGCTGGGCTGCCTCCTCTGGGGCGATGGCGAGGCGCCGGGCGGGCGCAGCTCCGGCCGGGCGGGCGACTCGGCGACGGCGGTTACGGGCCCGGCGAGGCCTGTTCGCCCGGGCGGGCCGGATCTGGGCCCCGGGTGGCGGCGGCGATGGGGCGCTGGCGGTGGTGACGTGGCGCGACGCCAGTGGAGGGGAGCGGCGGCGGGGTGACGTGGCAGTAGCTGATTCGCCGGGGTGAGGTGGAGGCTGGACGTGTCCGGCGGGATTGGACATGTCCGACGGCGGGAGGAGGAGAGGGCTGGGGTTTGGTCTGCGCGAAAAATCCGGGAGGAGCACATATTTATAGCTAGGAGGAGGTAGGAGGCTCCAAATGAGGTGCGGTTTTCGCCCACACGATCGTGATCGAACGACCGAGAGCACGGAGGGGAGTTTACTGGGTTTTGGGCCACTTTGGAAGGGTGTTGGGCTGCAAAGAGAAGGAGGCTTTTACGGTTACCCGGTTAACCGTTGGAGTATCGAACGACCTCCAAATGACCCAAAACTTGACAGGCGGTCTCCCGGTGCTATACCAAGGCCGCTTGGCAAACCTCGGGCCATTCCGAGAAAGTTTAACACCCGCACACGAAAAGAAGCAAAAGGGGGCGCCGGGGAACATAGGAGTGTCGGATTGCAAAACGGACAACGGGGAAAATGCTCGGATGCATGAGACGAACACGTATGCAAAATGAAATGCACATGATGACATGATATGAAATGCATATGATGACATGGCAAAGTGCAACACGCAAGCAAATGACATGGCAACGATGGCGAATAACTGGCAGACACCTGGCGCATCGAATCCGGGGCGTTACACATGTAGGTGGGGGACGTGCACGAAGAGAAGAGGTGCACGCACGGCGCACGTACTCCCGTCTCTTTCCCAACCACACCCGCGCGGGTACACGGTGGAGCTCATTTCTGTACGAAAAGGCAGCCCACGTGTAATTTGACACATGTACTGGTTGTCCACTTGATGGAGGATCGTCTACCACTGGTGAACAAAAAAATTGCGACTTGACGCGTTAAGTTAAAAAAGAGGCAAACCATGTGGGGCCTACCTTAGAGGCAAGGCTCTATACACTTGAGATGCTCTGTACGTATTACTTTTGATGTGTCCCGTCAAATCGCAGAACGAGGAGAAGCTTTCTTAGTACACCGTCTCCCCCGCCCGCAGGCACGGTGGCTCGCGGGACGAGGTGAAGCTTGCTTACTAGTACGCCTTACGCCCGCTCCCTCGCCCACGCGCGCGGTGACTCGCAGGACGAGGAGAAATTTACTATTCCCTCCATTTACTCCTCGTCCCTACCCTGGTTAGAGAGATTATCATATTCTTAAGAATATATGTCAAACTGCACAAAGTTTGACCAAATTTATATATAAAATATGAAAATCTACAATACTAAAACTATATAGTATGAACATACGTTTCATGGTGCATCTGATAATATTGATTTCATATTGTGAATGTTTATATTTTTTGATATAATGTTAGTCAAACTCTACAAAGCTTGACTTTGACCAAACCATATATGCGGACTAAAAAGAAACGGAGGGAGTAGTAGGAGTAGTACTACTACAACAATTTCCTTGGAGTCCATGGTGCAGCAAGCTACCCTAGGCTATGTTACTACTCCCTCCTTTCCAGTTTATGGCTCAATTTCAAAATCTCTCCAACCAAGGTAGGCGATGAGTGGTGGAATTAATTTTGTAGTTTGCACAAGTAATTAGTACGCTCATTTTTCTCAAGAAGTTATGTTTACCGAGGCATTATTTAGAACGAATGCATGCATGACCACTAAATTTCCATGAACTTCTACTTGCATTGGTGAGTTTTCTCTTGACACTGCTTGCATCGGGTGATTTAACGCACCTCGAAATCCAACATGTGATGGTACTACTACTACTAGTAGTAGTAGAATTGAGACTTATAAACGGAAAAATGAATTTTTTAGATGAGCCCTATAAACCGGAAAGGAGGGAGTAGTAAGTAGTACACCTCCATAGTGGGTGCGTACTCCGTAAAATCAGATTTTCCCAAAACTAAGTCGCTCAACCTTTATTTGCTTGTTTCCCTTCCTGCCTCCATGCCTCGAACAGACTATGCCAAACTCCCTGCTGTCAAGGGAAAAGACCCAAGACTTTTCGCCTTTTTTAGTCCGGGTTTTATCGATGGATCGCGCGAAGCAGCAAAAACCAAGCCGTATCTTGTACTCCTCCGTCGACGCTCGCTTTCATGAATTTTGTACTTCCTCTCGCCGACATGTGGCACATATAGCAACCGGGTCGATGTGTCATGCACCAAATAACAGTGCAGAATAGCGGGGGGGGGGGGGACGCACCCCAGTTGTACCGCCCCAATAGTAGTAATGAACAATGAGATGTCAAATCACAATGCCGCACCTTCCCAGACGGACGAAGCAACCATTATTTCACACTTCGCTTTGCCATCATCTCCTTCAAGAAAACCACGTAGTATTGCTTATGCCATTGTTCTGCCTCAAGAGGGACACACACATCGGCTTGGTACATCATGACACGTGGGATCGCATGACAGGCCATGCTCCCCCGCCCATCACTTGGTAAAATCACCTCATTTCTACTACTTCCTCCATATCGGTTTACAGGGCTTGCACATCGTTCTAGGTTGAGAATTTAACTGGCCATATATGTGATGAACAGTATATGTTTAGAAACTACATCCGCTTAAGAATCCAATGATATACTTTTTGTGACATAGCAACTCATATTTAGTTAGTCAAATGGATGACCTAGAACTACGTGCACGACCTATAAACCGAGACGGAGAGGGTAGTACGGTACGTATCTTTTTAGATCAATATAGTTGGGATTCATCAAGGCGCAAAACCAAGTGGTAGGCTGCTCCTGTCATGTTGGCGTAGCAGCTCAAGCAGGGTCAGTCCGCACGCGAAATGGCGTCACACTTAACAGGACCCCTTTGGCTGACATGTGGCTCATCCACCGTCTTGTTCCACGTGCGATGCACCAAATTACAGTTCGGAGCAGCGGTTGGACTTGGAGGCACCCCGGTCGTAGCGTCGCAGTAGTAGGAAATGAGCGATGAGGGGTCAATTCACAAAGCCCCACCTTTCCCGCATTAAGCTGGACGGACTAAGAAACCATCATTTCACTCTAGGGCGCAAGAGCATAAAGAAAAGAGAAAACTAATGATGTGTGTGGCAGCTACCTAGGGCACCCTAGGGTAGGGGCATCCACTACAAATCCTTTTTGTTGAAAGCGCCTCCACTACAAATCCGCTTCTCCCTCGTCCTCTTGAAGAAAACCGATGATGCGTGTGGCGGTAGGGTTTGTAGGAGTACTACGGCGTGCGGGGCCATGTCGTAGTAAACAGGAGAGGGATTGGGTTCGAGTCCATGCCTTAATATGTGTGGGCCACTTGGTTTTATGGGAACGAGGCAGCATTTTGGGTTCGCGGACCAGTGGAGATATACATACAAAAAAATGTGGACTTAGGTTCGACCGAAAGGCAATGATGCATGGGCCCTGCATTTTGATATACCCGCGGCCGCGTGAAATTTGCTACTCCACTCAAAACTAGTAAGGTACACATGCATTGAACGCATGAGATTTGGAAAGCAAATTATGAATAAATACACACTACAACATGTAAAGCTTTGAGTCATATATGCATGATGTAGATGTTCGTTTAGTTCTTGTAGTTCATCTCATTCAAATTAAATTAGTTTTGTAAAAAGGTTAAGATTCATGGGATTGTGCATTGTAAAGCATAAAGTAAAAAAACAAATAATGGCAATTCATTTAGAAAGAAAAGTTTGGGCAATTATGATACGGAAGATTCTAGAACAAGGGACAAGTGCTTGTGTTTTGAGGTTTGTGCATTATGCTTAAGTTCAACCATGGAGTCTTCTAGATTGTACATGTGGCAGAATCTGGTGGAATGTTGATGATATCCAACGGCCAGTTGTGCTCGGATTTGCCATCTCTGCACTGTCGGATTAGCTTCATCCAATGACCATCTTTCAAAGTTATTCACACACTATATAGGGGTATAGATAATGCATAAAAGTTCCTCCAAAAACATCTATAACTAATGGGAAGTGAATCTATGCTTAAAATGAAGAAAAAAAGTAAAACTCCCTCCTTCTAGGTGTATAAGTCATCTTAGGTTTTTTCGCTAGTTAATAGCATTCCATGCAATGAATTAACCACTTCATGTCATGTTTGAAAGTCTCAAGCCATTGAAAGCATGCACGGCCCACATCTCTTATTGGTTGATATGTCACGAAACAAGAAACGAGGAGGGAGTTAATGTACCGTGCCTAAGTGTTTTGGGATTATTTGGTTTCGGAAGATGACTTACACACCAAGACGGAGGGAGTACAAAGAGAAAAAATGAATTGCAGTTAAAAGAATGACATTTCTAACAAAAATGTGAATGTGAACTACATATGTGTGCACGTGACCAGCACATACATTGTCAACACAAAATTTAATGCAATAAAAAACTAATGAGTAACATGCACAAATTGATGATGTGGTGCTTGCATGCATAGAGTAGAAAAACAATGTGATTTATGACTTGCATGCATGACATGTTCTTGTGCCATAGTTGCATGTCTAGGAAAAAGCTACTAGTGGGTTGTACTAGCTATTTAGGAATAGAAGATGTATACATGGAAGTTGTAGGGAAAGAGATGACATGTATCTCAGTTCCTATGAGTAGGGATTGGAAAAGAGATGTCATTTGGTTCACATCATAGGAACTTTTCTATTGAATCTAGAGATGACATGTATCTCAATTCCTATGAGGAGGGATTAGAAAAGAGATGTCATTTGGTTCACATCATAGGAACTTTTCTATTGAATCTAGAGATGACATGTATCTCAATTCCTATGAGGAGGGATTAGAAAAGAGATGCCATTTGGTTCACATCATAGGAACTTTTCTATTGAATATACGCTAATGTTTATTTTCCTTTGAAATTATGGGAGTATAGGAATCCATTCATATGAACCAAGTGGCCATAAAGCTATAAAAATGATATCATGTTTATTTCCTTTGAAATGTGGAGTATATGAATCTATTCCTATGAACCAATTGGCTCTAAAGGAAAAAATCCTATAAAAATCATATCATATAGAGTTCCTATGATATTCCTCCACACCAAAGGATGGTTGAAATTGCTGCAGGTGATACGGCGGTCTTTCTTTGTACACTCCTCCCCCATCCTTATAGTTACCGCTCGAAGATGAATGAAATGATATATACCGGGTATTCTATATGTGCATTTTGGTACACGAAAACTCGGTAAAACTTTGTGAGGTTCAAATTTTCAATAAAGCTATATGCGCTGCATTTTGGAACAGAGGGAGGAGCATACGGCAGTTGCTAACACTCACGTGGAAGATTTGCGTGTAGGAGGACTGGTTGTTCAGTTAAATGACATGGCAAAATTGACACTGTCGGATGCCGATCTAACGGTTCTTATGGCCTTCGTCAGGAAACGGCTTGTGGAGATCATTTGTCAGATAATGATTTACGGACACATGCAATGCATTAATACGTTCCCCCTCTCTCTCACGCACACACGCACCCTCACGAGGCACGACCCTCCCGAGTCCTCTCACACCCACCGTCTATCTGCAAGTAGACCTCACACACATATGTGCTCTTCACACCCTACCCTCAGAACTTCTAAAAACAAAAGATGTTGTGCACCTTTTATTTTAGCTCACACGTCACACACTTATACTATTACTCTTGTGGCGAACGTTCTTTGGGCATAGTATATTGTACCCTCACGAAGAGAAGCGGTGCACGCATGCACTAGTTCTCTCACACCCACTCGCGGGTACATGTAGGAGCGCATTTTTTGAAGCTGGTACAACAAAATCACTCCACTATATATATAAGCAGGAGCCTTATTAGCACTTGCTTTACTAGGGTTCCTCTCTTTCACTCTCTCATGCTCTCCAGATCTAAGCAAGACATAGGTGGCCACACTCTCTCTGCTCACTGCTGGTCACAAATCCGGCTGGACCACCTCAACCGGGGCAGGGGTGTAGGTGCATCGTTCACGCTGTCGTCAGCGGCAAGGGAGGAGACCAACGGCTGCCCGCGCGTCCCGATCGGCGGCCGTGTTGTTCTCTCCGAGAGAGCGCCGGCTCAGGAGGGCCTCCGACCCCTTCTTCCTCCCTGTGATATTGTGGCCAAGATATGGCCTCTCGACGCCGTCTTTGCCACATGCCGACGACCCTCAGGTATATATTCCTTCAAAACCTGCCTTGCTCTACTGCCCAGCTCCCCACGTGGCTGCGTGTGGATCTTTTTCTACTTCCGTCGGTTGTTCCAAAGCCACCTAGACTTTACTATTATTAGAGGTAAAGCTAGTTCATACAGTCAAATCTAAGAGTTGGTTCAAACAGAGAAGAAAATGGGAAAGCTGTAGCATGACTCTAGGACTTGGTTTTAAGAGGAAACGGGGGAAAGTAGTAGATACTGGCTACCCAACCAGTCTCTTGGTTGAAAAGGCGAAGAAAGCATGGTGGATGGTGAAGGGTGGGGGGAAGTGGACCTGTCTCTTGGTTGAAAAAGGAAAGAAAGTGAGGGGTGTTGGGGGAAAACGCAAATGAGAATGAGCAGGTCTAGATTTCCTGTGTTCACATAGGAAAATGTCGTCGAGGAGATAAATAATGGTACAAATGCAGACATGTTGCCTGAGTGTTTGCCGCTCTCGGCAACCACATCTGCCTCACCACTTTATGCCCCTGCTGTCCCTACGCCCATATCGCTATCGTTAATGTAAAATCACATGAAGCATTAAGCAATGCCATCTAATGTCACTATAAGTAATCGTCTAGTGCCGTCGATGAATTGAAGCAATGCCACCACCATTTTCTGAAGTGCTTTCGTCTTGCTTTATTTCCCATGAATTGTGTTTTTGCAGTTACACTTAAATCTCACACCGCTAACATTGCTTCATTCCAGTGGAACTGCACAAATTTAATTGCACATTTACTGACCATGTGCTACTCGCATGACAGTAATACTAATGCTATTGTTCTGCATGTTAATCTAGTGGCAGTGTTGATGTGATGTGATGCTACTTACTTAAGGGCACTTTCATACTGTCAATCTAGTGCTAGTTATAACACAATAGATGATGCTGTTAATCATACGCCACTGCAATCTAGTGGAATTGCACAAATTTGATTGCACATTTACTGACCATGTGCTACTCTCATGACAGTAATACTAATGCTATTGTTCTGCATGTTAATCTAGTGGCAGTGTTAATGTGATGTGATGCTACTTACTTAAGGGCACTTTCATACTGTCAATCTAGTGCCAATTATAACACAACAGATGCTGATGTTAATCATACGCCACTGCAAATATCTGTCATTGTTTAAATAACCGCATTTCATATTTGCGCAAACAGGGATATCTGTCTCCATATCATTTCTATCTGCGCAATCAAAAGTACACACCTCAGTTTTAGTACAATTGCACAAAATGAGATGGATATTCCTAGCTATCGTCCTCTAACCACCAGTGTTCCAGGTATTCCTACATTGGTAGTACCTAGGTAGAATGACCAACGCAATCTAAAAGAAGTTGATTCGTACGTTTTACTTCCTGATTGCAGTGCAGGGACGAGCGAAAACAACTACTCCCTCCGTCCTATAATGTAAGACATTTTTTGATACTATACTAGTGTAAAAAATGTCTTACATTATGGGACGGAGGGAGTACATCCTAGTCCAGAATGCACTTTCTACCGGTTCATCCATGGACCGAGGACTAGCTGGCATAGCTGCACGGAGGTTTTTGGGACAGGTGCGCGGACAAGAGGCATTGTGGTCTGCTTATTTCTGTAAATAGCGGTGCTTAAATTTAGTGGAATGCACAAGAATTTTAGCTGGTCGATACACTACATGGTTCAGTTGAGCATTCCAGCTCAAAACACAATTATAATTGGTTATTCTGGAATGAGAGAACCTAACCCTGGATGGTGGCAACAAGAAAAAACCAGAGTGAACTCCAGAAATTTAAGCCTGCCAGAGGCACTTTGCTCGTAGAAGCCTTGCTTGTTTTTTCTCGATTTGTAAACCTTCTCACAACTTTGTCATTTGTTGTGAACTAGTATATGTTTGTTATGTTCTATGAATCATTGAGATGTATAAAATTGCTTAACTTATGCTTTTCAAGTTTTTTATGAAGTCGAGTTTAATGTGAGTGTTCCACATGAACGCTGGACTAGCGTGTGAACGTTTGGAATTTACATTGTGGCCTCAGATAACTGCATGAACCACTGTAACAAGATACATAGTTGCTTATATGTCAGATAGCAGATTATTGATTGTTAGCTGGTCGAGATCCTAGGGTTGAAGCGAGCGGAGCCAATGTGCCGTGTTTTGCACAATTGCTTACAAGTGGGGTAGCACCAACAGTGTTTGCAAGTACTTATGTACACGTCAGCGCATAGTCCTCGAACGAGTAATCTATTTCATCAAACACACACTGCTCTATGATAAACTGTGACAACTTATGTCTTATCATGCCATATTCATGAAAACCTAGTGAGGACACATCTGTTTCAGCAACAATTACGATGGTTCTCACATGATTCACGGGCACACAAAAGTAGCAGCAGTTCCCATAGACAGATTCAAACAGAGTACTAGCCCCAGAGGGCTCGATAATAGACAAGGTTCGGATAATTAGACACAATCCAAACTACTATTAAACACTAGCTGGGGCAACTATTTCATGCCTCGATCTAATTTGGGCTGGATACAAGACGGACCTTGCCATGAACATCATCGAGGACGTCCGGCAGCATCTCAATGCTGTGAACCTTCATGAGGATAACCTTGTAGCCTTGCCAGTCATAAACTTGTTTGTGGAGGCATGCCATGTAATCTTCATGTGTAAGCTTGACAAGAACAGTATGCCTCACAAACGAAGGAGTAGCTTTGAACTTCTTGTGCTTCAGTACACCCTGGACAACACGCCTGACAACAGTGAGGCTGGAATACAACTCGACATTGTTATAAGCGCAAATGGCTTCCAGGATCCAACAGCCTAAGAACTATGTTTTCCCAGTGCATATATTCAGGTCATCCGCCTCATAGGGAGTGACGTGTACAACTACACAATCCTTGTCTGCATCAGGGCTGTAATTGAAATGTAAAAAAAATTCTGAATTACTTTCCAAAGATAAGAAACACAAGTTATTTAAACCACTATGTATAGCATGGCATCGAAGCTAATAGAATTTTGCATTATTCATCACCACATACTTAGATGAAAAACACAATCGAGATCGGCAAAGAAGAAAATCACCTTGGGCAGCTCAGCAAGGGGGGGACACATCCACGAAGGGGGAAAACTGCTCCTGCATGGCCACGGGGGCTGCAACCTCAAACGGGGCATTGTCCATCTCAGTAGTGGCCGTGAGCGTATCTGGGGTCGGCTCGGTGGCTGCCTCCATCTTCTTGGAGCTCTCTGTCTCATGGGGATCAGCCTCCCGCGTCTGCTCCAATATCGGCAGATCTTTGCCTCGTTCTCCTTGGTCCATCATGAAACTGACAAATACTACGAGACCATTGCAAGGAAAACACAATCGCAATGCCAATTAAACAAAAAAGAGAATGCAGACCGGTTACTGCTTTGCAAAAGTTCTTTTTTTTCTCTGATAGAAAATATACCAACATCACGGATCCGCTTACCTTCCCTTCGTTGGGAGAGAAGAACAGCGGCAAATGCGAGTGTTGGCTTGCTTGAAGACGGTGAGGGAGAAGGGGATTCAGCAAAGAGTGAAGTGATGGTTGCTTCATCCATCAAACTTAGACTGTGGGGAGGTGGGGTTTTGTGATACGATGGCTCGTTACTGCCGCGCTACAACCGGGGTGACTCTCCGCTTGCATACTGCCTTCTAATTTGGTGGATGGCATTTGGGCTCGCGTGCTGCATGGCCCGCATGTCAGTGAAGAAAAGTAAAACGGAATTCAGTAGAGGGAGACGTTTGATGACCTAGGAGGAGCCAGAAGCGGTAGTGTATCCACTGTACTAGTAGTAATTGTCATCTAGGTAGTCAGAGAGTGTCTCCACTGTACTAGTAGTAATTGTTTCTCCGGGCCCAAGACAAAACAGCCCATCCACCCTATTAAATAATAAAATCAATTCAAAAGCCCATATATTTACTTAATGAGAGGCGCTACCCACACCCAGCACACCGCCCCCCAAAAAACCTGGGTGCTCTTCTTCCTCCTCACTCCAACCCACCTCACGTCACCTCGCTCCACTCGTACCCCCAAATTCCTCACCTCACTCCTACAGAAAACCCCAGCTCCCCTTCTTCCCCACTACTACAGAAAAACCCCAGCTCCCCTTCTTCTTCACTGACTACAACTAGGCTCGTCATTCGTTACTCTGCTCAAATCCGTGAGCGCGACGCGACGCCCTCGAGGAAAATGGAGTCGGCTGACCCCAGCGCCAAGAAGATGAGGCTCCCGCTAGCGGCGACGCCTATTGTAGATCCCACACCCGACAGTGCGAGGAGAAGCGGCGACCCCGCCCACACCGGATCCTAGGAACCCGTAGAATCTCAGGTGGACCGCATCAGCGATCTCCCGGATGCCATCCTTGGGGAGATCATCTCGCTTCTCCCCACCAAGGATTGCTGCCGCACCCAAGTCCTCTCAATTCGGTGGCGCCCTCTATGGCGCGTCGTGCCCCTTAATCTCGACTGTCGTTGGATATCTCTCTTCAATGATTTTGAAATCCCCAGAGCCATCATCTCCTCCCACCAGGGCTCCGTTCAAAGCCTCTTCATCCCGTCATGCTACCTGAGCAAGCATACGATGCCCTACACGGTGGACGCCTGGCTGAAATCCCCTGAATTCACAGAACTTCAGCTTCTTGAGTTCTACTATTCCCCTGGAAATCACCTACCAGATACCGAATGCCATGTACTTGTGCCCTCAGCACCAATGTCCATCTCGCGGTTTTCCTCCTCTCTCCACACTGCCACCTTTGCGTTGTGCTACCTACCAGACAATCTGGTACTAAACCTTTGACTCCCATTTCTCAAGAAACTTACACTTGTGCGGGTTCGTATATCAGAGGCCTCATTGCACAGCATCATCCACTCCAATTGCCCTGCCCTGGAGTGCTTGGTGCTTGTTTTCACAGTTAGAATCGATTGTCTCCAAATAAAGTCGCCTAACCTTGTAAGAACTGGAATTTCTTTTGATGGAAGGCAGCTCATCATCCAAGATGCCCCTTCACTTAAAAGGTTGATCCTTGATTCTAGTTATTCGCCGTCGCAAATTATCGTCCTCTCTGCGCCTAAACTGGAGACCTTGGGTGTAATACATGATCTCTATGCTCATTTAAAGATGGTGTTTGGCTCCACAGTTCTTCAGGTACTTTATATTATCATCTACACTTGTAACCATAAGCTGCATTTTAAATTTCTGCGCATAAGTTCTATATTATCTTGGAGTACACATTTTGTACTAATATTATGTTCTATGCTAAATGAAGAGTTTCTCCATGGATAGCCTATCAATGGTGCTAGATTCTGTCAAGATCTTATATATCCAAATGAATAGTTTTGATCTGAACAAGATTATTGGCTTGCTGCAATGCTTTCCAAGTCTGGAGAAGTTGTATATAAAGGTGATAATTTCACGCACATTGGAAGCCCGCATATAGTGTACGAGAATTAACCGTTCAGCTGTTGCTCTTCGACACTCTTTTTAGACCTTAACTGCTTTTCAATCTTCATGTCTATTTAGGCAACAGGATGGGGTAAGAAAGTTATAACCAATAGGTGGATTCATAAGCACCGGATTTTCTCACTTCTCATGACATTCGATTGAAGACAATAACGCTTAGAACGATATGTAGCCAACCATGCAAACACTAGATTTGTCACATTCTTCCCGCTAAATGTGAGGTTACTATTGTCCATCGTGATTAAGTTTATCGTGACATGGTTTTGACGGATGGGTATGTCAAAGAGAAAAAAGGAGTTTAAGGTGGGCAAAAGAGCTTACGAGCGTGCAGGGCTTCTATTTACAACATATTGTGGTCATAATCCAGTAAATTTTATGACCCAGGATGTTCATTCTATGGACCTGACCGATCCATTTGACTGTGACTGCCGAAAACAGTGCTGGAGTTAGATGTTGTTGCCCTTTTCAACCTGGGTTTTGTCTAAACCTGATGAACAATTAACCCTCGTGCTTTTGTACAGTTTGTAAGCTGGAGTTAGATGTTCTTGCCCTTTTCAACTCGGCTGTGACTGTCATATTTTCTTTGAAACAAGGCAAATGGCTTGCCATTCATTTAATTTAGAGTGAAATATTGTAACAAATCCCAACCAAGGGAAATAACATCACTCTCGTCGGCTGCTTGAGCTCATTGTGCATTACAGAAGCCAAGTGATTAGCCCCCATCAGCACCCACAAACTTATTTCAAACTAGCACACCAAATGGGCTGTAAATTTTCGTAGGAAATGCTGCATGACGTGACATATTTGATTCTGACATTTGGGACCCACGAGGAAATAGCCTATCCAAGGTGGTGTCGAGTTACTAGCTAGTCAACAAACGATTCTGCCTACCAGCCATTGGATTGACATCCAACATCTGTCGTGTATCTTCTATCTCTTGTCTTCTTCCTCCATCCGCCCAAACCAAACCACCACGTCGGCTTCGCCTGCTCTCGCCTCCCATGGCTGGCTGCGCCTCCGCCACCCTACTATACCCTCCAACGTTGGCAAGTCCCTCCCTGTATTCCCCCACATGTCCTGTTATTCTCCGGCGACATCAGTCCCATCATGCACCCGCACCCGAACCAGTCAACCCTCGTACTCCCCTCCGCCTGCGACTGGACCAACGCATCTTCCACGGCTCCTATTTGTTTCATCTGAGGCCTCGCCATCGTCCTCCGCCTTGGTTCGCTCACCGTGCGCGGTGCGCCGCCCTCTTGCGTTGTCAATGTCGTCAACAACCGAGAGGAACAAGGAGATGATCAGACGTGGAGAGGATGATGAGGGACCCACCAGCGTCATGGCAAGACGCAAGCAAGTGCCTCGTTATTACAAGCCCAAAAAATGGTTCCTCCTAATGGTTGGACATCTGGGGCTCACGCCATTGTCAACGTAGTCAATAAACGAGAGAATTACACAACGAGCGGCTGACACCAGGGACCCAGCAGGTTGCGCAGTTGTTAATTACTTTTTTGAGAAACAAGCAGTTGTTATTTATACTAGTTTTAGCAACGGATCAGGGTAACAACAGGGCTTGCGGGGGCTGTGGCCCGTTTAGCCAGGGTTTTATTTATGTTTACCACATCATGAGCCCAGTTGTGTTTTTCTTCTTTGAAAATGGCTAGCCCAGATTTATTTTTTAAAAGAAATACCCAAACGAGGCGTACTTGCTTTATTAGCCCTGCTGGGCTGCAAATCTTTCAAGACTAGGAGAGTTTCATTCGGTTTGCCCAAAAATGGGTTGTACATTTTTAAAACACATCAAATCGGGAATTAGTTTCATTTTTTTTCATTACAAGATTATAAATTCCATTTATTTTTATGCGTGGACAATTATTTGGATTTTATATTTATATAAATTATTTTTCAAAAATAGTTTGAATGTGACTTGATATTTCGGGATTAAAAACAGTTGACCGCACCGAAATATGAAAAATTTCGTATAATTTTTAACCGTGGCCATAATATGGGGTGTAATGCTAACAAAAAGAAGATGGGCTCCAAAAAAATTCTTAAGAATTAGCAAATGGGCTGTAAATTATTAGAAATAATGGCAGATTGGTTGTATGCTATTTTCCACAGATTTGAGGCTCACTTGTGCGCCTACTACAGGTTGACGCATATGCTTTCCTAAAAAAAGGTTTACGCACACGCAATGCCGTGTCAACTTAGTCAACACACGAGAGCAGTGACTGTTGGATGTCCATCCAACAGCCGTCATGCTTCTTCAATCTCTGCTCTTCCTGCTCTAGCCGCTCAAACAAGCGCCGGCGGGACTGCCTGCTCCCTCCTCCCGGGGCCGGCTATGCTGCCGCGTAGGCCTCACCGCCCCATCGTACTCCCATCGCTGGCCTAGCCATCCCTCTACTCACCCACACCTGCTGTTATTCTCTGGCGACGGCAGACGAACCAGTAAACCCTCGTACTCCCCTCCGTGTGGGAAACAACTGCCGAGTCTTCCCTGGCTCTGTGTCATTCCCTTCATAGGCCTCGCCGTTGTCCATCGCCCTGGTGCTCTCGGCGCGGCGTGGTCAACGTGGTCAATGAACGACATCCATCGGAAGTGGACTATACGTGGAGAGATTGATAGTTGGGTACACGGTCGCACACAAGGAAATGCCTCCTTATTACGCACAAAATAATGTTTCCTCCACCTGACAGCTGGGTCCCACCGGAAGGGCCTCTGTATTTCGCGAAAAAATGTTCCCCCCGCTGACAGGTCGGACACACCAGCTATATCTTCGCACGTAAGGAAGTGCCTCCTTATTACACACACAAAAAATGAATACCCCATGCTAGCTGGGACCCACCATAGTGGGAGGCTGACTTGTGGGCCTATTAAGTTGACGGGGACAGAGGGCTTTGTCAACTTAGTCAATATGAACGATTCTAGCTCCAGTGACCGTACGATGTTCATCCAACGGCCGTAGTGCTTCTTCAACCTCTGCTCTTCTTGCTCCAGCTGCCCAAACCAGCTCCGGTCGTGCCGCGTGCTCCTGCCTCCTGTGGCCAGCTGTGATGTCGCGGAGGCCTCACCGCCTCCTACTACTCCCACTGTTGGCCAGGTCATCCACTCACCCACACCCCATGTTATTTTGCGGCGACAGCAGCCTCACACCGCAGCCGAACCAGTGAACCCTCGTACTCCTCTCTGCGTGGGCTTCCACTGCCGTGTCTACACCGGCTCCGCGTCATCCCCTTCCTAGGCCTCGCCGCCGTCCATCGCCCTGGTGCTCTTGGCGCGGTGTGGTCAACATGGTCAAGGAACGACTTCCATCGGAAGAGTACTATACGTGGAGAGGCTGACAGCTGGGTCCACAGCCGCATCAAGGAAGTGCCTCCTTTTTAGGAAGAAAATAATGATTCCTCCACCTGACAGCAGGGACCCACCGGACGGGCCACCGTATTTCACGAAAAAAAACATTCCCCCCTGACTGCTGGGACCCACCAGCTACATCTTCGCACGCAAGGAAGTGTCTGGCAGTCGGGACCCACCTGGTCAAAGCGTACGTAGCGTTGTCATTCTGGTCGCGAATGTGTATGTATATACTGGTTGATCGGTCTCTCTGCAAGTATGAACTGTGGTCGAGTAAGTAGCGGCATGTGTCATTGTAGAGCACCTGACATAGCAGTTCACGCAATCCCCTCTAAGTCATGTACACATACGTACAGCCACAGGGCAAAAAATATGGCCATGCACGTACATACGGGCGGGGTCTCGAGCGCATACTCGTGCATATATATACGGATGGCCAGGGCTTGTGTACATGGAGAGGCAACGGACGGCAGCAACTACGTCTTATTCATCGGGCAGCGAACTGGCTGGGACGGAATGGAGAAACAACGTCATGTTCATCGGGAGGCAACCGACTGGGTCGGAATACGTCGTGTTCATCGGGAGCCAACCAGCTTGGATGGAACAGCCGATCGAAACGAGGCCCGGCGTACCGTAGAATGGAGGAAAAGGCCTTGTGTTCGACCGGCCATGGTCGAAACGAGATCCTGTTCATCGGGAGGGATCTGGCGTACCGCAAAACGGAGGAAACGAACTTCTCTTTGACCTCCTACGGTCAAAACAGAGTCCTGTTGATCGGGAGGGGTGTGGCGTACCGCAAAATGGAAGAAACGGACTTGTGTTGGAGCGCTACGGTCGAAACAGGGGTCATCTTCATCGGGCGAGGTGTGGCGTACCGTAAACGGGACTCCACGGGATGTTGTTCATCTCCACCGTCGACCTCCTCTAGCCTCCACGGGCTAATGTTCATCCACTGTCGACCTCCTCCACCCTCCACCTGCGACTGTTCATCCACAGGCTCCGTTTTATCCAGCATCCACCGCTCCTCCACCGACTACTGTTCAACCAGCCCTCTCCAGGGGTCCTGTTCAACCACCCCTCCACGGGCTACTATTCATCCAGCCCTCCACCGGCTACTGTTCAACCAGCCCTCCACGGGGGTCCTGTTCATCCACCACTCCACGGGGTCCTGTTCATCCACCCCCAACCGACTCGATCGGGGTCATGTTCATCTAGCGGCAACGGCCTCGACTACTGCAGGGTCCTGTTCATCCAACCCCCCACCAGGAACTATTCATCCAAACCTCCCCAACAACGCTCACTGTTCATCCAGAGGCAGCATCGATCGGTTTCAGTTAGCAGCAGTAGTGAAGGAGTCGCTCGATCAGGTTCAGTTAACAGACATCGATCGATCGCTTCAGTTCAAGAACGCGTAGCCTGCAAAGGTAATCGCCGGGTTCGTGAGGGTGAATGCCTTGCTCGAGTTCGATTAGAGCCCAACACCACGCACTCCACGCCACAGCGCAGCACGAGAGAAACGCGCATCGCTCGGCCCCTGACCACCCACCATAACTGGGAACTCCCTGATATTTTCCTCGCCCTCGCTTCTACCACGGTTTTCTCCGTCATGGATGGCCCAAAGAATGTCATGCAGCTGCATCTCCGGCCCACCCAGGATGAAAAGCCCATTTTCTGTCATGCTTTTTTGTCATAGAAGTAGGAGCCCACCACATCTATGATGATACCGGGTTTTGTCACAATTATTGTCATAGAAGTGTCATAAGCATCACAGGAAAAAATTCGTTCGGCCCAAAATGTCATGGGTGTGTCTTTTTTTTTTTGTAGTGATATTCCATCCTCGTATCATGACTTTGCCTTTCATCAGAGTAGTATTCGTCAGTATCATGCATGAATGAGTTCTGAATAGCGAATTATATTCCTTCTTCTTGTCGGTTTGACCTCACAATGCAAAATAAATAAAGTGTAAGGAAATTGGTAAGGCATTGGATGATGGTGGTCCTTCCGAGCAACTGAAACAGAGGGTCTCTACATATTCTACTCCAGCATCCTCCCAACAAGATTCGCAAGACAATGCAAGGCTGGACAGTCAACGTAGCTGTGTAGATGATGAGCACATCTCCCCTACTCCACCATCACAGGTGCTTGCTCTAACTTGGAACTGTTATATGTGGTTGCATGTTCCGTATGATGAAAAGTTTGTATTGCTTCTAATTTTGTTGAATTGCATCTGGGTAGCTTACAACTTATACCTGCAACAATCACTTGCCCATAAGACACATTTAACTTGGGAGTGTAATGTAGGTTGCATCTTGCATTGTCTTCTAGCTTGTACTACTTCTAATTTCTTGAAATGGCACTTACAACGAGACACTTTTTACCTAATAGGGTGATGTTGGTTGCATGTTCATATGGTGCCTAGCTTTATTTTCTTCTAATTTTGTTGAAATGCCTTCTTCTTACTGTTTTTCATACATATTCCATCCTCCTATCATACGTGTGAATATGCAATGTTGTCTTTTTTTGTACATATTCCATCCTCCTATCATGCGCTTGCCTAACATCAAAGTAGTGTTTGTCTGTATCATGCATCAACCAGTTATGCAGAGCTAATTTTATTCATCTTCTTGTGGTTTTGACTCCAGAAGGCAATATCAAAAAAGAGGAAGGAAAACAGTAAGTTAGGGGATGTTGTTCGTCCTCCGGATCGACGCAAACAGAGACTCTCTAGATTTTCCACTGCTACTGCTAATGCAGTTGAAGTCCCAAGTCTACATGATGAGTTCATCTCCCGTACTCTACCATCGCAGGTGCTTGCTCTAAGTTGACAGTGTGATAATTGGTTTCATGTTGCATATGTTGTGTAGCCTGTATTTCTTCTATTTTGATTAAGTTGGACCTGTTGAGTTTATACGTTATACATGTGCATATGACATGCCTTTCTGTGTCTAGAATACACTGCATCTATTTATCATACCATGTTCTTACATCAAAGTACTGCTGTTGTGTATCCTGCATCAGTCACTCATGATTGGGCGCTTTTAACATGGCAGTTTGATAGTGGTTGCATCTTGCGATTTCTAGGTTGTACTACTTCTAATTTTTCGAAATGCCACTTATGACAAGACACTTTTAACTTGGCAGAGTGATCGGTTGCATCTTTCATATGGTGTCTAGCTTGCATTACTTCTATTTTCTTGAAATCCTTCTGCTTAGTTTACACATCATAGTTGTGAATATGTCATGCCATCCTGTTTTCTTACATATTTCATCCTCATACGGTTGTCTTACATCAAAGTATTGCTTGTCTGTATCATGCATCAGTGAGTTCTGAAGAGCGGTTTTATTCTTTTGTGTTGTGGGTACGGCTTGACATGGCAAAGTCAAAAAAGAGCAACGAAAAGAATTTAGTAGGGAATGGTGTTACTCGTCGGGTGCAACGGAAAAGGATTTGCCCTCAATATTCTGCTGGTACTTATAGTGCAGTAGAAGGTCCAAGTCCACCGGCTAAATCTACAAACACGATATCACCTGCTCCACCAGCTGCAGCATCCGCTTCAACTGTACCGGCATCTCAACGAGTTACTAGTTCGTTTGCTCCACAACTGGCCAGTTCCCAAGCTGCCTGCACACCTAACACTACTTCTGAAGCACTGCTGACACAACATGACTTGGCAAGATCAGATGAACCTCCTGAGCATCAACACCAAGTGGGTACCTGATCGAGTCAAGTTGCAGTTGCATGCTCCTTTATATGTACTCTCACAGTTTGATGTGCACTAACACTTTCCATATTCGTTGTTGAACTAGCACCACGGTATGATGCAACTAAACAACCATGCACTCATGTTTTTCGGTCACGATCGTGACGATGTCGGTATCACCTTAGAAAAACTCACTTTGAAGGCAAGGCTGACAATGAAGTCGCCCAAACATCTCCAATGGAATATATTATAGATGAAGACTGGACAGCCCTTGTTAAACACTGGTCTGATCCAAAGTATCGGGTAGGGTATATGTATTTGATCTGATCACATATGTGCCTTACAAGTGTATCTTCCTCTAGGCTAACTATATGAAGAACAAGACCAACCGTTCTAAAGTGAAATTCCAACAGACAATAGGATCTCGTAGCTATATTGCACACTGCGAGGCTCTTGTAAATAGCTGTTGGCTCCTTCTTTTTTCGGTGCCATATTATCATATCTATATTGACTTGTTCCAAATACATAGGAAAGCCCGTATGGACCAAAAAGACCTGAACCAAATGCAGTGCAAATCTTCAAGGATTGCCACACCAGCAAGATGAAGGGCATGAGCACACCTGTTCAAGCCACTATTGTAAGTCCTTACTCCTCCTGCCTTTGAACTGCTTGTTACTGTGACATGTTCATTTAACTGCTTCGTTTGCAGCCAATGTCAGTTACTCTGTTCACTATTATACACAGTTGTCTTAACATATCATTTCACCTTACATGGTTTAAAAGAGATGAAGGATATTCTTTTGGTCTTGATCTGTAATCTAGTCGTGATGTTCACGTGCCCACACAATGATACAATAGCATGTCTATTTTATATCTGTTTGCCCATGAAATGAATGATGTCATACTATGTTCATCCTACTTTAAACCATGTCTCTTTATCCTTAGATGTCAACTAATGTGAGGAAATAGACAATATAATAGGCATGCTACATGGACATGTTCCTAAAGTGATTTTATTATGTAGTTGGCTCTACAATACATGCTAATGTATTACAGTAGTTCACAAAAATAAGTTATGTATAAACGTGAAACCTAGTTTGTTTGTTTTTGTCTCACTAGTAACTTATCTGGTACACTAATCTACAAGTTCAAACTTTCAGCAAGCTATGGAACAAATGATTGAACAGCCACAACCACCTGAAGGTGACGAGGCTACCACAAGCACAATGTCACCTCTTGCTGCACTGCGCCAGTATCTCTCCACTAACAGTGCAAAAAGCACCCTCCTGCGTAATTCTAGGTTCATTGTCAAGGTAACCTTGTCCAAATCGCCTACTGAACAAAATCTTCCGGCTAGATAGAGTGATATATCTGTGCTCCAGACACAAGTCCAATCCCTAATGGACGTTGTTTCAGAAACAAGAATAGTGGTTGACAAATGTCGCCAAGATATGAATGGTTTTGAAACCAGACTATCAAACATTTGCTTCGTTGTTCAAGAGCAATGGCAGAAAAAAGGGGAAGATCGTGTTGCTCCATCAGATTCTACAGCCTGAAACATTAGCACTCAGGTCAAATCATCTGTGCTCTATACATCTGATGGTGCTTTTATCTGCAAGGACTGTAAACTTTATGCCAACAGGCATTTTGTTGAATGGCTGGAATTTATTTTGTTGTGATACAACATTTATAGTGCTGCCAAAGGATGTAGAAATTACGACGCTATTTTTGTATAGTGTAGGTTTATCTTGGTAATGTATTCGGCCGAAAGCTTTGTAGGATCCCAACGTGCCAACATTCATCAGGCCCATTCCAATTGGCTAAAAACGATTATGGGTCGTAATTTGCATGTAGCCCACTAAAAATATCCTGGCCTAAATCAGCATAAGCTTTCAAATTTTTGGTAGGCATGTGCCCCTAGTGGGCCTTTAACAGGCGTAAACATAATTTGGGCCCTCGGTAACAATAGGCCGTTAACATGTGTAAATATCTCGAGCCCATAAATAACATGGGCCTTTAATAGGCTGAAAGTGAGATTGAGCCTGATTGTGCCAAATAACCCAATGGTCATTAGCAGGCCAAAATGTATCTCAGCTCGTGGTGGCCCATTTACAATGCGGATTGTTCACAGGCCGAAATTCAGACGGGCCGTAAATGCGTCGACCTACTACACGGGCCTTTAATAGGCCGGAAGTTTGGTCGGGCTTGATTAGTATCAGTTTTATATGGGCCGTTAATAGGCCCGATGTGACATTGGGCCACATATGGCCCATGGATTTCGTCCGACGTTAACAGGCCAAAAATCACAACAAGCTGGAAGTGGCCCAAATCTACAGTGGGCCTCTAACAGGTCGAAAGCATGGCCAAATATGACCCAAATCCTTCATGGTTGTTTATGGGCCAAAAGTTTCAATGGCCAATAAATGGGCCCAAATGAAGCAGGACCTTTAACAGGCCGGAAACACACCGGTCCGTAATTCGGCCCAAATACTTAGTGGACTGTTAACGGGCCAGAAGTGACCATGGGCCCAAATACTTAGTGGACAAGTTTAGAATGGGTCGTTGACAGGCCGATTTGACAATAGTCGTACGGGCCTTAACTGCGAATGGGTCGTCTGCAAGCAGGCCGTTAATGGGCCAGCCCGCTAATTTTTACCGGGCCAGCCTTTTTAACCTAAATGGGTCGTTGTTGGGCCTTGCCACATGTCGACGTATCATAGGCACCTCCTGTCCATTGGGCGGTTGTCATCTGTCCTTTCGTGGTGCTGACATGTGGTTGCTATAGCCAATGATAATTTTACACGTGGAAAATCCTCATTGGTCCCAGCTGTTAACGGGTTATCGGATCCAAACCGGAACCCGATAGCTTAACAGCGACCCATTACGGTGGATGCCACATGTCGGTTACCCTTTACGAAAGCACTTCTATGATGCGCGACTTATCGTCATGGAAGTGGATACTTCCGTGATGATAATTTTGGTAATGTCATGGAACACTTCTACGAGAGCACAGGTATCACTATCTTGATTCTGTCATAAAATCATCATGGATGTACATACATGACAGAAAACGTGACCTCTTGTGACAAACCGCATTATGATCACGGAAGTTTTTTTTGTAGTGTAGCATCGATGCTAAAACCAACACTCTGAAGATTTTTTTAGAAGACATATGGCAAGCTGTGGTCCTGCGGAGAAATCTACCATACATAGATCACCTCTTTGATTACCTTCGAAGACTAGGGATTTTCAGAATCCATAAGCACAAGGCAACGATATTTTCCAAATATAAAAATCATGTTTAGATCACAAAGCATTGAGACATACATTAAGTTGTATCCAAGGGATTCAACAAGCATCACTTTATCCATATGTTGATCCTTTGAGATAGAAACTCTACCTAGGCCCAATACTTTGCTTTTACCAGTGTCAGTGAATGTGACATGGCTTTTAGTAGATTGTCGAAGAGTAGAATCCATGAGAAGACTTCGGTCACAAGTCATGTGGTTAGTGCATCCACTGTCCATAATCCATTCAGTAGCTTTCAGAGTCATACCCTATAGTGCAGTTAGTGGGATAGGCTTCACCAAGATTATTGTGACGCACAAACATTTTATGGACAAGCATACTATCAAAATTAATATTCTTGAGTGGTAAGATGGGATGCTCATCAAGAAATCTAGGCACGAAATAAAGGTAAGACCATTTTGGCACTTTATCTTGCGTCCCACAAGATGTTTTAGGTCCCCCAGCATTGTCTTCAGAAGTCAATGATTTTCGGCTGGACACCCGACCCATGTAAGAGAAGTTAATTCTTCTTCACCACCCACATTTTAAGGGGAGGCTTTGAAGCAATGAGTCCAAGTGCAGCATCTAAGAACTTTGGCTTTGGAGCCCTAGCAAATAGTTTTGCAGGAGGTGAATAGTACTCAAATGAATATGTAGAAAACTTCTTTGATTTATGAACATAGCGGTTTGATGAAACACACTCATATTCATGAGTCTGGTGATAGTTTCCCTGCAAAACATTGGCGTTAGAGTGACCTTGTGAGGTCCTCTGTCTGTATGAAGCCTTTGGGCCATATGAAGCCTTTGATCTGGGGTTTGTATTCTTTTGTGGTAGTGTCGTGATGACATTCATGAGAAGCTTCTCAAGACGGCTTTTAGGAACCCAGATCTTCTTCATAGGTGACCCATTCCTGCAGTTAGTTCCAATAAACCTGGAAAACCTGGTTCAAGGCATAGCCTAGTGGTGGGAAGGGGCTGATGCCTTCCCACCCACCCAGGTTCAAGGCATGGTACTTGCAATTTGGGTTTGTTGCACCAATTATACTCTAAGGGGTTCCCTTACAGTCTTTCTGTCAAAAAAAAACCTGGCAAACACTTCACCATTCTGATTCTTGGATAGTTTATAGTTTGAGTCAAATGACACATGAATGATAATAAGATTAGCACAAGTGAAGCGAGATAAGGTGGATGGATCAACTAACGGACCCTTTGCAGCAACCCATATGGTTTTGGGGTACGGCTCAGGCTTACAGTAAGAACCATCAACATTCATTTTCCTCTCGAAACCAACACCCTCTTTCCTAGGGTATCGATTGATTGTTGTTTAGTTGCAATTTTAGTAAGAGTCTTATAACTGGGTTTGGATTCACATTCAGAGGCATCTTCACTGGAGGTCTGAAGTAAGCATCGCGAGAGTTTACCTTGGCACCTCGTGCCATGAAGTAGTAGGTGGGAGCAGAATCGTCATCATCATTCCCTTCAGCGTCGACGTCGTGACCATTGTCTTCAGTGTTGAAGATGGACTTGGCGATGAATGCCGAAGCTAGAGCCAGGCTTGCCACACCTGAATCAGACTCCTCCTCAGACTCCACCTCTGCCTCCTCAGAAGCAAACTCCTCCTCTGAATCCATTTCCTTCCCAATGAAAGCACGTGCCTTGCCAGACGAGCTCTTCGTGTGGTCACGAGTGGAAGCCTCATCGTTCTTGGAGCTGGATCTTGAAGACTTTTCGAAGCGATTCTTCTTGGAGAACTTTTGGAACTTCCTCACAAGCATTGCTAGCTCTTTGCCAATGTCTTCAGGATCATCAGAACTGCAGTCAGATTCTTCAAATGAGGATACAACCTTTGCCTTCAAAGCACGAGATCGGCCGTAGTTGGGACCATATATATCTCTCTTCTCAGATAGCTGGAACTCATGTGTGTCGAGCCTCTCAAGTATGTCAGATGGATCGAGATCTTTGAAGTCAGGGCGTTCTTGGATCATCAAGGCCAAAGTGTCAAATGAGTTGTCAAGTGATCTCAATATCTTCTTCAGTATTTCATGCTTGGTGATCTCTGTGGCGCCAAGTGCACGAAGCTCATTTGTGATATCAGTGAGGCGGTCGAAAGTGAGCTGGACATTCTCATTGTCATTCCTCTTGAATCGATTGAAGAGATTGCAAAGCACACCTATTCTTGAGTCTCTATGGGTTGAGACGTCCTCGTTGACCTTCAATAGCCAGTCCCAGACCAGCTTCGCAGTTTCCAGAGCACTCACACGGCCATACTGCCCTTTGGTCAGATGACCATAGATGATGTTCTTGGCGGTTGAGTCCAGTTGCGTGAATCTCTTGACATCAGCAGCGGTGAAGCCTTCACCGACCTTGGGAATGCAGTCTTGATGACATACCAGAGGTCGATGTCAATGGCTTCAAGATGCATGTGCATCTTATTCTTCCAGTAGGGGTAACCAGTGCCATCGAAGATGGGGCACATAGCGGAGACGTTGATTATCCCTGCAGTCGACATAGCTAAAACTCCAAGTGGTTAAACTGAATCACATAGAACAAGGGAGCACCTTGCTTTGATGCCGATTGAAAGTGCTAGTTATTGACTAGAGGGGGGTGAATGGGAGATTTTTATGAAAGTCTTCAAAGCAGGCATGTCTTCGAAGACAAACAATCAAATGCAACCTACACACCATGCAACCAAAGATAAACTACAGTATCCAAGCCATAGTCAAGGAAATAATAATGAGTAAACACGAAGACAAATAGCAACTAGGTAGAGTGGATCAGAATAGGAAGACAATATGAAGCCAATTATGCAATCAGAGAGAATGTCTTCACATAGTGAAGTCAAACAGAGCAAATTTAACAGTAAGTTAGGGTGAAGTGGTAGAATGAGTAGCTTAAAGAAGACAAGGATTTGGTAGACCAGTTCCAGTTGTTGTGACAATAGTGCGTCTGGTTAGGGAGGCTGAGACTGAACTCAGAAGACCGCGTCTTCACCTTATTCCCCTTGAGCTAAGGACACTTAGTCCTCGCACAATCACTCTGGTATGTCTTCAAGGTAGACTTCCAAACCTTCACAGACTTCGTTCACCGGCGATCCACAATGGCTCTTAGATCCTCAGAATGCGACGCCTAACCGACTGGAAGATACATAGTCTTCAAGTGTAATAAGTCTTCAGATCACGTGGACAGAAGGACTTTAGTGATGCCTAGCACTCTTTGGCTCTGGGTGCTTTGGGCTTTCTCGCCATGAGGTTCTCTCTCTCTCAAAGGCTTTGGATGTGGGTTGCTCTCAAATGACAAAAGCCATGCACTGACTCTGAGAAACCACCAATTTATGGTGTAGGGGGTGGGCTATTTATAGCCAGGAGGAAACCCGACCTGATATGTCCGAAATGACCCTGGGTCACTAAGGAACCGACACATGTCCAACAGTCGGATTTCAAACACACGCGGCAACTTGACTTGGGCTACAATCAAAGCTGACTCATCCAACTCTGTATAAGATTTACTCTCATTGTCTTCGCTCGAAGACATAGGATTTTGGTTGAGCATCACATCAGTTTTTTGACTCTGTTCATTTGGCCCTGCTTAACAGTTCAGTGGTTTCTATGACTCAAGAAAGAATAAAATGAAACTATGAAAGAAACTATGTCTTCGCACTCCATTGTCTTCACGTGAATGTATTCACATGTCATTATTTTCGACGTGAATGTCTTCACGAACCACCATTATCTTCAGTGTCTTCATACATTTTTAGGGGTCATCTCTTGTAGGTAAACCGAATCAATGAGGGACTTCTACCTATGTTATCCTGCAATTCTCAAAAACACATTAGTCCCTCAACCACGTTTGTAGTCAATACTTCAAAACCAACTAGGGGTGGCACTAGATGCACTTACAGGCCTCTGATAACCCACAAGTATAGGGGATCGCAACAATTTTTGAGGGTAGAGTAATCAACCCAAATTTATTGATTCGACACAAGGGGTGCCAAAGAATATTCTCAAGTATTAGCAGTTGAGTTGTCAATTCAACCACACCTGGAAAACTTAATATCTGCAGCAAAGTGTTTAGTATCAAAGTAGTATGGAAGTAACGGTAATGGTGGCAAAAGTAACAGTAGCAGTTTTGTAGTAATTGTAATAGTGGCAACGGAAAAGTAACTAAGCAAAGATCAATATGTGAAAAGCTCGTAGCCATTGGATCAGTGATGGATAACTATGTCGGATATGATTCCTCATGCAATGCTTATAACATAGGGTGACATGAGAACTAGCTCCGGTTCATCAATGTAATGTAGGCATGTATTCTGAATATAGTCATACGTGCTTACGGAAAAGAACTAGCATGACATCTTTTGTCCTACCCTCCTGTGGTAGCGGGGTCCTATTGGAAACTAAGGGATATTAAGGCCTCCTTTTAATAGAGTACCGAACCAAAGCATTAACACTTAGTGAATACATTAACTCCTCAAACTACGGTCATCACTGGGAGTGGTCCCGATTATTGTCACTTCGGGGTTACCCGATCATAACACATAGTAGGTGACTATTGACTTGCAAGATAGGATAAAGAATTCATGGAAACATAATAGGTTCAGATCTGAAATCATGGCACTCGGGCCCTAGTGACAAGCATTAAGCATGGCAAAAGTCATTGCAACATCAATCTCAGAACATAGTGGATACTAGGGATCAAACCCTAACAAAAATAACTCGATTACATGGTAAATCTCATCCAACTCATCACCGTCCAGCAAGCATACGATGGAATTACTCACGCCCGGCGGTGAGCATCATGAAATTGGTGATGCAGGATAGTTGATGATGATGATGATGACGACGGCGACGGATTCCCCTCTCCGGAGCCCTGAATGGACTCCAGATCAGCTCTCCCGAGAGAGATTAGGGCTTGGCGGCGGCTCCATATCGTAAAACGTGATGAATCCTTCTCTCTGATTTTTTTTCTCCCCAAACATGAATATATAGAGTTGGAGTTGAGGTCGGCCTCAGGGGGCCCACGAGGCAGGGGGCGCGCCCCAGGGCGGTGGCGCGCCCTCCACCCTCGTGGACAGGGTGTGGGCCCCCTGGTGTTGATTCTTTCGCCAGTATTTTTTATTAATGCCAAAAATATTCTCCGTGAAGTTTCAGGTCATTCCGAGAACTTCTATTTCTGCACAAAATAACACCATGGCAATTCTGCTGAAAACAGCGTTAGTCCGGGTTAGTTCCATTCAAATCATGCAAGTTAGAGTCCAAAACAAGGGCAAAAGTGTTTGGAAAAGTAGATACATTGGAGACGTATCAACTCCCCCAAGCTTAAACCTTTGCTTGTCATCAAGCAATTCAGTTGACAAACTGAAAGTGATAAAGAAAAACTTTTACAAACTCTGTTTGCTCTTGTTGTTGTAAATATGTAAAGTCGGCATTCCAGTTTTCAGCAAAGATTATGAACTAACCATATTCACGATAACATTTAGGTCTCATGTTTACTCATATCAATGGCATAATCAACTAGCGAGCAATAATAATAAATCTCAGGTGACAACACTTCCTCAAAACAATCATAATATGATATAACAAGATGGTACCTCGCTCGCCCTTTCTGAGACCGCAAAACATAAATGTAGAGCACCCCCGAAGATCAAGGACTGACTAGACATTGTAATTCATGGTAAAAGAGATCCAGTCATACTCAATGTAAATTAATAGTAATGCATGCAAATGACAGCGATGCTCTCCAACTGGTGCTTTTTTAATAAGAGGGTGATGACTCAGCATAAAAGTAAATAGATAGGCCCTTCACAGAGGGAAGCAAGGATTTGTAGAGGTGCCAGAGCTTGATTTTTGAAACAGAGATAAATAATATTTCGAGTGGTATACTTTCATTGTCAACATAACAACCGAGAGATCTCGATATCTTCCATGCTACACACATTATAGGCGGTTCCCAAACAGAATGGTAAAGTTTATACTCCCCACCACCAACAAGCATCAATCCATGGCTTGCCCGGAACAACGGGTGCCTCCAACTAACAACAGTCCTGGGAGAGTTTTGTTTGCAATTATTTTGATTTGGTTTGAGCATGGGACTGGGCATCCCGGTTACCGGCCATTTTCTCGGGAGTGAAGAGCGGAGTTCACTCCTCGTGAGAATAACCCACCTAGCATGGAAGATACAGACAACCCTAGTTGATACATGAGCTATTCGAGCATACAAAACAGAATTTCATTTGAAGGTTTAGAATTTGGCACATACAAATTTACTAGGAACGGCAGGTAGATACTGCATATAGGAAGGTATGGTGGACTCATATGGAATAACTTTCGGGTTTATGGAAGTGGATGCACAAGCAGTATTCCCACTTAGTACAAGTGAAGGCTAGAAAGAGACTGGGAAGCAACCAACTAGAGAGCGACAACAGTCATGAACATGCATTAAAATTAATCAACACTGAGTGCAAGCATGAGTAGGATATAATTCACCATGAACATAAATATCGTGGAGGCTATGTTGATTTTGTTCCAACTACATGCGTGAACATGTGCCAAGTCAAGCCACTCGAATCGTTCAAAGGAGGATACCACCCTATCATACCACATCATAACCATTTTATTAGCATGATGGAACGCAAGGTAAACCATTATAAACTCCTAGCAAATTAAGCATGACATGAGAAACTATAATCTCTAATTGTCATTGCAAACACGTTTCATTCATAATAGGCTGAATCAGGAATGATGAACTAATCATATTTACAAAAACAAGATAGGTCGAGTTCATACCAGCTTCTCCCATCTCATGCAGTCCATCATATATCGTCATTATTGCCTTTCACTTGCATGACCGAACGGTGTGGATAATAATAATAGTGCATGTGCAATTGGACTAAGCTGGAACCTACAAGCATTTAATACACAGGAGAAGACAAGGTCTCTTTATTAAATCAACAATAATGTATATAAGAGCCACTCTACATTTTCATCATGGTCTTCTCCTCTCGACCCCCAAAGAAAAGAAAGGAAATAAAACTATTTACACAGGAAAACTCCCAACAAGCAAAAGAAGAACGAGAAATCTTTTTGGGTTTTCTTTTATTTATTACTACTATAGGCATGGAAAGTAAACTAGCTAGAAACTACAACTAATTTTTTAGTTTTTCTTAAGGTTTTTCAAACACACAAGAAGAAGGCTTAGAAAAGAAAATAAACTAGCATGGATAATACAATGAAGAAGTACAAGCACTGACAACTGGCATGAGTGTGTGAACATGAATGTAATATCAGTGAGAAATACGTACTCCCCCAAGCTTAGGCTTTTGGCCTAAGTTGGTCTATGGCCACGACTCAAAGCTTCCTCTCCGGTGTACAGAGGAGTGTCCTCTGGGTGCCACTGGTTGGCGATCTCCTCCGGATCCCACTGATAAACAGACTGTGGATAAGGGTCCAGGGTGGCTCCGGCTCAGGCTCTGGAACTGGTGTCAGGCTCCAGTATGCATAAATGGCCTCCGGCAAGATGAGGTACGTGCCTGAAAATATGTTAAAGCAAGAGGGTGCAGGCAAGGTAATAACCTCATAGTGAGTTTTGCCAAAAAATCAAATTATACTTAAGCAGTTGCTTATAAATAAAGTCATCTGCTACCATACTCTTATAATCTAGAAAAACAGGAGGCAGCACCTTTTCTTCTTTCTCATAATGCCTAATAGGTATCTCAAAGTGTAAGAGGTAGCGAAGCAAAGATGTCACCAAGATGGGGCCCTTTGTACGGTTCAGACTTAATCGTTTAGCAATAATAGCGCCTAAAATGAAAGTTCTATCATGAAACAAAGCGTGGCGCAAAATAACAATATCAGGAGCACTGAGATTTCCACTGTTCCCGCGACCAATTAAACATCTACTAGCAAATATTGCAAAGTAACGTAGAACAGGAAAATGTATGCTAGTAATTCTTGCATCGGAAACTTTCCTCGTTTCCCCTACAGCAATTTCATCAATAAAACCCTCCACATCACTACGATGTGGTTCCTCGATGCTGCCCAGAAAGGGTGTCTTGCAGACCCGACAAAAATCACAGAGTGACATCTCCTTAACCTCATCATATAAATGAAACTCCACTGAAGGTGGTGATTTCTTAGCATGAAATAAAAATTTTGCACGAAAATATTAGTTACTAAGAGATATTGTTCCCGCTGGTCGTGGAGGAAATCGGTGAGGCCTGCATTCTCAGCCAAGTGATGAAGATCATCATAAATTCCGGCGGCTCTCAAGAATTCATGACAAGGCCATTCACACGGTCGAACCTCTGCAGTGCGAGGAAGAATATATTTGGGCTTCTTATTCTCTTCACTTTGCTTATCCTTCGAGCTTCGGCTCGAAGAGCCTCTCAACAATCTCTTCAACATTTTCTCCCTCTGAAAATTTTCTAAAAATTTTAGTAACTCAAAATAAAAGTGAACCAAACTCAACATTGATAGCAACTACTCCCACAAGTGCCTAGAGGCTATATCCTGCATTAGAACTACTTGGGACCATATAAATTAAACATGCAAGCTCAAGAACAGGGTCACCTAAGCAGCAAAAATTTGCAATAAATAAAGCACTAGAACAAAAACTAATTGGACCATTGGAGGAGTCACATACTGAAGAACAATCCCCCAAAACAGTTTTGTGAATGGAACTTTGAGCAAGGAGATCGAAAATGGCAGCAAGATGAGCTAGAACACGGGTTTGAGCTATGGGAGGTTTTTTTTGGAGGAAGACAAAGTGAGTGGGTGCAGGAATAAGTGGAGGGGGTCCACGTTGGGCCCACGAGGCAGGGGGCGCGCCCTGGACCCTCGTGGCATATGGTGGGTCCCCCTGGTGTGTCCTCAGTGCCAGATATTCTTAAATATTCTACAAAAAATTAATATTTCAATTTCAGGACATTTGGAGAACTTTTATTTTCGGGTATTTTTTATTGCAAGGATTATTTAGAAAAGAGACAAAAAAATACTATTTTTTCTTTATTTAATCTAAATAACAGAAAGTAAAAGGAGGGTACAGAGAGTTGTGCTTTCTAACTTCGTCCATCTCATGCTCATCAAAAAGGAATCCACTAACAAGGTTGATCAAGTCTTGTTAACAAACTCTTTCCGAATTGCATGAAACCGGAGAATTTTCGAATAACACTAAGTTACCTCAATAGGGATATGCACATCCCCAACAATAAGAATATCATATTTCTTCTTGACAGTAGGAAGAGGAAATTCAAAACCTCCAATAGTAATCATTGGAATTTTTCCAATAGAATTTATACTGTGGACTTGTGGTTGTTTCCTCAGAAAGTGTACCTAATGCTCATTACCGTTAACATGAAAAGTGACATTGCCTTTGTTGCAATCAATAACAGCCCCTATAGTGTTCAAAAAGGGTCTACCAAGGATAATCGACATACTATCGTCCTCGGGAATATCAAGAATAACAAAGTCCGTTAAGATAGTAACGTTTGCAACCGCAACAGGCACATCCTCACAAATACCGACAGGTATAGTAGTTGATTTATTGGCCATTTGCAAAGATATTTCAGTAGGTGTCAACTTATTCAAATCAAGTCTATGATATAAAGAGAGAGGCATAACACTAACACCGGCTCCAAGATCACATAAGGCAGTTTTAACATAGTTTCTTTAATTGGAGCATGGTATAGTTGGTACTCCTGGATCTCCAAGTTTCTTAGGTATTCCACCTTTAAAAGTATAATTGGCCAGCATGGTGGAATTTCAGTTTCCGGTATCTTTCTTTTATTTGTAACAATATCTTTCATATACTTAGCATAAGGATTCATTTTAAGCATATCAGTCAAATGCATACGCAAAAAGATAGGTCTAATCATTTCAGAAAAATGCTCAAAATCCTCATCATCCTTTTTCTTGGATGGTTTAGGAGGAAAAGGCATGGGTTTCTGAACCCAGGGTTCTCTTTCTTTACCGTGCTTCCTAGCAACAAAGTCTCTCTTGTCATAACGTTGATTCTTTGATTGTGGGTTATCAAGATCAACTGCAGGTTCAATCTCTACATCATTGTTATTGCTTGGTTGAGCATCAACCAACATCATCATTAACATTATCACTAGGTTCATGTTCATAACCAGATTGTGTTTCAACATCAGAAATAGAAATATCATTGGGATTCTTAGGTGTGTCAACAACAGGTTCACTAGAAGCATGCAAAGTCCTATCATTTTTCTTTTTCTTCTTCTTAGAAGAACTTGGTGCATCAACATTAGTTCTCTGAGAATCTTGCTCAATTCTCTTAGGGTGGCCCTCAGGATACAAAGGTTCTTGAGTCATTCTACCCCCTCTAGTCACAACTCTAGTAGCGTTATCATTTGCTTATTATTTAATTCATTGAGAAAATTATTCTGAGCTTTAAGCACTTGTTCTACTTGAGTGGTAGCCATAGAAGCATGTTTACTAATAATTTTAAGTTCACCTTTAACTAGACATATAATCACTCAAGTGTTCAATCATATAAGCATTATGTTTCAATTGTCTACCAACATAAGCATTGAAGTTTTCTTGTTTAACAATAAAATTATCAAACTCATCCAAGCATTGGCTAGCAGACTTATAACGAGGAATATTACCTTCATCAAATCTATAGAGAATTTTCCTTTACTACCTGTGTCGGGTTATCAAGACCATGTGTTTCTTCAATAGGTGGTAAATTCTTGACATGTTCAGCTTTAATACCCCTTTCTTTCATAGATTTCTTTGCCTCTTGCATATCTTCAGGACTGAGAAATAGAATACCCCTTTCCTTCGGAGTTGGCTTAGCAATTGGTTCAGGAAGTGTCCAATTATTATCATTACTCAAGATATTATTCAATAGCAATTCGGCTTGATCATCAGTTCTTTCCCTGAAAACACAACCAACACAACTATCCAGGTGGTCTCTGGAAGCATCGGTTAGTCCATTATAAAAGATATCAAGTATTTCATTTTTCTTGAGAGGATGATCAGGCAAAGCATTAAGTAATTGGAGAAGCCTCCCCCAAGCTTGTGGGAGACTCTCTTCTTCAATTTGCATAAAATTATATATTTCCCTTAAGGCAGCTTGTTTCTTATGAGCGGGAAAATATTTAGCAGAAAAATAATAAATCATATCCTGGGGACTACGCACACAACCAGGAGCAAGAGAATTAAATCATGTTTTAGCATCACCCTTTAATGAGAACGGAAGTAACTTAAGGATATAGTAGTAACGAATTTTTCCTCATGAGTGAATAGGGTGGCTATATCATTCAATTTAGTAAGATGTGCCACAACAGTTTCAGATTCATGGCCATAAAAGGATCAGATTCAACCAAAGTAATTAACTCGGGATCGACAGAGAAATCATAATCCTTATCGAATACTGAGATAGGTGAAGTAGCAAAAGCAGGGTCATATTTCATTCTAGCATTCAAAGACTTTTCTTTCAGCTTAGCTAACAGTTTCTTAAGATCATATCTATCTTTGCAAGAAAAAAGTCTCTAGCAGTTTCTTCATCATAACATAACCCTCAGGTACATCAGGCAATTCATATCTAGGGGGAGAATCTTCATCATCACTTTCATCAATATTATCAGTTTCAATAATTTCATTCTCTCTTACCCTAGCAAGTTGTTCATCAAGAAATTCACCTAATGGCACAATATTATCAAGCATAGAAGTAGTTTCATCATAAGTATCATGCAAAGCAAAAGTGGCATCATCAATATCATGCAACATACCATAATCAATAGCAGGAGTAGGTCTCGCAAGTTTACTCATAACATAAGGTGAATCAAGTGCAGAGCTAGATGGCAGGTTTTTACCTCCCCTTGTAGTTGAGGGATAAATCTTGGTTTTTTCGTATTTCAAGTTCCTCATAGTTATCAGCAGATATAAATCCCAAGTGACTCAAAGAATAGAGCTATGCTCCCCGGCAACGACGCCAGTAAATAGTCTTGATAACCCACAAGTATAGGGGATCGCAATAGTTTTCGAGGGTAGAGTATTCAACCCAAATTTATTGATTCGACACAAGGGGAGCCAAAGATCTCAAGTATTAGCAGTTGAGTTGTCAATTCAACCACACCTGGAAAACTTAATATCTGCAGCAAAGTAGTATGGAAGTAACGGTACCGGTGGCAAAATGTGATAGCAGTTTTGCGAAAGAATTGTATGAAAGGCAACAGAAAAGTAACTAAGCAAAGATCAATATGTGAAAAGCTCGTAGGCATTGGATCGATGATGGATAATTATGTCGGATGCAATTCCTCATGCAACAGATTATAACATAGGGTGACACAGAACTAGCTCCAGTTCATCAATGTAATGTAGGCATGTATTCGAATATAGTCATACGTGCTTATGGAAAAGAACATGCATGACATCTTTTGTCCTACCCTCCGTGGCAAGAGGGTCCTATTGGAAACTAAGGCATATTAAGGCATCCTTTTAATAGAGTACTGGGACCAAAGCATTAACACTTAGTGAATACATGAACTCCTCAAACTACGGTCAAGACCGGAGTGGTCCTGATTATTGTCACTTCAGGGTTACCGGATCGTAACACATAGTAGGTAACTATTGACTTGCAAGATAGGATCAAGAACTCACATATATTCATGAAAACATAATAGGTTCAGATCTGAAATCATGGCACTCGGGCCCCTAGTGACAAGCATTAAGCATAGCAAAGTCATAGCAACATCAATCTCCGACCATAGTGGATACTAGGGATCAAACCCTAACAAAACTAACTCGATTACATGGTAAATCTCATCCAACCCATCACCGTCCAGCAAGCCTATGATGGAATTACTCATGCACGGCGGTGAGCATCATGAAATTGGTGATGGAGGATGGTTGATGATGACGACGGCGATGGATTCCCCTCTCCGGAGCCCTGAACGGACTCCAGATCAGCCCTCCGGAGAGAGATTAGGGCTTGGCGGCGTCTCCGTGTCGTAAAACGCGATTAATCCTTCTCTCTGATTTTTTTTCTCCCCGAACGTGAATATATAGAGTTGGAGTTGAGGTCGGTGGAGCCTCAGGGGGCCCACAAGGCAGGGGGCGCGCCCTCCACCCTCGTGGATAGGGTGTAGGACCCTGGTGTTGATTCTTTTGCCAGTATTTTTTATTAATTCCAAAAATATTCTCCTTGAAGTTTCAGGTCATTCCGAGAACTTTTATTTCTGCACAAAAATAACACCATGGCAATTTTGCTGAAAAAAAGTCAGTCCGGGTTAGTTCCATTCAAATCATGCAAGTTATAGTCCAAAACAAGGGCAAAAGTGTTTGGAAAAGTAGATACGTTGGAGACGTATCAGCCTCCATTGGTAGGAGCCGGCGAGCCACAAAGCAGCAGCGACGGGAGCCAGCTGCAGCGCTAGGCGGCAGCAGCAGCAGCCAGTGGAAGGCAGCAGGGCATGGGCTGCGCGGGCGGGGCATGGACGGCGGCAACAGCCAAGACAATCGGCAATGACTTGCGGCAAAGAACATCGAGCGAGGGCAAGTACCAGCGACAGTATCACTAGGGAGCAGGAGCGGCAGCGGTAGCCACGACACGAGAACATGGCAGCGGGTGACGGTGTCCTGGACTAGGGGTTACTCAACATGTCGTCTACCGAATAGGTGTATCGGGCCGAGGACCCCCATGGCGGTTCACTCATGGGCCACTTCGGGCAGCCCATGCCGCATACAAGGAGGATTCCACAAGACTTAGCGGCCAAGACAAGGACTCCTCAGAACCCTAGGCCTCTGGTTTGTTATATAAACCGAGGCCAGGCTAGTCAATAGAACATATTATATTCATTAGATCAATCTCGTGGTAGATACATGTACTCTGTACTACACCCCATATGAATACAATCAAAAGGAGGACGTAGGGTTTTACCTCCATCAAGAGGGCCCGAAGCTGGTGTTGGGGAACGCGGTAATTTCAAAAATTTCCTACGCACACACAAGATCCATCTAGGTGATGCATTGCAACGAGCGGCGAGAGTGTGTCCATGTACCCTAAATGAGACAGAAAGCGGAAGGCGTTTAATGCTGATTGATGCGATCGAACGTCTGCGCGATCCAACCGATCAAGTACCGAACGCATGGCACCTTTGTAATCTGGACACGTTCAGCTCGGTGACATCCCTCGTACTCTTGATCCAGCTGAGGCCGAGGGAGAGTTTCGTCAGCACGGCGGCATGGTGACGGTGTGTAACGCCCCCGATGCGGCTATATCTCCCACGTGTCGAGGCACGACTTAGAGGCATAACCGCATTGAAAGCAATGTCGCAAGTGAGGTAATCTTCACACAACCCATGTAATAAATAGGGGAAAGAGATACATAGTTGGCTTACGATCGCCACTTCACACAATACATAAATAAACATTCATCATTCAGAGTACACTCAAGGTCCGACTACGGAACCAAAATAAAGAAGATACCCCAAATGCTACACAGATCCTCGATCGTCCCAACTGGGCACCACTACTGATCATCGAGGAAAAGACACATAGTAACGACCACGTTCCTCGTCGAACTCCCACTTGAGCTTGGTTGAGTCGCTTTGACCGCATCGTCGGCACTGCAACTATTTTGGAAGTATCATGAGTCACGGGACTCAACAATCTCACACCCGAGATCAAGACTATTTAAGCTTATAGGAAGGACAGAGTAGTATAGTGGAGCTGCAGCAAGCGACTAGCATATATGGTGGCTACTTACAAAAGAGAGGCGAGAAGAGGAGCAAAGCACGGTCGTGAAGCTAGTAGCGATCAAGAAGTGATCTGAACTACTTACGTCGGACATAACTCCAACACCGTGTTCACTTCCGGACTCCGCCGAGAAGAGACCATCACGGTTACACACACGCTGTTGATGTGTATTTTAATTGAGGTCAACTTCGGGTTTTCTACAACCGGACATTAACAAATTCCCATCTGCCTCATAACTTGAGCACGGCTTTGAAAGATAATACCTGCGGGGGTGTCCCAACTTAGCCCATTATAAGCTCTCACGGTCAACGAAGGATATTCCTTCTACCTGGGAAGACCCGATCAATCTCGGAATCCCGGACTACAAGACATTTCGACAAAGAATAAAACAAGACCAGCAAAAGCCGCCCGATTGTGCCGACAAATCCCGATAGGAGCTGCACATATCTCGTTCTCGTGGCACATCCGGATGAGCAGTCCATACAACTAAAACCAGACCTCAAGTTTCCTTGAGGGGCGCTACAGGGCTCTAGTTCGGGCCAAGACTTTCGAAGGAGCACTGGTCCGGGGTTTAAAATAAAGATGACCCTCGGGCTCGCGAAAACCCGGGGAAAAAGGCTTAGGTGGCAAATGGTAAAACCAAAGTTGGGCCTTCTTTGGAGGAGTCTTATACAAAGCGAACTATCAAGGGGTCCCATAAATCACCCAACCGTGTAAGGAACGCGAAATCAAGGAACATAACACCGGTATGGCGGAAACTAGGGTGGCAAGAGTGGAACAAAACACCGGGCATAAGGCCGAGCCTTCCACCCTTTACCAAGTATATAGATGTATTAATTATAGCAGATATATATTGTGATATCCCCAACAAGTAAACATGTTCCAACAAGGAACAACATCTCCATGTTCCAACAAGGAACAAACTTCAACTTCACTGCAACTAGCAACGCTATAAGAGAAATTTGAGCAAAGCGGTAACATAGCCAATCAACGGTTTGCTAGGAAAAGGATGGTTAGGGGCTGACATGGCAATATGGGTGGCATGATATAGCAAGTGGTAGGCATCGCAGCATAGGCATAGCAAAAGAGCGAGCATCTAGCATAGCAAAGATAGAAGTGATTTCGAGGGTATGGTCATCTTGCACGCAATGTTCTCGAGTTGTCGAAAGCTTGATCCTCGTAAGCGTTCTCAACAGGTTCCTCGTTCACGTACTCGTCTCGGCTCTACCCAAAGCAACAACACAAACAAAGGAACCACAATAAATCACGGTGCAATGCACAATCAACATGATGCAAAACATGGCATGATATGCGGGATGTGATATGCAATGCGTATATGCGCTCGAAAGGAAAATGATGAACCAGGCATCAACTTGGCAAACCAAGTATGCCACTGGAAAGATGAGATGATTTCGGTTGAAATCGATATAAAGATCACCGGAATCGGATGCACGGTTTGGAAATGACAAGCAAAACAAGAATGGCACAAATCTGCCATTAACAGCATGATGCCACTTAGCAAGCAACAACAAATTAAACTACTGCATCCAAACGTACCAACAAAGTATATGGCAATGATCTACACGAGATGCTTGACAAAAGATGAGCACTGAGCTTTGGCTAAATCACATCATAACAGGTTCAAACAAGCATGGCAAAAGTGCACAAAATATCAGGCTGGACATGGCAAAAACAGCATCAGGTTGCAATGTTCAGAGCAAGAAAACTACCTGCTACAGGAACTTAAAATAGCAAAACAAGGCACGTCATGAATCTACTCAAAGCATAGAACAAAAGTCCCTTAATGACCATAAGCCAAAAAGGATCAGAAAATATAGTAACACCCATGTCAATATTGAAAGTTTTGTTAACAGATTCAGCAACATGGCATGTCAAAAACTGATAACAAGTAGGCATGTTTAAGAGCTCGATGCACTCACTACAGAGCCTTATATGATAAACTAAGCATACATACATCAAGAAGACATGGCATAGAAGACATACATGGCAAGAACAATAACATACCATAAATGGATCAACCATAACAACCTTGGCAAAATTGAATAACATGTTTACAATCTGCCAGGAAAACATTTGATAGCAAAAGTAGAGCTCGATTGACTCAAGCTATGGCACTCCATAATTGCAAACAAGGGCATGGATGGATAGAGCAAGGCTTTTTAACAAAACATCCTTACTGAAGTATCTCAAAATATGCATAGATCTCTCGGTAGCATCAAGTTAACATGGCATCAAAATATCAGCAAAACAGAGCTGAAAACAGCAACATCAGGACACCTACTTTGCATGCTTGTGCTATTCACCACATAGATTACAAAAATACATGGCATACACCCCTGGAAAGATGGCATGGCATATTACAAAACACATGTAGGACTCAAATTCATAGGGTGCACACATTAATCATGGCAAAAATAATAAAAGTGCAAGTTCTGTTAAGAAACAGAAACTAACAACACATAGCACTCTTCCAACAGCATTTCGAGCGTCGGGATGAGCTCAAATGAAAATTACGCAATGAGATGAAATGATCTACTCTTCGAGACGAACATTTTGACATATTATACACGCAAAATGGACCTACGGATGCAAAGTTACACTACCGATAAAATGCAACAAAATAACAATAGATGCAAAATAAGCGAGAAAAAAATAGGAGGAAGAGAAGTCAACGGGCTCCTCGGACCCGATCGGATCCGCCAGGGGATCCGGTCGGCGATGGCGTGGGCTGTGAGCTCGCCGGAGCCCGGGCAGGAGAGGAGGAAGGCGGCGGGGGCTCGCCACGGAGGAGGAGAGGTCGCCATGGGTTTGCCGTGGACGCGAAAGGCGGCGCCGGGCGGCGCCGGGGCTCACGGAGGAGGCGCGACGGCGTGTGGCGAGGGGCCGGACCGGCGACCGGTCGGCGGAGGAGCGAGGGCAGGCGGCGCCGAAGCGTGCGGCGGGCGCGGCCGGGCGGCAAGGTAGCCCGGAGGGGCCACTGGCTCATGCGCGGGTGCGGGCGGGCGGGGCTGACGTGGCAGCCCTGGTTGGGCGGCGGCGAGACGCGTGCTCGCCGACGTGTCCGGCGCTGGAGTGCAGATTTTAGGGTTTCGGGAAGGGATGATCCGGATTTGGAGGGGTTTGCTTAAATAGGCATAGAGGGAGCTAGGAGAGTCCAAATGAGGTGTAGTTTCGCCCACACGATCGTGATCGAATGACGGAGAGCATGGAAGTGACTTAGATGGGTTATTGGGCTGTTTTGGAGGGTGTTGGGCTGCAACTTAAAAGAGGCCTTTCTTGAGAGTGCGGTTAACCCTTGGAGTACCAAACGAGCTCCAAATGACCCGAAACTTGACCGGTGGTCTACGGGTGGTATACCAAGGCCACTAGACAAACCTCGGTCCATTCGAGACGGTTTAGTACCCGCACGGAAAAAGCGTAAAAGGGGCATGGGGAGATAGGAGTCTTGGGATTGCAAAACGGACAACGGAAAAAAATGCTCGGAATCATGAGACGAACACGTATGCAAATGCGATGCACATGATGACATGATAAAACGCATGACATGGACAAAATGCAAAAAGGAGAAAAACCCAACCACGGAGGGAATATCATATCACAATGCCGAAAATGGCAAGAGTTGGAGTTACAAATATGGAAAGTTACTTCCGGGGTGTTACAACACTCCACCACTACAAGAGGATCTCTTCCCGAGATCTAGGATGGCACCGGAGAGAAACGGAAGAGGAAGAGAAGAGGTAAAACTAAATTGCTTCTTCGACCAATGAGTGAAACCAAAGAACCTTGAGAGGTTGAACAAATTGAAAGAAACAAAACAACGGAGATGACCAAGATGGCAAACAATTCGTTGGACACGAGGAACAAGGAATATGAGAATTTGAAGGTTGCAAAGACAAGAATCAAGAATTTTAGTGATAAGATAGATATTCAAACCACTTCGGTTAAAACTAGATAGAGAAGGAAGAATGATATAATTTTTGGCAGCACTCCGACTATAAATGGAAGGAATTGAACATGAACTTGACAAGATGATAGGATACTTGATGAGATCAACAACACACTACCTCCGGAACTATTGAAAGAATGGCACAAGGGGTAAGAAAGATTTCAGACAACTCTCCGGTTGAGGAAGGAGGCAAAACTTGATAAGATGAGAAAACTTGAATGGATGACACAACACTCCGGTTAAATGGATAAGCAAGAAAAGAACACGATCCTCACAAAACGAGGTGATTGGTGAAGAGCACAACATCACAATGCCTCTTGAAGAAAGAATAGAAGATGGATCATTTGAATAAAAGAATGGAGAAGAAAAATGCCAACTTCTGCCACAAATGAGCTTGGAAAGCACCCTTCCAAGAAGGTTAGCACAGAAATGTTGAAAAACCAACAACGAAACGAATAAGCTTGTAGTGGGCTTATGGAAAACATCTCGAGACTATGAGGTGACAACCGGCCACTAATGGAAACCATTGATTTGATTGAGAGCACCAAAAAGATGAAAAACTTCTTCACCGAGATGAGAAGGAGAAAATTGGATCATAGGTATGCATCTCAAATAGCTACATTCCTTAGGAAGGCTGTAGGTGAAACATGACACAAGATGACTCCAACGAAGAGATTGGTGGATTTAAAATATCTCATTCTTGACAATATGTGAATCATGAAACACGAACTCAAATTGTCAAGAATGACATAACACCACCTCAAATGATAAGGTAGAACGAATTGCACTTTGGGATGCAAGATGAAGAATGCTTGAACTCCTCAAAACAAAACATGTGTTGAGCACCATGTTTATCTTAGAGTATAGCTTGGCGGATCATGACTTCGAGAGAAATCTTGAAGAACAATTGAAGAGAGAAAACAATCCTTGACGAACCACCATATAGAGCCTCCATGAAGAACTCCGGTAAAGAAAAGATGAAAACACTTAACTAGAATTACTTCATCATGAACAATCTCCGGAAGAAAGAATTACTCACTTGGATGAAACAAGAATAAGAATTATGTCATGCCTATCCCTCACCAATTTAAATTGATGACAAGCAACGGATTTGGCATACTACTTATTCTCATAGAAAGGATTAAAAGAGATATGGCGCAAACTTGTGAAGGTCTTCAAGGAACCACCGGTGGAATTTGGAAACAACGAATGATTTGATATGATAACAAAGGAAGAGAAATCTTGAACGAACCACCGTAAGAATTAAAAATGAACATAGCAAAGGCACAATTCACGGGAAGAATTGGAAAAGCGAATGAAGATGCTTGAGAGAATTTAGATACATGAGCGAAGAGATCATGAACTGATTAGAGGATATTTGAGCGATTCACCGGTAAGAATTGGAGAATGATAGCTACGCTGAGAATGAAGAATTATGACATGATGGCCTTCGGAGGAAAGAAATGGAAAACAACTCATGAAATGCTCGGATGGTAAGAAAATAAATCTCACAATCAAAGCGATTATGAGGATAGCATGAGACTAGAACCATGAATCTTCAAGAGAATGGACCAAGATTTAGGAGAAATCCTTCTTGGTCTTCAAATGTTGAGAATGACGATGAGAAACATCACCATGAATTATTGAGGCACTCGGAATGAAAATTAGAAAGGTTGACCCATGACGAAAGAATTTGGAAGATCTTGGAGAAAAACATTTGACTGATGATAACTCACTCTTACGTCAAACTTTGAAAAGAATTTTAGAATAACTTCGGGATAATTAGAAGAGTCAGGTAAGATCCTGGGAAAAGACCTGTGGGTTAGGGCCCACTCAAAAGAAACACCGTTGAACGATTGCTTGAAATAACGATTGCACGGTAGAATTAAATGGGTTGAATGAGATAGCCTCCTCAAAAGAACTTGAGTAAATTGAGAATGGAAACTTGAATCTTCGAGATATCTTCATCACTCCCAACCAAATGAATAGCGAGAAGTGAATGATTACGAGATACACCGGCATGAGAAAGCATTATGAAAAGAGGAAAAGGGATAAGATCAACACCGAAATCTTGAACTAAATCCACGGAGAAGAAAATTAGAATGGAACAATGATAAGCTTGAAACTTCCTTAGCGTCTTCATGAGAAATCACCGGATAAAACATTAAAGGAAAAGAATGAAGAAACTTCACAAAGTAAAATGGATGCTTGATTAAGAAATCTGAGTCCTTGAAGAAAAAGGGGTGGGAGGGTGGGAAAACAAAAACAACTTGGGTCGGATGAAACAAACACCGTTGAGAAAAAAGCTTAGAATTGATCTTGCGAATGTTGCAATGATCGGATTTACTTGAAGAGAAGCACGCCGGTTGAGAAAAGAATTGACACGACAAGCTCAGTGATCAAGAAGGATTAGTATTCGCATAGCAATATGATAACACCGCTTAGGAAAGGTATGGAATCAACACTTGGCTTCGAAGCAACTCGAATACCACAACTGAAAACAAAAGATTGGCTTCTAGAATGAGCCGGAACAAACACATGATAGAGATTTACGCCCAAAGTGTTCGTGGTGGGGCCCACACGGCCTGACGATATAGCGGCAAATCACGAATGACAAACAAGGCGTCCCTGAATCAGCATAGCCAAGGATTCTTTAAGGCGTCCCGCGACCCTAATCGTCGATCAGTGAATGGGCGGACCACTAGACGTTGGACCCCAATCTCAAATCATACATACATCGGAAAGAAATCATGTAAGCTACTAGAATTCCCACCTATAAACTCCCGAAACTTTCTGGTTATGCAATCTGGTGTTGGGGATACAGGGACACAAAATATATCACCCAAACTAACAATACCTAGATCCAAATTGTATCCATCCGTCAACACATAACCAAGAAATCCTCGGAAATCGTGTACCTCGACCTTGAAAAACATCCGTTATACAAGTTATGGCAATACTCCCTTTTCGCCTCGATCTTGGGCTATCAGGTTATCTCACCAACAACTGCACAAAAGAGATTTCGATGTCGGCAAAACTCGGGTATTCCGGAAGTGCAACGATAAAATTGTGACGACAACACCTCGGAGCTCAACTCCCGGGACACCGCCACAACCCCTAAATGTCGAGGCACCAAGAACAATGTTCTCGTCACAAAACCATCGGAACGATTCCAAGATACCCACGTGATCCTAAAAAAAAATTAGTGAAATTTGAGGAGAGAAGAGTCAAAACACTACGTCAGGATACCTCACAGAGCGACGAAGGGACTGGGAAGTAAAAAGAATCCTACTCTCCGATATGTATAATCCTAAGACTCAAAACATTTTTCCATTCTAGACTCAACAACGCTTGACAAACAATCAAGTAGGGGCTCCTAAGTCGGGAAGGCTCGATTACCAACTTGTAGCGCCCTCGATGCGGCTATATCTCCCACGTGTCGAGGCACGACTTAGAGGCATAACCGCATTGAAAGCAATGTCGCAAGTGAGGTAATCTTCACACAACCCATGTAATAAATAGGGAAAGAGATACATAGTTGGCTTACGATCGCCACTTCACACAATACATAAATAAACATTCATCATTGAGTACACTCAAGGTCCGACTCACGGAACCAAAATAAAGAAGATACCCCAAATGCTACACGGATCCCCGATCGTCCCAAGCTGGCACCACTCACTGATCATCGAGGAAAAAGACACATAGTAACGACCACGTTCCTCGTCGAACTCCCACTTGAGCTTGGTTGAGTCGCCTGCACTGGAATCGTCGGCACCTGCAACTGTTTGGAAGTATCTGTGAGTCACGGGGACTCAGCAATCTCACACCCGCGAGATCAAGACTATTTAAGCTTATAGGAAGGACAGGGTAGTATAGTGGAGCTGCAGCAAGCGACTAGCATATATGGTGGCTACTTCGCAAAAGAGAGCGAGAAGAGGAGCAAAGCACGGACGTGAAGCTAGTAGCGATCAAGAAGTGATCTGAACTACTTACGTCGAGACATAACTCCAACACCGTGTTCACTTCCGGACTCCGCCAAGAAGAGACCATCACGATTCTGAGCGTGGTTGATGTGTATTTTAATTGAGGTCAACTTCGGGTTTTCTACAACCGGACATTAACAAATTCCCATACGCCTCATAAATCATGGGCACGGCTTTGAAAGATAATACCTGCAGGGTGTCCCAACTTAGCCCATTATAAGCTCTCACGGTCAACGAAGGATATTCCTTCTACCGGGAAGACCCGATCAATCTCGGAATCCGGACTACAAGACATTTCGACAAAGAATAAAACAAGACCAGCAAAGCCGCCCGATTGTGCCGACCAAATCCCGATAGGAGCTGCACATATCTCGTTCTCGAGGCACATCCGGATGAGCAGTCCATACAACTAAAACAGACCACAAGTTTCCTTGAGAAGTATTTGCCACGGGGCTCTAGTTCGGGCCCGGCACTTTCGAAGGAACCTTTGGTGGGGGGTTTAAAATAAAGATGACCCTCGGGCTCGCGAAACCCGGGGAAAAAGGCTTAGGTGGCAAATGGTAAAACCAAAGTTGGGCCTTCTTTGGAGGAGTCTTATACAAAGCGAACTGTCAAGGGGGTCCCATAAATCACCCAACCGTGTAAGGAACGCAGCGAAATCAAGGAACATATCACCGGTATGACGGAAACTAGGGTGGCAAGAGTGGAACAAAACACAGGGCATAAGGCCGAGCCTTCCACCCTTTACCAAGTATATAGATGTATTAATTATAGCAGATATATATTGTGATATCCCCAACAAGTAAACATGTTCCAACAAGGAACAACATCTCCATGTTCCAACAAGGAACAAACTTCAACTTCACCGCAACTAGCAACGCTATAAGAGAAATTTGAGCAAAGCGGTAACATAGCCAATCAACGGTTTGCTAGGAAAAGGATGGTTAGGGGCTGACATGGCAATATGGGTGGCATGATATAGCAAGTGGTAGGCATCGCAGCATAGGCATAGCAAAAGAGCGAGCATCTAGCATAGCAAAGATAGAAGTGATTTCGAGGGTATGGTCATCTTGCACGCAATGTTCTCAGAGTTGTCGAAAGCTTGATCCTCGTAGGCGTTCTCAACAGGTTCCTCGTTCACGTACTCGTCTCCCGGCTCTACCCAAAGCAACAACACAAACAAAGGAACCACAATAAATCACGGTGCAATGCACAATCAACATGATGCAAAACATGGCATGATATGCGGGATGTGATATGCAATGCGTATGTGCGCTCTGAAAGGAAAATGATGAACCAGGCATCAACTTGGCAAACCAAGTATGCCACTGGAAAAGATGAGATGATTTCGGTTGAAATCGATATAAAGATCACCGGAATCGGATGCACGGTTTGGAAATGACAAGCAAAACAAGAATGGCACAAATCTGCCATTAACAGCATGATGCCACTTAGCAAGCAACAATAAATTAAACTACTGCATCCAAACGTACCAACAAAGTATATGGCAATGATCTATACGAGATGCTTGACAAAAGATGAGCACTGAGCTTCGGCTAAATCACATCATAACAGGTTCAAACAAGCATGGAAAAAGTGCACAAAATATCAGGCTGGACATGGCAAAAACAGCATCAGGTTGCAATGTTCAGAGCAAGAAAACTACCTGCTACAGGAACTTAAAATAGCAAAACAAGGCATGGCATGAATATACTCAAAGCATAGAACAAAAGTCCCTTAATGACCATAAGCCACAAAGGATCAGAAAATATAGTAACACCCATGTCAATATTGAAAGTTTTGTTAACAGATTCAGCAACATGGCATGTCAAAAACTGATAACAAGTAGGCATGTTTAAGAGCTCGATGCACTCACTACAGAGCCTTATATGATAAACTAAGCATACATACATCAAGAAGACATGGCATAGAAGACATACATGGCAAGAACAATAACATACCATAAATGGATCAACCATAACAACCTTGGCAAAATTGAATAACATGTTTACAATCTGCCAGGAAAACATTTGATAGCAAAAGTAGAGCTCGATTGACTCAAGCTATGGCACTCCATAATTGCAAACAAGGGCATGGATGGATAGAGCAAGGCTTTTTAACAAAACATCCTTACTGAAGTATCTCAAAATATGCATAGATCTCTCGGTAGCATCAAGTTAACATGGCATCAAAATATCAGCAAAACAGAGCTGAAAACAGCAACATCAGGACACCTACTTTGCATGCTTGTGATATTCACCACATAGATCACAAAAATACATGGCATACACCCCTGGAAATATGGCATGGCATATTACAAAACACATGTAGGACTCAAATTCATAGGGTGCACACATTAATCATGGCAAAAATAATAAAAGTGCAAGTTCTGTTAAGAAACAGAAACTAACAACACATAGCACTCTTCCAACAGCATTTCGAACATCAGGATGAGCTCAAATGAAAATGACGCAATGAGATGAAATGATATACTCTTCGAGGCGAACATTTTGACATATTATACACGCAAAATGGACCTACGGATGCAAAGTTACACTACCGAGAAAATGCAACAAAATAACAATAGATGCAAAATAACTTACAGAAAAAAAAAATAGGAGGGGGAAGAGAAGTCAACGGGCTCCTCGGACCCGATCGGATCCGGCCGGGATCCGGGTCGGCGACGGCAGGCTCGCTGGAGCCAGCGAGGAGGAAAGGCGGCCGGGCTCGCCACGGGAGGAGGAGAGGTCGCCCGTGAGGGGTGGCCGTGACGCGAGGTGGTGGGCGGCGGGCCGGGGCTCGCCGGAGGGAGGCGTGACGGCGTGGCGAGGCGGACCGGCGACCGGTCAGCGGAGGAGCGGGCAGGGCGTGGCCAGGCGGGCGCTGGCGTGGCGGCGTCCGGGCCCGGAGGGGCTGGCCCATGGGCCGTGAGTCTGTGAAGTGGGGCGCCAGGCGGCTGACGTGGCAGCCCTGGTTGGCAGCAGCAATGACGTCCGGCTCGCCCGGACGTGTCCGGCGGCGCGGAGGGGCAGATTTTAGGGTTTCGGGGAAGGGATGATCCGGATTTGGAGGGGGGTTTGCTTAAATAGGCATAGAGGGAGCTAGGAGAGTCCAAATGAGGTGTAGTTTTACCACACGATCGTGATCGAACGACGGAGAGCATGGAAGTGACTTAGATGGGTTATTGGGCTGTTTTGAAGTGGTGTTAGGCTGCAACTTAAAAGAGGCCTTTGCGAGAGTGCGGTTAACCGTTGGAGTACCAAACGAGCTCCAAATGACCCGAAACTTGACCGGTGGTCTACAGGTGGTATACCAAGGCCACTAGACAAACCTCGGTCCATTCCGAGACGGTTTAGTACCGCTTTACGGAAAAAGCGTAAAAAGGGCAGCCGGGGAGATAGGAGTCTTGGGATTGCAAAAGCGGACAACGGAAAAAAATGCTCGGAATCATGAGGCGAACACGTATGCAAATGCGATGCACATGATGACATGATAAAATGCATGACATGGACAAAATGCAAAAAGGAGAAAAACCCAACCACGGAGGGAATATCATATCACAATGCCGAAAATGGCAAGAGTTGGAGTTACAAATATGGAAAGTTACTTCCGGGGTGTTACACGGTGATGATGAAGTTACCGGCACAGGGCTTCTCCTAAGCACTGCAACGATATGACCAATGTGGAAATCCGTGGAGGGGGTACCGCACACGGCTAAGATCAACTTTGATGTGTTCTAGGGTGCCCCCTTCCCCACGTATATAAAGGAGGGAGGGGGAGGCTGGCCGGCCCTCATAGGCGCGCCAAGGGGGGAGGAATCCTCCTCCTAGTAGGAGTAGGACTCCCCCTTCGTAGTCCTACTAGAAGAAGAAGTAAGGAGGGGAAAGAGAAAGAAGGAGGGGCCGCCTCCCCTAGTCAGTCGGACTAGGCCCATGGAAGCGTCGGCCAACCCTTGAGGTCCTTCTCTCCTTTCCCGTATGGCCCATTAAGGCCCACTACTTCCCCCGGTGAATTCCCGTAACTCTCCGGTACTCCGAAAAATACCCGAATCACTCGGAACCTTTCCGATGTCCGAATATAGCCTTCCAATATATCGATATTTACCTCTCGACCATTTTGAGACTCCTCGTCATGTCCGTGATCTGATCTAGGACTCCGAATAACCTTCGGTATATCAAATCACATAAACTCATAATACCAATTGTCATCGAACGTTAAGCGTGCGGACCATACGGGTTCGAGAACTATGTAGACATGACCGAGACACCTCTCCGGTCAATAACCAATAGCTGAACCCGGATGCTCATATTGGCTCCTACATATTCTACAAAGATCTTTATCGGTCAAACCGCATAACAACATACATTGTTCCCTTGGTCATCGGTATGTTACTTGCCCGAGATTCGATCGTCGGTATCACCATACCTAGTTCAATCTCGTTGCAAGCAGAATCTCTTTACTCGTTCCGTAATGCATCATCCATAACTAACTCATTAGTCACATTGCTTGCAAGGCTTATTGTGATGTGCATTACCGAGAGGGCCCAGAGATACCTCTCCGACAATCGGAGTGACAAAATCCTAATCTCGATCTATGCCAACTCAAAAAACACCATCGGAGACACCTGTGGAGCATCTTTATAATCACCCAGTTACATTGTGACATTTCATAGCACACTAAGTGTTCCTCCGGTATTCCGGAGTTGCATAATCTCATAGTCATAGGAACATGTATAAGTTATGAAGAAAGCATTACCAATAAACTAAACGATCATAGTGCTAAGCTAACGGATGGGTCAAGTCAATCACATCATTCTCTAATGATGTGACCCCGTTCGTCAAATGACAACTCTTGTCCATGGCTAGGAAACTTAACCATCTTTGATTAACGAGCTAGTCAAGTAGAGGCATACTAGTGACACTCTGTTTGTCTATGTACTCACACATGTACTAAGTTTCTGGTTAATACAATTCTAGCATAAATAATAAACATTTATCATGATGTAAGGAAACATAAATAAAACATTTATTATTGCCTCTAGGGCATATTTCCTTCAGTCTCCCACTTGCACTAGAGTCAATAATCTAGTTCACATCATCATGTGATTTCACACCAATAGTTCACATCTTTGTGTGATTAGTTCACATCTCCATGTATTTGACACCCAAAGGGTTTACTAGAGTCAATAATCTAGTTCACATCGCTATGTGATTAACACCCAAAGGGTGATCATGTTTTGCTTGTGAGAGAAGTTTAGTCAATGGGTCTGCCACATTCAGAGCTGTATGTATTTTGCAAATTTTCTATATCTACAATGCTCTGCACGGAGCTACTCTAGCTAATCACTCCCACTTTCAATATGTATCTAGATTGAGACTTAGAGTCATCCAGATCGGTGTCAAAGCTTGCATCAACGTAACTCTTGACGACGAACTCTTTGTCACCTCCATAACCGAGAAATATTTCCTTATTCCACTAAGGATAATTTTGACCGCTGTTTAGTGATCCACTCCTGGATTACTATTGTACCATCTTGCCAAACTGATGGTGAGGTACACAATAGGTCTGGTACACAACATAGCATACTTTATAGAACCTATGACTGAGGCATAGGGAATGACTTTTCATTCTCTTTCTATTTTCTGCCATGGTCGGGTTTTGAGTCTTTACTCAACTTCACACCTTGCAACACAGGCAAGAACTCCTTCTTTGACTGTTCCATTTTGAACTACTTCAAAATTTTGTCAAGGTATGTACTCATTGAAAAAACTTATCAAGCGTCTTGATCTATCTCTATAGATCTTGATGCTCAATATGTAAGCAACTTCACCGGGGTCTTTCTTTGAAAAACTCCTTTCAAACAATCCTTTATGCTTTCCAGAAAAATTCTACATTTATTCCGATCAACAATATGTCATTCACATATACTTATCAGAAATGTTGTAGTGCTCCCACTCACTTTCTTGTAAATACATGATTCATTGCAAGTCTGTATAAAACCATATGCTTTGATCACCTTATCAGAGCATATATTCCAACTCCGAGATGCTTGCACCAGTCCATAGATGGATCGCTGGAGCTTGCACACTTTGTTAGCACCTTTAGGATTGACACAACCTTCTTGTTGCATCATATACAACTCTTCTTTAAGAAATCCATTAAGGAATGTAGTTTTGACATCCATTTTCCAGATTTCATAAAATGTGGCAATTGCTAACATGATTCGGACAGACTTTAAGCATCGATACGAGTGAGAAAATCTCATCGTAGTCAACATCTTGAATTTGTCAAAAAAAAAACTTTTCGACAAGTCGAGCTTTGTAGATAGTAACACTACTATCAGCGTCCGTATTCCTCTTGAAGATCCATTTATTCTTAATGGCTTGCCGATCATCGGGCAAGTCAACCAAAGTCCATACTTTGTTCTCATACATGGACCCCATCTCAGATTTCATGGCCTTAAGCCATTTCGCGAAATCTGGGCTCATCATCGCTTCCTCATACTTCGTAGGTTTGTCATGGTCTAGTAACATGATTTCCAGAAAGGATTACCATACCACTCTGGTGCGGACCATACTCTATTTGACCTACGAGGTTCGGTAGTAACTTGATCTGAAGTTTCATGATCATCATCATTAACTTCCTCACTAATTAGTGTAGGAATCACAAGAACTGATTTCTATGATGAACTACTTTCCAATTCGGGAGAAGGTACAATTACCTCATCAAGTTCTACATTCCTCCCACTCACTTCTTCCGAGAGAAACTCCTTCTCTAGAAAGTATTCATTCTAAGCAACGAATATCTTGTTTTCGGATCTGTGATAGAAGGTGTACCCAACAATCTCCTTTGACTATCCTATGAAGACGCTTTTCTCCGATGTGGGTTCAAGCTTATCAGGTTGAAACTTTTTCACATAAGCATCACAGCCCCAAACTTTAAGAAATGACATCTTAGGTTTCTTGCTAAACCACATTTCATATGGTGTCGTCTCAATGGATTTAGACGGCGCCCTATTTAACATGAATGCAGCTGTCTCTAATGCATAACCCCAAAACGATAGTGATAAATCGGTAAGAGACATCATAGATTGCACCATATCTAATAAAGTACGGTTATGATGTTCGGACACACCATTACGCTGTGGTGTTCTAGGTGGCGTGAGTTGCAAAACTATTCCACATTGTTTCAAATGAAGACCAAACTCGTAACTCAAATATTCGTTTCCGCGATCAGATCGTAGAAACTTTATTTTCTTGTTATGATGATTTTCCACTTCACTCTGAAATTCTTTAAACTTTTCAAATGTTTCAGACTTATGTTTAATCAAGTAGATATAACCATATCTGCTCAAATCATCTGTGAAGGTCAATAAATAACGATACCCGCCACGAGCCTCAACACTCATTGGACCACACACATCAGTATGTATTATTTCCAACAAGTTTGTTGCTCGCTCCATTGTTCTGAAGAACGGAGTCTTAGTCATCTTGCCCATGAGGCATGGTTCACAAGCATCAAGTGATTCATAATCAAGTGATTCCAAAAGCTCATCATCATGGAGTTTCTTCATGCGCTTTACACCAATATGACCTAAACGGCAGTGCCACAAATAAGTTGCACTATCATTATTAACTTTGAATCTTTTGGCTTCAATATTATGAATATGTGTATCACTACGATCGAGATTCAATAAACCATTTATATTGAGTGTATGACCATAGAAGGTTTTATTCATTTAAATAGAACAACAATTATTCTTTGACTTAAATGAATAACCGTATTGTAATAAACATGATCCAAGCATATTCATGCTCAACGCAAACTGTCGGATTTCGGGTTCCGGCAGACCCTTGAGGTTCGAACACTGGGGTGCGCGTGGAGATCCAACCTCTCACCGTGTCGCACCTCGCCGAATCGCAGGAACCTAAACTACTAAACAGAATGGCACAAGAGACACAAGATTTATACTAGTTCGGGCCACCGTTGTGGTGTAATACCCTACTCTAGTTTGTGGCGTGGTGGATTGCCTCTGGGGCTATTGAGGAACAGTACAGGGAAGAACAGCCTCGCGAGGGTCCGTTCTTGGTGGGTGTGATGAACTGCTAGCTGGTGTCCCGTTGCTCTAGCTTGAGGATCGGGTCTCTATCTCTCTCTGGATGCCGATCGTTTTTATCGATCGTCCTCCCTACTCTGAGTGTGGCTACTCCTATTTATAGGCGAAGGCCACAGGCCTCTTCCCAAATATTGAGCGGGAAGGGTGCCAACAATTAGCCATTTTGAAGGGGAACAATGGGTACACTTATCGACTAAAGTTGGTCCTCGCTTTGCCAAAGGCTCTGGTGATGGCCTTTGCTTGGGCTCCACGATGACTCCCTTCCGGCCCGTTGGGGCTGGTCTTGGTCTTGTTGCACGAAGCGGATGCCTTTGCTTGATGCTCTCACCTGCGCTTGCTCCCTTTGCACCAAAGAGGAAAGGAGGGGCGTTCTGGCGGGCTGGCGCTATTGGCGCCCTTGGTCGATATGGCTTGCGTCCACGGGCACCTCGCGAGGTACCCTGCCTTGAACTCTCCGCCTCCTCATGAGCCCGGCTGACGAGGCCGTGCACGAGGAAGCTCTGGTCGCCCGCCCCATGAGGCTTGGCCCTCGCGAGGGTCTTGAGCTGCGTTGATGAAGATGGGTCGCCCTGGCCTCCTTTGAGCCACGCCGCAGGGCCGCAGGCAGGCAAGTCTGGGGACCCCGTTCCCGAAACGCCGGCAAGAGCCCCTGGCCCACGGTGCGCCGGAACTTGGCCGGGCAGAGAGGCGAAAGGGCAAGTGCGAAGCGTCGCGGGCCCTAATAGCTTGCGGCCTTGGGCGACGCGTGGCGGTTGATTCGACGTGGGCGGCACTGTTCCCCCATGCCTCCTTATTTCGTGCCTTGCTAGGCGGACACGCTGCTGCACACATTCATTCCCCTCTCTGTTGCTCGTGCGCCCCTGTCCTTCCCTCTCTCGAACTCCAGCTTCCATTTTCAATCCAATCTCAAATCTCCCCCTCCCCCTTTCAATCGCCATGGCTCCGACGAAGAAGGGGAAAGGGAAGAAACCTGTGCCTCCGCCTCGCTCGCCGCCGCCGGCGGCCTCCGCTGTCGACCCGTCGATCATACTCAATCTAGAGGGCTTGGGCAAGGTTAGTTCGGCTCTGGCCACCTCCTTCAACGAATGCGGGAGGACGACGGCTTGGCCCGCGTCCCACTTCTCCATCGACAGGATAGTCACCGAGGTCCGGTATTTCTTGTCGACGCAAGGCGGGGCTGGTTCCCCCCTTCTCTGATTTCTTCAATGCCGTGCTTTCCCACTATCAGATCCACATGATGCATCTGGGTCCTGAGTCCATCATTCTCCTCTCGGTCTTCGCCTTCGTTTGCGAAGCAATGATGGGCATCCTTCCTTCGGTTGCCTTGCTGCGCCACTTCTTCTCTCTGTGCATTGTCGACCCCACTCAATGCTCGGCGTGCGTGAGCTTCGTCGCCGCGAGACAGACAATGACCTCGAGGATTGACTTCACTGCCTCCGCCTTGTTGTGAGTTCCGCGAAAGGTGGTTGTATGCGTGGATGTGGGGTGCCCAGCCTCCCGCTATCTCGAGCCAACCTCGCTGCTGTCCCCAATTCGAGGCTAGGGCAGGAGGCGCTTTCAAGCTCTCGGCTCATCTTTGTCTGGCGCCGCCCGCGTTCCTCGAGGTCGCTTGCTGTGGCGGCGCCCAAGGTGGTGAAGGAGTTCTGATCGCAGATCGCCCCTCTTCAATGCCACTCCCACCGGATGTGGGCCTTCAGCGGGCCTGGTGATCGTATGAGGCTCCAGGAAGAAGACCTGACGCCTGAAGCGCTAAGGAAAGTGCTCCTGGTCCTGACTGGCGACCCCAACCCCGATGGCATCCGGCATGGAGGGGCCTTGCTGTACCTCTGCCAGAACAGGGGTGATTTTGTGAACCAGATGCCTATCTTCGATGAATGGGGGCCGCGCCCCGCTGGTCTCCAGGGGCCTCGCGAGAATCCAGTGATGGTGACAGCCCTTCGATCGGCCAAGGCGGCTCCTCCTCAAGTGGCGGAGCAGGGAGGCACGAGCCGCCAGAGGTCAAGGGACCCCCGGGGTGATGGCGCCAGGCGATGCTCATGAGGGGCAGCTCACGAGGCTCATGCTGCGGGCCGAGGGCGGCAGGCCCGCCCGCGGCGCCATGGATGGAGCCCCGAGGCCCTGCTGCTTCTCTTGGTGAGGCGACTAGCAGTGGCGTCACGCAGACGCATACAGCGCAAGTCGCCTTGATGCTTCTCCCTCGCCGCAGCTGATCCATGCGCTCAAATCTTGGGTCGTTTCGCGTGAACTTGAAGCCCTCCTAAGAGAAGGGAGGCCTGGCGATGATTACCCTTGTCGCTGCTTGAAGCGTAGGGAAGTGCTTCGCCAGCGATGAGTAAGCCTTCTCCTTCTCCAGCTCCTGATTCTTCCGCTGCTCGTGACCGATCCTTGCCTGCAGGCCCCTTCTGCCGAGCTCACGGAGGCGGGTGATGAGCCGTCCCCAACCTTCGCCTCCCCCCGTCCCTGAGTGCTCCAAGCGGTGGGGCCCTTGTGGTGAGGGCGACCGGGAGGTGAACCATCCGTGGCGCGTCGTGGCCCTGGCGCCTCGCGATCCTTCCTCGCGAGCCTTCCGTGGCATAGCTAGCTGTCGTGGGCTTCTCGCCTGGTCGTGGACGGCGATTGGCGAGGCGCTTCTGCGCCTCGTCTGGGATGGGCTTGCTCCGAGCCGGGCTTAGCGCGCGCCCGGCCGTCGCGAGTGCCAGCCCCAGCCCCTGCCCGGGGAGAAGTGTTGATTCGTGGCTCTCGGTGCCCGGGCGGTTGATGGTGTGGAGGACGCGTGCATAGCCTTGGGAGCGCGCGCCTTCGCCAAGGATTTCTTCGAAGGGCGGCCGACGCGGTGAGCCTTCTTGGTGAAGAGCTTGCTGACGAAGACGCGCGCCTTGAGGCCGAGGGCATGTGCCTGGCCACAGAGAGGCTTGAGCTGGAGGGCGCTGCCGCCCTTGCGCGCCGCCAGCGCGATCTTGATGATGAAGAGGCCAAGGCGTCGCTGGTAGCCTCTCGGGAGGCTTGTTCTCGGGCCGTCCAGGAGGCCCGGGCAGCCAACAGGTGGCGAGAGGCGGCGGAGGAGCGGGCACGGGAACTCCTGGACCGGTGTCACTCATTGGAGGAGCAAGTGGAACTGCGCGAGGCAGCCCTTGCATCGATGAAGGTGTTCTCCGGCGACCCGGCGGAGCTCCAAAAGTGTGAGGAGGCGCTGACACTTGAAGCCGTCGAGCAGCAGCAATCTGGCGCTTGGAGACGAGGGAGCGCTGGCAACGCAGGCGGAGGATGAGGTCGCAGCACGGGAAGCCCGCGTCTGGAGGAGGTCGGACGCCGAGTGGCGTGGCGGCGCTCGAACCTCGGCGCGAAGTTTGAGGAGCGGCTGGGGTTGATCAAGGCCGAGGCTGGGGCCGGACTGCTGCCTTGAGGGCCAAGCTAGAGGAGGCGGCCTTGGCGGGCCGATGCTCTACGGGCCTCCCTCGAGGTGGCACAGAGGGAGTCCACCACCTCTCAGGCCGAGGCGCTCCTTCTTCGCCAACGGGTGGAGGAGGCTGAGGCTGTCGGGCGCCAGAATGCAGACGAGATGCGTCAGCAGCGAATCCTGGAGCATGAGCACGGCCCCATGCTCGCCACGCTCCGGGAAAGAGCCAACGCAGCCTTGGGTAATATCTGCGAGGCGGCAGTTGGTGAGCCGCCTGTGATTAACTACGTCCGGAAACCTTGGTTCTTCACCGGCGTGGTGGCGCTTGGCCGGAGGCGCTTGATCGGTCGGGGCCAATAGGTTGGTGGAGGAGAGGAGCCGCGCTGCTTGGGTGCGCCTTTTCTCGTGTCTTCAGCCATCTCCGGGACATGGACCCCGCCGACTTCGACGCAGCCATCGCCCGATTCCCAGGCCGTCCGGGCGACTGGGCGCCAGGTGGAAGACAACGTGGATGCTTGTCAAGACGCCGCTTCGGACAACGGCGGCGTGATCGTGGCCGCCCGATGAGGCGGCGTGGTGAACGGCCCTGGCGCCACCGATGACCCGCAGAGCGGTGACGGCGAGGCGGTGATGCCGACAGCGGCTCGGGAGGTGCTCCTGAGGACGCATTGGGGGATTTATCCGACTGATTATGTATTGTTCTTGTTCCATTACCCTGCATGAATAGAACTCAGGTTTTGGCCTGATGGCTGTGAGAGCATTTTGGGTGGGGGGGGCCCTCATGTAAAACTTGTGTTCATCGTATTAGCAGGTGTTACATCGCCCATACGCCCGCGCCAAGTGGTTGGCTAAGCGACGTGCTGCTTGGCTGGTTTACCTTTGTTTCGTACGAGCCCCGAGATGGCCTGTGGGAGGCTGAGGCGATCTGAGTGTCTCTGATCGAATCCGTAGGATCTGCAGTAAAAACCCTCCGGAGAGGATGCGGCGGCTGACAATTTGGGCTGTGCGCAAGCTAGGCCTGGCCCGGCTCGCGAGGGGCTCGCGAGGGGAGGCAGCTGAGGCGGAGTTGTAACCGAAACGCGAGAGATTTGCTCGAACGAGACTAACCACCCCTTCCCCGAACACACGCAAATCTCAACTTCAAATCCAACTTAAATCCAGCGAGGGAAAACGACAATCAAATAGAAAGGCGAAGAAAGCAGAAGAAAAGCCGCGTCCGGCACCTAGTCTAGTCTTGGACGTCTTCTCACCAGTGCGGAGCTAAGTGCTGCCACTGGGCATGGGAAGAGCCCAGGGCTGAGGCCGGCACCCTGAGACTCGGGCGTGTACAGCCCCACTCATTATTACGTGAGAGTGTCAGGCGGCGAGCTTCACGAGCCTTGGGCCTTCTTCACAGTACCGGCCTTGCTTCATATCGCCAGAGGGCCCCGCCTTGCGCCACACTCTAGTGCCACCAACGACGGAAACCAGGGGCGCCGCCCGATTAGAGTAGAGCGGTGCCAGCCAGTTCCCCGACGACCACGGGTCCTCCGCCAGGGGCAGGCCCTAAGGCGCCTCCCCAGCAGAGGGCCTACCTCCTGGGAACGCCTTGCTCCGAACGCCGCTGTGGTGATGTCGGGTCTCTGCCCCTCTTTGGCAGCCCCCTGCGCCCCCCTCCCGAGGGGTAGGAGGCTGAGGAGGCCAGGGCAGCCGCTCGTCGTGGCGACTGTACCTCCTGCGACCTATGGTTAGCGTATGTTTGCTCTTGAGGAAGTAGCGGTACCCGATAATCGTCGCCCACGGCGTGACCAGTGGGACCGTCTCGAGGCTCCTGAAAGAGCTCGGCTTCTGGCGCCTCATCCCCCCAGCTCGGGCTGAGGAGCGAGCCTTGTTCTCCCTCATGCGGGTGCCCTTGGTCCATCATGTGTGGCACGTATTCTTCTGGCGCCATCATCCCGAAGGCCACGCCGTAGTGCTGAGTGTGCCATGCTGCCACCTTGATGCGCCCGCCGTGGGAGTGGTGGCGGCTGGCCCACGAGCCGTGAGTTCGTCGAGTCCTTCTTCTCCAGCGGGCGGGCGGGGGCAACCCCGCCGCCCGGCCAGTCTTAACCGCTGGCGTTGGAGTAGCAGCAGGCCTGCGGAGCCCCGTCTGGCGAGCCGCCCTGGGCCTGAGATGGAAGTTGGGTGTAGAAGGGTGAGCCGGCGTGGCGAAGCCGGAGCTACGCCACTCGCTCCGGCTGAAGACGTCGCGGCCGCTCTCAAGCGGCCTGCACTGCAGCAGCTCTCGGGCCACTGTGTGTGCGGCCCTTGAGTTCGCCTGCTCCCGGCGGGTGTACGGTGACGTGGTCGCGGCGTGATTGGAGGCCCTTGCTGCCGATCGCGCTGCCAGCGGTGTGAAACCGTCCGGAACTGTCCGCGTCACCAGCGGCCGGCGGTCCCTCGCGGACCGCGAGCTGCACAGGGCACGCAGGGTCGCCCGGCGGCTGACTCTGCGTGGGCGGGCCACGCCGCCCAAGGATCTGGGTTGCCAGCAGGTCGCGGACATGGTGATGACGATCTGACGGGACACGAGGTGGCGGAAAGGCGGATTCGGCGCACCTACTGGCGCGCCAAATGTCGGATTTCGGGTTCAGCGGACCCTTGAGGTTCGAACACTTTGGGGTCTGTGGAGATCCAACCTCTCACCGTCTCGCACCTCGCCGAATCGCAGGAACCTAAACCACTAAACAGAACGGCACAAGAGACACAAGATTTATACTAGTTCGGGCCACCGTTGTGGTGTAATACCCTACTCTAGTTTGTGGCGTGGTGGATTTCCTCTAGGGCTATTGAGGAACAGTACAGGGAAGAACAGCCTCGCGAGGGTCTGTTCTTGGTGGGTGTGATGAACTGCTAGCTGGTGTCCCGTCGCTCTAGCTTGAGGATCGGGTCTCTATCTCTCTCTGGATGCCGATCGTTTTTATCGATCGTCCTCCCTTCTCTGAGTGTGGCTACTCCTATTTATAGGTGAAGGCCCTGGGCCTCTTCCCAAATATTGAGCGGGAAGGGCGCCAACAATTGGCCATTTTGAAGGGGAACAGCGGGTACACTTATCCTGACTAAAGTTGGTCCTCGCCGCCAAAGGCTCTGGTGATAGCCTTTGCTTGGGCTCCACGATGACTCCCTTCCAGCCGTTGGGGCTGGTCTTGGTCTTGTTGCACCAAAACAGATGGCTTTGCTTGATGCTCTCGACTGCGCTTGCTCCCTTTGCACCAAAGAGCAAAGAAGGGCTGACTCTTGTGAGCTAAGCGCCCGGGCGCCCTTGGTAAATCATGGCTTGCGTCACGGGCACCTCGCGAGGTACCCTGCCTTGAACTCTCCGCCTCCTCATGAGCCAGCCTGACGAGGCCGTGCACGAGAAGCTCCTGGTCGTCCGCCCAGCAGGCTTGGCCCCCTCGCGAGGGTCTTGAGCTTGCGTTGATGAAGATGGGCAAATCTGGGCCTCCTTGAGCCACGCCTTGAGCCATGAGCGAGCAAGTCTGGGGAACCCCATTCCCAGAACACCGACACAAACACCAAATAACATTTATTTTAGGTTCAACACTAATCCCGAAGGTAAAAGGAGTGTGCAATGGTGATCTTATCAACCTTGGAATCACTTCCAACACACATCATCACCTCGCCCTTAACTAGTCTCTGTTTATTTTGCAACTCCGTTTGAGTTACTACTCTTAGCAACTGAACCAGTATCAAATACCGAGGGGTTGCTATAAACACTACATCAATAACATGTATATCAAATATACCTTTGTTCAATTTGCCATCCTTCTTATCCGCCAAGTATCTAGGGCAGTTCCACTTCCAGTGACCATTTCCTTTGTAGTAGAAGCTCTCAGTTTCAGGCTTGGGTATAGCTTTGGGCTTCTTCACGGGGATGACAACTTGTTTGTCATTCTTCTTGAAGTTCCCTTTCTATCCCTTTGCCTTTTTCTTGAAACTAGTGGTCTTGTTAACCATCAACACTTGATGCTTTTCTTGATTTCTACCTTCGCTGATTTTAGCATCGTGAAGAGCTTGGGAATTGTTTTCGTTATCCTTTACATATTATAGTTCATCACAAAGTTCTATTAACTTGGTGATAGTGACTAGAGAACTTTGTCAATTACTATCTTATATGGAAGATTAACTCCCACTTGATTCAAGTAATTGTAGTACCCAGACAATTTGAGCACATTCTCACTGGTTGAGCTATTCTCCTCCATCTTGTAGGCAAAGTACAGTTAGTGGTCTCATACCTCTTGACATGGGAATGAGTATGAAATACCAATTTGAACTCTTGGAACATCTTATATGCTCTGTGGCGTTCAAAACATTTTTGAAGTCCCGGTTCTAAGCCGTAAAGCATGGTGCACTAAACTATCAAGTAGTCATCATACCGAGCTTGTCAAAACGTTCATAAAGTCTGCATCTGCTCATGCAATAGTTCTGTCACCTAGCGATGCATCAAGGACATAATTTTTCTGTGCAGCAATGAGGAAATCCTCAGATCACGGACCAAGTCCGCACCATTGCTACTATCATCTTTCAACTTATATTTCTCTAGGAACATATAAAAAATAAACGGGGAGCTACATCGCGAGTTATTGATCTACAACATAGATATGCTAATACTACCAGGACTAAGTTCATGATAAATTAAAGTTCAATTAATCATATTACTTAAGAACTCCCACTTAGATAGACATCCCTCTAATCATCTAAGTGATCACATGATCCATATCAACTAAACCATGTCCGATCATCACGTGAGATGGAGTAGTTTCCAATGGTGAACATCACTATGTTGATCATATCTTACTATATGATTCACGCTCGACCTTTCGGTCTCAGTGTTTCGAGGCCATATCTGCATATGCTAGGCTAGGCAAGTTTAACCCGAGTATTCTGTGTGTGCAAAACTGGCTTGCACCCGTTGTATGTGAACGTAGAGCTTACCACACCCGATCATCGCGTGGTGTCTCATCATGATGAACTGTCGCAACGGTGCATACTCAGGGAGAACACTTGTACCTTGAAAATTAGTGAGAGATCATCTTATAATGCTATTGCCGTACTAAGAAAAATAAGATGCATAAAGAATAAACATCACATGCAATCAATATAAGTGATATGATATGGCCATCATCATCTTGTGCCTTTGATCTCCATCTCCAAAGCACCGTCATGATCACTGAGGGAGTCCTGGATTAGGGGGTGTCCGGATGGCCGGACTATAACCTTTGGCCGGACTCCTGGACTATGAAGATACAAGATTGAAGACTTCGTCCCATGTCCGGATGGGACTTTCCTTGGCGTGGAAGGCAAGCTTGGCGATACGGATATGTAGATCTCCTCCCATTTGTACCCGACTCTATGTAACCCTAACCCTCTCCGGTGTCTATATAAACCGGAGGGTTTTAGTCCGTAGGACGAACAACAATCATACCATAGGCTAGCTTCTAGGGTTTAGCCTCTCTGATCTCGTGGTAGATCTACTCTTGTACTACCCATATCATCAATATTAATCAAGCGGGAGTAGGGTATTACCTCCATCGAGAGGGCCCGAACATGGGTAAAAATATCGTGTCCCTTGTCTCCTGTTACCATCCGCCTAGACGCACAGTTCGGGACCCCCTACCCGAGATCCGCCGGTTTTGACACCGACATTGGTGCTTTCATTAAGAGTTCCTCTGTGTCGTCATCTTTAGGCCCGATGGCTCCTCCGATCATCAACAACGATGCGGTCTAAGGTGAGACTTTTTTCCCCGGACAGATCTTCATATTCGGCGGCTTTGCACTGCGGGCCAATTCGCTTGGCCATCTGGAGCAGATCGAAAGCTACGCCCCTGGCCAACAGGTCAGATTTGGAAGTTTAAACTACACGGCTGACATCCGGAGACTTGTTCTTCGACGGATCCGAGCCACAACCGGCGAGCCGCCTTTATTACGATGGGCATGATCTAGCTCGCCACGAACAATGCCACGGAGGCCGCACCGTGCCGCTCCGACCCTTAGGCGGGAGCCGATTGCGCCAACCGAGGCGGGTGGCTGGACACCGCCTCGGGGGCTGCAATCTCTCGGCGATCAGGCGAACACCAGCCTTGCCCTCTGCGAAGCCCGTGACTCCAAAGTGCCGGACTCCTCTCCGGACTCCGAAACTTCCGCGCCCCTGCCAATCAAATCCGATTGGGCGCCGATCATGGAGTTCACCGCCGCGGACATCTTTCAGCACTCGCCCTTCCGCGACATTCTGAATTCATTAAAATCTCTCTCTTTATCAGGGGAGCCCTGGCCGGACTATGGTCAGCAAGGTTGGGATGCGGACGACGAAGAAATTCAAAGCCCACCCACCACCCACTTCATAGCCACTGTCGATAATTTAACCGACATGCTCGACTTCGACTCCGAAGACATCGACGGTATGGATGATGATGTAGGACACGAACAAGAACCAGCGCCTATAGGGCACTGGACAACCACCCCATCTCACGATGTATACATGGTGGACACACCTAAAAGAAACGACGAGAGGAACAAAGGAACGCAACGAGGGATCGTTCCCTCGAAAAGCTGTCAAAGCGGCGGCGTAAGCGCCGCTCCAAACCCCACCTCGACAGAGACAGCAGCCATACAGACCCAGCCATAGAGCAGGGCGAACCGGCGGACGATGAACATGCCATCGAGCAACCGTCCGAACAGGGCAACTTGGATAAACAACCCGTCCCCGGCGAAGATAACAGTCCGGACGACCTAACGCCGGACAAGCTACCGGAGCAGAAGAACCTCCACAAAAGGCTCGCCGCCCGCTGCTGGCGTAGCCTGAAAAAAGCAAGCGGAAGCTCAAAACAGCGGAAGATGCACTCGAGAACTAGATGGAGCAAAGTACTCAACACCGCATGAGACAAATCTGGCGACGGTCGCACAAAGAGCTACCCGAAGCGAAAATTACTGCCGGAATTTGATGAGGAGGCCTTAGAGCCCCCGCAATCAAAAAATAAGGAAGTCACCCGGTCAGGTGAACAACCCCATGGCCAACATAGAGCGGCAAAGGGCGCCGCACACAAGACGGCACGCGATCCGCACAAGGATTCGCATCAAAAAGATGGCCTAGCTAGATCTATCTACGGGCCAAGAAAGCAAGCTCTAGTAAGCAATGCAATGCATCAAGTATCCGAACATCACGGTACGCTCAAATATAGGGGTGCCACACACCCCCTATGTTTCACCGATGAGGTGCTGGATCATGAATTTCCAGCGCGATTCAAGCCCGTAAACATAGAGGCATACGATGGAACAACAGACCCTGGAGTTTGGATTGAGGATTACATCCTCCACATACACATGGCTATAGGAGATGATCTCCACGCCATAAAATACTTACCCCTCAAGCTCAAAGGGCCAGCCCGCATTGGCTTAAAAGCCTTCCGAAAACACCATTGGAAGTTGGGAAGAGCTCGAGGATGCTTTTCGGAAAATTTTCAAGGGACCTATGTCCGACCTTCGGATCTGAGACGATTTAAGTCATATAACTCAACAACCCGGAGAGTCAGCCCGGAAACTCTGGAACAGATTTCTTACTAAATGTAACCAGATAGTCGACTATTCGGACGCTTGAAGCCTTAGCAGCTTTCAAACACAGCGTCGAGACGAATGGCTCGCTTGACACCTCGCCAAGAAAAGTCAAGAATAATGGCGCATTAACAAGCCTCATGACCCGCTTTTGCGCGAGGAGAGGATAGCTGGTTGGCAAGATGCGCGTTACCGGTGACCCAAGTACATCCGAAGTTAGGGATGGAAGCGGAAACGCGACGCAGCAAGGACCAGCGCCGGACCAAGGGAAACAGCCCGAAGAGCATGGCAGTCAATGCCGGATTCAAAAGCTCTCGGCAGAGTCAGAAAAAGCTGCCCCTCAAGGATAACAGGGATGAGCTATCTAACCTAAACAAAATCTTGGACAAGATATGTCAAATCCACAGTACTCTTGGGAAGCCTGCAAACCATACCCAAAGAGATTGTTGGGTCTTCAAGCAATCCGGAAAACTCAACGCCGAACACAAGGGGCTCGACACACCAAGCGAGGACGATGACGAACCCCACAATCAGAGCACCGGAAAACAAAAGAATTTCCCACAAGAAGTCAAAATAGTAAACTCACTTCACGTGACAAAAGGGAAAAACAGGTGGCGCCTATAGAGATACGCGCCATACGGCCTATCGGAAGAGTCCCGCCACTGGTTGTTAAAACCAATCACCTTCGACCATCAGGATTACTCTAGAAGTATACGGAGCGCAGGCTGGACTGCCTTGATATTAGATCCGATAATTGATAGACTCCAATTTACACAAGTCCTAATGGACGGCGGCAGTGATCTAAACCTGCTATATCAGGACACAATCCGCAAAATGGGGATAGACCCAACAAAAATTCGCCATAGCAACACTTCCTTTCAAGGGGTAACGCCAGGCCCAGATGCCCATTATGCGGGTTATCTCTCGCTACAAGTTATGTTCGGCTCCCCCGACAACTTCCGTCGTGAAAAGCTAACATTCGACATAGCCCCAATCACAAGAAGCAATCAAGCACTCACAGGGGCCTTGAAGCTTTCACCCGCTTTAACGCAATACCGCATTATGCATCTCTTATACTTAAAATGTCCGGTCCGCGAGGCATCATCTCATTAAAGGGAAATTTCGAGTGTTCCTCGAGCGCGGAAGATTGTGCGGCTGCCTTGACAGCCACACACTAAACCGGCTTCACTGATCAAAGCACCTAAACAGGTCGTTCAGACCCCGGACATGGCTAGACGCAGTCCGGTGTAAACATCTAAGGGCTTACTATCCACATACCCCGTACAAGGGGCTCCGCATGTACAACAAGAGACGATAAAGCTCAATTTTATTCATTTTTGAATTATACTTTGTTTATTTAATATAACTTATATTTTACATACGATCTTTTCAACTAAGTTCCTCTCTTTTCTGAGATGAACACCGTGCTACACCCGTCCTGTGATACGGCACAACGGAGACACAAAAGCGCAGACGCAAGAGGGACCCGTTCCAAGGATTCTTTTTAGATTAAGACCCTGCGTAAACCTTTTTTACTGTCTCTTGTTGATACACATCCCCCGGTTTCATGATATAACCGAGGAGGAGGCTGGCGTCTTGGCATGTGGCCACGTCAGAATTTTGTGCGTACCTGGACACCAGGGGCTCATTACCAAGGGCGTTGTTCAGCCCGTTTTCATAAAGACTGAATAACTTAGGGAGTGTTCTGCGTCGCGAGTTTGGCCTTATATGCATCAGCTTCGAATCATGTCTTTGGTCAAATGTTGGGTTTTCCCGGCTCCTGTGTTTTGCTGCCTTACGTTCCGCTCTATCGGCTAAGGCGGCACCAGGAGAACTACTGCGATTGTGCCCCGGTTCAGCCAGGCGAGCACCTCAGTAGAGAAAGCCGAAAACTGACTGTCATGATATAACATGAGACTGGTCAACCACTCGATGACCCGCCGGAATATTTAGGATTCCTCCGCATTAATGAAGGGCCGTTTCCCGGCCAGGCACACACGCGCCCCGAATTCGGGTGGGCGTGGTGCCCCTAGGGGCTATATAGTAGCCCCACTGTCAAACTCCTATGGCTAAGTGAAAGTGATAAAGCATTATAGTCCAGTTGCCTAGTTCGCTGCGCTATCAACTCCATTATAGGACCAAGACAATGGATCAAGTGTGAAAATCATATCTGCGAACACCCCGCATTATATGCATGAAATTTGAAGCCTTATTGCCATCTTTTAGGTTATATATACATATACATTAACGGCCGCACGGGAGGTATTTTAATTCTTGAAGGCACAAGTATAAAAAGCTTTTATATTCCCTCGAAACATTGTTTTACAATAATACATGTTATTCGAACATAATATCCTTGAGCACTACGTCTCTATTAAACAAGCGCCTGCAGAACTTCCTAAAAGCGATTGCTCGGCAGGTACTCGGCTCTCGTCCGAATCTTGGGATGCAACAGCGGTGGCCTTCATCTCCGCCCAGTATGTCTTGACATGGGCAAGAGCCATCCGCGCACCCTCTATGCACGCTGACCTCTTCATTGCATTGATATGCGGCACCGCACCAAGGAACTGCGGCACCAAGTTAAAATAACTCTTCGGCTCGGGCCTTTCCGGCCACAGATGACTCACGACATCCTTCATGGCGAGTCCGGATAACCTATTCAGCTCCGCCCATGCGGCCAAACGATCGGTTAATGGAAGTGGGCGCTCTGGATTGTGGGCTGCGACCAAAAAGCTTTTCCACTTCGTGATCCTTTTGATCTCGGAAGTGTTCGGCGCGTCCAAGACACTTGCCGCTAAGTCCAGATAAGTATCCGCCGCACTCCACGGCCGGTGCAATTGAGCATATTTAGGATCCCGAACTTCATCTGCAGCATAAAGGGCTTTCGGCCGTGATATCTCCTACCGACGTAGCTCCTCCTTCATAGCTCTCATTGCGAGCGAGCATCCTTGGCCTCGGTAGTGGCCTTCTCACGTCGCCATTACGCCCGATCTTCTTTTTAAAGAAGCTTGCAGCGTGATCGGCAGCATTCTTCAACTTCACAGCCATCTCGGCCATTTCCTTCTTGCTTGGCGATGAGCGGCATGTTCGCTTTCAGCTCTTGGCCGCCTTTAAGGCAGCCGCATCACTTTTCTGGCCTGCTCCTTGTCTCGGGCGAGTTCCGCGAAGGTTCTCCATGGCAGCGGCACCATACGCATCAAGCATACATGTTGTAAGGCATGGGCATCAAGCCCCTTACCGTGTGTCCGCGAAGAAATTGCATACCTTGGGACTCGTCAAGCCGCTTGTTGACAAGCGCGATGTCGACATCTGCCACATCAATTTGCCGCTTTAGCTCATAAATTCATCATCCCGGCTAGGCACCGGACAATTCGCCACCTACACAGGAAGGGCGACATATTATACCTGGGATTATGATCCTCGGCGCGCCGTCATTTTTGACAACGCACCGAGTCTCAGGGGCTACTATCTATACATGGTGCATCTTTTATATGCGGAACTGTCAAAAGGTACATCATTTCGCGTACCTCAAAACCTGTCGGTAAACTCCTGACAACTTCGTACAACCCGCTCTCCGCGGATGAAATCCTTTCAATCACCGTACCCATCAACGCACGGTGTTCTTCTGAGATAGACGCTCGCCCGGGCAGATCCTTCAGCTCCTCCAACCACGCACCAGACGGTGCCGGACTCGTCCGATGGCCTTTTTCGAAGGCCGGACACGGAGGGCTTTGGGGGGCCATACGACTGCCTTCCGGCCCTGCCGGATTCGGAGAAACCATCCGTGACGACACCTCAGGGGCGCCGCCGCACGGCTGACGGCAGGGGGAGGCGTTCCGCTCTCCATCATCTCCGGTCGAAGATCCCCTAAAGATGAGCTCTGCTGAGAAGGGCTGAGATCCGACTACAAGGTAAAAATTTGGTTATCTTCCTCAGAAATAGAACAGGGATGTCTCTTATTTTAAAACTCCCCTCTCTACTTACGGCTCGCTGGAGGGCTGATCCCCTTGGGGGCACAGTGCGGTCGAGGCATCTCCAGCTGAGGACCCTCGATGAAGATTTCTTCCCCGCTTTGAGACCATGGTCTCCGGGTCTTGAGGCGGTCCTCTTCTTCCCCGGATGGAGGGATTCTCGATTCCTCCTTTCCCGACAGCCTCCTTCGGGAGGCGGTAGCTTCCTGTTCCCCTTCACCTTCTTCCAAAGGCGCAACCTCCAAAGCATCCTGGTTAACACGGGATCCGGCGTGGTCTCGGGGAGGGCGGACACTGATTAGCTTTGCTTTTGCTATCCACTCCTGTTTAAGGGACAGCTCTTTTAAGGGCAATTTTATGATAAATATACGGATGGCGCGTCCGGGTACAGGACTACTTACTTGAGTATCCGGGCGATTGCAGCTCAGACCTGCGTCCTCGGTCGAGTCCGGACACATTGCTTGTGATCCGAAGAACAATTTGTACATCTCCATGTGCGTCGCGCCCGTAAAATGTTGGAGAGTTCGTGGTCCCTCCAGATTAAACTCCCACAGGCGGAGGGGGCGACGTTTGCAGGGGAAGGTGCGGCGAATCAACATGACCTGCGTCACCGTGACCAGATTGATGTCTCTCTCTAGGAGATCTTGAATGCGGCCCTGCAACAAGGGCACATCCTTGGACGGCCCCCAGTTAAACCCTTTATTGACCCATGACGCTAGCTGTGGTGGGTGACCCGAGCGAAAGGCAGGTGGCGCCACCCACTTGGTGCCCCTGGGAGCTGTGATATAAAACCACTCTCGTTGCCATAAGCTGAACTCCTCTTGAAAAGACCCCTCGGGCCATGGAGCGTCAACATTCTTGCTTATAACAACGCCTCCGCACTCCGCGTGCTACCCCTCGATCATCTTCGGCTCTACTTTGAAGGTCTTAAGCCACAATCCGAAGTGAGGAGTAATGCAGAGGAAGGCTTCGCACACGACGATGAACGATGAGATGTGGAGGATGGACTCCGGAGCCAAGTCGTGAAATTCTAGCCCATAATAAAACATGAGCCCCCTCATGAAGGGGTCCGTCGGGAAGCCTAGCCCCCGAAGGAAGTGAGATGCGAACACCATGCTCTCACCAGGCTTGGGAGTGGGAATAACCTGCCCTTGAGCAGGCAGCCTATGCGAAATTTCACGGTTAAATACCTGGCATCTCTCAGCTTTAGCACGTCTTCTTCCGTAACGGAGGAAGGCATCCACCGGCCTTGAAGGTCGGAGCCGGACATCATCGAAGGTCTGAAGCGCCTGAATCTGGAGCTTTGGGTGTTGGAACTCGAGGCGAGAGGCGGATTCGATTGAGATTGAAAGAAAGGAGTAGAGCCTTGGTCTCTTTATAAAGAGGTTGAATACCAAGAGCCCTCCCCGTGACCGTTTGGGACTCGCCTTCGATTGAGGGAATATACCGACGGGCACGATTGGGTTACCCACGCCCGTATTGATGAGAATCCCGGAATAAGGGGACACGATCTCTGCTTCGACAAGACGTGCCAAGGAAACCGCCTCGCTAAATGCGCTGAGGTGGGACAGTAAAAACGATTCGAATAAAGGCTTGGCCGCGGTGTGATGTCATGCTATGGAATACGTCAGCAGATTGGATTTGTGTAAATATTATTCTCTCTATGGTGGTATGTGGAACTTATTTTGCAGCCCCGGACACTATCCTTGTGTTCAAAATCTTCTATGAAGTATTCGGAGGAGGAACCCGCCTTGCAATGCCGAAGACAATCTGCGCCGGACTTCGTCGTCATTGAAGCATGGTTCGTGGGCTCTTGAGGAGTCCTGGATTAGGGGGTGTCCAGATGGCGGACTATAACCTTTGGCGGACTCTGGACTATGAAGATACAAGATTGAAGACTTCGTCCCGTGTCCGGATGGGACTTTCCTTGGCGTGGAAGGCAAGCTTGGCGATACGGATATGTAGATCTCCTCCCATTTGTAACCGACTCTATGTAACCCTAACCCTCTCCGGTGTCCATATAAACCGGAGGGTTTTAGTCCGTAGGACGAACAACAATCATACCATAGGCTAGCTTCTAGGGTTTAGCCTCTCTGATCTCGTGGTAGATCTACTCTTGTACTACCCATATCATCAATATTAATCAAGCAGGAGTAGGGTTTTACCTCCATCAAGAGGGCCCGAACCTGGGTAAAAACATCGTGTCCCTTGTCTCATGTTACCATCCACCTAGACGCACAGTTCGGGACCCCCTACCCGAGATCCGCCGGTTTTGACACCGACAATCACCATCGCCATCTGCTTGACACCTTGATCTCCATCGAAGCATTGTTGTCATCTTGCCAACTATTGCTTCTATGACTATCGCTACTGCTTAGTGATAAAGTAAAGCAATTACATGGCGATTGCATTTCATACAATAAAGCAACAACCATATGGCTCCTGCCAGTTGCCGATAATTGTATTACAAAACATGATCATCTCATATAACAATTTATATAATCACGTCTTGACCATATCACATCACAACATGCCCTGCAAAAACAAGTTAGACGTCCTCTACTTTGTTGTTGCAAGTTTTACGTGGCTGCTACGGGCTTAGCAAGAATCGCTCTTACCTACGCATCAAAACCACAATGATTTTTGTCAAGTTTGTTGTTTTAACCTTCAACAAGGACCGGGCGTAGTCACACTCGATTCAACTAAAGTTGGATAAACAAGCACCCACTAGCCACCTGTGTGCGAAGCACATCGGTAGAACCAGTCTTGCGTAAGCGTACGCGTGATGTCGGTCTGAGCCGCTTCATCCAACAATACCGCCGAATCAAAGTATGACATGCTGGTAAGAAGTATGACTATTATCGCCCACAACTCTTTGTGTTCCACTCGTGCATATAACATCTACGCATAGACCTGGCTCGGATGCCACTGTTGGGGAACGCAGTAATTTCAAAAATTTCCTACGCACACACAAGATCCATCTAGGTGATGTATTGCAACGAGCGGGGAGAGTGTGTCCATGTACCCTCGTAGACCGAAACCGTAAGCTTTTAGTAACGTGGTTGATGTAGTAGAACGTCTTCGCGATCCAACCAATCAAGTACCAAACGCACGACACCTCCGCGATCTGCACACGTTCAGCTCGGTGACGTCCCTCATACTCTTGATCCAGCTGAGGCCGAGGGGGATTTTCATCAGCACGATGGCGTGGTGACGGTGATGATGAAGTTACCGGCGCAGGGCTTGGACTAAGCACTGCAACGATATGACCGAGGTGGAAATCTGTGGAGGGGGCACCGCATACGGCTAAGATCAACTTTGATATGTTCTAGGGTTCCCTTCCCCACGTATATAAAGAAGGGAGGAGGAGGCTGTCCGGCCCTCATAGGCACGCCAAGGGGGGGAATCCTCCTCCTAGTAGGAGTAGGACTCCCCCTTTTCTTAGTCCTACTAGGAGAAGAAGGAAGGAGGGGGAAAGAGAAGGAAGGAGGGGGCGCCGCCCCTCCCCCAAGTCCAATTCGGACTAGGCCCATGCGGGGGCGCGCGACCAACCCTTGAGGTCCTTCTCTCCTTTCCCGTATGGCCCATTAAGGCCCACTACTTCCCCCGGTGAATTCCCGTAACTCTCCGGTACTCCAAAAAATACCTGAATCATTCGGAACCTTTCTGATGTCAAAATATAGCCTTCCAATATATCTATCTTTACCTCTTGACCATTTCGAGACTCCTCGTCATGTCCGTGATCTCATACGGGACTCCGAAAACCTTGGGTATATCAAATCACGTAAACTCATAATACCAATCGTCATCGAACATTAAGCGTGCGAACCCTACGGGTTCGAGAACTATGTAGACATGACCGAGACACCTCTCCGGTCAATAACCAATAGCGGAACCTGGATGCTCATATTGGCTCCTACATATTCTACGAAGATTTTTATCGGTCAATCCGCATAACAACATACGTTGTTCCCTTTGCCACCGGTATGTTACTTGCTTGAGATTGGATCGCCGGTATCGCCATACCTAGTTCAATCTTGTTACCGGCAAGTCTGTTACTCATTCCTTAATGCATCATCTCGCAACTAACTCATTAGTCACATTGCTTGCAAGGCTTATTGTGATGTGCATTACCGAGAGGGCCCAGAGATACCTCTCCGACAATCGGAGTGACAAAATCCTAATCTCGATCTATGCCAACTCAACAAACACCATCGAAGACACCTGTAGAGCATCTTTATAATCACCCAGTTACATTGTGACGTTTGATAGCACACTAAGTGTTCCTCCGGTATTCGGGAGTTGCATAATCTCATAGTCATAGGAACATGTATAAGTTATGAAGAACGCATTAGGAATAAACTAGATGATCATAGTGCTAAGCTAATGGATGGGTCAAGTCAATCACATCATTCTCTAATGATGTGATCCCGTACATCAAATGACAACTCTTGTCCATGGCTAGGAAACTTAACCATCTTTGATTAACGATCTAGTCAAGTAAGGGCATACTAGTGACACTCTGTTTGTCTATATATTCACACATGTACTAAGTTTCCGGTTAATACAATTCTAGTATGAATAATAAACATTTATCATGATGTAAGGAAATATAAATAACAACTTTGTTATTGCCTCTAGGGCATATTTCCTTCACCTGGGTAAAATCCCGTGTCCATGTTACCATTACTCCAAGACGCCTAGCTTAGGACCCATACTACAAGATACGTCGGATATAGAACCAACATTGGTGCTTTCATTGAGAGCCCGCTGGCAGTCGCCACGGTGCGATGAGAATTCAAATCGTCTCCAGCGCGATCTACGCGTCAGAACCAAGCCTTATTGTCGATGTGAGCATCTTCGTCGCCGGCTCGATTAGTCACCTTGGCTCGACCGAGGACTGTGATCTGTCTCAGATCATTATGTTCGGACGAGGGCCTTCATTATCAACTCCGGTCTCTATCAAGATCATGGAGGAATCATCGATGGAGCTTGGGGGCTCAACGTCAACATTGCCCTCGGGCGACCATGCTGTTTTTCTAGACAACAAACCTATATCCGCCGCCACCACCTCCTCGAGTGTCGCTTTGATGATTGCTTCGGAGGAATTGTGCGGAACTGAGTGTACAACAACCCTGTAAAATTTCGTCGTATTCCGATGGAGGAATCTTTGGCGATCTATGATATACTGGAGGCCTATCGAGTCTTGATGGGAATCTGGACGAGTTTAGGGTGTGGTCTCTAGAGCCTAGCTTGGAGGTCATTTGGAAGATCCAACCATTCATCTTCTGAGGAATTTCCATATCTATCACCTCTCAAAATTTTAGCTCAATCTGACCATTCAAACTCCGGGAACCTTCCGATTAGTGCATCACTTTTCGGATCTGTTTTCTGCGCGAATACGAGTCTGGCCTGAGTCCATCTTTCTTCATAAACGGGACATTGAACAACCTTTTTGAAAGAATCTATTTCTAGGGTATTGTGCATTGTTCTTAAACATGTGCCCATAAAATTTTAAGTCTTCTCTGAGGTATTCTTCACCATCACGCTGGTGTCAAACCAGTCTGGCAACATTGCTCCATGGCTGCCAACCTGCGCTAGACATGTCGCTGCTTTGTTGAGCTGAGCTCAACTTCTTCAGATTATCATCTCGGTGAGCCAAACAAGAGAACGTCATCGCGAATGATAAATCATCACCAGCATCGCTGCCCCACGGATTACACGGAGCGGGCACACCGGCATCGTCACACGGTCACTTCATCAAGCCGACATTGACCGCGTCACAAGTCACGACCTGCGTTGGCATGATCGCACTGTTGCCTCTTCAAGCCGATGTCCATCACGCCGAACTGCTTCGACACCTCGGCTGACATGGTTGCTGCAACGTCTCCTTAATGACCTACTCCGTCGCCTTGGCTAGACTGGGGGCTTCGCCATCTCTTCATCAACCTACTCCGGAGACTTCGGCGTCACCAGCCGACCAGCTTTGTCACGTTAGCTAGACCGGGGGCTTTTCCTTAGCGAGACAACCTTTGCCAGCATCGCCATGCCGTCGCTTCATCACCCATCAGGCAATGGGTGTGCGGATCGAGTCCCAATTTTGGGAGTAACCTTTCTTCAGATTGCTACAACAGATAAACCAGGTGCTATTAATCCTAGTAATTTTTTCTTGCTTGGGTTTACTTTTTCTGAGGAATTATTACTCTGGTTTGTTCCATCATCTATACACATGTCTGTCAAGTGATGGCCGCATTAACGATGGTTGCGTGATGGTTCGGTCACTTTCCCGTCTGCAGCTCAGCAAACGCCTCATTGGGGACTCAGACCGCCCTGTGAATACAGGCTTTGTCACGCCAGCGCCCTACATCGACATTGGCTTCGAAGCCAGGCCACATCTCTTTAAAAAAAACTATTTTGCGTAAATTAATTATGCGAGGTTTTTCTTCTATATTTATATTATTATTTTTTGGACTGCACTATTTTACATGTGTAGGTAATTGACTTCGACTGCGTCACGCGGTCACTTCGGCAAGCCGACGCTGTCGTCCCAATCGGCGTAAATCAGTTCGTGTGATCACCTTGTCGGTCGAATTTCCATACCGACATGTTCCGTTGCCTCGGGGACTTCGGCATCGCTCAGAGAGCTCTACCTCATTGGGTGTTCGACACACGGGCCATATTTCTTTTATTACTCACTTTGCATAAATTATTAGTTATGCAACGAATTTTTATTTTATTTTATTTTTATTACTATTATCTCTGGCTTGCACTATTTTCTGTGCACAAGTAAATGGTCCGGGTTGTGCAGCGCTGTCACGTCGGCTTATCGACGTACCACGTCACCTCGTCTGGACCGGGGCTTCATCATCACTTCCTTAACCCACACCACGGACTTTGGCGTCATACTGCCGGCCTGCTCCGTTGCCTCAGTCGGACTAGAGGTTCCACCCCACCACATTAGCCGTGCTATGTCGCCACTGCGGAGTGCCGAGCTCTTCGCTCGGCCACCTCAGGACCGGCTTGGGCGCTAGGACCTCGTCCCTCCATAAGCTCGGGCCGCGCATCGACAACGAGCACATTAACCAGCTAAGTCGCTTCCATGCTGAGTTTTTTTTTAATTCTTGTTCGGTTCGACCAAACATTATATTTATGCTAAAATATGTTTGTCAAAAATGAGGTTCGTTAAAAACCACTTTTCTTTGACCATGTTAACTGGGGCTCTTAAATTTATATGAGCCAATTTATAATAGGTGTTCTTCTTCTAAGTCGTTGCAACGTCTTTTTCTACCACTCCTTTCTCGACTCGAGTGTGTGGTCAATACCCGGATGATAACCCACAAGTATAGGGGATCGCAACAGTTTTCGAGGGTAGAGTATTCAACCCAAATTTATTGATTCGACACAAGGGGACCAAAGAATATTCTCAAGTATTAGTAGTTGAGTTATCAATGCAACCACACCTAGATAACTTAATATCTGCAGCAAAGTATTTAGTAGCAAATAAGTATGGAAGTAACGGATAGCAGTGGCAAAAGTGTGATGTGCAGTTTTGTAGTAATTGTAACAAAGGGCAACGAAAAAAGTAACTAAGCAAAGATCAATAAGTGAAAAGCTCGTAGGCAATGGATCAGTGATGGATAATTATGTCGGATGCGATTCCTCATGCAACAGTTATAGCATAGGGTGACACAAAACTAGCTCCAGTTCATCAATGTAACGTAGGCATGTATTTCGAATATAGTCATACGTGCTTATGGAAAAGAACTTGCATGGCATCTTTTGTCCTACCCTCCCGTGGCAGTGGGATCCTATTGGAAACTAAGGGATATTAAGGCCTCCTTTTAATAGAGTACCGGACCAAAGCATTAACACTTAGTGAATACACGAACTCCTCAAACAACGGTCGTCACCGGGAGTGGTCCCGATTATTGTCACATTGGGGTTACCGGATCATAACACATAGTAGGTGACTAATGACTTGCAATATAGGATCAAGAACTCACATATATTCATGAAAACATAATAGGTTCAGATCTGAATTCATGGCACTCGGGCCCTAGTGACAAGCATTAAGCATAGCAAAGTCATAGCAACATCAGAACATAGTGGATACTAGGGACCAAACCCTAACAAAACTAACTCGATTACATGATAAATCTCATCCAACCCATCACCGTCCAGCAAGCCTACGATGGAATTACTCACGCACGGCGGTGAGCATCATGAAATTGGTGATGGAGGAAGGTTGATGATGATGACGGCGACGGATTCCCCTCTCCGGAGCCCCGAACGGACTCCGGATCAGCCCTCCCGAGAGAGATTAGGGCTTGGCGGCGGCTCCATATCAAAACGCGATGAATCCTTCTCTCTGATTTTTTTTCTCCCCGAACGTGAATATATAGAGTTGGAGTTGAGGTCGGCCTCAGGGGGCCCACGAGGCAGGGGCGCGCCCCGGGGTGGTGGTGCGCCCTCCACCCTCGTGGACAGGGTGTGGGCCCCCTGGTGTTGATTCTTTCGCCAATATTTTTTATTAATTCCAAAAATATTCTCCGTGAAGTTTCAGATCATTCTGAGAACTTCTATTTCTGCAGAAAAATAGCACCATGGCAATTCTGCTGAAACAGCGTTAGTCCGGGTTAGTTCCATTCAAATCATGCAAGATAGGGTCCAAAACAAGGGCAAAAGCGTTTGGAAAAGTAGATACGATGGAGGCGTATCAACTCCCCCAAGCTTAAACCTTTGCTTCTCCTCAAGCAATTCAGTTGATAAACTGAAAGTGATAAAGAAAAACTTTTACAAACTCTGTTTGCTCTTGTTGTTGTAAATATGTAACCATATTCACACTAACCATATTCACAATAACCAACATTCAAGTTTTAGCAAAGATTATGAACTAACCATATTAACAATAACATTTAGGTCTCATGTTTACTCATATCAATGGCATAATCAACTAGAGAGCAATAATAATAAATCTCGGATGACAACACTTCCTCAAAACAATCATAATATGATATAACAAGATGGTATCTCGCTAGCCCTTTCTGAGACTGCAAAAGATAAATGCAGAGCACCTCTGAAGATCAAGGACTGGCCAAACATTGTAATTCATGGTAAAAGAGATCCAGTCATAGTCATACTCAATATAAAATAATAGCAATGGATGCAGATGATAGCGGTGCTCTCCAACTGGTGCTTTTTAATAAGAGGAGGATGAATCAACATAAAAGTAAATAGATAGTCCCTTCGCAGAGGGAAGTCGGGATTTGTAGAGGTTCCAGAGCTCGGTTTTTGAAATAGAGATAAATAATATTTTGAGTGGCATACTTACATTGTCAACATAACAACCAAGGGATCTCGATATCTTCCATGCTACACACATTATAGGCGGTTCCCAAGCAGAATGGTAAAGTTTATACTCCCCCACCACCAACAAGCATCAATCCATGGCTTGCCCGAAACAACAGGAGCCTCCAACTAACATGATCCTGGGGAGTTCTGTTTGAAATTATTTTGATTTGATTTGAGCATGGGACTGGGCATCCCGGTGACCAGCCATTTTCTCGTGAGTGAGGAGCGGAGTCCACTCCTCTTGAGAATAACCCGCCTAGCATGGAAGATAAAGACAGCCCTAGTTGATACATGAGCTATTCGAGCATACGAAACAGAATTTCGTTTGAAGGTTTAGAGTTTGGCACATACAAATTTACTTGGCACGGTAGGTAGATACCGCATATAGGAAGGTATGGTGGACTCATATGGAATAACTTGGGGTCTATGGAAGTGGATGCACAAGCAGTATTCCCGTTTAGTACAAGTGAAGGCTAGAAAAAGACTGGGAAGCGACCAACTAGAGAGCGACAACAGTCATGAACATGCATTACAATTAATCAACACTGAGTGCAAGCATGAGGAGGATATAATTCACCGTGAACATAAATATCGTGGAGGCTATGTTGATTTTGTTTCAACTACATGTGTGAACATGTGCCAAGTCAAGCCACTCGAATCGTTCAAAGGAGGATACCACCCTATCATACCACATCACAACTATTTTAATAGCTTGTTGGCACGCAAGGTAAACCATTATAAACTCCTAGCTAATTAAGCATGGCATAAGCAACTATAATCTCTAATTGTCATTGCAAATAGGTTTCATTCATAATAGGCTGAATCAGGAACAATGAACTAATCATATTTACAAAAACAAGACAGGTCGAGTTCATACCAGCTTCTCTCATCTCAATCAGTCCATTATATATCATCTATTGCCTTTCACTTGCACGGCCGAAGGTGTGGATAATAATAATAGTGCATGTGCAATTGGACTAAGCTGGAATTTGCAAACATTTAATTCAAGGAAGAAGATAAAGTAATATGGGCTCCTGGTTAAATCAACAACAATGCATATAAGAGACACTTCAATATTTTCTTTATGTTCTTCTCCTCTCGACCCCCAAAGAAAAGAAAGGAAATAAAACTATTTAGATGGGAAAGCTCCCAACAACCAAAAGCAGAACGAGAAATCGTTTTGGGTTTTCTTTTAGTTATTACTACTACAGGCATGGAAAGTAAACTAGCTAAAAGCTACAACTATTTTTTTTTTTGCTTTTCTCAAGGTTATTCAAACACACAAGAAGAAGGCTTAAAGCAGAAAATAAACTAGCATGGATAGTACAATGAAAAAGTATGAGCACCGACAACTAGCATGAGTGTGTGAACATGAATGTAATGTCGGTGAGAAATACGTACTCCCCCAAGCTTAGGCTTTTGTCCTAAGTTGGAGTATGCCCATGGATGGCCTGGCAGATATCCGAAGTTATGGAGAATTCGTCTTGAGATGCAGCAGCTCATCGCCTCAAGAGCTGCAGCTTGAGGCGAGATGCCTCCGTCCTCCTCTACTCATTCGCCTCCTCCTGGTTATAACATATCTCCTTTTGCACGAAAGTCAAAGAAAGTGGGAGCAGGGAGAGTAATATGGACAGGACGACGTCTGTCAAACATTAGTTGGTACTGGAGGGGTTGTTCATTCCTCTTAATAAACTGATGATGAATCATAACATTAAAATCTAGATAAGCAGGAGGCAACTCCATATCATTTTCATGTATGGGTACCTCAAGAAAATTAGCTAAACGGGTTGCATAAATTCCACCAAACAAATCTCCACTAATACTATTATGATGCAACCTTGGTGCAATAATAGCTCCCAAGTTATATTGTTTATCTCCTAATACAGCACTCCTGAGAACACTAAGATCGGGAACGCACATGTGACATGCCTCGTCCTTACCGTTAATGCATCTACCTATAAAGAGAGCGAAATAATGTATGGTAGGAAAATGAATGCTCCCTATGGTAGCTTGCATGATTTCTCTGGATTCCCCCACAGTTATACTAGCAAGAAAGTCTTTAAATTCAGATTTGCGAGGTTCACTTGCATTTCTCCACTGTGGAAGTTTACAAGCAGTGCTAAAATCTTCTAAGTCCATGGTATAGGATTTATCATAAAGATCAAATAGGACAGTGTGAGAATTGCGTGATGATGTAAATTTAAACCTTCTCACAAAGGAATCAGTTAGGTAGTGATATTGAGGGCACTTATCTGACACAAAGCCCTCAAGTTCAGCATTACGCACATACGCGTCAAATTCATCCTTAATTCCTTCTTCGACCATGAAATTTTCTGACAGCCATTCACAAGGCCGCACTTGAGCTTCTCTTGGTAGTTCATAGTCCGGCTCACGTATTGTGGGCCTGGGTCCTTGCTTCCTTGAAGAACCACCTTGGTACATTTTCCTAAACATATTTCTTCCTCTGAAAAATTTCTGAAATTTTTAGTAACTCAAAATAAAAGTGAACCAAACTCAACAAAATTGATAGCAACTACTCCCTCAAGTGCCTAGAGACTATATCATGCATTAGAACTACTTGGGACCAAATAAACTTGACATGCAAGCTCAAGAACAGGGTCACCTAAGAAGCAAAAACTTGCAATGAATAAAGCAATAGAACAAAAACTAATTGGACCATTGGAGGAGTCACATAACGAAGAACAATCCCCCAAAGCAGTTTTGTGAGTGGAGCTTTGAGCAAGGAGATCGAAAATCGCAGCAAAACGAGCTAGAACACGAGTTTGAGCTGTGTGGTGATTTTTTTTCTGGAGAAAGACGAAGTGTGTGGGTGCAGGAATAAGTGGAGGGGGGCCACGTGGGGCCCATGAGGCAGGGGGCGCACCCAGGGGGTAGGGCGCGCCCTGGACCCTCGTGGCTAGGTGGTGGCTCCCCCTGGTGTGTTCTCAGTGCCAGATATTCTTAAATATTCTACAAAAAATCATATTTTAATTTCAGGACATTTGGAGAACTTTTGTTTTGGGGGCTATTTTTTTATTGCAAGGATAATTCAGAAAACAGACAGAAAGTACTATTTTTTCTTTATTTAATCTAAATAACAAAAAGTAAAAGGAGGGTACATAAGGTTGTTCTTTCTAACTTCATCCATCTCATGTTCATCAAAAGGAATCCACTAACAAGGTTGAACAAGTCGTGTTAACAAACACATTCCGAATCGCATGAAACCGGAGAATTTTCGAATAGCACTAGGTTACCTCAACGGGGATATGCACGCCCCCAACAATAAGAATATCATATATCTTTTGGACAGTAGGAAGAGGAAATTCAAAACCTCCAATAGTAATCGTTGGAATTTTTTCAATAGAATTGATACTGTGGACTTGAGGTTGTTTCCTCTGAAAGTGTACCGTGTGCTCATTACCATTAACATAAAAAGTGACATTGCCTTTGTTGCAATCAATAACAGCCCATGCAGTATTCAAAAATGGTCTACCAAGGATAATCGACATACTATCGTCCTCGGGAATAACAAGAATAACAAAGTATGTTAAGATAGTAATGTTTGCAACCACAACAGGCACATCCTCACAGATACCGACAGGTATAGCGGTTGATTTATCATCCATTTGCAAAGATATTTCAGTAGGTGTCAACTTATTCAAATCAAGTCTATGATATAAAGAGAGAGGCATAACACTAACACCGGCTCCAAGATCACATAAAGCAGTTTTAACATAGTTTCTTTTAATGGAGCATGGTATAGTTGGTACTCCTAGATCTCCAAGTTTCTTAGGTATTCCACCTTTAAAAGTATAATTAGCAAGCATGGTGGAAATTTCAGCTTCCGGTATCTTTCTTTTATTAGTAACAATATTTTCATATAATTAGCATAAGGATTCATTTTAAGCATATCAGTCAAACGCATACGCAAAAAGATAGGTCTAATCATTTTAGCGAAGCGCTCAAAATCCTCATCATCCTTTTTCTTGGATGGTTTAGGAGGAAATGGCATGGGTTTCTGAACCCATGGTTCTCTCTCTTTATTGTGCTTCCTAGCAATGAAGTCTCTCTTATCATAACGTTGATTCTTTGATTGTGGGTTATCAAGATCAACAAAGAGTTCAATTTCTACATCATTGTTATTGCTAGGCTGAGCATCATCATGAACATCATCATTAATATTATCACTAGGTTCATGTTCATTACTGCAGTTGTGTTTCAAAGATCGTAAATGTAAATATCATTGGGATTCTCAGGTGTGTTAACAACAGGTTCACTAGAAGCATGTGAAGTCCTATCATTTTTCTGTTTCTTCCTCTTAGAAGGACTAGGTGCATCAATATTAGTTCTCTGAGAATCTTGCTCAATTCTCTTAGGGTGGCTGTTGGGGATATAACTATTTGTGTAAGCCGCCCAGGAGGGGCCGGGTTATACAAAGAAGACTCGCCAGATTGGAGCCTGTAATCAAGCGTGAAGATGGCGGTTCAATAAAGGGCTTAAGGCCCATAGGCGACTTAAGGCCCATTGTAGTAAACCGCCACCATGGCGTGACTTGTATCATAAGGTAGATTTGACTAGTCACCGAGCCGGACACTGTTTATAAGCCGGCCGGGACTCTGTAAGCCACAGGGCGTCAACCCGTGTATATAAGGGGACGACTGGCGGCGGCTTAGGGGCAGGAAACAACTCATCGAGAGCCGGGCATAGCGTATCTCGCTCCCTGGTCATCGAAACATCAAGCAATAGCAACCCAACTAGACGTAGGCTTTCCTTCACCGCAAGGGGTCGAACTAGTATAAACCTCTCGAGTCCTTTGTCCCGATTAACCCCTTTAAGCTTCCTAGTTGCGATGGCTCCACAACTAAGTCCTTGCAAGAGGACATCTGCCGTGACAATTCCACGACAGTTGGCGCCCACCGTGGGGCCAGTGCATGGTGGATTTGAGTTCTTGAAGGGCAGCTTCAAAGGGCTCAAGGGATACACAGTGGGCCGAATGACCAAAAGTCGTCGCGGCAAGATTTACATCGACAACGAAGGCGGGGGCCCCGACACCGACTCAACTGAGTACGGGTACCGGGTCCCCTTTGGCGGAATCCACGTCTTCATCAGCCGGATCGGTGAGCCGGACAACTACAGCGACCTCGTCGAGACGGCTCAGCGTGCGAGACCTGCCCGAGCTCAACCTGTCATGAAGCATGCCTTCGTGGGCTGCGTCCACGGAGAAGAACTTCCTGAAGGATCTAAAGATGGTGGTGAGACGGCCGTCCCCTCGGATGATGATTCGTCCGCCGGTTCAACAGATTCTTTATATCAAGTCCAAGAGGGCATGCTTGGGGGCTGTTCTGACGGCTCTAGCACTCCGGACTTCAATGAGGCGCCAAGCTGGGCGGGGGTCTTCATGACTGGTACTCAACCTGGTCAAAACTCGACGGCTACAACAGCAATAACGTCCGGGTCGAGAGCGGGGCAGGAGGCCCTGTGCGCCCGCCGGCTCACGTGCTAATGGATCTTATGGATAAGCTAACGGCCCTGTTAACCGCCACGGTTATTCCTGCAAATCAATATGAGCATAACGCGGAGGTGGAGAAGGTGCATGAGGAGATAGCCCGGGCCAAGGAGGCCTTGGCAGCTGAGGACGCCAGGTTAGCTACAGAGCGGGCGGCTTTGGACGCGCGGGCATAGCAACTCCAGTCAGAGGCTTTCCAGCTTAATATGAGCCTGAACGCATCCAATGAGGTGATGAGAAGGAGACATCAGAAAACCCAATCCCGGTTGCCTCCGGTTTATGACCCTCGGAACCTTTTCGCGACACCCGGTGCCGGCCCTAGCAACCCGCCCGGAGCAAATCAGTTCACACCAGCCGGCGCGGGGGGGGGGGGGGGGGGCGCAGCTTCAAGAGATGGCACCACCCCATGGGAGTATGGCCCCCCCCCGTTATGTACCCGTACCAACGGGTCACTTCACCAACCCCAGGGAGAACTTGATAGCAGCATCGCACGCTTTGGCGGCTCTCGGTGGATGGTGATGATCCAACAGCGGTGGAGACCCAGAGGGTCGAGATCTTATTCAGACGGCCGGGCGCAACAAGAGACCTACTCTACAAATTAAACAGATTCATTCAACTCCTCCGCCTTGGCTAGCACCGCCTCGTCAAAACTCGGGTCCGAAAGTTACAGCAGGCACATGGAGTCGAAGCTTTGTCGAAAGCAACGCCCAGCGTCGTAACCAGCCGGTGGCTATAACCCGGTGCAAAACCGAATACGTCAGAGGACGAGCGGCGGCTCAGCTAGCGGCTCAAGAAAGGCATATCAAGACCTCCCAGAGTATCCGACGACTTCTGTTGGAGCGGGAGTGGCTACCAAAACCGGCGGTGTTCCTTGTTTGGTGCCGGCTTTGCGGGATGTACGTCTACCCAAGGACTTGAAGGGACCTCGAAAGGTGCCGAATTACACAGCCGACTTACAGCCCGGAGCATGGATTGAAAGTTACAAGATGGCCATGGAGCTACTGGAGGTCAGCGACGCAGCAATGGCTAAGTACTTCACCATGATGTTGGACGGAACAGCCCGGTCTTGGTTAAAGGGTTTGCCACCCAATTCCATTAGTTCATGGGCGAGCTAAAGGCCGGTTTATCCGTAATCTGCAAGGATACTTGCAAGCAATCTATGTCAATCATGGACTTGACCAATTGTAAGCAGGAGGAGGGTGAATCCACAACTCATTGGGTGCGCCGGGTCAAGGAAATAATACATTCGTCCGATAAGATGGATATCGGCTCTGCAGTCCTCATGTTGGAGAAGAATTGCCGTTTTGAGCCGCTGAGGCAGAAACTGGGGTGCCTTAAGCCTGATTGCAACGATATGGGTACGCTGATGGCGGCTTTAGTCAAGTATGCCGATTCTGATAGTACCAAGGATCTCGCGTCTGATGATGAAAAGACAGGGAAGGGAAAGAAGAACGACAATGGAAAAGGTCAGCAGCATAACCCGGTAAATCAAGGAGGCAACAAGCGTAAGGCGGAGGGTAACCTAGAGTTTGTGGCCAATGCCAATGCACAGGGCAATAATCAGAGACGTAATGGAAAACCGCTCCCTCGATCTGGTGGGTAAGGTCCATCTCTTGAGCAGCTTCTCAATGAGCCTTGTCCGAGACACGGTACTCGGGAACGACCCGCCACCCACTTATGGAAAGATTGCGCGATCATGAAGGCTTTCAAGAATTCCAACATGTTTGATGGCAATCATGGATCGGCGGCGGTTCAGAGCGGCGGCTTTCATGGCCCGGCGGTGGTTCAAGTTCCGGCTTCAGGAAGTCAAGGCGGCTACAATCAACAAAGATCGGGTCAAGGGGGACAAAGAAGAAGAAGAAGTGAGGTTATCAAAGCCACCCAAAGCAACTAAATGGTGGGCGATACCATGTGTTTACCACTAATTTGTGCAAACGTGACGGAAGGTTCATAAGAGGGCCGTGAATTCTGTTGAGCCGGCGGTTCCGCGTTATTTGAGGTGGTCGAGCAGCCCATTGTATGGAGCGGGAAGATCACCCTCCGGGTTGATAATCCGGGTCGATTGGCATTGGTGGTAGCACCTCAGGTTGGTGGATATAAATTCACTAAGGTACTCATGGACGGAGGAAGCAGCATCAATATTCTCTATTATGAGACCTTTCGCTGCATGGGGTTGACTGATAAGGACTTGAGGACGTCCAACACTGTCTTTCATGGAGTGGTGCCTGGTAATTCGGCATACCCAGTTGGCAAGACTGGGCTGGAAGTGGCCTTTGGAGATGAATATGATTCCAGAGCTGAGAAATTGACATTTGAGGTAGTCAAAATCAGGAGCCCATATCATGCTCTGTTTGGACGGCCGGCTTATGCTAAGTTCATGGCGCGGCCGTGTTATGTTTATCTGCAGCTCAAGATGCCGGGTCACAAGGGTACCATCACCGTGCATGGGAGTCGAAAGGTAGCCTTGGAGTGCGAGGAAGGCGATGCGGCTTATGCTGAGTCTGTTTGTGCGGTGAGGAGCTGAAGTTTTATCGTAATAATGTTGACCCGGCAGATATGACTTCTTTAAAGAAGCCGACTACTGAGCATGACCCGACATTGAAGTTTAAATCGGCCCTGAAACAAAGCTTGTTGACTTTACTCCAGCGACTCTTCCAAGCAGTTCAAAGATCGGTGCCAACTTGGATCCTAAATAGGAAAGCGCGCCATCGAAGTTCATCCGTGAGAACCGGGACATCTTTGCATGGAAACCTTCGACATGCCGGTGTTCCGAGGAACTCGCCGAGCATACTCTTAATATTGATCCAAAGTATAAGCCCGGTCGTGCAATTTCTTGACAGTTCAATGAGGAAAGATGAAAGCTATTGGGGAAGAGGTCGCCGGCTCTTAGCGGCTGGGTTCATTATGGAAGTCTTTCACCGGAGTGGTTGGATAACCCGGTCTTTGGTACTCAAGAAGAATGGCACTTGGCGGATGTGTGTGGATTACACGGACTTAAATAAAGCTTGTCCGGTGATCCTTTGCCCTCCCCGTATTGATCAGATCATCGATGCTACGGCGGGTTGCGAAGCGCTTGAGTTTTTGGATGCTTACTCTGGCTATCATCAGATCAAAATGGCAGTTAAGGACCAGGAGAAGACGGCTTTCATCACTCCGTTTGGAGCCTTCTGCTATGTGGTTATGCCATTTGGGCTCAAGAGTGCCCAGGCGACTTATCAAAGATGTGTACAAAACTGTCTCCACAGTCAAATTGGGCGCAATGTTCACGCTTATGTGGATGACATCGTGGTGAAGTCCAGGGAGAAGGAAACATTGATATCTGATTTAAAGGAGACCTTTGATAATCTCCAGGTTTATAAGATGATGCTTAACCCGGACAAGTGTGTGTTTGGTGTGCCTGCAGGCAAGCTTCTGGGTTTCCTGATCTCAAACAGAGGCATTGAAGCTAACCCGGAGAAGATCAAGGAAATCACCTCCTTGGCCAAACCAGCGTGCATTAACGATGTTCAACGACTGGCGGGTCGTGTTGCCGCTCTAAGCCGGTTCATAAGCCGGTTAGGCGAGAAGGCCCTGCCGCTATATCAGATGATGAAGAAAACGGATGCTTTCGTCTGGAGTGACGCTGCTGACGCTGCCTTTGAGGATTTAAAGAGACAGTTATTCGAGCCGGTCCTTACGGCGCCCATTGATAGAGAGCCATTGCTTTGTTATATGTGGTCGCTAACGCCCGAAAGTCATGGCCATTGTGGTGGAACGCAAGGAGGCTGGCAAGGAGCATCCGGTTCAATGGCCGGTTTACTACATCAGTAAGGTGCTCATTGAGTCCAAGCAAAGGTATCCACATTGGCAAAAACTTGTTTATGGGGTGTTTATGGCAAGCCGGAAGCTGAAGCAGTATTTCCAAGGTCATCCTATAACTGTGGTAAGCTCGCCCCTTGGGAGACATCATCTAGAACAGGGAAGCCACAGGGCGAGTCGCCAAGTGGGCCATTGAGCTTGGGCCTCATGGTTTGAAGTACATGTCACGTACAGCTATTAAGTCTCAAGCCTTGGTGAACTTCATCAATGATTGGACAGAAATACAGGCACCGGAGGAGAAGCCAGATAACACATATTGGACTATTCACTTTGATGGGTCCAGGCAGTTGGAGGGCTCGGGGGCTGGAGTCGTTTTAACTTCCCCCCGAGGTGACAAATTTTGTTATGTACTCCGGCTTATGTTTCCCTGTACTAACAATGCAGCTGAGTATGAGGCTTTACTCCATGGTCTCAGGATGGCCAAAGAGATGAATTTGAGCCGGTAAGGTGCTTAGGCGACTCAGACCTCGTTGCTCAACAGTGTCGTGCACGTGGGACTCCAAGGATCCCTTGATGGCGGCTTATCGTCGTGAGGTTGATGCGGTGGTTGGACACTTCAAGGGTTATCAAGTGGAGCACATTGATCAGAGGAAGAATGAGGCTGCTGATGCTTTGAGCCGGCTGGGATCTCAGCGTAAGCCGGTGTCGCCTAATATCTTTCTTGATGTTTTGCATAACCCTTCTGTCAAAGTGCCTACAGAGGAAGAGTTAGCGATTGCCCGGAGGCACAACCGGTGGCAGCTCTCCACGTTATCCCAGATTGGACAGTCCCATATTTGGCCTATATGACCCAGGGAGAGTTGCCTGAGGATGAGACCTTGGCAAGACAAATCATCAGGTGGTCCAAATCTATGACAATTGTTCATGGCGAATTACATCACCGCAGCGTTACTGGGGCATTTCAACATTGTGTGCCGCCTGCGGAGGGTCAGGAGATACTTCGTGAGATCCATGAGGGAGATTGTGGTCATCATGCCGGCTCAAAATCTCTGGTGGCCAAGGCTTTCCGTCATGGTTTTTATTGGCTGACGGCTCATGCTGACGCGGAGGATCTGGTCAGCAGATGTGACGGATGTAAAAAATTCTCACGACGAGCTCATGTGTCGGCTCAAGAATTGAGGATGATTCCAATTACTTGGCCGTTTGCAGTCTGGGGGCTTGACATGGTTGGGCCTTTCAAAAGGTCTAAGGATAAGGAGACACACCTTTTGGTGGCAGTGGATAAATTCACCAAGTGGGTTGAGGCAGAGCCGGTCAGTAAGTGTGATGCAGCCACGTCGGTTCAATTCATGAAAAAGGTGATTTTTCATTTTGGCTTTCCACACAACATCATAACTGATAATGGTACTAATCTCTCCAAGGGTGCCATGGAAGAGTTCTGTCAACGAGAACATATCTGGCTTGATGTTTCGGCTGTTGCTCATCCTCAATCTAATGGTCAAGCAGAGAGAGCTAATCAAGAGATCTTGAAGGGTATCAAACCCCAGCTCTTGGTCCCCTTACAGCGAACACCGGGTTGTTGGGTGGAGGAGCTACCCTCTGTGCTATGGAGTATCAACACAACGCCTAACAGATCTACAGGTTATACACCTTTCTTCATGGTGTATGGAGCAGAGGCGCTTCGCCAAGTGACATCCGCACGACTCGCCCCGAGTGGCGGCTTACGTTGAGGCTGATAATGAAAAGGCTCGTCAGGATGCACTAGACTTGTTAGATGAGGAGCGAGACTTGGCAATAGCCCGCTCGGCGATATACCAGCAAGACCTGCGCCGCTATCATAGCCGTCGGGTTAGAAGCAGAGCCTTTCAGGAAGGTGACTTGGTGCTACGGTTCATTCAGGATCAATCTGATATGCACAAGCTATCCCCTCCTTGGGAAGGACCCTTTGTGGTCAGTAAAAATCTGAACAACTGGTCATACTACCTCATTGATGTTCAAGAGCACAAAGACTCACGTAAGTCGGAGGAAGAGACCCGCTGGCCGTGGAACATAGCTCATCTTCGGCCTTACTATACTTGAGCCACCGGCCCTCAAAGATATATATATATATATATATATATATTCTTTTTTTGGCAATGTATATATTATATAAAGCAATAAAGCAGGACCTCTTTTCTTTTCACCCTCAAAGGTTTATATATCTTCTTTACTGTGTGGTGGAAACAACCAACAGGAGCGGATCATATCTCGAATCTGGCTTTCCCTTTGGTCCGCTTACGATCATATCTGAATCTAGCCATGGTCACTTGGGGCTTCTGTTCAAACATAGGTCGATTCGAACCAAAGAGAACATAGTTGTCGATACCCAATTGATCGGCATACTGCCAAACCCACTTGGGGGCTTCTTGATCATATTTGAATCATAGCTTAACCCCTTTGGGTCTGACGTGGTTCGTATTCGAATCAGCGTCATTAAACAACTCTCATGGTCACTTGGGGGCTTCCTGTTCAAACATAGGCCGTATTCGAACCAAAGAGAACATAGCTGTCGATACCCACTTGATCGGCATCGCCAAAGCCACTGGGGGCTATATGATCATATCCGAATCTTAGCTTAACCCCTTTGGAACGGTTCACTAATCGTATTTGAATCAGAGGTCTTTAAAGTTAGGTTTACTATTCATTATACTCTGTAAGTATAAATGTTATTAAGGGCCAGGTAAACATTATATGTGGCAACTGCCAGGAGTTAAATTAACTCTCTGGTTTGGGTCACATAAGCCGGAGAGTATGTAACAAACAAGGATCGCAGGTATGCTATTGTGATCATAATCATAAACCGGCTTTTATATAATGTTTTGGTTCATATTCTGGTTATCAATACTTTATGTGACCCCGGATGCAATAAGTCGCCAAGGGAATTCTATTTTGTTTTATACACAGGATAAAGCAAGAAGAATTTTGACAACAAGGAAAGATTAACATAAGCTGGAAGCATATAGCGATGGCGGCTTACGAAAGTATTAAGTGCCACAAACATGCGCGAAGGCATGACAAAATTAAGAGGTTTTTTCCGACCCTATTACAAGACTCCCGAGTCTGAATAATGAAGCATTGGTTTTTACAAGTTCATAACGCCTGCCGGTTCACCCCTTTGGTGAGCTTGATGGTTCCGGTTATCCTTCTCCGCCTCTCCGTTGGTTGCTTTGTCTGGAAGGTTGATGAGGCCCGCCAATGCCACTCAAGGCTTCAAACTCAGTGCATCATCTATTAAACCGGCCGGGTCCACTTGAGGGCAAAAGTATGCTTACGAGTTGGAGGGATCAGGCTGACTTGATCATATGGAGTGATTGGAATTCTCCGGTTCTCGCTGTCATAGCCTGGAGAGTATTTGGAGAGGTTAGTATCGTTCCCAATAAGGGTAGCCACGGGACGTATGACTCTGACGCAGGCGGTGAAATCATGATCATCAAATACGGTACCATCCTCCTTCAGACTCAGGTATCCAAGAGCAAGGTCGGCCGGGTCTAGTTCTGGAACCATGCCTTTGCCCGGCTCAAGGCGGCTACGGCTCCGGCTCTTGAAGATGCCCGCCTTAAATCATGGATCATTGAGGTAGCACAACGAGACACTTGTAACGCCTTGCGGAAGGTGAGGAGTGGTATTTGATAAGGCTACAACAGCCAAAGCATCGCTAGACCGGGCGCATAACCTGCTCCACCGTAGTTTAAACCGCCTTAAGTTTGACCGGCATGTTCTCGCTTGAGGTTGGTGCTCCTGGGCCCGTGTGTGTTCACAAACATAAAGGTGAGCCGGAGTTAACGATAAAAGCAATAATCAAGGGAAGGATTGCAATGTTTGGAGTTATGAACAATAGCCATCAAGATGGCTAAGACCATTTGAGATATATGACGCTTTAAGTTGGACAGCTCGGTTGTTGCTTCTGCAAGTGAAGCCTCTGCCGTCTCAGCCCGGGTCACCAGTGAAGCCTTCTCATCAGCCCAGATTTTCTTCTCTGACTCAAAATTTTTCTTCAACTTCTCTTGTTCAGAGATGCTGAATTCAAATTTGGAGTTGGCATTTTGGGTTTCAAGCTCTTGAGTTGTCAGACACCTCTTCAGATCAGCAATCTCCGACTCAAATTGACTTATGGTGACCTACATGGATACCGAGTTACGGTAAGAAATCATGGTAAGATATATTAAGTCCCAAGCACTTTACAAGTAAACATACTTGACACTTGGGGGCTAATGTATGTCAAGAATTTTAATCTACCATGCCGGTTATATGTATTAAAGTCTCAAGCACTTTACAAGTAAAGATACTTGACACTTGGGGGCTAATGTGTATCGCAAGTTCAAAACTATCATGCAATAATCGGGTTAAAGATGTTCTCTTTAAACCGGAGATATCAACAGTAAGCAGATTTCTAAGTCTACAGCATATTTATTCATAAGCAGTACACTTGGGGGCTGGTATAGTAAGTAAGATTCAGGAAAACAGTATAAGTTATACCTCATATTTGTGTTGTATTTGTTTCACCATGTCTATTTCCAGGTCACGGCTATTATGTACTTGATTCAGATAGCCCGAGACTATATCACCAATCTTAGGTGAGTATAATCAGTAATGTCCTGCTTGGTCTTTCGGCGTTCGACAAGTTCTTCTTTGGCAGTACATTTGGCAAGGACAGTAGGCCGCCCCGGTTTAATAAACTGGCTTTTCAACACTTCAACTTCCGGGTCAGTTGTTTTGACCGGGCTAGGAGCTTCCGGGTTATCAGAGCTATTGAGAGTATCTTCGGCAGGCGGGTCAGAGGTTGGCAACTGAATGTCAGAAGCCGGTTCGGGCGGCTGATGGGTGGAGCTGGCTGGAGTAGACATATCAGGCGCCGGTTCACCTACAATCGGGTCTTGAGACGGCTTATTCTTCTTTGGCCTCTTGCTGGGTTTCACTTGCATACTGTCAACAAAGGTAGAAGGATGAATACTAAAGCATGAGTAAGGTAAAAGCCTAAGGTAAATAAAGTTACAGTACCCGGGAGTAGTTTTTAAAGCCGGCATGTTTGATTGCATGGACTCGCCAGAGGAAGGAGAGGTATCCTGATAACTGGAGTCAGATGAATTGAGAGGTTGGCGAATTAAACCTGCCAAAGGAAAAATAGAGCACAAATCAGAGATAACCTCAGTCCGACGCTTCCTAGTTACGTCAGGTAAGCCGGAGGAGAGTTCTGCATCCTTGCTGGTCCGCCCGCCTCCGGCTTTCAAACTGTTGTTGCTTCAAAAGAAATTGATGATCTTGATAAGCGAGAGGATGTGAAAATCTTACTTTTCGGGTCACCTTTCGGATTTTATGCTTGGGCAAAGGCTCTGAGTCGGAGGAAATTATAGTTACCTCTTTGCCAACCGCTTGGCTGTGCCCCGTATCCTCCTGAAAGGATGAAGTGTCAATAAAGTAATGACAAAGGAGTTAAGAGAATCAGGGTTTACCTCTTCATCATCCGAAGAAGTGTCATCCAATTTGAGTAAATCGGAAGCGTTGGGTCTCTTCTTCTTGGAAGTTCCCGTTTTGGCAGCTTTCCTTTCGGTCTTCTTGGCTGTCCTGGCTTGTTTTGCAGCCTCATGGTCATACTGGACCTTCCAAAAATTGTCATCCGCCTGTGAAAAAAGATAAGAAATTATGATTATAGGTAAGGTGTAACAAGGCTAGGAGTATTTATTAAGGTTGATGACTTACTGCAGGGGCCGGGTACTTTTTACAGAAGGGAAGTAAGCCGAAGGCGTTGCTAGTTACTGTGCCTTCCTTCAGCAGTGACTGGGTTGTAGCTTCCACCACATCATTTGGTAAGTCGTCAGGGCTATGACGCATTGGATCATCCTTTTCGCTTGAATATGTACACATTAAGCCGGGACGACGGCTTAACGGAAGTATTCGCCAAGCGACCCAAACTCGGACCAGATCAATGCCATTCAGGCCATTTCCCAAAAGAGCTTTGATCCTTTTGGTGGTGGGATTAAGAGGCAGACGCTCAATAGCAGTTAGCTTGTCCGCTAGCGGATGGTTGGACTCAAGGCGCAGAGCGCGGAAGCCGGCGAGAGGGCTTTCATTAGCCGGGAAGTGTCCCGGCAATAGAACCTCGTTTGATTCCAATCTTTCGGATGACTCGGCAGTTCAGCATAAGGGAAAAGGCAGTCTCTCCGCCGCTGAATTAAGATACCGCCAAGTTCAAGACTGGGACCGTTGGCACGTTCATTTTGCCGGTTCAAGTAGAAAAGCTCTCTGAACAAAAGCAGATTTGGCTCCTCTCCTAGGTACACCTCGCAGAAGACTTGGAAATTGACACGGAATTAGGTCCAATATCTTGAGGCCTAAGGTCAAAGAAGTTCAAAACCTCTCTGAAGAATTTTGAGCAGGGAGGGGCAAATCCCCGGCTCATGTGATCCGTAAAAACTACTACTTCCCCTTCTTTGGGTTAAGGCCTTTCTTCAGACGGGTCAGGGGCATGATAAGACATGACCTCCTTCTTAGGCAGATGGCCAGACTTCACAAATTCAGACAGTTTACTCCTCGTGGATCGTGGATGGGACCCAATTACAGGTCACAGGAGCCTTGGCCGCTTTAGGTGCCATGACAAAAATTGAGGCCTATGAAAAAATAAGAGGATCCGCTCAAATTTAACCCGGAGGAAAATATTTAAAACTAGTCATGATGGCGGCTTAAGAAGGGGCCTAATGATATATGGATGAATATGCGATAAATATTAAGCCGCTACAGGTGTCAATGAGCAGTTAAACATATTTGACAGAGGCAGTTTTTTCACTTCCGGGTGGAACAAACAAGTTTCACAAGTTGCTATTGTTATTTTGGATCAAACAGACGTTCAGACAAGAAAAATTCTAGACCTAAAAAAATGGTGCGGATAAGTTCATACATTCTACTGAGGATTCCTACAAAGAAAGAAGATTTGCTACTATTAAAAATGGACGCGGAGCAACAACCGCACGAGATCTACGCTATTACTGGATCAAACGAGCTACGGCAGAGGCAAGTGCGAGGAACTAGGATGAACGATGAACTGTACAGAAGAACATACTAGCCCTAGTGTAGATCTATGGCGCAGAAAGGGGAAACACTTACTGCGGAAGATCTGCGGAGGAGGAAAGCTTCCGTACTCTGGTCAAGTTCAGGTTGATGCAGTGGCCAAGCTCGACGGAGACGAGGTGCGCTGTGGCGACGGGCGCGGAGCTCCAAAGGATGATGGGGCGAGAGGAAGAAGATGCGGAACGGGAAGAATGAATGAAGACCTAATCGGGTCTATTTATAAGGAAGGGCCACTGAAGATCATGAGAAACGAGGAGATGATAGTTATTATCCGGTGCCCCGACGCCTCGGTTTTCTAACAACAAGAAAGGCAAAGATCCGTTGGAGGATTCGATGAAATAAAGAATGAATTTAAGTAAGGATGATGTCACGGCGGGTTAACACGGATCCAAAAGATGACGTCATGGCGGGTTAAAGAAAACCTTTGCATTACCGGAAGCCCTCAAGATTTACTTCTTGGTATTTTAAGATTGACATGAACAGGTTCAAATCAACTGGGCCTAATGTTGGGGATATAACTATTTGTGTAAGCCGCCCAGAGGGGCCGGTTACACAAAGAAGACTCGCTAGATTGGAGCCTCGTAATCAAGCGTGAAGATGGCGGTTCAATAAAGGGCTTAAGGCCCACAGCGACTTAAGGCCCGTTGTAGTAAAACCGCCACCATGGCGTGACTTGTATCATAAGGTAGATTTGACTAGTCACCGAGCGGACACTTTGTTTATAAGCCGGTCGGGACTACGTAAGCCGTAGGGCGCCAACCCGTGTACATAAGGGGACGACTGCGGCGGCTTAGGGGCAGAAACAACTCATCGAGAGCCGCATAGCGTATCTCGCTCCCTGGTCATCGAAACATCAAGCAATACCAACCCAACTAGACGTAGGCTTTCCTTCACCGCAAGGGGCCGAACTAGTATAAACCTCTCGTGTCCTTTGTACCGATTAACCCCTTTAAGCTTCCTAGTTGCAATGGCTCCACAACTAAGTCCTTGCAAGAGGACATCTGCCGTGACAATTCCACGACAGTGGCCCTCAGGATACAAAGGTTCCTGAGTCATTTTACCCCCTCTATCATAACTCTAACAGCATTATCATTTTTCTTGTTATTTAATTCATTGAGAAAATCATTCTGAGCTTTAAGCACTTGCTCTACTTGAGTGGTAACCATAGAAGCATGTTTACTAATAAGTTTAAGTTCACCTTTAACTCTAGATATATAATCACTCAAGTTTTCAATCATATAAGCATTACATTTCAATTGTCTACCAACATAAGCATTGAAGTTTTCTTGTTTAACAGTAAAATTATCAAACTCATCTAAGCATTGGCTAGAAGACTTATAACAAGGAATACCACCTTCATCAAATCTATAGAGAGAATTTACCTTTACTACCCGTGTGGGGTTATCAAGACCATGTATTTCTTCAATAGGTGGTAAATTCTTAACATCTTCAGCTTTAATACCCTTTTCTTTCATAGATTTCTTTGCCTCTTGCATATCTTTCAGATCGAGAAATACAATACCCTTTTCTTGGGAGTTGGCTTAGGAGTTGGTTCAGAAGTGTCCAATTATTTTCTTTAGTCAACATATTATTCAATAGCAATTCAGCTTGATCAACTGTTCTTTCCTCGAAAACACAACCAACACAACTATCCGTGTGGTCTCTGGAAGCATCGGTTAGTCCATTATAAAAGATATCAAGTATTTCATTTTTCTTGAGAGGATGATTAGGCAAAGCATTAAGTAATTGGAGAAGCCTCCCCCAAGCTTGTGGGAGACTCTCTTCTTCAATTTGCACAAAATTATATATTTCTGTTAAAGCAACTTGTTTCTTATGAGCGGGGAAATATTTACCATAGAAGTAATAAATCATATCCTGGGGACTACGCACACAACCAGGATCAAGAGAATTAAACCATGTTTTAGCATCACCCTTTAATGAGAACGGAAATAATTTAAGGTTGTAGTAGTAATGATTTTTTTCCTCATGAGTGAATAGGGTGGCTATATCATTTAATTTAGTAAGATGTGCCACAACAGTTTCAGATTCATAACCATGAAAAGGATCAGATTCAACTAAAGTAATTATCTAAGGATATACAGAGAAATCATAATCCTTATCGGAAATACAAATAGGTGAAGTAGCAAAAGCAGGGTCATATTTCATTCTAGCATTCATAGATTTTTCTTTCAGCTTAGCTAATAATTTCTCAAGATCATATCTATCGTTGCAAGCAAGAAAATCTCTAGCAGTCTCTTCATCCATAACATAACCCTCAGGCACAACAGTAATTCATATCTAGGGGAGAATCTTCATCATCACTTTCATCAATATTATCAGTTTCAATAATTTCATTCTCTCTAGCCCTAGCAAGTTGTTCATCAAGAAATTCACCTAGTGGCACAGTATTATCAAGCATAGAAGTAGTTTCATCATAAGTATCATGCAAAGCAAAAGTGGCATCATCAATATCATGCGACATATCAGAATCAATAGCGAAGCGAGGTTCGTGTGTCGCAAGTTTACTCAAAAGGAAGGTGAATCAAGTGCGAGCTAGATGGCGGTTCCTTACCTCCCTCGTAGTTGAGGGATAAATTTTGGTTTTCTCGTATTTCAAGTTCCTCATAGTGATCAGCAGATATAAATCCCAAGTGACTCAAAGAATAGAGCTATGCTCAAGAACGGCGCCAGAAAATAGTCTTGATAAACCACAAGTATAGGGGATCGCAACAGTTTTCGAGGGTAGAGTATTCAACACAAATTTATTGATTTGACACAAGGGGAGCCAAAGAATATTCTCAAGTATTAGCATTTGAGTTGTCAATTCAACCACACCTAGATAACTTAATATCTACAGCAAAGTATTTAGTAGCAAAGTAGTATGGAAGTAACGGTAATGGTGGCAAAAGTAACAGTAGCAGTTTTGTAGTAATTGTAACAGTGGCAATGGAAAAGTAACTAAGCAAAGATCAATATGTGAAAAGCTCGTAGGCATTGGATCAGTGATGGATAATTATGTCGGATGCGATTCCTCATGCAACAGTTATAACATAGGGTGACACAAAACTAGCTCCAGTTCATCAATCTAACGTAGGCATGTATTCCGATATAGTCATACGTGCTTATGGAAAAGAACTTGCATGACATCTTTTGTCAGTGGTAGCGGGGTCCTATTGGAAACTAAGGGATATTAAAGCCTCCTTTTAATAGAGTACCGGACCAAAGCATTAAAACTTAGTGAATACACGAACTCCTCAAACTATGGTCATCACCGGGAGTGGTCCCGATTATTGTCACTTCGGGGTTACCGGATCATAACACATAGTAGGTGACTAATGACTTGCAAGATAGGATCAAGAACTCACATATATTCACGAAAATATAATATGTTCGGATCTGAGTTCATGGCACTCGGGCCCTAGTGACAAGCATTAAGCATAGCAAAGTCATAGCAACATCAATCTCAGAACATAGTGGATACTAGGGATCAAACCCTAACAAAACTAACTCAATTACATGATAAATCTCATCCAACCCATCACCGTCCAGCAAGCCTATGATGGAATTACTCATGCACGGCAGTGAGCATCATGAAATTGGTGATGGAGGAAGGTTTATGATGACGACGGCGATGGATTCCCCTCTCTGGAGCCCCGAACAGACTCCAGACCAGCCCTCCCGAGAGAGTTTAGGGCTTGGCAGCGGCTCCATATCGTAAAATGTGATGAATCCTTCTCTCTGATTTTTTTCTCCCCAAACATGAATATATGGAGTTGGAGTTGAGGTCGGTGGAGCACCAGGGGGCCCACGAGACTGGGGCGCGCCAGGGGGGTAGGCGCGCCCCCACCCTCGTGGACAGGGTGTGCCCCCTGGTCTTGATTCTTTCTCTTGTATTTTTTATATATTTCAAAAATATTCTCTGTGAAGTTTTAGGTCATTCCGAGAACTTTTATTTCTACATAAAAATAACACCATGGCAATTCTGCTGAAACAGCGTCAGTCCGGGTTAGTTCCATTCAAATCATGCAAGTTAGGGTCCAAAACAAGGGCAAAAGTGTTTGGAAAAGTAGATACGATGGAGACGTATCACCGGATAGCCTATTTTCTCTCTAATGCTGCTCGAGTTTAGTTTGCTAAACTGGCTTAACGAGCAGTACTCCGCCTTCGAGATAGGAGGTTGCAGCCATGGGCTAGCCCGCTTGAAGTCTTGAGATCGGATGTGTCATATCAATGCACAACAGAAGCATAAAAGTAAGACCCATTTTCGGATTGGCACCTAATGACTTGATTTAGTTCGGGTGTAAAGTTTTTACTGGTTTTTTTTGGTTTTCCAAGCCTATGGCACGTTTAAAACTATTTGTGTGTTTCCAACATAAGTCTCGCAGTGCAACGCCAGACACTTTTAGAGATTCGGCAAAAACATTCTCGGATATTGCTATATATGCATCGGTTTCGAATTGTATCTTTGGTCAATAGTTGGGTTGCCCGGCTCCTCTTCTTGCATCCTATGTCCCGCTTTGTTCGGCTAGGTGTGCAAAGGGAGAACCACTGCGATTGTGCTTCCAGCTCGAATGGTTAAGCACCTCAATGGGGAAAGCCGAAAACTGACTATCACAATGGGCGAAAACTGGTCAGCAATCCGATGACGGTGTCGATCGATACCGATTATCCCGTGATAAACGTTGGGCCTTTCATAACATTAGCCTAAGTGTTAATGGCTAGACTTCGGTCGGTGACGAACACTAACCGGGGGCTCGTAGCTAGCTTCCCCAGTTTAAAGCTCTTATGACTAAGTGAAAGTTATAAAGCCCGCATATCTGATTGCCTTGTTTTCGCTAACACAACCGCCTCCGGGCACCGAGACGTCGGCTAAGGGTTGTCTTGTTACTATGGAAACACCCTGCGTAGCATCTACAAAGGGGTAGAAGCCGACGATGGGCCACTTTCAAATGATAAACGGTCGCAATGGAGTCAAAATAAATATCATCGGCGTTTGTGTTCATTATACAAGCATTTCCTTTCGTAATTATCGTTATAAAGCCATAAATATGCATCAATTTGACTTAAGATTTTGGCCAAGCTGGGTTGCCTAGCTCCTGTGCTTACCCCTACGTTCCCGATTGTTCGGCTAGGCGGTAAAAGGAGCACCTCTGTGATTGTTACTACCAGGTCATCCGAGTTAGTACCTCAGGCTGGGTGAAGCCGAGAGCTAGCGATCTTAAAGGATATAATTGGTTGGCAACGACGGAAGTGAAAATTTAGGTTCGCTAAAGACCACATAGTTCAGGAACTTTCCCCAGACTAAATCCTCAATATTTTTCTCCCACATTTATCAGAGGTGAGGTTTCATGATCATGGTCGGCATGACAACCCAAAGAAAGGAACCGATAGCGGACTATTTTCTTTGGAAGATGTTTCTTACATTAAATACTAATATAACATTCTCTCTGCATACCTTTGTTTATAGAACCGTATGGCCGGATTGCCTTGTTTGTCGTAAATCTTTGCCCTCATAAAGGCTTTATAAAGTGGGACAAACACTCCCCGGCTACTGGCCGAGGAGGTTGAAGCCGATGGTCGGTCAACAAAGTTTTGTACAGTGTGGATCCGAGAATTAATGATGTAGAGTACTTGGATACATAGAATCATTACACATAATTTGTGATTTTACTCCGGACATCGATCCTTAATTTGGCCACTCGTGCCCACATTAAGGCCCGGGGGCTAAAGGGCTTCGGGCTTATCATTTACTAATATTAAAGGGGAACATCGATCCCCTGATCTGGTGTTGCCACCCGACCAGTGTCTCGGGGGCTACTGCATTGCCTATTCAATACAGAAAATTCAAAGTGCTTAGTGTTCGGCTTGATCGAACTATGGGAAAACGCATCTTCGGGTAACAATAGGTACCATATGGGACTTATCCGGCATCAAGCTAATATATTACGGTGACTTCTCAAAACCCTCTCTCAAGGGCCCGTCCGCCGATCACTATCTCCTCTAATGTGCATCTCGGATTTTTGGCCGACACACACCTTGAGGGCTACTGGCTATACATCTCGGCAGAGAATACATTGCACAAATCGGAATTAAATCCATAGAGGGCATCTCGACATTAAGCTTGATTGAACCCTTTTAACTTTTTCAAGACTGAGGTAATCTATGACTCCTCGGATACAGTTCGGTGTTGGAGCTCGGATACATTCCGGCGATGGAGCTCAGATACATTTCGACGTTGGAGCTCGGATACATTCTGGCGCTGGAGCTCGGATACAATCCAGCGTTGGATCTCGGATACATCCCGGCGTTGGAGCTCGGAAGCAGTCCGATGTTGGTTCACGGCTGCAAAAGATACCTCAAATACAGTCCGGCATTGGAGCTCGGATGCAAGAGGACACTGCCGCACGGGAAAACTTTAAAACCCGAGGTGTGGCATAAAAATAGCAAGGCATTGATAAAGGCCGAGAACTTAAAGGGGCTCCTCGGATACCTGATGTGTAAACTCTTCGGATTCACTTCGGCGATCCTCAAGATCGAAGATGAGAAGATTTGTTGAACCAGTTTTCAAGACCGACGACCGAAGATGAAGAACAGTTCGGAAGAATCGAGGAGCGTCCCCAACTTGAAGACCGGTTCAGGGGGCTACTGACGGTGTCCTAGACTAGGGGATACTCAACACGTCGTCTCCCGAACAGGTGTATCGGGTCGAGGACCCCCATGGCGGTTCACTCATGGGCCACTTCGGGCAGCCCATGCCGCATACAAGGAGGATTCCACAAGACTTGGCACCCAAGACAAGGACTCCTCTAAACCCTAGGCATGTGGTGTGTTATATAAACCGAGGCCAGGCTAGTCAATAGAACATCTTATATTCATTAGATCAATCTCGTGGTAGATACATGTACTCTGTACTACACCCCATATGAATACAATCAAAAGCAGGACGTAGGGTTTTACCTCCATCAAGAGGGCCCGAACCTGGGTAAAATCCCGTGTCCATGTTACCATTGCTCCAAGACGCCTAGCTTAGGACCCCTACTACGAGATACGCCGGATATAGAACCGACAGCAGGCGAGCGCACGAAAGGCAACAACAGTTAGCAGCAACACAGTAGAAGAAGCAACGGCTGGCAGGGGGGCAGCGAGCAACGAGCGAGATGCAACACGGGCGAGCAGGTGTGACCGGGCAGCATGGCGCGTGCTAGGAGGGGCGCGCCAGGCAGGGCAGCCCATGGGCGCGAGCGCTCATGTGGGCCGCGGCCAAGGAGGCGGGGGCGATCACGGCCATGTGGAGTGGACATGGCGAGGGGAAGTGGCAGGCCGCGGCGGGACAGGGGCGGCTGCAGCGGGGGCCCCGGAGGCGGCATCAGAGCAGCAAGTGCGAGCATGGTCGGGCGGAGGATTAGCGGCGACCGGGACAAGCAAAGGGGGAGCTAAGGGGGTTCGGGGTCCTCCCCTCCGGCGTAGATGTGCGGGCGACAAGGCGCGGTGGAGCCGGCGAGCAGGGGACCGGGAGGCAACGGCGAGTGGCATGGCATCCGGTGATGAGGATGAGGTAGTGGCGACGAGCGATGTCCATGCAAGGGAGAGGGGAGGGGCATGGGGGAGGGGAATGGCGTAGAGTTAGGATTGGCGGGGAGGCGCCCGGGCTTAAGCAAAGTAGCGAGAGGCGCCTGGAGTAGTCATTGGATGGCCGCCACGGCGTCAGCTAGTGCCGTGGTGGGCATCAGCCATGCCCACGACTACCTCTATGAACAGAGGAGGCGTGTGGGTGGGCCGGCCGGTGGGAGCTAGCTAGGCCACTTGGCCCAGGGGAGGGGCAAATGCCTTCTCTTTTTATTTTTTATTTTTTTGTTTGTTTTACTTTTATCTTTTGTTTATTTTTGTTTTATTTTGAGTTCCTTTTTATTTTTATTTTTATAAAATATACAAATAGTACCTAAAATAATGTTTCAAAACATGCCACTGCCACAAAAAGTTTAGTAGCTAAATAATTTAGTTTGCATATTTCTATTATTTAAAAGGGCATTTAGTTAATTGTTTTTGCCAATGTTTAATCATTTTAGGGAACTTAACTACTTTATTAAATGTGGTTTCTTCACTAATATTTTCTATGGATTACTTGCCACATTTTTGAACACTTCAGTTTTCATGTTTGACAATTTTATAATTTCACTTCTAGTTTCAATTTGAATTGCTTTTAAGTCAACGCGAGATTTAGCAACAGTGATTGTGATGACGTGTGCTACTTCTTGAGCTTGCGTTGGTTTTTCCCTTGAAGACGAAAGGGTGATGCAGCAAAGTAGATATAAGTATTTCCCTCAGTTAGAGAACCAAGGTTTCAATCCAGTAGGAGACAACGCACAAATCACCAATACCTGCATAAACAATCAAACAACTTGCACCCAACGCGATAAAGGGGTTGTCAATCCCTTCACGGTTACTTGCAAAAGTGAGTCTGATAGAGATAGATGAAACTAAACAAACGATAAAGTATTTTTTTGGGTTTTTTGGTTTATAGATCGGAAAGTAAAAGATTGCAAAATAGTAGATCAGAAACTTATATGATGGAAAATAGAACCGGGGCCATAGGTTTCACTAGAGGCTTCTCTCAATATAGCAAATAATACGGTGGGTGAACAAATTACTGATACGTCCATTTTGCATCATGTTTTCTTACTGTTATTTATAATGTTTTTATCCATAATAATGCTTTTTGGAGTAATTCTAATGCCTTTTCTATCATAATATGCAAGGTATACACAAATAGGGAGAATTACGGCACTGGAAATCTGGACGTGAAAAAGCTACGTTGGGCTACCTATTTTGCACAACTCCAAATGAGCTGAAACTTCACGAGGATTTTTTTATGGAATATATAAGAATTATTGAGCAAATAACTACGGAGGGGCCCACCAGTGGGCACAACCCACCTGGCGCGCCAGGAGCCTGTGCACGCCTCTGCTGGATTGTGCTCACCCAGGCCCACTTCCGGTGCCCATCTTCTGGTATATAGGTCATTTTGACCTAAAAAAATAAGGAGAGGACTTTCGGACGAAGCGTCGCCGCCTCGAGGCGAAACTTGGGCAGGAGCACTTTTGCCCTCCGGTGGAGCGATTCCGCCGGGGGAACTTCCTTGCCGGAGGGGGAAATCATCGTCCTCATCATAACCAACAACTCTCCCATCTTGGAGAGGGCAATCTCCATCAACATCTTCAACAGCACCATCTCATCTCAAACCCTTGTTCATCTCTTGTGTTCAATCTTGTTACCAGAACTATAGATTGGTGCTTGTGGGTGACTAGTAGTGTTGATTACATCTTGTAGTTGATTACTATATGGTTTATTTGGTGGAAGATTATATGTTCAGATCCAATATGCTATTTAATACTCCTCTGATCATGAGCATTTTTATTATTTGTGAGTAGTTACTTTTGTTCTTGAGGTCACGGGAGAAATCATGTTGCAAGTAATCATGTGAACTTGATATGTGTTCGATATTTTGATAGTATGTATGTTGTGATTCCCTTAGTGGTGTCATGTGAACGTCGACTACATGACACTTCACCATATTTGGGCCTAAGGGAATGCATTGTGGAGTAATTAGATGATGGGTTGTGAGAGTGACAGAAACTTAAACCCCGGTTTATGCGCTATTCTGTTAGGGACCGATTGGATCCAAAAGTTTAATGCTATGGTTAGAATTTATTCTTAATACTTTTCTCTTAGTTGCGGATACTTGTGGGGGGGGGGGGTTAATCATAAGTAGGAGGTTTGTTCAAGTAAGAACAACACCTAAGCAAAGTTCAACACAAATATCAAATTATCAAAGTAGCGAACACAAATCGAACCAACATGATGAAAGTGACTAGATGAAAATCCCGTGTACCCTCAAGAACGCTTTGCTTATCATAAGAGACCGTTTTTGCCCGCCCTTTGCCTCAAAAGGATTGGGCTACCTTGCTGCACTTTTGTTACTACTATTTTTACTTGCTTGCTACAAATTATCTTGCTATCAAACTACTCCGTTAATTACAATTTCAGCACTTACAGACACTACCTTACTGAAAACTACTTGTCATTCCCTTCTGCTCCTCGTTGGGTACGACACTCTTACTTATCGAAAAGAGCTACAATTGATCCCCTATACTTGTTGGTCATCAATTACTGTCGAGCAATTAATAGAAAGGCACAAAGTTATGACGATATCTAAGGAAATGATTATGAAATATAGGCATCACGTCCGCGTCAAGTAGACCGAAACGATTCTGCATCTACTACTATTACTCCACACATCTACCGACTCCTGCCTGCATCTAGAGTATTAAGTTCATGAAGAACAGAGTAACGCATTAAGTAAGATGACATGATGTAGAGGAATAAACTCAAGCAATATGATGTAAACCCCATCTTTTTATCCTCGATGGCAACAATACAATACGTGCCTTGCTTCCCCGTATCCTTTGGGAAAGGACACCGCAAGATTGAACCCAAAGCTAAGCACTTCTCCCATTGCAAGAAAAACCAATCTAGTTGGCCAAACCAAACCGATAGTTCGAAGATAATTACAAAGATACCAAATCATGCATACACGAATTCAGAGAAGATTCAAATAATATTCATAGATAAGCCGATCATAAATCCACAGTTCATTGGATCTTGGCAAACACACCACAAAAAGTGAGTACATCGGATAGAACTCCAAGAACATCGAGGAGAACATTGTATTGAAGATAAAATAGGGAGAAGAAGCCCTCTAGATACTAGCTATGGACCCGTAGGTCTGTGCTAAACTACTCACGCTTCATCAGAAGGGCAATAGAGTTGATGTAGAAGCCCTCTGTGATCGAATCCCCCTCCGGCAGGATGCTGGAAAAGGCCCCAAGATGGGATCTCACGGGTACAGAAGGTTGTGGTGGTGGAAAAGTGTTTTCGTGGATTCTTCTGGTGGTTTGGGAATATTTGTGAATATATATGCCGAAGATTTAGGTCAGGGGAGTCACGAGGGGCCCACAAGGTAGGGGGCATGCCCTCCCCCTTGTGGCCACCTCGTGGCTCTTCCGACTTGATCTCCAAGTCTCTGGGGTGTCTTCTGGTCCAAGAAAAATCATTGCGAAGGTTTTATTCTGTTTGGTATTCCGTTTCTGCGAAACTCAAAAACAAGGAAATAACATAAACTGGCACTGGGCTCTAGGTTAATAGGTTAGTCCCAAAAATAATATAAAATAACATATTAATGCATATAAAACATCCAAAACAGATAATATAATAGCATGGAACAAACAAAAATTATAGATACGTTGGAGACATATCAAGCATCCCCAAGCTTAATTCCTGCTCGTCCTCGAGTAGGTAAACGATAAAAATAGAATTTTTGATGTGGAATTCTACCTAACATATTTATCCATGCAATTTTTCTTTATTGTGGCATGAATGTTCAGATCCATAAGATTTAGAACAAAAGTTTAATATTGACATAAAAATATTAATACTCAAGCATACTAACAAGGCAATTATGTCTTCTCAAAATAACATGGCCAAAGAAAGCTTATCCCTACAAAATCATATAGTCCGGCTATGCTCCATCTTCATCACACAAAATATTCAAATCATGCACAACCCCGATGACAAGCTAAGAAATTGTTTCATACTTTTGATGTTCTAAAACTTTTTCAACTTTCACGCAATACATGAGCGTGAGCCATGGACATAACACTATAGGTGGAATAGAATATGGTGGTTGTTGATAAGACAAAAAGAAGGAGATAGTCTCACATCAACTAGGCATATCAACGGGCTATGGAGATGCCCATCAATATATATCAATGTGAGTGAGTAGGGATTGCCATGCGACGGATGCACTAGAGCTATAACTTTATGAAAGCTCAAAAAGAAAAATAAGTGGGTGTGCATCCAACTTGCTTGCTCATGAAGACCTAAGGCAATTTGAGGAAACCCATCGTTGGAATATACAAGCCAAGTTCTATAATGAAAAATTCCCACTAGCATATGAAAGTGACAACACAGGAGACTCTCTATCATGAAGATCAGGTGCTACTTTGAAGCACAAGTGTGGAAAAAAGGATAGTAACATAGCCCCTCTATCGTTTTACTTTTTTGTTTGGCTTCTTTGGCCACCTTTTTTTATTTAGGCTTATTCATTGGCCTCTCTCTTTTTTTTGTTTCCTCACATGGGACAATGCTCTAATAATGATGACCATCACACTTTTATTTACTTACAACTCAAGAATTACAACTCGATACTTAGAACAAAATATGACTCTATATGAATGCCTCCGTGATGTACCGGGATGTGCAATCACTCAAGAGTGACATGTATGAAAGAATTATGAATGGCGGCTTTGCCACAAATACGATGTCAACTACATGATCATGCAAAGCAATATGACAATGATGGAACGTGTCATAATAAACGGAACGGTGGAAAGTTGCATGGAAATATATCTCGGAATGGCTATGGAAATGCCATAATAGGTAGGTGTGGTGGCTTTTTTGAGGAAGGTATATGGTGGATGTATGGTACCGGCGAAAGTTGCGCGGTACTAGAGAGGCTATCAATGGTGGAAGGGTGAGAGTGTGTATAATCCATGGACTCAACATTAGTCATAAAGAACTCACATACTTATTGCAAAAATCTATTAGTTATCGAAGTGAAGTACTACGTGCATGCTCCTAGGGGGATCGATTGGTAGGAAGAGACCATCACTCGTCCCCGACCGCCAAAATCATGCTCCAACTTCGTTACATAACGGTTCACCATACGTGCATGCTACGGGAATCACAAACCTTAACACCAGTATTTCTCCAATTCACAATTACTCACTAGCATGACTCTAATACCACCATCTTTATATCTCAAAACAATCATAAGGAGTCAAACTTCTCATAGTATTCAATGCACTTTATATGAAAGTTTTTATTATATCCCTCTTGGATATCTATCATATTAGGACTAAATTTATAACCAAAGCAAATTACCATGCTATTTAAAGACTCCCAAAATAATATAAGTGAAGCATGAGAGTTCAATAATTTCTATAAAATAAAGCCACCGCCGTGCTCTAAAAAGATATAAGTGAAGCACTAGAGCAAAATTGCCTAGCTCAAAAGATATAAGTGAAGTACATAGAGTATTCTAATAAATCACGATTCATGTGTGTCCCTCTCAAAAGGTGTATACAGCAAGGATGATTGTGGCAAAATAAAAAGCAAAGACTCATATCATACAATACGCTCCAAGCAAAACACATATCATGTGGTGAATAAAAATATAGCCTCAAGTAAAGTTACCAATAGACGAAACGAAAGAGGGGATGCCTTCCGGGGCATCCCCAAGCTTAGGTTCTTGGTTGTCCTTGAATATTAACTTGGGGTGCCTTGGGCATCCACAAGCTTAGGCTCTTGCTACTCATTATTTCATGTTCATCAAATCCTTACCCAAAACTTGAAAACTTCACAACACAAAACTCAACCGAAAATCTCATAAGCTCCGTTAGTATAAGAAAATAAATCACCACTTTTGGTACTGTTGTGAACTCATTATTTATTTATATTGGTGTAATATCTAATGTATTCCAACTTTTCCATGGTTCATACCCCCCGATACTACCCATAGATTCATCAAAATAAGCAAACAACACATAGAAAACAGAATCTGTCAAAAACAGAACAGTCTGTAGTAATCTGGATAGTTCGAATACTTCTGTAACTACAAAAATTCTGAAAAATTAGGACAATATAAGCAATTTGTATATCAATCTTGTGTAAAAAATCATAATTTAATCACGCTTCTGTGATTTTTCAAAATTCTAGGACTGGGTGCAAAAGTTTCTGTTTTTCAGCAAGATCAAACCAACTATCACCATAAGCCATCCCAAAGGTCTTACTTGGCACAAACACTAATTAAAACACAAAACCACATATAACCAGAGGCTAGATGAATTATTTATTGCAAAACAGAACCAAAAGGCAAAGAACAAAAATAAAATTGGGTTGCCTCCCAACAAGCGCTATTGTTTAACGCCCTTAGCTAGGCATACAAACACAAATAGATCTAGGTATAATCGTAGTAATGATAAGGAAAATCTCAAAAACTCATCTCATACTCCCTTCGTTCAGCAGCAAGTTTTCTTTGTCGTAAGCAAAAGTAATCAAAAGGGCTAAATTTAATGGGATAAGGATCCCCAAGATCAAGCTCGGAAGGAATTGGTTCCTCCTTCAGCCCCTCATATTGTATGACCAACTAATCATTGTAAGTGTTCTTTTGGCAAAAAGTCATGAGCTTGTGTCCAAGAGAGAAACCAATCCGTTGTTTTGTATAGCAAAATTATCATTAAGCTCAGAAATCTTATCAACTAAAACATCGGCAGGGACCCTCTTTCTTAAACTTTCATTATAAGCAACATGATCTAGAGATCGTAAACACATTATGTCCTCTTTGTTAAAGAGAATTCCCTCTATGGGAGGACAACCACCATCTACTTTATAATGCGCAAAAATTTCACTAGTTTCTTTCATAATAAATCTAAACTCATGGGCTAGAAATATAGTGTCGGCGCGCTTAACATAAGAATGCTCAATATTAGAAAACTCTAGAAAAATCCTTTGTATGGATGGATGCATATGAACAAATTGTCTTTCAAGTTCAACCACAAGCAAAGATATAGCATTCGCAAGACTACTAGTTTTATGGAGAATAGATCCACCTAACGTGGGTAACGCACCGGCACAAGTAAAGAAATCTTGAATAACCCCTTTTCCAATAATATTGCCACTACCTATGCGAAGTTTTTAGTGTGCAAGATAGTAGATTCTTCATGAGGATTAGTATTAGCAAAATCATCAAAGTTTCCCCCATTGTCACTACTATCCTTTTCAGCGATAACCTCCCCAATTTCAGACATGGTGGCAACAAACCAATCTAGCAAACGAGCAAACCGAAAGCGAACGAAGAATACGAACGGAAGAGGGGCGAGGAAAAGGCAAATCTTTTCGAAAATCATTTTAGAAGTGGGGGAGAGGAAAACGAGAGGCAAATGACGAATAATGTAATGCAAAAGATGAGAGTTTATGATACTTGGTATGTCTTGACTTGGCGTAGATCTCCTCGGCAACTGCGTTGGTTTTTCCCTTGAAGAGGAAAGGGTGATGCAGCAAAGTAGAGATAGTATTTCCCTCAGTTAGAGAACCAAGGTATCAATCCAGTAGGAGACAATGCACAAATCACCAATACCTGCACAAACAATCAAACAACTTGCACCCAACGCGATAAAGAGGTTGTCAATTCTTTCCACGATTACTTGCGTAAGTGAGATACGATAGAGATAGATGAAACTAAACAAACGATAAATTAAATATTTTTGGGTTTTTTGGTTTATAGATCGGAAAGTAATAGATTGCAAAATAATAGATCAGAAACTTATATGATGGAAAATAGACCCAGGGGCCATAGGTTTCACTAGAGGCTTCTCTCAATATAGCAAATAATACGGTGGGTGGACAAATTACTGTCGAGCAATTGATAGAAAAGCAAAAAGTTATTACAATATCTAAGGAAATGATTACGAAATATAGGCATCACGTCCGTGTCAAGTAGACCGACATGATTATGCATCTACGACTATTACTCCACACATCGACTGGCTCCTGCCTGCATCTAGAGTATTAAGTTCATGAAGAACAGAGTAACGTATTAAGTAAGATGACATGATGTAGAAGAATAAACTCAAGCAATATGATGTAAACCCCATCTTTTTATCCTCAGTGACAACAATACAATACGTGCCTTGCTGCCCCTACTGTCACTGGGAAAGGACACCGCAAGATTAAACCCAAAGCTAAGCACTTCTCCCATTGCAAGAAAAACAATCTAGTTGGCCAAACCAGACCGATAGTTCAAAGAGAATTACAAACATACCAAATCATGCATAAAAGAATTCAGAGAAGATTCAAACAATATTCATAGATAAGCTGATCATAAATCCACAATTCATTGGATCTCGACAAACACACCACAAAAAGTGATTACATCGGATAGAACTCCAAGAACATCGAGGAGAACATTGTATTGAAGATAAAATAGGGAGAAGAAGCCATCTATCTACTAGCTATGGACCCGTAGGTCTATGGTAAACTACTCACGCTTAATCAGAAGTGCAATAGAATTGATGTAGAAGCCCTCCGTGATCGAACCCCCCTTCGACAGGATGCTGAGAAAGGCCCCAAGATGGGATCTCACGGGTACAGAAGGCTTTGGTGGTGGAAAAGTGTTTTCGTGGATGCTTCTGGTGGTTTGGGAATATATATGCCGAAGAATTAGGTCAGGGGAGTCACGAGGGGCCCACAAGGCAAGGGGCGCGCCCTACCCCCTGGGTGCGCCCTCACCCTTGTGGCCGCCTCGTGGCTTAATACGTCTCCAACGTATCTACTTTTCCAAACACTTTTGCCCTTGTTTTGGACTCTAACTTGCATGATTTGAATGGAACTAACCCGGACTGGCGCTGTTTTCAGCAGAATTACCATGGTGTTATTTTTATGCAGCAATAAAAGTTCACGAAATGACCTGAAAATCAACAGAGAATTATTTTGAAATATATAAAAATACTGGCGAAAGAATCAAGGCCAGGGGACCCACACCCTGTCCACGAGGGTGGGGGCACGCCCCCTGCCTCGTGGGCCCCCTGTATCTCCACCGACCTCAACTCCAACTCTATATATTTGTGTTCAGGGAGAAAAAAATCAGAGAGAAGGATTCATCGCGTTTTACGATATAGAGCCGCCGCCAAGCCCTAATCTCTCTTGGGGGGCTGATCTGGAGTCCGTTCGGGGCTCCGGAGAGGGGAATCTGTTGCCATCGTCATCATCAACCATCCTACATCACCAATTTCATGATGCTCACTGCCATGCGTGAGTAATTCCACCGTAGGCTTGCTGGACGGTGATGGGTTGGATGAGATTTATCATGTAATCGAGTTAGTTTTGTTAGGGTTTGATCCTAGTATCCACTATGTTCTGAGATTGATGTTGCTATGACTTTGCTATGCTTAATGCTTGTCACTAGGGCCCGAATGCCATGATTTCAGATCTGAACCTATTATGTTTTCATGAATATATATGAGTTCTCGATCCTATCTTGCAAGTCTATAGTCACCTACTATGTGTTATGATCCGCAACCCCAAGTGACAATAATCGGGACCACTCCCGGTGATGACCATAGTTTGAAGAGTTCATGTATTCACTATGTGTTAATGCTTTGGTCCGGTACTCTATTAAAAGGAGGCCTTAATATCCCTTAGTTTCCAATATGACCCCGCTGCCACGGGAGGGTAGGACAAAAGATGTCATGCAAGTTCTTTTCCATAAGCATGGATGGCTATATTCAGAATACATGCCTACATTACATTGATAAATTGGAGCTAGTTCTGTGTCACCCTATTTTATAACTGTTGCATGAATAATCTCATCCGGCATAAATCTCCATCACCGATCCAATGCCTACGACCTTTTGACATATTGTTCTTCGCTTATTTACTTTTCCGTTACTCATATAATCACTACAAAACTATCATCATTACTTTTGCCACATTACCGTTACTTCCATACTACTTTGCTACTAAATACTTTGCTGCAGATATTAAGTTATCCAGGCGTGGTTGAATTGACAACTCAACTGCTAATACTTGAGAATATTCATTGGCTCCCCTTGTGTCGAATCAATAAATTTGGATTGAATACTCTACCCTCGAAAACTGTTGCGATCCCTATACTTGTGGGTTATCGAGACTATTTTAAAGCGCTGCTTAGGGAGCATAGGTCTATTCTTTGAGTCACTTGGGATTTATATCTGCTGGTCACTATGAGGAACTTGAAAGACAAGAAAACCAAAATTTATCCCTCAACTACGAGGGAGGGAAGGAACGCCATCTAGCTCGCACTTGATTCACCTTACATTTTGAGTAAACTTGTGACACCTAAACTGCTTCGCTATTAATTACGATATGTCCCATGTTATTGATGATGCCACTACGCTATGCATGATACTTATGATGAAACTACTTCTATGCTTCATACCACTGTGCCACTTGGTGAATTTCTTGATGAACAACTGGCTAGGGCTAGAGAGAATGAAATTATTGAAACTGATAATATTGATGAAAGTTATGATGAAGATTCTCCCCCTATATATGAATGGCCTGTTGTACCTGAGGGTTATGTTATGGATGAAGAAACTACTAGAGACTTTTTTGCTTGCAGTGATAGAAGTGATCTTAAGAAATTACTAGCTGAGCTTAAAGAAAAAACTCTGAATGCTAGAATGAAATATGATCCTGCTTATGCTACTTCACCTATCTTTATTACTGATAAGGATTATGATTTCTCTGTTGATACTGAGATAATTAGTTTGGTTGAATCTGATCCTTTCGATGGCTATGAATCTGAAACTGTTGTGGCACATCCTACTAAATTAAGTGATATAGCTACCCTGTTCACTAATGATGAGAAAACCCGCTACTGTTATATCCTTAAATTATTTCCTTTCTCATTAAAGGGTGATGCTAAGATATGGTTTAATTCTCTTGATCCTGGTTGTGTGCGTAGTCCCCAGGATATGATTTATTACTTCTCTGCTAAATATTTCCCCACTCATAAGAAACAAGCTGCCTTAAGGGAAATATATAATTTTGTGCAAATTGAAGAAGAGAGTCTCCCACAAGCTTGGGGAGGCTTCTCCAATTACTTAATGCTTTGCCTGATCATCCTCTCAAGAAAAATGAAATACTTGATATCTTTTATAATGGACTAAGCGCTGCTTCCAAAGACCACCTGGATAGTTCTGCTAGTTGTGGTTTTAGGGAAAGAACTGCTGGTCAAGCTGAAATTCTATTGAATAATATGTTAACCAATGAAAATAATTGGACACTTCCTGAACCAACTCCTAAGCCAACTCCGAAGAAAAGGGGTATTCTATTTCTCAGTCCTGAAGATATGCAAGAGGCAAAGAAATCTATGAAAAAAGGTATTAAAGCTGAAGATGTTAAGAATTTACCACCTATTGAAGAAATACATGGTCTTAGTTTGCCGCTTGTTGAAGAAATACATGGTCTTGATAACCCGACACAGGTAGTAAAGGTAAATTTTCTCTATAGATATGATAAAGCTGAAATCCCTCCTACTAAGTTTGTTAGCCAATGTCTGGATGATTTTGATGACTTTATGGTTAAGCAAGAAAACTTCAATGCTTATTTTGGCAGAGAATTAAAACACAATGCTTATATGATTGAACATTTGGGTGATTATATATCTAGAGTTAAAGGTGAACTTAAACTCATTAGTAAACATGCTTATATGGTTACCACTCAAGTAGAACAAGTACTTAAAGCTCAGAATGATTTGCTCAATGAATTAAATAGTAAGAATAATGACTTTGTTGTTAGAGTTGCAACTAGAGGGGGTAAAGTGACTCAGGAACCTTTGTATCCTGAGGGCCACCCTAAGAGAATTGAGCAGGATTCTCAAAGAAATAATGTTGATGCAACTAGTCCTTCTAAGAGGAAGAAAAAAGAAAAATGATAGGACTTTGCATGCTTCTAGTGAACCTGTTGTAGACACACCTGAGAATCCCAATGATATTTCTATCTCCGATCTTTGAAATACAACTGAAATGAACATGAACCTAGTGATAATGTTAATGATGATGTTCATGTTGATGCTCAACCTAGTAATAACAATGATGTAGAAACTGAACCTGCTGTTGATCTTGATAACCCACAATCAAAGAATCAACGTTATGATAAGAGAGCCTTTGTTGCTAGGAAGCACGGTAAAGAAAGAGAACCATGGGTTCAGAAACCCATGCCTTTTCCTCCTAAACCATCCAAGAAAAAGGATGACGAGGATTTTGAGCGCTGTACTGAAATGATTAGATCCATCTTCTTGCGTATGCGTTTGACTGATATGCTTAAAATGAATCCTTATGCTAAGTATATGAAAGAAATTGTTACAAATAAAAGAAAGATACTGGAAGCTGAAATTTCCATCATGCTTGCTAATTATACTTTTAAGGGTGGAATACCAAAGAAACTTGGAGATCCAGGAGTACCTACTATACCATGCTCCATTAAAAGAAACTATGTTAGAACTGCTTTATGTGATCTTGGAGCCGGTGTTAGTGTTATGCCTCTCTCTTTATATCGTAGACTTGATTTGAATAAGTTGACACGTACTGAAATATCTTTGCAAATGGCTGATAAATCAACTGCTATACTTGTCGATATTTGTGAGGATGTGCCTGTTGTGGTTGCAAACGTTACTATTTTAACAGACTTTGTTATTCTTGATATTCCCCAGGACGATAGTATGTCTATTATTCTTGGAAGACCCTTTTTGAACACTACAGGGGCTGTTATTGATTGCAACAAAGGTAATGTCACTTTTCATGTCAATGATAATGAGCATACGGTACACTTTCCGAGGAAACAACCTCAAGTCCATAGTATCAATTCTATTGGAAAAATTCCATCGATTATTTTTGGAGGTTTTGAATTTCCTCTTCCTACTGTCAAAAAGAAATATGATATTCTTATTATTAGGGATGTGCATATCCCCGTTGAGGTAACATAGTGTCATTCGAAATTTCTCCGGTTCCATGATATTCGGAATGAGTTTGTTAACAAGACTTGATCAACCTTGTTAGTGGATTCCTTTTGATGAGCATGAGATGGATGAAGTTAGAAGGCACGACCTTCTGTACCCTTCTTTTACTTTCTGTTATTTAGTTGAAATAAAGTAAAAATAATATTTTCTATCTGTTTTCTGATTTATCCATGCAATAAAAAAATAACCCGAAAATAAAAGTACTCCAAATGCCCTGAAAATGAAATATGATTTTTTTAGAATATTTGAGAATATCTGGCACTGAGAACACATCATGGGGAGCTGGCACCTGGCCACGAGGGTCCAGGGCGCACCCACCCCCCTGGGCGCGCTCCCCTGCCTCGTGGGCCCATGGTGGCTCCCCTCCACTTATTCCAGCCACCACACACTCCTTCCTCCCAAAAAAATCACCAACCAGCTCAAGCACGAGTTCTAGCTCATTTTGCTGCCATTTTCGATCTCCTTGCTCAAAGCTCGACTCACAAAACTGCTTTGGGGGATTGTTCCTTGGTATGTGACTCCTCCAATGGTCCAATTAGTTTTTGTTCTAGTGCTTTATTCATTGCAAATTTTCGCTGCCTAGGTAACCATGTTCTTGAGCTTGCATGTCAAATTTATATGGTTCCAAGTAGTTCTAATGCATGATATAGTCTCTAGGCACTTGTGGGAGTAGTTGCTATCAATTTTGCTGAGTTTGGTTCACTTTTATTTGAAGTTACTAAAAATTTCTGAAATTTTTCAGAGGAAAAAATATGTTTAGAAAAATGTACCAAGGAGGTCCTTCAAGGAAGCAAGGACCCAGGCTCGCAATACGCGATGCGAACGATGAACCACCGAGGGAAGCTCAAGTTCGGGCTTGTGAATGGCCGTCAGAGGACTTTATGGATCGAGCAGGAATCAAGGAAGAATTTAACGCATATGTGCGTAATGCTGATCTTGAGAGCTTCGAGGCAGATAAGTGTCGTTAGTACCACTATCTCACTGATTCCTTTGTGAGAAGGTTTGAATTTTCTTCATCACGCAATTCTCAAACTGCATCTGCTTTGATCTTTATGAAAATTCTTATACTATGGACTTAGAGGATTTTAATACTGCTTGCAAACTTCCACAATGGGGTAGCACTAGTGAGCCTCGCAGATATGAGTTTAGAGATTTTCTTGCTAGTATAACTGTGGGGGAGTCTAGAGATATAACACAAGCTACCATAGGGAGCATTCATTTTCCTGCTATACATTATTTTGCTCTCTTCATAGGTAGGTGCATAAATGGTAAAGAGGAAGCATGTCACATGTGTGTCCCTGACCTCAGTGTTCTCATGAGTGTTGTATTAGGAGACAAGCATTATAATTTGGGAGCCATTGTTGCACGTAGGTTGCATAATAATAGAATTAATGGAGATTTCTTTGGTGGAATTTATGCAACCCGTTTAGCTAATTTTCTTGATATACCCATACGTGAGTATGATGTTGAGCTGCCTCCTGTTTATTTAGATTATGAGGCTATGATTCGTCATCAGTTTGTTGAGAGGAACGATTAGTTCCTCCAGTACTGACTAAACTTTGATGGATGACGCACCTATCACGTCGCTCTCCCTTCTCCTACTTTCTTTGACTTTCAGGCAAAGGGGAGATATGGCATAACCAGGGAGGAGGCAAATGAGTACGAAAGGAGGACGAGGGCAGCTCACCTCCAAGCTGCAGCCCACAATGCAATAGCCGCTGCTTCTCAGTACGACCCCAGCTACAACTTTGGATATCCGCCAAAGCTACTGTGGTCAGAGACCAACTTAGGCCAAAAGCCTAAGCTTGGGGGAGTACGTATTTCTCACCGACATTACATTTATGTTCACACACTCATGCTAGTTGTCGGTGCTCATACTTTTTTATTGCACTACCCATGCTAGTTTATTTTCCTTTTTGTGCTTTCTTCTTGTGTGATTGAAAAACCTTAAGAAAAAAAAAAATAGTTGTAGCTTTTAGATAGCTTACTTTTCTTGCTGTAGTAGTATTAATTAAAAGAAAACCCAAAAATATTTCCTGTTCTTCTTTTGCTTGTTGGGAGCTTTCCCGTGTAAATAGTTTTACTTCTTTTCTTTGGGGGTCGATAGGAGAAGACCATGATGAAATTGTTAAAATGGTTCTTATATGCATTATTGTTGATTTAACCAAGAGCCCATATTGCCTTGTCTTCTCCTGTTTATTGAATGCTCGCAGATTCCAGCTTAGTCCAACGTGCACTATTATTATTTTTTCCACATCGTTCGGTCGTGCAAGTGAAAGGCAATAATGACGATATATGATGGACTGATTGAGATGAGAAAAGCTGGTATGAACTCGACCTCTCTTGTTTTTGTAAATATGATTAGTTCATCATTCTCGATTCAGCCTATTATGAATAAACATGTTTGCAATGACAATTAGAGATTATAGTTGCTTATGCCATGCTTAATTAGCTAGGAGTTTATAATGGTTTACCTTGCGTGCCAACATGCTATTAAAATGGTTGTGATGTGGTATGATAGGGTGGTATCCTCCTTTGAATGATTCAAATGACTTGACTTGGCACATGTTCACGCATGTAGTTGAAAGAAAATCAACATAGCCTTCACGATATTTATGTTCATGGTGGATTATATCCTACTCATGCTTGCACTCAATGTTTATTAATTTTAATGCATGTTCATGACTGTTGTCGCTCTCTACTTGGTCGCTTCGGTCTTTTTCTAGCCTTCACTTGTACTAAGCGGGAATACTGCTTGTGCATCCACTTCCATAAACCCCAAAGTTATTCCACATGAGTCCACCATACCTTCCTATATATGCGGTATCTACCTGCCGTTCTAAGTAATTTTGTATGTGCCAAACTCTAAACCTTCAAATGAAATTCTGTTTTGCATGCTCAAATAGCTCATGTATCAACGAGGGTTGTCTGTATCTTCCATGCTAGGCGGGTTATTCTCAAGAGGAGTGGACTCCGCTCCTCACTCACGAGAAAATGGCTGGTCGTGGATGCCCAAATCCCATGCTTTATGCAAATCAAATCGAAATAATTGCAAACAAAACTCCCAGGACTCTTGTTAGTTGGAGGCACTCGTTGTTTCGAGCAAGCCAGGGATTGATGCTTGTTGGTGGAGGGGGAGTATAAATTTTACCATTCTGTTTGGGAACCGCCTATAATGTGAGTAGAATGGAAGATATCGATATCTCTCGGTTGTTATGTTGACAATGAAAGTATGCCGCTCAAAATATTATTTATCTCTATTTCAAAAACCGAGCTCTGGCATCTCTACAAATCCCTGCTTCCCTCTGCGAAGGGCCTATCTATTTACTTTTATGCCGAGTCATCACCCTCTTATTAAAAAGCACCAGCTGGAGAGCACCGCTGTCATTTGCATCTATTACTATTAATTTATATTGAGTACAACTATGACTGGATCTCTTTTACCATGTATTACAATGTTTAGTTAGTCCTGGATCTTCAAAGGTGCTCTGCATTTATGTTTTGCAGTCTCAGAAAGGGCTAGCGACATACCATCTTGTTATATCATATCATGATTGTTTTGAGAAAGTGTTGTCATCCGAGATTTATTATTATTGCTCTCTAGTTGATTATGCCATTGACATGAGTAAACATGAGACCTAAGTGTTATTATGAATATGGTTAGTTCATAATCTTTCTTTGAAAACTTGAATGTCGGGCTTTACATATTTACAACAACAAGAGCAAACAGAGTTTGTAAAAGTTTTTCTTTATCACTTTCAGTTTATCAACTGAATTGCTTGAGGACAAGCAAAGGTTTAAGTTTGGGGGAGTTGATACGTCTCCAACGTATCTACTTTTCAAAACACTTTTGCTCTTGTTTTGAACTCTAACTGCATGATTTGAATGGAACTAACCCGGACTGACGTTGTTTTCAGCAGAATTGCCATGGTGTTATTTTTGTGCAGAAATAAAAGTTCAAGTTCTCGGAATGACCTGAAAATCAACAGAGAATTATTTTGGAATATATAAAAATCTTGGCGAAGAGTCAAGGCCGAGGGCCCACACCGTCCATGAGGGTGGGGGCGCGCTACCCCTCGAGCACGCCCGCCTCAGGGCCCTCGAGCTCCACCGACCTCAACTCCAACTCTATATATTCATGTTCGGGAGAACAAAATCAGAGAGAAGGATTCATCGCGTTTTACGATATGGAGCCGCCGCCAAGCCCTAATCTCTCTCGGGAGGGCTGATCTGGAGTTCGTTCGGGGCTCCGGAGAGGGGAATCCGTCGCCATCATTATCATCAACCATCCTACATCACCAATTTCATGATCCTCACCGCCATGCGTGAGTAATTCCACCGTAGGCTTGCTGGACGGTGATGGGTTGGATGAGATTTATCATGTAATCGAGTTAGTTTTGTTAGGGTTTGATCCCTAGTATCCACTATGTTACGAGATTGATGTTGCTATGACTTTGCTATGCTTAATGCTTGTCACTAGGGCCCGAGTGCCATGATTTCAGATCTGAACCTATTATGTTTTCATGAATATATGTGAGTTCTTGATCCTATCTTGCAAGTCTATAGTCACCTACTATGTGTTATGATCCGGCAACCCCGAAGTGACAATAATCGGGACCACTCCCGGTGATGACCATGGTTTGAGGAGTTCATGTATTCACTAAGTGTTAATGCTTTGGTCCGGTACTCTATTAAAAGGAGTCCTTAATATCCCTTAGTTTCCAATAGGACCCCGCTGCCACGGGAGGGTATGACAAAAGATGTCATGCAAGTTCTTTTCCATAAGCACGCATGACTATATTCGGAATATATGCCTATATTACATTGATGAATTAGAGCTAGTTTTGTGTCACCCTATGTTATAATTGTTGCATGAATAATCGCATCCGGCATAATTCTCCATCACCGATCCAATGCCTACGAGCTTTTCACATACTGTTCTTCGCTTATTTACTTTTCCGTTACTCTTGTTACAATCACTACAAAACTATCATCATTACTTTTGCCACCGTTACCGTTACTTCCATACTACTTTGCTACTAAATACTTTGCTGCAGATATTAAGTTATCCAGGAGTGGTTGAATTGACAACTCAACTGCTAATACTTGAGAATATTCTTTGGCTCCCCTTGTGTCGAATCAATAGATTTGGGTTGAATACTTTACCCTCGAAAACTGTTGCGATCCCCTATACTTGTGGGTTATCATGGCTCTTTCAACTTGATCTCCAAGTCTCTGGGGTGTGTTCTGGTCCAGGAATAATCATCGTGAAGGTTTTATTCTATTTAGACTTCGTTTGGTATTCCTTTTCTGCGAAACTCAAAAACAAGGAAAAAAAAACAGAAACTGGCACTGGGCTCTAGGTTAATAGGTTAGTCCCAAAAATAATATAAAATTCATATTAATGCATATAAAACATCCAAAACATATAATATATAGCATGGAAAAAAAGTTATAGATACGTTGGAGACGTATCAACGTGGCACCATCAACATGGGATTACTGTAGCTTGATTATGAGGGTGTTACACCTAGGTAGCTAGTTTTCATTCCAGATGTGAGATTTCCTACCATTCCCAATCCTTACGATGAGGCCTTGTGCAAGTATCTCCCCCTCGCCAAGGATGGAGCACCAAATATGTGAGTTTTTTTTAGCTCAACTGTGTTGTTAGGAAATCGCCATCCGGGAAATATTTCGCCTTCAAAATTTGTGCACTCAATGAATTTGGTTGCTGGATTATTCTCCATCACTGTTTTGCCAGCAAGGCTAAGTTGAAAAGCTCCATGTTTCTAAAACCCATACCCCCTCTTATGTTTCGGTTTGGTCATGCTACTCCAGGAAACCCAAGCAGTGCACCTCTTGCCATTTTTCATTCCCCACAAAAACTTTGTCAGGATCCCATCAATATGCTCGCATATTCCTCTTGGGAGCTTGAAGCACCCCATGGCATATGTCGGTAATGCATGTGCAACGAACTTTATTGGTACCTCTTTACCTCCAGCTGAAAGAATCTGCTCAATCCATCCTTGAATTCTCTTTCATATCCTATCTTTTAGATATTTGAAAACAATATTCTTTGATCTCCCAACATTGGTAGTCATTCCTAAGTACTTCTCGTTCAAAGCTTCCTCATGAACATGCAACACTTGCTTGATCTCCGTTCTCAAGTCGTTTGGACATCCCTTGCTGAAAAAACCCGACGACTTTTCCAAATTTATTCTTTGACCTGAAGCTTGACAATAGAGTTGCAACACCCCTGTGACCTCTTGCGCAACCGCCGCCGTTGCTCTCAATACAAGAGACCATCGTCTGCAAATAGTAAATGTCTAACACATGGTGCTGTTGCTGCCACCTTCATACCTATCCGGTCATTCAATCTACTCCTGCTCTGTAATAAGCATGACAAACCTTCAACTCAAGTAAACACAAATAAGGAGATATGTGATCTCCCTGACGGATTTCTCTGATCGGTTTAGATTCCTTTAGTTGGTCTTCATTAAAAAGAACTGAAAAAGAAGTAGTTCTAACACACATCATCACCGATGAAATCCAAGCAAGTTTGAAATCCAACTTCCCCATGATTGCAGAAGCATCTTCCATTTAGTGTGCCGTGACGTCTGTCTTATGGGGCACTAACACTCAACCGAGTGGACTTCGAGGTGCGCCTAGCTGAGTGGGCTTCATGTTGAGGCCAGTCGAGTGGGCCTCCTGAAATGGACGTAGCCCATCCCAGTCCTGCTCGGCCAATTCCTTGCCATGGGGGGCGATAGATCTAGAATAGTCTGAAATCCAACTGCTAACATTTTTCATTGTCAGGGTTTCTCATGCCGCCGCCGCCGTCATCCAAGAAATTTAGGTCCCCTCGCCTCCGGCTTCTATCTTTGCGCTGAAGGGTGGGGATGGGGGACCTTGGATCTTCAAGACCTCTGTGTCCTTCGCCATTGTCTATCATTATAGTTTTATCAGAATAAATTTCCTCTCGTTCTTTCGGCGGTGCAATGACATTAGAGAGTTTTCTGTCCTCGCAGATCCCGATTATTCAGATCTGATGAGTTTATGTTGTTGTGTCAAGCCTTTTTGTTGGTCTAATTTTTTGTGAAGGTGAAATCTTCCATCAACAACATGGTGAAGATATAGTGATTCGACAGCCTACACTTTTAGGGGATCATCCCCGGTCCAAGTACGTTCATCGATCAAGGCTTCCCATCTCTTTGGATGGGCGACTCAAGGCGCTTTCGAAAACCATTATTGGTAATGTTCGTGCGGATGAAAGAGTGACAACATCGTTGCTCTAGTCAAATTGCAGCCTCTTTATTGAAGTCTTTGGAGTATTTCTTCGAGCAGAGATTGACGTCGTGAAGAAGGCGTTTTCAAGAGATTTCATTATAATTCTTAGTCATAAGAGTTACTTTGTATTTTTTTGGATTTTAGGTCCAAATCAGTGTACCTGTAATTATTGTTATGATTATGAATAAAATTAGAGGTGTTTTAATAAAAAAATATCGCTCCCACTGTGCGAGACAAAAATAAAAAAGAATAGTCTTCCCTCTCGCAACCCATTTGGATCGCACCAACAGAAAATTTCTGAGTTTGTCAAAAAAAAAAAAAACAGAAAAGTTTTGCAGTCACACCTCTCATCATCTTCGTTTCGTCCCGGATCACGAGTCTCCAAACCCAAACCCCAGAGTAGGCAGGAGGATCCAGCGCGGCGATGGGGGAGGCGGGCGAGAGCACCGGCGGCGGGGACCCGCAGAAGCTGAAGCGGATCGCGGCGGGAGCGTACGACTACGAGAACGACGCGCGGTGGGCAGGGTACTGGTCCAACGTCCTCGTCCCGCCCCACCTCGCCTCCCGCCCCGACGTCGTCGACCACTTCAAGCGCAGGTTCTACCACAGATACAACGTAAGACCCCCCCCCCCCCAATACGACGGTCTTCCCCGGTTTTTTGGATCGGGCGGATAACTGCTAGTTCGATCTGTTTGACTTAGCTCCGGTGTGTTGGTGTCGGGGAGAATTAATCGTTGCCAAATGGTCGATGGCTTGAATTTGATGCTGTTAGAGACTTAGAGTCCCATGGGATGGGCTGTTAATCAGAATGTAGGTTGCAGCAGCTGCACCGCTAGCGTCGTACTACCAGTTGGGTATTATCGGGTTGCATGATATCGGCATCATTGGGTTCAGGTGTCACACTTTGGCATTGGTTCCATGCAGTTGCCGTGATTTTAAGTTATACTATCCCACATTTATAAATTCGATTGTGCCTATACTTTGATACTGCATTGCAATGTCTTCTTTGATGAACTGTGAGTGCTTCATCTGATTGATACGGCTTAATGTAACTCAAACATCAGGAGACCCATGTTAGTCTTCCCCATGGATTGTTGTTAGGGCAAATTAATGCGTCTCAGTGGCGAAGATTTAATTTAATGAACACATAATTAACACGTTCTTCTGTGCTTTACCATTCATTTGTACACCAAATGTTAGCTGCCTCCAATTTGTATTTTCTTTTGGCGAAATAACTGAGACTCACGTGGTTTTCGCCTCTAGGAGGTACATGCAGTCTTTGCACTTTTTTCTTCAGACAGTGATGTATGCACGACCTCGAACGCGCCACTGATTCGGCCCGATCTTTTACGATGCAACGAACTCCTCCAAGATCCACGGTAAAATCTCCCAATTAAGCGAACAGTACGCGTAACCTGAAGACAGGGTGACGACGACCAACAGACAATTCCTCGACACACAAGGAACCTCCCGCCATGGTAGACGTAACCAGCGCGTAACCCATCGGTGACGACGGACCTCGAGCCAATAGCTAGAAAATTCTCAGTGTACGCACCAGAATCCTCTTGCCAAAGTAAAATCTTCAATTTAGAAAATTTCACAAAGATAAACAAAACGAACGCCCAGAGGGCCACTTCATACTAGATGTATAAACCTCAAAATTCAACCTGCCTCTGGATACAAGACGAGAGCTCCTTTTATATTGGAGACTCCACCGGCCGTAAGCCCTAAAATACTCTAACCAATCTGACCCAAACTAACACGCTAGATCCTCTCCTTTTACATCTTGGAGAAAAAAAACTAAACTACCTAATAACAAACTTGTACGAGGACCTCTGCCTTGGGTAGTACTCTTTTAATTAGAACGCTAATTAATCAATACGGCCACGTTGATCACCGGCCACGCTGATCACATAATTTAAAATAATAAAAGAATAACTTTGCTCGTACGATTGGAACTACTCCACCGGACATGAAAATAGTACCAATATTACTTCAGTTTGGAGGGGTTCTGAAGTTTGGCTTCACTGCATCCTTCTCCGGTTCAGTTGGCGGCACCTCAAAGCTAAAAGAGCCAATTTGTAATATGTTTGGAGGATTATCTCTTGCATTTACGGTCACATCATCCTCTCTCCCTTGAAATGAAGCCGTCCTCGGCTTCGTGGTAACTCTAGAGACCTTCTTTACTGAAAGAATATCATCCTCCTTCACTGGAAGAGAAACCGTCTTTGGTTTCATGTTGTTCTTGGGAGCCATCTTCTTTCGCACTATCAATATCACATCTGAGCGAATTAATTTCTCATTCATCGATTTAAGTGTCCTTTGCTTTCCGTTATGAATAAGAGTGTATGTGTTGGTCCTTCCAGCATGTTGGACACTGCGGTCATACTGCCAAGGTCGGCCTAGTAACAAACCGCAGACTTTCATTGGCAAAACATCACATTCCACCTCATCAACATACTGCCCAACAGAAAATGTTACACGTGCCTTATGTGTAATTTTGAGCTTCCCACAATTGTTCAACCACTCCAAATGATATGGTTCATCATATCGCCATGTCGACAAACCAAGCTTCTCCACCAACATCTTGCTGATGCCATTAGTGCAGCTACCGCCATCAATTATTAACTTGCACGATGTACCCTTAATGTCACACTGAGTCTGAAATAAACTCGTGCGCTGACCTCCGCTCACTGCCATGCTATCTTCATCATGTACTCTCTTAAGTTGCATATTCAGCCCACTCGTTGGTACTGCTGGTTTCTCTTTGTTCTTCTCATGTGAAGAAATATTTTTAGTTCCAACAAGACTATCCTCAGCCTTTTTCTTTTCTAGCAAGATCTGCTCTATTTCTTTCTTTGCATTAATTGCAGCATGTGCTCGGTCTCTTCTCTTACGATCTTCCAAATATTGTTCGGAAGAGTATGCTTCAAAATAAATCCATCGACCATTACGAAAAATCTGAAATTTCCTCCAAGAAAAATAGCCAGATTTATCAATCTGTAGCTCCCTCTTTTTTGTCCAAGATTTACCAAGTATCAAGCTACACATATACATATGATATGGAAGAACATCACAGAAAACTGAATTTGTAAATCCACAAAATCCAAAAGTCACCTCTACTTGATGTTTTATTGTCACAAATTTTCCCTGCCATCTGAGCTTATATGGGTCTGGATGCTCTATTACTACTAGCTTCAATGCATCAACCAAGGTTTGACTCACCAAATTTATTTCTGAAGAACGATCAAACATTGCAGCACAAGTAGTTGGCCCAACCTTCACTCTTGTGTAGATTTGGAACCATGAAAGGGCTCGTGACGGATCCTTCTCACATTGGGACATCTCACCATCAAAATAACACTCCATCCTCATCGCAGTTTTAGAATCTGTATAACAAATTGAAGAGAAAATTTGCACCGTAATAAACCCAGTAATCTGATACCACTTGATGTATGCACGACCTCGAACGCGCCACTGATTCGGCCCGATCTTTTACGATGCAACGAACTCCTCCAAGATCCACGGTAAAATCTCCCAATTAAGCGAACAGTACGCGTAACCTGAAGACAGGGTGACGACGACCAACGGACAATTCCTCGACACACAAGGAACCTCCCGCCGTGGTAGACGTAACCAGCGCGTAACCCGTCGGTGACGACGGACCTCGAGCCAATAGCTAGAAAATTCTCAGTGTACGCACCAGAATCCTCTTGCCAAAGTAAAATCTTCAATTTAGAAAATTTCACAAAGATAAACAAAACGAACGCCTAGAGGGCCACTTCATACTAGATGTATAAACCTCAAAATTCAACCTGCCTCTGGATACAAGACGAGAGCTCCTTTTATATTGGAGACTCCACCGGCCGTAAGCCCTAAAATACTCTAACCAATCTGACCCAAACTAACACGCTAGATCCTCTCCTTTTACATCTTGGAGAAAAAAAACTAAACTACCTAATAACAAACTTGTACGAGGACCTCTGCCTTGGGTAGTACTCTTTTAATTAGAACGCTAATTAATCAATACGGCCATGTTGATCACCGGCCACGCTGATCACATAATTTAAAATAATAAAAGAATAACTTTGCTCAAATGCGACTGGAACTACTCCACCGGACATGAAAATAGTACCAATATTACTTCAGTTTGGAGGGGTTCTGAAGTTTGGCTTCACTGCATCCTTCTCCGGTTCAGTTGGCGGCACCTCAAAGCTAAAAGAGCCAATTTGTAATATGTTTGGAGGATTATCTCTTGCATTTACGGTCACATCAGACAGGGTGGATCTCTCTGTATGGCCAATAGCCCAATGCTAGTCTTGAGCATGTTGCTTACTGTTCCCTTCTGATTGAGTTATGATGCTGTATGGTATCAGTTGAGACAAAAGAATTGGGATTGGTAAATTGTGTGCAAGTACTGGGTGATCTAGCTTCCTTATCCACAGTCCGAACTTCTCACGTTTTCCTCACCGCAACGCCACCATTTCGCAGTTGCGCAGTTAGGCTTTTGAAGAGTTGACAGTTTGTTTTACTTTTATTAACCATTTATTGCCTTTGTATCTTACATGTTCAACTTGCTTTTCTTTCCTGTCCAAAAGCATGACATGTTCAACTGCTGGCTGCTAGATATTAGCATTGTTTTTAAGAGATGCAAACTGTACTCGTTAAAGAGATTCTTAACCATTCACGTTGGTTAGTGAAAAGTGACTCTTCTGTCGCTACCATCCAATTACTTTTGCCTATTATTTGCTGGTTCTCCATTTGGTCTGATAGTATGTTCAGGTACCATCCTTAACGTCTCTGTCCACTTCTCGATAGTGTAACGATAGTTTTACTTGTTCATCTTACAAATTATTTGCTGTTTGGAATTGAACCTTTTCAAACTGAGTCATATCCAAGTAAAATAATCCAGGTATGACAATTGACTGTCAGAATTACTAACTTTCCTTCTTTACATCTCATCTCAGGACCCTGATTTGGTGGTTGAGCCAATGTCTTCCACAAGTTCGACTCAATCCAACAGATCAGCAGCAAGTTCTTCATCTACACCATCCAGTGAGAATTCCCGAGCTCGTGACACAGGTGTGGTGACAATAAAATTTGGCACTTGATGTTTTTTACCTAAAGGAAGTGGCAAGATTCTTGGCACAAGGGAGTCCGGGAATTACTTCCTACCATCTACATTATTATATGTTCTGTGTTCTCAGAACCGTGGTTTTCCTGTTCTGCTTGTCGGCTTTGTAGTGAGCCAGGTTTCAGCAAAGTTGCCCCCTTTTAAAAACACAACTCTAGTGCTGAATAAACTACTTTTGGAATGGCAATTGGAACTAACTGGAAAAGAACTGTCACTATGTTTTCTATCATATCACATGAGTCTGAACTCTACAGATTCATAACTGTTTTTTGCTTCTTTTTTATGTAGGATCTAGTGCGAGATCAACTGGTGCATCTCAACCAGCACCAACAGAAAGGACAGGAAACTCTTTACGGTTCGATGGACGAACCATACATTTCTCTATCAATGCTTGGGTATGGATAGCTACCTTGTGCCCTTCAATGTAGAAAAGCATATTCATAATCTACTTGCTGTGAGCACAAGTTGTGTTATTATCATCTTATGTTCCATTCTCTTTAGACATTTCACTTCTTTCGCCGATTACAAATTTTGTTCTTAGGCCTTGGTCACTCTTTCTCATATGCGTGAGCCACTCAACTACTGATATCGTATACGCCAAGTAGCTTCACAAGCAAAAACAAATGTCATGACCCTATATCATTGTCTCTTAATATATGTTGTTACAGTGTCATAGTGAAATATGGTGTTATGAACTGTGGTTTTGCAGGTATTGATTGTTGCTAGTCTTGGAATCCTTCCAATTGTACCGAAAGATGTCGCAAGCAAAGCATATAGACTTTCGTTGCTAGGAACAATATGCTCGTCAGCATATTCTTTGTACTGCACTTATGGGGTAGGTGTCTGCTTATCTGAATGAATAGATATAGCGCCTTTTTCTATATTTTTGTCAATTTCCCACGATTTCTCAATCCCCCCCCCCCCCTCTCTGCCTGTAGAAACCAAGAGCATGGAACATGCCTGCAATTCAGCCTTGGCTGCAGTCTATAATTGTAGCCAAGGACTTTGTTCATTTGATGTTCTCTCTTATGATGTTCACATCAAATGTACGCTTTAAGAGTAAGCCACACTTCCTTTTCTTGCTTTTTCAATTTTGCGAGTCTAACCTCTGTTCTTGCCTTACCAGTTTCATTTTTCTTTTATTCAGTTGTTCTACTGCCTGTGCTTTGCTGGGCACTTGATCATGTTGCTAGATTCCTGAGGCGTAATTTTGCATGCTCCTCTTTCTACAGGCAAGTCGCTGATTTCTACAATTAAATTGCACCTTTGTATCAACGCTTGCAATTACTGATTTTTTTAATCTCTATCTTTAGGAGGTACATGGAGGAGCCTTGTTTGTGGGTGGAGACAAACAACACTACGATCAGCCTCCTTTGTTCAAATGCTGAAATTACCCTTGGCTTTCTTATGATCGTATCACTTTTCTCGTATGTGCATTCACTTTTGCTGAACTATTTAAAGAGGATTTTGAATCTGAACTCACAGCAACGCCATGCTTGCTTTCTCATGCAGGTGGAAACGCAACATAATTCAGACATTCATGTACTTTCATGTTAGTTTCCCTGCCCTAAACAAGCATTTTTCTTGTTTTTTTACTTTTGTTTCGTTTCTGCTTTCATGAGTTTGAGAACACGAGGACACTATAGGTTGAATATTTGCATTTTGTTGGCTGCACACCATATGCATCTACTGAAACACTAGTTCATGCAGTGCATTCACAACTGTATTGCCTAACTAACTTTTCTGTACACATCTATTTTGTACAGCTGTTGAAGTTGATGTACCATGCTCCTGTAACATCGGGTTATCACCAGAGTGTGTGGGCGAGAATTGGCCGGGCTGTAAACCCTCACATTCTTCGGTACACGCCATTTCTCAACACGCCAATTTCAGCAGTACAAAGATGGTGGCTGAGATAGAAGGCATGGATGGTGCCACGCCTATGTGTCCCTTGATCCCCTCTACATATAGACAGTATCTGCTACAGTGGGCTTCCCTCGTCATCGTTCCGTTAAGAACATACACGTCACTTGCACATCGTTCTATTGTTTTCATACCCTCATTTCACGTCTTACTGAGCTTTTTTTGTTCGGGGATTACTGAGCTACTCAACGGATGGCACAGCATAAAATTTTCTATGCAAGCAGTAGGTTTTGAGCGGTCTGTCCATATCTAACATCTTAACTGATACAGTTGCAGTGATGGCGAAGAATTCTTGAGGATACTTTGTTACTACTCCCTCCGTTCCCAAATATTTGTCTTTCTAGACATTTCAAATGGTTACAACATACGGATGTATGTAGACATATTTTAGAGTATAGGTTCACTCATTTTGCTTCGTATGTAGTCACTTGTTGAAATCTCTAGAAAGACAAATATTTAGGAACGGAGGGAGTAGTATATAAACAATGAACGGTCCCTCGCTACTAGCTGGCATTTGTCAATATAAAATCGTTGAAGACGATTTGTTAGGGTGATGGCTGATCCACACCCTATCGGAGCCCATCACCGAGCCTAGGCATCAGAGCACACGGCCGGACCTTGACTTGAACAAGCCGACTGACGACAATGACGATGGTGGCGGTGTTGGCTACAAATCGTGGATGGGCGATGAACGGCGCTCATGCATGAACACACGCCACCCGGCCACGGGGTGTGCGGTGCGACAAGTTCGGGACAACTTTACGCCTCGCTTGAAGCATCCCGGTTCGAAGATGAGAGGAGGGGTTGCCTCGCCGCCGAGTGCGATGCAACACTACGACATGACTCTCGACAATAAGGGCCTCCTCTGCATTCGCTTCCTATCTTTGACATAAACCGGTGTCATCGTTGGTGATGGTGGGTCTTGAGGAAAAATTTCGGTCAAATTTATTGATTTGACACATAGCCGACAAGCACAACAAATGAGCAACAGCCATCCGAGACCTACAACGTGGGAGGTGTCTCTATTTTTAAGCACAGGACCTCGTTGTTCATGTCAAGCCTCTTTTTCCTGTTGAATGACCCGACACACGCACCAAAGATGGACTTGGTCTCACCTCGACTTATGGATATTCAAAACACGCCCGATCGATGCGCAAATACAAATTTTAGATTTGTGATGTACCCCTCCGTAAAGAAACATAAGGTCCTTTAGTATTTCTTCTGAGTTAGTACTAATTAACAAGACATAGTAGATATATATACGGCAATAAATAATTGACTGCACAATTGTACCCGCCATGCACGCATCTGGACAAGACATATCTATGTACACGGTATCCCACTTCGTTCGTCCGGTGGGTCCACCACATGCTTACTGGTGCCGACAAGCTAGTCCGGCGGTTAAGTTTTTATGACGGCTCTTTTCTCTTGAAAATGACAAAACTGAACCTATTTTGGAAGTTCAACACAAAATGGCCCCATTCTTATAATAATTCATAAAGTGTCCCTATTGCATGACGCCCAGGACTAGGGCGTCGTGCTATTTGGCATGACACCCTAGCCCGGGCGTCATGCTATGAGGCCTTAGTCCCGGGGTCATGCTCTTTAGCATGGCGCCCCAGCCACAGGCGTCATGCAAAAGAGAGCTATTTTGTGAAATATTTTCAGATTGAGGCCATTTTGTCTTGAACTTTCAGAAAAGGGTTAGTTTTGTTTATTTTCACTCTTTTCTCCTTAATGGCATCACATGATTGAAGCCATCAACATCTAATCATCCACTATCGTCTATCAAGCAAGCATAATCAAAATGGGAAAGGTAGTTAAGAAAAGGCCACTGCTGGGCGTCGGCGCGCCGGCTGGATTTTTCGGCCGGTCTGCCCGTAGCCGTTTGATCTGCACTTACAACCGTTAGATTTGTCCCCACGAAAAAAACAAATATCAGATCTGTTCCTGTCCTCATCGTTAACCTCTGCACGGGAAAAACGAGAGGAAAAAAAGTGCCGCCCCTGCACGCGCCGACCGCCTCGCCTCCTTGTCTTCCCTCACGCGGTCGCCGCCCACACTTATCGCGGGCTCCACGCATGTAGCCGCGCCCACCCGCTTGGCAGCTCCGATGGTAGCGATGGCGGCTCGCCCGGCGAGCTCCATGATTGCAGCACCCTGATGCGCCGTCGCCACCCCCTCGCCGTCGAAACTCGCTGCCCGGGGTTGCGTCAACAACGACCAAGATTCAACGCCGTTCATGGATGTAGCAGAAAAATCCGCCAGTCGTAGCAAAAAAGAACGACAGTTGAAGCAAATCCGACGCCGCCGCCGTCGCGGGTCGCGACTTCGCATGATGGATGTAGCAAAATCCCTCACCGATAGTAGCAAAATCATAAGACAGTTGCAGCAAAATAATCTTGCCGCCGTCACCGGTCGTAGCTCCGCCATGATGGATGCAACAAAATCACATGCCGGTTCTAGCTCTTGATTTTGCCGGTTGCAGCAAAACCAGAAGCTAGTTCCAGCTTAGTGCTTCCTACCGAAACAACTCGCTTGTTTGCAAACCACCTCATGGTCGCTGCTTTCGCTAGTCGTCGTGGTAGCAAAAAAGCTCAGCGGTAGAAACTTTTTCCTTGTTCGTTGCAACAAATGAGGATGGCCGCCGTTGCCGTCACAGAAAACAAACCAAATGATGTAGCAAAACCAATTGCTAGTTCCAGCTATGGATTTGTTGGGGAACGTAGCAGAAATTCAAAATTTTCTACGCATCACCAAGATCAATCTATGGAGTAGTCTAGCAACGAGGGGAAGGGGAGTGCATCTACATACCCTTGTAGATCGCTAAGCGGAAGCGTTCAAGTGAACGGGGTTGATGGAGTCATACTCGTCGTGATCCAAATCAACGATGATCCTAGCGCCGAACAGACGGCACCTCCGCGTTCAACACACATACGGTTGGGAGAGACATCTCCTCCTTCTTGATCCAGCAAGGGAAGGAGAGGTTGATGGAGATCCAGCAACCTGACGGCGTGGTGGTGGAAGTAGCGGGATCGGCGGGGCTTCGCCAAGCGCAAGCGGAGGAAGAGGTGTCACGGGAGGGAGGGAGGCGCCCGAGGACTCAGTGCGGCTGCCCTCCCTCCCTCCACTATATATAGGGGCCTAAGGGGAGACGGCCCTTGTAGATCCCATCTAGGGAGGCGGCTGCCCTAGGGGTGGCTTGGCCTCCAAGCCAAGTGGAGGCGCCCCCACCCCTTAGGGTTTCCAACCCTAGGCGCATGGGAGGCCCAAGGGGGGGCGCACCAGCCCACCAGGAGCTGGTTCCCACGCCCCTTCAGCCCATGGGGCCCTCCGGGATAGGTGGCCCCACCCGGTGGACCCCCGGGACTCTTCCGGTGGTCCCGGTACAATACCGATGACCCCGGAAACTTTCCTGGTGGCCGAAACTGGACTTCCTATATATAAATCTTTACCTCCGGACCATTCCGGAACTCCTCGTGACATCCGGGATCTCATCCGGGACTCCGAAAAATTTTATGGTTACCGCATACTAATATCTCTACAACCCTAGCGTCACCGAACCTTAAGTGTGTAGACCCTACGGGTTCGGGAACCATGCAGACATGACCGAGACAACTCTCCGGCCAATAACCAACAGCGGGATCTGAATACCCATGTTGGCTCCCACATGTTCCACGATGACCTCATCGGATGAACCACGATGTCGAGGATTCAATCAATCCCGTATTCAATTCCCTTTGTCTACCGGTATAGTACTTGCCCGAGAGTCGATCGTCGGTATCCCGATACCTTGTTCAATCTCGTTACCGCAAGTCTCTTTACTCGTTCCGTAACACATCCTCCCGTGATCAACTCCTTGGTCACATTGTGCACATTATGATGATGTCCTACCGAGTGGGCCCCGAGATACCTCTCCGTCGCACGGAGTGACAAATCCCAGTCTTGATTCGTGCCAACCCAACAGACACTTTTAGAGATACCCGTAGTGCACCTTTATAGCCACCCAGTTACGTTGTGACGTTTAGTACACCCAAAGCATTCCTACGGTATCCGGGAGTTGCACAATCTCATGGTCTAAGGAAATGATACTTGACATTAGAAAATCTTTAGCATACGAACTACACGATCTTTGTGCTAGGCTTAGGATTGGGTCATGTCCATCACATCATTCTCCTAATGATGTGACCCCGTTATCAACGACATCCAATGTCCATGGTCAGGAAACCGTAACCATCTATTGATCAACGAGCTAGTCAACTAGAGGCTTACTAGGGACAAGGTGTTGTCTATGTACCCACACATGTATCTGAGTTTCCTATCAATACAATTATAGCATGGATAATAAACGATTATCATGAACAAGGAAATATAATAATAATAACTAATTTATTATTGCCTCTAGAGCATATTTCCAACAGTCTCCCACTTGCACTAGAGTCAATAATCTAGTTCACATCGCCATGTGATTAACACTCACAGTGTCACATCGCCATGTGACCAACATCCAAATAGTTTACTAGTGTCAATAAACTAGTTCACATCATCATGTGATTAAGACTCAATGAGTTACGGGGTTTGATCATGTTTTGCTTGTGAGATAGGTTTTAGTCAACGGGTGCGCAACATTCAGATCCGTATGTACTTCGCAAATCTCTAGGTCATATTGTAAATGCTTCTTCCACGCTCCACTTGGAGCTATTCCAAATGGTTGCTCCACTATACGTATCCGGTTTGCTACTCAGAGTCATTCGGATAGGTGTTAAATCTTGCATCGACGTAACCCTTTACGCCGAACTCTTTATCACCTCCATAATCGAGAAACATGTCCTTATTACTCCAAGGACAATTTTGACCTCTGTCCAATGATCCATTCCTGGATCACTCTTGTACCCCCTTGCCAGACACGTGGCAAGGCACATATCAGGTGCGGTACAAAGCATGACATACTGTATAGAGCCTATGGCTAAGGCATAGGGGACGACATTCGTCCTTTCTCTTTCTTCTGCCGTGGTCGAGCTTTAAGTCTTAACTTCATACCTTACAACTCAGGCAAGAACTCCTTCTTTGACTGATCCATCTTGAACACCTTCAAGATCATGTCAAGGTATGTGCTCATTTGGAAGTACCATTAAGCGTTTTTGATCTATCCTTATAGATCTTGATGCTCAATGGTCAAGCAGCTTAATCCAGGTTTTCTATTGAAAAACACTTTTCAAATAACCCAATATGCTTTCCAGAACTCTACATCATTTACGATCAACAATAGTCAACAACATATACTCATCGGAAATTCTATAGTGCTCCCACTCACTTCTTTGGAAATACAAGTTTCTCATAAACTTTGTACAAACCCAAAATCTTTGATCATCTCATCCAAGCGTACATTCCAACTCCGAGATGCTTACTCCGGTCCTTAGAAGGGTTGTCGGAGCTTTGCATACTTGTTAGCATCTTCAGGATTGACAAAACCTTACGGTTGTATCACATACAACCTTTCCTCAAGAAAATTGTCGAGGAAACAATGTTTTGACATCCTATCTCGCAAGATTTCATAAATAATGCAAGAATCGCTAATCCAATTCCAACAGACTCTTAGCATCGCTACGAGTGAGAAAGCCTCACCGTAGTCAACTCCTTGAACTTGTCGGAAAACATCTTAACGACAAGTCGAGCTTTCTTAATTGTGATACCTACCATCATTGTCCGTCTTCCTTTTAAAATCCATACATGCCCAATAGCCTTACGACCATCAAGTAGTTCTTCCAAAGTCTACACTTTGTTTTCATACATGGATCCTCTCTCGGATTTTATGGCCTCGAGCCATTTTTGGAATCCGGGCCCACCATCGCTTCTCCATAGCTCGTAGGTTCATTGTTGTCTAGCAACATGACTTCCAAGACAGGATTACGTACCACTCTGAAGTAGTACGCAACCTTGTCGATCCCCACGAGGTTTGGTAGTGACTTGATCCAAGTTTCATGATCACTATCACAAGCTTCCACTTCAATTGGTGTAGGTGCCACAGGAACAACTCCCTGTGCCCTGCTACAAACTAGTTGAAGTGACGGTTCAATGACCTCATCAAGTCTCCACCATCCTCCCACTCAATTCTTTCAAGACAAACTTTTCCTCGAGAAAGGACTTGATTCTAGAAACAATCCATTTTGCTTCCGGAACTGAGACTGGAGGTATACCCAACTGTTTTGGGTGTCCTATGAAGATGCTTTTATCCGCTTTGGGTTCGAGCTTATCAGCCTGAAACCTTTTCACATAAGCGTCGTAGCCCCAAACTTTTAAGAAACGACAACTTAGGTTTCTCCAAACCATAGTTCATACGGTGTCGTCTCAACGGAATTACGTGGTGCCCTATTTAAAGTGAGTGCGGTTGTCTCTAATGCCTAACCCGTGAACGATAGTGGTAATTCAATAAGAGACATCACGGTATGCCCCATATCCAATGGGGTGCATCTATGATGTTTGGACACACCATCACACTATGGTGTTCAAGGCGGTGTTAGTTGTGAAACAATTTCCACAATGTCTCAATTGTGTACCAAAATCGCAACTCAGATATTCATTTCTATGATCATATCATAGACATTTTATCCTCTTGTCACGAAGATCTTCAACTTCACTCTAAAATTACTTGAACCATTCAATAATTCAGACTTGTGTTTCATCAAGTAAATATACTCAGTATCTACTCAAAACATCTGTGAAGTAAGAACATAACGATATCCCTTTGCGTGCCTCGACACTCATTGGACCGCACACATCAAAATGTATTACTTCCAACAAGTTGCTTTCTTGTTCCATTTCACTTTGAAAACGAGGCTTTCAGTCATCTTGCCCATATGGTATGATTTGCATGTCTCAAGTGATTCAAAATCAAGTGAGTCCAAACGGTCCATCTGCATGGAGTTTCTTCATGCGTATATACCAATAGACATTGTTCGCATGTCTCAATCTTTTCAAAGACGAGTGAGTCCAAAGACCCATCAACATGGAGCTTGTTCATGCGTTTTATACCAATATGACTCAAATGGCAGTGCCACAAGTAGGTGGCACTATATCATTACTATCTTATATCTTTTGGTATGAACATGTGTATCACTACGATCGAGATTCAATAAACCACTCACTTTAGGTGCAAGACCATTGAAGGTATTATTCAAATAAACAGAGTAACCATTATTCTCCTTAAATGAATAACCGTGTAGCGATAAACATAATCCAATCATGTCTATGCTCAATGCAAACACCAAATAACAATTATTTAGGTTTAACACCAATCTCGATGGTAGAGGGAGCGTGCGATGCTTGATCACATCAACCTTGGAAACACTTCCAACACATATCGTCAGCTCACCTTTAGCTAGTCTCCGTTTATTCCGTAGCTTTTATTTCGAGTTACTAACACTTAGCAACGGAATCGGTATCTAATACCCTGGTGCTACTAGGAGTACTAGTAAAGTACACATTAACATAATGTATATCCAATATACTTCTATCGACCTTGCCAGCCTTCTCATCTACCAAGTATCTAGGGTAATTCTGCTCCAGTGATTGTTCCCCTTATTACAGAAGCCCTTAGTCTCGGGTTTGGGTTCAACCTTGGGTTTCTCCACTAGAGAAGCATCTGATTTGCCGTTTCATGAAGTATCCCTTCTTGCCCTTGCCCTTCTTGAAACTAGTGGTTTCACTAACCATCAACAATTGATGCTCCTTCTTGATTTCTACTTTCGCGGTGTCAAACATCGTGAATATTTCAAGGATCATCATATCTATCACGATATGTTACAGTTCATCACGAAGCTTTAGTAGCTTGGTGGCAATGACTTTGGAGAAACATCACTATCTCATCTGGAAGATTAACTCCCACTCGATTCAAGTGATTGTGGTACTCAGACAATCTGAGCACAAGCTCAACGATTGAGCTTTTCTCCCTTAGTTTGCAGGCTAAGAGACTCGTCGGAGGTTTTATACCTCTTGACGTGGGCATGAGCCTGAAATCCTAATTTCAGCCCTCGAAACATCTCATATGTTTCGCGACGTTTCGAAATCGTCTTCGGTGCCTCAACTCTAAACCGTTTAACATTACTGAACTATCACATAGTTATCAAAACGTGTATGTCAGATGTTCGCAACATCTACAGACGACGTTCGAGGTTCAGCACACCGAGCGGTGCATTAAGGACATAAGCCTTCTATGAAGCAACGAGGACAATCCTCAGTTTACGGACCTAGTCCGCATAATTGCTACTATCAACTTTCAACTAAATTTTCTCTAGGAACATGTCTAAACAGTAGAACTAAAGCGCGAGCTTACGACATAATTTGTAAAGACCTTTTGACTATGTTCCGGATAATTAAGTTCATCTTATGAACTCCCACTCAGATAGACATCCCTCTAGTCATCTAAGTGATTACCTGATCCGAGTCAACTAGGCCGTGTCCGATCATCACGTGAGACGGACTAGTCATTATCGGTGAAGATCTTCATGTTGATAGTATCTACCATACGACTCATGCTCGACCTTTCGGTCTCTTGTGTTCCGAGGCGATGTCTGTACATGCTAGGCTCGTCAAGTCAACCTAAGTGTTACGCGTGTGTAAATCTGGCTTACACCCGTTGTATGTGAACGTTAGAATCTATCACACCCGATCATCACGTGGTGCTTGAAACAACGAACTTTACGCAATGGTGCACGATTAGGGGAACACTTTCTTGAAATTTTAATGAGGGATCATCTTATTTACTACCGTCGTTCTAAGCAAATAAGATGCATAAACATGATAAACATCACATGCAATCAAAAAGTGACATGATATGGCCAATATCATTTTGCTCCTTTTGATCTCCATCTTCGGGGCTCCATGATCATCATCATCACCGGCATGACACCATGATCTCCATCATCGTGTCTCCATGAAGTTGTCTCGCCAACTATTACTTCTACTACTATGGCTAACGGTTTAGCAATAAAGTAAAGTAATTACATGGCGTTGTTCATTGACACGCAGGTCATACATTAAATTAAGACAACTCCTATGGCTCATGCCGGTTGTCATACTCATCTACATGCAAGTCGTGATTCCTATTACAATAACATGATCAATCTCATACATCACATATCATTTATCACATTCTTTTGGCCATATCACATCACATAGCGTACCCTGCAAAAACAAGTTAGACGTCCTCTAATTGTTGTTTGCATGTTTTACGTGGCTGCTATGGGTTTCTAGCAAGAACGTTTCTTACCTCATAAAAACCACAACGTGATATGTCAATTGCTATTTACCCTTCATAAGGACCCTTTTCATCGAATCCGATCCGACTAAAGTGGGAGAGGCGGCACCCGCTAGCCACCTTATGCAACAAGTGCATGTCGGTCGATGGAACCTGTCTCACGTAAGTGTCTTTGTAAGGTCGGTCCGGCCGCTTCATCCCACAATACCGTCGAAACAAGATTGGACTAGTAACGGTAAGCATATTGAACAAAATCAACGCCCACAACAACTTGTGTTCTACTCGTGCATAGAAACTACACATAGACCTAGCTCATGATGCCACTGTTGGGGAACGTAGCAGAAATTCAAAATTTTCTACACATCACCAAGATCAATCTATGGAGTAATCTAGCAACGAGGGAAGTGGAGTGCATCTACATACCCTTGTAGATCGCTAAGCGGAAGCGTTCAAGTGAACGGGGTTGATGGAGTCATACTCGTCGTGATCCAAATCACCGATGATCCTAGCGCCGAACGGACGACACCTCCGCGTTCAACACACATACGGTTGGGAGAGACATATCCTCCTTCTTGATCCAGCAAGGGAAGGAGAGGTTGATGGAGATCCAGCAGCACGACGGCGTGGTGGTGGAAGTAGCGGGATCCCCAAGGCTTCTCGCCAAGCGCAAGCGGGGAGGAAGAGGTGTCACGGGAGGGAGGGAGGCGCCAGGGACTCAGGTGCGGCTGCCCTCCCTCCCCTCCACTATATATAGGGGGCCTAGGGGGGCGCCGGCCCCTTGTAGATCCCATCTAGGGAGGGGGCGGCTGCCCTAGGGGTGGCTTGGCCTCCAAGCCAAGTGGAGGCGCCCCCACCCCTTAGGGTTTCCAACCCTAGGCGCATGGGAGGCCCAAGGGGGCGCACCAGCCCACCAGGCTGGTTCCCACGCCTTTAGCCCATGGGGCCCCTCTGGGATAGGTGGCCCCACCGGTGGACCAGGGACCCTTCAGGTGGTCCCGGTACAATACCGATGACCCCGAAACTTTCCCAAAGGGTCGAAACTAGACTTCCTATATATAAATCTTTACCTCCGGACCATTCAAACTCCTCGTGACATCCGGATCTCATCCGGGACTCGAACAACTTTCGGGTTACCGCATACTAATATCTCTACAACCCTAGCGTCACCGAACCTTAAGTGTAGACCCTACGGGTTCGGGAACCATGCAGACATGACCGAGACAACTCTCCGGCAAATAACCAACAGCGGGATCTGGATACCCATGTTGGCTCCCACATGTTCCACGATGACCTCATCGGATGAACCACGATGTCAAGGATTCAATCAATCCCGTATTCAATTCCCTTTGTCTACCGGTATAGTACTTGCCCGAGATTCGATCGTCGGTATCCCGATACCTTGTTCAATCTCGTTACCGGCAAGTCTCTTTACTCGTTCCGTAACACATCATCCTGTGATCAACTCCTTGTTCACATTGTGCACATTATTATGATGTCCTACCGAGTGGGCCCAGAGATACCTCTCCATCACACGGAGTGACCAATCCCAGTCTTGATTCATGCTAACCCAACAGACACTTTCGGAGATACCCGTAGTGCACCTTGATAGCCACCCAGTTACGTTGTGACATTTGGTACACCCAAAGCATTCCTACTTTATCCGGGAGTTGCACAATCTCATGGTCTAAGGAAATGATACTTGACATTAGAAAAGCTTTAGCATACGAACTACACGATCTTTGTGCTAGGCTTAGGATTGGGTCTTGTCCATCACATCATTCTCCTAATGATGTGATCCCATTATCAACGACATCCAATGTCCATGGTCAGGAAATCGTAACCATCTATTGATCAACGAGCTAGTCAACTAGAGGCTTACTAGGGACATGATGTTGTCTATGTACCCACACATGTATCTGAGTTTCCTATCAATACAATAGCATGGATAATAAACGATTATCATGAACAAGGAAATATAATAATAATAACTAATTTATTATTGCCTCTAGAGCATATTTCCAACAGGATTTGCTGGTTGTAGCAAAACACGACAAATGTTGCAACTTTGCTCTATGGGGCTGTAAGAAAAGAGTGCTGGCATGGTCTTCTTTTCCAAAGACCGGTGACCACGATTAGTAGCAAAATGCGCCACGTCAGTAGCTCCGGCACTCTCCGAGCCCTGCACGGAGAGGTGGAGAAGCTCGCCGCAACATGTTTGCTGGAGTCCCAGCACCTCGTCGCTCACCGTAGTATGGGCAGTAGGATGGTCCTACCACGGGGAAGGAGGTGGAGGAAGAAAGGCAGAAGACGATGTGTGATAGGCTGTGCTAGAAAAGAATCCTTAGGGAGCAAGACGCGTGAAGAGATAAGGTCAGAAAAAGTGGATCGCGGGTGGGCCAGCTGCCCACGTGGTTGCCTAAGGGTGAGTGCGCATGCGAACGGATCGGTGCGACCGGCCAAAGCTTCGGCCGGCGCACCTTACACAAACGTTTCCCTTAAGAAAATGACTGGGCGAGTCAGTCTATACAAAACCTAGAAGTCATTTTCCCCATGATCTATTTTCTTTGAATTCGTGGCGAACGCCCTCTTTCACCCTCTCGCATGACTATGGACCATCCAACCTTTCGGAATCGATAGAGGCCTAACCACCCTTGCTAGCTGGACGCGTCTTGGTCGGCTGTGCCGAGTTCCACATACCCGCATGACAGTGTCCCAGCTATGGGTTACCAGCCAAAAGACATGTAAAGGAATCATCGCTGTCCGGGGTTGGTGAAGATACCGGGCAGATACAAACGCGTTCCCAAGAAGTCGGTGAGGGAGTTCCGGACTAGGGGGTGTCAGGATAGCCGAACTATCATCATCGGCCGGACTCCAAAACTGTGAAGATACAAGATTGAAGACTTCGTCCCGTGTCCGGATGGGACTTTCCTTGGCGTGGAAGGCAAGCTTGGCGATACGGATATGTAGATCTCCTACCTTTGTAACCGACTCTGGGTAACCCTAACCCTATCCGGTGTCTATATAAACCAGAGGGTTTTAGTCCGTAGGACGAACAACAATCATACCATAGGCTAGCTTCTAGGGTTTAGCCTCTTTGATCTCGTGGTAGATCCACTCTTGTAACATACATAATCAATATTAATCTAGCAGGACGTAGGGTTTTACCTCCATTAAGAGGGCCGAACTCGGGTAAAACATCGTGTCCCTTGTCTCCTGTTACCATCCGCCTAGATGCACAGTTCGGGACCCCCTACCGAGATCCGCGGTTTTGACACCGACATTGGTGCTTTCATTGAGAGTTCCTCCGTGTCGCCACCGATAGGCTCGATGGCTTCTTCAATCATCAACAACGACGCGGTCCAGGTGAGACTTTTCTCCCGGACAGATCTTCGTGTTCGGCGGCTTTACTTTGCGGGCAATTCGCAGCCATCTAGAGCAGATCGAAGCTATGCCCCTGGCCGTCGGTCAGATTTGGAAGTCTAAACTATACGGCCCGATATCCGCGGAGACTTGATCTTCGGATTCGAGCCGCAATAGCGTCGCCTTGTCTCGATGGGCATGATTTAGCTCTGCTGACGAGCGGTGCCACGGAGGCCGCACGAATCCGCTCGACCCTTAATCCGAGCCGGATTCCCGATCGAGGGCGAGTGGTTGGACACCGCCTCGGGGCTTTGATCTCTACGGCGATCGAGCGAACCCTATCCATGTCGCTGCGAAGACCTCGACTGTGGTGCGGACTCCTCTCCGGACTCCGAACCCCAGCGCCCCGCCAATCGAATCCGATTGGGCGCCCGTCATGGAGTTCACTGCGCGGACATCTTCAAAGCACTCGCCCTTTGGCGACATCACGAATTCACTAAAGTCTCTCTCTTTATCCGGAGAGCCTGGCCGGATTACGGTCGAGAAGGTTGGGATGCGACGATGAAGAAATTCAAAGCCCACCCACCACCCACTTGGTAGCGGCTGTCGACGATCTAACGGCATGCTAGACTACGACTCGAAGACATCGATGGTATAGACGGCGATGCCGGAGACGATCAAGACCCGGTGCCTACAGGACCGGAAGGCCACCTCGTCATACGACATATACATGGTGGACATCCCAAAAGATGGAACGGCGATGGAACAACGGAGGATGACCCTCCAAGAAGCAAATCGAAGCGCCGACGTCAGCGGCGCCGCTCTAAATCCCGCCACAGCAAAAACGGTGATTCCGGCACGGGAGATAATAACACACCGGACAGTGCCGAAGACAATCCACTCCAGCAAGATCCAGCGCATGAGGATGGAGACGCCAGCCCTCATGAGAGAGCGGCAGAAGAAGAGGTAGAGGACTATATGCCTCCCTCTGGAGACGAAGCAAGCCTTGACGACGATGAATTCGTCGTACCTGAGGATCCCGTCGAACAAGAGCGTTTTAGACGCAGGCTTATGGCCACGGCGAACAGCCTCAAGAAAAAGCAGCAACAGCTTAGAGCTGATCAGGATCTGCTAGCCGACAGATGGATTTGAAGTCCTCGCGGCGAAGAGCATGAGCTCGAACGCCCCTCAAAAGCTACCCTAAATGCAAGCTGCTCCCCGATTAGAGGAGGAGGCTTATGAACCCGCATCACCGGGGAGACAATACGGTGACCAACCACCACAGTGGTCGCGACGGAGAGGCCTCTAGGCCCTTCACTAGAACCGTACCCGGCATCGCTCAAAAGCACACGGCCACGTGGGAATGCTCCGGACCTGCGAGATATATTGGAGGACAAGGCAAGACAATCAAGATCGATCTATGGATCGCGTGGGCGCCGCAGTGCGTGGCGACAACCGTCGCGCCGGACCTGATAAGTCCGATCGGGCGAACAAAACAGACAAAACTCTTTTGAGCTCCGTCATGATATCGCCCAGTACAGAGGCGCTGCGCACCCACTATGCTTCACAGACGAAGTAATGGATCATCAAATCCCCGAAGGGTTTAAACCCGTCAATATTGAATCCTATGATGACACAACAGACCCCGCGGTTTGGATCGAAGACTATCTCCTTCACATCCACATGGCCCGCGGTGACGATCTTCACGCCATCAAATACCTCTCCCTCAAGCTTAAAGGACCAGCCCGACATTAGCTCAACAGCTTGCCGGTGAGTCAATTGGGAGCTGGGAGGACACAAAGCCGCATTCCTCGATAACTTCCGGGGCACTTATGTGCGACCACCAGACGCCGATGACCTAAGCCACATAATTCAGCAGCAGACGAATCGGCGGACAATTACGGACACGGTTCTTAACCAAGAAAAACCAAATCGTCGGTATCCGGATCTGGAGGCCCTCGCGGCCTTCAAGCATAACATCCATGACGAGTGGCTTGCGGCACCTAGGACAGAAAAGCGAAATCCATGGCAGCCCTCACATCACTCATGACCCGCTTCTGGCGGGTGAGGACAGCCAGCTAGCACGCAGCAACAACCTCGGCAAAAATTCTGGCAGTCCGGACTTCAAGGACCGAAATGGCAGGCTGCGTCGTAACAAAAACAAACACCGCATTATCGGCGACAATATTGAGGATACGGCAGTCAATGCCGAATTCAGAGGCTCTAAACCCGGCCAGTGGAAAAAGCCATTCAAAAGAACTACTCCGGGTCCGTCCAATTTGGACCGAATACTCGACCGCTTGTGCGGATACGGCACCCGAAAAGCCGCTAACCACACCAACAGGGACTGTTGGGTATTCAACGGCGAGCAAGTTAATTGCGAAAACAATGACAAGGGGCTGCATAGCGATGACGAGGACGAGACCCAACCACGAACAATAGAGGATAGAAGGGTTTCCCCACGGTGTGGACGGTGAACATGATATCATAACGCACATACCCAAAAGGGAGCGGAAGCGTGCACTCGAGGATGTCTACGTGATGGAGCCAGTTGCCCGAAGTTTAATCCATGGTCCTCTGCCCGATCACTTTTGACCGAAGGACCACCCACCAAAGATCCGCCACGGCGGATTCGCCAGACCGGTCTTAGACCCAATCGTCGATGGATTTCACCTAACCAGAGTCCCGATGGACGGCGGCAGCAATGAACCTCGCTTTACTGTGATACAAAGGCGCAAAATGGGCATAGACCCTCAAGGATTAAACCTACCAAAACGACCTTTAAAGGCGTCATACCGGTGTAGAAGCCAATTGTACAGGCTCAATTACACCGGAAGTGGTCTTCCGATCCCGGATAACTTCCGGCGAGGAGTTAATCTTCGACATAGTCTCGTTCATGGCGGCTATCATGCCTTGCTCGGACGCAGCGTTCGCAAAGTTCAACGCGGTGCCGCACTACGCATACCTCAAGCTCAAGATGCCAGGCCCTCGAGGAGTCATCACGGTCAACGGAAACACCGAACGCGTTCTCTCCGCGCGGAGGAACATACAATGACTCGCGCGAAGTGCAATACAGCCTCTTAAGGCAATTCTCGAGTCCGGCCTTTAAGCGGCCGGACACAGCTAAGTGCGCCCAGAGTAACTTACAACAAGACCACCTGGCACGTTCCCAGCACGCGTAGCAGTGCGGCCCCAACCCCAGCTCCAGCGAAACGTCAAAGCAGGTCCTTCGCGTCTGAGAGGGCACGACCACGACAAACCCAGGCTGCGGCTCAACCACACGGGGGCTCTCAAGTGTGTCATTCCTTTTCTTTTCTTTTTACCTTTTACTTTTTATCCACAGGACTCCGTTTGTCGAGGCCTTGTCCGTGACAAACCTGCCGAACTCACGATGCAACAACCCGGGGAAGGATAAAGGCTACAACGAATATATAGGTGGTCTCCATTACGAGCATTTTTTTACACCAATCTGCAGCCTACCCCCGGAGGGGGACCTGTTTAACAGTCCCATACCTTGCTTATCGCACTATTTGTATCATTCCGCATTCGTAGCAGCACTTATTAAATAAAACAATGTAGCACCTTTTTGCTTATAATTGCATTTCTTTTTCATACATATGTTCATTTACGGCATGTTGCATCCGTACACTCTGGTACGGCTAATATACACCAGGGGCTTATGTTTCCCGCATTATGGTGTGATGAGTCCGAACACTTTCACAAGTGCGGCACCCCGAACTTATAGCACTATATGCATCAGCTCGAATCATGTCTTGGGTCAATAGTTGGGTTTGCCCGGCTCCGTGTTTTGGTACCTTACGTTCCGTTATATCGGCTAAGGTAGCACCGGGAGAACCACTGCGATTCCGCCCAGTTGAGCTGAGTTAACGCCTCGATGGAGAAAGCTAAAACTGACCGTCATGATGAGGCGAGAGCCGTCATTGTTCGTGAGGTTTTTGCGAGTCCTTAAAGACTTATGCCGCTTAGAGCGAGGAGCCGGATCTTGTCCGCCAAGGCATGGATAGCGCCCCAAATTCAGCCTTCCGAAGACTAGGGGCTTCGCGAAATTTAAAATTATAGAATTCTATGGCTAAGTGAGAGTTTTCAAGCATTATAAGTCCGGTTGCCTTGTTACATTTGTGTTGAGCGCCTCCCTAGATGGACCAAAAATGGGAACAAGAGCGCTCAAGTTTATCCCGAACACCCCAAAGACTCGTGGCATGAAATTTGAAGCCGACGACTTGCCATCTCTCGATTTGATAAACAGCCGCACAGAAGGTAATATTTTAAATTAACAAGCGTTGCTTAGCGCATATGAACTAAGTTTTCAGCGCACGGGATAACAAAATGCGAGTCTACTCAAATATTACATCTTTGGAGCACTCACCCGCAATAGTGCGGGCGCCCTTGACACACTCTTATAATACATCTCGGGCGTGCGATGCTCCTTGCCCTCACGGTGGCGGGTTCGCCACGAGCTTCGGGCATCCATCTTGCCCCAGTGCACCTTTGGCGGGCAAGGGCCCGACGGGCACCCTCAATACAAGCGGAATGCTTGATGACTTCTACCCACGGCACGCATCCATCGGCCGCCGCAGACCAGAAGTAGCTCCTAGGCATGGCCTCCTTAGGCCACGGCCGAACTATGAGGCCCTTCATGGCCTGTTCGGCCGCCTTGTGGAGCTCGACCAGCTTCACTGGTCGCTATAAGCACCGGATGTCCGGCCTCAAAGCATCTTGAGACGAAGACCTTCTCCGTCGAGCTCCCCTCCTCGGCCCGGTAGAATGCGACGACATCGGACACGCTGCGAGGAAGATCTGCGGCGCCCACAGAGCTCGGTCGGGTAAGCAACAGGTAATTAACACTCACATGCTTACTTTGCATGAAAAATGCCTTACCGCTGCTATTTTCTTCACCGCCTCAATCTCTGGAGGGCCTTGCAGGCTTCGGCCTTAGCGGCCTTGGCACTCTCAAGAGCCGTTGCAAGCTCAGACTCTCGAGTCTTGAGTCACGCTCAAGCTCTCATGTTTTTCACGAGATCCTGGAGCTCTTGCTGTACCTCCGCCACAGCGCCTCCTGCTTCTCTCGCTCGGTGCGCTCCGCGGCCGCATTACGTTCGGCCGTGACCACCATCTCCTTCAGGGTCGCCACCTCGTTAGTGGCCCCTACAATACCCACGTTATCCTTGTCATTTTTCTTGCAACCAAATCCTATTACATGGTACAATTTTCCTAAGGTATTACTCACCTTATTTTTCCTCGAGCTGCTTCTTGGCATGGCCGAGCTCGTTCTCGGACCGCTCGAGGTTTTCCTTCAAAATATTGACCTCCGCAGTCAGTGCGGCGGAGGTCGGCAGCACAACCTGCAATCCCATATTGACATATTTTTTAGGACTGCTGCGTTTATCTTTCTAAAGATCGTCAGTCCGGCTTTTCTTTCCGAACACCGAACCGAGCATCAGGGGCTACTGTCTATGCGGTACCATTTTACATATATTGAAATTCTTACCTCAAAGCCCGTTAGAAGGCTATCAGAAGTTTCGGTCAGCCCGCTTTTGGCGGTGAACCTTACGAATCACCGCACTCATAACGATGCGGTGTTCCTCTTTCGATGGAGGCGCTGTTGAGCGCCTCCAGAATTATCCGGCACCTCCGGTTGGGCGGAGGCAGCCGGGCGTCATGATCTTGCCCTTCTTCTGAAGGGTCGCCCGCCGGACTCTGGAGCCACCGTGGCCTCCGGGCTGAGTCCGTGCAGTCCGGGAGGGTGTCCTGTGACACCTCGGGGCCTCCTCCTCTGGTGGGTCCTTTTAGGATCCCACCTCGGCATCGTCCGCGGCATGGGGGTGGAGGCGGTCGGAAGGAATCCATATCCGGCGCACCCAAGGACCCGCTTCGGCAAACGGGAAGATCATCCTTGGGCGGACTGCAGGGTTGTATGCGGCATTAGAAAGACATTATGTGGCGAAAATAAAAACCTTGAAGTTATTCGAGTCCGGATACTTACGATCTCGCCAGGCTTGGCCCTTGGAGGCCGATCCTCGTCGTCGTCACTTGGCGTTGGCGGAGCAGTCCGGGAAGAGTTTTTCCTTCTTGGACCCTTGGCCTCCCTTGTTGGGGAGGCCTTCCTTTCTTCCCTCCCCGCTAGAGAGGCTTTCTTCTTCTCCTCCTCGCCTTGGTAGGAGGAGTCGGCCTGATTCATCATCCAATAGCACCTGAAAGCAGGGAACTCTTCCGAGTCCCGTGGCCGTCTTCTTGGCCTTCTTCTCCGGCACCATGTGGGGTGCCGAGCCAGCAGCCCGTTAGGCGGGCGTCCATTGGGTCCTCGGCAATGGGGCGGACGGGTAATCCATTCGGCCTTCATGACCATTCTGTCAAAGGTAAAGGGAGTTTAGATCCCGTGACAGAACCAAACTATGGAAAACAAGTGGTGAAATCACCTACCTCGTCGGCTAGGCAGCTGCGGCGGAATCCGCGATCTTCGATGGCGGATGCGGGAGCTTCAGCCTTGAACAACACCTTCCGGACATCTTCGTGCGTAGTGTCGAAGAGCCCGCCAGTGCAGTGCTGCGCGGATCAAACTCCCACATGTTGAAGCCCGTCATTGCACGGGAGAATCCGGCGGATGAGCATGACTGGACTACGTTGACAAGCTTGAGCTTCTTGTCCACCGGCTTACGGATACAGGCTTGGAGTCCGGTCAGCTCCTCGAATCCCCAAATCCGCCACTCTCTCTCCGGGAGGTGAGCCGTGTAGGAATGCCAGATCTGAATTGGGGCCGCTGCCCAATCGAGTCCGCAGCGGCTCGGTGATGTAGAACGACCCCGATTGCCAGGCGTTGTTGGTTTCCAGGAAAGTACCCTTCTGCTTCGTAACGTGGGACATGCTGAACACGTTGGCGCCTCCGCACTTCGCTTGGCTGCCCTTCACAACCTTCGTCTTGACATTTGAAGGTCTTGAGCCTGGCAAGTGGGGCTGGATGCAGAGGAAGGCCTCGCACACGATGATAAACGCCGAGATGTTGAGGATGAAATTCGGGGCCAGATCATGGAAACCTAGGCCATAGTAGAACATGAGCCCCCGGACAAAGGGATGAAGCGGGAATCCCAGTCCGTGGAGGAAATGGGGAAGAAATACTACCCTCTCATGGGGCCTGGGGTTGGGGACGAGCTCTCCCTCATCGGGGAGCCGATGCGCGATGTTGCTGGACAAATATCCGGCGTCGCGCAGCTTCGGATCTGCCCCTCCGTGGCGGAGGAGGCCATCCACTTGCCTCCCGCTCGGACATAGTTGGAGAAGGTTGAGGTGAGAAGCTGCGGACTTGGGCGCTGGAGCTCGAGTTCAGCGGAGATAGATAAGCCAAGGAGGAAGAAGGCGCAGTAAAAGGGTTGGATCTTTATCCCTTATATGGGCGGACAGAAACATGTGTCCCCACCGGCCTGGTAAAACTCGCTTATCTCCCAGCGTCACAATCAATGGCGCGGTTGGGTTACCCACGTCCGTATTGATGGGAATCACGGAATAAGGGGAACACGATCTACGCCCGACAAGGCGTGCCAAGGAAACCGCCGCTAAACGCTACCGAGGTGGAACAATAAAAACAATTTGATTAAAGGCTTGGTAGTGGTGCGACGTCACGCCCACGAATACGTCGTGATTGATCTTGTGTAATGTTATTCTCTCCACGGTGGTATGTGGAATTTATTTTTGCAGAGCCGGACACTATCCTGGTGTTCACAATCTTCTATAAACTATTCGGAGGAAGAACCCGCCTCGCAATGCCGAAGACAATCAACGCGCCAGACTCATCGTCATTGAAGCCTGGTTCGAGGGCTACCGAGGAGTTCCGGACTAGGGGGTGTCCGGATAGCCGAACTATCATCATCGTCCGGACTCCAAGACTGTGAAGATACAAGATTGAAGACTTCGTCCCGTGTCCGGATGGGACTTTCCTTGGCGTGGAAGGCAAGCTTGGCGTCTGGATATGTAGATCTCCTACCTTTGTAACCGACTTCTGTGTAACCCTAACCCTATCCGGTGTCTATATAAACCGGAGGGTTTTAGTCCATAGGACGGACAACAATCATACCATAGGCTAGCTTCTAGGGTTTAGCCTCTTTGATCTCGTGGTAGATCCACTCTTGTAACATACATCATCAATATTAATCAGGCAGGACGTAGGGTTTTACCTCCATTAAGAGGGCCCGAACCTGGGTAAAACATCGTGTCCCTTGTCTCCTGATACCATCCGCCTAGACGCACAGTTCGGGACCCCCTACCCGAGATCCGCCGGTTTTGACACCGACAGTCGGCATCGGATGTGTCTGGTTGTTCTCGTTTGGATGTCGGGGGCGGTGCATTGTTGGTACAATCATGTGCAATCGATTTTTACCATCCAGTTGTGCTTGTTTGTAGTGCCTGTTGTCGGGGTTACATCCGGTAGATCTCGGGTAGGGGGTCCCGAGCCGATGATCTTGGCTTGATGGTAATAGGACAAACAAGAGACACGGTGTTATCCAGGTTCGGACCCTCTCGAAGAGGTAAAACCCTATGTCCTACTTTTGTTGTATTGATTGTGATGGAATAAAAAGTACAGGACAACCTACCTCGAGATCGTATGAATGTATCTAACTTAACCCTACAAGCTAAACCCACAGGCTTGTGTAAGGACCGGGATACCTAGGGTTAGATGAGGTCGGTTACATCTAGGGATAAGTTTGCCAAAGATTTGAGCATGTCTTGAAGTGTGCGCCAAGTCTTCAAAGGATTCCATCTTGAGTACGTCGGGGGTCATGGTCAACATGGCCCATTCTTCGATTGTCTGGGAGTCCTCATCTAGACCCATGACTAGGAGGCCAACGTGGTTAGCACCCCCTAGTCCAGGACATCGTTAGTAGCCTAAACTAGTCTTCAAGATGAGTACATTGGTCGACTCCTCAGAGTGGCTTCATCTTTGGTCTTTGGCTTCATAGGCGAGTTCAATAAATTTGATGCTTCTATGTTGATTTCGTTGTCCGAGGACACCTCGAGATCTTAGGTCCCAACATTCTATTTTTGGCGTCTTCCTCTACTGCAACCGTACCTTAATCCAAGGAATGATATTCTCCAGATATCCAAGGAGTTTTAACAACACCTTCCTCAAAATGTTAGCATCGGATCCGAAGACCCGACTCATACTTCAGTAGCTTAATGGCAATGTTTTGTAGTGGTGGGCCGATAGGCCGCGTTCTGACAATTTTGACTAAAAACTGAAACGCCACCCCACACTGTAGAACTGAAAGGTCTTGTCAGTGGTTATTATGCCAAGCTTATCGTGTTGGGAGACATAATAGAAAACAAAAAATGTCCTATGGTCACGGTCCAAGATCACTATGAAGATGCATATAATGTTAGATCGGATCGTTACCAACTTTGAGTTGCAATGGAAGAAGAGTTGGTGCAGATCGTTTCTGAAGTCCCTCGATCTGTCCACGACGATCCCTCAAACAAAATATCAAAAGCACGACCTCTCTACAGATTGCAAGCGTGCATGCTTCACGATCCGACAGCGCTTCATCGTCCAGAGCTAATAATCACCGTAGAATTAGAGGGGGGGAGAAGAGAACCGCACTGTCCTTCTCTATTCTGAGGAACAAGAGAGCTAGAAATAGATCAAGTTTAGAACAAGATTAGAACTAGTGAGGGAGAGAGGGAGCACCCAAGACAACGGGAGAAGACTTGTGTCTCTAGGGGGCGCCCCTCCTCATGTATATCTAGGTGTAGGGGAGGGGTTAGCCAACTTGGGGAGGTTCCTCCTTGTTGTGCCCCAAGGGAGAGGAGTCCCTCTCCCAATCCAATTCTGCCCCCAAAGCTTGTCCAATAAGCTAGGTGGGTGACATACTCTTATTGGGCCTATAACTCTCCCCTATTAGGCCTTATTGATACTTTCTTTGGCCCATTGATATTAAATATATTATAAAAGCCTCCTAATCAATATCAAAACCTTTTATCATTTATTTAACATTCATGTAAAAAATTTCCACCTATATATCAATTTCCAGTATTACCCGGTAAACCCTGAAGCTCTTCCGGTAAGTCCGAAACGCTTTCGGTTTCTCTCAAAACTATTTATTGAATATTTTCGCATAACCCTTACCCCAGTAACACTCAATAGATCATGATTCCCTTAAGCTTGTGACCCTATAGGTTCGATAAAACATAGACATGAACGAAACTCCTTTCGTTCAACGACCAATAGCGGAATTGTGAACATCCATATTGTTCCTTATGAATACATGAATGATATTCGAGTGAACCTTTGGTTATCATGTGCTATTCCCTTTGCTTCACAATAATTTAGAAAACCCGAGGTGAGATATATCTGTATCCTCTTGAGTCATACTCATGCTTACTATACCGGTCTCCTCGTTACCGGTTTTGTTCTTTTTTCTCGTTGACATGTTTCGGCATCCCTGTGACCTAGTCACCTGTGTCTAGCCAGATGACGATGGATGCCGTCACACTGAGAGGGCCCTAAGAATATCTCTCGTCGTCAGAGGAGAAAATCCCACTCTTGAGCTATCTAGCCCCTTGTCAAACTTTCCGACGAACCTGTAAGTTGTCGTTATGATCATCGTGTTACAGATGACGTTCGAGCAACCCCAAAGTCCATCGTATGGTAAGAAGTGACTACAATACTCTCATGGTCCAAGGAACTAAGGCATACGCTAATTCTCCATGTTATATCGATTGACTTGTGACGATGTTTCTCAAATTATAGCATACAAGTTGGGTCAATTCAATATGATCATTCTTCTAATGTTATACTCTCAAAGTTGTTTTGGGACTATCGTTACTCTTAGCGATACCCCCAAATCCGGAAAACATGATCACAAACACCACTTGAGTTAGTCCTAAAGGCGAGACTAGGAATCATGTTTCACTGTTTATCATTCCGCACGTGCTTATGAGTGTTCCACTAAATTGCAGATTCCAGTATCATGGCAGTTATAGCATAGAATGTAAACTTTTAATTATAAACATGGAAATAAATAATACAATATTATTGCCTCTAGGGCATATTTACAAAAGACTCCCACTTCAACCAGAGTCAATAATCTAGTTAGCACATTTCCTTTTACACCAATGGCAATCTGGTGTTAGTTCGAGCTTTGGTGGTGGTATAGCCTTCCACTTCTCAAATCTGACAAGTTCAGATCCGAGTGCATCTTTGCATTCCCATGCATCTTTCAAGTTTCCACAAAAAATCATAATTTGCGGGGAACTAGCTTTGTTTGTCATGAATCACTGGTAGGACCTTTGATTCCTTAGACTAATCTATGAATCATACAAAGTTCATAAATGAACTATTTGACCCATGACCCTCCATTGTTGCTTCTAAAGCAAAATACACTTAGCTTTCATCATAGAATTCTCCATGGTAACCTTCTTGGACCAATTCCAACTTATCATGCAACCATTTTAATGTATTACACATATCCTTTAATTAATATCGAGAATATCTTGGAGCACTGATGAAGATTTCATCGATATAACTACTTACAACGAGTCCCGTGTTGACGTAACTCCTTAAACCAATCTCTTCATTTTCTCCGTATGCGAGAAACATGTCATCTTTCTTACTCTAGTACTTAATGACATTTTCACTATTTTCCTATGATCAATGACCTAATCACTTTGGTAACTTACTCACAACTTATTTGGAGTACTGGACATATTTAGTTTGTTTAAGTACCATGGAATACATGATTAATTCAAAACACAATTCTAGTGAAATCTCAATCATGTGCTTTGCTCATCAGAATTCTGAATATTGAGTTTTGCTTAAAACTCTTTCCATGTGACCTCGGCAAGAAACTCTTCTTGACATTTTCATACTAAATCATTTTAGTATCTTGTCAATATGTATTTTGGCTAAGCGCTGTTAGGCACTACTATCTCCATAGATCATGCCTAATACCAAGGCTATATTTCCTAAGTACTTTACTAAAAAGCTAGTTTCAATAAAGTCCTAATTCATGTCAGGAAATTTATATACCTATGGATCGACAAAATTATCTTGGACCATATCATACATACAACCCTGGTCTATTTCCATCTCATTGGAATCCTTTTTGACATATGTCTATTATATCTCATAATTGAAATATGTAGTAATTGCTAGTTTAACCCAAACTGACTTTAAGCTTTGCTACGACGACACAATCTCGTTATAGTCAACTCCTTGATCCTGTCATAAACTATTTGCAACAAGTATTTTTTTATATTTTTTAGTTTATATATCCATTAATATACATTAGACTCTAAGTCTTTCGGAGGTTTCATCAAGTTCTAAACTTGAATTATGTATATGGACTATATTCTCAGATTACTTTGGCATATAGCCAATTCCGGAGTCAGGGCCCATCAATGCTTCTTTGTGTATTACAGGTTCATTGTTTGTTCAACAATATCTCATCCGCATACCATCAAGGTTTGCACGAGTTTGCCAAAATTACATAGTTTAGCTGCAAATTCGACCAAAATCTCTATATCTCATCTAGAGATTTTTGCATCAGTTGCAATAGGAAATTCTGGAACTGCTTCCCTTGTTTCTTTCCTTTGACCTTACTACGAAGATTATGTAATCTCATCGAGTTCCAATGTCCTCCCACTCACTATTTTGCAGAAAACATTTCTTCAAAATTTTACCGTATTTCTGTAGCAAAACACTTTGCCTTGGCGTAGTGATAGAGGAATACCCAACCTCTTTGGATAACCTACAAAGTAGCACTTTACCTGATTTTGGGATATAAATTCTTAAACATTTTTAATTATGGATCATATTCCCAAATGTTAAGAAAATACCAAATTTTCTGGCATACCATACCGTATCTTATATGGAGTCATTTCAACAGATTTGATGGCGCTCTATTCGGCGTAAAAGCCGCAGTCTCTAAACCATCACATTGAAAAGTATAACGGCAAATTATTTTAATGTGATCTTTGATCTCACCATGTCATACATGGTTTGATTACATCTACTCATACACACCACTCACAGTGATGTTCCGGGAGGTGCAAGTTAAAGAAACTCTTTCTACAACTCATCAGACAATCGCTAAATTTGTAACTCAAAATATTCCTGTCTGCAATCCAATTGTAGAAACATAGTTTTTCTCATTACAATAATTTCTACTTGATTCTAAAATCCTTTTAACATTTCAAAGGATCCAGATATATGTCTCAATAATTAAATATAATTATCTATTTGAGTCATCCTTGAAGATAAATAAATCCACTGCTTGCAACAACACTTATTGGACTACACACATCAATATGCATGTTTCCAATTATTTTGTTGCTCATTGTTTATGGCCTTTGAACAATATTTTAGTTTACTTCACCATTTGGGAAAAAGTTGCAAGTGTTAGATGATTCATAATCCGATGACTTCAAAATCCGTGACTATGAAATTTCTCCATGCGGGTTTCTCCAATGTGCCTAAATGCAGTTCCACACATATGTGGTATTCTTTTAGTCTTGTGACATTGTCAGTGTTATGATGATAAATTTTGTAAATGATAAAACAAAGATTTTTTATATGTTGAATGCTACCTAGCATGTACTTGATCAGGTAGTGCATTTGCAGTATGAATATTGGGAAACGAGTGATTCAAGGCAATAGTCTATCGATTTGACATCAGAACAATAATACACAAGCACACTAGCAATCAATCATTGCCTTCCAAAATAAAAATGCTAAAGAACATTATCCCTACGCACTTAATCATGTAAGCATGGAATACTCAGTCTTCCTAGCAAAAAAGATATCTATCATGAACACCCTAGTGCCAAACCAGCAATTAAATCAAACTTTTTCTCGCTCCATCTTTTTTAACTCCCACGCAATGCTTGAGCGTCAGCCAAGGATTTAACACTTTGGCTGGCAAAGAGAACGATGATGGGGATTTATAAGGGAAGACCAAAAGGTATAAGAAAGTCTCACATCAATGAGGCTTGATCGTTAGGCAATGGAGAGGCCTTACAATCGATGTTAATTCGAGTAGTAGGGATTGCCATGCAACGGATGCACTAGAGTTATAAGTGTATGAAATCTCTCAATATGAGACTAAGTGGGCGTGCATCGATCTTACTTGCTCATGTAGACCTCGAGCATTTGAGGAAGCTCGTCATTGGAATCTGCGACTCAATTTCTAATAATGTAAAACTCCCACTAGTATATGAACATGAAAATCATGAAGACTCTTTATATGAAATACATGGTGCTACTTTGAAGCACAAGTGTGTAAAAAGGACAGTAGTGCGCCCCTCTCTCTTTTTCTCTCATATTTGTTTTTTAATTCTCTCATTTTTTGAATGGCCTCATCGACCTCATCCCCTCTTTTTTGAGGAATCATAAGTCTCCTCCAATTCATTCCCTCAACAATAGGGGCACACTCTAATAATGATGATCATCACACTTGTATTTACCGACAAATCATAAAGGATACAACACAACATAAGCTTGCACAAAGTAAAGGTAATAAGTAACCACAAGTGGAGTCGGTGAAGACGAGGATGTGTTAGAAGTTACGATGTAGGGTGGAACCCTAGGGCCCGATCTTTCATGATTTAGAGGGGGATACCCGAAGAACATGATGAACACACGAAGAACACAAAGAGGGAAACACGAGAGAAACACTCAAATCAATGAGAAATGATTACACATGTGCTATATTCACATACACATGGAAAGATACACGATACAAATCCAACAAAGGAGGATACACGGTAGCTAATTCATCCAATCCTTGGAGGAGTTGAGGTCTTGAATCCTTGGAGGATCTTCCCATGAAGGGGTCTTGATTCCCCTATGGGATCTTCTGCAAAGGAGGTATTGAACTCCAATGGTGTGGTCTCTCTCTGTCTCTCTCTATCTCTCTCTCAAGAGAAGAGTAGGTAGGAGCAAATCTCACATACAAATGAGCTATCCTATTTGCTCCCCCTAGAAATGAGGAGGGGGTGGTCTATTTATAGTCTAAGCCATGAAGGGCTAAGTGGGAGAGGGATACAAGGCCCAAGGCCCGGCTGCGCACAGGTAGTGTCGGACATCCAGTGGATATCACATGTCCGGTCACTCGCGAGGGGTCCGGTCGTCCGGAGGGCATCGGACTTCCAACAATTTGCTTCTGGACATGTGGCATCAGATGTCAGGTCGACGTCAGTCGTCCGGTTGCTGGGACTCATCGAACGTCCGGTGGTCGTCGGTCATCCGGACGCTGTAGGATTCGTCGATTGTAGCTCTTTTGGCCGTCTGGGCTGTGTTAGGTACCAGATGTTTGGTGTCGTCTGGACGTCGGTGGCTGTAGCTTGCAGCAGCCCTGTTTCTTCCATCTTCGCTTCCACGATTCCCTCGCGGATGGTGTAGGTGATCCTTGGCGCTTGCACTCCTCCTCGTCGTTCGTGAAGCTCCGACAATACCTATGCATGCACAGGAGAGGGGTGTCAAGTAGTATAAAATCCTCGAAGGGGTCAAGTGAACATGTGTAAAGGAGATGATTCACCTTTATGTATTTGAAGTAGAGGTCACACGTGTCACTTGCCAAATGGACTCTTGACATGGTGATAAGGACAACAAACACTTGGAAAAACAAACGTGGTTAGCGTTAGTGCAAAACCAAACATTCGAGTGGTGATGCACCCAACAAGTGTCGTTATCATGTATATAATATTGTGTGAAAAAATATTGTGGCATGTCATTTAAGCACATAAATTGAGCACAATCAAGGTCATCATGGAAACAAGCATGTAAATGTGAGGTAGTGATGCCAATATGTGTTACAAGAGAGTAATCATCTACCTCAAGGTCATAGCAAACATGAACAAAGCACTCAACAAATGGTCTATGGTTGGCATAGGAATTATTCACAACACCAAAGAAGAGGATATGGCTAAACACATGGGGCAATCCAAAGTGCGAGACAATCCAAGCATAATGTGTACATGGTGTAGTGAAGATAGTGTGGCACTCAACACAATGGAAAGAGCAATTGTTCATCATGTGTGAGGCTATCAAGGAAAGCATGTAGCAATCAATGGGGCATGACATATGTGGAGTGAGGACATTTGTTGCAACCAAGCATATGATAGGAGCATGTAATCCACAAATCGGATGCAACACACAAGGCATATATGTAATGAGGCATGGCAATGACAATTCGAAGAAAGATATCTAGCATGTGTGCAAAGGGTCATGGTGTGAGCAACAGATGAAGTATGATCCACAATATTCATGCTCATGGTTTTGGTGTTCTCAAAAGAAAAGGATATCACCTTGTAATCGTGTCCTTGTGCGTCCTTCACAGTGTCTAAGCACAAGCAAGTGCGATGTAGAAGCGAGTCGTTGTACAATGTATGCGGCTCGCTCTCAAGAGCTTGAATGGTCAACTCATGTGAAGTGGAAGTCAACACGAAGTCCAAGTATCCTACACATGTACACAACAAAACAAAGAACGTATGTGCATGGTAGATAAAAACATCATCCATCATGATGGTTCTCTTCTCTTGCACATAACCATTAGAAGCACAAGTGCATGAATAAAATGATGCAACAATGGTGATACTCATGGCACTAGGTATATGGTGCAAAGAAGTAAGACAAGCATGCTTCACAAGAAATATGTCAAAACCTCCAAACATATGCGGGAATGCTATGGGGCCAATCTATAAGTAAGACTAAAAGCATTGTTGCACTCAACACATGGAAAATCATCTAGCATTAGAGAGGCAACACATGGAGATATATGACTAGAAGCAATAGCAATCATGTGCAAAGCATGTCAATGGTTGTCATCAACTAGATGAAACAAGAAACTATGAATCATCGATGATGCAACAAGGCAAGCAATCTTAGTAACCAAGTCGTGCAAGCTAGTAGTGAGAAGATGCAACATACTAGAATAATTCATGGCAATCATGTCATGTGAACGAATAGTATCCATAGACAATGCACATGACATATCGCAAGCATGAACACAAAGCAAGATCATATAGTATCATCATAGGAATGGGTCATAAATGGAACATGACAATGACAAGCAATATCTCCACCAAGCATGCAAATACACATACAAGTATGAGAATCAATCATCATGTGTAATGCAAAGCATGGGTCACAAATGCATGGCAAAGGCATAGGAATGATCATATCATGGAAAGTGAACATGGCAACATGGGAAAATGTTATATAATGGACAATAGACCATAACCACGTGAGGGCCATGTAGAATAAATGCACGAAGTCTTTGTGCGAAGGAAACGGTGGTAAGGACAATGCACATGATCCAAAGTCATCATTGCTCTCTAGAGCTTGTTTTGTCAACTCGTGCCCTTGCGAGGTTGACAAGGAAGTATGGTACCTACACAACAAAAACACAAATGAAATAAATTGTGTGCATGGTAAATGTACACATCATCCATCATGATGTGTATGTGCACGTGCAAGTTAGCACAAGATAATCATCGCTCAAAGAAATTTGATGCATGGTACAAGAACATGTCATCCATCATGAAAGAATAGTTATGTATAACACGATGGGGACAAAAATTGAGCGTGCAAGTATATGGCACAACAATAGTATTATCATTCATGGGGAGCATATTGTGCACACAAGTATTAGGATCATGAAACGGATTAGATGGATCAAAATCTCCTAACATGTATGATGAAACTATGGGGGTCTCCTCATGAGCAATATCGGAAACATCATATGGATAAAATGGAAAACATCCAAAACAATGCATATCCGAAACGAGGTGGTCATGGCATGGCATATGATTGAAATGATGCAAAGGGAGCATATCAATATCATCACAAGAGAAACAAATGCCAATAACCATGGGATTGTCATCTATGCCATAAGTGCAAATTGGGTTTATTTTAATGGCATGTGCATAGTCACTATGACGAGATTGCAAATTGGACATATGGTTGGTCTCATGCATAGCATATGAAAAATCAAGCAGATTGTCAAACATGATGGAACTGAGAGATTATCACAAGAAATCCTAGGCAACATGGCATCACAACTAATAGGCTCCACATGGCAATCATCATACGCATCATAAATGGGCAATAAATCATCACATGGGAAGTCAAACTAACATGAAATAGGTGGATCAACATCATGCAAGCAATTAATGTCAAGATAGTCCACTAGTGGGACAAGAGCATCACCTTCACGTTTGTTACCTTTGTCATTCCACTCATGTGGTGTAGGTGAGGTGGCAAAGACCAAATTGTGCTCATCATCCTCATCTTGATGGAACCATGTGGGGGTGCATCATATTCCACCATGGCCATCGTCTTGTCCAAAGGAAGGACGAAGTCATCGAGAATCGGCCCGTCATCATAAATGGGACCTAGCACCAAATGATAAGACACAATAGAGGTAGAGGTTAAGTCGTTAGTGTTAAAAGTGGCCTCACATGACCTATCAACTATGTCACTCTCTCTTTGTGGTGGCTCACTCACTCCCTCAAGGTGGGTGCACTCAAAGTCACATATGTTGGAGTCACTTATCTCACTCAAGTGGTGGGGGTTGTGGCTCTCCTCACATGGAAATTGGGAAACTCATCATATATGGGCCTAGTGGTGAACTCACTCTCACTCTCAATATGGTGGCACAAGTCTCTCAGCGCATCATCATAGGCCGTCGTGGTCGAAAGGAAACTTCCGTGCTCAACCATCTCGTCACCATCGCCGTGGATGAAGGCCGAAGATGGCACATCATCACTCTCACATCCAAAGACGGAAGCATCATCCTTGCTCGTCACCATGTCGCTTGCCTCCAAAGCATGGTCCTTGAGAGACTCCATAGTCGTAGTCGTTCCCGCACCGTCTTCAAAAAGGGTCGTGGTAGACTCGGCATCATCAATGCCACAAAGAGGGATGGCGATGAAGTCAAACTTGGGAGCGTCGTCTTGGAGCTCGTCGGGCTTGGACATCTTGGTGGTACTATCCTCATGCTCGTTGCCATGGAGCTTGGTCATCGCTAAAGTGTTCTTGGGGTGAAGAAGCCTTGGCCTTCATATGTTCTTGTTCCGCCTTGAGAGCACCAATGTGGTTGTTGTCGAGGGACTTGTCGTTCTCAAGGAAGATAATCTTGGAGATGTCGTTGTTCAATCCCATCATGAAGTGGAACTTTATCTGAATGGGGTCGTCCACACCGACTCGTCGCAAGGCTTTCTTCATCTTATTGAAGTACTCGTCGATGGACTTGGATCCTTGGATGGTGTTCTCTAATTGGCATTGAAGATGTTTCATGTAGGTGGAAGGCAAAAACTCTCGCCGCATAGCTCTCTTCGTCTTGGCCCAACTCACGTCGAAGGTCTCCGAAAGTGTATGAAGCCA